>OY282559.1:346979728-349379728 GCA_958295665.1 Tipula vernalis
ATCTGCACGTACCAAAAATTGAACAATTATCGAAAAAATAAAAACTTCAGTTCGTACAACAAACGAATGAGAATGTGATTTTTTGATGCTGCCTGATGTAGCCGTTACTATATTTTTTTTTTAAATTGAAAAGTGCCGTTACTATAGTTTTTTTTTTAAATTTTATATATATATATATATATATATATATATATATATATATATATATATATATATATATATATATATATATATATATATATATATATATATATATATATATATATATATATATATATATATATATATATATATATATATATATATATATATATATATATATATATATATATATATATATATATATATATATATATATATATATATATATATATATATATATATATATATAGTATTGCCGATACGTCGGGATCAAATACATTTTTGATGTTAAAGCAATAATACTGAAAGAACAGCCAGGTATTTATGCACTGTTCTGGTTAATTTAAGTTGAATAAAAAATATATAAAAAGATATGTTGACGGATTCGAGGGAACTTCCAAACTTATATTTGATTGAATCAAGTATAACGTAGAATTCTCGCCAACCTAGCTTATCGCCTATTACTGCAATAAGTGGTTGTAGACTAGTTTTGCTTGAGCTGCATTTTTTTCTTATGTCATCGAGTTTCCGTTCAAGATCCACAGCCGTTCAAGATCCACAGCATTAAGAGTTTTTATTGTAAATGATGATCGATTATTGTTGTTGTTTTTTTTTATTTATTTTGCAATATTTGTGGTAACAAAAATAAAAGTTCCTGGTTGTACATACATACATATCTGTGAATATACCTGAAAAATTGGAAATATTTATTAGTTAACTAATAATAAGTAAATAAATTATATTAAAATATTTACCATCAGTTGTTTTTCCTTTGTTTTTCATTGCTTCCGTGAAAACATCTTTTCTGGCTCCGTCTTTAAGGCTCGTTTGGAATAAAATAGGATTTTTTGATAAAAGTGTCCCAGCGTGTATAAATAATATCCTTTGTCGTAAATATTCGTAGAAATCTATGGAAATATAGATAAATAAAAAGTAAAATTAAACGATGCGATTATTAATGGCATTCATATATATATATATATATATATATATATATATATATATATATATATATATATATATATATATATATATATATATATATATATATATATAAATAATTAGTAATATTAGTTATAAAAATAATTAGAATTTAAAAGATAAGATTATTAATGGCATTTTAATTTTACTTACCAATTCTGGAGCTGCATGCTGGTAAAAAAGCTATTTTCCTAATATGTTGCATAATTTGGTTTTATCGAAAAAATGTTTGAAAAACGTAGCGCATATATGTATATAATAGGTATATCTATATTATGAACAATAAAAGGACAATTTAATTAGAGTTTAAATCATTTATCAAAGTTAGTATGCCGATACGTCGGTATCAAATACATTTTTAATATTAAAGAAATAATACTGATTCCTCGACGGATTCGAGGGAACTTCCAAACTTATATTTGATTAAATCAAATACAACGTAAAATTCTCTCCAATCTGGCTTATCGCCTATTGCTGCAATAATTAGTGTAGACTAGTTTTACTTGAGCTGCATTATTTTATTGTAAATGATGACTGAGCATCGATTTTTGTTGTTTAAGTAGTGATTTTTTTATTTATTACAACTCCAGTTGGCAAAGTTCCTTGATGTATGTACATATCTGTAAATATAACTGAAAAATTGAAAATATTTATTATTTAACTAATAACACGTAAATAAATTATATTTAAATATTTACCAACAGTTGTTTTTCCTTTATTTTTTATTGCTTCCGTTAAAATATCTTTTTTGGCTCCGTCTTTAAAGCTCGTTTGAAATAAAATAGGATTTTTTGATAAAAAAGTGTCCCAGCGCGTATACATATTATCACTTATCGTAAAATATTCGTAGAAATCTATGGAAACCTAGATAAATGTATTATTAATGGCATTCATATATATATATATATATATATATATATATATATATATATATATATATATATATATATATATATATATATATATATATATATATATATATATATATATATATATATATATATATATATATATATATATATATATATATATATATATATATATACATATATATATATATATATATATATATATATATATATATATATATATATATGTATATATATATATATATATATGTATATATGTATATATATATATATATATATATATATATATATATATATGTATATATATATATATATATATATATATATATATATATATATAAATATATATATATATATATATATATATATATATATATATATATATATATATATATATATATATATATATGTATATATGTATATATGTATATGTATATATATATATATATATATATATATATATATATATATATATATATATTTTTATATATATATATATATATATATATATATATATATATATATATTTATATATATATATAAATAATTAGTATTATTAGTTATAAAAATAATTTGAAATTAAATGAATAGAATTTAAAAGATGAGATTATTAATGGCATTTTAATTTTACTTACCAATTATGGAGCTGCATGCTGATATAAAGGACATTTTCGTAATATGTTGCATAAATTGTTTTTATCGAAAAATGTTTGAAAAACGTAGCGCATATATGTATATGTTACGGCGAATGTAGATAGAGCAGAAAATGTCTACATTCGCTGGTAAATGTGCATATTCTTTGCGTTTAATTTGATAAAGGAGAATGAGAATATGCACATTTTCCGGTGAATGTACACATTCTCCTATTTTGTACATTAGCCGTCCCGTAACATATATAATAGGTATATCTATATTATGAACAATAAGAGGACAATTTAATTTTAGTTTAAATCATTTATCAAAGTTAGTATTGCCGATACGTCGGGATCAAATAAATTTTTTATCTTAAAGAAATAATATTGAATGAACAACCAGGTATTTTTGCACTGATCTGGATATTTTAAGTTGAATAAAAAAAATATATAAAAACATATGTTGACGGATTCAAGGAAACTTCCAAACTTATATTTGATTGAATCAAATATAACGTAGAATTCTCGCCAATCTAGCTTATCGCCTATTGCTGCAATAAGTGGTTGTAGACTAGTTTTACTTGTGCTGCATTCTTTTCTTATGTCATCGAGTTTCTGTTCAAGATCCACAGCATTAAGAGCTTTTATTAGAAATGATGACTGAGCATCGATTTTTGTTGTTTTAGTAGTCTTTTTTTTATTTATTACAATTCCAGTTGGCAATATTTGTGGTAACAAAAATAATAATTCCAGGTTGTATGTATCTGTGAAAATGAATGAAAAATTGAATATATTTATTATTTAACTAATAATAAGTAAATAAATAAACTGTTTTTAAATATTTACCAATACTTATTTGTCCTCTATTTTTTATTACTTCCGTTAAAATATCTTTTTTGGCTCCGTCTTTAAACGCCGTTCGGAATAAAATAGGAATTTTTGATAAAAAAGTGTCCCAGCGTGTATAAATATTATCTCTTGTATTAAAATATTCGTAGAAATCTATGGTAATCTAGATAATTAAAAATTAAAATTAAACGATGCGATTGTTAATGACATTCATATAAATATTATTATATTATAAAAATAATTTGAAATTAAATAATTAGAAATTGAAAGATGTGATTTTTAATGACATTTTAGTATTATTTACCAATTCTGGAGCTTGAGCATGCTGATATAAAGGCCATTTTTCTAATATGTTGCATAAATTGGTATCCTCGTTGCTCATCATAGTTTTTGTGCGATAAATAGAGGTTACCTTCCATTTTGACACCACTTCTTTCCATGGCGAACGAAGATGTTTCAATTCGTTCATCAATACCTCCATGTTGGCCTGATTAATTTCGGAACTAACGTCATCTGATACTGTAAGATATGAAATATAAGTAATGTGAGACATTTTAACAATATAATTATAGATGTACTTACTAACGAAAGAATTGCTACAACTACTGCATAGACACGCTACGTTTTTCAAACATTTTTTCGATATTACTTTTTTGCTTAAAAGATCCTTGTGTTTTTTACTAGTATTAATTAACTTATCATATAGTTTACCCTGCGGAGCGAGTCCTCCTCGATGTACCAAATATGTTTGCTATGAATACAAGGTATAGTTATTAATGAAATTATCATATTATATATAATTTCATATAATATAAAATTACATATATTTCTTTTGGAAATATTATCAAAATTTGTTGCGTTAATGTGCGGCAAAGTGTTACTCCCGGTTTCAAGTTTTTTTCCAAGATGTAATAATCAGCTAGAAGTTGACAAAGCAATTGACGTGTTCTATCTTCGAGGTGACCATCGTCCTTATATTTTGATATAATTGAACGCCCAATCTCTGTTCGAATCAGAACTGATTTCACATCCTGTAAAATTTAAAATTATAATAAGTTTAAGTTTAAATAAGTCATGTGATATTAAATTACAATTGATTTATTTGAATCATCACCACTCGTTTGGCAATAATTTCGGTTCTCAGCTGGCTTAACTGGTTCTGTAGCTAATTCTAAATTTTTGGTCGAGTCCGTGCAATATGCTGGATTTCCTTTCTGCCAGTTGAATAAACAGTGTTCAAAAATGGCTTGATTACCAACTTCGTGTTTTCCAAATATTTTATTAATATGATGCTCTCTTAAGTATTGTAAGCTTAGAAAAGAGACTCCAGAATCTTAAATAATTAATTTTAATAATAATATCAAATTGCTATCAATAGTTCTTACTAATTAATGTTTGATATATATCACTTAAATCCCATGATGATATAATATTATAAAGTTCGTTGTTCCCGTCTCCAAAAATATCATCATCTTCGATTATATCACTTTTGTAATTCTCATTGGAAGATGATGCAGGAATTTCATAAAATGTTTCAATGTCTTTATCATGATCAATTGCTTCACGAAGTAACATAGCGAGGTTTGTTTCTTTATCAATCGTCTCCTCAATCATTTTGAGATTTCATTTAAATTTAATTTTAATATTTTAATTTTATTTAAATCACACGGATGTACTTTTTGCTAATAATTATAATGAGTAGTTACACAATATAATAATAAATGATGAATAGATTTTTAACAGTTAAAGAAATTTTTGGATCTGATCATTTGGACATCAGCTATTCTGTATTCATGAAGGGTAGAACTATTAAAATAACTAATAGGGAATATAAAGTGAGTTTCGCTACGTGATAAAATTTTGTATGAAACGAAGTGTTTTAAAAACACTACAGAATATTTATAACATATAACATAAGGTAAAGGGTCATTATTATTCAAAAATATTGATGCAATTTTATAAAGTTCTATTTGATTGGGAAGAGATCTTAGAACATACAAATCTTTTTTAAAAAACTTAGATTTCTAACATATTTTATTATAAAATTTAAGTTCATATAATTTAAAGCCATAATTTTCAATAATCTTACTATCAATTGGAACATGAATAATATCTAATGAGTTAACTGTAATGTCCATTTCTGTTTCAGACACTATATCAAACGCAAATTTTAATTGAAATTTTAAACATAAACTTAAGGCAATATTAACTCTACTATTCATATTTCTGCAATATTTCTTCAACTGAAAGTGTTTTGCTTCGAAGCGGAAACAATTTAGATGACAAAGTGGTCCAGAAAATCTGATAATTGTGGGATAATGCGTAAGAAAATGAAATTTCGGTTTTAACGTATCTTTAAATATTCTTACATAATTCAAATTATGACTTTGAATTTTAAGTTTAAGTTGTTCAAGCATATCATCATTAAATTTTGGAGACATCAGTACATCTAAAAGTTCAACAAAATCAGTAAAAAAATGCCATACTTCGTCCGTAGGTTCAACTAAATTACCTATTAATAATGGCAAAAAGTGTGTTAAATGCCACATTTCACGTGCTGCGGCATTTATTCTTTTTTTTTTCAAATGTAACAGTTTGATATCCTTGAACATATTACCTACTTCCGTATCACCATAGGGAAATGTATTTTTTATTTTGTTGAAGTATTCTAATGTAAAATATTTTTTTTCTTCAATAAAATTAAGTAAAACTTGCGATATGTTGTAATGACAAACTCCCTCAAACAGGTCATGCATTAAATCACACGCATAGTTTTCTATGACATGAAATGAAGGTAGTTTATTCCAAATAGAATCAATAGTTATACCTGTCTGTGAGACATCGCTAATTTCAACGTCAGCCTTGTAATTTTCTAGAGTACGCATTTTATTTGTAAGCTCTAAACCAAGGTTTCTATTTTCAGTTATATGACATTTGCAAAACCGACAGTAGTAGGACGAGGAAAATCCTTTACAAAAGCCCAAAACACTGTTTAAACCTAAATTGTCTCCTAGTATTAAACCTAAGACAAAATATACTTTAACTTCTCCATCCTCTGTATCTAGCAGAATGCCATTTTTTTCTAAATTCGTAAGATGTGTTATTAATAAGTCTAAACATAAACTATTACCGTACTCTTTCATGAAACATGATCTTATTAGTGCACCTATTTGAATGTCTACTAACTTAGATCATGAGCTTATCGTCGGAAAGGAATAATATATACCTGTTATAGAGTGTGTACCGCCATGGGATCCTAAAGGATTATTTATTTCGAAGTCATCTACATATACAAAATAAGGCACTAGAATTTTATTTGGATACATTTCAGTTTTTTTTTTCCATAAAAGTCCTTGAATGAAATGCGATATATAATTATTATTATTTTTGAATTTTGTGACATTGTTTAAATGAATCTTGAAATTAGAATCTTTTTCTAAAAATGTTTTAAATTGAAATTCTAATGGAAATAAAATACCATTATTATCCTTTTCTTGCAACCTTGGAATTCCATTTCGGTAAACTTCTACGACCATTTTATCTACTGAGAATTTAAATGCAGTGGAATACAAATTTTTGCTTTCTAAATATTTGAGTAAGTTATATTCTGAATCTACATTTTCAAATAAATTAAAAGTAGTTGGATTACATAAACTTTCGGTAAACTCATCTCTTGGGATACTCTTTAATAATATTATTAAGCTATTCTGAATGAAAGTTACATCTTTTCTGCTAAAATTACATCTACTGTGTAGAGAAAGCAAGAACATTGCTGCTGGGGATATAATACTTTCATTGGTAATTTTATCTGGACTTCGGCTACTTTTATTTATTAATTTTGGAGATAGCCTGACATAACAATTAGAAGTACTGGGAATTTCCTTATTGGAATTATTATGTTCTGAAAAAGAAAAAGTATTTTTTGGAGTGTTTCATCAAGTATACTCTGGGCAGTATTAAATGCAATATTTTCTATTTTTTGACATATTAGTTTATGGCGTTGCAAATGCCTTTTGAAACTGCTTAAATTGGAAAAGGATTGTGAACAACTTTCAATTGTACATACAAATTTTGAATTAAAAGTACATCCGTGATATCTCTTTAAATGAATTACATAATTATTTATATTCAAATTTAGAATTTTGCATAAAAAACAAATAAACATTATTATAGAGGTTTATATAGACTTGAATAAAAATGCTGCTAAAAATCTTGAAATAAATGCTTGATTAATAAAAAAATGCCAGAATTGTGATTAAGAAATGCCAGAATTCCCTAAAAAGAATCATTTAAAAAAATTTGTTTAATCGTTCCAAAATATGCACGTACCAAAAATTGAACAATTATTGAAAAAAGAAAAACTTCAGTTCGTACAACAAACGAATGAGTTAAATTTTAATTTAAGGTTATATATATATATATATATATATATATATATATATATATATATATATATATATATATATATATATATAAATATATATATATATATATATATATATATATATATATATATATATATATATATATATATATATATATACATATATATATATAAGTTATATACATTTGGATTATAAAAAAACGATATATGCGCAAAATTAATTATACAAATTAATAAACGCCATTTAAATTTCACAGCACTTCTTTTGATAATATATTTACATCTACATATTTTCATAGCACATAACATAATACATAAATAGTGCTCATTTAAATAATACACACATAACAGAAACTATTGCACTTACTTAGTTAATATTCTTATAACAAATTTAATAAAATTATTGAATTAATTTATATACATGCGTATATTATTACTTCACACTATATTTTAACACTATAATATGCTTTAGAATGTCTAGTTAAATTGACTGATCACGTACAAGGTTCAACTGAGAATGTGACAAGTGAGAAATAAATCAAATTCAATTCAGCTAATACATATATATTTTCGTATTTGTATTTTTAAGGATACAGTACCGAATAAATAAATTGTACTTAAATATTTGGTTTTGTTACTATAATACTGACAGACACTATAAGGAAAACGATTTTTTCACTTTCCAGTGTACATAAACAAAAGAGACGCAATTAAGCTATTTACTATAGTATAGGTTAGTAAATTACTAACGGCTTGAATAAATATTTGAAAGACACAAATATTAAATATAAAAACTAGAGAGAGAGAGAGTAGACGATCGATTGAAATTTTAGTGCATTTGGAAAGTAATTTATCATATTCCTATGTAACGTTTGATTTAAAAAAAATCGATATACACGCATAAATATACAAATTAACAAATTTTTCAGAAATTTCGCACTAACTGAATTGAGAAACTGAGAATTGAGATATAAATGAAATTCAGTTCAGCTAATATTTGTACACTATGTTAGTGTATTGCAAATTTTAGGGCGATGAAAATTTTTTTATTTTGTATAAAATGTATTCCACATTTTGCAATACTCATTAAAATAAAAACAGTAGTATAATTATTACAACTATATTGTTTTATTATATTATGGAAAGATGTGCTGTGAAATTTTGATAATTGTATAATGTATGTTTTTACATGTACGCAATTACGCACGTATATCGTTTTTTTTAATGGCACGTTTTTTTGTTGTTAAATTTTAATTTAAGGTTATATATATATATATATATATATATATATATATATATATATATATATATATATATATATATATATATAAGTTATATACATTTGGATTATAAAAAAAACGATATATGCGCATAATTAATTATACAAATTAATAAACGCCATTCAAATTTCACAGCACTTCTTTTGATAATATATTTACATCTACATATTTTCATAGCACATAACATAATACCCACATAATTCAAACTATTGGACTTACCTAGTAAATATTATTAAACAAATTTTATAAAATTAATTTATTGAATTAATTTCCATATGTGCATATTTCTTTAATGTATATTGCGCACTATATTTTAACACTAGAATTTTCTACAATTAGAATTTCTAGTTAAATTGACTTAAATTGCAAATTTACGTGCATTTAATTTTTTTTATTTTGTATAAAATGTTTGTTAATTGTTGCTTAATGAGCTGACTTTAATAAGAAATGCATGTAACTTTTATAGATATTATGTTATAATTTTAGAATATATATAAGGTAAAACATTTGAAAAATCATGTATTGTGTGTAATGTTTGATTTAAAAAAAAAATTATATACGTGCGTAATTGCGTGTTTGTAAGTTCATACATTAGACAAATTCACCGACCAAACGGCGCAGTGGTTAAAGCTGCGGCGGTTGGATCGCGAGGTACCGGGTTCGAATCCCCATAGGGGCGGGGATGCAAAAGGATTTTTCATCATCTGATTACGATCGGTGAATACATCTATGACTTCTTGTTGAGATTTCGGAATCCATGGGCCGCCCACCTGAAAGGTCAGCACTTAAATATGTAGTTGGTTTGCAGGTGGTTTAAACGAAAATGGGTCTATAGTCGTACGTCCTCGATTTGGCTACTGTGTAAGTCACGCAGTAGCCAAATTGAGGACATACGGCAATAGACCCATTTTCGTTTAAACGACCTACAACCAACTATGTACGTGCTGATGCTGACCTTTCTTCGGGTCGGTCCTAAAAAGCGAACTGCGAAAGAGTTGGGAGGTCCTTGAGCCCCAGAAAAGCTTGCAGAGATAGAAACAAACAAACAAACAATTATAAAAATTCCTAAATATATATATGTACATATATGTATATAAACATTTTTAATGACGATGATATTGTTGTACAACAGATATTGTAATTCGTATGTACATATGCACTATAGAACTTATTTTATATACTAATGTATATTAAATTTAATTTGTAATTGTTAGACTTTCTTAAATTGTTTATAAATTTAGTATATACCAACAGTTTATAACATTGTACCTTTGCTGTTGTGCTTTTCTTTATATTGAATAAAATATATCATATAAATTAATGAATATGTGTACATACATATATACTGCGCCGTGCTAAGCATGTTTTACATAACCACCAAAAATTCATTTTGAGAAATAAAAATAATGAGTTAAACTTTTGAAATCAGTATGTGCTTTGCATTAAAAATGAAAACTATTTGCTTATCACCTGTTTCTCTAATTAGTTTTAATTATTATTTTTAATTTTAATGATTTATTAGCTATCGATTGGCATCAATAACTCAATTTGGCCAAAAATGTAGTTATGGAAAATATGCTTAGCATGTCAGTATATAAAACCACTCGGTTATCGCGTTGCTATTTTAATATAACCAGAGATATTACATTTTAACCGAATACTTTGTTTAAATATAAAAATAGACTAACGACAAATCAAGTACATATATAATACATTTTTACATAAAGTAATTGTTTTATACTCAAATCATATCTAATTTGTTTGAGATGTTTTTGAAAGATGTGAAAAAATTATTGTTTCTTTGAACAAATAATTGGTTCTATAAAACAATTACAACGAAAACATTAAAATAACTTTTTTGTTGTAAATATTTTATACGCTCTTTCATAAACCTTTGTGTTTCTTTACCAACATTTTTGGTTGAATCAATTATTTTAAGAAAAAAATTTAAATTTGTTTAATTCAACAAATTTTTTTGTTTGTTTAGGTAACCAAAAATTTTATGTTTTTTGGATCTAACCAAGTACAAATTGAAAATTTTTTCAACTACCCAAAGAAATTGTTTAATACGTCCGAAAAAACCTATATTAAAACAACCAAAACGCTTTAACAGAGAAAGAGAACTTTGTTTAATTCTCTTTTCAAGTTTTTTAATAAACCTTTGGTTTGCTTTACCAATATTTTTTTGTTGAATCAATTAAAACAGATAAATTATAAAATTTGTTTAATTCAACCTGTGCTTTAAATTATTTTGTTAAAGCAATCTACCAAAATTTGCGTAACAAAAATTTTATGTTTTTTTTAGCCCTAACCAAGTAAAAAAAAAACGATTTTATCTAATGCCCACGAAATTGTTAAATGTACCTCAAAAACCAATACTAAAACCACAAAACCGTTGTAACCAAGAGCTTTGTTGAATTATTATTTCTGAGTGAAAAAATGGTTCATGTAATTAACATTTTTTGGTTAAAGCTGCGCGAACTAAAACAAACTAGATTTTGTTAAATGTAATCTCGCGGCTTGATTTATGGAACCAATTTTTTATTGTTGAAACAACTAAAACTATCTACCAACATTTTGGTAACTAAAATTTTATATTTTTTTCGACTTAAATCAACTGAAAAAAAAGTAACTTATAGCTTTAGTTAAAGTAACCCTTGCTTGTTTTATGGAAACAATTTGTTTTTGTTAGAATAACTGAAACGATCTACTAAAACATTGTAAACTGTTAATTTACCGTTTTTTCGATGCAAAAAAGCCTCTTTGTTAAACTAAACAAGCATATTGATTAATTTATCAAAAAATCTTATGTTTATACAACTAAATCGCTGTAACCAAGCTCATAGTTAAAATCTTTTTTCTGAGTGAAGAATGTGTGTTGCGCGTCATCAAGGCCTGCATCCCCATAAATGCATGACGGGTTTTCCACCTTCCCCATCGTGAACAGATATTTGCAGAAATACCCATGGCCTGTGAGGAATTGGGTGAGGAAATAATTTGTTTCACCATGTTTCCTCTCTATCCACTCGGCCAGGTTTCTTATCAGCCTTGCAGTTCACCTTCCACGGTCCTCTGTTTGCCACCTCTCTTGCCAGCACAGTATTGTATATTCTCTGGCCACACTTCTTGCTTCTTCACTGTCAAGGTCGTCCTTGATATCGTAGATCTTTTTCCTTTCTTCAGCCATTAGGTCGATAGGGATACAGCCGGTTCCGATACCGTTCTGTAGAAACTACAGATTCTGAGTGGCCCACGACTCTGTACAGTGGCCATTACTTTCCTATATTTATCCGTCTTTAGTATGTCCGCCCATATTTCACACCCGTATAAAAGTATAGAATTTATGACCGACATCAGTAGTTTCCGTTTCGCTGCCGTTAGACCTCCGATATTCGTCATCAGCCTACTCAGAGCAAAAGAGACTTTGTTTGCTTTCTCTGCAGAATGTCTGATTTGTTCTCCAAAATTTACTTTTGTGTCCAGGTAGACCCCCAGGTACTTAATTGCTGTGTTAGAGCGTAACTGCTGGTTTTCCACCTCGAACTGTCGTCTCGTAACCAGCACAAGCTCTGTTTTTTCCGTTTCTAGGGCTAAACCACGGCTGCTTAACCACGAGTTTGCTCTGCGCATAACCTGGTTAAACTTACGCTGTACATCCTCTATGTTTCGAGCGATCATTACTGACGCTATATTATCTGCATACCACACCATGAAGGTATCATCTGGCATTTCCATACGCAATATGCCGTCGTAAGATGCATTTCACAAATCGGGACCTAGAATGGACCCTTGAGCAGCACCTTCCGTGATCTCTTTGCTACATTTTCCCTCCATGGTTTCAAACATAAGCCTTCTATCTTGAAGGTAGCTATGCATTATTCGCAGAAGGTAGTCTGGCATATGAAAGTCGCTTGTTAACGCCGACAACATGTCCGCCCATCTCGCGGAGTTAAACGCATTCTTCACATCCAACGTGGCAAGCAACACTATTTTCCTCGAATGGTGATTCCCTTGTTGCGCCATATGGAAAGCTCTCACCACAGAGAGAGATCTCATGCAGCTTGAATTGCTGCTAAGATCCGCGACTTAAGTAAGCGTTCCAATAATTTTCCTGCTGTATCAAGCATGCCCTTTTGCTAATGAGCACCAACCGCCGGCTTTTCCATGCCTTAGGGAAAACCCCTTCCTCAAGACAGTGGTTATACTTGTTTAAAAGAATCTCAGGTTCTGATCGAGCGATTACCTTCAGTACTTCCATGGAGACCCCATCTGGGCCCGGCGCTTTCTTATTGCAGAGAGAGGCGGCGGCTTGCTGAATCTCTTTCACCGTGAACGCTGGTATTTCCTCTGGTTTATCGGGGCAATGTGGCCGATCGTCGTTTGTGTGACTCGGGAAAGGGAGTTGATAATATGTCACATTTGTGGTGTCTCCATTACAAAGCTGAGCGCCTGAGATCCAAGTTTGCGCATCACAATTTTGTAACACAAGCCCCAGGGATCCTTGTCCACGTCCCGCTTCAGGCTCTCCCATTTCAGGTGCTTACTTCTATTTATTTCGAATTTAAGCGCTCTTCTCGCCATTCTATAATCCTCATGTTCCTGTTCTGCCGCGAATCGATCTCTTCTTCTTGCTCTAGTGACTAGGCGTTTAAGACGTAGGCAGTACTTCCTGAAATTCGCTATCTCGTCAGACCACCAATAAACCACGGTCTTTTTCCCCCTTGTGCCTCGTCTTTTTGGCATAGATGCATCACACGCTAGATTTATTAGCTTCATGGTGGTCCTCGCAATTTTTTCGGGAGATCCGTTTTTCCGTAATATTGCTACTTTTCCGGCTTCGATGGTTGTCAAGAGATTTTCTTCGCACAGTTTTGACACATTCCATCCTATCGCTCGGTAATTGCGACTAACAAGTTGTCGCAATCCGCCCCGTGCATTATAGACGATATATTGGTGGTCGCTACCAGTGTAATACTCTATTACCCTCCATCCCGTGACGTTTTGTGCCATCATGTCAGATATCAGAGTAATATCGGGAATCGTTTCAGCAAAGCCCGACCTTCTGAACGTCGATATGCCACCTTCGTTCATCACTGTGAGTCCTACCCTAGCCGCCATATCCAGAATATACCGTCCTCTTGGGTTCGTAGTGTTAATACTCTTGCATTGAAGTCTCCGGCTATAACGAGCGCTCCATTCAGTTCACGTGCTTTATCCTCTAATACATAAATTTTAGCTCGGAAATCGTCCATCGGCTCGTTTGGGGTAAAATAGCAACTCACGTATATAACAGATTGGATTTTAACCCACACGAAACCATCCTCGGCTCCATGATCGTCGACTGTGATTGGGTACGGGGTCCAGATGGCAGCTGTACCAAGGTTATCAGAGTATCATTCGGGTTCCACTCTATTACGATATTGCTCACTAACAATCAGCAGGTCTGCACCTATGTCTAGCCTCAGTTGATCCAGCAAGGCATCCGCTGTCTTTCTTCTATGAAGGTTACCCTGAAGAACCGTCACTTCAAGCCTCTGTTTTTGCAAGCCCCTGACCCGGGTACGTGTTTTAGTTGTTCGGGCCCAATTGGATGCTCGGAGCAGAGAAAACACTTTGGGTCTGACTGACAGTCCTTCTTGATATCGCCTTTCTCCCCACATTGGATACATATGCCCTGCTCCTTCCTGTTGGGTCCTTTGCAGGTCGCCTGGTGATGACCGAAGCCAAAGCAAGCATAACACCTTATAACTACAGTTTTGCGCACTATCCTGCAGTATAGCCATCCTATTTTTATGCGGCCTATCCTAAGAAGCTCATGTGCTTCTCGTGCATTGATCTCCACGAAGGCCATCGGTTGTTCCCTCGAGTTTGTCTTTGTAAATGACACCTTCAGCTCCCCAGAGAAATCTTTAAGATCTCTCTGGATGGCTGCCTTCACTTCATCTTTAGTGGACAAACAGTCAAGGTCCCTGATTTCGAGGGTGATTTTGGGTTCCAGGATTCGCACTGTTGCCGTCTCTCCCAGGGCACTTCTCAAAGCCTCACAGAAGGTTCCCTTATTTCCCGTATTTGCGCCAAATTCCAAGAGGACATCGCCCACTCCGGGTTAACCTTATCCCTTATCGTACCCAGCACTTGTGCATAAGTTTGATCCTTTCCGGTTTTAATCAGTAGGGCCTCCGGTTTTATTTTGGGTTTCCGCGGTCTATTTCTTCGTCTTTTCTGTTTGGCTGGTGTTTTCCTTGACCGGACTACAGTCCACGGTTCTAACTCTTCCCCTTTCTCTTTTTTTTTTTCGCTGTCCGGACCAACCCCTTCTGGGTTTCCTTTATTCTCTTGTTTATTTTTCTTATCTTCCCGTTTGTTTTTCGGGCTAGAGGATGCTCGCCTTTTGTTAATGTTCACGGTATAAGAAGCTACATCGGTATCCGCCGATGTCAGGGACTCCATCTGGCTGTCCCTTCGATAGTCCCTCCAACGTTTCCTTATAAGCATAGAAAGTATGTCTATGGCTTCTTCTAGCTTACATAAACCGTTTTTAACCTCCATGCTAATATTCCTCTGTTTATGCGTTGCCCGTTTCATTGCTGAAATGGCGTCTTTACAAACCTGCAGCTGTTGATCTTCATCTTTCAGCAGCATAAAAATAGGGGCAATGACTGTGGCATTGTCCTCCGTCTGTAGTGCTGCGTTTTTTTCTTCCTCTGTTGGTACTTTTAAGTGTCCAGCATCCCTTAGTACAGCGCTCTGCTGTGTTAGAGGAGGCGGTGACTTTGGCACGGTACTGCTTCTTCGAAAGATGCTTGGTCCATCAAACACTGTCCAATTACCGTCAAAACTGGACATGTGTTTGCTTCATTCTACTGGTAAGTTAGTGCCGCTTCCATCCGCCTGGGGTTTGGAAGCCGCAATGGCTTTTCCGCTATTTTGTGACGTTTGAGGAGCGCCACCAGCCTTATTTGTTGGTATATTTTTTGTATCCATTTTTATTCCCACGAGTTGCACGAGAAATAACGGTCACCTATGACAGAGCTCTGCATTATCATAGGAAGGCTACGGGTTTAAAACCAAATAGCGCCTAATTTGGAGTTCGCATATTAGCGACTAAGCTTCCCCTTAGCCATGCAGCTTTCGGCATATGCAGTGCCACCTTAGCTTGGGTGAGCTAGTGTTTGGTCCGACCCAGGTATTTGATTTCCCCGGCACCTGCCATATCTGGCGGGCTTCCCCTATCCGCCACCCGAGGAGGCGCCCGATGGGGGAACTAGCATAACCCCACACGGGCAATGGATGCAATAGTAACACTGTGCAATACCGCAATGATGAATTAAATTATCCCTTTCCAGCCCCATGTGGAGCTGCGCCCGACATAATGTTATTCTCTTATAACTCGAATTTCGTTAGGCTATGTTTCAAATGAATAAAATCCACATAAATAGAGTTAAGTTTTTTTTGGCATTTTATTCACGACAATAATTTTAGATGTTCTCTTCACGGAGCAGTTAACAATTTGTATCTTGTGTTTGTTTTCCTGATTTTTTATAACGCAAAATAAAAACGAAAAACGTAAGCGTCACAATTTTAACCAGATGCAATTGAAACACCAAAACAGGTACTTTTTCTGTGCTGCTCCTTAATCGAGCAATCATTAAAACCTCCAAAAAATGATGTGATTTTATTGATTTAGGTACTCGAAAATAAATACCCTTGGGAAAAAATCCGTCCTCGTGAATCCACCAACAGAGTTCAAATAGTTACCTTATTACCCGATTGAAACAAAACCTTTAGTACTTAGAACTAAAACGAAAATTTCAATCGATTCCGTTCCGTCTCACGAAACCGAAATTTACCAACATCAAAGTATTGCAGATAGGTTTAGAAATGTATATTTCACGATAACCTATTCGTTTTGTCTTATGATGCCTTTACAAGATGCAATTTGCATTTAATATTTGTTGTGCAATATTTTAGTGCGTGGGAATCGTGTAGTGTCAACGTCAGAAAATCGTGTTGAAGTAGCAGCCGACCGCATATTCTTAAAATGTATGTGCATGTAGGTTTTTGAACATGTATTTATGTGTATATTTTTTAACAGTATATTTACAATTTTTTTGAAAATTTACAAATCGACGAATTTCGCGTTGAACAAGGACGTTGTTCTCTATTATACCAAATAGCACGAATCTCCGGGATTGGCCCATATAGTGACTATATAGGTTGTAAAGGGTATACATTGCGGAATTCAAATGACTCAGTGCCATTTTGATATGAGGCATAAGGTTTTCGCAAAAAAATTTAGAAATTTAACAAATCTACGGATGTCGCTTGGAACAAGGATGTTGTTCTCTATTATAGCAAATAGTAGTATAGTTAAAATAAATAAATAATTAATAATTAAATATTAATAATTACCAATAAATAGTTCATAGTTAATAATTAATAAATAATAAGTTATAATTAATAATTAGTAATTAATAATGCTGTCTCCGGAGACTATGCCCCCACCTCCATTTCGAACGTCATTCTAAGTTCCTCCCATGCTAGGCACCAAAAGAACGTGTGTTCCGTCGTCGTCGATACTACCTGGGCAGTACAGCATTCTAAAAAATCGTGGCCACTCAGGAACTGCGTCAGGTAATATCCAACTTCTCCATGCGTCCTCTCAATTCAAGGGCCCATCTGCTCTAGAAGCCTCGCTGTCCATCTTCGTTTAGCCTCAAGTTCCCAAGCCGATAATATAGTTATATAATATATAATTGCCATAACTCTATGGTGCAGGCCCTCTCCTGTAGGCTCGCAGCCCTATTATTTACTCCATCAGCCCGATCAGAAAGAAAAATAGTAAAATCTAGGTAAAATTCATATATTTTCCAGGTATTTTTCGGTCAACTATATGACCATTTAGTTTTTAAATGGATTAAAATATTATTTTAATCTGTTCATTATGTAAAATTTAGATTAAGATAACATATATTTACTAAATTTTTTCATTTAAAATTTAATAGAATCGTAATTATTTTTAAGTGCATTTTAAAAAATATTTTTACAATAGAACAACATTATTTTGAAATGATACGAGTTCAATTTTAAATTGTGGTTCATTTGAATTTTACCCCAATTTTAACAGTTCATTATATGAAATTAACTTGAATTTTCAACTGAAAATTAAATGAACAGGTTGTAATTTAAAAATGGTCTCATTTTAATTTTTAAAAGATTTTTTTTTTCTTTCTTAATTATGATCTTCAATTGCACCTTTGGGTAAAATTCTCAAATTCAATTTATTTGTTGCATATAAAAATAAATAATACGAGTATACTGATAATTTGCGTTTTAAATAATTTTTTTCAATTTTATTTATTAAGATGTTGGATACAAATCAAAGTACATAAAAATATAAAAATTCATGTTACAGTAAAGTAATACAAAACAATTCTACATGGTATTTATTTATTTTCAAAAAAACATTTTTCTTACTACCCTTCTACCATCATTTGTGGTATAAGAATGAAAAGGGGCTCCGGTTTTATAAATTTCAATTATTTCTAAATTACAATTATTCAAATTCATAACAAATGATTGTATATGGCAGTCGAAATAAGCCAAATCATATTTTGTACAAATTAAATAAATTAAACCGGTATTTGCTTTAATTATAAATTCAATTCTGTAGACACATTCAACGACTTGCTGTTTGACAAATATGAAAAATCCTTTTTTGTACAACTTTCCTTTAAAAGTTAATCGTTTAATAACAAATGCGTTATGTAAATTTAACTGATAATAATCTTCTAGCCCAGCACAAATTTCTGTTAAGTTTAAATAATTTTCGCCTTCAATAATAATATCATCTAAAAAAAAAGATTGTTCAAGCAATAACCTTGAAAATTTTAGAGAAGCTTTCCGAGCAATCGTTAATGGAGTGTTTACCCGAGAAGATACATTCCGCATGTATATTTTGTATTCTCTGTGTTGCGCCTCGAATCGATAACTCCACATGTTTTTAAGAGGTCCACATTTTTTAATTGCGGTGACATAATAAACCATAAAATGGTGTTTTGGCTTCAAAGTTTGTTGGAATATTGATTGATATAAAGCATTATGTTTATGTACATTATTTTCTAATTTTTCAAGCAGTTCTAAAGTTAAACTTGGAAGTGTTATAATATCAATTATTGTTAACAATGTTAAAAAAAAAATGCCATACTTCATCATCATTGTCTATTAAATCGCCAATTATTATGGGAAAATACGTTACGAATGTTTACATTTCCCGAGCATTTGATTTGATTTTAGATTTTTTTATATGCGAAATTTGTAGTGGACCAAATATATTGCCAATTTCCAATTCACCGTAATCGAACATTTGTTTCCTAAAGTTAAAAACATCAAGTGAGAACTTTTTTTTCTTTAGGATGTAGTATCGCACTATTTCAACCATATCGTATCCACATACACCCTCAAATAGATCGTGCATTACATCAAATACAAAATTATCTGTTATGTGAAAATTAGAAATGCTGTTAAAAATCGAATTTTCTTTGACACCTGTTGAAACGTAGTTGTTTAGTTCAATGCAATTATCGTAAGATTCTCTTGTTCTTAAATGTTCCGTGTGCTCAACACAATCCTTTTTATTTCTCTTTTTACTCAAGTACAGGCTCGACAACAAGAGTTTGAATTAAAACAGTCATTAAAACCTAAAATATTATTCAATCCTAATTTATCTCCAAGAATTTGAGATAACATAACATGAATCACAAAAGTTCCTTTTTTTGATGCTACTTCAACACCAGTTTCTTGAAGTTTATTTAATTCTGCAACTAGTGGTGCAAGTGCTACATTATTTCCACATGCATAACGGTGTTGATTATTGTAAACTGCAGCTAGAAAAATATTCTCAAGTTTGGATATGTGGTGACTTGGAATGGTTGGAAAGTTATAGTAAGCTGCTGTTATTGTGTGTACGTTTGCGTGTGGTCCTAAACTATTATCGATTTGAAAAACATCAAAATATAAGTTAATTGGTATTAAAATTCTATCTTGAGAATGTTCCATTTTATTTTTCCAAATCGATCCATTCACTAAATTTTCGAAACAGATGTGAGGTAATTGCATTAGTCGGGTCATATTTTCCAAAGTGTCCCTTAATATACTTTGAGATTCAAAATATTTTTGAATTTGGAACGATATTGGCATCAGTATACCGCACATATTATTTGGCGCAATAGTAGGGGTATGATGCAATATTATGTAATTTCATTACTCTTTGAATAAGCTTTTGGTTCTTGATACAGCTTTAATTCTTTAAGTCGTTTAATCAACCTGTATTCAGTTTCAAATCCACGTTTCAACGTCAGTTTCAACGTATTCTCTAAAGTTTCAATTATATTTTTTGCATTTGCCACACTTTTATCTTCTTTAATTAATGGTATTATATTACACGTAATTATATTAAGGATCGGTTGAACAACATCAGAAATGATGTCATTTTGAATTCCAGTGACATTTCCTCTAGTCAAATTATTTTTATTGTGAAGGTTTATGGTAAGAGACAATGCATTCTTTTTTAACATTTTTAACTGATTACTTAAAATGTTTGATACATCACAAGCCACATTCGGCTGATTTTGTAAGCGTTCATAAAGTGGTTCATCACTTAACCTGTTTAAATCTAGTAAATCACTACTGCCAGATACAATATTGGACGTAGATGCATTGTTAGCATTACAATTAGTCTGGAAGTTATGCTTTTCAGGTAATTCACTAGTTTTATTATATATGTTTGTGCAATCTATTTAGATGTCTTATGAAAGCGTATATATTTTGAAAAGTTTGAGTGCACCCCGATTGTTTACATTCAAATCGACCATATTTATTCATACAATGTTCATTCAGTAAATGTTTAGTTAATATATGAGGAAAATTAAAAGTTAAATCGCACATATTACATTTATACATTTTACTTTGATTAATTAAACTTATTAAAATTTATGTTAAATGTGACTTAAATTATTATTTCATTTTATTAATATTCTTCGATTTAAAAAAAAAATCACTTTGAACTTTTCGATATACTAATAATGAATAAAATATCCACTACGATTTAAAATAATTAAATTAAATTAATAATCAACAAAAATCAATAATACTCTATATTTCTACTACAACACTTCGCCTAGCGATCTTCACTTAATTTAAAATAAAACACGATGTTGAAACTTTAACCAAAAAAATAAGGAAAGACTAAAAAACTATTTCAGAGGAATATGAAATTTAAATGATTAAATGTTAAATGTAACAAATTTTACTTAAGTGTTTAAATTTGTTATAAAATGATTTAAATTTGAATTACGTATATCATATGATGTATTAATTCCAAAAAAAAACTTTTGTATAAATTGCCCAAAAATTTGACATTCTTTCGGATATTTAAGATTTAAGGTATTTGTTAACTTAAAAACAATGTCCAAACACTTTAGAAAAGAGCTAAATTTGTATATGCAATTATCGAAGGTTACATAAAATTCGTTTAAATTATTTAAAGCTTCTCCTACTACTAAAATTATAGGTTGCAAACTTTGTCCTTTGGTCAGAAGCTTACTTTTTAAATTCGCGAGTTTTCGCTCTTTATCGTTAATTTTAGAAATGTGTATTAGAAAAACATCCTGGCTGTCAGCAATAGATGGGTTTAATATGGTATTTTTACCGTTAATCACACATGAAATTTTTATCGGTTTACAAATAGCATGAATACTTAATGCTATTATTGCAAAATTTAAATTTATTAAAAATTTCGAATTTCGATGTTATTGCTTGTAGACTTTATAATATTTTGTCGTTTCGTAAATGTTTTATCCCAGTGCAACACTACAGTTTCCCAAGGCTCCTCATTATACAAAAGCCACAAAAGCGATTCTTTGATATCAGCACTCTCTTCAGTATTTTCAGAAGCTGCAAATTTTTTAAAAATAATTAACAAAAAATAATAATCGTAAGTTTTCAATCAATAAATATTACTTATATTTGTTCCGCTGATGCTGGTGCAAGATGAGCTTGTTTCTCTTTCCTTAGTTTGAGTGAAAATGCCTAATGACCTTAATTTTGCTGCCTCATTGCTCGCTTTATCGTACAGCTTGCCTTTAGCGTTTTTAGTCTTCTGACCGTATGAAATAGTAATCCTGTAAGAGAGGTATTTTAAAAGTTAATTGAAATATGCAAATTAAAATTAATCTTACTCACTGTAGGTTCATTTGGAAACATCTGTAGAATTTGCTCATTATAATAATTTATTTCTTTAATTTGCATTCTTTTTTTCATATCAGTAAACTCTTGAACGATTACATTAACTAATTGTTTTTTGTAAAAAGAAGTTAGCGGTTTGGTTTTCAGACCTAATATAGTTCGACCTGTATGTGTGGGCTCTAGAATATTTTGTAGGTTGCGTGGGATTTCAGATACAACCTGATCTGAAGAACTCGATTTATTTAAATTCTGATTCTTTTCCATCCATTTCTCAATTGCGGAATTCATTGATAAAGTATCGTGGTCACAGCTACATTTTATTGCATGAAGTGGATCTAAATTCTAAAAATGAAATTAGTAAATAAGCTTTTTGTAAATCGGTCTAGGTCTAGTTCATCTCCATATTTACATTATCACTTCGAAATTTATTTAATTTAATTCGAAAGTTAATTCGTTGACCAAGGGGTTGATCTTGGAATAAGTCTTTTATTTCTTCTTCATTTATTAGTTTCAAATGATCCAATGTAATTTCAGACTCTGACAAAGACAATAATAGATAATAAAATGTAAATTTAAATAAAATAATAATTATTTTCGGGGATGAAACCAAATATTCATGTCGATTATAGAATCCGCGGAAGCGAATCAATGGCGGATCGAAAACTGCATATAAAAAAAATAGGAAGCAATTTGATTTCGATTTGTTGATACCTTAAATAAAGTTTGATTTCATCAAGGGGGCTTTATTTATTAAGTAGGTTTTGGTATAACCAACTTTGGCAGGCGATAGTTCTACACGTACTTTAACAAACTCTAATTTCAAAATGTGAGAGGTTATGACGAAAATAATTGATTTGAAAAGACATAATTTATATTTACTTGTAAGCAATTCAAATGCTTCCATAATATCGTATTGCGTACACCAATTATGGATTTCTTCATTGGAATTAACGCTCCATAATATTTCCATATTAGAAATAGACGCACTTACACTTTTAGAACTGTATTCTACATTTAAAACATTTTCACTACTGTGTAAATTATTGTTATCTACAAAAATTTTGGCAAAATTAACGTATTGGTTGCAGTTATTATTATCAAAATATGGCGAACTGTCATTTGTACACGGTAAATCACATTCAACACTTTTCCCACTCACTATATTTTCTGAATTTCCCGACATTTTTTTTACTTTGCTAACACTTTTGTCTTTGAAAGGAAAATATATTAAAATAACGCACAAACTAGGATTTTAAATAAATTAAATTAATGCACCGCACATCCTTTTCCAATAAAAGCTAATTTAAAATAAACACATGACACAGAGGTTATAAATTGAACAAAAAAATAACGGGAAATAGTAAAAAAGCAATAAGAGGAATATAACATTTAAATGAATCTAATTAGATTTTAAATGATAGCCACATAAAATTAAAATAAATTTAACGAAGATTTGAACTGTTGCATTTCATATTAATTTCAGATGTTAGAAACAGTTTATTTTTATAAAGTATCCGGTACAATTTATTTTAGAAAAAAATCAATCTGGTTTACAATAAATTTAAAATTCATTACTTTTAAAAATTAAAGGATTATATATTGAAAGTAAGTTATATTTACATTTAAATTTAACTTATTTTATAATTTTAAATTCAAATGGTGTGTTCAGGTAAATATTAAGTTAATAGCTTGAAATGTATATAATTCTTATAAAATTTAATTGAATTTAGTAAAAATTACCTGAAGTTTTGTACGTTAATTTTAAAATGGGAAAATAGTAAAGATTACATGTACAATTTTTCTCAGTGCGAGTAACAGTTCAATTGGAATCGTCCCAGCTATTACCAATACCGCAAGCACCGCGTGTTTGTACTTTTGATAGGCGTTTGCTGTACATCTCCTTGTTAAGAGGATCGGCCCATATCTCCGCACCGTCGAGAAGAACGGACTGCAACGCGGACATTAAAAGACGACGTTTATTCGCTTTCGGACCGCCAATATTTGCCATAGGACGGCTTAGAGCCTTGACCCCTTTTGCAGCCTTGTCTGCTGTTTGCCTGATCTGCTCAAAGAATGTCGTGTTCGATTCGATCATGATTCCTAAATATTTCGCTACTGGCTTCGTCTCGACCACTTCATTGTCAATCCACATTGGTAACGCGGTTTGTATCCATTTTTTTTTGTGACGATCACTATCTCAGTCTTCTCAAGCACTAGTTAATGATTAATAATTAAACATTAATAATTACTGATTACTAACTAATAATTAATAATTAATAACTAATAATTAGTAATTCATAATGAGTAATTAGTAATTGGTGTTGTTCCAAACGAAATTCGCCGATTCGGTAATTTTCAAAATTTTTTTGGAAGAGCAAAGTTTCACAATGTACACTCGCATAAATTTGTTGTCCAACTCAAGGACGTCGTTCTGGTAAAATGTTTACATGTGATTGGATCTTCAAGCATTCGTATATGAACATCTCATTCTCAAAAATCTCACCTTTATCCATATCGGGTGATATTCCGGCGTCTCAATCTCCTTTATTTCATTAAACCCGGACAAAGCCTGAAAAGTTTGAGAAACCAGAACATTTCGTCTTCAGATATCAGGACAGTTTCTTAAGCCTCTAAATATGTTATGGATTTAATTAAAACAAAAGTTGCTATGAAAAATTGGTTTGGTTGTGACGGCCATCCACCGGTTACAAAACAGATGTGGTGAAATCTTTTCTAAAAATGTTGCAAATCCGCTATATTGATTCATCATTTGAATGTGTAGCAACTAATTCATTAGTCAACAAATATTTTGGTTAGGTTATAGGTTAGGTTAAGGTGGCGGTCCACTAAGACTGGTATAGACACAAAATGGGCCGTAGTCATACCACATTTTATTTATTCACGTACTCATCGGAATCATTTTGAGCTGTAATCAAAGCGCTGTATACTGGAGAAACTTGAACGGGATTGGAATGAGTTTCATGATATATCGTAAATGATACAATTGCCATCTTGTCGAATGATAGCCAACAAGTAGAAAATGATGCGTTTGAAGATTCATATTTTGAGACACAAGCAATGCTGAAACAATTGTTGAAGACTCGTACACCGAGCATTGTTCCAATTTTTGAAAATCATTCCACGGGGTCCGCTCACAATAATCGGACATTTGTCGATCCTAATCGATCGGTTATTCATGGTGTTATTATAAGCCTAAAACGGCTCAAAATTCAATCGTTTGATGGCAATTATTCAGAATGGCCATCGTTTTATGACCAATACGTGAAAGC
Source organism: Tipula vernalis (assembly GCA_958295665.1). Lineage (NCBI taxonomy): Eukaryota > Metazoa > Arthropoda > Insecta > Diptera > Tipulidae > Tipula > Tipula vernalis. Next base: position 347,005,400 of record OY282559.1, read on the forward strand.
AGTGCATAATAACGAATCGATGACGAATGTGACTAAATTCCACTATTTAAAGACGTTATTAGAAGGTGATGCTGCAAAGTTATTACGTCATTTGCCAATGACGGAAGAAAGTTACATCGAAACATATGGGACAAACTGTTGAACCGATTTGATCGAAAGAAAAATATTATCAAGGATTATAAAGAGTTATTTATGAATCTGCCAAATGTACAGCAATCATGCACATCTTTAAGAGCATTATGTGATGTCAGCGGTCAAGCAATAAGAGGCATTCGCTCATTGGGCAACGAATGGGAGGGCCGTGATCCTTGGTTATTATATGACAGCAGTTATGGGCAATTCATTCGAACGATAATAAAAATCCAACTATTACTGATTTGCTCCAATTTTTGAGTCAAAGATGTGATGCATTAGAATGTACATCAACAAAGCAGCAACCTACAGTTAAGCCTCGACAATCAAACATCAAAAGCCATGCCGCTACGAATGAGACAACTAAGTTCAACTCTCTCCCTATGTGTAATAAGAACCACCCGTAGATGCTTTAAGTTTAAAGATTTAAAACCTCTGGCACGCCGAAAATTTGTATTGACCAATCAATTATGTGGGAATTGCTTTCGTGTAGGTCATTTTTCAAAGAATTGTGAATCTGATCGAACGTGTTTCATATGTGCGGAGAAACACAGTATTCTCCTTCATATTAAGAATAATTCTACTAACAACCATACTATGATTTCTGCTCAATCAATTAATTCTCTTATCAGTGGTACTATTAATAATCAGCAGCCATCAATTAAAGATCCAATTAACACTTTTGGGACAGCTGACGCAATTAATGAAGTCAATGTCTTATCAACTAGCAAAACCACATTAAGTAATGAAAGTAAAATCTCGCATAATAGTATAGACAACTCCGATTCTTTACAAGCAACTTGCGCAACCACATCGTATATTTGTGAAGAATTTTCAGCTCAAGCGCTATTGTCAACAGTTAAATGCAAAGAGCCAGAGTTTTACTGGATAGTGGATCCCAATCAACATTAATCACCGAGTCTCTAGCACAGCGGCTAAAATTAAAACGTTTTCCAGCCTGTTGTGTAATAAGCGGACTATCAGCGAAACCAGCAGCGTCAGCACGAGGATGTATGAAATTATAAATAGCGTCGATTTATTCCAATGAAAATCGAATAAATGTAGAAGGGTTAATTTTGCCAAAACTAACATCACAGATTCCTGCTCGTCAAATTATTGAATCCAGATGGAATGTTATCAACAATCTCTCATGTCAATGATCCTCGGTAATGATGTATTTTTTAATGTTTTGCTACCGGAGCAAATTGTTATTCAACCAAATATAATAGCAAAACATACATTGTTTGGATGGGTTATTGGTGGGAAACTGATTTCTTCGAATCCACCTGGAAATGTTCAGTTCAAATAACAACAACGACAAATCGTGATAAGTTGAATGTGATGGAAAAATTTTGGCAGTTAGAAGAAATTGTTGTCGATAGGCAAATTAAACCGAAAGATCAACTTTGTAAAGATTACTTTAAAGCCACAACAGTTAGTTAGTTCGTCTTCCATTTAAGGAATCAGCAGAGGCCTTCGGCTCATCTTAAATCAATGCTGAACGACGATTATTGGTGATGGAACGCAAATTTACGAAGCAACCACAGATCGCCGAGCAATGTTGCAATTTTATGGAAGAATATATGGCACTAGGGCATATGGAACGTATACCAGAAGATAAACTACAATTTAACAAGCCACATTTTTATTTACCCCATCACGCCGTGTGTAAGGCTTCTAGTACCACTACGAAATTGCGGGTGGTTTTTAATGGGTCATGTTAGTCATCATCAACTGCGTCAATCAATGAAATTTTGTTACCTAGTCCTACTCTACAAGATAACCTTACAAGCATCTTGTTGCGCTTTCGAATTCATTCTATCGCTATATCTGCAGATATAGAAAAAATGTATCGACAGGTGAAGGTACAAGATGTAGATTGTGACTTTCAACGAATCTTGTAGCTTGATCATCCCAGTAAGCTATTCGAACACTACCGACTGAAAACGGTAACATACGGTATCAGCAGTGCACCGTTTCTAGCTATTCGCACCATGATTGAGCTAGCAAACGTTTATGAATCAACGTATCCCAAGGCAGCCTCAATACTTTGACAGGACTTTTATGTTGACCATATGTTAACTGGCTGTGAAGATTATGAGACAGCAACAATAATTTATCGCCAAATTTCAAAGTTACTAGCCGAAGGAGGTTTCAATATTAGAAAATGGATATCCAATGATCAAAATTTATTGCAAACGAACTCACTGAATCGATGTACTGATGACTCGTTTTCGATCGACGATGATCCGTCATACTACAAGACATTAGGCTTACACTGGAATCCGTTTCAAGATTGTTTCAGTTTTAAGGTTAGTTTACTTGAACACATTAAATTATATAAACGAAGTTTATTATCCGAAGCATCTAGATTATATGACCCGCTGGGACTGCTAGCTCCTATTACCGTCAAATTCAAGATGTTATTTCAAGAAGTATGGAAACGTAAGATTGATTGGGATCAATAACTTCCATGTGATATTGCAGAACATTAGACAGAAATTAAGTCGTCGTTAAAATTATTGGGAACACTACAAATTAGTCGATGTCTGAAAATAGCCCACCCTGTTTCGATGGAACTGCATATATTTTGTGATGCTTAACAAAAGGCTTACGGTTCAGCAGCTTACTTGAAAACAACGAATTCATCGGGAAATATTGAGGTACGCTTAATTATCGCAAAAAGTCGAATAGCACCCTTAGAAACAACTTCCCTACCACATCTTGAATTGTGCGCAGCTGTTTTGGGAACCAAATTATACAAGTATCTGCAAAGAGCACTCAACCTGTCTTATAATAATGTGTACGCCTGGACTGATTCGCAGATTGTTTGGCTTGGTTGGCAGACCATCCTAGCAGATGGAAGAACTTCGTGACTAATCGTACAGCTTATATCAGAAAAGTATTACCAGAAGTTCACTGGAATTACATAGAATCCAAGTTAAATCGTGCAGATCACGCGTCACGAGGTTTGACTCAACGCCAATTATTAAGAAACAAATTATGGTGGTCTGGCCCAGAATATTTGCAGTTAGAGAAATCGGATTGGCCAATTAGTTCAAAGGATTTAAACAGTGATATTCCGGAACAACGAAAGGTGAAATTAATGTCAAACCATTTGTCAGTGGTTTGTGCATCAAGCACAGTTAAAATAACTCCAAATATTTGTGAGCATCTATTCAAGTATTACTCATCGTTACAAAAAATGTACCGAATTATAAGTTTTGTATGCCGTTCCCAAGTTTTAAAATCTCTTGCCGTTGATGTCCCTTCAATACTACCACCAAACTTTCTTGAAATCGCAATTGCTGAAAACATATATGTTAGATGGGCGCATAGTACGATGTATTCAAAACCGAAGTCATATCATTGCGGGAGAATAATAGTGTACCCAAAGCCAGCAAACTAATAATGCTCAACCAATTCATCGACAAAAATCAAATCATGAGGGTTGGTGGAAGGTTATCAATGTCAGATTGTGAATTTGATGCAAAACATCCAATAAGTTTGCAGAAGGATCACATTTTTACGAAAGAGTTGATTAAATATTTGCACGAATTTTATTTACACGTCGGTGCCACCTCTCTAATTTCAATTATTCGGCAAAAGTATTAGATTGTGGGCTGTAGGAATATGGTGCGACGTCAAATATTAAGATGTGTGAAATGCTTCAAACTTCGGAAACATCAAAACGCTCAAATAATGGGCAATCTACCGGAATACAGGGTTACCAGTGGTAGAGTTTTCATGCATACGGGGGTGGATTATGCAGGCCCAATTTGGGTTCGTGATCGTTCTGGGCGTGGACCATTTATGTAAACCAGTGAAAGGTTATATAGCATTATTCGTGTGTACTAGAGTTAAAGCCATTCATATCGAGGTTATGTCAAGTCTAACCACCGAAGCATTTATTATGGCTTGACAAAGGTTTTTTGAGGGAAGAGGCAAACCAGTTGAAATTTTATCAGACAATGGCAGCAACTTTGTAGGAGCACGGAAAGAGCTCGACAAATTATTTGATCTTTACAAATCGGAAGCACATTTCTCGCTTGTAAGTAACTTCTTAACGCCTCTTAAGATTCAGATTTATACCGGCTAGATCACCTCATTTCGGAGGTTTGTGGGAGGCGAACATCAAATCTTACAAATACTTATTGCAAAGATCAATGGGGACAGCGCAATTAACATTCGAGCAGCTACACACCGTGAGCTCGCAGATAGAAGCCATATTAAATTCGAGGCCTATTTGTGTTCTGCCCGAATCACCTGATAGTTACGATACTTAACGCCTGGTCATTTTTTGATCGGGCCCACTGGTCTCGTTACCAGAGCCGTTTGTTGAAGGAATTACAATAAATCGGTTATCCGTGTACCAAAACATTCAACAATGAGTCGAAATATTTTGGAAGAGGTGGTCAAAGGACTATCTTACGTCCCTTCAGCAAAGGTCAAAATGAAAGGTGGCCCATCCAAACATAAAACCAAATCAATTAGTTTTAATAAAGAAAGACAATTTACCAAAAGGAACTTGGTTAATCGGTAAAATTATCAATGTTTATCCAGGAAATGATGGAAAAGTACGGGTTGCAACCATTAAAAACCCGAAAGGAGAAATCACTCGAAGCATTGATAAGCTTGTGCCGCTTCTAATTGATGAACACCAAACAACAAATTCCTCATCGGCTTGTAAGTAAAGGCTCACCAATGACAGTCTTATAGTCAGGAAGTCGTCCTTATAAACTTATAGTCTATCTCGCAAATAAAATCAAAAGGAGTAAGTATTCTTCCAATAAGAAAAAATTTCGAAAATTTAGTAGGACGCATAACAGCCCTTCATTGATTCGATCCACCTTAGCAGCACCTTTTACTAAAATGATTCCTTAAAATATATCTACTCACATATTCCACGTTCGCCATAAATTTGAATTTATTCCTATGTTATTCTATTCCTGTGGAGCCCGGCCCAATGATTTTGCAGCAAAAGTTTCCCTCTAAAGTGTATAGCGTCCAAGTAGTTTCACATGATAATCATTGCAGTGATTATTGCACCAGTTTTTCTATTTATCAATTCTATGTTGTTTATTTGATATTGTACCCTTACCGTGAGGGAAGCCAAAATCTCCAAGTAAGAATTGGTTTGGGACGTTCTCGCATTAATTACTCCCTAACCACCCGTTGATTCCTTAGTTATTGTTATCGCTGTTCAATTACAGCACGCGTCTTCATTTTTGGTTGTTTTAATGATTACACAATTGCTTCCCCCTCCCCCGCCCCCACCCCCGCATCATTCGATGTACATCTATATTATTCGTAACTATTCGACAGCAATTTGTTTCGTCGACACTTTCGGTACTTATATCGGCATCTTCCAGAGCTTCCACTTTTCGAGGAAATTACGAGTATCCCATCAATATAATCGCGAAGTGGCGAGGAAATCGTAAACGCGTGCTTAGCACATTGTTCGCTGCGCCCATAAAACGGAATTTAAGTATGATTCTCTCATAGCATTGCAATTAGTTGAACAAATTTCGTACCAATATCGTAAGTTAGAAGTGGGTCTTACTTTGCAAGTGGGTTAATCTAAACCCGCTGGGATTTTTCTTCCTAATTCATGGTTCAAAGTCTTTAATATTCAAATACCTGTTTTTCAACTTTAACACTTGGCTTCAATTTTAAATCGATACTCTGCAGTCTAAGGCAGGAATGGGTCAAATTTTTTTTTGGCAAACATTACATCAAAATGTCTGACATTCGAATCAAAATTGTTTGCAAATTAATCTGCTGTTGAAGCTGATTTATTGGTATTAGTGTTGAGCAAATATTTTCATCTCCTCGTAGGAAGCCAAATTTGAATATAATTTAACTAAATCCTTTCGCTGAATATTCCTTCTTTTGAAGCATTGAAACTTCTATAGAATTTGCATTGATAAGCGACAACCTTTGGTAAAATTTCTTGTCGAAATAAATGAGGATGAGAAAATTGTCACGGGAAACCTGAACTGAATTTCTTTCCAGGATGGCTATCACGAGGTTTTGCCACATATATGCCGTTTAGAAACATTTTGCTATCTTTAGCAGTATTCGCATTTGTCGAGTTTAACATTGAAATAAGCTTTAAGATAACCCCAAAATATAAAATAAATAGAGTTATCCTCCTTTCCCCTCAAACCCATAAAACTTTTGTATGGAACACATTTTTCAGAAGCTTTTCAAACGAACAAACGGTATAGTGAAGAAACAATAACAGATCAAATTTCACTTTCAAAGTATCTTGCTTCTATCTGAGAAATGTCTTATTGAAATGGCATGTGGTATCCGATTTCTGAACCATTAGATAACATTAGGGTTACGACCTACTTTAATTAAGAAATCACATGGTGTACATGTGCAAAGTAAGCAAAGCGCCTTAAAATATGCACGACCATTTTCTATATTTCCTGTACCGGTTTCAGAGATATCGCCCTAAAATTGTATATTGTACAAGGCTGTCGCCTCAAACAAAAACGAATTTAAAACTCGAACATCACTAGGAAGTCACGGGGGTTAAGGGTAAAAATTAGGTATCAAGGTATCAAGAACCACAAGCGGAGCACAATTGCAGATTTTGGATTTTTTGGTTCCACAAAAGATATGGAAATATCAAAGCATTCAAATGCGTGTTGGCACAACAATTATAGCTCCCGAAACTTATCTTTAGATGTAACAAGAACCGCAAACGAGGCATAATTTCAGATTTTGGATTGTGTGACTCAGAATTGGCTGATTAATAGTAAAGTCATTTTCCAAAAAGTCGAATTTTCTATGAAATATATAGTAAGAATCAAGCAATTCTTTCCAGTATTGGCTTTCGGCATCCTAAGCCACATCAAAAATAGCTTCATACGAGAATTAAGTTCAAGAGATATCGTTTTGGGAAATCTCGCGTTAGGCTGACTGCTATGATGCCTGCGATTTGCCCCTTAATTGGGTATCAAAGATTTAAACAAAAACCGAAAGCTATCACCCCGGAAGGTTTCTCCATCTGATCCTATAGATCTCATAACATGCTAATATAATTGCATGCTAATTATCTTTAAAGTTGTGAATTGTTTAACTCGCAGAACATTACAAACATTGTTAAGAGTAGTTGAACATTGTTAAGTACATAGTAAAACAATTGATTTATATTTAAAGTAAAATTTATGTCGCTTGTGTTTTGTTTTTCATTTCAGAAACATCAGATAATGCACCATTGACGATAAGAATTCGACGTGATGAAGAAGAAGTACCCGTGAACAGCTTAGGATTGCTACTTATGTGTAGAATTTGTTGTTCCGTAGTCACTTGCCGATTGAAAGCATCTACAATAATATTTCCATGTATGATGATTTATTTTGGGATCACAAATTTAGAAAAATGTACAATTAGCTACTTTATACCAATTTATTTGTTGGCCCTAGGTATTCTTTTATTATCCTATGAAGCTATTCTTTTATATTCCTACTTTAGCTCAGAGAATAATGAGATAAACATACTTGGGCGAATACTTGGCTCAATAATGCTGGTTTGGTTTATTGTCGGCTCAGTGTTTGTCTATAAAATTTATGAACCAAATTATGATCCATTGCTTGGAGTGTATTGTAACAGAAAGTTTTATCAAGGGGCTTTATGGTCTGTAAGCATTTTATATGCAGCTGGCGGATTATTCGCATTGATTTACCTTTGTGTGTATTTTTGCTGCGTTATCAATTCGAAAAAATAAACATTAACAATATTTGTTTGAAGTTTCATTTTTCAGTCGTTGTTATTATTATTTCTTAAATAAATATAAAAAAAATGTGCAATTTTTAACAATGTGTTTAATTTAAAGATGTTTTAATAAAATGATGAAATCGGAGTTTAACAATAAATGGCGCCACAACATCCTATTCATACAAGTTTCATACAATAACGCGTGGTTTTGACGCGCTAAAATTGTCGAGTTTTGTGCCTACATCTTACAATGTGCGGACATCATTGATTTTTTGTTATTATTTCAAGAAAACTGCTGCAGAATCACATCGAATGCTTGTCGAAGCTGACGGTGAGCATGCTCTTGGTACATCACAATGCTATGAGTGGTTTCAAAAATTCAAAAGTGGCAATTTTGACATGAGAAACGAGAAACGTGGAAGACTACCAAAAAAGTTTGAAGACAGTGATGACGCTCAAACGCAAAAACAACCCACAGATCAATTCGGAAAGATCCAAAAATGGGTTCCGCATAAACTGAATGAGGGACAACAAAAGAACAAAAGAAAGTCATTTCTCCATCGAATTGTGACTGGCAATGAAAAATGGATATATTTTGAGAATCCAAAGCGCAAAAAGTCTTGGGTTGATCCAGGGTAACCGCTTCGGACGGAAGGCAATCCTAAAACCTGGTGAAACCGTAAATACTAAACGCTACCAACAACAAATGATAAATTTGAATCGAGCTTTACGTGAAAAACGACCAGCATGTTTTTGATCAAGCACGAGCCGATATTCGTAATTTTGTTTGTCTTTAAAATTTGTTAATTTAGCCTTTAGCTTAACTGACCATATCAAATAATTTAGGTAAAAAGGCTTAGCAAGACACAGAGTTTAAAGACTCTTACTCTAAAAAAGTCGGAAGTAGCACACCAATTTTAGCAAAAAGAGAAAATTTACTCTTTACAGCTATAATATTTCATACACGTTCCGAGGTACGCAACAAATTAAATTGTATCCACTGCTAACCTCAAATTAGAGATTTAAATCTAATTTTTAATTTAGCTAAGTATTGAAAGTAATTTTCCCGATAAACTCGATAAAATAAATTTTTTCAGTTCAAAAACATCTCCAGGATCTTCATCGCGGAAGGATAGTTGGAACATAAATAAGAGTAAGTAAATCAATAAAAGTTTAAAATTATCGATAATTTGAACACCTAAGCTCGGAAATCGTTTCAACATAAATTCATTTCCTAATAAATTGTCGAAACACTGCGACTTGGCTAAATGTGTTTAGCTAAAAACGATCAGCTAAAGGCTGGAGCTTTTAGAGCTATGAAGGGCCCGAGGTAGCAGTAGCTTGGGTCCCTTTGTGATAAACAACATTACTCCTGTTTTAATTTTAACAAAATTAATTTTTCATGACGTTAATTATGGAGAGTTTCACTAAAGCATTTCTTATAATTCGGGCTCAAACTCATCAGGATTAAAGGCATGATGACGAATCGCAACTGGTGGCCAGTTGACAAATCTTCTTTCTAAAATTAGGTGCCATTTGAATGTTAATCGATAAAGTGTTTGTTTAAAAAGGAATTCGGTCTTATTTTCTGTAATTGTAATCCTAGAAGGTGAATCACTAAACTGCTGTTAATCTACAAACTTGATTTGCAGCATCCGAGGAAACAATAGATAAAGTTTCAACATGCGCTCTAAAATATTCTTCAATAAATTGAATTTGTATAATAATTGAGATACTTTCTTCAGGTTGGTTAACTATAAAGAGGTCCGTGAAAATTGGTCTACATTTTCCGATGACCGGCAAATATTCGATAATTTAGCAAATCGCAAGAGGAGAAACAACACTACTACACTCAAAAAAATATGCGGTGTTAATTTGTTTTTTATCCGAAAAAGTATTTTATTTTTGCCCAACCGAATAAAACTAAGCACGCATCAACGGATAAATATTTTTAACTATCCGAAAAGATAAATTTTTAGAAAAACTTCTTTTGGATTTAATAAAATACACCTTTCAGTGTTTTCATAATAAAATACACCTTTCGGTGTGTTCCTAAACATGAATATTTCTTTTTGGTTTTTATGCGGTGTAAAAGATTTTATCCAAATGTATTTTATGTCATTTTTATTCAAATATCCGATCGGTGGGACACTATGTAACACCGATTCGGTGTTGTGGTGACCCTTTATTTTTTTGTGTGTAGATTTACCGAGCAAATTTTATTTCGTTCGCAAATTTTGTAGTGTGTATCATATGAAAATTGGTTGCTTGCTAGACGATTGAGTATTTGCCCCGATGCTATTCAAAAAATAATTTAATAATATGGTAAAAATTTTGGGTGTCACAATATGAGAATATTGTGTAAATGTTTTTGCCGTATGAAATGGCTCCCCTTTCTATCGATGTGGCGAACTTTTGGCTGATAAATTAAATCGGATATTTAACCCAAAGAAAAGACGTCTACACAGCTTGATGGTTGATATCAAAAAGAGTTATTTATTGGAATTTGACATTTAACAATAATTTTTTACCATAATAATAAATTGAGTAAAATTCGAGGTAGATTGCTACATTATTCTATAAATAAAATCTACATTAAACAAAGTATTAAACGAACTCTCGCATATGGTCTAAATTTAGATTTAACATTTGTATGGTTTTTTAGCCCATTAACATTTGTACGGTTGATCAGCTGTCATAACATTAAACAAAAACAAACTGATCAGGTAAGAAATTTTACAATTAAATTATATAAATAAATAATTAAGATAATAAACTTTAAATATTTCAGGGTAGAATTACTTGGAACGAATCAATGGACTAAAATCTTATAGGATGTAGATAAGTATAACACAAAAATATTTTAAATTCTTAATTTCTGTACAAGTTTTTTTTTTCTATTCTAGGTTATGTTTTGGTTGCTGCAATATTCATACATTGGGTTTTAAGAAGGCGTATAAAAAAGTTTTATATTTGGGGGCAATTAGTATTGGGGACTCAGAGAAATTACCCCCACCTACCCCTTATAATAGGGCACCTGGCTACATATACTTTATACTATAAAATACGTAACATGATTAACTGTAACTGAGGTTGACAGGCCGGATTTTAGTTGTTTATGCTGCTTGGCTTCCCCATGGTTCGATATATTCGAGTTTAGTTAGTGAAGGTGTTTGCTTGACGTTACTTGACGAACTGATTTTATGTTGCATAAGGTTCCGTGGTGATTAGTACTTGACGATGAGTTGCATGTTATTTAAGTGTTGTTCAAGCTTTCCGAGAAGAGTATCGTTGTAAATGCCAAACATGACAATGACAAGTAAAAGTAGAAAACCTTTTGTGGGGGTTCAGATGCGATACAACATTTTTGCATGCAGCGAATGAATTCTCGATTTATAAATCTGTTCCACACTAAAAATTCACCACCCTTTGGTGGGGTTAAACACAGATAATCAAAGAGGTATTTAGAACATGTTATAGGAGTGTCCATTTATGAGCAAAATGAAATATTCCGGTAGCACTCTCTTCAATATTGTAATCTGTAATAAAAACTACATTTTGTAGAACAGCAATAAAATTTTCTGATGTACAAACATCGACACCGGGTTCAGTCAAAAACAGCCAGAAATTTCAGAAAACAGTTTGACTGTAATGTCCTTTGCGTATTTGGACGGAACAACCTTCCTAAAATGTATTTTAGTTACAAATCTTTGGACTTGAATAACGTTTGGTTGGTTTTTTCTTTACTGAAATGCTTTAATAGACCCGCACAACGGCTCCGGCGCCCCAGTTAAAAAAAAAAGGAATTTCAGTCAATGCTGCAGTCAATGCCTTTTCGAAAGATACTTCAATCAAAAAAATTTAAAAGGCGTTCAACTCAAAACTTTTTGGACATGTATTCTTTTTGAATTTTTGATTGAAATGCTTTTTGAAAAAGAAGTAAAAACAGTTAAACAATTAAAGACGGAGTTCCAGGCAAAATTGTTGAAAAAATTAAATTAATGTTATGACTATGTACGTCCGAAGCGGTTTTAAAATATTCTGGAAAATACAGATTTCAGTCTAATATCAAAAATAAATCTTCATTTTCCAGAATATTTGAAAATTAAATCTTCCCTTTCTAGAATTCTGGAAATAGAAGCAAACCTACCAAAAGATATTCCAGTCCAAAAATTAGTGACAAATACCTTTCAAAAAGGTTGTTCAGTCCAAAAAAACGGTTTTCCGACTGAAACACCTTTTTTCTATGACTAAATTGTTGTTGACTGTATTCCCGGAGAACAATTTTGCCTGAATTTCCTTTTTACTTGTTTGACTGAATTTCCTTCTGAAAACGCATTTCAGTCTAAAACTGTTTTGACTGAGTTACCTTTAAATTTTTGACTGAAACACTTTTGGTTTTTTTACTGAAGTGTTTATGACTAGAATTCCGATACCACAAACATATGCATACCTATGAACATAAATATTGTGGAAAAATTTGAATTTAAGAATATTTTAAAAATCGATTTGTCGTAACAATATAACTATTCGGCGAATTTAAGTATGTATAAAAATATTTTGAAAAATTCAAAACGATATCAGTATTGTCATCCAATACTTCAATGGTGAACTACTCGTGGAAATACTATATCCATTTATACTATGCTTAGTGTGACTTATGCCGTGGTACTTACTCTATGCTATACTTAAATATTCCATATTGGAACATGATCTAGTGTCGTATTCCGCATTGAAATTTATCATAACGACCGAGTTTGCCACAGATTCAAAAATAATCGAGAATGCAGGGCAAATTTACCGACCGTCGACAAGGGTGCAACCATCCAGACCGTTCTCCCACAGAAATGCTTGTTGGAACGCTTGATTGAAGAAAAATATCACGCTTTTAAAAGTTTTAAACGTGTTTACTACAATACACGAGTACCTCAAAAAAAAAAATTATTTTATATTTACGCACAATAATAATGGTTGTCATTTAATAAATAACGAAATGAAAGATAGTATTCCATTATTCGTTACGAGATGACCCAAATATTTGACTTCAGTTCTGAACAGTTTACACTTCTTTGGGCTTAATTTTAATCCGGCGGCCTATATTCGATCCAAAACTTTTGCCAAGTTCCTTAGATGCTCGTCAAAATCCTTACCCATGACGAGGATGTCGTCCAGATATATTAGGCACGTCTTCCAAAGTAATCCTTTTAACACGCGCTCCATTAATCGTTCAAAAGTCGCAGGGCATTACATAATCCGAACGGCATAACATTAAATTGCCAAAGCCCGTTGCCCACACTGAACGCTGTTCTCTCGCGATCTTCCTCATGGACTTCTACCTGCCAATAGCCGCTTTGTAGATCTAATGTAGAAAATATTCGAGCACCCGATAATGTGTCTAATGTATCACCGAACCTTGGTAGTGGGTATCTATCTTTTCTCGTCGCAGCATTCAGTTTCCGATAATCAACGCAGAATCTCATGCTACCGTCCTTCTTCTCGACCAATACTACCGGTGAGCTCCATGGGCTGTTAGATGGTTCGATTACTCATGCCGTCTGCATTTCTGTTACCATCCAGTCTAGTCCTAATTGGTACTCTATAGTGGTTGTCTGGTTTAACTAGGGCATTTCCGATTATAATTTTCTTAGCTCCGTTCTCCTCTTTGGTAGCTTCAACAACCCACAACCTGGGTGACCCAGAACCTCCCTCCAATCTTCCCCATATGATCGTCTCCGAGTTCGGTGGCAGCTTCTCCCGATGATCAATAATAATTCGCTTGGTAGTTGCTCCGGCACTGCTATATTGAAGTGGCCCTCGATGTTATAGTAAATTATAGCTCCTCTTCCAACATCCACCACGAAGCCATTTGCCCTCATGAAGTCCATCCCCATAATGACTTCATCCATAATATCTGCAATCAGTACTTCGTGTTAGAAAAGAGCTCTCCCGATCTTTATTTTCACGATCTTTCTGCCTTTTATTATTGAACTATCTCCAGTTGCTGTTTGTAACTTCAATCCATTAGCTGGTTGTATACCTCCATCGATCAGATCTTTACGGACAATCGTGCGGTTTGCTCCCGTATCCAGGGTGATGACGCAATTTGTGTCATCAATGTTGCCTTTGATTGTTTATGGGGTGTGATGCGGCCGTTCGACTCACGACACCCCACACGATCTAATGCCGACCGGGTTCAGATACGTTGAACGGTGGCACTAGGTAATTGCACGGTTAATCTGCTTTCACTCACAATTGGTTAAATTAATACTATTTTTTATTTTATTTAATGGACGAGTTTGAACTCGGTTTTATTTAATAAACACATTATAATAATTCGATAAATAATTAATATTATTGCGGAGCTAGAATTTTCGTGCTAGCTCCTAACGGCCACCAAGTAATTCTTTTTTTCTTTATCCAACCGATTTTTCTTATATACTAGACGTATTGTTTTTACGTCGCCTATACGATTTGCGTGCAGTGTCTTTGCTGAAACTCTCCACACAGTGCGAACGAGTGGTGGTAAGTTTTACTATTGAAATCTAGATGGCACTTCACATAACTATGGCGAAAATCGTTATTGGTACCGGTATGTGGAATATGGTGTCATCTCACTCTAATCGTAATGACTTGTCATTAGTTTTATTGGATGACACAATATTCCACGACCGCGTGATTGTTGTTTTGATAATCGGGAGTTGTGGGGACTAAATGGGTAAATAAAATACGATAGAGTGTTTTCGCTTTGACAACTTTATTTGATCTTTATTTACTCGTAGGTACCATCGACGTATCACCACACACCCCCTTGCCAGTGAATAATAAGTTATGAACGATATTCTGCGAATCTCGCTGGTGTTCTAATTTGTCTACCGACTCTTGTTGTCGATGCTGCTGGTGCTGTAGAGGCTGCTGTGTTTGCCTTTAGGCATGACTTGTTGTTGTTTGTGATGTGATGATTTGGCTTGCTGATTTGTGCTGGCTGATTTTGGAGGTTAAATCTGACTTTTTGCTGGCGTGTTCCCGTTCCTGTTTGTGCCGCTGTTGGAGTATCCTGTACGTTGGATGTTGACGCTTCGGTTCTTGTTTCCGGTGCTGATATCTGCGACGTCTCTTGTTCCTCCAGTAAGTAGCAAGGTTTTAATCTATCTATCGATATATTGCTCGGCCTCCCGCGCACACTAATTAAGAAAGCTTTTTCCTCTCGTTTTAGTATTAGGAACGGTCCTTCGTACGGTGCTTGCAGTGATCTTTTACAGAGATCAGTTCGTATAAATACATGGGTACAGGTATTTAACTCGGCTGCTATGAATATTTTGGGGTTTGCGTGTCTTGATGGAGGCGTCGGTCTCACTCGTTCGAAATGTTCGCGCAGTTCTTTCGCAAACTCTGATTGATGAATGTGGCCTTTTTTCTCTTCTATGAATTGACTCGGCACACGAATGTTTTCGCCGTAGACTAGCTCGGCTGCCGATGATTTCAGTCCCTCCCGGTATGCTGTGCGTAGCCCGAGTAAAATTAGTGGTAGTGTCCGTGTCCATGCTTCACCGCCTTGACACATGATGGCTGCCTTCAGCGTCCTGTGCCATCTTTCTAAGAAACCGTTGCATTTAGGGTTGTATGCTGTGGTTCTTTTACGTTCGAAGCCCAACGTCTTAGCGAATTCGGTGAACAATTCGGACTCAAATTGTGCACCTTGATCTGTCACTATCGACGTTGGGACTCCGAAACGTGCGATCCAGTGAGTCAGTACTGCTCTGGCGACGGTTTCTGCTCGAATATCCGGCACAGGCACCGCCTCTGTCCAGCGTGTGAATCGGTCAATTATCGTGACGCAGTATCGCTGACCCTCTGATGGTGGTAGTGGACCTACTATGTCCATATGTACCTCTTCAAACCTTCTGCTCACTGGTGTAAACTCGCCTAGTGGGCTCTTGGTGTGCCTGCTCACCTTCGATTTTTGGCACGGAATGCAGCATTGCACCATTCTTCTCACGTCGCGTTTAATTCCCGGCCAAACGAACTGGTCTGTCATCAATTTTATGGATGCAGCTGCGCCCGGGTGTGCGAGATTATGCGCTGTTTCGAATACCCTCTTCCTCCATTCCAGTGGAATGAATGGTCTCGTTCTGCCTGTTGATCTGTTGCAATAAATTTTCTTTTTGGAATTGAATGCGATGGGTATTGTTGTAAATATCAGATCTGTGCCTGACGTCAACAGTTCCTTGAGTTCGCTGTCCTCTTGTTGAGCGTCTGCTATTTCCTCGAAATTTATTGCTGCTGGCATCTCTATTGTTTCTAATCGCGATAGTGCATCGGCCACCACGTTCTCCGATCCTGCGATATGTCTCACGTCCGTGGTAAATTGTCCCACAAAATCCAGGTAACGGAATTGTCGTGGGGATGCTTTTTCCGGATTTTGCTTGAATGCGAATGTTAGTGGTTTATGGTCCGTGTAAATGATAAAAATGCGACCTTCGACTAGATGTTTGAATTTTTTTACAGCAGCGTACATTGCTAACAGCTCCCTGTCGTATGCGCTGTACCGCTGCTGTGCTGGGGACAATTTCGCTGAATAAAACTGTAGTGGTTTCCATCCGTCATTGTTGTTTTTGTCCCTTTGTTGAATGACTGCTCCCATTGCGGTGTCCGAGGCGTCTACCATTATTGACAACTCTGTTTCGGCTGACGGGTGTACCAGTAGTGTCGCCTCGCTCAGTTGCTTTTTTGCCATATTGAATGCCTCCTCTGCTTCGCTAGTCCATTCTACTTCTCTTGTGTCGTTCTTTTTACTACCTTTTAAATAATCATTTAAAATCGCTTGATTTTTTCTTGCGTTAGGTATGAACATTCTGTAAAAATTTATTATACCTAAAAACCGTCGTAAATGATTAATTGTCCGTGGTAGTGGAATTTTTTCGACTTCGTTGACTCGTTCTGGTATCGGCCTTATGCCTTCTGCTGATACCTCATGGCCAAGAAATTTTATTTTTTTCTTTTGCGAACTGACATTTGTGTGAATTTATGAGTAGTCCCACGTTGTTTAGCCTTGTAAATATTGTCTCTAAATGTTGTACGTGTTCCTCCATTGATGCGGATGCGACGAGTATGTCATCTAGATAAACGAAACAAAACTTTAATCCTTATAGCGTAGAGTGCATAAATCGTTGGAACGTGTTGCCTGCGTTCCGTAATCCAAATGTCATCCTCGTGAATTCAAATGACCCGAATGGTGTGACAATGGCTGTTTTTTCAATGTCTTCCGGCTCGATGGGAATTTGGTGATAAGCCCGAACGAGATCTAATGTGGAAAAAATGTTTGTGCCTGCTAGTTGATGATTAAAGTCCGTGATGAATGGAATTGGATATCTATCTGGTACTGTGACGTTGTTTAACGCCCGATAGTCTCCGCACGGTCGCCATTCGCCGTTCTTCTTTTCTACTAAATGTAGCGGGCTGGCCCAGGGACTATCGGAGCGTCTGCAGATCCCTTGTTCCAGCATACTTTGGAATTCTTTCTTTGCGATCTCCAGTTTTTCCGCACTCAACCTCCGTGGGCGGGCGAAAACTGGTGGACCTTTTGTTATAATATGGTGTGTTACGGTATGTGCTGGTTCCTCGTTTGCTTTAATTTTGCTCTCCGTTAATGGCCTGAACTTCTTGAGTAATTCGACGATCCTTTCGTCGATTCCCGTTTCCGTTATCCAGCGTATGGTTGGTACTTCTTCGGTGGTTCTCGATGCCACAGCGAAGAGTGATGTCATCGGGTCAATTAGACGACCGTGTCGGATATCTACGATGAGACGATGATTGGCATCGTAACGTCCGCTACAATAAACGTCCATTGGAATGATCTCCTTAGACCGAGGTCCAATGTTATTTGTTTCTTCCCGAACGTGCTTATTTTAATACCATTTGCTGCGTAGAGCTGAAAATCGGTCTCCGGTTGGTGTGATGTGTACCTTGGTCTCGGCACTACCGATACGTCTGCTCCGGTGTCGATAAGATAATTTGTATTTGTGGATTTGTCGAAAACTTTTAGGCGACAATTTTGCGCCTCACCTTGGCACGTCGCCGTGTGCCTAGGCTTAATTAGTTTTTTAGTTTGAATGCTTCCCATTCCGGGCAATTCGGTCGACAATTTTGAGCGGCTTCTTTGAATCTAAAGTGATAAAAACATTTACGCGGCGTGTCATCCTCGTTATTGACTTTGCGTCCCGGTGTTGGGCTTCTCGGTGGCCCTTGCTGTGGAAATTGTCCCGGTGTTTGGCTTCTCGGTCGCCTTAGATGGGTCGATTGACTCCTTGCTCGCCTGTTGTTGTAGTTTCGACTGCTCTGGCTGGTTTCCATTTGATCAAGTCTTTTTATGATGGCGTCGATTCGGTTCATCATATTTACTTCCACTTGACTTGCGCCTGATGTGTTGATAGCTGACACTGTTGCGTGAGACATTGTCTCTAGTATGCGGTCTGCTAATTCTGCTAGTTGCGCCGCAGGAAGTGATTCGGCCGTGGTTGCGAGGATTTCTTGCGCTCGCATCGGTAACCTCTTCAACCAAATGGTCTTAACGACGTCGTCGCTGACCGCAGATCCACCGCTGGCTTTCAATTGTCGGAGCAATTGAGATGGCTTCATATCCCCCAACTCAATGCCCCGCAAAAGACGGTGGATCTGTGTCTGGCGAGACTCACCTAATCGATCCAGTATGGCCCTCTTCAAATCGGTGTATGGGGTGTTTGACATCGGCCCTGTAATCACATCGCTCACCTCGTTGCTAACCTTGTCGTTAAGAGCGCATAGCAGGTGATGGTATTTTGTGGTCTCGCTCGTGATCCGGCTCAACCCGAACTGTGCCTCCACCATGTGGAACCATAGTCGGGGGTCCTGCGATTATAGCGGTACTATGCGCACCGAGATAGCGGCCATGGATGCAGTGGGCGTAGTTGCTGGTACGGATCTATTAGGGTTATCGTGTGCTTCAGTTTCTACCGTTGCTTGTCGTGGTGATGGGGATTCGCTGGCTAACGGGGTGGTGTTTCCTCGTGTTGCTTCTGCCATTACTCTTTGTACCGCTGCTTGGATCATTGTTTCTAAATCCATTGTTGCGGCGACGGCGTTATTTGATATAGCCGACGAGACTGATGGTTGGTCCTCAAGCGGGGTCGTGGTCACGTTTGATGATGTTGGATCGTTTAAACCCATTTCGTTTATTATTGAATCACTTTTTGTACACTTCACTTACTCTTTCTTTTTGGCCCGTCGGTGTGGCGATCGCGAAAAAATATGTACGACAAAAATGTAAACCAAATAATTATGAAATATAATAATAATGAAACACAGTATCGATATTTTATTTATTGATAATGTATTATTATTTATTGTTGGATAAATGCTAGAACCGTAACATTGGTAAAAATTGAAAAATTCGGATAAAATTTAATACAATAACAAGTGTAAGAAAAAACTTCCCTTTATTTTTTAAAAATTTCGTAACGAACTTTCGCTTTACAATAGTTATGTGATACGCGGACGACGATATACACAAGAAAATTTGGAAATATACCACTCGCTCGCACCAAGTGGTGAATCACACCAAACACAACTCTTATAAACGTGAACAATTTGTTATATCTGTTTCACTAACATGAAACCGGGATGAAAATCGGGTAGAATAAAGTTAAAAGAAAACTTAGCTTACCCGTTTACAATCTTTTAAATGTTGTTCTGAGTCACTCGTACTGCTCCGGGTGCTGTTCCTGGTGTGTGATGCTTCCTCCTTTACCGAGATTGGGAATCAGCTGGTTATTACGGTTTATTTTCCTTTTCTTACATGCCTCTTCAGTGGGCGCTTTTTATTTCTATATTATTTTATCGTGATTGTGTTCACGATGAGCGACTAATTGCGTTCGCTAGTTGCCGTGAGGGCAGGCTAGAAATATGCTTCTGCCCTAACCGTGTCCTTTTATATTAATTAAATGAATCTGGCACTAATATCGCTGTGCCAGATCACGTCGGGGTCACCACTTTATGGGGTGTGATGCGGCCGTTCGACTCACGACACCCCACACGATCTAATGCCGACCGGGTTCAGATACGTTGAACGGTGGCACTAGGTAATTGCACGGTTAATCTGCTTTCACTCACAATTGGTTAAATTAATACTATTTTTTATTTTATTTAATGGACGAGTTTGAACTCGGTTTTATTTAATAAACACATTATAATAATTCGATAAATAATTAATATTATTGCGGAGCTAGAATTTTCGTGCTAGCTCCTAACGGCCACCAAGTAATTCTTTTTTTCTTTATCCAACCGATTTTTCTTATATACTAGACGTATTGTTTTTACGTCGCCTATACGATTTGCGTGCAGTGTCTTTGCTGAAACTCTCCACACAGTGCGAACGAGTGGTGGTAAGTTTTACTATTGAAATCTAGATGGCACTTCACATAACTATGGCGAAAATCGTTATTGGTACCGGTATGTGGAATATGGTGTCATCTCACTCTAATCGTAATGACTTGTCATTAGTTTTATTGGATGACACAATATTCCACGACCGCGTGATTGTTGTTTTGATAATCGGGAGTTGTGGGGACTAAATTGGTAAATAAAATACGATAGAGTGTTTTCGCTTTGACAACTTTATTTGATCTTTATTTACTCGTAGGTACCATCGACGTATCACCACATGTTAAGCTGTCACCGCCTCTTGCTACTTTCGAAACGCGGATGGAGGCTATGGGACAATCGGTTATTGGAGTGAGATTCTGCCCTTTTAAACTGACTCTTTGTAGTTTAACGGCTCCGTTGTCGTTTGGCCTTCTTACCTAGCCACTGCCTGCTTCCCGCTTGGTCGTCGCTGCATAGGAGATGGTGATCTTCCCCGTTTTCTTCTTGTTTCCCAGCAATCGCGAGAGATGTGACCGACCTTATCACATGCCCCACATCTGATTTTGCCGCTTCCGTCTCGGTATCTTGGTGTTGATCACTCGTTGTTTATGCTGGTGTCGTCGGTTGACGGTTTGGTGATGGCTTGTGCAGTTTCATTCGTCAACGCACAAGTGATGGTTTCCGCGAAGGTGGCTTTAGGTGACAACATCACAGCCTTGCGTGTCTCTGGATCTCGAATGCCGTCAATGAATGCGTCAATTTTTAGTGTTTCCATATAATCGGCAGATGTACTGGTATGCGCTAGATGTACTAATCGCTCGATTGCTGATGAAAATTCTTGCAGCGATTCTCCTTCCTTTTGGTAGCGGCTTTTCAGTACCATTCGATTGATTTCAAGCTTGTGGTCACTGCCGTACTTCCTATCCAGCGCTTTTATAATTTCGAAATAACTGCTGCGCTCTTATTCCGGGATGGTCTGTAAAGCTTCTGCTGCTTCGCTTTTGATGGCCACTATTAATGCCGCGACATGATGTTCGTCGTTCCAATGATTTTGATTGGCTGCCGTCTCAAACTGAAATTTGAAAATGACGAAAGATGTTGTTCCATCGAATGTTGGTGGCATTAACTTGATTGATTGGACGGTTTGTACCACTTGCGTCGTTGTTTCACTTGCCTTAATGTCAGTCAGCTCTTTAGTTAGACTGATTTTGTTGTTCCAACTGTCGCTCTTTGACTGTTCATTTGTCGTTCGTTTTGTTGTTTCATTAGACTCATCTGTCCCATCATCTGGTTCACAGCAGCGTTTCACTGCGACAAATCGAATCTTCCATTATTATCTCCTTCTTTCTGCTCTACGGTTGCCGCATCCGTTACTTTCTCTCTAAAATCATGTTGATCCGCGTCTAATCCTTCTTTCTCCATGGGGTTACGTAGTGTTCGAGCTGATCCCAATAGAAGAGTCCAACCTAAAAAAAAGGAACTGGAAAGAAACACAAAGAATCATCAAACAAAAACAAATACTTTAAAAAACACTTATCTGATGATTCACAGCTGATCCGCATTCCACACACAACACACACTGGATTTTTTATAATTGATGGGATCTGAAAATTAAACTAAATATGTATAACTTAATTTATTAAACGTAATTAATTCATATTTCTTGTATTATATAGCTTACCTTTGTAAATTTAATGATTTTGACAACCAAAATGTCTTTGCTATTTGTTTATAATTATTTGACACTTAGTGATAACGAAAGTAAAAGAAGTGATGGAGCATTGTCATGAATATTAAAATTTTGTACTAAAAATTCAATGACAATATTCAATCACAGATGACTCTTTGTCATCGTCGTAAAATTTATAAATTAAAAAATTTATTGATAGGTGACACTTTGTCAATTCGTTGAGTTTATAAAAAATTGTAAAAAATAAAAAATACTCTCTTCTGAAAATTACCGTCAAAGTGTGAGCAGCTGAAGAAAATAAAAAAAAGGCAAAATAATAAGTATAAACCAATTTGTATTTACTCGTGATAAAAAAGGTTCAATTCAAGTTAATTATAAAATATAAATTAATTAATTCAAAAATAGTTCGCAAGGAATATTTTGCAAGGTCAATCTGTTCACTGGATTTGGGGAGCGTGAATACTTAACCTCAACTTAAATTATATTTTATTTACTGAGTGCGTGTAACGAAATCCCCCAAGGGATTACGTTAACAGACATGAGAATAGTGGTCTGATGCGGTATAGTAGCTGGCTAGAGCTCGCGGTGCGGCGTGGGGATTCTCAGACATATTTCTCATGCTTGAATAACCGCATTACAATAAAATTGGAGGGACAAATGGAAATTAAAAATTACGTTGCCACGGCCTCAGCGGCAAAAAGAAAATGATAAGCTGGGAGTGATCGATCCGGAGTGACCGTCTCAATCCCAGGCGATCACCGCCGTGACTGCCACACGGGCCTCCCCTCATCGGCCCGCCTACTGGGATGCTGTTTCCCAGTCGCGACGGCCACCGATGCCATTTATAAAGGAAGGACGCCTGCCTGACAATCCCAGCGACAATCCCCCGGAACGGAGACTGTCACCCCGACGCGATCAACTCATATGGCGTGCCGCCCTCCAGCACAGCCTGTCCTGGAGGAACGAACGGCACGCACGGAAAAGGGTGGAAAAGGGCCGACCCTTCACATGACCACACCCCACATCATCCGATCAATTATTTATTTACACGCACATGGTGCGGCGTAGCACACTACCGTAAGAAATTCAAAGAAAAGATTTTAAGTTGTGGTAAAAGAGAAAAATTTAAAATTAGGCTAAAACTGATGAATGATAAATTACGTTAAAACTGATTCTACGTTAATGTTAGATTTCACTTTCACTATCACTGTTTTTTAAGAAAATCAAGGAAAACACAAAAATATCTGAAAAAAATGAACCGTTATGGGGTCGAACTACACCCAAAAACGGACAACCGAGCAGAAGTGAAGAGAAAAAGAACGGAAACTCCAAACGCAATCAACAAAAATGACGGAAAAAGAATATAACCGGACAATAATTGCGCTGAGTGGGGTTTTCACCAAATCGGTGCACCACCACGAAACGCCGAAAACAAACGGTAAAAATAATAATATATATGTACAATATAATGAAAATAGAAAGGAGAAACAACCTGTTACAAACTTAAGAAACTAAAAGTTACTTAGCCAGATTGTTTATCCCTTATTTGTTTTACCTTGTTGTTTTAAAGGCCCGTCCGACCAACCGCAACCAGCGCCGACGCAGGATCCCCCTCACAACTGATTGCCCTGCCCAAACTGGCGGGATACTGCTTCAAAATCACAACTCGATACCCATACTAGATAAGTATGTAGGTTATTTCGGTGTTGCGTTAAACAATGTGTTTTTTTTTTGTTTGTATTCATGAACCATTTATCGTCCAAGAATAGCACCATCAATAAAAATACAGTTTTTTTATTTCTTTTAAAGCACTTTTCACATAATTATCGATGAGGCAAAAGAAATTTCCAGAGAACAACAAAACATCCCAACAACTTCAAGATTTAATTGCAAACACTGTTGTTAAATTTACTGTTTATTTAGATTTTCATTGAAGAGAGAAAATACACAAATTTCATTCAAATATAAATATCCATATACTATATTATATTAACGGTACATTTGTATTTTATTTTTATTTTTATTTTTATTTTATTTTTTGTTTTTATTATTTAAAAAATTATCCATAACGTTACAAATTTTATAATTAGTATTTTTTTTTTCTTTTTATTTAATCACATTACAGTTTACTATATACTACATCCATAACAAATCAAATTAGTGATGCTACGCGGCACTTAAAAGAAAAAGTTTATCAGTACCAACAAAACTTTATTTGCCCTTTGACGATAAAAAAAATTATTATTTTTTCCACAAAATTGTATGTTTATATCAAAAAAAATCGGGGCAAAATACACATGGCCACTCCGCACCAAAAATTAACTTCTTATTATTAATGTAAATTATATAAAAAATACTGGTCATCAGACCTTATTACAAACTAAACTCTTCCTATCCCAAGAATCAAAACTCAACTTTTTTTTTTAATAAATCGTATAAATCTTATCGTCACAACTCCCAAAACTAGACTGACTTTTTATTAGTGATGTTCGAACTGAGTCGAACCGAATACTTTTAACCTGATACTCAAAAGGTTCGAAGTATCAATTGAGTACTTTTCAAAGTATCAGGTTAAAAGTATCAACTCATACATTCGACGCTCGAACAAAATACAACCAAACAGTTGCTTTGGTATGGTTTACTTTCTCATATAATTTGTTATGCGAGAAAGAATGAATTGTATATCAACTTATGATATTTTGGAATGTTTTTTACTGAGAAATAGAGACAGATAGCTATGCATATATCAACTTAATATGTATATCATATAAATCTATTCATCTCTCAATTTTAATATATACGTAAATGCATCTCATTCTCACAAATAATATTATCAATGCACCAAAACAGATCAAACATATATGCATATGTTAACGTTTTCCTTTCACATTGAACTGATACTTGTACCGAATTGATACTTTTGATCGAATTGATACTTTGTACCGAATTGATACTTTTCATCGAATCGATACTTTGTACCGAATTGATACTTAGAATCAATTGATCCTTTTGCGCTACATTTGCGTGAAACTTTAGATAATTTTTACGATATAATTTTTTGATAAATTTAACATAATCTTCTCGATTCCTGTTTGTTTAAATTATTTATTGGACTTAAATACATATTTTCGAAATAAAGATTTATTTACTAAAATAAAATTTATCTGAAAAATATCCACCGATAAACATTTTAATTGAAAATTAATTTCATTAATGATTTAAGCAAATAGGAATACAGAAGTTTGGTTAAATTTATAAAAAATTACATCGTAAAAATTATCTAAAAGTATCAAGGAAATAACTCAAAAGAATCAATTCGATTCCAAGTATCCAATCCATTCGGTTCAAAGTATCAATTCGTTCAAAAGTATCAATTCGGTACAAGTATCAACTCGGTTCAAAGTATCAATTCGTTCAAAAGTATCAATTCGGTACAAGTATCAACTCGGTTCAAAGTATCAATTCGTTCAAAAGTATCAATTCGGTACAAGTATCAACTCGGTTGGAAGTATCAATTCAGAATTTGGTTAAAAGAGTAAAAGTAAAACCATATTCAAACGATTGTCCTCTTTTGGTGCATTGCTGATATTGGTTTGTGAGAATGAGAAGTATGTAGGGATACTATATAACAAACACACGTTAAATTTTTATTATTTAAAAATGATGTACATAATATTTTGTATATTATGCAATTAAATTATTAAGATGTTAAGAATAATTTATTATGTTATAATTTTGATTTAATTTGTCACATTAAACAAAATTAACATAATTTTACTCGAAAAAATTAGATTGAGCGAAAAAATCGAAAAATGTATCAGGTTCGAAAGTATCAGGTTAAAAGTATCAGGTTCTTGACTCAAAAGTATCAATTGATACTGATACTTAAAAGTATCGATTAAACCCATCACTACTTTTTATCAAAAAAATATTTTACATCAAAAAAATCAGAAAAATTTCCCCCTCCTATTTTCTCTCTCGCATCGCTGTTTGTCCCACTCGTTGTATTTGTGCACATGTTCATCATTTATTTTTTATTTTTTTTATTATTGTAAAATCTTTATTGACATGTATAATGTTTTTTTTTTTTTATGTACACAAATACAACGAATAAGACAAACAACGACGACGAACACATGTACATACTTATCTGTACAGCCGCATCGGATTCATGTCTAATACACCGATTTGGTTCTATCCCCACCCAGAGCAAACATCACGCGTTAATTTAAGCCAATGATACCAGAAAGAAAAATCGAATATTCCAGATTGAATATTTTAACAACCAAATATTCCATCTCATCTCATACTACATAATACATGTACACACACCAACTCGCAAGAGATATATATGTTTGTACATGACAATATAGAACACAAGCAAATGAAAAAAAAATTAAAATATGTTTACATAGCAATCGGTGAGAATATTAAATTTGAATTTGGCAAAGCATAAAGGGCTAACCAGCGAATCAGTAAGAATCCTTAAAGAATTTGACGAAATTATTTCCTTACAGAATATTTGACATATCGGCCATCGAATTCGTAGCAACTGACAAATACAGTATTAAAATTGTAATGTGAATAGGAAAAATTATTATTTTTAAGAAAAGAGTGCTGTGAAAATTTTGATGTATTCTGACATATCCTTCAGTTTGCGCGTTAATTTTCGCTGTGTTAAATGACGGCTGAACTGAACGAAACGTTCTTAAAGATTCGCTGGTCAGTAACATGCATTTTCTGTATATCGCGTTCTTACTTAAAGTTGTTACTGACTCGCTGGTTCCCCCATAACTTAGAGCATATGTATATACAACACTATGGTGGTCATGGTATTTTATAATTAAAGAAAAATTTCAAATTATTGAGCGTTTCCGCGTTTCGTCACTGTTCCAAGTGGAGACGTATGCCAGTCGTAACATGCGTTAAAGTTGGACTGGAACATTATACCACATCCGATACAGCTCAGTTCGCTTTATTCACATAGTCACGCTTGTAAAGCGGCTTTACTACCATCAGTAGCCAAACCCCGTTTCTCAAGTTCTCTTTTTAATTCTGGAACTTTTAATTCGTTGAGAATCATTTTCTTTATCTTTTTATTCACAATCCCACCGCTGTCACCAATTGTTACGTTTTTGCCTTGTCAATCAAGGTTCGTATCAGTGGATTGTGAATAAAACAAAATCAATTTAATTTATCACCAACGAATTTATTTATGTCAAACAAATATTATTACAACACAGTTTATTAATAAAAATTCACCAAATCACTTTATATAAATTATTCTCAAATTTTACTGATCACTTATAATTTTTATTTCCACTAAAACACTTTTTAATTCCTTTTAATCCTCACACTATCGTTACCAAATACTACTAATCCAATTCGACTTCGTTCGCCTTTTTATATACACAAACCAAACCTCTAGAAAGGTCATTACTTTTCTAGTTAGAATAGTCTAGAAACATTTAGAACAGTTTTTATCATGGAAAATTCCATTTTTTACAATTAAACATTGAGCTATTAATTTTAACTTATTCTATTACACACTAGGTGTCACCGTCACAATATTGTTATATCACAAAAATTACGTTATTTTATTAAAACTTCATTAAGACAAAAGAGTTATTTTCTCTTCTGGAAATTACAAGTTCATAAGTAAAAACATTAGAATCTAAACAGTTTTTAACGATTAAGTTTTGACTTTTTTGATCTTCTTCTACTTCATACGCTTTATGAAAATTATCATAGCGTTTCGTTCTGAACTTCTTGCACTTCTTGCTTAATTTAATAATGGTCTGTAGATAGTAAATAATCGTTTATCTATATTATAATCCATAGAACTTAAAACATTTTTAATTTCTCTCAATGAATCTTTTGTAGGGCAGCTTAATTGACCTAATTTAATTTTGCGTTCTAATTCAAACTGATTCCAAATTACAGAAAAAATTTTTCATGTCTGTGAGATAAAGTTTTGCGAAAATTTATAATTTTTTTTTTTAATTATTTGCAAGGCATTTGAAATACTGGTGCTTAGATTCGTATCTCATTGTTGAATGCAAGTTTAAAGGACCCATCCTTGCTATTACATTGGGATAGGGAGTCAGAATGTGATGTTTAGGTATTACCTTGAGTTTAAAATTATTAACAACAATGTACAAATGAATTTTAATTAAATTTTTAAGCCTACTTATCATCTTATATTCAACAGATTTGGAACATGCAATCTTCAAAATTTCAATAATCGTGGTAATAAAGAAATGATTACCAAATCATCAAATATAAACGGAATGTCTAGTATTAAGCACCAACGTTGTGAAGCGGACAGGCCTAAAGAATCTTTTTTAATAGACGATGCAGGCAGCGATTTTCTATATTAGTAACCGTAATTAAATGAATGGATTCTGCTATTAATTTGTTCGAAATTTATTATTTTAGAATCAGAACACTAGAATATTAAAAGGCACCACCCCTTCTATTAAATCGGCCATAGAATCAACATTACAGTACTCTTTCGGTCAATACAGACAACTATTTAACGCCTTTTTCCGAACGGGTGTCATTACAAGAACTCATATGTGATCAGTTTTTCTGCAAATCTACAAGAGTAATGCGCGTTAGATCCTCCTGAGAATCCAAATATGTACTCGTATATTCAAAATTTGATTGTATGTTCTACCTAATTTAAGATCGTTGGAATTAAATAATGCTACTAAATGGATGTTTTCTAAGTATTGATTAATTGATTGATTGATTGTGAGTGTACGGCCAAGCATTATAGCAAGTCTCTCGGACTCCCGGGCACACACCGTACACCCATTTACACACAACAAAACCGAAGGATTGGATAGGATTATTAGTAGGGACAGACTCGACCCGGTTACAGAGTCTGTAATACAGACACCAATGCGATCGATAGTTAGTAAATTAACGGCACAAAAGACAACACAATCTAACTACATTTTTAGATGATCATTTCTCTGGAATCCAGGGCCGGATACTCAGGTCTCCCTAAACCTAAATTAAAAATTATTAATGTTGTAATTTCCCCCTGTTCGCCTTTCAATAATTTACCTGATAAAATATTTAAGAAAATCTAAAATTACTAAGCTAAAATTATAATTATAATTACAGTAAAACTCGCTTATAGCAAACACTCAAGGGACATAATTATGTTCACTATAGCCGGCTGTTCATTTTAATTAAATATTCGTTAACGTTTATAAACGTAGTTCTTTGTTTGTAGTGTATAAGAAAAAATAAGTGTTCGTGCAAAATCAAGGCACACAACTATATGACAAAACCATATGATCATTATAAGCGTTTGTTCGTTATATACATGGTTTGGTATAAACGGATTCTACTGTATTATAAAAAACATCATTATAACAAAATAAAGATAAAATTTAATTAAATAAAGTCGAAATTAAACTTTTATGACTGATTATGAGTGTACGACCAAGCATAATAGCAGGATCTCCCGGACTCCCGGGCCCAGGCCGTACACCTATTCACATATAACAAAACCGAAGGATTGGATAGGATTATTAGTTGGGACAGACTCGACCCGGTTACAGACACCAATGCGATTGATAGTTAGTAAATTATTAGTACAATATATAATAAATAGGTTAGCATAAGACAGCACAATCTAACTATATTATTAGATGATCATTTCTCTGGAATCCAGGGCCGGATACTCAGGACTCCCTAAATCCTAAATCTAAAACAGGGCTTAAAAAATTATTAATTGTTGTAATTTCACCCTTGTCCGTTATTCATTAATTACCTGATAAAATAATTAATAAAAATTTAAAATAACACCGCTTATTTCCTTATTAATGGTCCTTTTATATCCAATTAAAAATTATTACTTACTGCAACAAGAATTAACATAAACATCAAACCGTTTAAACATAAAATTTTACTTAAAACTAATCATCAATTTCCTACCGATCCAGAAAAGAAAATATATAATTAAAAATTAAATTATTTTATAAAATTTATATAAAATGATTTAAATGATAATATTACAGCACTACAATACCTAGATTTATTAATAATTCAATAATTCAATTAGGTACTATAAGTATATTAAGAATCAACAAATAAAATTAACATACAAATTCCCAGACAACTCTGAAAACTAAATTTAATTAATAAACAACATAATAACAAATTTTATTACTTAAATGAATAATTATTATAACAGGATCTTCAATATTCCCGAGCACACATCGTCCACCCATTTATCCATCCCCAGCCGAAGGATAAGAGTAAATTGTTAGTAATTATATAGTAAAAATAGTTAGCACAGGACAACACAATTTCTAAACTACAGCTTATTCACTACTTGTTAATCCTGGAGGGTTGATTCAAACTAAAATTTAAATTTGAAATTCGGGTTTAATTTTGATCCCTATAATAATGATTATATATTACACTTTACAAAAAAAAAAAAAAAAAAAAAAAATCAACATTTCATGAAAACAAATATGGAGACTTCCCAATTCAAGGCTAAAAATTCTAGAGGAATTGATTTGTCACAGCAACTTTATGACACAGGTGAATGCTTTCCATTGAGGACATCGAAGCACCATTACAACAAAGAAAGCACAACCACCTCCGACACTACATAAATCTGACAGCTCCATGTCCAACCCTGGCCGGGTAACACCATGTTCCTTTCACACACAGCAAAATCTAAGGATAGGATAGGATAATTAGTAGTGATAGAAACAGCCCGGTAATAAACATCCAGGTATAGCCGACAGTAAGTATGATTATTCAGTAATATTTATAAAAATTGATAAAAATTGTCAGCACAAGACAACACAAAAATTCTCTGAAATAAATTATAAATTAATTCCCATATAACAAATAAATAAAATTTTAAAAATTTTAATAATATTAATATAGTAATATAATAAAACTAATAATTCTAAACAGAAAACAGCACAACGGTAAACCAATGATTCTCATCGTGTTAATCCTACATCTTAAAAATAAAAGTTAAAAATATATATTTAACCATAAAATTAAACTTAAACTAATCAGCAATTTCCTACAGATCTAGAAAAAAGGAAATTAATAATAAGGTTAAAGTTAATTATTTATAAAATTATATATTATCATTTAAAAATTGATTATGTTACGCCGCAAAAAGTCTAGAATACCAATAATTTAATTAAGCTCTACATGTATATGTACATGGCACTTACGAATAAAGCTTAAATAGAATTTCCCAGGTATCTCCAGAACCTAAATTAAATTATCACCGTTATACCATTAATTAATCGAATTTAACTTAAATAAATTAGTTAGTGATATATAAAACAAAATAGTTATCACCAGACAATAGAATTTCTACGCTACATAACAGCTGGAAACTTGGAGTTTCTGGATGCTGAGCGAGAATTCACCAGTATTTCTGTAGCACGGAGACGATCTAACAATTATATATAATTAAGTATAATTTATAACAGCTACATAATCTTGTTGACATAATTAAGATAAACAAAAATCAATATATACGAAATTTATTACTTATCTACTCCACAAAACTTCAACTCCGTTTATAGACCTATTACCCTGAAAAATCAAGCATGCAAAGTAAGTAAAATAATAAAACAGTGGAAGGAACCTTAAACATTATTCTCTTACAAATTTTATCTGTGTACCATATCAGTAAAATTGACGTTTGTATGTGAAAACTGCAACCTAAACTCAAATAAATCCATTAATTTAATTAATCAATTAAGTTCAAAACATTTAGCATCACAATTTGCCTTTATCTAGTTCCATGTTGTTCACATTTGTTTAATCCAAATTTGGCATGCATAAATAAATACGTCATTATGTGTTGCAAACCAAATCACAACTCAACTTAAAATTAATATTTCAAAATTAGTATTTAATTATCTAACTTAGTTAATTTATAAACTTATAATATTAATAAAAATCAATTAAATATAATTTAATGTAGTTTATAATACCCTGTAAAAATAAATCATACCTAAATATACTCTTAAATAAATCTAAATAAATCCATAAAAGTTTATCTCATTTTTCGTACATATTACCCTGCCACTAAATTATGCACACATAAATGAATACGTCATTATGTGTTGAAAACCAAATCTTAACTCAACTCAAATCATCATTTCCAAATTAGCATTTTATTTATATACCTATTTAGTTAATTTATAATTTTATAATATTAAATTAAATTAATTTAAAAATCAATTTGATGCAGTTTGTAATACCCTGTAAAAAAAAAGTTATTAATCATAAATAAATAAACTATTTTCAATGAATTGTATAAGACGGATTCCAATTCGACTCAAACCCATTCGATTATACGAAGTATAAGAATCCTATTTGAGTCGAATACTTAAACTTCATTGAACCCGTATATTATGTTTTATCAAGCCCACCATATTTGTTCCATGAATATTAAAACGCACAGAGCGAAAAAATAACATCAACATACAAATACAAAACCAACAGCTGTATTTTGTTGAGAAATTTACAACAACAATTGCACGTGACAGGAATTAAATAATTCGAACAAAAAATATGAGTCATTTAATTCTAGCTCGAACAAATAAAATACGTAACTGCTTGAATGAAAAATAGGAGAAATACCAACATAGAATATAAAAATTAAATCGAAAAAATATTTCGCAGATTATTCTGTCAAGAAAAAATGACTCCAAAATAACTCTAATTAATTTTCTCTCAACAAAATACAGCTATCATAAATTTATTTTGCGCCTATACATGAAAGTATCGGTGATCGACAGATTATATAAATGAGTGAGAAAAACATACAAATTGTAGATAAAACAAAACAAACGAATTGTGGAAGGAAAATTGGGTATGTTAATAATAAAAAAAAAACTAAATGGGAATTTGGGATTGGTTAGATGAGAGTGATTAAATATCTCTTACATTCTGTGTGCTTCATCACTGAAACAGGCCCATAGTATTACATCAGTGCTGGCCCCGTACAAATAATATAATCTTATATACTAAACCACCAACATACATTGAAGGTAAATATTTTTACCATCTTTCATGTGCGTAGCAGGATTATCATGTTTTCAGTGTTTTCCTAATATTATTCCTAATATCCAAATACTACTAAACAGGAAAATATTTGTGACGACTATACCAAAACCAACAAAAAATTTCTTTATTCTGTTGTTGTTCGCATATTACAAGACAAAAACCAACAATATAAACATAGTACATTTCTTGAGAGAATCTATACAAAGAGCGAACGAGACGGCTGCACAAAACCTGTTGTTGGCTTTGTTATATATCACGTTTCAAGTACATATTTTTGCCGATTGTATATAAACTACATACACAAGAACGCATATAAGTATGCGTAAAAATAAACTCAAATATGAAAATAACTACGACGTATGTCTATTTAAGTTAAAATTTATTTTAATTCTATTCGATTATTAGATTTTAGTAATTAAAATTGAAATTGAATTTCTTGTACAATCTCACTAAAGTTAAAATCATGCACTTAAACAAAAAATCAATAATTTTGATTTCTTTATCTATAAATATAAAACATTGCCTGATAAATGCATTCCGGTGGATTGCATTTTCCAAAAATTCACTTCAATTATTATTACACTTACACTTTAATTATTATTAGACTAAAATTGAATTCAATTAAAGGGTTAAAATGTATATACATACATATGTATATAAAGTATAAACATAACACTACACTACATAAATAAAACAAAAATAAAGACAAAAAAATAAAATTAAATTAAATTTTTAAAGAGGATAGAAAAAACACGTCTATCCTCTTTGAATGTTCGCACTCGCCTCACTAAATGGATGTTTTCTAAGTATGACAAAAAATTGTTTTGGTAAATTTAGAACTGTGAAGTATATGGCTCCAATTTGATGAATTATTTTACGGCTATAGGAAGCCGAGGGATTAGTGCATTCAAAGTCGTCAGTCGTCATAAAAAAGCTGTAGCTGAATAGCATTTGTATTTTCTTGATAAAATTTATTGTTTTTGTAAAGTGACCCATTTTGCAGAACTTTGAAAACATTAGAGGTGAACAAGTATGATCATTTTTAAAGAAATATTCAGTAAAACTTTTATTTTTGAATAATACAGTAATTGTGTCGAGTATAGATATACTATATACTGATAATTGGTTTGTACCAATCATTTTGGGTATGATTTAATTTTTATGCAATATTTGCGATCCCAGCGAGTACCTGTTGTAATGTGAGAAGGTTTAATAAAAAATTCGGATCTTTTAAAATTAACGTTTCTTTTATATTTTGTCATAACAGTTTTAAAATAGTTATTATGTTGTGTGTTTATTAAATTCATTTGTTGCAAAATCATAGACTTAAAAGAATCAACTGAATTCATAAATGTTGTTGAGTAATTATTAGATAAATTTTGAAATAAATTTGAAGTTAGCCCTAATATTTTGGTAATGGTTAAATCATATTGAATATTTATTATCAATGCAGTGTGTAAATGTGTTCCAAATTTGTACTGCCCTACTGTTAAAAGATTATTATTTGATGGTTCATTTTGTAAATTTTTATTTTTAAGTGAACGAATTTTTAAAAAAACGAACAATTTTCATCATAAACATACCGTAAAATTAAAGATTTTGAATCCACTAATTGATGCACGAGTCTCAAATGGCTAATTATTATAGAAATTGCTGAAGTGGATTTCTTACAAATAAAACAGACGTATTTTATTTGACGATGCATTCTAAAATCTATAATTATATCTATACCTTTTTCAAGTCAAGTTAACCATTTTTCAAACCTAATTAACTAATGTCCAAATCAAATTAACAATTTTTCAAAACAAATTAAAGTTTTTTTCAAATAAATTTAACAAACACTTTTCAAATAATTAATTATTATTATACAATAGAATGTACATAGTTAGCAAAATGCAATTCTCTGATTAATTAATAATTAACTTTTGCAACAAAAAAAAAAAAAATTAATTTAATTTGATTTGAAAATTGTTGTAAAATTGAAAAAAGTTTAATTTGGTTAAATAAATGGTTAACTTGATTTGAAAAGGGTATAACTATAAAATTCTATTTCATTGTATTTCAGATGTAAACAAGTTTAAATGTAATTTTAAATAATAATAAAAAATATAAAATTTCAAATCAGAAATGAACTAAAAAAGTAATTTTCAAAACTACTTTAGATATAAGAATCAACTTTTTAAAGGTTACCTTTTTCTTCAATTTTTTTAAATTTCAAATCCAAATCCGCCAATATTATAGGAATATATTTTAAATATATTTTTTTTCGAAATAGTCAAAATAATCTTAAATTATGATCGTAGTTTATATCGAAGATGAAATGTAGTTTAAATACTATGTCCAAAACTTCATTAAATTGAAATTCTGAAGCTAAAGGAATCAAATTTCCATCTAGTACGACAAGGTTTGAATACAATTAGTTGACTTATGGCCTGTTCATCTGTAATACGATTAAATTTGGTCACACCCAGTGGGGATGGTGGCAGTAGTCTTATTAAATTAATGAAGGATAGTGTACAGCAATCCCAATCTGGAATAATATTAATAAGTACAAAATAGCAATAAATTAAAAATTCAATATTTACCAGAATTTCGATAAATTTAAAAATATTTCTTTGATAATATGCACCACTGCTCTTTTATGTTTGGTGTTACTCCGTAGTTCAGGTAGTTTAAATACATATATCAAATATAAGATATGAAATTAAGTTCTCACCAGTTCTGGGGTGACGTAGAAATATTTACAATTTTCATAATTATTAAAGTCCTCTTTCTTGAATTCCAATTTTCGAAATGAAGCTGATGTTTTCAATTTTTTTTTCGCCAGTTCAATTTCTTCTGGCAATGCCACGGTTTTTAATATTTATAAATCCTTTACAATTTCTTAAGTTTACTTGATACACTATAATATCTTGTTGTTCCGTTTCTAAATCCTTTGTTGGTTCAAATTCTTTTTCGAGCTTCCTTTCTTTCACGCGATCATTTTTTAATTTAATTTGTAGAAATCCGATTCTGACTAAAGTGTAAAATGCACAAACGTGAATCTTGGCAAGATTATTAACTACCCTTTGTATTAATTCGAATGTTAATAAAAGGTGGGATTTCTGGAAATCGCCCGCATAACCTGGCAAATATAAACTATTTTCAAAATATGTTTTATCATGCAAACGGTATATATCGGAAAGTAAGCTATCCACAAATTTTTTAATTATAGGCACGGCATTCTACTGGTCTTCTTGATGCAAAGTGATTAGTTTTCAAAAAAAAAAAAAAAACAATTATCCCTAGCTGACACCTAATAAAAGTCTGGCTATCCATAACAATTAGTGCAGCTCACTGATTCAATACACTCAACTGTTAAGAATTTTAGTATAAATCTTTAAATATATTTTTTCAACAGAAATGTAGTATGCCATGAAGGCAACACAAATATTTGACAGTTGTACCATCAAATACACCGGCTATTTTTGTTTTGACTTTTGATCAAATATTTTAGTGTGTCTAAGGTGTGTCACGACTACGACGAATATAAAGAAGCGCCAATAAAATAAAAATTCGGCTGTACCCAACCCCCCATACAATGCACAAAATTATTTATTAGAAATTTGGCGATAGGTCGAATAAGAAGGTATGTTTAAATAATCGCACTTAATATTTAATTGTTTATAATTTTTTATTTTACTTCAAGTGTTGAATTATTCGTATTATAAAAAATGGGTAACGATGCAGAAAACGCAACAAATTTTGTAACTATTTTCGAAGATGGTGAGTAACATAAACAATTTACAAAATATATGCTACATAAACTATTGCTTTGACTTTTGAGCTAAAATGACAAAAACGTGCACAAGTTTTATGGTTGATGAGTCGCAAAAGTTATTTGCGAAATACAATGAGCGAATAAAAATGAGACGACACTGAGGGGTTTGGAGTTGAGCTCTGATCGTACAAATATGTAACAGATAGCTCGTTCTAATTGTTTTATTATAATGATAGTCCACCTCATGTTCAAACCAAATATTTTTAGTGTGTTATACCCAAATGTATCATTCAACCTCGAACTATGATAGTATCCACTTCGCGTCAAATCTCACTCACGTGTAACAAATAAAAATAGATCATACCTAATAAAAAAAACCATGTGCGTCTTCAATAATTTTAGCCCCTTTAATCGATGAACAAATTTTGATAGCTCTGCATAATAAAGGATTGGTCTTGAAAAGGTGGTGGTTGTGAGGATGTACATAAAATTAATTGGCAACGAATAAAGTGCAACAAATTGGCTACCGGTGGTTTTGTTTAAAAGTTTAACAAATTATTTAAAACAGTTTTTGTTGTGATCATTTACCAACGAACAATAGTACAAAATTAAGAGTAAAGAAATCTAATTTTTCTATTAAGATTCAAATTTAATATTACGAGTTAGATTATATATAAAATATCGACTACTCTATGTAACTACTCGGTTACAAAATTTCAAAATCTACTAGAATTCGGAAGTTCTTAAATCTTTTAATTCATTATACTTACATTAGAACATGTTCATGTGTTTAGAAAATTCGAAATTTCGCAACGAAAATTGAGGTATGATCAACACACGATTTTTTTGACGAATGGGGATTTTTGAGAAACTTTAAGCAAATTTCTTACAAATTTAATTTTTTTTAAGGGTGTTTTTATTATTTTTTGGAACAAAATGTTATAATAGATATTTGGAAAATAAAGTTTCAGTCCAAAGAAGTTGCCGCCGATTGGTTCATTTGTTTTAAAACTCTTCCCAATCAATAAAAAACCTTAAAAATAAAGCTTCAGTCCGATTGGTTAAACCGTCTGGACTGTGGAGAGAACACAGGCTACGGATTATATTATTGACAGACGGAACGACCGCGAGACTTGACTTCGCAACTAAATTTTTTGAGGGAAACCGAAAACCTAAAATGAATAAATCTCCTATAAAAGGAAAGTAATAGGAGTAACCTTAATATTAACTAAATCGATTTCGTTTACTATCAGCAAAATTTTATTTCAAGAAGCCCTCCTCCAAAAGTGTACTACAGTGGAAAAAACTGAAAATACCACTTGATAATTATTATTACAGAATATATATTGAAGTTTCAGACCTGAAAAAATTGTCGATCTTTTCCTAGTGGAGGTAATTCCGGTTAATTATAAACTTTCACTTTCTGCCTGTTTAACGAAATAAAGCTAGAGCTTCAATATGCTTGTGTCGCTTTTACTGACCAGTGATAAGTCACCGAGTCTTCACCGATTATGATGGAATTCTGTCATTTATTCGATCGAAATGGGGTCCGAAAATAATTGTTGGTATATCCTGGGGACCTATTCTACAAAAAAACTTATCCTAAGTTAGTATTTGCGAAGGTCTGATTTTCACCAAAGAGTCACCCAAAAGTTCACCTCGAAAATTTATATTTTTAGGATTGTTGAGTTTTTCGAAATGTTAAGACATGAAATATTATTTCGTGAACGTTTTAATTATGCAATAATTCAAAGAATGTATAAGAAATAGGTCAATTTTAACGAGCTTCACGATTTTAATTGTAAAGAATGTTTTCGTTTAAATAAAGCCCAGTT
The DNA here is from genome assembly GCA_958295665.1 of Tipula vernalis. Lineage (NCBI taxonomy): Eukaryota > Metazoa > Arthropoda > Insecta > Diptera > Tipulidae > Tipula > Tipula vernalis. The sequence goes on from OY282559.1 coordinate 347,044,017, forward strand.
TTAATTTCTATTAAACAAATTAGAGGGGAGGGGGGATGATTGCAGCAGAAAACTAAAAGAAGTTATGCACTGTCACCAGAAAATCAGTTGCTACCTACTTTGCTTGGATTGGATGGAAAATGGTTGTCAATACTACGGAGTTGCGTCAATGGACGGAGTAACAAAATGTACAGTTTGGTGGCCCTACGTAGGACAGTGAATAAAATAGTGGAAGTGTTGTTCTAAAACACTGTGTGCTGGCCAGAAGATATAGTTAACACATCTGCAAATATTTTTTTAAACGGTGACTTTCCAAGTGTCTGTGGGTGCGTTGATAGCACAATTATAGATGTTGATGTGATGATAATATGTTGGCCGGACAATGTTTTTTATAGTACGAACGCTAGTTTGTCTGGAAGTGTGCACGACTCAAGAGTGCTTCGTAACTCTTGTGTCAGTTAGAGATTTGAGGACAGAAGGAGATGTTTCCCAGATGCTGTAGTTTTGGCACATAGTGGCTACGGCCTGAAGAACTGGCTGATACCCACCTCCAATCATTGATCCTGGTAACGCTGCCGAAACATTTAATCGAGCACATAAAAAAACCCGTCGCATAATTGGAAATAGCTTTGGGATTTTAGAAGAATGATTTCCATGCCGCAATTACTTGAGACTAAGTCTCTCGAGTTCGCAGGCATTGTTGTTAGATCATTTTTCTTAATAAATTTCGTTTATTTTTTCTATTCTAAATATAAAAATCGTAACAATTAGTTCTGCTTTCGAATATTGCATCTAAGTATATAAGTTAATATTTTATTATTATTATTATTAAAAAAAAATTAAATTTTATTTATTAACATTGAACTTATCATACAAAAATCTAAATTACAACTAACTTCTTATTCTATAAAATTTATTATTGTTTCACAATTTCTTATCTTGTATTGTAAGATATGATTATTCTGCACATTACTTGTAGTTCAACAACTGCATTCCCACGTTTGTACGTTCAACGTGACTAAGGTGTTGTGTTACTGTTGAATGATGATGTTATTATCGTTGCAATATGATATTGGTTGTGGATGCGTGTTAACTCTTCCCTTTTTAAGTTCGAATGTCCTCATTTGAACTGGATCTTTATGGAATTATCTTCTGGATATCCCGTATCCTGCGATTTCTCTGCTGTTTGCGAATGGGATGTGTTTGTTTGCAGTTCTTGGTTTTCGATGGTTGTAGTGTTAAATATTCGTATCTTTCTGTTTTTCATACATATGAAAATTAAGGCCAGGGTGATAATGGCAGACAACGACATCAGGCTGTAGTTCATGATTTGCCTAGCAGACTCCTCTTCTTGTATGAGCCCGATCCGATCTGTGTTGTTTATGTGCAAATCTTTAATCATTTGAACTGACAGTATTTCCCGAAGCTGGATCTCCTGTGGTGTTGGCTGTAGGATAGCTGGGAGTACCTGAATGGTAGCTTTCTCTCTAGAAGTGAAAATATTATTATTTATGGACAAGCTAGTGTTACTGAATTTTATCAAGTATGTTCCGTTTAGTTTTTGAATTTCTTTTTCTATGCCGAGGTTGCCATCGAATTGGTTTAGTAGAATTACTCCTTCTGCTAATTCGTCAATTGTTGGTACATGTTGATTGTTGGTACGATTGCATTTAGATGGACGGCTTTTGAGCAAGTTTGGTAAACATGTGGAATTACTAATGTCTAAGAGGTTATTTCTATTACAAATTGATACTGCATTAATGGTTTTACAATTCTTAATAATACCGTAAATATTATCATGATTTTTTATAATATTTTCATAATCTATTTCTGTTATTTTATTATTCTTTTTTACTGATTTGATCAATAACTTTTCGTAAATTTCTAGTGTGGTGAGAGGAATATAAACAATGTAAAGTAAACATGATTTATTGCTAATAATTTTAATGTTTGAGAAGTCTAATGCTTCTTCAGGAGTAGAATATGGTAAATTTTCTTTTTCAATTGTATCAATGGCTAATTTGATTTCAGAGTTAGATAAAATGAGTGAATTTATTATGCCCGCTTTAGCCCAATGAATTGCGTATTTAATGTTTATTATTTCCTCTTTCATTAATCTAATTTTATATTGAATACTATGTATTAATTGATCGCTTATTTTACTTTCTTTTTGAATAGCATTATTAATGTTATTAACTATTTTAGTAATATTGTTGATTTTATCATTATACAATTGATTTATGATTACTTGTTGATTATTATTCTTTAAAACATTATTCATTTTATTAGTTATGATTTCGTAATCCTCATGATCTGGATTTCCGGCAATCCATTTCCATGTGCTACCAATAAAATTCAAAGATCGTTTAGTTTTATGTATTTTTAGTCCATTTAGTAGTGACTGTAATTGTAGTAACTCGTGAGTCAGGTATTCGTGTAACGGATGTTTGAAGGTTTTGATATCCTTGTTCAGTACTGTATGTATTCTGTCTATGAAATCTTGATATTTATCTAATTCGATTATATGAATTAGTTTAAAATTTCCGTCTTGAATCTTTGCTTTGCCATTATTTATAGAAATAATTTGAGAGTTTGTATAATCGAGTATTTGGATTTCTGCTACTATGTTGCCTAGGGCACACCTGAAATTACGAAATGTTATGATTTAATATTACTTTTGTGAACGATTTTGTCTGATTCTGTTAAAACTGTCGTGTTCCTATCTTCCTTTACTATCTCTGGTTTATACCTAGCAGTTAATTTTGAACCTAATCTTTTGTTTATCTTTACGAATATAGTCTGTCCTGGTTGGTACGTTTTAATTGTTTTACGTTTTTTGTTATGGTACTGTAAATCTTTTTCCTGTTTCAGCTTTAGTTTCTCTATGCTATTGAGACGACTTTGTTCAAATTGAGCTGGGTCTATATTGGGAATTCTACCATAATACACCTCTACTGGTTTTTTACCCGTGGTAGAATGGACAGAATGATTGTATTAATTTACTGATCTTTCGAGTAGTTCTTCGAATGTTCTCTCGACTCCGTCTGAATTAAGACATCTCATTATCTCAGTGAGTGTGTAATGGAATCTTTCGACTTGTCCATTTACCTCGCTTTTATACGGAGGAGTTTTGAATACTTTAATATTTAGACTGTCTTCCATCATTGACAATATGGAGTTTGAATTTAACGCTTTTTCGTTATCTATTACAACAACTTCTGGGACACTGAAGAAGAAAAGGATATCTCTCAAGGGTTGTTTAATATCTTCTATTGCTCTGGATTTTATTGGTTTGCAGAAGGCAAGTTTCGTGAGTTTGTCTATGGCGGTCATAATTAAGTTGTTTTGTGTTGAATAGATATCAATATGGAGGGTGTGACCTGGATAATTTGGGATAGGTTATTTTGCCTTTTTATCTGATATTGGTTAAATATTTTAGGTTTGTATCTGATATTGATTCTGTTGTATTTTATCGTGATGGGATTTTGTATTTTATCTGAAATCGGTTAGCCTACAATGTCAATATTTTGGGTATTTATGGTAATGCTTTGTTATGTTTATAGGTGTTTGGGAATTCTTTGTTATATGTACCGGGTAATTATTATGTCCAGTTAATTGTACTTCGTGTGTGTATGACAAATTCCGGGTATGGGATACGTCGGTGGTTAGCTTGACTTAATATAGATTTAATGTAGTTATATGGAGACGATGGTTTGGAGCTTGTATAGTCACTTGGCGCTTACCGCTGGTAGGGGCTATGACCCAAGTGATATATTTAAGCGTGGAGAGTTTAAATGTTAGTTGTGAGAAAGATGAGATCTTATAAGTGTGAAAGATTATTCAGCGGGTATAAATACTGCCATATTTCTTTCTTCCACAATTACTCAATCTCACCGGTACCCAGATGTTAGTATGTTGGTTATTTTATACTTACCAAATTATATGTATTCCTGAATTGAAAAATCTCGATTTATTGTCACTTAAGATACTTTCTTTATTTCATTAATTTTTCTTTACTTATGATTACACTGTCCTTCTTTACTTCTGATTACACTCTGTTTCTATTTACAATTTTATGTCTTTATATATTACAATTTAATCTTCCTGTTTACAACGTTTACAGAAGATACGGAAATCTTTTTTTTGTTGAAGCTGCGGAAATCTTTTTGTTGAAGATGCGGAAATCTTTTTTTTTGTTTAACACGCGGAACTTTACAAATTTTATATATGTATATAAAATATTTACGGAAATATTTTCAATGTTAATATTTTTTCAATGTCATACATTATTTATTTTAATTCCCCTAAATTTCAAAAAGAAATTAAGTTTTTCTTTTATTTGTATGTAATTTTTACTTAGACTACTTTCGGGCGCAAAGATTATTGGTGTCAAATTCTTTACTTTATTTTTCTGTGTTAAACGAAACGTGCCAATTTGTTATTGTAATTTCTGTGTTACCAAAGTGTGTTATTTTGTTATTGTAATTATGTAGTATCTTTGCTTACTTTTAGGTTTTTTAACATTTAGATATCATCATTATCGGTCCCAGCTATGGATGCGATGGATGGCACAACAAGGTGTAGGAGTTATAATTTGATTATTAGGATGTCGGTCGTATTTGTTTTCTTGACATACTTGGCAGCGTTTGACTAATAAATTAATCTTCCTGCTCATTCTAGGGAAATAATAATTTTCAATTATTTGATTTTTATTTTCCTGAGCATTCCGATGAGCACGTCTGTGGGTGGATAATATTTTCTCTTCTTGCTGCGTTTCGTCCGTAATATCCTGTACCATTTTTTGTGTAAACCTAACTTTATAATTTCTAAAGTGAAGAGGATATATTTCTTGAATTCTCCCCATTAAATTTTCCGTGGTTTTTAGTCCATTGATTGTGTTCGGATTTAGATATCTTTTAAAAAATTTTATAATGTCAGTATTAGTGAAATTGGATTGTGTGATAATATGTCCGACGTAATTTTGAAAAGGATTTACTAGTTGATAGGAGTTTTCATCACCTATATTTAGGATGAGTTGGTTCCGAAACACGTTGATCGGGGATTCAATTGTTGGAATTAGTTCGTGTGACGAACTATCATCACTATGTTGTGTTGCCGACATGGCATTTATCTCGGAAGTAGTAGGTGTTCTGGACAATGCGTCAGCCACGACGTTTGTTCTTCCTGGCTTATATTTCAATTCGTAATTGTATTCCTCTAAGATGGCTTTCCATCTTTTCATTTTTGAATTATTATTTTTATTACTCAGGGCGTAAGTTAATGGTTGGTGATCAGTAAGGATATGTACTTTTCTTGATCCGTACAGGAAATTTCTTAATGAAGTTAGGGCCCAAATTATAGCAAGCATTTCTTTTTCATTTGCTGCGTAATTTTCCTCTGTCTTATCTAGAGTTCTTGAGAGGAATGTAATTGGTTTTCCTTCTTGTGACAGGACTGCACCGAGTGCGAAGTTAGAGGCGTCTGTTGAGAGTTCGAACTCCTTTTTAAAGTCAGGGAATGTTAATAGGACTTCATTAGATGTTAAGGATTGTTTTATTTTATTAAACGCAGTCATTTCCTCGTCTTTCATATTGACAAGTTTATTCTTTGAGAGTGTTTTGGACACATGTCCATCTTCCCCTCTCAAAAGCGAGGTCAGGGGCTTTGCTAATTTGGCATAGTCCTTAATGAACCTTCTGTAGAATCCAGACATTCCAAGGAATGATCTGAGTTCTTTTACTGTTCTTGGTTTAGGAAAATTGTTTATAGCTTGTATTTTTTTTTTGTTGGTTTTAATACCATATTTAGAAATTATGAATCCGAGAAATTCAACCTGATCTTGCAAAAATTCGGATTTATCTAGCTGAATCTTCATATTAGCTTCTTCTAAAGTCTTAAATACAATTTCCATATTTTCAAAGTGTTCTTTTTCTGATTTGCCAAAAATGATTATATCATCGATATACACATAACAACGTTTTCCTATATGTTGTCGTAAGATATCGTCGAGAGTGCGTTGAAAAATCGATGGAGCATTCTTAAGACCAAACGGAAGACGCGTAAACTCTTACTTCCCGTGGTTTACTGAGAACGCAGTTTTTCGATATCTGATTCCTTTAGCGGGATTTGATGAAAACCGCTTTTCAAATCTACAATAGTAAAAATTTTGTTTTCTCCTAGATTTGCTAGAATATCGTTAATTTCTGGAATCGGATATCTGTCAGGGATTGTCATAGTATTCAATTTGCGATAATCTATTACTAATCGATATTTCTTCTCTCCAGATGCGTCACTTTTTTTTGGAACAATCCACACTGGCGAATTGTAAGGGGATTTTGATGGTCTAATAATGCCGTCTTTAAGAAGCTGTTGAATCTGTTTGTCAACTTCCTCCTTTAAGCACATGGGATATTGGTAGGGTCGTGAGTACACTGGATCCGCATTAAATGTGCGTATTTCTCCTCTTACCATTGTTGTGTACGTTAGTCTTTCTTCTGGATCAGAGAAGAGATTTGGATATTTACCGATTGTTTTTTCAAGATTTTGCTTTTGTTCTAGACTAAGGTGGGAAGTCCTTAAGGTTATATTGTTTACATGGTCTGAGGCATGTTGTTTGAGAGGGATCTTTATATTTGGATGAATCGTCATGAATTCCTCTTTAGTATGTATGGTGGCACGAAGTTCTTTTAAACTGTCATTGCCGATTATCCCATCAAATGATTTTAAATTAGATAAGATGAAAAATTTTAGTTTTCTTTCGGGACCGAAAATATCTATTAGAGCATGATGCGTGATTTTAACGCTTCCTGCTACCGAATTTGCTACGAATGGTTTTTCGTTTGGAATTGGATTCCTCACGTATTGGGATTGTATGTAGTTTTTGTTCGACCCAGTGTCAATTAGAAATTTAAAAATTTTGCCGCTCTTCGATACGTGTTCTAAATATGGTAAAGAAGAGCTCCTTAATCTAAAAAATTAATGTCTTCTAGTTGTTCAATTGGTATCTGGTCATTATTGTCTTCAGTTTCGTCCGTTGAATTCGGGTTTTTTTGAGAATGCGTGTACTCTAGGAATGTTTGATCATATTCTAGGTCATTCTGTGTCATTTGTTCTTGGTAGTTCTCTAAATTATTGTCTTCCAAGCAAGCGTCAGAGTGATAAATTCTCTGAAATTTTACGGGTTGGTGTACCTGATTTGAGTATGGTCTTTTATTGTCTATCTGCTTTATTTGTGGCCTATTTTGGTAATCAACGCGTCGTGAGTGAATGGAATGGTCTACTTCCATAGATTGTGGTTTAGGGGTATAATTTCGGTTAGGAATTCCGGGTGGTTGTTGGGAATATTGCTGTGAAAATTGTCTAAAATTTGAGGGATGTTGATATTGGTAATTGTATTGCTGTGGTCGTGGAAAGCTTTGGAATACTTGAGGATTATGCAACAAAGATGGATGAAAATCTTTTCCTTCTAACGGCCTGGAAAAGTTATATTGTTGCGTCGGAATATATCTTCTAGGAAGAAGAAGGGGTGGTTGAGAAAATTTAGAAATTTGGATGTTTGAATTACCTTGGCTGTGTTGTACGCGGTATTGTACGTTTTCAAGTTTTAGACATAAGTGGAGAGTTTCTGGTAAATCTGTTGGTCCTCTCATACTTAATAGTCTTGGTAAGTCTCCTCTGAGGCCTCTTACAAAAGTATCGAGTGCTTTTTCTCGATAAGATTGTGTCATCACATTCATGGCTTCTTGGCTCATGTCCATTGAAGATAATTTGTTAAAAATTAGTGAAAGGTGATGATACACTTGCTGGTAGAATTCTTGGATGGAGCTATTTTTTTGTATGAGGGTAGTCATTTGGTATTCTAACGTACCTAAGTATCTTTTATCTGCGTAGTGCAGTGTTAGGCATTTTGCGATTCGTTCCCAATTCAGAGGAGTGTTGTACGATTCGAGAGCCGTATCTGCGCTCCCCGTTATTTTATTTCTTATTACGCTAATAATTCCGTAATATTTTGGAGTACCCTTAAGGTTATCGTATACTCTTAGGACACGTTCCACACTTTTTTTCCAGGAGCCAAATTCTCCTGGTTGTCCCGAGAATTCACGTAGGCTTTTAACTACGTCGGGTATCTTATCCATGTCCTTTATATTGTTCAGGTGTATTGGGTCTATACCCTGATCGCATTCATTCTTGTTGTTTGTATTCGAGGAGTTAGTCAGTTGGTTTATTAATTGTTTATTTTCTACATTGATTATGTCAGATATGATTTTTTAGAGTTGGGAGATATCTATAGTATTTGTGGGATTTGAGCCATGTATTGAAGAGGTTGGTTCGTGAATGCTGTTCGTGTTTAATACTGGTGGCTTCATAATATTATCATTAGTCATTTTGTAATTGTTATTTGGCAATATTAGGCAAGTGAATCAAGAATTTAGATAAGTTATGTACTAATGTCGAAAAATTTAAAAGAGAATTGAATTTTTCGAGAATTTTGTGTAGAAATAAAAAATAAATATTTAATTGTAAAATTTGCTTAAATGTTATTTTGCGCGAGTAAATTTTATTGGTAGCCCGTGAATATGAATATTTTACCCATTTTTTTTTTTTTTTTTTTTTTTTTTTTAAAATATTTAGATTAATAAAATTTATCTTTTAAATTTCTAACTATTATTTTCTTTATAAAAATTTATTTACGTTAATTATTGAAATTTTCTTTAAATTTATGCTTTCTAGAAATCTTTTCCTTATAAAAATTATTTTTATTATTTATTAAAACTTTATTTAAATGATTACTAAAAATTTTCCTTTATAAAAATTAGTTTCTGTTTTTATTAACACTTTCTTTATAAAAATTATTTTCTTTTTGCGTTTATTTAAAAAAAACTTAGATATTTACTTACATTAAAGTTATCAGATGTATGTTTACCATCTGGAGTTGTAATTTAGAAAAATGTTGATCCTTGCTTGCTCAAAAGTCTTGATTTTCCGTAATCGTACTCTGCAACTGATTGGGCCGCTGTTGAAGAATTATCAACTCCGTTTTTCCACTAATTTAGGGTTACTTCGGTGCTTCTTTTCCCAATACTTATGTCACTCACTTAAATTATTATTTTGTTATTGAATTATGGTTAAATTCTTTTTATTAACTTTAACAAAATTTTGTGAGAAATGTCACCATTTATATCACTTTTCACTTAAATGATTGTTATTGAATTATGGTTAAATTCTTTTTATTATAGAATTGTGTTTAAATTCAATTATTAAATTATTGGTTAAATTCTGGTATTTTAACTTTTTATCACAAGGTAGGGTTACAAACTGTTTCGGCGCCAGTTAATATTTTATTATTATTATTATTAAAAAAAAATTAAATTTTATTTATTAACATTGAACTTATCATACAAAAATCTAAATTACAACTAACTTCTTATTCTATAAAATTTATTATTGTTTCACAATTTCTTATCTTGTATTGTAAGATATGATTATTCTGCACATTACTTGTAGTTCAACAACTGCATTCCCTAACTAAGGTGTTGTGTTACTGTTGAATGATGATGTTATTATCGTTGTGACTAAGGTGTTGTGTTACTGTTGAATGATGATGTTATTATCGTTGCAATATGATATTGGTTGTGGATGCGTGTTAACTTATATAACAAATTTCCTGCTTCCAAGGTCACTAGGCTTACCATGCTTTGGGTAAACGCAACAAATCTTACTTGCTTCCAAGGTCACTAGACTTACCATGCTTTGGGTAAACGCAACAAATCTTACAAACTGAAGTTCACGATGTTACACTTTGACCTTGAGCAACTCGATTTTTAGCTTTTTCTATTCCGCTCGTGTGCCGTTGTAACATCACTTTTTTCAACAGACATCTGAAATTGTACTTAATGGAATAGTGTTGTTGCAATTTTGTCATAGCTTTCAGCCCAACTACGGCAGCTAAAGCAACTTCTAAAATGTCTTAAGTAGCCGAATCTACTTCGTCTAGTTTCTTTTCCTTCCCTCCTATGGACCCAGTTTCGTTTGGGACGAGTTGGGTACGAAATTCTGTTTTACAAAATTCTTGTTCATATAATTCTGCAAGAAATTAATTCTGGAATTAATTTTTTTGCCGCAAAAGAATTAATTGTAGAATTAATTTTTTGAAGAACTAGAAAATCTAAGGTTTCATGATGTGTATGGAATTCTTCATTCATTTAAAATGGTATGAATCACTCGTGGTTTTTCCTCTCGAGCTCAAGGCATTGTAACTTAACCAAAGTTTCTGCTGCGAAGCTGCAAATAGCAGACCAGTAATCATTCGAGCCGGCCATACGTAAGATGATGTTCTCCGAAGTCTACTTGAGAGTTTTTGTCCAGCTTCCTCAAAGTAAAGGGGAGAAGAAAAACACATCTTCCGATTCTCTCCCTTAGAGTCCGGGCATCCGGATATATCGCCATGTCCGAACCAATACAGGTGTGATCGGAAATATCCTTGTCTGATCAGCAGCTGTTCAGATAGAAGTCAACTTCACCTAGTTGGCGGTTCAACCAAGTATCTATCATTGGAATGAGATGGAAAGTCCATCATCACCTATTTCGTTCGTTCCAACGTTGTTGCCATTCAAATTGCCATTCAATTTGCGATTTGGCCACAAACTTAACCGCTACGCCCCCAGCTTTTGCTACCTCAGGTATGAGAAGTCTAAGCCCACCATTATACAAAATATTACACAACAGTGGACTTAGCACCGAACAGTAAATATTTTATCTGAGTAGATAATTGATGAACAAGTTAGTGACAAAAATTATGTTTAAAAATACAGAATTTTTTAAAACAGAATTACGTACTGATCCCGTTTGTTTTGTGTTGCCCCTATTCGCCTAAAAGTTAGGGTTAGAATTTTTGCAGATTATATATTTACGTTTTGCAAGTCAAATTTATTTAAAAAATACTTACAATAGAGCAGTGACATTTGCATATTTCCTCTAAGGTAGGGGTTCATTTTTCCAAATATCTAAAGCAACCATTAAATAAAATGAATTCATATTTAAGTTTTACTAACTGCCATAATTCTTGCCCAGTTTTTGGTCTAGCATTTATTGCAAAAACGAAGCACTATTTGCAAAATATCAATTTTGCATTATCAAAACTTTTGGAATATGATAGCCAGTGAAATCGTTCAGTTTTAACTTAGTCACTAGTCTTACGTCTGATATATGAGATTCTTCTTGTTTCAAAAATACATACAAAAAAGTTAAATTCCCTTTTAAATCACAGACGAAAGAACTTCATAAATTTCTGTTTTAAAAATTGCTAAGATATTAACAGTAATATTTTCGTTGTACAACAAATAACGTCATATGCGTTATAGTTACCAAAGTGCGACTTTTCCACAACACATATAGACCATCTCTAGCAAAATCGATGTTTTGTTTGTTGCTGCCAGTTTAAACAATTTGGCTTTAATTATCTTCCCAGGCCCGCTCCTTGTCTTGTTTATTTATTTTATTATTTTTAAAACTTCCGAATAACACTTCTCAAAGATAAGATCGCAAGTTTTTTCACTGTTACATCATGTCGACTCATTATGATTTAAAACACAATAATGAATTTTCAAAGGCAGACTCATAGTTTAAAAACTTGCATTTGATTTAATTACACCAGTCCCTCGGTTTACACGATAAAACGATCCACAAAATTTGAACGTTTTTAATCATCACTTGAATCATTAAAACAAAATTTACAGAGTTAGGAACTAGTGTAGCTATTTCCTTTATCTCCATCAGTAACTCAAGGATTGGTAATTATAGAAGATATGTTTCATATATCGTTTGCAATAGCTCCGCATAATAAAGTTAAACTTGTATTTTAAAATCTATTCTCGTTTCAAACTGGTTCCAAATTATTGATAAGTGAATCCCTGCAAAGTTGTTAATATTTTTTGTGGAACTCTTATTTTTCACCCTTCGCGAAAAATTGCCAAGTTTTATGTAAAATTTGCAAAGTGAAAAGTTAAAAGCGCAAAGTGAAAAGATAAACTTAATAATTGCAAATTATTAAAAATTTATTTTGTGGAACGGATTTAATTTGCACTTTGCAAAAAATCAAAAATGTTAAGTACAAAGTGAAAACTTATCAACTTTTCACTTTGCACTTATCAATTACTTCTGTCTAAAAAGACTAAAGTATTGAAATCTGGTCAAAAATGATCAAAAATTTGGTTGGTCCAAAAACATTTTTCTCGACGTTTTGAAAGACCCTTAGTCTAAAAAAGTAAACAAAAAAGGTCCATCAGTCTGTCTGGATGTGTGGATGCATGAATGTCTGGATGTCTGGATGCCTGAATGTCTGGATGTCCGGATGTCCGAATTTTTGTACCTATGGTATCTCGAGAACGGCTTGTTCGATTTCGAATTTTGTTCTTTGCCAATCTGTTTGTATGATGAAGGCCGAGATTTGAAAAGCTTTTGGAACTTGTGCGTCAAGAGGGTCGGGTACCTGCCATACGAATTAACCCAAAATACCTGGTTATTAAAATATTTACCCATTTTTTTATATATGCTGGTTTGAATATTGAGTTTGGGGCTGCGTTTAAGGTTGAGTTAGGGGTCAAATTTGCGGGTTGAGTTGAAGTTGAGTTGGAGTTGAGTTGGGGTTGGATATAAAAATATTTACGAATTTTTTATATATGCTGGTTTGATTATTGAATTGGGCATTAAATTTGCCCCCTTGCCCCGTCTTCCGTTTGATTTAACTCTTACGAGTTGCTGGGAATTGCAAATCGCCTGTAGGTGACCCAGCTTTACTAAAGGAAGGCTAAATAAAACTGGAGGGTGCCTGGTATCCAGAGTCCGCATATTTTGGACTGATTAACCTATCAACCATCCATCCATCGGCATATGCTGTTCCACCTTAGATTGTTTTTTTTTTCAACGTTTGCTCCTTTAGCGCCGTACTTTAGCCTGTGCCAAATGATCTTAGTTACCAGTGGTTGCCACGAGGAGGCAGCACGTACACTTGCGAATTGTGAACAGGTTACCCCTTACACAATTGTACCCATCACGCAGCTGCCCACGTGATGCGCACCCTACTGAAAGGTTACGGAGCTGGTAGATTAATCTACTCAACTTTGCCCCCCCCCCTTCAATAGACGCCAAACCACCCAAGGGTGATGGAAATGGGATTCTAAAATGATTTTTGGATAAAGTTCTGGACTATGCGGCCAGGTAAAATAGAGCTTGGCTGTTCCTCAAACGATTATGATAAAATTTAACATGTGCTTTGTAAATGGGATTCTTAAATGATTTTAAATGAATTTCTGGGGCTAATTAGGTCGGAACTTGGCTGTTTCTTAACGGATATTAGTGAAATTTTACATCTGCTTTGGAAATTCTAAAGTGATTTTTGGATATAGTTCTCGAATATGGCAAAGTGAGATGGAACTTGGCTATTTCTTAACCGATTATGATAAAATTTGACACGTACGATGGAAATTTGGTTCTTAACTGAGTTTTAGATCTAAAAATCAATTTAGATTTCCATTTCCAACGCGCATATCAAATTTCATTAATATTCTAGAATTGTATCCAAAAATCATTTAAGAATCGCATTTAAATCATTTATATCAAATTTCACTAAAACCGGCTAAGAAATTGCCAAGTCCCACCAAACTTGGCCATATATATAATTTACTAAAGGTTCAATTTGATATGGAAAAACGTCAATTTGAAATGTTAAAGGTTCAATTTGAAGTGTAAAAGGAACCAATTAAAGTGGTAACGTTTCAATTTGAATTGTACTCGTAAAACCAGTATCATCGCAGAAATATCTATATGTGTCCGCTCTAATAAAGTGTCAGCTTATCTAAGGGAGGTTTTCATTGGAAAACTTTAGTTGCATGGGACCTAAAAGTTTGTCCATTGAACTAAAGATTCCACTAAATTGAGTGACCGTTGAGGTTTCACTGTATTTAAAATTGAGTGTTTTTATATATGTACAGTATCCATTACCAGAAGAATTATGTTGTGCGATATTTAGACAAATGCAAACGTAGTGAACGATTTGAACCAAACTTTACACAAATATTATTTAAGACTTAAGAAAGGTCAATGTTAATATCTCAAACATTCATCTCCTCCTTGAGAAATGATAATCAAGTGTAATAAATTTACAATAGAGGAATTTCTAAAACTTCAAAAATTGAGTCGATTTTTGATGACGGTATGATGGTATGAAGGTATGATGTTATGACGGTATAATGGTATGATGGTATGGTGGTTTGATGATATGATGGTATTATGGTGACTGTATGATGGTATAATGGTATGTTGGTATGATCGGGTGAGTTGTTGAGCAGAGGGTTGAGATTTGGTTCGAGCTAAGTTGAGTTGAAGTTGAGTTAGGGTTTAGTTAGCCTGCATTGGGCTTAAGTGAGTTGTTCACAGGTTAAGTGTTAATTTGAAAGTTAATTTGGGGTTGATTTGATGATTGATTTAAGGGTTTGGTTGGCAGTTAATTTGGTGATTGCGGTTAGAATTATGTTGCGATTGAGATGAAGATTGATTTAGATATTGAGTTGAAGGCTGAGTTGAAGATTGACTTAAGACATTCATTTCGGGATTGCGAGTTGAAATAATCCAGACCGAAGTTCTGACCACCTCATGAGGTTTCAGTTCTTTATATTTTCTTTTTAACTTTGCGTTTTGTTCTGTTCCAACAATAAAAATACTTTGCAGTTTCTCTTACTCGAGTTTTTTATAATTGAAATGCCAAGTACCAAATAAGAAGTGTAATTTGCTAAGACTGGAAATTTAATTTTTGTTAAATAAGGGAGACTTGGGTTGAATATAGTAGTTATGTTCTTTCACCTAAAAATCCTTCTTGATTCCTTTTGATAAGAAAGACAGCAAAACCTTTTGGAAAATCAGTCAAGTTATTCTCACTGGGCAGGGATATCCCACAAAGTCACTGTGTAAGAATAAAAATGATTTTACAGGAAAAGCGAAATAGCTTTTGATAGCTTCAATATATCGAACTATTATTGCCTCACCTAACGGCTAAATAATCTGAGTGATATTGAGTAATTTATTTATTTAATCTAAGACTAAATGTCTGTTTTGAAGAAGACTTCATTTATTTAATCCATCTAACATAGATTGGTTCAAATTTCACAAATTATTCATGGTAAATTGTGTTAATGGATATTCGACGGCACCAGCCAAAAATAGATCTACTCATACTCAATACGGACTTGCATCAATACAGTTAGGTTGCTACTCAGTTTTACTGACAGATATCTCTAGTAAGTCTTTTCAAAGGATATCGAGTTTCTGACATCCATATAAACATTTCAAGTACAAGACAAGGTTCAAACTCGTTAGCCAGTAAAACATAATTTACATTGCCAATTTCGATCTTTTATATTATTCTAACACAGTCAGCAATTTTTCAGTTGCTGAAATTTAGCCGAGGAGAAGAACAACATGTGCATATTAAACCTACAATGCATTATTTATTAAAAAGAGAAATAGGTATTTACTCTAAAACTAAACAGGGGCCTAACTATGAAATACAATGACTATTTTCGGGATATCGGTAGAATTTAGAAGGTACTGGAAGAAAAAGGGAAATAATAACTTTTGGTTTTCTTTTTTCATAATCTCCTAAAAATATAGAACGATAGCCGTTGAAAATAATCGTCAAATTGTATGGTTATGCCCCTGTAGTTTTAAACAAATCAGTTCCAAATTAATGATAAACCAAGTTGTTTTGGTGGAATACGGTCATGTTATTTCTTAATAAATTTTAAAACAAAAAAAAACGACTTGTTGAAGGTAAACTATAATGTTCTAAAGATGTTGTATAGGATGTCCCATTTTACAATACCAACTCAAGTATTTCGTCAGAAAATCGCCAATCAAAAAATTATCAAAAAATTAATCGATTGGTGACCCTAAGTTTGACCTAGAAATCTGTTTTCAAGGTTAAATGACAAGTCAACTCTAATTGTTTAATAGGAACCCTCATTTTTAACCCCGGATTCTATAAAAACGTAAAATTTTATATTCCAAATTACGAAATGGTAAAAAGTGAAAAAAATTAAAATTTATAATTTCGATTTATTTTTCACTTTCTCCTGTATTTATAATTGTTATTGTATTAACCCTTAACAGGACGACAGAAAATTAGATGAAAGACTGAATTAAATGAAGCTTTGGAATATGGCAAACTACAGTGTAACTTGGTTATTCCTAAACCGATGTTTTAATAAAATTCTGAAATATGGCCAGTTAAGAAGGAACTCGATTAGTTTTGAACCGATTTTGGTCAAATTCGAAATGTACGATGAAAATGGAATTCTAGAATATGTTCCAATATTATGGAACTTGGCTCATAAGTTCCATCCTAGCTGGCCATATTCCAGAACTTCATCCAAAAGTTATTTTAGAATCCCATTTTCATCATGCGTGCCCAATTTAACTAAAATCGGTTGAGGAATAGCTAAGTTCCATCGCAGTTGGCCATATTCCAAAACTTCATCCAAAAATCATTTTAGAATCCCATTTCCATCCCGCGTGTGAAATTTCACTAAAATCGATTAAGGAATAGCCAAGTTACATCCTAGTTGGTCATATTCCAGAACGTTATCCATATGTAAGTCATTTTAGAATCACCTTTCCATCGACCATCGCGCTTACCTAATTTCACTAAAATCGGTTCAGAAATAGCCAAGTTACATCCTACCTTGCCATATTCCAGAACTTTGTACAAAAATCATTACAGAATCCCATTTCCAACGCACATGTTAAATTTCTTCATAATCGGTTAAAGAATAGCCAAGTTCCATCCTAATTGGAGATATTCCAACAATTCACACGAGTCCAAAACTTCATCCAAAAATCATTTTAGAATCCCATTTCCATCCCGCGTGTGAAATTTCACTAAAATCGATTAAGGAATAGCCAAGTTACATCCTAGTTGGTCATATTCCAGAACGTTATCCATAAGTCATTTTAGAATCACCTTTCCATCGACCATCGCGCTTACCTAATTTCACTAAAATCGGTTCAGAAATAGCCAAGTTACATCCTACCTTGCCATATTCCAGAACTTTGTACAAAAATCATTACAGAATCCTATTTCCAACGCACATGTTAAATTTCTTCATAATCGGTTAAAGAATAGCCAAGTTCCATCCTAATTGGAGATATTCCAACAATTCACCTAAAAATTGCATGTCCGGTTTGTTCAGAAACTGGTTTATCGCCATGCCCTACTTCACATGTCCTCCTACAGAGGCCTTTCGTTTTCTATAGCATAATTGTTTTGTCCTCTCCGCGACGCCTTTCGTGCGTTAAGGGTTAATTTTTTTTTACCGCTCTTTCAAAAATAAATAAATTTATCGCTGTTGCACTCTCTTCCCTTTGTGTTTTACACGAGTGGAGATATTTAATTTTCTTGGATTTCGCGCTCGGTGAAAGAAACAAAACAAATTACAAATTCATTTTTATGGAAACTGCTAGTCTGGAAAGTGCTAGTCAGCTCATAAAACACAAAGGGAAGAGAGTGATCGATTTATTTCTTTTTTAAAGAGCAGTAACAAAAATGAGTTTATAAACAACTAATTACAGGAGAACAAGTGAAAAATAAAACAATAACAAAATTTTAAATTTGTTCACTGACGCCGAGTTGACCTACAAATGACCTTGACGGTAAGGACTAAGATCACCAGCTCGGAATTTTATATTTTGCTGCACAACAACTGTTAACTGAGTCATTCCCCATTAAAATTCTTCATTTGCTGTGTTATTTCATACCATTTCGTAGTTTAACCTTGAAATTTTTTGTAGCGATCTCGATTAATCTTCTCGGATTATCCCCAATTCAAAATTTTTCATCTAAAAACAAATTTTTCGTTGGCTTTGCTTAGATTCGAACTCCACACCTTCTTCACTCCACTCTATCACCTTACTACCTCGTCTATCTTATTATATACAAGTTAATATACATTTGTTAGTTTTATGCAATCAAAACCAATGTGTCTATAATATGTCGATATGGTGACATCTCTGTTAGAGCATATGTACTACATTTACTATACAATGTTTCTGCTAAGTGCTGAAATATTTGGTTTTGCTTAAAAGAGGGCGTGCGTTTTACTTTTGTAAAAATGTCTGAGGCTCGATTTTTTAAATAATTAATAATTAATTACGTAACATTATTATTGCATTAATATTTTGTTTTTAAACATTATTGTTTGTTGTTAAACACTATTATTGCATTAAAATAATATGGATTAGTTGTACTAAATATTCTGGTAACGAAATCGCCATAAATTCAAAAAACAAACTACTCATAAAATTTAGCAAGAGTAACTGCATGCAGTCAGAAGTACTTGTGTGTACTTTCCCACGTAAATGGAACCCAGCAATTAGAAAATATAAATAATTATTGATGAATATGGATACGAAACTGATAAATTGGCCTTAGCACACCTTGCCAGCGATTTGAATTCACTTCCGGATAGTACATGTAGTAGTTGGCCTACTACTCCGTTCATCGAGCCCAAAACCTACCCTCTATCCAGGGGAATAAATTAGTTTGGAAACTCTAGGTATTGAGATTATAGCTGAAACTGATAAATGGGCCTTAGCACCACTTGCCAGAGATTTTAATTCACTTTCCGATAGTACATATAGTAGCTGGCCTACTACTTCATCTATCGAGCCCAAAAACTCTCTCCTATCCAGGGGAATAAATTCGTCTGGAAACGGTAGGTACCAATTAAGAATTCGTCTGATATCGTTCATTGACCGTTAACACAAACTTCTAGATATTTGAACTAGGAATCCGATAGTACATTTAGTAGCCGCTTAAAACTGTTGTCCATTATCCCGATTAACGATTTCTTAAACCAGGAATTAATTTAAACTTGACATTTTTTCTGGCGACTAAGACTAACAATTGTTAAATGTCATTTACGCCATTTGCCAGTGATTTGGATTCATTTTCTTATGGTTCATATATTATTTTGACCAAATTCCACTAATATTGCCTCTGAATGGTCTTATTTTCCCAGGGAATCACTTTTATTCGAAAGATTTTGTAATTAAATTACATTTTGAATGCAGTATATTTTAATTCCAATTGGAACCAAATAATAAATATTGTTACGTTTTTCCCTTGTCAATCAAGGTTCGTATCACTGGATTGTGAATAACACAAACTCAATTCAATTTATCACTAACGAATTTATTTATTTAGCACAAAAATTATTACAACACAATTTATTAATTATAATTCACAAATTCACTTTATATAAATTATTCTCAAATTTTACTGTACACTTATAATTGTTATTTCGCACTATAACACTTTTTAAATCACTTTTTTTAATTCCCTTTTAATCTTTACTCTATCGCGTTCCAAATACTAATAATCCAATTCGATCTTGTTCGCCATTTTATATACACAAACCAAGCTTCTCGAAAGTTCACGACTTTTCCAGTTAGAATAGCGTAGAAACATTACGTAACAATTTTTATCATGGAAAATTCCATTTAGTACAATAAAACATTGAGCTATTAGTTTTACTTATTCTATTACACACTAGGTGTCACCGTCACAATATATTCAAAACAATTTAATTAATTGGAACAAAACAAAATGTAATTATATTTTATTCTCTATCTTTTCAGATTCAGATCTATCGTGCAAGCAGAAAATTCAAATAGCCAATGAAGAGGAAAACACCAAATCGGTATCATGTTTTGTTATATGCGGCAGTTGCTTGGGTAGAATCGGTTGTCACATCATATCGTTATCTTTCTCTGGGCTCCCCATTGCCATGATTATTTTTGGTGCCATAAATCTACACAATTGTACCCTAAGTAACTTTATACCAATTTATTTACTGGTGCAAGGACTTTCTACGATACTCGATCACGTGCTTATCCATTTAAACTGTCGCAGTAAGGAGCGCGACACTGATACCGATACGGAATCACAGAGCGCACTAATATTTGATACGTTCCTAATTATTTGGTTTATTATCGGATCGGTTTATGTTTACAAAATTTATGAACCCAATTATGATCCATCACTTGGCGATTATTGTGACAAGACAACATATATGATTGCGTTTTGGTCCATAACGATTGTGTATGCATTGGGCGCGGTTGTTATAATCATGTGCTGTTGTATCTCACTGGTTACGTGCTGCTTAAATAAATTCACATAATTTTTGCATTTTTTTTTATCTCGCAGTTAATTTTTTTTATTTTAATTTTGTTTTAAAAATGATTGGTAATAAATAAAATACGTAAAACCTTTACCATTTTACTTATTACAGCAATATTTTTTATTTATAATATTAACCCAGAAGACATTAACAACTTTAAGTAGAAAGGAGTT
Source organism: Tipula vernalis (assembly GCA_958295665.1). Classification (NCBI taxonomy): domain Eukaryota; kingdom Metazoa; phylum Arthropoda; class Insecta; order Diptera; family Tipulidae; genus Tipula; species Tipula vernalis. The sequence continues at coordinate 347,064,397 of OY282559.1, forward strand.
ATATCAGAGCCTGTCAAATTTGTTCGTACTGTGACCCTCAAAATCCGAAAAAGAAAATCAAGAGCCCCCAAAAATTGAATTCAATGATAGTTAATTTACTGATGATCAATAACATCCCGCCAATCCATATGCCCGTGTACCGCCAATTTAAAAAAAATGTTCCTATTCGGCTTTAACCGATTTGAAGGATTAAAAACTTCCCACGCAAAAGGTACCTATAATTGTCTAATGGCGCATAATATTGATTTCAGCGTAGCACTCCTGAAAATTGTTAAACCTTGATCTTACCAAAAATGAATCGTATTTCAAAACTAAATATTTTGGACATATGAGTACAGCAGAACCGATAACAAAAACACAACACAGTATGAAATATTAAATGAAAGAATTTGGGTAATTTGCTTCGTTTGTAATTTTAATGTCAAATTATTTTACCAAATTTTACTTATTTATCTCAATTTAGTCCAAATTTAAATTTAATTTATTCTGCTGAACTATCGAAATATGAAAATTCTGGAAATATTTGCAACATTTATAAATTTAGATCTGTTTTTTTAGTTCCAAAGGACTCTACATCAGATAGAACCTTGGCATTTTCGGTTTGGAGTATTCAACGCTAACTAGATGGCAAATAGCTAAATAGATGGCAACAAACTATGCAAATTTCATAAGCTGTCATTTGAAATTTCATATTAAATTAAAGTACGAGAATTTGTTTTTGTATAATTTTCAATATCCAATTTTATACATTTTCATAATCCTAAGTTCCTAAGTTTTCGTCCAGTAGCGGCAAAAATCTAAAATGGTCCGATTAGTTGATACCTCAATGGTCCGATTACGATGGTTGATACCTCTATCAATAGGTTTCGGGACCTGTAATTGCTGTGACAATTTTCATTTTGATTGCTCGATTATTTCTAAACATTTCTTAGAAAATTCAATTTTATTGAAAATTAACTGTGCTATAGCCCACAAGTTTTTGGGCGGCAAAAATCTAAAATGGTCCGATTACGATGGTTGATACCTCTATCAATAGGTTTCGGGACCTATTATTGCTGTGACAATTTTCATTTTGATTGCTCGATGATTTCTTAACATTTCTTAGACAATTCAATTTTATTGAAAATTAACTGTGCTATAGCCCACAAGTTTTTGGGCGGCAAAAATCTAAAATGGTCCGATTACGATGGTTGATACCTCTATCAATAAGTTTCGAGACCTATAATTGCTGTGACAATTTTCATTTTGATTGCTCGATTATTTCTAAACATTTCTTAGAAAATTCAATTTTATTGAAAATTAACTGTGCTATAGCCCACAAGTTTTTGGGCGGCAAAAATCTAAAATGGTCCGATTACGATGGTTGATACCTCTATCAATAGTTTTCGGGACCTATTATTGCTGTGACAATTTTCATTTTGATTGCTCGATGATTTCTAAACATTTCTTAGACAATTCAATTTTATTGAAAATTAACTGTGCTATAGCCCACAAGTTTTTGGGCGGCAAAAATCTAAAATGGTCCGATTACGATGGTTGATACCTCTATCAATAGGTTTCGGGACCTATAATTGCTGTGACAATTTTCATTTTGATTGCTCGATTATTTCTAAACATTTCTTAGAAAATTCAATTTTATTGAAAATTAACTGTGCTATAGCCCACAAGTTTTTGGGCGGCAAAAATCTAAAATGGTCCGATTACGATGGTTGATACCTCTATCAATAGGTTTCGGGACCTATTATTGCTGTGACAATTTTCATTTTGATTGCTCGATGATTTCTAAAGATTTCTTAGACAATTCAATTTTATTGAAAATTAACTGTGCTATAGCCCACAAGTTTTTGGGTGGCAAAAATCTAAAATGGTCCGATTACGATGGTTGATACCTCTATCAATAGGTTTCGGGACCTATTATTGCTGTGACAATTTTCATTTTGATTGCTCGATTATTTCTAAACATTTCCTAGAAAATTCAATTTTATTGAAAATCAACTGTGCTATAGCCCACAAGTTTTTGGGCGGCAAAAATCTAAAATGGTCCGATTACGATGGTTGATACCTCTATCAATAGGTTTCGGGACCTATTATTGCTGTGACAATTTTCATTTTGATTGCTCGATTATTTCTAAACATTTCCTAGAAAATTCAATTTTATTGAAAATCAACTGTGCTATAGCCCACAAGTTTTTGGGCGGCAAAAATCTAAAATGGTCCGATTACGATGGTTGATACCTCTATCAATAGTTTTCGGGACCTATTATTGCTGTGACAATTTTCATTTTGATTGCTCGATTATTTCTAAACATTTCTTAGACAATTCAATTTTATTGAAAATTAACTGTGCTATAGCCCACAAATTTTTGGGCGGCCAAAATCTAAAATGGTCCGATTACGATGGTTGATACCTCTATCAATAGGTTTCGGGACCTGCAATTGCTGTGACATTTTTCATTGCTGTGACAATTTTCATTGCTGTGACAATTTTCATCTATACCATCCGAATCCACCATTTTCTCTTTCCCGAAAAAGTCGTTACCTGCCGATAAGGTAAATATTTTTTAACAAGAAAATATTCGTCAAAATATGTAAGGTTTTTGTGGTGTAAATATTCACATAGTCAAAAAATTATTCGATTAGTCTGAAATTTTAATTGTTTGTGATTATTAGAAATCAATTGAATTCCAAATAAAAAAAATATGTGTAAGGCTTTATCACTTAAACATATCTTTTTCATCCACATTAAAAAAAAAAATAGCTAATTAATTCACACAGTACTAAATTTACGTCAAAAAGTATTCGATTTTGATCTGCAGACAAAAACGAAACGAAAAGTTTTCGCACACAAAAAATTGGAAGTAAAGAGCAACTAAGGATAAAATATACTAGTGTAAGTCCACAAGCTTGTCAAATCAATGAGAAGTCGTTTACTGGCGATTCTTGCGGCAAAAGGGCGGAATACGTATTATTAATTTACGTATGGTCGAATACTTTTTTGACATACAATTTTCGGTATTTTTGTAATTTCCATTTTTTTTTTTCTGAAGTTGGATTTATTATACAAATCAATAATTGGAATAAAATGACAATATAATCAGGATTTTTATTGAAAAAATAAAATATGTTTACAGTACTGAATTCAGCAGTATTCGCTTCAAAGTTAAATGATCAAAAACTTTTTTGAATCTGTGTATTACTAAGTGCTCTATACAATTTATGGGGAAATGATGTCGTTAGTATGGTATAAAAAAGGAAGGTGGGCTGGCCTATAATCCTATTTTATTAAAAAGTAAAACACGCTAGGTACTTGTTTACAGCAAAATAATATATAATAATGTATAGCAATGGTCAAGCATAAGTCATCAAAATAGCAACGGTTACTACAAACATTACACCGAATGGCATAGCATAAAATAAAAATGGTGACTGTCAACGTTTTTCCATCTCACCTTTATTTTCATAAATAAAAAATAAAAAAATCTAGGTTAACGATTTTCATATACTTTTGTTTTTTATGTAAATATTATAGTGATGAACTTGATGAAAGAACGGCGCTCGAAAAATTGTATTTCCCTAATTTCTTGGTTGTCAATGCTTTGCAGTTCTAGATAATTCATAGTCGCAACATGCACTTTGAAAAACGGTCGGATTTGCGAGTTATGGGACTTCAAAAATTCCAACTAACCGGAAATTCATTCAAGACCTTTTTAATTGCATTTTTTTAACGTAATCCGAACGAATTGAACCAAAAGAGAAAGTAATGTTGTAGTAGTTTTATTTGAAACTATATACAGTGAGTCAAAGTCAAACTCATACACTACAAGAACTTAGTACATTTTTAAAGAATATTAGCCCTTCTCAGCCTTCCGTTTATGAAATGATATAAGATTTTTTTTATTCTCTTTTCATACATTTTGGAATGTACACCCTCCCTATATATTTTTAACTTCGAAGACTAAGCCGTTAGATTATAAATTTGTCGCCAATAATCCAACATTTACAAATCATTTTATTTAACGGTATTTATTTGTTAATTTTGTATTCAATAGTCAAGGGCGTAGGCGATACAATTTCATAAATGAATTTTCAGAAAAAGCCTGGTAAAGTAGGCATTCTGTAAAATAAACTTACTTTTTGGGTGTATGAGTTTGACTTTGACTCACTGTATATGTATGTATTTTACCAACCTCCATAATGTAAAAAAACAAACTTTTTTAAAGGAATCAGAAACGAGGGAAAATTCAAACTTTTCATATAAAACCTATGGAAAATTCCTTTTTTTCTAAGACGGGTTTTTAAATGAAAACGTTACAAATTCTTAATCATAATCTCTGAGATAATTTCATAAATCTTTCAATTTTAACATAATATATTGACACCGTTTAAGAAAATCGTTATCATTTTCTTGTAATAATTGATTTAATCAAACTAAAATTTATAAAATTTTATTAACAACAGCATTCCTGCTAAAGCCATTCTAGCATAAGGGCAGCACAAGTTTGTTAAGATCAAACCAAAAATTATAACCTGGAAAAATATCAAGTTCAAAAATTTTAATAAAACAAAACAAATTCACCATACTTCTTGAATATACAACATTTTCAAGTCAAATTCAACAATTTTTAGATTAAATTCAAACCAAATTCAATATATTTGATTTGAAAGACTTGCTGATATTAAAAATAATGATTTTGGTTTGAAAATTATTGAATTTGATCTAAAAATTGTTGAATTTGACTTGAAAATGCTATTGTTAACAAAATGTGATTAAATTTTTGTATTTTTTCTATTTTTCTGTAAAACTTTGCATGTCTAAGGCATACTAGTAAAAATCAAGATAAGCAAGTACTTTTACTACTATTTACTATTCTTATCATATTTGTTAACGAATTTTCAACTCATCTTAATATAGAGAACAAAACAAAAACTTTATTTTTATTAAAAACGTGAATAAAATCATGTTTTATCTGAAACATTCAGCGCAATGAATTGTAAACACTCATTACACTGTTACTTTTTTTGCCTTGTCAATCAAGGTTCGTATCACTGGATTGTAAATAAAACAAAATCAATTCAATTTATCAGCAACGAATTTATTATTTATTTCACACGAAAATTATTACAACACAATTTATTAATGATAATTCACAAAATCACTTTACATAAATTATTCGCACAATTTTACTGATCACTTTTACCCACTAAAATACTTTTTAAATCAATTTTCAATTCTTTTTTAAACTTCACACTATCGCTTACCAAATACTAATAATCCAATTCGACTTCGTTCGCCTTTTTATATACACAAACTAAACTTCTAAAAAGTTCATGACTTTTCCAGTAAGAATAGTGTAGAAACATTTAGAACAGCTTTATCATGAAAAATTTCATTTTAGTACAGTAAAACATTCAGCTATTAATTTAACTTTTTCTATTGCAACCTATGTGTCACCGTCACAGTATTTTGTTGTTAATGGTAATACAGAAAACTTTTATGTAAAAGTTTTATAACATTCATGCTTTATTCATTGAAAAACTTAAAGTTACGAAACATCATTTTTACCATGGACTCCTAAGAGAAACGTGTTTAGTTATACCATTAAAAATTATGACCCGCTTCTTAGAAAAAATTAAAGATGGTAAATATTGTGACGGTGACACCTAGTGTGTAATAGAATAAGTTAAATTAATAGCTCAATGTTTAACCGTACTAAAATGGAATTTTCCATGATAAAATTGTTCTAAATGTTTCAACACTATTCTAACTGGAAAAGTCAAGAGCTTTCTAGAAATTTGGTTTGTGTATATAAAAAGGCGAACGAAATCGAATTGTGAACCGACAGTGTGAAAATTAAAAAGGAATTAAGAAGTGATTTAAAAAGTGTTGAAGTGCGAAATAAAAATTATAAGTGTACAGTAAAATTTGAGAATAATTTCTGTGGCCAAAAGTCATAATGTCATAAGTCGAGTTACGCCCTTTTACATTTTGAAACACGAAATCTCCGTAATCCATTTCATATCATCAATGTTTTGTAAGATTCAAAAAAACCGTAATGGTTGTTTGCAATTGGCGGGATAATACAAAAATTTGATATGATATGAAATCAATTACGGAGATTTCGAATTTGAAAACGTAAAAGGGTATAACTCGACTTATGACATTATGACTTGTGGCCACAGATTTATATAAAGTGATTTTGTGAATTATCATTAATAAATTGAATTGAAATTTTTTTTGTAATAATTATTGTGCTAAATAAATAAATTCGTTGGTGATAAATTGAATTGATTTTGTATTATTCACAATCCAGTGATACGAACCTTGATTGACAAGGCAAGCTGAATGACAGCGGTGGGATTGTGAATAATAACATAAAAAAAAATGATTCGCAACGAATTAAAAGTTCCAGAATTAAAGAGGGAACTTGAGTATTAAAGCAGCTTTACAAGCACGACTACGTGAGGTCATGGAGATCGAAGGGCTGGATGCAGAACATCGTGATTTTGGAGAGAAAGTAACGGGTGCGGCAACCATAGAGCAGAAAGGAGAAGATAATAATGGAAGTTTCGATTGGTGGTTAATCGCTGCTATAAACCAGATGATGGGACAAATGAGTGTAATGAGACAACAAAATGAATGACAGATGGAACAACAAAATCAGTCAAACGAAGAAATTAAAGAACAAATTACAGATGGTCATAAGAGAATTGACGATAAACTTCTCGAATTATCAACTAACATGCACGGCGAAGTGGAGAAGCGGCAAATGGAGATTCAACAGGTTGAACAAAAATTCCAAAAAATGTTAAAGCCACCAACATTCGACGGAACAACATCTTTCGGCATTATCAAATTTCAATTTGAAACGGCAGCCAATCAAAACCGTTGGAATGATGAACATCTTGTTGCAGCTTTATAGTGGCCCTTAAAGGTGAAGCAGCGGAGGCCTTTCAAACAATTCCGAAAAAAGATCGCAACAGCTATCTTGAAATTATGAAGGCACTGAGGTGCTGAACTTAAAAGCCGCTATCAAAAGGGAGGAGAATCGCTACAGGAATTTTCATCGGCAATCGAGCGATTAGTACATCTAGCACATACCAGTACGTCGGCCGATTATATGGAAAGGCTAAAAATTGACGCATTCATTGACGACATTCGAGATCCAGACACACGCAAGGCGGTGATGTTGTCACCTAAAGCAATCTTCGCGGAAACCATCGCTTGTGCGTTAACGAATGAAACCGCACAAGCCATCACCAAACCGTCAATGAAAATAAGCCGAGTGGAAATCGACACCAGCATAAACAACGAGTGCTCAGCACCAAAATTCCGAGACGGAAGCGGCAAAATCAGATGTTGGGCATGTGATAAGATCGGTCACATCTCTCGGGATTGCTGCGAAATAAGAAGAAAACGGGGAAGATCACCATCTCCTATGCAGCGACCACCAAGCGGAGCACAGACAGTGGCCAAGCAAGAGGGCCAAATGACGATGGAGTCGTTAAACTACAAAGAGTCAGCTTAAAGGGGCAGAAGCTGACCCCACAACCGATTGCCCCATAACCTCCATCCGCGTTTCGGACGTAGCAAGAGGCGGTGACAGCTTAACCATCATCACCCTGGATACGGGAGCAAACCGCACAATTGTCCGTAAAGATCTGATCAATGGAGATATACAACCAGCTAATGAATTGAAGTTACAAACAAAAACTGGAGAAAGTTCAATAATAAAAGGCAAAAAGATTGTAAAAATAAAGATCGGAAGAACTATTTTCCAACACAAGTACTGATTGCCGATATTATAGATGAAGTCATTATGGGGATGGACTTCATGAGGGCAAATGGCTTCATGGTGAATGTTGGACGAGGAGTTTTAATTTACGACAACATCGAGTTGCCACTTCAATCTAGCAGTGCCGGAGTAACTACCAGGCGAATTATTATTGATCATCGGGAGAAGCTGCCACCGAACTCGGAGACGATCGTATGGGGAAGATTGGAGGAAGGTTTTGGGTCACCCAGGTTGTGGATTGTTGAAGCTAACGAAGAGGAGAACGGAGCCAAGGAAATTATAATCGGAACAGCCCTAGTTAAACGAGATAACGACCATAGAATACCAATTAGGACTCTAAATCTATCGGATAAGACGAAAACCATCAAGAAAGGGACAAAGGGACAGTCATCGGCAAATGTAACGAGGTTTCGACTATAGTAAAGTGTGAACAGAAAAGTCCGATTGAAAAAGCCGACATGCAAGGGCAAAAAGAAATGATAGAACAACTTATGCAGAAATGGACCGAAGATCTTACTGAGTCACAGAAAGATTCTGCACATCAACTACTCAAACGGTATACGTCCATATTCTGCAGTACATCGAATAACTACGGAAGAACTTCAATGGTAAAGCACCGAATTGATACGGGAGTAGAGATGCCAATTCGTCAACCACCCAGGAAATTACCATTGGCAAAACTACAAGAAGTCGACCGGATGGTAACAGAAATGCAGAAGGCAGGAGTAATCGAACCATCTAACAGCCCATGGAGCTCACTGGTAGTATTGGTCGAGAAGAAGAACGGTAGCATGAGATTCTGCGTTGATTACTGAATGCTGTGGATAAAAAAGATAGCTACCCACTAGGTGTTCGAACATTTTCGACATTAGATCTTCAAAGCGGCTATTGGCAGGTAGAAGTCCATGAGGAAATCGCGATAAAACAGCGTTCAGTGTGGGTAACGGGCTCTGGCAATTTAATTTTGTGCCGTTCGGATTATGTAATTTGCGACTTTTGAACGATTAATGGAGCGCGTATTAAAGGGACTACATTGGAAGACCTGCCTAATATATCTGGACGACATCATCGTCATGGAGAAGGATTTTGACGAGCATCTAAGGAACTTGGCGAAAGTTTTGGATCGGATACAGGCCGCCGGATTAAAGTTAAGTCCAAAGAAGTGTAAACTGTTCAGAAATGAAGTCAAATATTTGGGTCATCTCGTAACGACTAATGAAATTTATACCGACGAAGAAACATCGCAGCGGTAAAGAACTGGCCGACACCTAAACATTTACACGAATTACGAAGCTTTCTGGGATTGTGCACCTATTATAGATGCTTCGTGTCAGGATTCGCCAACATCGCCAAGAGTTTACACGAGTTGACCAGGAAGATCAAGGCATTCGAATGGAAGAATCACCAGGAGAAAGCATTCGTGGAACTAAGGAGACGATTATGTGTTGCGCCAATCCTCGCGTACCCTATACCCAACGTGAAATTTATTTTGGACACAGATTGCAAGTAATGACGGTATAGGAGGTGTGTTATCACAGGAAATTAATGGCCAAGAACGAGTTATTGTGTACTTCTCCAAAATATTATCAAAACCGGAGCGTAATTACTGCGTGACACGGAAAGAATTGTTGGCTATAGTGGAGTGTGTCAAGCATTTCCATAAATATCTTGATGGCTAAAAATTCCATTTACGGACAGATCACGGCGCTTTACGGTGGCTGTTGCAATTCAAGAATCCAGAGGGACAGGTAGCACGATGGATCGATCATCTTCAAAGCTACGATTTCCAAATCGAACATCGGAAGGGAAATGCACATGGATAATGCCGACGCATTATCAAGACGGCCGTGTTCAGTAGAACGTAAACATTGTGGCTATGTTGAAGCCAAGGAAGGCATCATTGACGTTAGGCTTACGCAAGTGCTGCCTGATGAGGAGTGGACCGACGAAATGATCAGGAAAGAGCAATTGGTTGATACAAATTTATCAGTTATAATGGAATGGAAGGAAAAGGAACACCGGCCGACTTGGAGCGAGATCGCGGACAAAACTCCCATTGTCAAGGCTTGTTGGGCTCAATGGGATAGCCTCCGTCTTGAGAGTGGGTGTTTAAACAATTATGGGAAAGCACGGATGGCAAAGTGAAGCAATTGTTGCCGGTGATACCAAAGTGCCGGATTGCGGAAATCCTGTACGAGTATCATTGAGGAGCAAGTGGGGGCCACCTACGAATTAATAAAACACTAGCAAATATACGTCAATGATTCTACTGGGCAGGATGTAGGCAGTCAGTGATAGAATGGTGCCAAAAATGTGACAATGTGCGCCGGGGAAGGGACCCGCACGCAAAAGTCGTGGAACTATGAAACAATATAACGTTGGTGCACCATTCGAAAGAATTACAATGGATGTAGCGGGGCCATTTCCTACCACTGAGAGCGGCAACAAATATGTGCTAGTAATCATGGATTATTCCAGCAAATAGCCGGAGGTGTATCCCATTCCCAATCAGGAGACGACAGCAATAGCTAATGCCGTGGTAAACAACTGGATTAGCAGGTTTCAAGAAATATACCAGATGCTCGATATAAATAAAACGAGAACAACGCCTTTGCATCCACAGTCTGATGGTATGGTGGAAAGATTAAATGGTACATTGGAGGAATATCTAGCAAAGTTCGTTGAGAAAAACCAACGCAACTGAACCAAATTTCTGATGGCCTATCGATCAGCAATACATGACGCAGCCGGAATAACACCAGCTAAAACGTTATTTGGAGATAACCTACGATTACCTGGAGATCTAAAGTTTGGGGCTGTACCATCAGCGGCTTTATGTGGACAGGATTACGTAGACAGGATGAAAGAGGAACTTAATGTGATTCATCAATTTATATGGGGAAAAATACAGATGTCAAGTAACCGGATGAAGGCTCGATATGACATACAAGCAAATAACCAGGGCTTCCAGGAAGAGCAATTAGTATGGCTTCACAACCCGCAATGGAAAAAGGGATTATCACCGAAGCTGCAACCAGCATCGGAAGGACCTAGATGAATGACATGGTTTATCGGATTCAGAAAGGACATCGAAGTAAACCGAAGGTTGTGCCTTTGGAGAGGCTGGCCCTACACAGATGAGGTGATTTGGGTCCTGTTCGGGACGAACAGGCTTAGGTAGGGGTAGTGTGACGGTGCCACCTAGTGTGTAATAGAATAAGTTAAATTAATAGCTCAATGTTTAACTGTACTAAAATCGAATTTTCCATAATAAATTTGTTCTAAACGTTTCTACACTATTCTAACTAGAAAAGTCATGAGCTTTCTAGAAATTTGGTTTGTGTAAGGCGAACGAGTGGTAGGGGAATTAAAAAGAGTTGAAGTGCGAAATAAAAATTATAGGTGTACAGTAAAATTTGAAAATAATTTATATAGAATAAAGTGTTTTTGTGAATTATCATTAATAAATTGTATTGAAATGTGTTTTAATAATTCTTGTGCTAACTAAATAGATTCGTTGATGATAAATTGAATTGATTTTGTATTATTCACAATCCAGTGACACGAACCTTGACTGACAAGGCAAAAACGTAACAATATGTTGTCTATGTTTCCATCAATGGCCTCACTCCCAGAAAATGATTCTATCTATTTCTCCAGACGCTTTAAGATGATTACGCATTTACGCATAACTAGGGCTTGCGTCTCGGGAATTCCCGGAATAAAACTTCCGCGAATTTAAAAAACTAAAAGTATTCCCGTTTCCCGTGAATCCAAAATCCAATTTCAAGACTCTACCATGCCATTTTTGATGTTCATGGAATTAATCAGAATGTTACCGATGTTGGGTGCAACGCTAAAAAAAATAAAGACACGTTATAGAGTGTAAAGAACTGAATATTATGTTAGATAGCCATTTCCGCTGGAGTACTTTAGAGAGTACGTTGGAACGGTTCCTCAGTAAAAATAGCACTTCGCAAACTGAAAATATACGAAATGGGGATGAAAGGACATTGAGTAATCCTGTCGAGCTATAAAACGTTCTTAAACCGCTGAATATAACTTCAAATACCCAAAGCTATAGCGACTTCAGCATTAGTGCTAACAAATTTAAAAGAACAGGCAACTATTCTTGACCATAGACGTTAAAACTTCTAAAAGAAAAATTACCCATTAAAAGAAATAAAAATGTTGCCTCGTTAATAAAATTCACCCAAGATGCAAAATTGGGGACAAAGGAAATTATGGATGATGCATTTGGAATGAGCTCAAAATACGAAATGGCCTGTTTATGGTAGGACAATTGGAAGCAAACAAGAAATAAAATTCAGTCAAAAGAAGAACTGAACGTACATAGTCTATCTGCAGAATTAAACCAAACTATCGCACTGTGTGAGTAGAAGCCACGAATTTTCAATTTCAAAAATTGTGTGAAATGAGCTATTTTCGATGGTTGATCCTTGGTTTAAGTTTAATACTATAATAAATTTAGTTATAGAAACAAAATCATATTTGACTGTTTGTTGGGTGAATATTTTAATTGGTTTATAAGTTCTGTTTTAATGAAGTTTAGGAAACTGAGGTTTCAATAGCTTAATGAAAGAAAGAGATAAATACTATATATGTATTGTGGACGAATGTAAAAAAAATGTTGAAACGATTTAAAAAAAAAACGAGATTGATTGTGCCATATTGTATTGTATTAAATGGTTGTGTTTTAGAGTATATTATAATAAAAATAAAACAGTTGTATTATTTGATTGTGGAAATTATTATTTTATTTAACCCAAGATAGTTTCGCTCCGATTGACAAATTACCAAAAATAAAAATTAAAATACGAATAATATACCCTATAATATTCAGATGTGGGGTTAAGGAATAAAAATTAATTTCCAGTGTTAAGTAAAAGTGATTGTGAAAAATAAACCGTGTACGCCATTTTGTGAAAAAAGGACACATGTATATTTGAACACAGTAAAAAATTGATCCGAAAAGATTCGTATTGTGGATAGTGATTATTTTAGTGAAAAACGAAGAAAATTTCTTGAAAACTTGATGATGTGATTTTCAAAAATTGTTTAAATATTAAAACGTGTAAAAAATGTTAAAATTTTAAAATTATCAGTGGACGACTTGAAGGAGAAATTGGAAGAAGTTGGCTTGAACGTGGATGGATCGAAAGTTGTTTTGCAACAAAAGTATTTGGATTATTTGTCTGAGAAAGAAAGCAGTGATTTATAAGAACAAATGTCAAAATTGAAAGAAGATATGGATCGATTGATGGCGTGTAGTTTTAATCGAATCCCATCAAATAATGGTGATAATGTTAACCCTATGTCGCCTAGTACAAACGTTTCAGTGGTTGTTGAGGAGCACGTGGTTGATGATCATCAAAAGGAAATTTTTCCGAAGAAGAAAGTGAAAAATCTAGATTTAAAGAAGCTTATCACTCCATTCAAAGGCGATGGCGATAGTTTTGAAATGTTTGCTGCGTCTGTTCGATTGATTTTAAAGAAGTATGATGTTCATGAAGAAGATTTGAAATTGGACGTTATTGCTTGTCTGGAGGGCCGTGCTCCTGAATAGTTTTCATCAAGATCATGCCATATTGATTTGACGATTGATCAAATTTTGTTTGAATTGGATAAATTGTTCAACACGCGCATAAATCGTGTACAACAACGACGTAAGTTTGAGTACAGGATTTGGAAGGACATTATAGTCATGTCGCCAGATTGTAAGAAACCTAAACGACCGTATGGTACTTGCATTCGTTGTGGGTCAAAAGAACATAAAATTTCTGATTGTTTGATGCCGAGAGAACCGCCAAAAAATTTAGTTTTGATTGATGAGAAGGTTGCAGATGGAGTGAGTATTGATTGTACTATATATTTTAATGAAGATCCTGTTAAAATGGTTGCGTTGATTGATTCGGGAAGCCCGATAAATTTAGTTAAGATAAATTTAGTAAATAAGGAGTTCATTAAGCCAATTAATACTAAAAATGATTTTAGAGGTGTAATTAAAACCTTGATTAAATGTTATGGAACTATTGATGCAAATATTGTGATTTTCGGAAAATTATATCAACTTAAATTTCACGTTGTTGCTAATAATACTATGACCATTAATGTTTTATTAGGTAGATATTTTTTAAAAAATGCAAAGGCAGAATTAAAGATTGATGATTACGCAATTAAATTTGAAAATATGTCCGAAAATGATATTTTTTTTAATATTGATACTTCTTGCTTTGAAATAGATTGCAAAGAAAAATTAAATGTTATTGAATATTTGAAGATTGAACCAAGAAATGAATTTTTACAAATTTTCGACGATTGTTATGTTAATTCGGTAAGACCAGATAAACCGAAAATTGATTTTGAAATGACGATTGAACCAGTGAGTAATGAAGTAATTCGATCATTACCAAGAAGATTGTCATATGCCGAGCGCGAAGTGGTATAGTAAATATGCTTGATGATTTAACCAAAAAGAAAATTATACAGCCCAGTGAAAGCCCGTATTGTTCACCGACTGTTTTAGTAAAAAAACATAATAAGGATAAACATAGAATGTGTGTAGACTATAGACTCTTCCTGTGATCGAAGATTTGTTGGACTTCCTGTACCTATGAGAAGAAATATTTTTCAAGTTTGGATTTAAAATCAGGATTCCATCATGTGAGCCTAGCAGTTGATTCCGTAAAGTATACATCATTTATAACATCACACGGGCAATTTGAATATTTGAAGCTTCCGTTTGGATTGAAGAATGGACCTTCTGTATTTCAAAAGTTTGTTAATACGATTTTCTACGAATTGATTGCTGAAGGCAAACTTGTAATATATATTGATCATTGAACACTTGTTAATATTGGCTGAAGTCTTTAGATTGTTATCAGAAAATTTATTGGAGCTGCGACTGAGCAAATGTGAGTTTCTGTGTGAAAAGATTGAGTACCTCGGATATACTGTTGACGGAGAAGGAATACGACCTAATCATATCAACATCAAATCGATTGAAGAATACCCGATTCCGCGTAATATTAAGGAGTTGCAACGATTTCTAGGAATGTGTTCTTATTTCCGAAAACTTGTGCAAGACTTTTCAAAATTCTCCGTTTCAGATTGGAGAAGCACAGTTAGAATCATTCGCCAAGTTGAAATCAAAAAAGGTTGAACGTCCGGTTCTGGCGATTTTTTCGCCACAAGACGAGACAGAGTTGCATTATGATGCTAGCTTCTACAGAAAAAAGCCGATGGTAAATTTCACCCAATTTCATATTTTTCAAAACGGACAACTCCAGCGGAATCTAGATATTATTCGTATGAATTAAAATGTTTGGCAATTGTTTACGCTCTGCGTCGATTTCGAGTGTATTTACATGGATGTCCTATTAAAATAATCTCAGATTGCGCCGCATTGTCTTTGACTCTTGAAAAAAAAGTAATAAATTCAAGGATTTCTAGGTGGGCTTTGGAAATGATGGAGTTTGATTACGTCACCGAGTGTCGAGGAGGTCGTCGTATGCAGCATGTGGACGCATTAAGTAGGGCGCAAACAGTATTGGTTATTCACGATAATCCATTTGAGCAGACGATAGCGATTTTACAAGCTCAGGATCCAAAATTACAGGAACTGAGAAAAAGTTTGGAGAAAGAAGAAAGTCAGTTTATCAAAAATTAAAATTTTATGTTCCAGAAGCAATGCAAATTCAAGTAATCCGAAATTACGTCTGGTGAAGGGGGGAACAAGCTGCGTAGTAACTACCAGCTCCGTAACCTTCAGCAGGGTGAGCTCCGGCAGGCTTTTCTGGTCATGTTTTACGCAGTCCTGCCTGGGGCTCGCGATCGCGTGAAGAGTAACCTAATCGTGGTTCGCAAGTGTACGTACTACCTCCCCGTGGTGACCACCGGTAACTGTTGTTTTGTTTACCAGAACAACAGGCTAAAGTACGACGCTAAAGGAAGAAATAACCTTGATAAAAAAAACTAAATCCAAGGTGAGACACGTGCGCCGAGGGATGAATGATCATGGGTTAGTTGGTCTCTAGCACGGAACTCCGGGTACCTGGCGACCTCCGGTTTCAATTTAGCCTCAAACAAGATCTAATGTATGGACAGAAATAAAATAAAAAACTATAAGAGCGGTGCTCCTCTAAACGCACCAGTCTCAGTAGATGACAAGGACCTACAAGGCCCTGCTACCGAAATAACTTTTTCAGATAACAAGAGCAACTGCTCTAGCATGGACACCGTCTACCTAGTCGGACCTAGTCGGATTCATGGCACTCATTTGCCAGTACAAGTTGAGACCCAATCAACATCAACAACAACAGAGGTTAGAGAGAATCTCGCGGGCCTTGAG
This sequence comes from Tipula vernalis, assembly GCA_958295665.1. NCBI lineage: Eukaryota > Metazoa > Arthropoda > Insecta > Diptera > Tipulidae > Tipula > Tipula vernalis. The sequence continues at coordinate 347,080,561 of OY282559.1, forward strand.
CTGGAAAACAAAAAAAGGACACGCCTTAGCGGTGCCGCAAGGAAGCGCCTGGCCCACTTAAAACAGTCAGGTGTGCCTCACGATGTCGCCGTTGAACAGTGCCGAACAAAAATAAAGGACAGAGATCTTAATGATCCTAATAGAACCAATAAGCGGAGCCGGTCAAACGGATCTACCCCTAAAGGTCAAACACCAAAACGGGAGAGGAGGTCCAGCCCCTCACCAGAGGGAACGGGAGTCGTCCCCCAGGTTGTGGCGAGTGTGGATCGTAGAGATACGACCGTACCCAGCTACAGCGAAACAGTCAAATCTATCAGGTTGGAAATCATCGACAAGGGCTTCCCGGATGTCAAGCTGGGTATCGCCCAGATCTTGCAAATTCAGGATGCCATCATGGAAACGGTGACAGATTTGCCGCTAGACGGAGTCAGCCCCAACTTCCTGGGCTGCCGTACTAGGAACGGATGGCTAACTGTCCACTGTGCGGACGATTACACGGCGGCGTGGCTTACAGCCGTCATACCCAAATTAAAACTATGGGAGGGGGCAACCATCAAAGTGGTCAAGGAAGACGAGCTTCCTCGCCCCAAGATCTTCTTTGTATACTTGCCACGTTGCGGTAAGGAGACGGATGAAAAGATACTTCGCCGATTGGCAATTCAAAATAAAGAATTGAGAGGAGCGGACTGGAGGGTTGTGGCGAGGAAGGAGCGGGAGGGCGACCTCCTCCAGGGGACCATGTCCGTTTCTCACAAAACAACGGAGATCCTCAAAAGCTCCAACTATAGAGTAAATTGGATGTTCGGCGCCGTACACTTTCGCCCTAAGAAGGAAAAAACTAGGGATGGGTATACCACAAGGGAGGTCGAGCGGAGGGGACCGGAACCACCAAAGATGGCAGCGGCGAAAGACGTGGTACGCGCTAGAGATACCTCAGAGCATGGCGGGACAAATAGGCCTAGCACATCAGGTGTGGCAAGGCCAAGACCGAGCCAAGGTAAAAAGGGGAAAAGCCACGGCTTAAGCCCAAGGGGCAGGGTGGCACAATCACACCCTAAAAAGGGAGAACAAGGCTTTTCAGAGCCCAAGGATAAGGTATAGTAAGATGGTGCATGGTTCAACACACCACACATCCTTGAGATTTGTGCAGATAAATCTCCATAGATCCAAGGCGGCCACTTGTAATCTAAGCCGCCTTTTCTTACCAAAGAACTGGGACATAGCGCTCATTCAGGAGCCGTGGGCCCACAATGGAAAAATCAAAGGTTTGCCGAGTAAAACAGGTAAGCTAATTTACAACGAGGATAGGCCGAGGACAGCAATTCTCTGTCGCTCGACACTTAACATATTCTCCATTAATGAATTTATTTCCAGGGACATAACAGCGATCCCGATAGAGACGCTTCTACCCAAAGGAGGCCGAAGCACGCTCAACTGTGCCTTGGCATATTTTCCCGGGGTTAAAACGACCCACCTCCAGAACCGGTACAGAGATTCGATAATTATTGCACGACTCATCACCAAAAATTCATCATCGGCTGCGATGCAAATGCACACCACACAGTCTGGGGAAGCAGCGACACCAACATCAGAGGTGAGCAACTTTTTGAATTTTGTTTAACAAATAATATTATCATTAAGAATAAAGGGAACGACGCGACCTTTGTGAATGCAGTCAGGAAGGAGGTGCTAGATCTTACCCTGTCTGACATGGGTACCTCTGGTACAATTCTGGATTGGCATGTATCAAAGGAAGCATCCTTCTCGGATCACATGTATATCAGGTTTGATATTAAAACCCCTTCAAAAAACGAGTCGGTGGTAAGAATACCAAAACGTACTAATTGGCCAGTCTACAATGAAAGACTTTGTGATAACTTAACCCGTCTACAGACCAATATCAACTCTATTGAGGATCTTGATAGAGTTTCAAGAAATGTAACCGAGGCAATCATTGATGCCTACCACTCAAGTTCACCCCTGGTTCGTATCAGGGGAACAAGGGACGTTCCTTGGTGGAACCATACCCTGGAAACCAAAAGACGTGAGGTTCGAAAACTCTTCAACAGGGCTAAGAGGACAAACGATTGGACAACCTATCGAATGTCTCTTACCCAGTATAATGTCGCTCTTAGGAAAAGCAAGAGGTCGAGCTGGAGAGACTTTTGTGGGAAAATAGAAAGGCTGCCTGCGGCTTGTCGACTCCAGAAGGCACTCTCCTTGGACCACAGAAATCCGTTGGGATCCGTAAGAAAATCGAATGGAGAGACAACCACATCCAGGGAGGAAACTCTCGAATGCCTGGTGAGAGGCCACTTCCCAGAGTGTACGGTCCTTGAAGGCCAGGTAGACCTCGATGCAGACAGCGTGCATCCCTACTTGGTTACAAGGGAAGCTTACAGGCTTTCAAAAGATATATTCACTCCCGGAAAAATAAGATGGGCCGTTAACTCCTTTGGTCCCTTTAAATATAATTAGACTCCTTAGAGCCAGCTACAGCTTGCAATATGTTCCAAGAAGCTGGAGGGAGGCGCGGGTGATTTTTATCCCGAAAACTCGAAGAAGATCTGCAGAGGACGTCAGGTTTTATAGACCCATTAGCCTCACATCATTTATTCTGAAAACCATGGAGAAGATACTGGGCCTACATATTAGATCCAATGCCCTCCTAAGGCATCCCTTAGACCCCAGCCAACATGCATATCAGACTGGGAGATCGACAGAAACAGTGCTTCACGAGCTGACAACAAACATCGAAGATACACTTCGGAATAAAGAGGTCTTGTTATGCTCCTTCATTGATATTCAAGGGGCTTTTGACAATACCAGGTCGAAATGATTCAAGAACAAGCACAGGCAAGGGGAATAGACTGCTCCACCATAGGGTGGATAATTAATATGCTTAGGAACAGGAGGATAACGGCCTCCTTCGGTAATAAAACCATCACGATTGCGGCTACTAGGGGCTGTCCCCAGGGGGGAGTTCTCTCACCCCTTTTGTGGCTACTCGTGATGGATGAACTACTTAGAAGATTAAGAAACTCTCTATGCGGACGATTTAGTCTTAATGGTCGGGGGGAAATTCGAGAGTACAATAGCGGAACGTATGCAATATGCCCTCGAGTTGGTAAGCGACTGGTGTATTGAGACGGGCCTTAGAGTGAACCCCAGCAAAATTATTTGCACTTTCTTTACAAATCGGAGGAAAACTATTCTCCCACCTCTGTCTCTAAATGGGGAAATTCTCCAGATGGCGACAGAGGTTAAGTACCTGGGAGTGATACTTGATCAGAAACTGACATGGAACCCATTTCTAAAATATATCATAAACAAGGCAAATAGGGCGCATTTCTCTTGCCAAAGGATGATTGGCAAAACGTGGGGTCTGAATCCCCAAATGGCGCTTTGGTTATACTCAACCATCGTAATACCAATAATCTCTTATGCGGCATTTGTGTGGTGGCCTAAGACAGAGCAAAGTGGTGCCTGCTCTATATTGGATAGGATTCAGAGATTAGTTTGTTTAAGTGTAACGGGAGCAATGAAAACCTTCCCAACAGCTGCTCTTGAGAAGGTACTAGGGCTCTCACCACTACACTTGCACCTTAAAAAAGTAGCTGGTTCAAGAGCAGTCAATCTAAAAATAACGTCTCAAATTAAAACCATTAAACCAGGACACAATAGTATCCTACAGAAACTGGATTTGAACGAGGAAATAATTCAACTATCAGACGTGATGGTTAAAACTATTGACTGCCGGAGGAATTTCACGATAGAGATACCCGACAGAGAACAAGCGGGGAGTATCATCTCCTCCTTACCCCGTCACGCCTCCATATGGTACACTGACGGTTCGAAATCAGGGGTGGGCACAGGTGCGGGTATAATCGGGCCGGGTCTCGAACTCTGTATCCCATTGGGTAAAACCCCCACAGCTTTCCAAGCAGAGATTTTTGCGATCGAGGTATGTGTGCTTCGATGTCTCACAAAAAATATAGGAAAACCGAGATTTACGTGATCTCGGACAACCAGGCGGCATTGCTTGCCATAGGAGCATCTGTCTTCTACTCAAAGATTATCTGGAGTTGCTATCGCAACCTTCTAGAACTCAGCAGGGAGAATAAAGTAACCCTTTTGTGGTCCCCTGACCATTCTGATATACAGGGAAACGAGGCGGCAGAACGCTGTGCAAAGGAGGCAGCGGAGTGCTCTTTCCTTGGCCCCGAGCCTAGTATTGGTTACTCCAAGAACCATCTGGCAAATGGCATAAGGAATTGGGAACTGAGACAAATGAAGATATACTGGGAGTCCTCCACTGAAATGAGACAGACCAAGAAACTACTAAGCTATGATATTAGACGTCTAGATCAGGCAACCAAGATGGACAGACAGTCTTTGAAGTCCCTCATTTGGTATTTAACAGGACATGGCCCTTTTAATGGACATCTGGAGAAAATCGGAAAGTCCTCTACAGACCGTTGTAGATTTTGCAACCTGGAAAGGGAAACATCCGAACATCTACTATTTACGTGTGATGCTATAATCCATAAAAGACTTAAATTCCTCCATGCATACACAATACAGTGGCCTAACGCCGGCCCGTTGGATATGCATGAGATGGTTGCGTTTATCAAGGACTTGAACCTCCACTTTACCTTAAACCATCTGGGGATGCACAATAGACCTTAATGGTCGCGGTGCACAGGGTTAGTAATAGCTCACTCTGCTATAAAAAAAAATAAAATAAAAAAAAAATCCGAAATTTACACGATTTGATGGGACATCTCGGATTGAACAAAACTCTGGAGATTATTAGTCGTCACTATTGGTTTCCAGATACGCGAACGATTGTTGAATTATATATCAGAAATTGTGTGAAGCATCAAATATAATCAGCCGAGTGGGAAAGTCGAAGGCTACCTACACTCAATTCCTAAAGGAAACAAACCGTTTGATGTAGTACATTCCGATTTCTACGGACCACTAGAATTGGCAAAATTTAAAAAACGATTTATACTTGGAGTCATAGATGGATTCAGCAAATATATCCGATTGTTTGGGACAAAAACGACCAGTTCAAAAGACACCATTTATTACTTCAAATTATATTTTCAACAGTTTGGTAGACCGAATAAATTGATAACAGATCGTGGAAGTAATTTTACCTCGTACGAATTTAAGAATTTTATGGAGGAAAACAACATTCAGCATATTCTCGTCGCTAGTGCTGCGCCTCAAGCAAACGGTCAAATTGAGCGATTTAATCGAACATTGACTCCGATGCTTTCAAAATTGGTTGACGAAGAAAGGGGAATCGAATGGGATCGAGTTTTAGAGAATGTTGAGTTTGCCTATAATCACTCGATATGTAATTCCACGAAATTGACACCTAGTATGTTATTGTTTGGCGTCAACACCAAGGGACAGTTAACGATAAATTGATTGAATATCTCGACGAAGATAACCGGTTAGATAATGACGATTTACCGATTGAAGAGTTGCGAGATTCCGCTATAAAAAATATTATTAAAAATCAACAGTATAATGAAAACTATGTTAACCGTAAGAGGAAGGACCCGATTGAATACCACAGAGGTGGTCTTGTGGTTGTAAAGAATGTCGATTCAACACTTGGAGTTAATAAAAAATGAATTCCTAAATACAGAGGACCTTACGTGATTGATAATGTTTTGGGAAACGACCGGTATTTAATCAAGGATGTTAATGGATTTCAAATCACTAATAAATCGTTTGAGGGTGTATATGATGTATCAAGAATTAAGCCATTTTTAACGAAAACTATTTAAATAATATTAGTATGTAAATATATTAGATAATATTTTGTAATATTGTTATTTAATTTTTTTGAATTATTTTATTAGTATAATTTGCATTGCTTCATGCCGACCTATAGTGCTGACATGAAAGGTGGGTCGGCCCAATGGATTCTGCACTCTCAACAGGGGGTCATAGATGTGTTCGTCTTCATCACCGATTGTAATCAGATGATGAAAAATCCCTTTTGCATCCCACCCCTATCAGGATTCGAACACGGTACCTCCCGATCCAAACGCCGCAGCTTTAACCACTGCGCCGTTTTGATGCAGACCTGGTACAAGGGAATAAAAAGGTGCAAAGTTTAAGCCAAAAATGGAAAAACGACCCACTATCAAGCCAACATCCACCGAAAATGAAAAAACACCACATTCGTCGCTTGATGATCGTTGTGATCACACGTACGAGTATACAATTTGCTCTTAAAATTAAATTTTAATATATACGTATGGTTAAATAATTTATCTATACATTTTATGTTAACATTTTGTTTTAATTTTAAAAAATGTGTTATTTAGTTTTCAATTAAATTAACTATTTTTCTAATAACTGTGAAACGGCTATACATCATAAAATCTATCAATAATCTGTGATACATAAATACATAACTGTGATTTTATTAATTAATATTTTTTGATTTAAATAATAATGTCTGTGTGCTGTGAATGTATAGTGCCAAAGTGTCTGAAAACTTTTTTACTTACGCTGGTGAATGTAATAAACTTATTCATTTTGGATGTGCTGGGATTAAAAAACCTGTGTTTGATGACATTTCCATAATTCCTAATTTTTCATGGCGATATAGTGTATGTATTGATGTTTATAAAATTCTCAAGGAAACGAATGATCATTATGAGTAATTCTATCGATTCTATATCAGAGTCCTTGTCATTGCTAAATAAAACATCAGCCGCTATTAATATTAACGTGGAAAGTTTGTTAAAACCAACACCATCTCAACAGTCGTCGTCTGTAAAATTAAAAAAAAAAAACAACAAAACAAACTGATAATGAATTTGCCACACCAATACTTACAAGATCTAAGAGTAATGAGAATAATAACATAACAACGGCTTCAACTGAAATCGTTAGACAATAATAGTAGTGTTTTTTTATTCGCTCCGGATAGCTGCTATCAATTGCTTACCAAAAACTCCATATAAAAAATATTTGGCTCTACCTATTTATACGGAGCGCTATCGGGAGCCAAATTTCATCCAAATCATGATGTATATCAAAAACAAAGTTGTAGTCGAGAAACCTGTATTATATTGCTTTCGACGTAATGATGATCGCGATTATGTATCATTTAAAATCGGTATCCTGTAAGCAAATTTGACCAAATGCTTGATTCATCGGCGTGGCCTTCTGGAGTCTTGATTAAAGAATTTTTAAATTCACGTCGGAAAACAATGAACAATAATTTTTTAGTCCCAGCTCAGCTCTAACAGAATGAATTTGGAATTTAATTATAATAATAATAATAGTAAAAATAATAACAATAATCATAATAACTACCTACATAATAACCACTTAACAACAGTATTATAATGGTCATTTGAACCCTAAACTGATGGCATTTACGTCGATTTACTACCACAATGCATCCAGCATTTGGGGCAAAGCTAAAGCCTTTCGGCTTGGGGTTCTTGACAATGATTACGACATTATAACTATTGGTGAGGCCTGGCTTACAGCCAGTTTTAATTCCGAGGAATATTTTCCATTCAACTATGTCGTCGTCCATAGGAAAGACCGTTATAACTTCCTAACCAGCATGAAAGGTTCGATTTTGAACGAGATGATCGATTGTCATTCTCAACTAGATATTATGGCAGTCCGTGTAAAGGTCGCCCATTCCTCCGTGATCGTGGTCGCTGTATATATTCCTAGTGGCTCAAACTTGGATTATTATGTGGAGATTACAAATTTTGTTGATTCAATTGTGTTACCTTTGGTAGGAGCTGGCGAACACCTTATGTTTGTTGGCGACTTTAATCTTCGTGATGCTATTTGGTTCGATTTTGATGGAGCTTTTACTTCGTCTTCTACAGACGAAAGGGTGTTACATACGATAGAATATTTTGCGAGCATTGCTACCACTCAACAAAACAGAGTGTCTAACAGCTGCAGCAAGTTTTTGGACCTGGTTTTCGCTACTGATGTTTTACATTCGGAGATTTCATCTTGTGAGGATTTTACTGGCTGTGCGAGCATTTACCACACTCCTATTATGATAAATATATTTCATGAAAAGTGTGTTACTAATTTTACTTACAATAATGGTTCTCATTTTAATTTTAGATGTGCAGATTTTGTCTCTTTAAACGAATTTCTAGCCAATTCGGACTGGAGCTTTCTTCAACGAGGAGTGGACTTGAACAAGATTGTCCCTCTGCTGGACGAGCGGATCATGGCTGGCATCGACATGTTTGTTCCGAAGGTAAAAGACAAACCGCAATTTCGTGAGCCATGGTATAATGGTAAACTTGTGGTACTCGAGAAGCGTCGTAATAAACTTCATTCATTATATCGGGTACATGGGGATAAGTTTTACTCTGGGTTCAATGCAGCCCGCATGGAGTTTCGAATTTTAAACCGGTTCTTTTATAATAATTATATTTTGCAGATTGAAGAAGATCTCACTACTAATCCTAAACATTTCTGGAATTTCATCAACAGCAAAAAAAATGTTGTTGGATTTCCGTCACCTATGATTTATCAGAACTCATCTGCAAGTCGGCCCTCGGATATCTGTAATTTATTTGCCAACTATTTTAAGTCGGTCTATGAGCATAATCTCATACTACTATTACTAAATCTATTGACTGTTCGGAATTTAGTCTGTTGAGGTTTTCAGTAGATGAGATCTCCGATAGTTTGGCGCGACTTGACGTGAATAAGGGCTCAGGACATGACGGCATTCCACCCATCCTTATGAAAAACTGTGCGGATGGTTTAGCTGTTCCTCTCGCGTTTATTTTTAACGAAAGCCTCCATACAGGGGTTTTCCCGGAGCCTTGGAATATTTCCTTTATTCGCCCGATTTTCAAATCGGGCAAAAGGTGTGAAATCAGCAATTACCGTGGGATCGCCATACTCTCTGCTATACCGAAACTATTCGAAGCTCTGGAAGTTCTGGAATATGGCCAATTGTAATGGAATTGGCTATTCCTTAACAGGTTTTAGTGAAAATTTGACATGTGTGATAAAAACGGGATTCTACAATGATTTTTAGATGAAGTTCTGTAATATGGCATATACGGCCAATTAGGATGGAACTTGGCAATTTCTTAACCGATTCTTATGCAATTTGATATGTTCGTTGGAAATGAGATTCTAAAATGATTTTCCTAATTCCGGAGTCCTACACTAACATTAGCGTGCTGTCACCCATTTTTTCTTATTTTCCTTTGATCTCGTCTAAATTTTCCGGCAGATGTATATGAGTAATCTAAACAGGTTACGGCAGATGTATAATAATAATTATTATTTTATGTAACTCATATTGATATATTTAAATATATCCAGTTTCCGTAATCCATGCAGCTGTCGAGGTTTATCTCCTGTTGGCCATATTCCATAAGTTTACCTAAAAACTATTTTAGAATCCCACTTCCAAAACATATATTGTGTTGCATCACAATTGGTTAAGGAACAGCCAAGTATCCATACAGCTGTTGAGGTTTATCTGCTGTGAGAAATAATCTGTAATTTCCATCCTATTTAGCCGTATTCCAAAACTTTATCTAAAACCTATTTTAGAATCCCACTTCCAACGCATATATTGAATTGCATCACAATCGGTTTAGGAATAGCTAAGTTCCATCTAAATGATTCATTCAACGCACATGTTAAACTTCACTCAAATCGGTTAAGAAATAGCCAAGTTCCACCATAATTGGCCATATTCCAGAACTTCATCCGAAAATAATTTTAGAATTCCATTTCCATTGCACATTTTAAATTTCGCTAAAATCGGTTAAGGAATAGCCAAGTTCCATCCCAATTGGCCATATTCCAGAACTACACCTAAAAATCATTTTATAATTCCATTTCGAACGCACATGTCAAATATCACTCAAATCGGTTCAAGAATAGCTCAGGTCCATCCTAGTTGGCCATATTCCAGAACTTTATCCATAAATCATTTTAGAATCCCATTTCCAACGCACATGTCAAGAAATAGCCAAACTCCACCATAATTGGCCATATTCCAGAACTTCATTCGAAAATCATTTTAGAATCCCATTTCCATTGCGCATTTTAAATTTCACTAAAATCGGTTAAGGAATAGCCAAGTTCCACCATAATTGGCCAAATTCCAGAACTTGATCCAAAAATCAATTAAGAATAAGATTTCCATCGCGCGAGTCAAATTTCACTAAAATCGGTTCAGGAATAGCCAAGTTCCATCCTAGTTGGCCATATTCCAGAACTTCACCTAAAAATCATTTTAGAATCCCATTTCCACCGCGCGTGCCAAATTTCAATAAAATCAGTTAAGGAATAGCCAAGTTCCACCTTTGTTGGCCATATTCCGGAACTTCATCTAAAACTCGTTCTAGAATCTCACAATTGGTTGAGAAATAGCCAAGTTCCATCCTAGCAGAGCGTATTTATTTTCTCAATATAGCGCAATAACAAAGAGCAAAAATATGATGAACACAAACGCAATAGTGGAAGAGCAAGAGCCTTATAATAAAAATAACGCTCCAGCTCTTCAGAGCGATATTTTTTTTTACAATATCGCTCTTTATAAAGAGCTTTTTAATAGTTTTTATTAGCGCTCTTGAACAAAAATGAAGAGCGAAGAGCAAAATGAAATCCCATTTAAAACTGTGTTTTTTACTAATCGATTCTGGCTCAACAAACTATTAACTTTCGGAGCCAGCCTTGACCACGTCTCGACTTTTCAATTATTCATACGATGTTTTTGATTTTAATTTGACTAGAGATTCGTTTAGACGGGAACTTTTTAAGACCTTATAGGCATTATATTGTTTTTATTTTATTATGTACATACTTTTCATTTTTTTTTTTTATTTAAATTATTGTTGCCGATTGTATACCACTGTAGGTAATTAAATATTAAATAAATAAAAAATGAGAGGAATTTTCCATTAGCGGGTGAATTTCTAACGAAAATTAAATCGTCGTAATTTATTTTCCTTTCCATTTCTCGACCTAAAATTTAAAATTGTTATAATTTTAATATCCGAATTCCGCGAAACCCCGGGAGTCACAAAATCATAATCCCGTTTCCCGGGAATGTAAAAGGTTCGGGAACGGCCAAGCGCGTTCCTTTTTTTTTGTTCGTGCACTCCAATACGATTCTTAGTCGCCTTTATCGCCCAATAAAAGCCTGTCTATGCACAATGTATTAAGCAAAAATGTTGTTCGATGGATAGACTTAACATAAAAAATAAATTGGAAAGCGTTATTAAATGCGCCGACTATTTTTGTTTTGAACCAATTTTTTCTTTTTTTTGTTATGTGTATGCAGTGTGAATCGTAAAATATCTCGGATAAACGAGTCCATACACACATAAAACACAAAATTGTTTGATATTTTTTGAAATTTTATTTCAGACAAAACTAAGCGTTGTACGAATAGGAATGTACAGTACATTTGCAATAAATTATTATAATTGTTGCTCATTTTATAGTTTATTGTTAACAATTAGATTATAATTATTTATAACATTTTGTTTCAATTTAATAAGTGTGGAATTGTTGGTTTTGTGCTATTTATAAAGTACAGTAAATAATGGATGATGACGTTGAAAAAGCCGCCAATGTTGAACCAAAAACAGGTGAGTGAAATAAATAATTTACAAAATTCATGCTTTAGTACTACGCGCGTATGAATCAATCAACCATCGTTCTTATTTACATTTTTCCGTTCATGTTTCTTTTGTAATATGTATAAGAAATGTTAGGGTGGCCCCGAACTTTAATAAATTCAAATTATATTCTCATCACATCACATATACTCGTACATATAAAAATGTTAATGAAAAATGTTTTTAGCGTGCAATAATCAAAATTACCTCATAGTTGTTATTAATAAATAATGAATCGTATCTCCAATTTCTGCCGATTTTTTAATTTTAGAAGCCCTGTTCAAGCAAGGAATAGTTCTAGAAAATGTATAAGTTGGTGAAGAGTATATGTATGTGCTATATAAATTTAAGGTTTTTATTTTGTCTTCCCCTACCGGACTGATACACAAATCGGCAAACGATCAAAGTGTTATCAAAACTTCATAACAACTAATGCATTGATATTGTGTGACAAAACAATTAAAAAAATATTTAAAAATGTTTATGATGATTTAATAAATTAACGGAAGCGCCAACACAATTTCACGCAAGGTCGTCCAATAAAAAGATTATCAAAAAATTTACACACGATGCCTACATAGATTTTTGTACCAACCATTAACAAAACAGAACTGGTTTGGCTGCCTAATTTTACAGCAACACCTCGATTATCTCAACCTTGGATTGTGAGAAGATACAATTAAGAGTTACGGTAATAAAACTAATCGAACTGAATTAAATTTTCTTAAAGAGACCATTTTCGATTAAGTGCAAAACGATAATGTTGTACCATTCTAAGACCAAAAAACATTTTTTTCAACCTTAATTTTCTCATAAAATTAAATACCCCAACAAGAGAAAGTAATCGACAATTTTTGATGAAGTACTTTAGTATTTTAAAATGTTAGAAAAATGGTTTACTGTAAGGGAAAACTAAAAAAAAATCGTTTTTTCACTATTTAAGTGGAAAATCGATATTACATTTCTAAAAAGTAGACGCTGAGTAATGAATACCGGAATACAATAAAATCGTAGCAACTATTAACTAATGACGGGTCGACATGCTCAAATAATTTGCACATGTTGTTTGGAGCATGCAAATTTGTGCAAACAAATTGCTTGGCTACACGTGGCTTCAGTTCAATTTTGTGTGTAGTAAAATGATGTCATTTGAGGAAATACAATAACGTTTAAACGATTTATTGTGACATTTCGAAACATTACCTACATTAACTTCTCATGAGGTTCATCAAGTATTCTTCACTTTACGTACGATATCTTTTCTTCCAGTTAACACCAGGGCATTTTTGAATCATTTGGTTTATATTTGTAATACATATGTATGTCTGTTAACTTGTTGGTTAGTATCACTTCGCAGTTTTTTTTGTCTGTTAGACTGTTTTTTGTCGGTAAGAGTTATTATGCTTTAAATATTGATGATTTCTTTCCAATAACTAGAAGTTGTCGTCTTGCAATTTCTTCAAAATAGATGCCACGTTGTCTGGTAACAATGACTTGTTGTTCCAGCAGATTTATTGGAAATTCCTCTTTGCCGCTGAGCCTAACGTTCCAATCATCAAAAACAGCGTAAATAGACTCATGACTCGGTTTGTTATCGTTGCGGTTCTTGCCTTTGATCTTATCACCCTTATTCTGTTAGTTCGCAAGCAAAAGTTAGGCGGCAAATTTTTGTAATGTTTCGTTTTACAGTGTTGTTGTTCTGCTTTAGAGTTACTACTCTTACTAGCCCCTATGATCCAACATAAAACTGTTATACTATTGCTCAAGCCCATTTTATTGACGAAAGTTGTTTATTTCGTTTTTGGAGTGTGATATTTGTGTCGTTTTTGGAGTCTAATAGATATTCGGAGCACCGTTGTGCATTCCAAAATTTTTAGATTACATTGGTTATGAAGTTCCATCTTGCAATCGTCTTCATGTTGTCATGTCACATGGTCTTCATATTGAAAATGGCTTTAGACAAGCAGAAATAGGATTAGGAAGGAACTTGGCCGTATCTTAAACGAAGGAATTTTAAATGAAATGGAATTTTAAAACGATGTTTACATGAAGTTCTGGGATATGGGGAATGGGAAGGAATTTAGTAATTTCTTCACCGATTATGCTAAAACTCAGGATGCACGACGGAAATGGGATTCTACGGTGAGTTTTAGATGAAGTTCTGAAATAGATCCAATTAGGGAGGAACTTCTTCTAAATATCGTTTTAAGATCCTATTTCGATCGTACAAATCGAATTTTTTCATTATCGGTTAAGAAATAGCCAAGTTCCTTCCTAAATGGTTTTATTCCAAAACTGCATCTAAAAATAATTTTAGAATACTATTTCCATCGTGCAAGCCAAATTTCGTCACAATCGGTTAAGAAATAGCAAAGTTCTTTCCTAATTGGGCTAATTTGACTTGGATATGTTGTTTATAGATAAACTTTTGTAGGATGTATTCAAATTTTCTGCATTCGTATCTAAGGGACAGTCGGAAATAAAAGGCAAGCCAATCCCCAGTATACGGTTTTGAGCTAAAAGAGTTCATAAACTAAATAAATCGAAAACCAGAAAACTTCGGGATTTCCCGGTTGTACTTTTGAGACCAGGATTCCGGGAAATCGGGATTTCGGGGTCCCATTTGAAAAACCTTAATATGAGCTCCTCAACCCAGAGGACTTCCTGGGCGGATACAATGCCACTTTGTAACATCTCCGCTCTTGTTGTTGTTGCATTAGTTGTTTACTGGCTCCAATGAAACTTGCACCACAATCAACGAACATTTTATGGCATAATCCTCTTCTGGATGTAAAGCCGTGCAAAGAACAACATACAATTTGTAGACTTTGTTACTAGCAAAGAAAGCTTTGTGAAACTTTAAACTGATTGGTCCAGTGTAATCTGTTGATAAATAGAGCCGCTGGAACGACACGCTCGGGTGGTTGCATTAGTTGATGTAAGGTCAATTTTCTGTATCTGACACAATCCATTTTAAGGTGTGCTTCTCTGATAATTAGTTTCGACACTTGATGTGCTGCGGTTAGTATTACGGGATGTTTTTCATTAAACGTTAGGTTATGTTTTCGTATATTTTACCCAGTGCTGTATCGTAATTTCTTCTAAAAGCTGTAATTTTTATTTATAGCTTCATCATTTAGTATCCCAGTCAAGTCCCAAAAATCTTGAAGCAGTATGTTATATCTAACTATTACTGGAGCTATGGCGTCAAACCCAATTTCGTAAAGGCCTGATTCTAGTAATTGTTGCTGTTCCATTTTCTCAAATTGAATCCGCCTCCTTGTAATTGTGAATTCAGTTGGTTTTGAGCAATAATTGATGCTTCTAAAGTCATCATCTATTGTTAGGTGTGTTAAAGTTTTATTGCTAAATATGTGTCACTGTTTCAATACCGTTTTTTTAGTTTTTAGTCTGTAAGTTTGCATTTTTTTATCTTATTTTGCGAACTTGGCCACAGTATCAGTTGCAAGCACTTCCTTATTGTTATGTCATAAAAGGGATGGTCTGATAAACCTTATTTGGTTTGGAGAAACATTTGTTATCATTTTACAAGATGCGTCAAATAAAGAAATTTACAAAACTTTGAGAATTTGGAGATTTGTTATTAAATTTTAAAATTTTTAAGTACGTATTGAATAGTTTAAGTATTTGAAGAATTTAAAAAAAATTTAGGAATTGATCAAGACAACTATCCCAATTAACAAATATACCACATTAAACCACAAAATCATTCAAATTCTTTATTTCTCAAAGTTTTACGCAATCCACCTTTTAAATCGCGAAATTTATCCTCACTGTATCGCGTGCCAAATACTAATCTTATTCCAAACAGAACTAAACATGAGGTCCCATTTGAAACGTTATATTTTAAACGCGATATGACAAAAGACGATATTTCAAAACCCTATATTGCAAAACGCGATACGGAACAAAACGCGATATGGTACAAAACGCGATATGGTATTAAACGCGATATGGTACAAAACGCGATATTTCAAAAGGCGATATTATATAAAACGCGACATATGGTACAAAACGCGATATTTCAAAACGCGGTTAAAACCGATGTGGTAAGATTCGTCAAAAGTAAGATTGTGATAAAATTAAGATTTTGAGAATTAAGATAACGAACGCCCCCTTTTAATATAAATATATTTTAAAAAACTTCCACGTGTCCATATTCCAAAATCCAATTAAGAGACACATTTAGCACTAGTAAAACTAATGATTGCTTTAATAAAATATTGTAAGCACATTTTGTGCTATTACAATATTGTGCATTCGAATTTTTAAGTAATCCTAACGTGAACATTAGTGGCTTTCCAATCGACCACCGCAAGTACTTATAAGCACTTATGGATCATATCTTTGCTACTAGTACTTGCGGTGGTCGATTGGGAAGACATTATTAAGGATATTTTAAACTTTAAAAAAAAATTATTTTAATTAAAACTGTGAATAAAATCATGTTTTACGTGAATCATTCGAAGTTAAATAATAAACAGCGAAAAGTTCATCTTACGTCATTAGAATTTCGTCATTTCATTAGGTATATTTTACTATTTTTAGACGACATGCTAATTCCATCAATTAATATTTCAGAAAATAATATTTATTTAATAAACCAATGCAAAATTAGAATCGATTGCCGAATTTTGCAAACAAAACACGCTTAATTTAGTAAGACTTTCTCCAAACTTGTTTCAAACATTTTTATATGGTATTTCACTAAAAACACTTTCACATTTTACCACTCTTGGCTGTTGTAACATGTGATCCAACCCTCGATGTTTTTTTTTATGCGTCGTTCCATAAAAATTGACATGATTGAAAATACTTGTCCTCTTTCTGGAACTGCCTATTCGTTTATTGTATACGCCTTCTTTCTGGAAAAGTTGTGTTTGCTGAATTATTTTTGTTCGTTCGGCAATTTACCCATTCGATACATTAATATCAATTGATGAGGCTTATTTATCGACCGTCTGGGTTCAAGCACCGTCAATAAATAAGCTGTTCTGTTTGTACTTATCCATTAGAATTAGACCAAGATGATATTGATTTAGCTAAGAACTAAGTTGGTTATGATCGTGACAATAGCTTAAATTTTCTCAGAAAATTGAAGCGTGTTTCCTACCACTTTTAGTATGGATTCATGTGGGAAATTATAAAGTTATACCACTAAAAAAAACTCACCACAAATGACGTTTCATTAAAGCTAATACAATATTACTAAACAATGAAATATTTTTGTAATGCTTGGACTTTAAAACTGAATGTTATTTTACTGGTAAACATCAATACTACAATTTCTAATGCTTTACATTTGACATACGTATAGTAAATACTTCAAAGTCTATTGTGATAACTGCTTTCAAAACTACGTGACTAATTAATTATCTCTTAATTTGAAAAACAACCCTTTTGATTTGTCACACCATATGTCAACACAAAGTACTATCGAAAACAATCTAATCTATCTATTAATGGTATACAATCGAAAACCGAACCGAGTGGAATATATCTAACCATGAAAAAAGAAAATTGAATAAGAAGCGATGCACACTTTTATTAAAATAGCTAAGCATCCACTAAGGATTTTTGATTTAAAAAATGCACCTAGAAACGCAATTTTGGATTATTCAAAAAATGTTGCACGATCGTTCAAATATAATTCGATAGTGTTAGGTTCCAGCTTACAGCAAAGCATCTTTTATACTAGATATGCTAACGGTTACAAAATAGAATTAGATTTGATGTAAACTACTCAACTTCTGAATTCTATGAAATATTGTATAGTTCATCATGATAATTTAAGTGATGGCGGAATACATGTCCTTATCCACCTCCATGACATGGGTATCAAATGAAAGGGTTTGCCAAGCTCAATAAATGATGTCATTCTAAATTCAATACGGCGGATGCCCCAAGATGGCATGCGCGCTAAGATGTAACACCAATAAAAACCGTCAACTGAGGTGATATAGTATCGGTGTCAACTTCTTTTTTATGTCCTGAAAGATAGGACCCAAGTAACAATTTGAAAGGTAAGTTGTCCTAGACAGCAAAAACAAAGCTGTTACAATGTCGTGAAATCAGAAATATTACACAAATTAGTTATAAATGTTAAATAGATATTCAATAAGTTTTTAAAACGTTGTGGCACTGAAAAAAAAGCTAATTAGCTTAAGTAGGTATATAAGATATTCCAGCAGGGATTTTGTTATACGCCATAAAGCAAAACAGTCGGGAGAAAAGCAATTTTGCTGTGGTAGTCAACTAAACAAGTATGACAGCTATAATACTTTATTTACTTTTCTGTGTAATTTTCAAACTTATTTGCATTTAATCTAAATTACTGTTAAAATAATAAAATAGTTAGAAAACAAGTCTAAAAGAAATTTATAAGTAATGTTGGAGGTGGAAAAGGGTTTTTTCGGCAATGGTTATTTACGGATACAAAAATCCAACATATGTAAAATCAAATAAGTCGAATATAATGGCGAACAAAGATTTATATAATTATTTATAATTTTATATATTTATTTGAAGAGGCATCTTGCAATTTACTAGTACCAGTTAATGCGGATGGGTGTAACGTAACAGTAAGATTTGGGGGTTTTCTATTGTTTTTTTTTCGACTATCGATTACATCTTGCACCGACGGAATATTTGATATATCTTAATTTAAAAAAAATGTAATAAAAAATTAACAAAAATTTACAAAATAATTGGCTTTACATCCTTCTTTTCATCCCAGCGGCCCTCTTCGAAAGTGGCTCCTTCTTCTAATCTTTGCTTACCCTGTACTGTCAGCTGATACTCCGAATATTTGGCGAGCAAGCGTGCCGGTTCTGAGCACCATGAATTATCGGATTTTTGCTCTGTAACCCTTGATATTTGAGGAACTGTTTGGTGTCCGGTGGATAATGAATGATACCATCATCTTCGTCTCCTTCAAACCAGTACGCCGGACACACAAACAATTCCTTCTTGCTTACAGTTTCGAGAACACAGAAAACCTAATAATAATAACAAACCTATTAATTAATAATCTTATAATATTAAATAAACTTAAAATCACTAGAAAAAATGATTTCATAGCAAACACTTACCATTATTAAAGATAAAATGTACTGTTTCAGTAATTACCGCTTTAATCTGACAATAATGTTGAATAACAAATTACAGAAATCCAACTTGATATGCCAATTAGTTTGAAAAAGGAAAAACTGCTTAACTCAAAGCAAAATTATCTATCTAACAACAAAACTGCTTAACTACTTGTTAACCCTTTAGCAGGTATTTCCGCTTTTAGACGAAGCACAGAAAACATGAATAATAAATAGAAAATTATTATTTGCTCTTGTACTCTTTGCACAGAGTTACGTTTTTATAACTTGTTTATAATATTAACGCCTTAACGGTTATTATTTGCGTAATTCAAACACTTCAGTTAAATATTTATGTGAACAAAATTGGGCAGACAAAATCTGTCGCGTCACAATGTCCAAATGTACAAGATTTATTATTTGTGTCTTGTTTTTCTTGTCGTAAAAATCAGAGAGTAGAAAGAGGGAACATTCATAATATTCTGATCTACAGTGCAGTATATTCTTGGTGTGCTTGAGAGGCATCCTTTGAGTACAACGCCAAATGTTGACAGTACTTGGGAGGAGTACTTCGAGTGCAAAGAGCTAATAATGTAAAATGTGGAAAACATCGATACGTCGTGTGAACGATGTTAGCTGACATAGTGAGGCAATAATAAAATAGTTTGCATTGCTCAAAACAGGAAAACGTATCTCGCTTGATTTAACGCAAGGGTGCTAGTAAGTTTTAAAAGGCTTCATTTGCAATTGAGAGATATGTATAAACAAAATTATCTCACATCGAATAGCTTAGCTTTGCTGAAAGGCGCAGCGGACCCCTTCTGTTTCTGAAATATTAGTATACATTCGTAAGACCAAATATTTTTTGACTGGCGATTGGTGCTTTTACAGTTCAACCGGGAATTAGAATTTCAATTAATGATGTTTTTGTATTATATAATGTTTGTTAATGTAGTAATATGTCAGTAATTTTAACCTGAGACAATTTTAGACCTAATTTTCGATTTTTTTTTTCACATTAAAATTACCCTACCATAATTTTCCCAGTCAGAAAAAATTGCCTGCTAGAAGGTTAAAGTATGATCAGTGATTTTCTCATTCAAAAGCTAATTAGTTACTTGAAACATTTAATATATTTTGGTTACTTTTTCAAGTTCGTAAGACACTTTAGCTGTAATAATATTTAATTTAGAACAAATAGTTAAAATGGTTATCTATTGTGCTATTTAGCTGTTACATACGTATATTAAAGCCATCTTTTAATTTAGTTTTTCTTCGCCTAAAAATGGCTGCATCATTTATCTGGTTAAAGAACTTCTACAAAAACAACTTTATCACATGCAAATATTTAAAAAACGCCAATCTTCAGCTTTTGGTTGATTACCAGAAGCTTTTTAACAGATTTGGATTTATTTTTCAGGAAAAATAAATTTTTCGAAAAAAATTTTGATTTTAATTTTATTATTAATATCAAATATTTTTATGTCGCGTTTTCCTTTTCTGACCTACCTTTTCAAACTGGTCGATGAAATTTATTTCCCGTGTATTTTTACGATTAAAAATCACAAGCAAAGTCATATTTTCCCTGTCAATATTTCATAAAACATTTATGACATATATTATTGAAGTATAGAAAACATAATTAATATGACATCATTAAAATCGTAGATGCAATTATTTATAGAAATGTGTTTTTTACCAATCATTTAGCTACAAATTGTTATTGTTACAATAATTTCCAAAATAATAGCTCTTTAGTTATTTCTGACTGTTTTGCTATTTTGAAACCGATTCCCTTAACTACGTGTTTGCTGCTATAACATTAATTTTTCTTATGTATCTACATATTTTGCGTGAAGCACAGGAAAACTGCAAATATAATTTTTTTGCTATTTGGGAACCTATATTTTTAAATAAATCAAACTGCTGTCTCAAAATTAATTTACTATTTATTACGAGTTTGCTGTTTGACGTTGCTATAACATATCGGCAAGCAAACTACGATTACCATTTTTGCTGCTATCACGTCGACAAACCAACAAACTGACGTTTTGGGTTATTTTTTAAGAAGTTATTATAACTAAATTGCTGTGAATTTTAGATGGCACAACGTTTTGACAACTCCAAATTGTTACTTGGGGAGCTAATTAACTTTTAAGTAGTATTTTCAAAACTAAGAAGCTTCTTTAATTTCTTGATTAATAATTCATGGTCGATGCTAAAATCAAACAACATGGGAATTGAAACATTCTTAATATCTAGGATTCTCTTTAAATCATCAATTAAATTCAAATTAGCACTAGTAGTGCTAGGAAAAGATCTGTAAGATTGAAAATTGCACAACATGACATGTTCAAAAATTTTGGATAAAAGTGGTAATAAACTAATCGGTAAACTTTGCAGATACAGGTATAATTTTAGCTGCCTACCACACAGTAGGACATTCAGAATTTGTTAAGATCGTGATAAAACATTGAGATATTAATTTGCGAAATTTGGGTGAAATCAAATCTAAATCGATCGCATTTGATTTAACGCAATTAAATGCCTAATGTCGTTTTCGATTCGCTCTTTCAAAAATCAATCCGTAAATCGAATTACCCGGTTTTTTATAAGTATGTGTGTCTATTTTTGACGTCATGAAAAATATTATTTGATATAATATTTGAACTGAGAATAACAAAAAATGACAGTTCTGGTGAAAATGACAATACTAGTTGTTGGTATTAGTAAAAGAGAGGTAAATCTGCCGAAAAAATCGAGATTTGTGGCCGAGCAAAAATTTTGCTCGACGGACTGATTTTATTGAGCGAATCGAATAGCTTGACAGCAGAAAACTCGACTGATTGCGTCACAGATTGATTTTATTTGGTGAATCGAAAACGATATTAATAAGCTCAACTGCATCAATGGTTCTGAAAGAAAAATAGTCGGATGTCGTCAATAAATCATGGTTATATACTTGGTGATTGGTTACTGACGTTATAGAAATGCCTGTTAAGTTCATTAGAGGGAAAACTTACAGATTGGCTTACCCGGTTATTACCGAACAACTTTGAAAATTGATTTGTTGATCAAAAATGCTAATTTTGCCCTTCTAATAGCTCCAGTAACTAGATTTCTTAATTTTTTCAAATCTTGAAACGCACTATCATTCTTAGAACGTTTGAAATGTGAAAACGTAAAGTCTCGGAAATTAACATTTTTATTGTATAATTATTAAACGAAACGGGTTTCTTAATACTGCTGTTAATATTAATTTGTTTACAGGAAACAAATTTATTAAATAAATTCCTAGTACATTTATTTAACAGATGCAGCTCTCGCGTCCACGGATTGCTCACAAATCAGCTGGTATCATTTTAGGCTACAACCAATGAGGAAGAACTTTATTTCGAAATGCCACAACAGTAACTTGAAAGGCCAGCAAAATTTAACTTCTTTTAAAGATTTTAATTTCTGAATAATCATTAAACCGAAAAATTTAATATTATCGGTTTTACTAATAACGCAGACTGTCAAAAAAAAAATAAGAACGTGACAGAAACAAGGATAGTTATTTTAGACGTGCTGTTCGATGCTGAATTCGAATCTGGCTGCACAATTGCCCTATCGCGTCGGGATTTTGGGATATCCTAAACTAAAAGTGCAATATTTTAAAATTCCACCAGTAAAAACTAATGGTTCCATCGCAAAGTACCATTCGTCCTCTCTCATTTCCAATTTTGAACGTCTAAATATCTTTATCTATTAGCGAGTTGTCGTAAATCAAAGTATTAAGACTTTTGTATGAAACATGTATGTCACACACCTTAAACACGATATGCGAATTTATTAGTGCGCCATTATTTGATTGAAGATATCTCTGTAATAGATAAAGATATTTAGACTTGGTACTTTACGATGGAACCATTTGTTTTTACTGCTGAAATTACCTAACATGTAGAGAACGTAATTTTATCGGACAAAAACAGTTACGATGAATTTTATTTATTTCAATTTTATTTAAAAAAAACTTAGATGCTTCTTATTCAACTAAAAACTCAATTACAACTAGTCTCTTAAAAATATAGTGTTTCCACTACTATGAAAATTATAAAGATTGAACAGCGACATCTAACGATTATACATATAAACAATAACAAAATTCAAATACATATATATAATATACGTTACTTTTCTACAACTACTACATTTGGCCGTGCTGACGACACAATTGACTTCGTTTGGCACGAAACAGCTTCATATTGAACGGCGCTGAAACTCCCCTGTACGGTCTTGTCGTCAACGTTTGTCCAGGAATGTCCTCAATACGATAACGTTCACCCTCTAAACATTCAGTTACTACATATGGTCCGCGGTATTTAGTCAACAACTTTTTATTACCGCCGGCTTGATTTATTACGTTTTTTATTAAAACATAATCTGCGATTTTACATTTATATCCATCTATTCGTTTTCGATCGAAATACTTACTATTATTTATTATAAATTCGACATCACTCAATACGAGATCCCAACTCAATTTCTGTTCGTATCACATAACTTGGCTAGTATAGGTAAAAGAGTGCGGTTACATCTTTCGACTTGGCCGTTGGATTGTGGTGATGCAGTTGCATTAAAAACAACATCAACATTAAGGTTTTTATTGAATTTTTGGAATTGGTCGAATTTAAAACCAGTACCTTGATCGGAAATTACCCGCTTCGGAACACTGAAAGTCGAAAAATAGGACTTGAGGTGTTTAATTACTTCAGACGTACCTGTCGTTTTACACGGGTATAATTTTATGTACTTTGTGAAAGAATCAGTTATTGCTAAAATGTACTTATTGCTATGTCTTGTATTTTCTAATGAACCTAAATGATCGATATGGATAGTATCGAAAGGTTTATCTCCCTTATCAAAAATATGAAGATGTCCTTCGAGTCGCCCATCCTTAGGTTGAAAAACTAGACATTTAATACAATTTTTAATTAATTCGTCAACTTTAGCTTTCATACGCGGAAACCAATATCGGCGACGAATTATCTCTAATGTTTTACCAACGCCCCATTTACGAATTATCTCATTTTCAAGATTTTCGGAAACATAGAACAATAATTTGCCTTTGTCGGTTTTACGGTAAGCTAAGTTTTCATATAGTTCAAACAGTTCATTTTCACCATCGTTTATAAGATTGTCATGAACGGATTTAATAGTTTCATCTGTAAATTGAAGCAATGCGAGTTTCTGTGATAATGTACATTCATGTACAAACAAAATATTCGAAGTTCGACTCAACGCAACAACATGCTTCATTTGATTACTACTCTGATGTATAATCTCGAAACTATAATTCGAAAAATGTAAAGCCCATCTGGCGATTCGACCATTCAAATCTTTTTTTTGTAACGTCTGTTGAAGTGCATTACAATCGGTAATTATTTTAAATTGTATACCGTGGAGATATACGTGAAATCGTTGAAGGGCGTAAAATATTGCTAGTGTTTCCAGCTCAAATGAGTGATATTTCCGCTCGCTTTCGTTTGTGCGCTTGCTATAGTACATTACCGGATGGAAACAACCATATTTTGCTTGCTTTTGAACCAATATAGCGCCGAAGCCCTTTTGGCTTGCGTCAGTATATAGTTCCGTTTCATAATTCTGGTTATACAGACATAAAACTGGTGTTGAAACGAATTTATGTTTCAACGAATTGAAAGCAGAAATTTCATTTATCTCAAATTTAAAAACAGCGTTCTTACGAAGTACGTCATATAAAGGTTTAGCTATAATTGTAAAACTTTGAATGAATTTACGGAAAAAACTGGCAAGGCCTATAAAACGATTTAGCTCATGCATATTAATCGGTGTAGGAAAATCATTTATGGCTCTTATATGCCGGAGAGACGGTTTAATTCCGTCATGGGAAATTTCAAACCCTAAAAACTCTAACCTAGATTTTAGAAAATATGATTTTGGAACATTCATTTCCAAACAATTATTATGCATTAAACTCAAGACTTGATTTGAAACAGTGTAGTGATCTTCTACTGTTACAGTAGCGATCATAATATCATCTCAATATATATTATAATAGAACCATCATCGATCAATGGTTTAAAAATTTGATTGATATGCCCTTGGAAAACCGCAGGTGAATTACTTTAACCGAAAGAACATTTTACAAATTCAAACTGTCCGTCTTGAGTGATAAATGACGTATATTTTATCGAATCGGCATGGATCGGAATATGGAAAAATCCATTCTTTAAATCAATTAAAGAAAATACTCTCTTTCCTTGTAGTTTGTCTACGCAATCTTCTATTATAGGAAGCGGAAATCGTTCTTTCAACGTTACTTTATTTAACGTGCGGTAGTCAACACAAAGTCGGTGTGTTTTATTACGTTTGGGAACCAGCACAACACGACTAGCATACTCGCTATTACTTGGTCGTATTATATTTTTAAACAAAAGATCATTACCTATACATCCCTCACTACATTCCGATCATAATACGAAAATCTTCTCGGATGTGAGTAAATTGGATTTTGATTTGTAAGATCTATCTTCATTTCACTTTTTAAGTCGGGTTCGGACTTCACTGGTCTACACAAACTCATCCAAAAGTTTGGTAGTTTTGAATTTAATTTCATAATCCCGAGATATATTGTCGAAATATGGACCAATGTTATAGTTACCCTCGGTTTTGATATCGTCGTCATTGTAATTGATACTCAGAATCTCACTGAATAGACGGCTCACTCGATCGACTTCGTTGAATGCTTCGGATGGTTCGACCATCACTGGATTTTCGCCGTCGTTCAACATGAGCTGAATTTTAACGATTGGACTTTTTAAAAACTCGCGGCCAATAATGCAATCGTAAATGACTGTGTCATCCGGCACGACGTGAAATCTAACAGAATAAAAATTCGAATTAATTTTACAATTTGAGTTATAAATGTATAAAATGTTTTATCTTGAATTATTTACACCATAAAATGATGTTCCGGTATACTTATCTAATTTAATATTTTTCGGTGAAAATCGTATTGGTAGAATATTTATTTGACTTCCTGTGTCCACTACAGCTTGTACCTCTTTGGATTCGCCGTCAACAATTATTAGAATTTGCATTGTAACTTCACCTCTAATTAAACCAACTGGAGACTCCTTTGGTACCTTATTCCTTTTAATTTTGATGTAACAATTTTCTTCTATGTGTCCGGATCGGTTACAAAATGTACATCTTGCCCGACGTTGTGGTTCAAGACAATTAATTGATTGATGTCCCGGTTTGAAACAATTGTAACACTTATTACTCTTACTCTAATTTTTATTTCGGTGGTGAGTTTAGATGCCAGCGATTCAACCTTACGGTACTGTGATGGTCTGGAGTTATCGTTGCCAAATCTGGATTTTTCGGCAAAAAACATTGTCTCTAACATTTGTTCTAAACTGTTAGACCGATTAGCCAACAAAATATGGCGCATTTCAGTATCTTTAATGCCGTTGATTATATATTTTTGCGTAGCAGACATACTAAAAGTTCCTCGTTTAGCCTTTGCAACTACGTCATAAAAATAATTCACATAAGATTCCTCTTTTTTTTTTAAAACGGATTGGTAACTGATGTGGATATATTTATTCAAATAAAATTTTAATGCGGATCAACTTTCTTTTTGATCGTGTTACATAAACAATGCATTTTTAGCGGCACCTTTCAGTTTAGTTTTCGCTATGTAGTATTTGTGTTGATCTTCCCAGTTATAAATCTTCGCTGCTGATTCGATTTTTGATAACCATGCGTTAGCAGACATCTTTGTATTTTCTCCGGTAAAATCCGGTATCACGCTGTTATAGTCCATTGAGTTTATTATAACGTGTTTTGTACTCACAAAAGGTGACATAATTGGCTGTTGATAATTTTGGTCTTGGGCATTCACTGGTAACCGACGTTGACCTCCTGCTGAGAAATTCGGATGCAACTCACATTGACGCCGATAATCCCCATCTTCCGATAATTTCGGCTAATTTCGGCAATAGATGGAAATCTTTCGGTTGTTGCGTGTTTTGGCTATAAAGTTGATTCGCTGTAAACCTTCTTACATCATTATTCGGCACATGAACGGAAATTTTGTAGAAATTAGACGGCACTGATATCTTCGATATGTCCGACGCAGACGACATTTTCTGCACACCTCGGTTCATAATTACTGTAAGTTCCCGTTCAATGTTATCTATCTCACATTGGAATCTGTTTATTTCCTCGGATAACATTTTGAAGGTACACACTTTTTTTTTTTTACTATTTTAACGGGAATCAATAACTTGTCGTTGTATTGATTTATAGCTTCGGAAATCAATTATGTACAACATGCAGTATGAAAAATTTCATAACCTCAAAAACAAAAAAATATGTAAACATTTATAAACATATTATAATTTTTTTATTAAAATAATCTAATTTTTGAGTTATCCCACTTCTGAATTGTAGAGAACGTAATTTACAGTAGTAATAGTTACGATAATCTTTCTATTACTTTTTCTTTGTCGACCAGTGATAATAAGTTCCAGCGGCGATGGATGAATAAAATTACAATTATGAATATCCAAAATCGAAAGAAAATTATTGGAGCTACATAGCATTCTATAATTAAAATCACCTGTGCAAATTCTGATAAAAGATCATCAAAAATTTAACTGCAACCAAATTTAAGACGTTTATAGCAAAAACCCCCAAAAAATGTTCATTGACCTTCCTTAATGACCTGTAAATTACATCGAATTAACT
The DNA here is from genome assembly GCA_958295665.1 of Tipula vernalis. Taxonomy (NCBI): domain Eukaryota; kingdom Metazoa; phylum Arthropoda; class Insecta; order Diptera; family Tipulidae; genus Tipula; species Tipula vernalis. The sequence continues at coordinate 347,108,132 of OY282559.1, forward strand.
TAAGAACCACTTTAGTGGAAAAGTTTTGCTTAACAAAAATTATGAAACCTCGACGTTTACACATAGTTCTACATCAATTTTGCCCAAAGTAAAACCTGAAAGATCAAATTGAGAATAGGCATGATGCACCTTTCAAAAAATGTCAGATAGACAAATTACATGCATTTTAACACCATCCAACAAATTCCTCAGTTGATCAAATTTACTTACCACACTATTATCATTCAAGTGACATATATGGAGCCCACCTCTCTTATTCAGATAGAGTTTCAAAACTTCGTTAGAATTACTATATGAATTTCATAATCGACGCTAAAAATATAGTAGTGCAGACCCGCTAGTCGACTAGCCCACTAAAAATTATTTTCCGATTGCAGTGCACGACCACAAGTAAGAAAAGATAGGAAAGGTTTGTTAGTAAGAAATCCATCAAGACAGTTCATTAAACATATGACACAGTTCATTAAACATATTACAAATAATGTAAAAGCTAGATTCTGAAAGTAAAGTAAATTATTTTAGTATTTCTTGTCTGGCTTAAATTTATTATTCGAAATATGTACAATATAAATTGTTGTTTCATTTCAGTTCATTGACTCCCTCCCTCCAAATTAATGCTTCCTGTAAAATAAATTAAGCCATATACATATATTCTATTAAATTTAAATACACGTTTACGTGTATTTCTGAAAATCATATTATATTAGAATTAACTGCCATTACCTGTCTTGGCTTGTATTCAAAATACTTCACTGTCTAATTTCCCACCCAAATCGCATTATATTTGGTGAAATCAATCAGCATCCTACGTATTCAGCCCTTATACCGCTAAGTGTCGAACCTCTCCTTAATCCTCCAAACAACCGTACTCGAAACGATGCACATCACTCACTCTCACATAGTTGAAATTTAATTTTAATTTTTATTGCAAATTCTTAGTAAATTTATGTATTATTAATACAAAATAAATTCTTAAGGAAAAAAATACAACCGTTTGACTCGAAAGTCATGGCCAACCTAAAAAATTATATTTTCATTTACATTATTTACATTTGTATGCAATCTAAATTCCAATTGGAAAATTTTACAGAGAAATTTTTGGTTAGGCAGGCGTTTAAAAAATAAAAGACAAACAACCAAATTTACAACGTTAGTTTCTCTGCAACCAGTTTTTTCAGAAAGCAAAATAACTGATATCATCGCCAAATAAAATATTTGCACAAACGGGCCCATAAAAAGCTATTTTCGTTTAGTGTGGCCATCGCATTTGTTTGAGGATAAAAATTGGCAAACAACCTATAAAATGTTACTGATTTCTCTGTTAAGATGTGTTGTACTGACCATTACGACATAACCGTTAATTATTTTGTTCTGATTTCTGTTTGAAGACTTCTTTATAAACATAAGGAACCGTAGTTGCAGTAAAATTAAGAATTATCCACTTTAAATAATTAATATTCATGTCGTATATTTTCTCCTCTCTCATTTCAGATCCGCCAAAAGGCAAGAAAATGTCATTCAAGCAAAAAATTCAAGCAGCCAAAGAGGAGAAGGACACTAATAAAGTAGGGTTAATTTGCATGGGCACAATCGGTTGTCAAGTCATAACGATACTATTCATCTTACTGTGCGTTGCCATGATTTATTTTGGTGCCACGAATTTAAATAACTGTACCATTACTAAATTTATACCAATTTATTTACTTGTGCAAGGTATTTGTGCGATACTTGATCAATTGCTTCTAAGAAAATATAACATTTTTAAAATCACAAACTGTTGCCAAAGTTGTGATAAAGAGGATGAGCCTCGAAGCAATACAAAAAAATGGTTCGGACGAATATTTCATGCGTTTCTATTTGTTTGGTTCATCGTCGGATCAGTGTTTGTGTATAAAATTTATAAACCCAATTACAATCCGACACTTGGGGAATATTGTGACCAGACGACATATCTATTTGCCTTTTGGTCTATCAGCATTATTTATGTGTTTGCCGTATTTATGTTATTTAGGGAATGGAGAGTTCCCAAATTTTTCAAGAAATAAAATGAATTTTCTTTAATAAAAACAATTGAATTATCGGGGGAAAAATTAATTATACCTTTAAATTGTTCATTCATTCCATACTTTAAATTAAATACATTTGCTTATCCATATTACGTATGTAGGTAAACATTTCAATGCACACGAGTTAAAATACGGCCACTACACTCAAATTTTACACATGTTGGTAACCGATAACTCGGTTTTCTTGTGTTGATGCATCTCAGGGACGTAGAAAAAGCATAATATTTATTCTAAAGAATTTCGTCAGTGCATCTTTATACTTTTTTCGCCCATTTTCTGGTACAAAAAACATAAACATTGTCAAAGCTTTAATCTGGAGGCATTGCCCAAATATTTTTTGTATTTGGAGCTTAAAGGAATTAAATTTATTGGTTTGTACCAGAAATGTACAAGAAAAATTATAAAGACTCCTTGAGAAAATGACGCAAACTAAAAGCTATAATGATTTCCCAAACTACACCAAATTTTTTAATTTTTATCCCACGAGAACAGAGCGAAAATAATTTTTTGTTGTAATGTTAATTTATATTTCTTTATTATTAATAGCATTTACATTTTAATTTAATTCTTTATAAAAACTGTTGTTATATTATTTTTATATAAATAAATAAAAAATTTATAAAAGTTGTAATTGATCTTTATTATTCCACAAATAAAAGAAAAAGAGAGCAACTGTATAGCTAATTACTAAGGATTCACCAAATATTATTATGCCTTTATCAAAATCCAGCTATTAACCAGTAAAATACCAAGCTTGCGCATCCGTTATTCTAGATCGAATTTAATATGAACGAAAATCGAGGGTCTAGCCAAACTATAGTTTACCTATTGATACCTAGGACTCGCCAACCCCTTTACTAAGTTTCCGAATGATTTAGGTTTAGATTTAGGTAATTAATTGAAAACGAATAAGATAACTTAAGGGAATGTCATACAGAGAAGTAACACTGTTATCTCTTCCATTTTCACTGCGGTTTTCGGCGAAACCCAAAATTTGCTAAGAAAATCATTGGTGACTCTGAAGGCATTGGCCCTTGCAAAACTGAAAACCGACATTCAAAACCGTAATAAAAAAAAACTTAATACCATTGGATCCGCAACAACGTTTAAATTATTCCCTTCATGAGCAAAACAGTCACTACTGCAGAGTCAAAAATCCTCGAATTATTCCCGAGAAAGACCAACTTGACAAAAAAGTGACTGTCTGGTGAGAGAATTGCTCGGAACGAATCATTGGATCGTACTGTTTTGAAGGCAACGAGATCAGTGCTGTTACTGAACTATGCTGCGCCACTTTTTGTGACTAGAAGAGGAATAACTTGGTGTGAAATTCATTTCTTTCAACAGGTTGGATGCAAGCTGCACGCCGGTCAAACAACGACCATTTTGCATCAAATGTTTCGTAGACATGTCATGCGACTATCTAAAAAGCAAGGTGTACATCAATCGTTTACTGTCTCTTTCTGATCTAAAAACCAATATTCGACAAGAAATTGCCAACATTTCGACCGAAGCACTGCGCCACGTCTTGAAGAGGGCGATTAAAATCAAGTTTGCAAAGAAGTCTGCAATTATAAAAATAACCTTGGTTATTCAAGAAAAATAAAATGAATTTAGTAAATAAAGTGAAGATCTTGTGTCCCGTAATGAATGTGATGGACATGTTAACGATTATCGATAATTAGTCCAGGTATGCCACAGTTTACCTTTTAAAGGCTAAAAGCTAAGTTTTTCTCAAATTTAATGAATTTGTCGCGATATACAATACCATGTTTGGTCAAAAACCAACATTTTTTCGTTCAGACAATGATGGCCAGTATACAGAAAAAGAATTTACACAATACCTTCATCATCCAGATTCAAAGAACAGCAAATTGAATGCTGCTTAAAGCTAATTTGGATAAACAATTTTGGAGAGAAGCAGGAGTGATGACAAATTATGTAGAAAATGCCAGATGAAAGAAGACAAAAATTAGATTCAAAATCAATTCGTGCAATTTTTGTTGGTAATCGACTAGCAAAGTTATCATCATTCATAACCTGAAGTTTGTTTACAAATACCAGTAATTGGAAAGTCTACAAGAAGTTCGAGAATACAATCGAGATAATTTACGTGTTCCTCCTAAACGTTTGGTTATGATAGGAGTATAATCCATTTTATAAAACACTATAATGAAGCGACAAGTATTTGTATGGCCTAATGAATATGGTGACATCACTTGGTAAAATAAATAGTGACCGAAAATCAAATAACAGTCATTTGTTCAAAATATTTAATGGAATAATTAATTGGAGTTGCAAACGTCAATGATGTTTGGCCTATTTTCAATAGAAGCGGCCTTATTTTCAAATGAAGCAACAACGTTGAATGAAAACAATCAATGTTTTCATAAGGTCATCAAGGAGGAGAAGTTATCAAATCAATCAAAACACATCGATGTGCGATTCCATTTTGTTACAGATTACGTAGACAGAGAGATTGTTAAATGTGTGACCGACTGAAACAATGACAGATGACAGAACAACGCATCAAACATTTCGAATGACTCATAAATGAAGAACTCTAGATAAATTGAAAAAAAAAAAAAAAAATATTTGGTCTAAACAGTGTGATCTAGAAGGGATCAGTACTTATGCCCGTATTACAAAATACTGAATGGACAAAATCCCGTAGATCACAAAAACACCGTATTTCAAAATCCCGTATTTCAAAATACCGTAGTATGAATTTTTTACGAGATTACGGGATTCATCGAATTAAAAAACATTTTTTAGTTTTATGTTTATTTACAAAATAGTTTAATTCATTTTTAATATTTGTTTTTTTAATTCAAGTTATTGTTAACAGATTTATTGAAATGCATTTGTTATCAACAAAACATTACAATGATAACTGCGATAATTAATATATCGAACTAAATATTGGAACGATTAATTATGTAAATACAGTAACTGCTTCAGGAGGTATTTAATTTTTCAAATCCCTTATTTTAATGGTTTAATGAGTGAAATCGTGTGCGATTCAACCACTCAGACGAAGTTAAGGGCACATTTCTTTCAAAAGCCACTAGACCACACGCACACACACACACACACCCGTGGGAGTTGCAAGCCTCCTATTGGGCACGTCCCCAGGTGGCGGATAGGGGATGTCCTCGGAGGACGCTGTCCAAGACGAAACGGCTAGAGAATTGAACCAGGGAACCCCGGCCAGTAAAAAGAAGAGGCAATTAAATTGTCTTTCACCTCTTGATACAGCTGATAGCCCTCAGAAAAGGATAAAACCAAGGAAGCGCCACGAAAGACCTTCGAGACCCGCCGCACTGATGATCAAAACCACTAGTCCAGCTTCGTTCGCGGAGGTTTTGAAAGGCATAAAAATAGATCCTGTCTTAGAGAGTGTCGGAAATAGTGTGGCCCGTGTCCATAAAATCGAGAAGGGTTATCTATTGCTGAAAATACAGAAGTCGGCGTGCGGTAGTGCCAACCTTAATACGATGCGCGGTAAAATTGAGACGTACCTTGACAGTAAACTAGAGGTTGCGACTCTTGCCGATCCGGATGAGATTACACTGGAGATATGGGATATTGACGAGGTAACAACAAAGGGAGAAGTCTTTAACGCAATAGCTATGGACTTCGATGACGGGAAAATCCTCGATGAGAATATCGTGACTAGTCTTAGACCTGCGCACAGAGGTACGCAGATAACGGTTGTCAAAATACCAACGGCTATAGGTCGTAAAATGGGCGATGTTGGCAGAATCCGTATAGGTCACATGCAAGAGCGAAGTTGACCTATCAAAACTTTGCTTTAGGTGCTGCAGAGCCGGCCACAAGGCAAAAGATTGTGAACGGGAACCGCAGTGTGAATTCTGCCGTACAGGAAACGGAGAAGCTATCGGTACCCACATCACCGGTAGGGGTAATTGTCCAGCACGACGGATGGTGATAGGAAACAACCGTAGAAGGTGAAGCTACTTCAACAAAACTTAAATCACTGTGAGGTGGCCCAGGACCTCCTATGTCAGACTATACACGAATTGAAGCCAGACGTCGCAATACAATGTGAACAGTACAAAAATTTGGATGATGCTGCATGGGTGAGTGACCATAGCGGCAAGGAAGAAATCTGGTCATGCGCTGGCTTGATCATTCAAGAAAGCCCGCAGAGTTTCTTCGGATATGTTCGGGCAAAAATTAATGGAATACATATCTTCAGTTGTTATGCGCCTCCAAATGAGCCAATCGAGCAATTCATCCACTTCTTAGATTGCTTAGTTCTGGATGCAAGAGATGATAGTCCCACATTAATTTCGGGAGACTTCAACGCGTGGGCTACGGAGTGGGGTAGCGCTCAAACAAATAGAAGAGATCAAGTCCTTCTGAAGGCTTTTTCAGTTCTGAATGTTGTCCTGTGCAACACCGGCTCCGCATATACATTCAGCAGGGGTAATGCTCGTTCTGTTATAGACCGAACGTTTGTTAGTGAATCTCTCTGGAGGAAAGGAATAACTTGGGAGGTTTGCGACTTTTACACGCACAGTGATCACCAGGCCATCCTGTGTGAACTCCATAGAATACACCCAAGTAATAGTATACAAATTGCGGGATGGAAGACAAACGCTTTCGATGAGGACATCTTCAGGTTTATGCTCCGTGACTCTAACCTGACGGACACCGCTAACACCAAGGCATCCTAGCTAGTAGGCAGCATTACCTGTGCATGTAATGCTACAGTTCCTAAAAGAAAGTTAAACCCAAGACGCCCACCGGCCTACTGGTGAAATGAGGAAATTGCATTGCTCCGGCGAAAGTGCAATCGTGCTAGACGCGTTTCCCCAATCGTGCTAGACGCGTTTCCCAGCGGGGTAGAAACACCCACTCCTTTTTCAGTTTACAACAAATATACAGGGAAGCACGGGGTCGGCTGAAGGTGGCCATTAAACAAAGCAAGCGACGATGCTAGAAGTCCCTCTGTGATGAGGTTGAGGATGACCCATGGGGCAGGCCCTACAAGATGATAATGTCCAAGCTGAAAGTTGCAAGAGGTGCAGCACCAACATGTCATATTTTGATGGATAATATAGTATCTTCCTTTTTCCTCGCAAACCAGTGACTATTCACTCGAGTGCCATTGAAGCGGATGACGTACCACTATTCACGACTGTTAAACTAATGTCCACCTCTAGGAGAATTCCCAACAAGGAAGCGCCAGGGCCGGACTACATACCAAATGTTGCCTTAAAGGCTGCGATTCTAGAAAAACCCGAGGAGTTCCTGGAGGTGTATAACTCTCGCCCAAAAGAAGGAACATCAGGAACATCAGGAACGCCAAGCAAGCTAACTCACACCCTACAGTGGCGTAAGAGATGTGGTCGTACAGTTAGTACAGACTCCTTCCCTTTAGAAGTAATACCTAGCGGTCGTTCCGAGGGCACAGAATGCAGGAGGTTGTTTTAGTGAGCAGGAGTCTCTTACCGTTGTGGTGGATAGCTACGTTATCCCCTACATCGTCCATGATGGATTTCCACCTTCCTTAAATAAAAAAAATAAAAATAAAAAAATTAAAACACACACACACACACACACATACACACACACACACAACACACGCACAACACACACACAAGCCACACACACATACACACACACACACACACACACACACACACACACACACACACACACACACACATACACACACACACATACACACATACACACATACACACACACACACACACACACACACACACACACACACACACAGACACACACACACACACACACACACACACACACACACACACACACATGTATTCTATAATAATTCATCGGCTTAGGTTAGGTTAAAAATCGCGCGATTTTTAACCTAACCTAAGCCGATGAATTATTATAGAATACGGGATTTTGGCATACGGGATTTTGGGATATGGGATTTTGGGATACGGGATTTTGGAATACGGGATTTTGTAATACGGTATTATGTATACGGGATATTGTAAACGGTATTTTGTCATACGGGCAACTGTACCCAACCAACGAACAATCAACGAAACATAGCCCAAACATAGATCCAACTCACGATTGAACATAAATGTTCCAAGCAAATTCAATTTAGAAATTTTAAAGCCTTAATAGGTTATTTTGATACAAAATTGCAATTGGGGTAACACCTGAGATGGATGCTGAGAAATCGTGCATTTAGCACCAAGCGGCGCAAGTTCCACTGTTAAAATTTTGAGTACGGAATAACAACTCAAACAATCTCCTGGCTGAGGAAAAATTGGGAATGTTCTGGTTAGAAATGAGTCGCCGGATTATTCAAGCTGCAAAATCATCAGCAAAGATAAAACCTTCAAATGATTAAGACAAGAAGTTTCTAACTTAAAGGATATTTGAAGCGGTTATCAGTTGTTAATTGGTGATACTCCGAAATCCCTTCTTATTCATACTTGGGTTCTTGATGTACCTGAGGATCCTAAGGTGTTCGAAGGTCGTTCGAAGCAAGCGTGAGGCTAATGTGTTACGACTATCGAATCTATTGTTTACTATTTAGCATTAATATACTAAATATTATAGAAAATTGTACATTTGCATTACATTTATAAGCACGCAAATGAATAAATTTTATTTTTTTCTGTATCGTAAATAAACAAGCATATAAAATGGAATAATTCAGTGTCTTCTTGGTCGATGATGATGTGTAAGTTCGCTTAAGCGAGTTTCTATTTTAACAACACGATGGGTTTGTGGTATCCCACGAATTACGACAAAGAAAGAACCGCCAACAATCCGATTGAAGTTATCCGACTAGAAAATGTAAAATGTAAAATATAAAATATAAAATGTAAAATGTAAAATGTAAAATGTAAAATGTAAAATGTAAAATGTAAAATGTAAAATGTAAAATGTAAAATGTAAAATGTAAAATGTAAAATGTAAAATGTAAAATGTAAAATGTAAAATGTAAAATGTAAAATGTAAAATGTAAAATGTAAAATGTAAAATGTAAAATGTAAAATGTAAAATGTAAAATGTAAAATGTAAAATGTAAAATGTAAAATGTAAAATGTAAAATGTAAAATGTAAAATGTAAAATGTAAAATGTAAAATGTAAAATGTAAAATGTAAAATGTAAAATGTAAAATGTAAAATGTAAAATGTAAAATGTAAAATGTAAAATGTAAAATGTAAAATGTAAAATGTAAAATGTAAAATGTAAAATGTAAAATGTAAAATGTAAAATGTAAAATGTAAAATGTAAAATGTAAAATGTAAAATGTAAAATGTAAAATGTAAAATGTAAAATGTAAAATGTAAAATGTAAAATGTAAAATGTAAAATGTAAAATGTAAAATGTAAAATGTAAAATGTAAAATGTAAAATGTAAAATGTAAAATGTAAAATGTAAAATGTAAAATGTAAAATGTAAAATGTAAAATGTAAAATGTAAAATGTAAAATGTAAAATGTAAAATGTAAAATGTAAAATGTAAAATGTAAAATGTAAAATGTAAAATGTAAAATGTAAAATGTAAAATGTAAAATGTAAAATGTAAAATGTAAAATGTAAAATGTAAAATGTAAAATGTAAAATGTAAAATGTAAAATGTAAAATGTAAAATGTAAAATGTAAAATGTAAAATGTAAAATGTAAAATGTAAAATGTAAAATGTAAAATGTAAAATGTAAAATGTAAAATGTAAAATGTAAAATGTAAAATGTAAAATGTAAAATGTAAAATGTAAAATGTAAAATGTAAAATGTAAAATGTAAAATGTAAAATGTAAAATGTAAAATGTAAAATGTAAAATGTAAAATGTAAAATGTAAAATGTAAAATGTAAAATGTAAAATGTAAAATGTAAAATGTAAAATGTAAAATGTAAAATGTAAAATGTAAAATGTAAAATGTAAAATGTAAAATGTAAAATGTAAAATGTAAAATGTAAAATGTAAAATGTAAAATGTAAAATGTAAAATGTAAAATGTAAAATGTAAAATGTAAAATGTAAAATGTAAAATGTAAAATGTAAAATGTAAAATGTAAAATGTAAAATGTAAAATGTAAAATGTAAAATGTAAAATGTAAAATGTAAAATGTAAAATGTAAAATGTAAAATGTAAAATGTAAAATGTAAAATGTAAAATGTAAAATGTAAAATGTAAAATGTAAAATGTAAAATGTAAAATGTAAAATGTAAAATGTAAAATGTAAAATGTAAAATGTAAAATGTAAAATGTAAAATGTAAAATGTAAAATGTAAAATGTAAAATGTAAAATGTAAAATGTAAAATGTAAAATGTAAAATGTAAAATGTAAAATGTAAAATGTAAAATGTAAAATGTAAAATGTAAAATGTAAAATGTAAAATGTAAAATGTAAAATGTAAAATGTAAAATGTAAAATGTAAAATGTAAAATGTAAAATGTAAAATGTAAAATGTAAAATGTAAAATGTAAAATGTAAAATGTAAAATGTAAAATGTAAAATGTAAAATGTAAAATGTAAAATGTAAAATGTAAAATGTAAAATGTAAAATGTAAAATGTAAAATGTAAAATGTAAAATGTAAAATGTAAAATGTAAAATGTAAAATGTAAAATGTAAAATGTAAAATGTAAAATGTAAAATGTAAAATGTAAAATGTAAAATGTAAAATGTAAAATGTAAAATGTAAAATGTAAAATGTAAAATGTAAAATGTAAAATGTAAAATGTAAAATGTAAAATGTAAAATGTAAAATGTAAAATGTAAAATGTAAAATGTAAAATGTAAAATGTAAAATGTAAAATGTAAAATGTAAAATGTAAAATGTAAAATGTAAAATGTAAAATGTAAAATGTAAAATGTAAAATGTAAAATGTAAAATGTAAAATGTAAAATGTAAAATGTAAAATGAAAAAATGTAAAATGTAAAATGTAAAATGTAAAATGTAAAATGTAAAATGTAAAATGAAAAAATGTAAAATGTAAAATGTAAAATGTAAAATGTAAAATGTAAAATGTAAAATGTAAAATGTAAAATGTAAAATGTAAAATGTAAAATGTAAAATGTAAAATGTAAAATGTAAAATGAAAAAATGTAAAATGTAAAATGTAAAATGTAAAATGTAAAATGTAAAATGAAAAAATGTAAAATGTAAAATGTAAAATGTAAAATGTAAAATGTAAAATGTAAAATGTAAAATGTAAAATGTAAAATGTAAAATGTAAAATGTAAAATGTAAAATGTAAAATGTAAAATGTAAAATGTAAAATGTAAAATGTAAAATGTAAAATGTAAAATGTAAAATGTAAAATGTAAAATGTAAAATGTAAAATGTAAAATGTAAAATGTAAAATGTAAAATGTAAAATGTAAAATGTAAAATGTAAAATGTAAAATGTAAAATGTAAAATGTAAAATGTAAAATGTAAAATGTAAAATGTAAAATGTAAAATGTAAAATGTAAAATGTAAAATGTAAAATGTAAAATGTAAAATGTAAAATGTAAAATGTAAAATGTAAAATGTAAAATGTAAAATGTAAAATGTAAAATGTAAAATGTAAAATGTAAAATGTAAAATGTAAAATGTAAAATGTAAAATGTAAAATGTAAAATGTAAAATGTAAAATGTAAAATGTAAAATGTAAAATGTAAAATGTAAAATGTAAAATGTAAAATGTAAAATGTAAAATGTAAAATGTAAAATGTAAAATGTAAAATGTAAAATGTAAAATGTAAAATGTAAAATGTAAAATGTAAAATGTAAAATGTAAAATGTAAAATGTAAAATGTAAAATGTAAAATGTAAAATGTAAAATGTAAAATGTAAAATGTAAAATGTAAAATGTAAAATGTAAAATGTAAAATGTAAAATGTAAAATGTAAAATGTAAAATGTAAAATGTAAAATGTAAAATGTAAAATGTAAAATGTAAAATGTAAAATGTAAAATGTAAAATGTAAAATGTAAAATGTAAAATGTAAAATGTAAAATGTAAAATGTAAAATGTAAAATGTAAAATGTAAAATGTAAAATGTAAAATGTAAAATGTAAAATGTTAAATGTAAAATGTAAAATGTAAAATGTAAAATGTAAAATGTAAAATGTAAAATGTAAAATGTAAAATGTAAAATGTAAAATGTAAAATGTAAAATGTAAAATGTAAAATGTAAAATGTAAAATGTAAAATGTAAAATGTAAATACACGTGAACTTTTTCCTAAAAGGCAAAACAAATATTTTAGGAATTTTTTAGGAAAAACTTCACGCGTGTGTGGAGAATTGTGAAGTATTTCCAATTCCTAGATAAATATGAAAGTGTTAGTGTAAATAATACATAAAATTCATATTAAACAGAAATTTATATTTTTTTATTCGTTTATTACGTTTCTTGCTGTAAAAAATATTACTTATAAAACATTAATACGTTATATTAGGTTTGCAAGTAGAAACTCGGCTTTTTTGGTCAAATTCAACTTTATTGAAAATATACTTATTATAAAGGTTAATTATCGAAATATTCACCATTACTATCTATGGTACTTTGACATCTATTGGATAGTTGATGGATGCCCTCGCGATAGAAACTTAGTTGTTTGGAGGCAAAATATTCACCGAGTCATTTTCGTACATCTTCAATTTTTGATAACTGCTGGTCAGTCAAATAAGACGATTAGAAGCATCGATCTAAACAAATAGTGGTCAACAGAGGATAAGTCAGGAGAATACGCCGCGTGCGGGAGAACTTCCTACCCTATGCTGAAGATCACTTACCGGTTTGCTTTTGCTGTGTGTGATGGGAGTTTTCATCGCGTTCCTTGGCCCGTGAATGATCGTTTTTCCTCTAGAGCATCACTTAATTTAATCAATTGGGCCTGGTTACGTTCAGCTGTAACAGTATGACCAGGTTCCAAAAGCTCATAGTAAATGATACCTTTCCAATCCAACCATACGCAAAGTAACACTTTCTTGGCATGAATGTTTATTTTTGCAAACTGATGTTGATGGCTGGCCTAAATCAACCAATGCTTTTCTGCGTTTAGGGTTATCGTACAAAATATATCCAATTTCCACTTGGAATTTTCCTGGTGTTCCTAAACACCGGCCATTCTAACAGAAACTTATTTTGAGTAGGTCACGATCTACTCTAACAGAAAATAAAGCAATTTTAAAAAATTCTGTGGTCCCAGGCACTTAGTATTGACGATTTTTGAATATTCTATAGAGAATTATCGTATAACAAGTTTCCCGGAATTTTCTGATGTTCCTAAACACCGTCTATTCTAACGGAAACCTATTTTGAGTGGACCATGATATACTCTAACAGAAAATAAATAATTTTTAAAAAATTCTGTTGTCCCAGACACTTAGGATTGACGATTTTTGAATATTCTATAGAGAATTATCGTATAACGAGTTTCCCGGAATTTTCTGGTATTCCTAAACACCGGCCATTCTAACAGAAACTTATTTTGATTGGACCACGACATACTGTAACCGAAAATAAATCATTTTTTAAAAATTCTGTGGTCCCAGGCACTTAGGATTGACGATTTTTGAATATTCTATAGAGAATTATCGTATATCGCGTTTCCCGGAATTTTCCTGCTGTTCCTAAACACCGGCCATTCTAACAGAAACTTATTTTGAGTAGGTCACGATCTACTCTAACAGAAAATAAATCACTTTTAAATAATTCTGTGGTTCCAGGCACTTAGGATTGACGATATTTGAATATTATATAGAGAATTATCGTATATCGCGTTTCCCGGAATCTTCCTGGTGTTCCTAAACACCGGCCATTCTAAAGAAAACTTATTTTGAGTAGGTCACGATCTACTCTAACAGAAAATAAATCACTTTTAAAAAATTCTGTGGTCCCAGGCACTTAGTATTGAAGATCTTTGAATATTCTATAGAGAATTATAGTTTATCGAGTTTCCCGGAATTTTCCTGGTGTTCCTAAACACCGGCCATTCTAAAGGAAACTTATTTTGAGTAGGTCATGATCTACTCTAACAGAAAATAAATCAATTTTTAAAAATTCTGTGGTCCCAGGCACTTAGGATTGGCAATATTTGAATATTCTATAGTGAATTATCGTATATCGCGTTTCCCGGAATTTTCCTGCTGTTCCCAAACACCGGCCATTCTAACAGAAACTTATTTTGAGTAGGTCACGATCTACTCTAACAGAAAATAAATCACTTTTAAATAATTCTGTGGTCCCAGGCACTTAGGATTGACGATATTTGAATATTATATAGAGAATTATCGTATATCGCGTTTCCCGGAATTTTCCTGGTGTTCCTAAACACCGGCCATTCTAAAGGAAACTTATTTTGAGTAGGTCACGATCTACTCTAACAGAAAATAAATCACTTTTAAATAATTCTGTGGTCCCAGGCACTTAGGATGACGATATTTGAATATTATATAGAGAATTATCGTATATCGCGTTTCCCGGAATCTTCCTGGTGTTCCTAAACACCGGCCATTCTAAAGGAAACCTATTTTGAGTAGGTCACGATCTACTCTAACAGAAAATAAATCATTTTTAAAAAATTCTGTGGTCCCAGACACTTAGGATTGACGATTTTTAAATATTCTATAGAGAATTATCGTATATCGCGTTTCCCGGAATTTTCCTGGTGTTCCCAAACACCGGCCATTCTAACAGAAACTTATTTTAAATAGGTCACGATCTACTCTAAGAGAAAATAAATGAATTTTTAAAAATTCTGTGGTCCCAGGCACTTAGGATTGATGATTTTTGAATATTCTATAGAGAATTATCGTATATCGCGTTTCCCGGAATTTTCCTGGTGTACCTAAACACCGGCCATTCTAACGGAAACTTATTTTGAGTAGGTCACGATCTACTCTAAGAGAAAATAAATGAATTTTTATAAATTCTGTGGTCCCAGGCACTTAGGATTGATGATTTTTGAATATTCTATAGAGAATTATCGTATATCGCGTTTCCCGGAATTTTCCTGGTGTACCTAAACACCGTTTGACGTAGTTTTGAACGGACTGTTCAAATTGTTTCCTCTTTGTTTTTTAATTTTCTATTAGAAGTAAGAATATACTAAAGATCGACGAAATAATTTTAAACAATTACATTATCAGGTCCGAGCGTAAATTAGTTAAAAATTGAAAATAACATATAACAATTTGATTTTGTATTCCAAAAACGGGTAAATCGTCATACTTAAACGTATTTTGCACGAAAACGAAAAATTTTGCTAGCGCAAGTTTTTAGTATGTCCAATAGAATTAAAGGACGTAGGTTAGGTTAGGTTAGGTTGGAGTGGCTGCTTACGCACACTTAGACCGGTGACGGTCCATTGTGATACCACAGGATGTATCCCCTTTTACCCCTATTGGAACCATTTCGAGCTACTTATGTAGCGTAAGACGTCCCGCACTTTAATGTTTTCGAGATCCGAGAGGCAGTCCATCCTGAACTTACCTAAGTGTTTGTGCCTTCTGAGAGCCAATGCTGGACACGAGCAAAGGAAGTGGACCAACGTCTCTTCCTCCTCTTCGTCCAAGCAGCTTCTGCAGAAGTCATTAGCCTCCAGACCCAGCCTTCTTGCATGTTCTCCAAAAAGGCAGTGTCCCGTGAGTATTCCTACGACCGTTCTTAATTCACGTCTTCGTAAGGATATTAATGCCCTAGTGCGCCCCAAGTCCAGCTTTGGCCGAACTTGTCTTGCAACTCTACAGGTTAGGGTGTTAGACCACCTTTCCCCCGCTGAGGATAGCGCCTGCTTCCCAAGTGCTTGTCTCAGCGCTGTGATAGGCCTCCCCAGACTTGCCCTTGCCGGTTAAAGGACGTAAAATTTAAAAAAATAATAATAATAAAAGTTGGACGATCATTGTGAAAATTCAAAAATAAAATTTTGGCGGGAAATTTGAAAATGAAGAAATTAATGAACTAACCATTTTTATATTTTTTTATTAATCCGTATTAACTTACCTTTAAAACGAGCCCTATATCATAAATATCGGATATTTATTTGTCCTTTTATAGCCATAAACACAACATCATGTTTATCATTTTTCTCAAAATTTGACACCCTGTATTTTAAACAACAACAACAAAAAATCATGTTCTACAAAATGTTTTTTTTTTACTAGTACTACCAATTGGAAACATAAAAAATAAAAAATTTAAACACGACTTCCGGTCCCATATACCAAATTTGTGATTTGACGTATTTTTCACCCTATTCATGATTTCAGGTAAATACTATATATTCGTAGTCACTTCGATAACAAAGACTAAAACGAAGATCATCAAGTTATAAAATTTAGTAGCTGCTTACATATAAACAATATAGTAAACAATATAGTAATTACTTATTTACTACGGGTTTTTTTACAAAAGGTTGTAGATTGTGTGTTGGAGAATTGTAATTTTTAAAATTATTATTAATAGAAACTTTGTCAAAATTTTCTAACAACTTTTACGCACGCCGTTTTGTATGACGCGGTTTTCGCGAGATTTTAAAGCGCATTTGCCCTTTAAAAATATTATAATTATATGCATACTATGCATATAAGATATACAGTTTCTAAGTCGATTCTTTTTAATTTTTATTATCAAATGGACATATACATACATGAAAATATTATCGAAAAAATCATTTAGATGTATGTTAATTTGAGATTAAATCTATATCAAAACAAACGAAATTATTTTTATAATTTCGAGAATCTATTTTTGTTCAATTTGATTTTCAATTTTTGATTTAAGTTGAGAATAAATATTGCATATTTTCATTATTATTTTGAAGGTACTATTTTGAGTATAAAAGTGTTAAAAATCAATCGTAATCGTTTTTTAGCTGAAGAGAGTGATTTAAGTAAAGTATTTTTAAATTTGGGAAATTGGACGAAATAATCTTAATTTATAAAATTAAATTTATACAAGAACTGGTCTAATTTGTCTCAATTTATACAGCTCATCCTCATTTTAAGCATTTTAGTTCTGTTTTTGGACTAGACTTTCTTATTTTTAGAATAGCATTTCTCTAAGTGTGGGCCCAAGCGAATTTTGTAAACCCATTGTTGACCGGCAACTTTACACAGAAACTATGTCATGTCACCGGCTATTATTTTGTATATGAATAAGGAAGTAAAGTAATGGATTTACCAGTTTTTGCCCTGGATTTTATACATTTGAAATAGATAATGGAAGAGCATTGACGAGTTAACTCGTCATCGGTCATCGATCAACAACGTTTCGGGATGAAATGACACAAGTCAACTCGTCACCGGTCAACAATGTGTTATTAAGGAAATATTTTCTTTAAAATTTGTAACGATTCAGAAAAATTCGCTAATAAGCCTTTACGATTCACAATTTTGTTACCAAGGAAAAAATCAATCCAAATATATATTTTGTTGAGCAGAACTGTGCGATGGACAGACTAATCATAAAATAGTAGGAAATGATACACTGACTATTTTTGTTTTCTGTTTTGATCAAATTTTTTTTTGTGTGTTGTGTGTGTATCGTCTCTTAAGATTCTTTTACACAAGGCACGCTCAAAAATAAAAAAAAAATAAAAAAAATCGGCATTACGAGCCCACACACACAAACACAACACACAAAATTATTAGATATTTTGAATCTTCGTATTAGACTTAATTAAGCGTAGTACGAGTACGAATGTATGTGGAGTGATAATAGTTGCTGTTGTTATAGTTTATTTAATTTATAGTTTTAAATAATTATTAAAAGTTTAATTGTTTCAAATTTAAATTTTTTATTTAAGTGTTTGTTTTGTCCAAGTTCTAAATTACGATAGTAAAAAAAAAATAAATAAAAAATGGAAACCGATGTAGAAAAAGCGGCGAATGTAGAATCTAATACGGGTGTGGTTGTGGGTAAGTAACAAAAATAATTCACAAAACGCATGATAGACGCTATAAATATAAAACCTGAGAGAATTCCCTCTCTTTGCCACATTGTATTCATAACCGTACATTATAATCTCACCAAATCAATTAAACATTGATATCTTTTTACAGCAATGCTTCAGATTTCCACAGAGAGAGATTTTCGAAGGTTTTATATATAAATTACATAAATGTGAATCAATCCTTGTCAAGCTGTATTATACGTTTTAGTTTTTTTTCCGGTTTTTGCTTCTAATTTCCATTTTGGCCAGTCACGCTTCCTTGGTAATAATAAAAAATAATTTTTATTTGGTAGCGTGCAAATAACAAAATTACATCTTTGCTATTATAAATAGCCGTTTCTAATATTTAAGTCGATTTAAGAACAAATATTATCAAATGAGTTTTTACTGAAGCAGCCAAAAGAACTGCTTAGCTTTGGAAAAATTTATTAAGTAGTAAAGATAGTTTCGGTACAGTGAACATTAGCTTTAAAAGGGGTGCAATATTTATTGGAAGACTTGTACTTTCTCTTCCAAAAGAGCTGCCGGTTGGTTTATAATACTTTATTATATTGTTATTTTGAAATTTTTTAAACACTGTGTACTTTTATTTCACTTTAATTTTACACAGTTTAAAATTTGCTTTTACCTTACTCGTTTAAATGTGTCCGCGGTGGGGGCCATGACAACAGATTTATTTTTCTTGTTACACAAACGGTCGTGTGTTTATAAGCCAGTTTAATACTGCTCCCGAAATTTCCATTATTTTTTCCTTTAAATCATCATCTTCGTTCTTGTGCATTCTGTTTATGACCAATAATTATCTGAAAATATCGTGTATGGCTTTGTCATAATCATCATCATCGTATTTGTGTCGTTGTCCATTTATTGTTTTATTACTAAAAACCACACCTTTCTCTTTGAGCGCTAAATCTCGAACGTTCTTGTTTTTACTAGCTCATCATGAATTTGAGTGTTGGTGTATAAACAAGTTTTTGATGTCCACAATAAATAACCGTAATAAAAACATTGGCTACGACAAGTGTCGAACCATCGACATTCCTTGTTTTTACCATGCGCCAACCGTCCGAGCTACCGCTGTTCACAATGTGGAGCTGCTATATCATGGCTATAATCGTCACAATATATATATTCCAAGCGAAACAGATGTGATTCAGCATACACAAATTGGCAAACCATCAAAATGTCATCAAAATTGTTATCTAATATACATTACAGTGAGACACAAAAGTCTACATACAGTTGCATTTTTCTATTAGTTCTTAAATTATTACAAAGTACCGTTATCTTTTTTTGTAAATACACATTCAGTTATACATTAGCATTTGTCTCGTGCTTAAAATATTTTTCGGCTTTGGAATTAAAAAATGGTGCGTCAAACGGAAGCATCAATTTAAATTCGAAATTTCGGGCAACCATACAAACAATAATACGAAATTTTAATAACATAGGAAGTGTTCAAAATAAACAAAGATTTGGGCTTCCTAAAAAATTTAACGCACGGGATGTTCGAAACATAATTAAAAAGTGGTATCCAATCCGAGGATTAAGGCTCCAAATATAGCGGTTGAGAATCGGAACACTACTGGATACGAATGTAAATACAATTTATTCGGATCCGATGGAAGGGGAAAACTTTGGCGAAAAGCTAACCAAGAGATGGCTCCAAAAAATGTGCTTCCCGCTGTTAAATTCGACGGTTGGCAGCGTAAAGGTTTAATGATCCATGGCTGCATCTGGTGTCGGACAATTGGTATTCATAGAAGGTAATTTGGACCACCGACAGTATTTCAACATATTGCGTAGCAATTTACAACCGTCCGTCGACTGCTTATGATTAGGCAACCAATGGATCTTACATCAAGATAATGATGGAATGATCTAAAGCATACGGCGATGGCAATAAGGCAATGGCTTCTGTATAATGTACCGAAATAACTTCATCCGCCTCCCCAGTCACCGGAGCTAAATGTAATAGAGCATATCTGGTATGATCTGAAACGAAAGGTCCGAAAAATTTAGGATTACCGATAGGGATTCATGTGCCAGACCCTTTTTGTGTTTGTTTGCATTATTTTTATATTTATAATTTCTTCATCGTCAAAATACTCTATGATATCCTCTAGCACTAGTTTTGAACAGACATATGAAAAAAACTACCAAAAATAGGTGGGTGGTCGGAAGTTCAAAGAGAATCGTAAAATTCTACTCATATTCGAAACACAACGGTCTAGCCAAACCCCATACAGTCCAAACGAGTAGGGCGTGTAGCTGGATCAATATCATGAAAAAAAAAGTCCACTACGCATATGCCCGGAAACGAACCGTTACACACTTCAATTGCATTTCAAAATTTTTGGCATGGTACACTGCCTTGAATGATGTAGCTGCCAATAACTCTTCTAAAAATTAAGATAACTCAATTGTTTTTCTATAATTTTAGAGGCACAGAGTGCTTCTTTCTTGTCTGGAAGTAGCAATATCATGCATGGTATTTTCCATAAAGAAAACATTGGTGGAATTAAAAAAATTGTGCGAGAAATAACAAAAAAAATTCATTAAACTCATTTTTTTTCGAAAAACTCACTTAATAATTTTTGTTTTTTATTTCAAATTTAAATTTAATAGACTATTTAATACAAAATTGCTTCCTCGTTTTTTATCTAATCATGTATAGTTTTTGAGATATTAACATTTCAATGTAGTACTTAATAATTTATTGTATGAATTTCCAAGTTTTCAACTTCACAAACAATTTTCAAAATGATTTCCATTTCGTAACAAGCATAGTAGCAGTCGTCTTTTAATGGCAGCAGCCATGTTGAAATGTACTAATTTTTTTTTTATTTTGTTGCCGGCATTATTGATTCGATCAACCAACTACTCCCTAGTCTGAATGTTTGTTTTGTAGACTTCTCCTTTCAAGTATCTCCATACATAAAAGTCTAATGGTGTTAAATCTGGAGATCTAGCCAGCCAAGCTATAGGTCCGCCGCCGAATTTATATCAAACCAATTTCGAACTTGTCTTCCATGATGTGCAGGAGCTCCATCTTGTTAATACAAGAAAGTATTTCTCATCATGAGTGGAATTGAATCTAGCACAGTGGGAACTGTTTCATTCAAAAATTCAAGATAGTTTTGTGAGTTTAATCTTTCAGGTAGTAAAATTGGCCCGATAAAATTATTTCCAATTATACCACATCATACATTAACACTAAAACGTCTTTGAAATGATGATTCTCGCTTAACGTGTGGGTTTTCTGGTTGCCACTCATGAAGATTGTGGAAATTTGTTATTCCATCCCTCGTAAATATCGAATCGTCTGTCCATAAAATGGATGACAAATATGAAGAATTATATTCCTCGTTGTTTAACAATAAACGGCAGAAATTTGTTCTGTTTGGTAAATCGACTGGTAATAATTCTTGCACTGGAGTGTAGTGGAATGGGTGTAGATGGTTTCTTCGAAGTACTCTCCAGACTTTATTTTTACTAATACCAAGTTGTATCGAAAGACGTCTCGTGCTAATGGTGGGATCTCTTTGTACTGAATTCAAAACTTGTTCGTCGGTATTGACTTCATATTGAATTCGGCTAACATTTTCGTATTCATAGGAGACCAATGTCCCTCGTTCTCGTAATCGTATGTGATTTCAAATATTCTATGATCTGGCACCGGCCTACCTCTGGATAACGATTTTCACGTTCTGCAGCTCGTCCATTTCCGTTACATAAACTATAAATAAAATGGATGTCGGCGATTTCTTCGAATGTGTAGCGTGGCATTTTATTATTTCTGATTACAAACGCGCAAAAAAATTATTTTCAAAAGATTAACAACGATTTTAGCTATACGTTTACTAACAAGTACTACATTGAAATGTTAATATCTCAAAAAATATACATGATTAGATAAAATAAAGTATTAAATAGTCTATTAAATTTAAATTTGAAATAAAAAACAAAAATTATTAAGTGAGTTTTTCGAGAAAAAATGAGTTTAATGAATTTTTTTGTTATTTCTCGCACAATTTTTTTTAATTAGCTGCCTTAGCTAACAATCTAGAACGAGCAACGGAGGAAGAAGAAGACGTTGTTATTTTTGCTGTCGAAGCAGATTCCGACGAAGATGCTGATTATATATCAAATGAAGGAGACGCATCGGATATAGAAGCAGAGTATGAATTAGAGATTCAAAAGGCGTATGACAGCGAAGATAATGAAATACTATCAACAACTGAAATTCAAACGGCAGTTGAAGTACATCAAGTAGACGAAATGCAGTAAGCCGCCGAAACTATGAATTTAGTGAACACATGGAACATGTTCGGGAAAGATGGTACGAAGTGGAACAGAGCACTGCCATCAATTGGTCGGCACGTATCCATAATGTTCTGAGGTTTTGTGGAAGGCCTCAGTACCAATTGAAGTGTTTAAAAGGTTTCTAACACCAAACATCGTGTTTATCATAATAAAGGAAACAAATCGGTATGCGAATTAATCAATGGAATACTAAGAATCCAATTAATAACAGAAAGGTATGGAAAGGGTAAAAGAAAATTGAACAAAATGGATTTATTGGTATACTCTTAGCTGCTGAGCCACAATAATATGCAACACGCGAGTTTTCTGTTTAAAACGATGAACTTCCCATTGTTAGAGCAACAATGTGATACAGCCGTTTCATTGTTCTGTTACGACATACGATTTGATGATAGCCGTATCCGTAATTTTCGTGCACAATCTGATGAAACTGCCCCAATTAGGAATATATGGAATTTGTTAAACGTAAATTTGGAAAGGAATTACAAGGACCTTACAAGGATGTAAACGCCTCATAGAGGTCGGTCTAGGTTTTGTAGGTGCTCTGCGAAGTAACAAAACATATATTCCACCTGAAATGAAAAAAAAATTCCTCACGGTCAACACATTCTTCAGTATTTGGATATCACGAAAATAAAGTAGCAATGTCCCAAAGACAAACAAAGCAGTGATTCTTTTATCAACAGTACATTATTATGAACAGTACATCATGAATTAAAAAAGCTAGAAGTAATTATGTATTATAATAAAACCGAAAGTGGCGTTGACGCAATGGACCAAATGTTAAGCCACTTCACCACAAAACGACGAACGAAAAGATGAACTTTGGCATTCTCTTTTAACATAACTGATTATTACGGGTTTGGCGAGTTGTATCATCTGCAAAGAAGTTAACCATTACAAAAACAAAAATGCTCGCAGGACATTTTTGTTCTCGCTTTCAGAAACTCTAGTTCGTCCGCGAATAGAAGTTCGATGTAATAATCCTCAAGTAATAAAGCAATTTTCGTGTCGATCGGTAGTAAAAGCATTCTTCGGTGGCCCATTACCAGTAAGAATTAAGATTTTATAATATACCACAACAAATTGATTAACAATCTTCGGTCCAATTATTGCCGAGAGAAATATTTTTTGTTAAACGCCGCTCACATGAGCGTTTTAATGAAGACTGTGTTGTACAAAAGGTTAAACATCCAACATCTGTCATGGTTTGGCGGTGAATTACCGCAAAAGGTCCTGGGTCTCTTCATTTAGTAGATGGCATTATGAATGCTGTTAAATAGATTCAGATGTTGGGTAAGGTTTGTTTACCAAAACTCCCCCAATTATTTCGCCGTCGGCAAAGGTACATCTTTCAGCACAGGATGGAGCTCCTTGTCACACCGCCAAGTCGGTTAAAAACTATTTGAGTTCCAAAAACATACCTCTATTAGATTGGCCGGGGTACTCTCCGGAGATGAACCCAATAGAAAATGTTTTAACGGTTATCGAAAAAACACATCACAGACAAACAAACATTGATTGAGGAAATTAAAAACATATGATTCAATGTCCCACTTATTAAAAAAACCAAAGCGTCGAAGTGTTGCTCAAGAATTAAGGAATGTGGACTAAATATTAAATAATAGATCTATTAAACTTTTATTATTTTCTAATATTCATTAAACCTTAATTTAACAATTTTAACGAAATATTGATAAATAAATTGATGCTATGGTATTGAATTCCCCGAAAAACTAAGTTTTATAAAATTTACTAATTCTATGGCCATGTACTGTAATAGAATAGCAATAATAACAACAAAAAAAAACGAACTATTTCTTTACTTCTGGCTGCCACTGCTCCTCATCACCACTCGAAGGTCGAACACCGCAAAATGTCCACTGGTATAGCACAACAGTGAAATCCGCAACTGGTAAATTGAAAGGCTAACCGCCAAAAATAGCGCAATTAGCAACCCACCAAAATTTGAACAGTTATGCATTAACGGTAATACAGCTCAATTGTAATGCACTATCTGGAAATCGTAAAATCACACCAGCTATGCGACGTCAATTTTCAACAGGAACACTATAGCTTATAATTAGCTATAAACTTTTCCTCTAACTAAATGCCAAAACTCTAAAGTGTAATGCAATTAGCACAATCAGCCGATAATCAACGGTAAATTCAAGCGGCACAATTTTAAGTCATATACCAGTACGTTCGCAGCAATCCACTAACAACAATTAATTTTCTTCGAGAGCAATAAAAAAAAACTATGCCACATTAATTTAGCACAAATACGAGTATCATATAGCACAATTTATTTACTGGTGTCCCTCGGGTTATGCGGTAGTTTGGTTGCGCAAAAACAGCGCATTAGTCAAAACCGCATAATTCAAGAAAAGTTAGAAATGAAAATTCGGGAAGTAACGTTTCAAAATTATTTAATTTAGTTTTATTTTAAATATAGGTCAAATAAATTACATACTGATATAATATTCAATATCACAACAAAATGCTACGCAAATAAAAAATTTGAAATCCATTATTCGTAAGGAATGAAAAAAAAACAAATCTAAATAAGTAATATTCAGTCTGACTCCAAATCAATGAGCATTCGACGATTTGAGCTTGGTTTTGTTATTACACTTTCATCACTTGAATAATCAGTTTCCGCGGATAAGCGAGGTAACTGAGTCTGCTTCATAAATGAAGGAATTAATGGCTGTTTCTTAGCACGACACAATTCGTTATGAATTTCTAGTTTATTTTAGTTACCTTCTATCTTAATGTCATCCTCTGAGACGGTTTCTTCGGTGCTGTCATTTAATAAATCTACTAAATCTTCTTCACTTAGATCTTCGTCAATATCAAGCAATGTGTTGACTTCAACCAAACCCATATCATTAAAGCCTTCCTCACCAACCGAATGTGCCATTTGCAACACACGTTCCAATTCAATTTCAATATCTCTAGTATTATCATTCCTTCAGGCCATAATTTTTTCCAGGAACCTTGAAGAGGTGACTTTTGTAGCTCTTTAATTGCTTGCCCGATAAAATTGACGCAGTATAGAATTGTGTACTTTTTCCAGATTTGACTTACTGATAATGTTGAGTCCTCTTCCATCTTATCAAGAAGTAACTCGAACACCAGTCGCAAGAATTAAGCCTTAACAGTTGAAATAATTCCTTGATCTTGAGGCTGAATGAGAGATGTTGTGTTTGGAGGCAGAAAAATTACTTGAACGTTGGGATGGCTTAAATCAGCTGGATGGCATGGAGCATTGTCGATAATTAATAAAATGTTGAAACTTAAGTTCTTTTTTTTAACGTAATTTTCTACTTCAGGAACAAACATTTTTACAAACCACCCCCGAAATAAAATGGAAGTCATCCATGCTTTTTTGTTCGCTCTCCAAAATACAGGAAGCTGATTTTTAGTAGTGCTTTTAAACGCACGGGAATTTCGCTGCTTCTTTATCAGCTGATGCTGTTTCACCTAATAGCTTGACGTTATGTAAGGAAAATCTTTTTTTTTAATTCTCCAGCCATCCTTTGCTTCCAGAAAATTCTGGTATTTGGCTAATAAACTTTTAGATGGATTGCTGTACCATCCAAAGGCATATTCTTCTGGTTTTTATCGCTTATGCATATCATCAAAAGCTTCTCCATTTTTTTTCATTAGTGGATTTCTGGCTAAAAGTATCTTATCCATGCCGATTGTTGAACCAGCCTCGACCGATTGTCTTATTTTATTTTCGTTCATCTTAATTGCACATACTGTTGATTCACCCTTTCCAAAATTGCGCCCTATAGCCGCAGGTCCATCCCCTTTTTCGAATCTTTCTAGAATCTTGATTTTGATTTCCATTGAGATTTTTTTTCGTTTCACTATTTTATTCGGCATCTCTCTGATAAAATGCTTTGTGCCTAGTTACATACACACATATGTAGTTAAATACAACTCTAAACAATATTTCAAGTACCGTTAAACAAAAACACTTTTAATCAAAAAACACAAATTTAAATTCTACTATGAAATATATTAAATATTACTATTAAGATTAAAAATACATATGTACTCATTGACTTAGCGAAGTACTAATTATAGTTAGTAAAATTTTTGTTTTATTAAAAAATATAATGCTCGCATAACTCAAAATCCAAGGCGCATAACTCAATATTTCCAGGCAAAATTTCAAGCCACATAAATCAAATCCGCATAAGTGAAATACCGCATAACTCGAGCGACACCTGTATTTCAAAGTTTTTATCTTAATTCACAAAAATGTTTATATTAATAAACACAACACAAACCAATATAATTATTTACTATTCATTGGTTAATAACAGGTACATAGTTTTTATTTTTTTGTCTTTAATTTCTTAATTTACCAATTTTATCAATACAATTAAAATTTTAATAGATCAACTGTATTTTTGCCTTGGTTCTAAAAAAAAAACAGAACTGTTCACTGAACACTCGAGAAAACAATATTTATGGAAT
Organism: Tipula vernalis; assembly: GCA_958295665.1. Classification (NCBI taxonomy): domain Eukaryota; kingdom Metazoa; phylum Arthropoda; class Insecta; order Diptera; family Tipulidae; genus Tipula; species Tipula vernalis. Next base: position 347,134,945 of record OY282559.1, read on the forward strand.
CATCACATGGCTTCGATCACAATCGAAAATTTTAAATTTTATAACTTTGCTAATGGTTGACTACCAAAAGTATTAAAAAAACATAGAGTCGCAAAACTCTATTAAATAAAATAAAAACTCGACTTAGCCACTTACAACAAGTTCTACAGCAAAAAACTCACTTGTCTCTTCGAGACCAAAAATTAGACTGCCTTAATAAAAAAAATGATCGCGAAAATTCTTGGTTTTTTTATATATCTATTTTCCCCTCTCTCCCTTCGTTCAATTTCACTTCCAACCGCAACCAACAAAAATTGACATGTACGTACAGGACTGTACAACCTACTCCGGCGTTTACGCAAGCAGGCGACATAACCAATGTTGGGAATTCTCCACACCCAGGAGATGAGGAGGAGGCGGATAAATGAGGCAAACGCGAGACGAAAATAATATTAAGCATAACATCAAAAACGTCAAAAATAATGAGAAAAATATCAAAAATAAAAAAAACATCAGATGACATAATATGTAACCGCGAGCTAACTCAATTATGAGATTTACTTTATTAATTTTTTGTTGAATGTTAATTAATTCATGTAATTTCTAATATGCTACCGGTAATTAGGCCATTTTAAATGTGTTTTTATTAACACGAGAAGTCTATTAGTATTTACGAACAATCATTCAACGAAATTGACTAATAGACCGAATTCTATTTATTTAATTTTTTAATTTATTTGATTTTAATACGTTCCGAATATTGTAAGAGAATTCAATCCAGTTTCGAACTGATGAGCTTATGATTATGAAAAAATCATTCTTCTCATCAGGCCGCGGCGACTGGACTGATTATACCACAATTTACATTCTATATATACAGAATGTGCTGTGGGTTATGTACTAGCGAATCATACTAATACAGATAAATGCTCTTACAATTTTTTCTTCTTCACGACATTCACACAGCTCTGTTTCCTGTGTGCGTTAATTTTACTTTATTATTTTGCTGTGCAATCCAAATGCCGCGGCTTTAACCATTTTATTGTTTGGCCGAATTCATTCCACATTTTGTAGATCGAATCAGCAAATTAAAATGTATTTAAAATGTTGTTTCCGTTTTGAAAAATTCTTCTGAAATTTGCTGAATTCCATGAGAAAAATTAACTCACAGTCAAAAAAAAAAAACGACAAGAGAAAAATAATTTGATTTATTGAAATTATCAAATGGCCGGTCCCTGGGGTCGGCGAAAAATCATTTGAAGTTGGGACTTTTGATTTTTATTGAACAAATTTCGTCGGCGCAATATGAGGACCGGCCATTTGATAATTTTTGCATCAAGTAAATACTAAGGAGATAAAACCGTTCTTCATCGCTGTCGTTTCTGCCAGTTTCCGCTCACGTGCACGTAGTGAATGGCGGGTGTCAACATAGGCAAATTCCTTGCATTGACATCATTTCTGTGGAGCTCATGATCCAATTTCGTTCGTCCTATTTGAGTTGCAAAGGCAGCTTCTTCCTCATGTCCTGGTTCAAACATGATTCGCTGTTGATTTGGAAGATGAACAGGAAGTGCCTTAACTGCATGTGAACATTTGAGTTTCCAGCAAACGCCATATTACTTTAGGAGTACTGATGTATCGAGCATCGATGAAGTTTTCAATTTCATTGTGACGAAGTTTACGCTGACCACCTGGTGTACAAACATCTATATTAACGTGAGCATCATACTTCAAAGCTAAGTATCGACCGTAAGGAACAACATTTCGATTGTCCATTCGTACACGTCTCACAAATGCAAAGACTCCTTCTCGGCGACGATACAGTGGATAGCGGTCTTTGTGTTAAACCATTTCGGGGAACTTTTTCGTGCATTTTCGGCCGTTCAAGCAAGGAGCTATTGGATATATTTAGTAACATTCGCGTAAAATCGAGGGATTTCTAATTGTAGAGGGATTTCGGCGCTCACGAACTGATCGCTCCTTTCTTCAGTTGTAATTTTTTCTTTTGCTTGGAGTGACACCAATATGTGCGCATGCGGTAAGCCTTTCTTTTGAAACTCGATGGTGTGGACGTAAGCGACTAATGCCCCTGTTGTGGTTCTCACTTAAGAGTCACTTGGCGACTTCAAGTTACCCAAATCAAATTTTGGTATTAAGGTTCTCGCCGTGAGTGCAAAGTGAGTGAGAGTAATGTCTAAATTGCTCACCTAATATTTCTCGGTGACTAGTGCGATTTTTTGTAAAGAATAAACAAATTTTAATTTAATATTTCCTAATTAAATATTGATTTTTTTTTTTGAAAAAAATTGTATTTTAAAATATTTTTATTATATGTACATGTTAACAACAAACTGTGTATGTAAGTTGTCAAACATTTTTGTTTCCTCCAGTTTCATTCGCCACAGAAAAATAAATCCACATTGTATTTTGCTGTTTGTACTATTTATTAACAATTTTAACCGATAAAATGTCTAATTAAATCTCATAAAATTACAAAATTAATGACACTAAATGTAAATGTGTGCAAAAAACTGCTAACCATACGTCAAAAAATATAAAACTACTGTGCTAAACTTCAAAACGAATGGAAATGCTCATATTAACAAAACCAAAATCATCAGCCGCGGACAACTCTCACCGAAATAAATGTGAGAACCATAATTTCAAAATTGAACTCATACGACTTTTCAAGTCACGTCGTGTCAACTTTCCAGAGCCCATGGCTGGGCTGTATTCGTCACGTATTACTGTTTGTGCTGGTTTGTATTGCAGCATGCTGACGTTGTTTTGAACTCGATGCTGCTGTATTCCATCGTAAGCGTCGCATCGCCAGTTTGATCGACGCCATTCAGATTCTCGTTATGGATAAAAGATTGGATACGTCGTCGGTGCGAAGTTAGGACTTAAAATATTTATGTTGACGAATTGTTGATTTGTATCTTTAAGATTTCGTCGATAGATTCTGATGTCACTGTCGAAAGACGGCTCACCATCCTCGTTCATGAACACCATCGTTTGATGTTGTGTTGTATCGTCGCTGATCAGACTGACAGTGTCTTCTCCAGTTTGAAAGGCTGCTTGTAAGGCATGTGCTTGATTTATTGTATCATTGTGAAAGCTTCTGGACGTCAACCGTTGTTTGTAAAATAAATATCCAGACGGTCCAGCAGTTGTGAATTTCCGTATATTGTGTACTATCCAGAACATAGTACACAATACTATCCAGAACATAGGCTGCAAATATGCAGTTTGGTGAAAGGCACGGAAACCAATAACTTTAGCACATGTTTAAAGCATGCCGATCAGCATCTCCCTCTCGTTTTTCCTGCATTTGCTCAGTTGTTTCGATTGCTGTTTCGAAGCCGCCTCTTTCTCTCAACTTTCCTGCTATGGCTCAGGCAACGTATTTACGTTGTTTTATGTGCTCGATTTAAAGTTACAGACCTACAAAAAAAGGATGGTGTAAAATCATAGACTTTTGTACTTAAATTATAAATTCAAGATAGTCTTGATCTACCGTTAACTAATAGATTACCACGGGTGGGGTCTATTGGTTATCGAGAATAAACAACTTATTGTTAATATAAGAGTTCCGTATATTGATGATTATTAAGATTACTACTGGTGGGGTCTTAATAATCTTGAGAACAAACACTTTGTTTCAGTTGTAAATCTATTCTGAGCGTTTATTTTTAATTTGCTCGTCTTTTTATACAAAATCTCATTCATCACAATAAAAAGAAATAATAAAACATTAATGTTTAGTAAGCATATTAATGAGAAAAGGTGTTGTGTGACATGATAAAGAAAACAAATTATTAATTTGTTAGGTTCCGGCTTGTAGTATTGATGAGTTGACATAAAATATTATGTTTTGTTGCACTGTTGATCTCAACAGATGGGTCTGGGCTTTTCCTAAGTTTATATACCCGTATATATTTTAAAATTTAGATTAAAATTCTAATCAATTAACTTCACATTTTCGTACACACTCTACTGTTCGTTGCTTTGACAGTACCCAAATATTTTTTTTTGATTTATTTCAACGTCTCGCTCTATTACTTCTCACTGTATTTTGGTGTTTGTTATATTTTTGATTTGAAGCACTCTCATTTTTATTTTTATTACACTTATTCCATCTTCAATTAAAAACTAGACATCTCATTATTTCTTGTTTAACACCACATTTATTACGCTTGATTGTTGTTGATGACTAACTAGGCTTAGGATTTTTAGGTAAAAAAATATTTTTTTTTGGTAAATACAAACCAAAAATTTGTTGTATAGTTATTCTTTTTAGAACAAATAAAAGTGAGTGAGCCATTTATGTTACCACATATTTTTAAATATTTTGGCATAATCACATATTTTTACATATTACCACTTATGTTACGTTTCATCACATATTTTATGCTTTATTCGGAATATTTTTAATTTTTTGATAAAGCAAAATATTTGTATGTGTCAGAATTCAAACATGAAGTTTAGTAAAATATTGAGTGTCACTTACGTGAGAAAAGACAACATATTGTTTGTCAACATACGTTTGTGAATTTCAACATTTCGAATATAAAATTGAATTGTAATTGAATAAATTCTTGAGTAGGAACTTAAATTGGATTTAAAAATTGAATTAGAATTACAAACTAGATTTGAACAACATTTTGTGTTTAATATGAATCAAAAGCTAATCGTAGTTTTCAGCAGAAATTTAGCTATAAATAGCTTTTAGCTTTTAGCTATAAACATTTCAACCAAGCCTTGACTAAATATTGAGTTGATCTAAAAAAATATCCGGTTTTAAATCCATACATTTTATTAGAGTTAGAATTCGAACCACGACACCTTTCAACATTTTAAGTGACATTTAAAATCGAAATTAAGAAAAACTACTGGATTAAACCACATTTTGTACGGTATTTAAATAGTACAAATTGTTGTACAGTGTTACTTGGGTTAAAAATTGCAATTAGGTAAGAATTGAGTTACAATACGAGATTTGATCTCAAAGAACCAAAAAAAAAAAACTCCTTAGAATTTAGTTTAGAAATTTGTATCGGAAATTTTGAGTGAAATTTGAATTAGGAATTTAAATTTAAAAAAATATGGTTTTGGCATTCCAAACCAAATAAAATCTTTGGTGAAATTATATATAGGAATTGGGTTACAACTCGAATTTTATTTCACAAAATTTTGAGAGAAATATAAGTTTATATTGCACAATATATTTAATGAGTGGATTTTCAATTAGGAAATAAAAAAATGAGAGCAAATTAGGTGGAGCAAAGAATAGACATATCAAGGGAAACTAGACTGAATTAGACCTTGGATGCATCAAGAATAAAATTAGATTACAATTCCATCTGGATTTGAATCAACTTTGAGTGACATTTTAATCCGAAATTGAGTTAAACTTCTAAACTGTACTTGAATGTTTGTTAATTGTAATTTTGATCACGCTCATTGAATTAAATTGTAAAAATGAAAACTTGAGTGAAATTTAAAGTTTTAACAAATATTTGAGTATTCTGCTAATTGATTATTGTAATTTTCCTTTTAATATGTGAATGGTATACACTTCGGTAACTTAGTTTAAAATCAAAATGGGTTAGAAAAAATTAAGATTTTTAGTCAGAAATTAAGTTCCAAGCTGTTTTCGAAGTTGAACAAAATGATAAATGGAATTTTAAACATATAAATCTAATCTAAATTGGCCAACTGCGTTCGACAGATAGGAAATTGATTAAGAGAACGAAGAGAAAAAATTAGCTTAAATTCTAAACAAGATATAATGAATTTATGTGAAATTTAAAATACTATATTTAATGCACTTTATGTGACTGAGCTTAAATTCTAAACACGGTTTCAACAAATTTTTTAGTTCAACTAGAAAATCAGGAATCGAGCAAAAATCTGAATGAATTTTGTTTTATAATAGAAGCATCTCAATTTTAAACCATAATATAATAAAATCTTAAGTAGGAATTTACATTACAAATAGAGTTTAACAAACTTTAATAACAGTTTGAGTGAATTTTAAAAATTTAGTTTAGCAAAATTTTTATTTAGAATGAAGTAAAACAAGATTTGAACAAAGTTTGGACTAAAAATTCAATTTCAATCCAATCCAGAGTTTGAGCAAAAATTTGGATGCAATTTAATTAAAAAATTATTTAAAAAATGAGCTTGAATTCCAAATTTAATTAAAGCAAAATTATGGTTGCAATTAAGCTAGAAATTTTGTTATATTTTGTTTACAAATTAAGTAAAAATTCTAACCTAGATTTGTCTAAATGTGCTTGATTAGCAATTTGGAATACAACTTCAGCTTTAGTTGTAACTGCATTTAAGAAATTTATAGAGAATTTATTTTAATGTTATTAGAAATGCAGAGTTAAAATCGAATTTAAAACTCTAGTTTGGATTGAAAGGTTTGCTAAATTTGTATCAAAATTTTGAGCAGAAATCTGAGTAAGTTTCGAAGTATTTGATTTTTAAGCCTTGACTATGCTTTGAGCAAAAACATAACTGTAATTTCGTTTTTAGTTTAAAAGTTAAGTTTGTATTTTTCGTTTTGGACTGGCAAGAGAAAAATTAAAGTTTAAGTTAGTGAGGGCAAAATTCTGAGAAAAAGTTGTTTTTGAATTCCAAAATTTTGGTTGCAATTAGATAAAAATTTTGTGATATTTTTAATACAAGTAGGCTAAATTCCATACTCGATTTGCCAAAATTGAAATAGGAATTGGGTTATAATTTTGAGTGAAATTTAAAATACAAAATTTACAGTTCAATTTCAGCTTTCATTTTAAAATGATTCGAGAAGTGTAAGTATTATGTGACCACTCGTACGAAGGGGTTATAGCATTAATCGTGTTATAAATTTGGTACAATATTATATTCTGCTATAAAACCTACTCCTAACCAAAGATTAAATAATTATGGCTAAATTGTTATTTCATCCTTCTTTTTGGATTCATCTTTCGACGGGTAAGGTCAGCATAATTTGGATAATAAATATTTTTATTACAATATATTGTGAAATAATAATTTGCCAAAATGGCACTTTAATTGTTGTAAAAATAATATAAATTAAGAAATAATAAAAACTTATGGAGAATTCTTTAAAATATATACTATATATTGGAATAAATTTGACAAATAAATTGTTTCAAATTATAAAAACTTTTTATGGTGTATTGTAAAATTGTTGTGAGTGTGCCAATATTTTCTTTAAATAAATCTAATAATTCATGGAGTGTTTTATTCGAATGGGAAAGTTGGCGCTTCAATTCAGCGGAGGGATCCCACGGTCGAAAAATGCTAACGGATTCTATACCAAAATAAAACAAATTTTGTTGGTGCAAAGTGATAGCGAAGCTTTACCTAAAAGTTTTCAAACAATTCGAATAAAACAATACATCACAAAACAACATAAGCGGATCTATAGTAATCAGAACAACCAAAAACAGTGTCAACAATTCAACAGTTAGCTGATCATCATTTTATATTGCCAAAATTGGACAACGCTGAGTTAGGATACCACATCTATAAAAATAAAAATAAAAACAAGAAAAAAATTTTATGTAAAGGTTAGTGAAATTTCAAATTATAATTCAATTGTTTGCATTCGCGTTTTATAATCCTACCCATAATTAAGTAAAATTTCAATCATATAAAGACAACATCGCGACCAATGTTAATACGAGGTTCTCGTGAAGATATTGCTGATATAATTGAACAGATAACCGAAAAGGTATTCAATCCTAGTGTTAGTGATGTTCCAAACCAAACGTGTAAAATATCTCAACCAACTTCACCATTTAAATTATTTAAATTTCACAAACAATCATCAACCATGCCATTTAAACTAGAAGTAGCAATAAAATTAATCCCTTCTTTTGACGGTGATTCTACTAAATTGCAACACTTTATTGCTTATTGTGATTCAGTTTATGAAAGTGCCGCAGAAAAGGATGTTAATTCTTTCCTAGACTTATTACAATCAAAACTTCTAGATTTAGCGTTCGAGCAAACGCTTAAATACAATAAATATACCTCTTGGGACGACCTGAAATCAGATTTACAAAACGAATTCTCAGAGCTATATTCACGTGAACACTTGCAAATGGAGCTCGTTAATATTTCTCAAAAGCGGGATAAAACTGTTGTCAGGAAATATGCCCGTCGCGCTAAAACCGCTTTACGAGCTTTCCAAGAAGGTCTCCACACTCACTTAAAATTAGTAGTGAAAGCATGTCGATTTCCTAGCTTAAAAGAATCTGTAGCTAAAGCCTGTGAGGAAGAATTAGCATTTCAACTTCACAGACAAAACACAAATTCTTTCAATTCTTCTAAGCAACAAGTAAAATGTCAGTTATGTTTCAAATTAGGTTATACAGCGTCTACTTGTTATCTTAGGAATCCTAGACAACTTTCTAACCAACCTAATTTTTCTAGTTCATCGAAAACACAAAGTCCACAGCCATCCAGCTCAACTATGGGACAATTCAGAAATTCCCATGTTCCATCTAAAGGTCAGACATTACCGTACATATCCAATCAACCTGTTAAACCAGTCTTTACTTGTACCTATTGTAAATGTCCAGGACATCGTATTAATTATTGCTTTAAGCGACGAAAAGCTAACGCCAATAACAATCCAAATAACATAACCAATCAAACGAGAAACGGGCAAGAACCGATAACGAACGACACGACTTGTCCGGTTCAGCAACTTTAAATTCGTGTCGAAATTCCAATTCATTAATTCAGTCAAATAATTCGCTAAGTTCAACCATCAAATCCATTTTACTAACAACTTCAAGCTTAGATAAAAAATATGTTAACTTAAAACTTGATATTGCTAATAGTACATCACTGTTTTTATTAGTAGATACGGGTGCTGACATATGTCTTGGCAAAAAGAGTTTCATCAAACCAGATACTAGTTGCCATCCTAAATTAAAATGTTTTCTAAAAGGTATCTCAAACGATCATATCAAAATTCTGGCTGCCTGTGATGCAAAAATTGAACTACACAATTCAACTCAAATCACCCATCGGTTCCACATAGTGAAGGATGATTTCCCGATAGCATGTTGTGGTATTCTGGGAAAACACTTCCTATCTAAATTTAAGTGTCACATTGATTTTTAGACTAATTCAATCCAAATTCCAGTTGAGGAAAGCATGCTGTCCTTAAATTTGTGCCATGCTCCCCCAAACCTTATTCGGATTGAATATCACGGATATTCTGGATCAACTTGGAAAAGTTCATATTTCAGTACAAAAGATTTAGCTGACGGTTACCATCAGGTACCATTAGATAAACTAGACAAAGAGAAAACTGCTTTTAGCACCAATTTTGGGCACTATCAGTTCACAAGAATGCCCTTTGGTTTGAAAGGCGCTCCGGCGACCTTCCAGCGTCTTATGAATTGTGTGTTAAGTGGGCTTAATGGTATCAAATGTTTTGTTTACCTTGACGATGTGGTTGTCTACGGAAGTAATTTAACTGAACATAATTCGAAAATCCGAGAAGTTTTTGATTGCTTTCGTAATCATAATTTGAAAGTTAATCCAACTAAATGTCAGTTCCTTCGTCAAAGAAATCACGTATTTGGGTCATGTCATAACGTCGGAAGGAGTAAAACCAGAGCACCCTGTATTTTTTAGAGCCATAATCAAAAAATCTGAGCTTTTATAAGGGAATTAGAAACGAGGAAAAAACGGAACTTTTCATAGTAAAACACACAAAACATATGGGAAATCACTTTTTTTCCTAAGACAAATTTTTAAATGAAAACGTTACAAATTCTTAACTATGATTTCTGAAATACTTTCATAAATGTTTGAATTTCAACATATATGAATGTCGTTTAAGTAAATCGTTTTTATTTTCTTGTAATAATTGATTTATTTAAACCGAAATATAAAAAAATTTCATAACAACAGCATTCTGGTCAAATTAAAATAAAAGCTTACTACGATTCGTTGGTCATTAAGTCAATATACATTTCATAGATGGCAGTGATGGCCGTAAAAATTTGGAAAAATCGTACCAAAAATTACCACCTCACAAAATATAGGAACGTTTGTTAATTTTGGGATTAAATAACTTTTTTCGTATTTTTCTGTAACCATTTAGACATCTTACGTACACTAGTAAAACTAAAGATAAATTTAGCAAGTATTATTTTAATTTGTCAGAGCCAACTTTGATGTATTTTTCAAAATGAAAGTTCGAAACAATATATTTTAGAAATAATTTAATTTTAATATTTCTGCAATTAATATTTACTTAATACCAATATGGTCTTCTTGTATATTGTTCTTAAAGATATGTAGACAACTTTTATATAAATATTTTATAATATTTTTGCTTTTTTCATTGAAAAACTTGAAGCTAAAAAACACCATTTTTACTATGGATTCCTATGGAAATCAGTGAAAAGTTATACCACTAAAAAAGCTTCTAAAAAATACGTCATCAAGATTATGGCTCTATACTCTAGAAGGCTCTGGTAAAACCCGACCCTAACAAACTAACAGCAGCTACTAAATATCCCACTCCAAAAACCGCTAAAGAAATTAAATCATTTTTGGATTTCACCGGATACTATCAACGTTTTATATCAAATTGTTCGAGTATTGCGAAGCCTTTAACTAATCTTTAAAAAAAAAAGATGTAGTTTACAAATGGAATGCATTTTGTGAAGAAAGCTTCAAGAAATTAAAAACAGCGATTTGCTCTCCACCAATATTAACGCGAACTGATTACGCAAAACCTTTTTCAGTTACTTGTGATGCGAGTGATTTTGCCATAGGTACTGTACTGTCGCAAGAGGTAGATGGTAAGGATATGCCAATTGCTTTTGCTAGCCGTGTTTTGAATAAAACCGAGAAGAATTACTCCGCTATCGAGAAAGAATTGCTTTCTGTTGTTTGGGCCGTTAATCATTTTCGCCCATACGTTTTTGGAAGAGAATTTATTGTAGTCACCGATCATAAACCTTTGGTCTGGTTATGTAGTATAACCAATCCGTCCTTAAAACTTGCACGTTGGCGAATTAAACTAGACGAATATCAATTTAAAATGGCACATAAAGCAGGAAAACTCGACACGAATGCTGATTGTTTAAGCCGCATTCCAATAGAAACAACCGATACAAACACCAATATCCATGTTCTACCTAGAGCACAAACGTTACGTCAATCTATTATTGAAGATAAAGGTCACAATTCGGAAAAACGAACAGTCGATCGATAAGAAAGATATCGTTGAATTGACGGACCAATCTGAAATAGCAACCGTAATTGATGAATTTCATCACAGTCTCTCTGGAGGTCATCAAGGCATTTAGAACTTACAGTAGACTAAAAAAATTTTATAATTTCCCAAATATGTTAAGCCAAGTCACCAAGATAATAAGAAATTGCAATCCTGCCAAACTAATAAATCTGGTATCTCGACCAAAATTCCCATGAAAATCACGACTACGTCCTCTCGTCCCTTTGAAAAATTATTTTTGGATATTGTTGGTCCGTTGAATCCATCTCATTCAGATAACAAATTCATACTGACAATGCAAGATGATTTGACAAAATTTTCAATAGCCGTACCTATTCCAAACAAAGAGACAGAGACTGTGGCTCGAGTATTTGTCGAAAACTTTGTTTGTATATTCGGTGTTCCCTCGTCGATCCTCACTGATCAAGGGTCGAACTTCATGAGTGATTTATTTAAACGAATAGCTAAATTATTCAAAATAAAAAAATTAAATACCACAGCTTATCATCCACAATCCAATGGCTCTGTGGAGAGATCACATAAAACGTTTATAGATTATATACGCCACTATAGCGCTCAGGATCCACTAAATTGGGATTCATTTTTGCTATATTCTGTTATAATACCACTCCTCATTCTTCCACGAAATTTATGCCATTCGAACTTGTTTTTGGATGTAAACCGCAGATTCCTAGTTCCATCACCCATTCTCGTGATACGGTGTACAACTATGACGATTATTACTTTGATCTCAGATTCAAATTTCAGCAATCATTTGAAACCGCTAAAAATAACTTACTTGAGTCTAAAGCAAAATCAAAGGTCTATTACGACCGAAATTCTAAAGTAGTTACATTTAATGTTAGTGATCTAGTTTGGTTGAAAAATGAAGCTAGAACTTCTAAATTGTTGAAATATTGGCTAGGTCCTTACGAAGTCCAAGAGATAAATTCACCAGAAAATAATTCAATTAAAATTGGTAACTCAACTATAAAATGGTACATAACAATAGGTTGAAACCTTTTCACAAAAATTCAGAACCATAAATCACCTACATATGTAAGTATAAACGTTGAAGAAACAACAATGACATTTTAATTATTGAAATTTATTATTATTATAATTATTATTATATTTAAATAAATTAAAATATTTCCTTGCGAATTACGACATTTAAGCAAACATTTTATTGAATTATATTTTGAACTTTCAAAATCTAAATTTTAATAGTTATATTTTTCTCTGAACTCGTTCAGACTTAATATTGTATATTAAGACTACGGGTGGAGGTGTTATGTGACCACTCGTACGAAGGGGTTATAGCATTAATCGTGTTATAAATTTGGTACAATATTATATTCTGCTATAAAACCTACTCCTAACCAAAGATTAAATAATTATGGCTAAATTGTCATTTCTTCCTTCTTTTTGGATTCATCTTTCGACGGGTAAGGTCAGCATAATTTGGATAATAAATATTTTTATTACAATATATTGTGTAATAATAATTTGCCAAAATGGCACTTTAATTGTGGTAAAAATAATCTAAATTAAGAAATAACTTTTATGGTGTAACCATAAACGTGATAAAACTTTTTATGGTGTATTATAAAATTGTTGTGATTGTGCCAATATTTTCATTAAATAAATCTAATAATTCGTGGAGTGTTTTATTCGAATGGGAAAGTGGGCGCTTCAAGTTCGTACGCGCATAACAGTAAGTTTGATATTCGCAATTAGTAAAAATTGCAATACGAAACATAATTGCAATAAAACAATAAAATTATTTAGTATGGTATGGATGTGGAACGATTTTTGGACTACTTTTCCATCACTTTGTAGCCCGGGAGAGCTAGTTTATCCAACTTTATAGCCGAAAACTTGATATTGTTTGTTAATGAGTGAATTGAAATCCTCTTAAGATAAGGTTTAGTTTTGGTTTTCTTTTCAAAATATGAACACAAATTTTTCATTTTAATTACACATTTTACCACATATTTTGCCATTTTAGTTACATGTTTTAGGAAGATATTTTTGATTTTTTAGAACCTAAAAATCCTAAGCCTTATTGATGACACTTCTGATCATATACATTTTACTGAACTGTTCAGTAGTTAGATCTCCCTCGTTGAGCGAACAATTGTACAACCTCTGACTCTCCCTTACTTTGGTGGTCGCAGCCAACCATTTTCGAATACCTTAATGACAAGTTCAACGCAAGTACTTTTTTAAGCTTCTCAAGAGCTTCTTGGTTGACTGGTTGCCACTCAAATTTCACGTTGTTGCACAACAGTTCGTCCAATGGCCCGCGCATGACTTTCAGCTGTTTTACAAATTTTCTGTACTATTTATTGTACACTCAAAAAAAATTTTAGTAAAAACTAAAAATTTCGTTTTATAATCAACTAAAAATTGTTATAAAAATTAGTCAATAAATTAGTGTCATAATTTTTATAATTTAAAATTTTTAAATTTAATCACATACATATATTAGTATTAATATACATCAGAAAAGTATTTAATTTTATTACCACGCATTTCGAATTTATAACGTATAAAGTAGTTAATTTCATAGATTATTTTTATTTTTTATCCATAATCATAGTTGATTCAAACTATTGATTGTAATTAATTCAAAAACAGCACTTTTTGTTTAATCTAAGTCGCTTATTCTTTCTACAACGAGTGTGTTATACATTTTACAACGAAAAATATTATAGGAGTAGAATTTACGACCAAAATTGTTATGTATTTTATGCCGAAAGCGCTTATACTTTTTACAACATAATATGTGTTATACATTTCACAACCGAAATTGTGATGAATTTAATATTTAATTTAGATCATCAAAATTTGTGAGGTAGGTTCGATTATTTTCATTAAATTTTTATTAAATAAATAAAAATAATACAAAAATTTCAACTCAAAACTTAAACATAAATTCCATTTTATTTCGTATCCCAAATTACAAATTATGTCTTAATGTACATAAATTTTTAACTTTGTTTCTGAAATTCAAAAATTACACCTGATAAACTGGATGCCTTTGTATCAGTTGGCAAATAGATGTCGTACAAATACTGCTGAATGAAAGTCCAAATGAGCTCAGATTCATGAGGGTATTTTAAATTAAAAATTTGATATATTTTAAAAATTACGTCTAAAGCTTTCGGAATTGTGGGAAGTTTAAATTTGATGAAATCAAAAAATACGTAAATGTCCTGTAGATTGTTTAGGTTATCTCCAACTGCCACAATTACTGGCTGCATCGTCATATTTAGAGTCAAATATTTCTCTCTCAGTTTACATAAGGTTCCATGAATTTCATTTTGGGTTGTTACGTGTATAATTACACTTAGTTGGGCATCGGTGATGAGTGGCTGCCAAATATTTTTTTTTATGGATATTTTTTTTGGTTTTAGAAGCCCGGCTAGAAGGATGATTGATAAGTAATCCTGGTTTCCTAAGAACACAAAAAGCATTATTTTATGAATCCCTCTTTAAAAAATTAATAATTATAATTACCCTCAATTTCATCGTCCCACTTATCAAACTCTTTCTTAACCGCTTTATTTTTTATAGTTTTGAATATTGTTTTAGCTTTACGCTTATACTCATTCCAGTTATTAAGGAAATTGTTTTCCTTGCCAGGAAACAGTAGGTAAAAATCTATTTCCATTAAATTATGGCCTAAAGAGTTGCAGTATAATGGCCACATTTGTATTATTTCTCCTGTATTTGATTTCAAAACGTCTTTTCTTCGGTAATTAAAAGTCAACCGCCAACGCTCTGTTATGTCGGCCCAAGGTTCGATGTTGTGCTTTAACCACATTCTGTTCGTTTCTACATTTGTAATTCAAATCGCACGTTAATGATATATTTTCATTTTTTTACTGTAATGTTAATACATACCATTGTCAGCATTATCTATGATACTTCCTTCACAACTTGAATTAATTAAGTTTTCAAAATTGGAATTTGTTGCGCTTTGAGGCGGGTTTGTTTTTGGTCTCGCACAATTTAAGATGTTGAGTTTCCTTAATTTAGATGTTTCGTTGACATTTTTGTCGTATAAGAGCCCACGAGCGTTTTTCTTTCCATTTCTTGGGATGTACCAAAGCTCCTTTGAAATAAACAGATACTTCAACAATCATAAAAAAAACTTGTGTACATAATATCTCTACTTACAATATTCTCATTAGGAAATTTACTTTTTATTAATTTAGAAGTTTCCTCGATTTCTTTATTTGTCATCCTTCGTTGATATTTGGTAATAAATAGTTTAATGAAGTTATCCACAAAGGTTTTTCTGTGATACTCATCAAAATTGTTTTTATTGTTATTGTAGAATTCTACAAGAGAGCGCCCAATAATTGTACTTGTTGTAAAATTTTCCAAAAAATCGTTAACTGATTGTCAATCAGATGTATTTCCGCTCCAGGCACTTGTTGTAGATGACCAGTTGGAACAGTTAGAAATGGTGTCCGTAGAACCACTACAAGCCTTTTGAACTGAAGTGTTTTGTAAATTATCACAATCTAATCCCTAATTAGAAATATAATTTATCAATTTATAAACGTTCAGAAAAAAGTTTTCATACGCCTAAAAAGATCGATCAAAATGCACGAAAAAATGCAGAACCAAACTGAGAATGGAGGTGTCTTTTGGTAGAATAGAACTATAGAACTTTTATAAAAATATAGTAGTTACCATTGTAGTTCTCCATTCAGTTAGATTACTGATGAAATCGATACGATACCCGATTTCCTCGTCTGGAACTATTATTTTTACATCTTCATAATTCATTACTTTTAAAGTGTGTAGCGAACATCTTTTAACTGAAATAAGTTTAAAAAAATATTTTACACAAATTAAGTTAATCAGTAAATACTTAAGAATAAGATTTACTTACGTAAAAGTTTCTGAAACACTTCTTCTTCCATATTCTATTTCTCAACTATCAATTCTTTTAAATTCATAACGGTGCTCTCCTTAATATTAATTTGTTGAATCACATTATTATCTAAACTACAAATCCAATTTCTTCCTACATATGCTTCATTATTAGATCCATCCAAATGATCTACCGCGTGGTCTATACTACTTTCTCCATTATCCTGTTCCAATGATTCAGTTGTATTTGTTGACATCTTAATAATCACTTATGACTTTGACTTAAATAATCACTTATTCTTTAAATTTTAGTAAAATTAAATATTTTTTTATGTATATGCAAAGAAACTGAAAATTCACGCTGAACGATGATCTTTTCCTTGAATTTTATTTCGACTTTACTGTTTACAGATCCACACGTTAATGAAAAATATAATGAATTATGATGCATGTATTATTTTCTCTTTGTAACGGATATATAGAGAGAGAACATCATATTTTATTTAGTAGAGTTTATAACACTGTTATTATTTACACTAAAAAAGTTTTATTTTTATTTAATATGTTATAATTTATAAAACCGGACTGTTTTTACTTTCACAACAACAAAATTGCAAATTCATAAATTTATATGAAAATATGTTTAACACAAATTTTTATATTTTTTGTGGTTATGTATTTTTAACATAATCTTTGGTTGAAAATGATAGAAAATTAGAAGAAATGCTTTAGTCGAATGACCTTATCACCGTTCGGCGTATAGTATAAATGTATTGGATTTACATTAAAATCTGTAATAAGTTTTAGAACCTTTTCATTGGTTGGACGCACTAGATAGCTTTGAATTTCATCATCAAAATTAATAATTTCCCATTTGTTACATAGTAGGACTATGTTTAGATTATTTTGCTTAGCTATACAATCAATTTCAAATAAATTTAGAATTTCTGATAAGATAGTCAGAAAATAACCTTTTTTATACAGGATGCCATTCCAAGAACACGACCTTAATAATTGCATGTCCGCCGAAATTACAATAAATTCTGATGGTATTGAATCTGAATGTAATATTTCGTAAGCCAATGGGTCTTGAAAAAAACTTTGGTTTATGAGCATATAAGAAAACTGCAAACTCATTTTAATTCCAACAGATAGAGCGATATTCCTTCTTGACATTGTGGCATAAGCATACGATTTTAAAATCGTGTGTTTTGCTTCAAAACGCATACACCATAGTGGTTTTAAAGGCCCATTACACCGTATTGCGTTAGGGTAATGAATCAAAAAATGAAATTTCGGTTTAAGAGTCTCACCGAATAAACTTGTGTACCGTGAGTTATGTTCAAATATTATTTTTTCAAGAATATGAATTTCAGTTTCTTTAAATGAGGGTTTCAATATCATATCTACAAGTTTACTAAAGTAATTAGAAACTTTCCCACTTGGTCATTACGAGGAATCATATCCATTAACATTAGTGGTAAGAAATGAATGAAAGTCATCATCTCTCTAGCAGTCATTTTTATGGTATTGCTTTTTAGATGAGCTAAAGAAATTTCTTGTGATATGTTGCCTATTTCAGTAGGACCGTAGTTAAACATTTGCTTTCTATAATTTAACATAGCAATTGTAAAACATTTTTTTTCAATAATGAAGTACGATAATATTTTGCAGACATCATATTTAGCAACTCCCTCAAAAACATCATGCATAATGTCAAACACAACATTGTCACAAACATGAAAGTTATTTATAGTGTTAAAAACACAAGTTTCTGCGATGCCTGTTCTCGATGAATCATTTAATAGTAAGTCGATTTCATAGTTTTCATAATTTCGTAAGTAAGATGAATATTCAACTAAATCAGTTTGTATGTGATCTTTACGTCGTTTACACCTTCTACAGCAGTAATTGGCTGAAAATGAGCTGGTAAACCCTAAAATTTTGTTTAGTCCCAAATTATCTCCAGTAATTGCCGCGAGTACAATATATACTTTAATGTTATTTTCTCCTTGACGTATTTCGATACCTTGTGTTTCTAATTCTTTCATTTGTCGTACAAGATCAACCAAGGCCACTTCGTTACCACAACTGTCAACATCACAACTTTTAAAAAGAGCAGCTAAAAATATATTGTTCAATCTCGATTTTTCGTGATCAGGGATAACTGGAAAATTGTAATAACATTCTAATATTTTGTGTGTACCAGCATGTGATCCAAGGGGATTATTCACCTCAAAGTCGTCAAAATATAACACATAAGGTAGAACAACTTTGTTTCGATAGTTTTTTATCTTATTTTTCCAAATTTGCCCATTTATTATGTTGCCGTAATAATCTAATTTCAATAGATTTTGGTAATTTTTCATAGTTAAATCAAAAATATTTTCTGTCTCAAAATATTTTTTTATTTGAAATGTTATCGGAAAAATCACTGCTTTATAATTTTTTTCATCTAGCTTAGGAACACCATTCAATATAGTTTCAGAAACTTCGTTATTTATTGTTATACATTTCGGAGGTCTATAAACATCAAGCTCATATAAGGTTTTGAAAAGTTTATGTTCCGTGTCAAACTTTTTAAATGGGTTTTCGGTCAAGGTGGCACCTTTCATTACTCCACTGTACGTAAAGCCATCATCCACATCCAAATCGCGAAGATACTCTTTTAAATTAAGAAAAATAGGTGAAACGATAAATTCTTGTACCTTATTTTGGATATATAACACATTTTTTCGGGTAAAATTGATATTATTATGTAGGCTTAACGTAAACTTCAAACAACTCTGGGTCAAATCGATTTTTTCAGGGATTTGCACTATTTTCTGAACATTTGGCTCACATTCACTTCTATCAGCACTCAACTCACAATTCCCCATTTTTAAATTTTCCGCCAAATTTGTTTGAAATGGAACTGTATCTTCTGCAATATTTCCAAGGTTTAACGTATAGTTCAAATTAGTTGTTCCTGATATAGCATGTTTTCTTTTCATATGACGCGTGAATACATATACAGAATTAAATGATTGAACACAATTATTTAAAGTACAATAATAAAGACTATTTTCAGTTAAACCGTGAGCCAACTTTAAATGTTTAATATAGTTGTCTAACCCGATAAACCGAACACTGCACTTAAAACAATTTAACACCATTTTAGTGAACTGTTTGTTAAACGTACATGCAAAATCTATTTTGACGTTTAGCTGACAAACGGAATTGATAATAATGTAGATTTAAAACGAAGAATTTTGGTTTTCATAGCAATTGTTTCTATTTTTACAACACTGTTTTGAATTTGATTATATTGAGAATCGTAGTTATAAAATTAAAAACTTCTTTTGTTGAATGTACCAAATACAGTATTAAAGTTTTATACTTAAAATCTACTAAATCGATGTGGTTAAATTGAAATATAGTTTTTGGGATTCGTTTATCAATTTAACTTCAAAATATTTTTATTTAAAAAAAAAGTTGTAAATCTCAAAAAGTTTTTATTCAATTTTATTAGTAGATTTTCTTTATAAAATTCATCACACTGTTATTAAAAATGTATAACAATAATTTTTTTGAGTGTACCAATCATTGAGAAGAATTTAAGTTAATAGCATTAGAAGATAATAATTTACGGGATACATGCGGTTTTATTGTAAAATTGTTTGTGAAAGTTTGGTTTCAATGCCCTAAAGCCGATAGAGCGCCTTATCTGGATTTCAACTATTTACGAGATATTTTATAAATTCAAGACACATGACGTGATGTTGGCAATAGTTGTACTAAATAAAATTCGGAAACATTTGTGGTAGTTTTTGAAGAAAACGTTTGAAGTGCAGCGAAAAAAAAATATCGCTGCTGCTTAAGTGATTTATCACATCAGATCTGGAGGTCGCACCCCTAGAAAGCGCGTCGAGTCGGAAATGGCTGATGTTTAAACCAGTTTAAAATCTCCAAAGAGGTTTTGAAGAAAAATCGGTATATGTGGCCTCAGGATTAAAGTTTAATCTTAAAATATACTCGGACCCGTCGAATATTTAGAAACAAATTATAAACCATTAAATAAATTATAGACCATTGTAGTACTCTATAATGGATCAAATTCCACAAGCCACGATTAATACAGCTTAGTTATTGACATATAGAGGTATTGTGTTTTTTTACAAGCAGGAAGAGAACCAAAATTAAAATAACTGATACATTGCAAAACGATATACGAGTACATATTTTTGAAAAATCTTGCTACTCGTTACACAAAAACGAAAGATTTTCTTACTGGTTGCATAAATGTAGCTGTTTATAAATTCACTAAATACATTAATTAAATTAATAATCATAACGTGTACTTTGTTCTATCTCGTTTCAGATACGTCGAAACTATCATTTAAAAAAAAATTGGAACACGCCAAAGACGAGAATAAAGAGAACAATGTAGGATTATGTTTCGCGATATGCGGCATTTGCTTGGGCACAATCGGTTTCCAAATCATCGCGACACTATTTTCTCTGTTGCCTTTTGCCATGATTTATTTTGGTGCTAGGAATCTAAACAATTGTCCCATTAATAGTTTTATACCAATTTATTTATTGGTGACAGGTATTTGTACGATACTCGATGAATTGCTTATATATTGCCAATGCCGTAATAAAGACGAGGAATCTGAAACGAATAAGAAAACATGGTTGGGACGATTATTTGATACTTTCGTATTTGTTTGGTTTATTGTCGGGTCGGTTTATGTATATAAAATTTACGAACCAAATTATAATCCATTATTGGGGGACTATTGCGACAAGACAACATATCTATTTGCGTTTTGGTCCATAACTGTTGCTTATGCAATGGTCGCATTTGTTTTAGTCATGTTCTGCTGCTTATTCGTGGTTTTGTGCTGTGTGGCAGCGAACGAATGAATTGTTTAACCAAACGATATACTTTAGTTTAAGGGATAGCTTGGTGTTTTTCGTATAAAATATTCTAAAGAGTTATTTATAATTTTGCCTTAAACTGAAATTATGCTATAAATATGCGAGCTAACTGACACTATTTTCACGCAGCTAATTTTATTAACATTGTAAGTCATTTTTGGTGAAGCTGATCAAAACATCGCAAATTTAAAGCCAAATTTTTGCATTTTGTAATCAGAATGAAATTAATTTGTTTAAAACAGTTAAATTTTTTTATTATGAAGTAAACACATTTTCAATTTGTATTATACCTTTAATAGAATTAACAGAAATTATAATAAACGTTTTAATTCAATTTCTTAATAAAATAAAAAATTCGAAAAACCTGTTGTATTTGTACTTATTTTACCATTTCAAGGTACAGCGAAACGCAAACAGAGGTGAAAAGTAGGAAAGTTGGAAAGTTTTTTCCAAAAGGTAAGAGAATATTAAGTATTTATATGACAACAAGTCATTAATTTTGATTTTTTAATGCTGACGTCTTGACCATTAATAAAGCCTTATCAAACATACCCGTTGACGGACCGACAGAGGGCAATTTAAATTCAGAATTCGATTTATTAGACGGAAATTTAAGAAAGGCACGGTCTACCCTTACTTTAATTCCGGAGACACCATTAACTACTCTTGCACCTAACGAAATTTCAACGGAAAGCTCCGCGAATCCCCGCAAAGGTTTTGCAGTTTCTGTCGGATCAAGTGTTGTCTAGATACACAAACGAGGAGAAGTACCTTACCTAAACCTATTAGCGACAAATTTCCCACTCAAGAACATCTCACGTCTAGTCTCTGTCACAAACATACTCATACAAATTCAAATCACAATCTATCATCGGCGATCCCTAAAGCCAACTTATGGTCCCAAAATACCGATATAGACTCCGGATGATTTTAAAGTTTTGAATTCCTCTGACTCGATTGCGCTACCAAAATATAGAGATGTGCCGATTAAAATCAAGATTGTTCGATCGTTCCTCCATAAATTTTTTGCTACGGCTGTGGTATGGAAAATGTAATAAAACCGAATTGAACGAAATGTAATTCAGGCAAATCGGGAAACTTGCCGCATAGAGCAAAATTCCAGTCATGTTAAGTATAGCCAAAATATGTTAGTATGTAGTTGTCAAAAATTTATATACAACGCTGTGCCCACCATTTCTTAACGAACACTACCTAATTTACCGACTTGTTCTCGAAACGCTCGTTAACTGATATGATCGACGGAAAATTAACTCAAAATGCACAGAACCGAAGCGTTGCAATTCTTCACAGATGGCTCCAAGCTAGACGGCAAAGTGGGAGCTGGAGTATTATGTAACAAATTAAATGTAAACATTTCTATTCGTCTCCCTGGTTACTGCATCGTGTACCAAGCTGAAGTCGTAGCGATTGAGGAGGTCGTGACGTGGTTGAATCATAATGTGTTATCCTCAGACGATATCACAATCTATGTAGCCAATCAAGCGGCGATCCGGTCGTTAGAATCGGTGTCTTTGGAGTCACGGGTGGCGTTGAGTTGTCACTCATCTCTAAATGCGGTGAGGGATCATTTCAATATCCAGGTAATCTGGGTCCTAGGTCACTCGGACGTCTTGGGGAACTGCAGGGCAGATGAACTTGCTAGGCATGGTACGACTCTCCAGCTGCAACCGGAAAGGGCAAGTCTGGGGGGCCTATCACAGCGCTGGGACAAGCACTTGGGAAGCATGCGCTATCCTCAGCGGGGGGAAAGGTGGTCTAACATCCTCACCTGTAGAGTTGCAAGACAAGTTTGGCCAAAGCTGGACTTGGGGCGCACTAGGGCATTAATATCCCTATACGCAGACGTAAATTAAGAACGGTCGTAGGAATTCTCACAGGACACTGCCTTTTTGGAGAACATGCAAGAAGGCTTGGTCAAGAGGCAAATGACTTCTGCAGAAGCTGCTTAAACGAAGAGGAGGAAGAGACGTTGGTCCAACAAACACTTGGGTAAATTCAGAATGGACTGCCTCTCGGATCTCGAAAACATTAAAGTGCGGGACGTCTTATACTACTTAAGTAGCTCGAAATGGTTCCAATAGGGGTAAAGAGGATATATTCTGTGGTATCACAATGGACCGTCATCGGTCTAAGTGTGCCTAAGCAGCCACTCCAACCTAACCTAACCTAACCTTGCATCTCGGTAGAGACTTCTATAAAGAATTTGGTTTAGCTCCAGTAGTAGTCGAAGATCTATACCAGCCATATTTCTACCCCGATATTAGTAATCAGCATACCCTCTCCGATAAGCATCTTTTTGAGCTCGACATTATCGAATTGTTTTCATCTTCTCATCTGCTTAGTTTAGTCAAACCCTCTTATACCACACATATCAGTTACGTCGGAACATGTACGCCTATTAAACAGATGTACTATGCAGTCTCGCCAGTCACATACAAGCTGATATAAACAAGAAGTTAGAACGAATGTTATCGCTGGGCGTTATTGATGAAAGTAATAGCAGTTGGTGTTCGCCTGCTAATCTCATTTAAATGCTGAATGGTAAACTAAGACTCGGTTTGGATACGCGTAAACTGAACGCGATAACTGTAAAAGATGCGTATCCGCTGTTGATTGAGGAATTATTGGGAAGACTAGATCAAACTAGATTTATTTCTGTAGTATTGATCTAAAAACACGATTTGGTGAATTCTTCTAGACGAAAAGTCCAATATACCGCTTCACATAGCCTATAATAGCCAAAAAAAACTTAATAAAGCGCAAATAAATTATTCAGTCATGGAGCTTGAATGTTATACTGTAGTTTTACGTATAGAGGAATTCGATTTCGTGATTATCACCGATCATTCAAGTCTCCGGTGACTAATATCACAAAAAGCGTGCTAATGCATTTTTGTTGTGCTGGATGTAATGTTAGTAAGTTGAGAACACGTATTGTAGGTTCAATGGTAGGTCTGAGACTGCTTTATTGGCATTTATGTTTTACAGCTGTAAGTATATATGTATTTGTAAGTATTAGTTATAAGTTCATGGCATCCCATGACACCCCCTTTTCTTAAATAAAATTGAAAAAAAAAAATTTTTATTATCTATTATGATGGGTCATATTTGACCACAGGTTTGATTTTTCTGCCATAGCGGCTGACTTTGACTGGCGCTTCCCTTTCTGATGGTTGACCCGTGTCAGTTGAAGTATTTCTCGTTGTTGATGATTCCGTTGATGGTATTTCCACCGGTGGTGTTTTGGCCGTTTGGTTGTTTGTAGCTTCGAATTCTATCGATGGTGAAATAGGTAACGGTATCTTCACTTTTGTTGTGTGAAGTTGAATGTTGTTTCCTCGATATTTTCTACCATCCGGCGTTTCGACTATCACCGTTCTTGGATTTTCAGTGATTTCGACTACCTTCGCTGGTTTCCACTCGCGATGATTTGTTTTCATTCTGACATTTTCGCCCCTTTTAAATGATAATCGAGGTGTTTCTATACGATCCGCATAACGTTTTTGATTCTTCCTCAATTCTCGAAGTTCTTCGGTGACACCGTTGATGATTTTTGGCTTTAAGTTTATCATATTTGTCGGCAAAATTGTTCGCGTTTGACGGCTGAATAATCGCTGAACCGATGATCCTAATGTTTCGTTGCGTGGAGTATTGCTAAGTATGGATCGGTTCCGTCTTTCCAGCAACGCTTTAATATTCCTTTTATCGTTTGAACATTTCTTTCCGCAAATCCGTTTGACCGAGGATAATGTGGTGACGATATTCGATGTTTGAATTGCCATTTTGACTCGAACGCCCTAAATAGTATGCTCGTGTATTGTGGTCCACCGTCCGATTCCAATATTTCGGGTATTCCATGGACTGAGAACCACTGGCTTAGTAGTAATATTACCTCTGCCGACGTTGATGATTTTAATTTTCTGAAATCAGAAAATCCGGAGTAGTGGTCCGCCAAGAATATGTACTCGTCCCCTTTGAACTTGAATATGTCCGTAGTTACCAGTTGGAATGGGTATTCAGGTATCTCTCGCAATAATAATGGCTCCTTTGTATTCGCCCTTTGGGTCTGTTGACAAATTGCACATCGCCCTACATAGTTTTTTGCATCAACGCTTAGTCCGTTCCAAAACAATGTTTGTCGTAATCTGCTCAATGTTGTAGAAATGCCGCTGTGGCCCGCATGTGCCTCAGTCATTATTAATTGAATCATCGCTTTTGGTACGATTATTTTGTTACCCTTCAGCAGTAATCCCTCTTCGTATTTGATTTCCTGTATGTATGGCGCATACGCCCAGATCATCTTTGGTACTTTGTCCTCTTCAGCTGGCCATTTGCCCATGATTGCTATCTTTAATGTCTGTATAGCTCAACATCAGCTGCCGTTTCCCTTGTCAATCTGTCACGTAGGTCTTCACCAATTGCGTGAATTAAATTTATAGCGCAAGTCTCATCACTTTCGTATTCGTCGATCTCGCAGTCCCGGCTTAATGCATCTGTTATTGGTATCGCTGTTCCTTTGATATACTTTATCTTTGGCGAGCATCTGCTATTGGTATCGCTGTTCCTTTGATATACTTTATCTTTGGCGAATATTGTAATATGTCGAATAGTATACTCGTACATTGTAATCTCAATGGTGCGTTTTGTATGGGATTTAAGAAGATCGTCTCCAAAGGTTTGTGATCCGTTTCAACGCTTAATTCTTTTCCGTATACGTACTCATGGAATTTTTGACATCCGAAACGAATAGCCAACGCTTCTTTTACTATTTGTGGTTGGTTTTGGTGTGAAGTTGTAAATGCTCTTGTGGCATATGCTACGGGTTTTCCCCCTGCATTAAACAAGCGCCCTTAGACTTACTGCTCGCGTCTACTGATAGCTTTACCGGCTCATTTACGTCGTAATATGATAGTACCGGTGTGTTTGTTAGTACTTGCCAAAGTAATTTACCATGCCCAATATTCTATGCAATTCTTTAACACATTTCGGCGTTTTTAATTGGTTGATTGCCCTGACTTTATCTTTATCCGCTTCATATCCCCTTTTTCTGAAGTTATGACCCAAGAATTTTACTGACGATCTTTCGTACTCACACTTTTCTTTATTTAGTGTGAATCCCGCTTCTGTTAATCGTCCAGTGGCCGTTTTTGTGGTTTCACGCAACTCCTTTAATGTTGACGCGTGAATGAAAATGTCATCCATTACCACTTCGCATCTATCTATTCCCTCTAGAGTTCGGTTCATAACTTCAGCGAATACTTCTGGTGGGGTGCTGATGGCATACGTAGATATTTAAATCTGCCCCATGGCGTGGAAAATGTTAGCTATTTCGAAGTGCGTTCTGTCACTTTTATTTGCCAGAATTTTAGCTGCTACTTCTTCTACTGTTTTCATTGGATATATACGCCTCTTAATATTTTTGTTTAATTCCGTTGGATCCATGCATACACGAATTTTTCCCTTGTTTACGACCAACATAGGGCTTACTGCCGGTGTTGGCTCGCTAACGCTTTCGATGCCACCAAGTTTTATCATCTTTTGTATCTCTTGTCTCACCTTTTCTTCAATTGCGTAAGGTATTTTTCTTGCCGGTATTATTTTGAACTTTGGGTTATCTATGAAATCCATATCATTCTCAAAATTTTTGCAGCACCCAAGCTGATTTACTCTTTTCACAAATCCCAAATTTTCGCAGTCTCCGCCTAGGATTGTCTGTAAGTCCTCTTTTATTACCGCAAATATCACTAATCCCTCGATATTTTTTTCTTTTCGTAAGGTGCGACACTTTAATTCAGTTTGTCCGATCACTTTTATTAGGCCGCCGTCATACGATTTAATTTTTTTAATTTCGCTTGCCTTAATAACTGCACCGATTGCTCTTGACGTTTTACTTGAAATTACATTGCAAAATGCGTCAGTGTCTAGTCTTATTTTAAGCTCGTATTTACCGACACGCACTTTTTCTGTCCGCTTTTCTTCACTTATTGTGGTGATCATTCCAATGAATTTAAAGCCCATCTTGTCACCCGTTGATTCTGTTTCATTGTCACTAATATCACCTTCTATGACGTTAACTTTTTTATTCTTTTGACTTCTGTTTTTTTCGTGAAATTATTTATAATTCGACTCACTTAGACTCACTTTATGATTCTACACACGATACTAAAATGTCCTGTGCCACCGCACTTTAAGCACTTCTTTTTTATATGCCGGGCAACTTTTTAGTTCCGTGCGTCGTATTGCACCGTCTGCACTTGAATTCTTTGGTGATTTTATTCACCATTGCCGAGGAGCCCCGCTTCATTTATGTCATTAATTTGCTTATTTGCTCTTTCGGCCGCGCGACAAATTTTAATTGCTTTTTCCATTGTTAATTCGTCTTCGATCCATAAATTCTGCTGTGTATTTTCACATCGGATTCCTAACGCGATTTGGCCGGTAATAAATTCGTCGATATTATTGAATTCGCATTTCTGTACCTGTTCACTGTTTTTCACGCATTGGTACAAAATGTTCTTTTAATTTTTTCTTTATTTCATCTAAATCTTTATTAATCTTAATTAATTTTATTGCTTCACGTCCGATTACCGTTTTGAAATTCGCTAATCTTATATCGGCTGATTCAGTGTTCACCTTCGCGGCTATGGTATAGCACTCGTATTCGTCTATCCATTCACTCCACTAACGTGCCATATCTATGTCACTATTTATTAATAATGGCTTTGGCGGCTTAAGTGATCCCATTTTGCTGTTTATTATAGTTATTTACTAGAATTGAATGTATTATTTCCGAATTATTCACTTCAGTACCAAAAAAAATTCATGAAAATTTTCTCTGACACGTGGGAGTGTGTATTGTAGAAATTTTTATTATTTTGAATACGAATTACTATATCACATATGTATTTTATTTTTTGTCCTCTGAAATATTAAAATATTCAATTCTACCAATTATTGGGCTAAGACTAATGACTGTAACAAATGAATTTTGAAGATACGAATGAAAAGATCGGTTTGAAGATACGAAATGAAAAGATCGGTCATGGTTGCTCAATGAAGAATACGTCATTTTTTATACCGGCTACATTCACATCAAATTCTAAGTTGAATTCTGCAACTTTTATTCCGAAAATTAATGTTAATAGAGGAAAATAAACTTTTAATTATTCCGATGTGACCACGATCGATATCTAAGCTCGACACCAACCACTGGAAACACTAGAACGCTGAATTTATCATTAAAGCATATCCTACATAAAACTTTGCAGTTTCAATAATAATAATCTTAACGATTATGGCAGAAAAACAAAGAAATAAACCACCAGGACCACTTCCCACACCAATAACAATACATAATGATTTAAACGATTTTCTTCGTCACGGTGGGAGAGAATGTTGACTCATCAACATCCATTATATTCAAACAAGACTAAGAGAATACTATTTTATGAAGTGACATGATAATTGCTACGTCGAATATAAAAGGAGCATCGTTGAGGCAGCCAAATCCCTTCATGCGATTTAGGGCCAGCGGAAGGATTGAAGAATAATTTTATTTTATTTTACGACAGAAAAATGACTCAAGTACCAAAAGTACCGATTCACTTATTTTTGATACTTTCCATCATGTGAAAATACATACATTAGTAAATACAATAAAAATATATGACGGCACACAATGGCAAAATGTATGTATGTATAATATAGGTCCAGGGACCCTATTCTCGAATTCCACATACATTTTCCACATGTGGACATCTGTCAAAATTCACAAAAAATTGAAGTTTTTCGGTAGTAACGGAATATTTCCGAATGGGTATAAGCAGGTGGAAAAATTCCCCATATACGAAAATGTGTTTTATATTCGAATTACAATTTTCAAACGTTTCTGTTTGAACTTTGACAGATGTCCACATGTGGAAAATGGATGTGGAATTCGAGAATAGGCCCCCAGATGACAAAACAATTAGGTAAAGGTACAAATTCTTTACAGACGAAGACGAACTACAAAGAGAAACCGATGCAATCGAATTCGAAGATTTTCCCAACTTGCCTAATAATCCTGCTTGTGCCAGAAGAAATATTTACACTAAAGACTTCGAATAGTCAATAATAAAAGCATAAGTAACATTCCAGCAAGTTGTCATTTAAAACCAGCTGACTAAATTCTATTTTGAACTGTCCTCGAGGTTTTCACGCAAACGGTATTTTTAATATCAGTTAATGATCGAATATTAAGCAAATATCTCTGAAGTGGTATCAAAAACACTCAATTTTTTTTTTTGTTTTATGTTTTGTTTTTTTTTTTTCATAAACTTGTGTGTGTCTTGAGAAAAACAATGGAACAGCCACAAATGTCAGCTGTGCTATACTACAAAGCCCTGTACGAATCTACGCAATTGGTTGTTTGGTGTGGAATTGATTTTAATTTTCGATAGTTAAATAATGAACGCTGAAACAGCATCGTTTTCGCCGACCCCGGCCAGAGGTGAGTAAAATGTACAAAAACTTATTTTAATTTGTTTCCAATATAAACAATTTGAAAAAAAAAAGGAAAAATCTAAATTTTGAAACAATTTGTCAACGTTATTTTTTTGTTTTCTGTCATTCACTTTTCATCAACAACCCAGGTCACTACTAGCATAGCCTACTGATATTTTATTACCAAATTTTGACGGGTTGGTTAAATCGCTTCAATTCTACTGCTCCAACCTGTTAAATGTAAAAATTTTATTTTCTCAATATCTGGTTGCTGATTCCAAATAAGTGATCCATTTTGGACCATACAAAGGTGTTTGTTTTAAAAGGCTAACAAAATAAATGTACACCCATGTCTTAGGTTTGTTTTTTTTTCGTTTCAGATGCAACGGGTATATTAACGTTAAGACAAAGACTTCAAGCCGCCAAAGAAAATCGCAACGAGAGCAATATAAAATATTGTTGTGCTATGTGTGGCATTTTCATAGGCACTATGGGTTGCCAAATTATATCGCTAATATTCACTTTGCTACCCATTGTCATGATTTATTTTGGTGCCAAGAATTTACACAATTGCCCAATTAGTAAATTCATTCCATTGTTTTTACTAATCCAAGGAATTTCTACGCTGCTCGATCAATCGCTTCACTATATGGAATGCCGTAATACAGATGAAGAATCCTTAATCGATCATAAAACACAATTAGGGCGGGTATTTGATGCTTTCGTTATTATTTGGTTTATTGTTGGATCGGTGTATGTCTACAAAATTTTCGAACCAAATTATGATAAGTCGGTTGGAGAGTATTGCGACAAGACGACATATCTGTTTGCGTTTTGGTCCATAACCATTGTGTATGTATGTATCGGCGTTTTTATATTATCAGGGTTCTTGGTTCTACTGATTTTCTGCTGTATAAATATAAAGAAAAGTGTACGTACCTAAATTATTTAACCGAACGGTAACATTTTTATTTTTGTATATTTCCATTTATTATGAGGTAACAGTTAATACGTTTTAATAAAATTTTTTGCAAAATTGTTATTATCCTTAAAATAAATAAAAAAATTTATAAAACTTTTATCAGGTATCTTATTTTACCATACAATGAAATAATGTACAAGCTAATTGGAGTAAAAACAACTAAGGAGCCTTTATGCACTCAGATTTATATGCATCCTTCTACAGATCAATCGAATTTAATTTGGTTACGGTTGGCTCTAGTTTCTTTCACCTCCCCTCAAGGTTTTGTGCAACCATCGACATGAAAGACGAACCTTTTTGTTCTTGATTCAAAAAACTAGAATATCGTGTCAACTGAAAGTTTTTCAACAAATTGTTCCGGATTGCAATTTGGTGCATGTAAATTAATTTCGAAGGCGTATAAATTTTATAATTTATCACAGAAAACAACGAAAAGGCCTTTTCCCCCAAATGTGTCTCGGCTGAAATGTAAGGAAATTTTAATTTCATCCTATCAATAAAGAATTACCTTGTTTACTGAAATTCGTTCAAATCTCAACCATTGTTTGTATAAAATTATTATTCGCGATGTAAAACGTTTTGTTTTCCAAAGATATTTTTATTGCAATTAAATTTTGCTAGCATTTAAGACATATTAAAAAAAAGCCTCTCCATGATGAAAATTTCGTGCTGTACGTAAATTATTCGCCATCGCTAAATATTAGACGAACGGATATTCTCCAAGAAATTTTTTAAGAGTTTGCTGTATGCTGTATCAATCCCAAAATCAAAAACAACACAATTTTATATAAAAAATATTTATTAAGTGTTTAATTAAGCGTCATTACTAATATTGTTAATTTTTGTTTGTTTTTTTTTCTTTGAAAGTTCAATATTGTTTTACAAATTAATAATCTTTGGCATAAAATTTTTTGTATTCTCTGTTAAATTTTACTCCATATATTATTTGATATAAATCCTCTAAAAAAAACTCAAAAACATACAAAACAAAAAAAAACTCTGATGATATATTTATGTTGTACAATAATGCATTGATTTAAAGCGTTGAACTAAACTGATTTATCGCAATGATGTGCTTCTCCTCATGATAAGTACGTAATATATGCCCTAATATTCCTGATGTGTCACTATCCCCCAACCACATATTCATAGATGAATAATTTTCTAACACTGATATATAAGCTAAAAACATTTTTGGATTTCCTAAACTTAATTGTACTTGCGGTGATGATAATAAAGCTTTTAATACAGGTGAATCGGGTGGCAAACCTTCGCGTAATTCGTTTAAACTACGCGATCTAATCCCAACTAACCATTCGCACTAAAATATACAGAATGAACAAAATATAACTTAAAAAATTTCTTGCACATGTCACTAAGTACCTATATTAAAACTTACCGCAGCTGCCTGATTATTTCGTGTCACTTTTAGTGCCTCTATAACATTCTCCTCCAGGAATCCCATATCAACTAGTGTCTTAATCATATCTTTCGTTGGTGGTGAGCTACGGTGAAAATGTATTCTAATTATTTCTAATAAAGCCTCTATATTTTCACAGGGTGTCTGAAAAAAAAACAAAACAAAAAAATACAACTTTTGATAAATTTCTATATTATTCGTATTTAAATACTTACATCTTTTAAACTAATCTTATTTGATATATTAGATTCTGGTGTTGTGGCTACATTCAAACTAACTGTACATTGATTTTCGATCAACCATTCTAAGGCCGCTGAGTAAACATTGTTTTTTATACGTAATGCATAGACAACACGCTCTTTCGAAAATCCCATATCGACCAAACACTGTATCGTATCGGCCTCGTGTTTTCGTCGATTGAGTAATCTTAATTTTAACATAGATATTAAACGTTCGGCATATGGGCCAGCCCCTATTACATAGGCAGAAGATTGTGCGAGTGATATTAAAATTTTTCGAATGTCGAATTGTAACTGTAAAAGATAAAAATAAAAAAAAATAAAAAATTTTAGAACACTATCTTGAGTTGTCTTAGGAAGATTTTAATTTGTTTAAATAAAGAACTATTTCAACAGTATTTAAGAATCGTAAAATGAATTTGTAACTTTAATGCTTCATCTTAACCTACGCATAGATTTTTTCAGAAGGTTGGCAAATACTATTAAGGATTTTAGAGTAAACAATGATCAATGACGAAACTTCTCGTTTACAATCAGATTCTATAATTGGTAGCGTGTTTTAAAACGATTTGGTTTCTTTGTTATAGGTCTTCATTGGAGTCATTATTAGAGGACGATTTCTACTTAATTACTTATTTTTTTGTGGATACAATTCGTGATTCATAGATCATTGCACTGTGAAGTTAAACTGCTCAATAACTCGATTAATATACTTATATAAATATTCCTTAAGGTTTCCCTCGGACCTATCTAGTCGTACAGAACGGCGAAAATATGAAGTTATGTTTGAGAACAAAAACAGTCCCCCTCTTCCTTTATGATTGTAAAGGCTCATAACCTGATTCCATTCGACACGTCCTACATGACTGTTGGACTAAATTTTTTGAGGTTTTAACACCCTACCTACTTAAGAGATGAACTGAAATGAATTGAATTATTTTCAACTTACATCATTCTGCAACAGAAGAGTTTCTATATTAACGATTGGTGGTGAATTTTTTGATGGTTGTAAATTTTTCGTTGCTTCTAGTACTTCGTTTAGTTTAGGCCCTTGAAGATTTTCTTGTTTTTCGATTTTTAAAATCTTCTGTATTAAAACGAACTCGTCTGAAACACACAGAAAAAAAATTAAGATAAAATAATATAAATTAAAGAGGTGCGAGTGGATGAACCGCGTCGAGGAGTGGCGTGAAGGGTGTGTTGCAAATAATATAAATTACATCATGAATTTTTCTCTGAACACTTACCACTATCATTTATACCCAAATCATTTAACGTGATATTTTCATCTAATTTTTGTTTTGTCTTTGAATAAATTAGATATGATAAATCGAGTACATTATTCGGGATAATGGTATCGGCATTATCAGCGTACAGGAATTTTATGATTGCTAACTTTTTCAATTCGAAACCTGTTAGATTTCGTGATACTTCCAGCTCGGTCATTCGACCACGAGTCGAGTACAGTCGTAAACGAATTAGATCAAATTTATTTACAGCTGTTATGGTGGCCACATTGCTGACGGCTGTGTTGGCAAGGGATGCGGTTGTAGAAAAATTGTTTAACAGATCATCTTTTGTGCTTGCTTCATTTTTATTTTCAGTATTGCTTCTGTAAACAAAAACATAAAAACAAAAACAACATCAATCTGACTACATATGTTGTGCCCTTACAAAGCACTAGAAATGACGTACCCTCTCTTTAATCTTTGGATTATGTTCGACAGTCTTTTCATTGTACTCCAAATTACTTTTTTCTTAACCAATATACGACGACTAGAAATTTATTCAATTTTCGTTTTGTGTATTCATAATTTTTCCAAAAATTATAATCATAATAATAATAAAATTAGTTTTTCTCTGTATTTACATTTTCCCAGTGCGTGTTTTTTGTTGTGTGCGAATTTCACTTTTTCCTTTTTTTTTTTTCTTGCTTCACTACGAACTGTGGTAACCTACTTTGTGCGCTATATTATGATGGGGTGCAAAAATCAACAATTTTTCCTTTCTGGATTTGGGAAATGTAGAACACAAAAATAGATAGTTTTTATCTAAAATCAACTTTTAAATTTTATCATAATTGTAATTTTGGTAAATTGTACACTGATTTTATTTAGTATTTTGTGTTTTTTTGGTATTTGTAATGCGAAATTAAATTTTGTGTTTTGAAATTTTGTGTTTTTGTGTTGAATAAACAAAATGTCAAATTTGACATTTTAGCTTGTGAAAATTTTAATGCACTACCGTCCAGTCTTCCAGAGGTTTGGAATTTAATTGGAATTCAATAAAATTTTATCGTTAGCCTAATGGTTCAAAGATGGCAGTATATATCGTTTAAAAGATTTTATTTAAAATGTTGAGAAAATT
This sequence comes from Tipula vernalis, assembly GCA_958295665.1. NCBI lineage: Eukaryota > Metazoa > Arthropoda > Insecta > Diptera > Tipulidae > Tipula > Tipula vernalis. The sequence goes on from OY282559.1 coordinate 347,169,540, forward strand.
ATAACCAGTGACGCACTAAATCGATCATTTGTGTTAAAAAAGCGTACACACAACAAAACAGAACTAAAAAGATCGATTTAGCACATCTCGTGTTGTGGTCGGTTTTCTATGAATGCTAAATGCTAAGTTATTGTCTTCGTTTCAGGTGGACTTATTACCATAGTAAGAAATTTTCAGCTAGGTAGTTGTTTCAAAAAGGCGGAAGATTGAAAATTGTAATTATTGCAAGATGGTGCAATAAGGATGGGATGTTTGCGGCAGCTCGATTTTTGTGGATTGATGCTGCTTGTTCACTCTCTCGATTCAAAAAATAAACCCTTTATTCTTCAGCTGGAATATTCGGTATTCCGCTTTAAAATTACTTTTTATTGCCTTTTTACAAACTTTTTCTAATTCATTTTTCATTTCAATTTTATAGCTCGAACGCATCCATACACCAGGGCTGCTACATGGTTTTAGATGTGGCAACATTCTCCAACCCGGTAAGTTGGCTCATCTCCCTAGATGATGTCGACTTGCCCACCTTTTCCGGTGGCACATCCAATACAGCCAGTTTCACGGCTGGCCTTTCGTAGACGCCTCTAGAGGTTTGTACGACAGCACTTCTCACCTGCCCATCCTTGGCAAGGTTTGTTTCAATTACCAGTCCCCTTCGGCCACGAATTTCGTGGTAAGTTGTTATCAACGATAATGACCACGTTGCCTCTTTCAATCGGTTTTACAGGCCTGAACCAGTTTGTTCGCTTCGTCAGAGTGGGTAGATATTCGGTTAGCCATCGCTTCCAAAATATGTTCGCTAAATGTTGCGACTTCCGCCAATTCTTTCTGAGTATTATGTCGTTATCATTGAATTCGCCTGGGGGTTTAGTGCCGCTTGATGATCCCAGCATAAAATAGTTTGGTGTCAGCGCTTCAGAATCGGCGCTCTCAATGGAAACGAACGTTAGCGGACGAGAATTGATAATGTACTCAACCTCTATTAACAAGTTTCGAAGCAATTCGTCTCCTGGGTTTCGCTGAGGCATAATCTGGTATAAAGTGTTTTTGATTGAGCGAACCAGCCGTTCCCAGCAGCCACCCATGTGTGGTGACGCTGGCGGGTTAAACAGCCATTTGGAACCCGGGGTTGTAACTTCTGCATAAAGTCGACTCTGGTCGATTTCAGTTAGGGCGACGCAACTCGGCTTCTGCTCCACGTAAATTCGTTCCGTTGTCACTGCGTATTTCGATTGGCGCGCCTCGTCTTGCGATGAAATTGTGAATACACATTATGCATGAATCGATGGTTAAACTATGCGCTGTTTCAATATGTACTGCCCGACATGTGCCATGTACTGCCCTCGAGACGATCATCGGCCCAAAATAGTCTATGCCGACATAAGAGAATGGTCGAGTGAAAGATACAAGCCGAGCTGTCGGTAAATTCGCCATTTGTGGCTTACGAGGGAGGGCCCTCTGATTCTTACATCTCTGGCAGGAAGATCGTACTGTTTTCAATAACTGACGTACGCCTGGAATTACGTATTGTTGACGGAGTTCGTTAACAATGGTTTCATGGTTATGGTGGTGGTATTTTCGATTGTATGACATGACTAACAGATAAGTCACCCTGTGACCTTTCGGCAGCAATATTGGTCGCTTTTGATTCCTACCTACATCTTCCGAAGCATCAATCCTCCCTTTCATCCTTAAAACGCCAACGTCGTCTAAATATGGCGAGCTCCTATAAATGGGGCTGCTTTCCGGAATGTTCACTTGCTCATCTATTGGAAGCGATTTGTTGCGCAGCAGGATTTCCACCTCCTTTTGATAAGCATCAAACTGGGCTCGACGATAGAGCTCATTGTGTCCTTTAACAAGCTCGGTTTGAGTGATAGGTCCTACACTAACGGCCATGTTATGGATTCTGCATCTTAGGTTATTTACATACCTCAACACATATGCTTGCACACGAAGAAGGCATTGCCAGCTGGAAAATCGCTCTACCTTGATTACCGATGGATAATATTGGACTGTATGTATGTAGTGAGCCCGCCGTTCCTCATTGGGAGCCCCGTGGACGTCTTGGGTTTGGTTGGGCCACCATGGTTCAGCTAGTTGAAGAAATTCAGGCCCGTTCAGCCATCGACTCGATGAATTCAAATCTGGCAGTTTCTTTCATTTTGTGCCATCATCCGCTACATTATTTTTGGTGGGAATCCACCTCCATTCCTTTAATTTCGTGGTTTCCATTATTTCATCAATACGATGTGCCACGAACTGGTGATATTTACGATGGTCGGATTGTAGCCAGCAGAGGACCGTTCTTGAATCGGACCAAAATATACGCTCTTGAATGTGGATGGAGTGGGAATCACCAATGCTAGTCGGGCCCCGAGCACCGCCGCTTGTAACTCGAATCGAGGGATTGATAGTGGTTTAAGTGGTGCGACTTTAGTTTTAGCCGCAACCAGGGTGCAGTGGATATCGTCGCCACTTACGATGCGGAAGTAGGCAATTGCTGCAAACGCGTGTTCACTCGCATCGACAAATATATGCAGTTGTATTGTTTCTGTGTCTCCTCGTATTCCATACCATCGAGGAATCCGTATCTGCGCTATCTGTGGTAACAACTGGATCCATGTTGTCCACTTGTCGAATTGTTCGTCATTCAACTTTTCATCCCAGCCGATCGATGATCTCCAGACATCTTGCAATAGAATTTTAGCGTAAACCAAGTAAAAACCCAAGAGGCCCAGAGGATCGAATACAGACATTAGAGTCACTACCCTGTTGTCGATGGGATAATGAGTAACTAAATGTGTCGGTCTCGGTGTTCCACCACATTCCTAGAACCTTTTCGCCTTCTATTGCCGAGCTGATGTTCAGGTCTTTCTTTGCCTCTGACGTTATACTGACACTATCCAATGCTGATAACACTTCCGAAGCATTAGATCTCCAACCTCTTATTTCAAACCCTGCATGTTTGTGTATTTCTTTGACCCGTTTTGCTAGTTCGATGGCTTCATCCGGGGTCTCGACGCTGTCCAACCAGTCGTCCACATAGTGGTTGTTTTTTATTGAGTCAGAAGCTCGTGCATACTTTTCTGCAAAACTTAGTGCGTTCACGTTCTTTATGTACTGCGCTGAACTGGGGGAGCAAGTCACCCCAAACGTCATAAGGTCTGCATCACATAAACGTCAGGTTCTTTACTTTGGTCCCCGTCTCTCCATAGGAACCGTTGTGATTGTTGATCGGCCTCTCGGATGCGTACCTGGTGAAACATTTCCTTTATGTCACCACAGATGGCCACTCTTCTCTCCCTAAATCTTTGAATCACTCCTGGCAAAGCTGCAAGTTGATCTGGACCCTTCATGAGAACTGAATTCAACGATATTCCATTGACTTTGCAGGCTGCGTCCCATACAAGGCGAACTTTATTCGGTTTATTCGGATTATTCACCGCAAATATGGGTAGATACCATATTCTTGGAGATGGCTTATTCAACTCACGTGGTAACAACTTACGCGCAAAACCCTTGTCGAGATAATCACAAATTTTCTCCTTTAGGATTTCGGCCAAATCCTGGTTTCGTTGCATCTTCTTTTCGAGACACACTAATCGTTTTTGCGCCATAGGTAAACTATCTGGGAGCCGTACTCCATCATATTTCCAGAGCAGACCCGTTTCGAACCCGTGCTCTCTGCGGATCGTGGTTGTCTCTAATACCTCGCGCGCACGTTTTTCCATGCTAGTTTCCAAAATGATGTCAGGCTTCTTCACACCGAAGCTTACTAATGAGAAAAACTCTTCAACCATAGTCTCCATCCGCTGATCATTGTTGCAACCAGACATATGTAAACTATAATGGTGGTGCGGCGACGACGAATTAGAATCGCCTGCTTTGTTTTGATCGTAAAAACCGTGCACAGCCCACCCTAATCTTGTTTTGGTAGCTGCCGGTTGCTGTGAGGTTCCCTCCCTCGCCTGTAATGGTAACGCTAGCTTCCAGTTATCAATCCCAATGATAATACGAGGGACGGCTTGGTAGTAATCCTGGATCGGAACTCCCCGTAGATGATGGTACTTAGCGGACATTTCTTGTGCTGCCACGGATTGCACCGGTAGATTTAGACTCCTGATGGTTCTGACGTTATTGATGCAGTATTTTCGACTCCCTTGATAGTTTCCCGATATTTGCAGCGAAACTATCTTAGAATCCTTTTCTTCTCGAACAGTGTCTGCCGTCCATCTCAGGCACAAGCTCTCAGGTGTTCCTTCTAATTCGAGCTCTTTCGCTAATTCTTCATCTAAGAGCGTTAAAGATGAGCCTTCATCAAGGAAAGTAAACGTATTTTCTGATGCTTTTTCCCCGCGGAGAGTGACCGGAATGATTCGGAAAAGGGGTGATTGTGGCGATCGACGTTGTGCATTACGGTGTAAGGTGCAATTAACTACTGGTTTCACGCCTTGTTTCACTTCGGGTCGTCCTTCGCCATGAAGCAGTGGGTGGTGTAACGCTTTCCAACCCTGCATGCCACATTGCTTGGCATATTTGCAACGAAAGTGGTTGTGCTGTCCAAGACTCTTTCGGCACAGACGGTTTTCTTTTACGGTGTTCCAACGTTCATTGCGATCCATGTTGTGGAAACTCTTACAGCTTTTTAGAATATAACCGGATTTCTTACACAAGTGGCATTTCCGATCATCATTAATTTTCGGTATCTCAAGCGTGCATATGCAGATAGCCTTTCTCGCTAGATTGTCTCTTTTCCTGCCTGGCGTTAATACTGACAGAAACGGGAAAAGGTATGATTACTGCACTTGCTGTTTGCGCGATTTCAAAAAGCCAGTTCCCAAACGTGGATAACGTGACGTCTGGCACAGACTGTTGATATACGGCCCAGTTTAATTTTATGTGAGGTGGTAAACGGTCTGTTAACTCCTGTAACAACGATGGATTATTCATATGTGCCAGTAGTCCGGCAGCTTCGATCGTGGCGCATAGGTTTTGCACCGACAGCGCAAATGAAATTAGGGTTACTAGTTTTTCTGTTTTCGGAGCCGGTTCGCCTCTGATCTTCTGAAGTAGTGTGTGGATGATCAATTCTGGGCGGCCGTACAACATTCTCAGGGTTGTTATCACATCCGATACTGACGATGGTAGGAATAGACGGCATCTCACAGACTCTAGTGCTTTCCCTTTTAAACACCGTTGCAGACGTAATAGATTTTCAGCATTGCTAAACCCACATGTCTCTGTTGAACTTTCATAGCTGCTTATGAACATCGGCCATTCCGATGGTTGCCCGCTGAAGTGAGGAAGCTCCTTGGAAACTACATGTCTTACGGCGAGCTGATCAGCCCTCAAAATGGGCGCCGTTGCAGTATTTCGAACAGGTAGTTGTAGGACACCAATAGACGCTGCTGGTTGAATATAAGACGGTTGATTCGTGTTGTGCAAACTGACCGGAATGGCGCCACGGTCATGTGAGACTGGTATCTGTCTATTTGAAATTTGTATCTTATTTGACTTCACACAGGGTACCGATTGTTGTCGATATGGCTGTTGACCAGTTCTCGTTATCGATACGTTTGCCATTTGGTTAATGATAGGCATTTCAACAAATGTCGCCGTGGCAGCCATATCAGCTGTTTGTGGTGGAACTTATTTAATTGCTGGCTTTCTTCCCTTCCTTTGGTGTTGCTCAACCCACTGACTGACATCCGCATGGTTTGACTTAAGCCTATCGTCTTGATCCGATTCGGGTTCATCGTCAATTTGCTGCTCGAGGATTTCGAACTTCTTATTTATATAATCGCGATCCTCAGCGTTCCTTTCCTTACGTCTAATTTCTTTCAATTTCCGAATTTTCTCCGACTTCTGCAGTTCCCACTGCATCCTCTTGCTTGAGGATTTTGTAGATCGGGCACTTACGGATCTATTCGAGTTTTGTGCGACTTCAGCACAGGGTGGGTGATTACGGTGTCTCCGACACTAGACCGGCCGGAGCACGTGCTACAAACCCAATCCTCGTCCTGGTTGCCTGCGTTACACCAACGCATTCAAAATGAAACCACTTATCACACTTGTCGCACTGCACCATCTCATTGGTGTCAATGCGTTCGCAGTTACTGCAGTTCGATTCGTTTAGCACGTGTCGTGGTGGCGATCGAACTGTTATTAATGATTTCTCGAAATTGTTCACACCGTCCATTGTGTATATTGATCTATCTTATGATGAGCTTCACGATTGGTCTTATTCCAATCAAACCAACCCAATCCAGCAAAGGTAAAAGATAATTTTAAAGATTATTGCAAGATGGTGCAATACGGATGGGATGTTTGCGGCAGCTCGATTTTTGTGGATCGATGCTGTTTGTTCACTCTCTCGATTCAAAAAATAAACCCTTTATTCTTCAGCTGGAATATTCGGTATTCCGCTTTAAAATTACTTTTTATTGCCTCTTTACAAACTTTTTCTCTTTCAATTTTCATTTCAATTTTATAGCTCGAACGCATCCATACACCAGGGCTGCTACATGGTTTTAGATGTGGCAACAGTAATTTTGTTTCATGCTCGAGCATTGATCGTAGCAGTTAACTTCGGAGCGCAAGAACCAAAATTATTGAAATCCTTTCCAAAAATGATAAAATTTGGTCTGTCGGAAACCACTTTTTAAACGCCTCTCTCTGTGTCCAAAAAAGTCAAGAAAAATTCCGTCCGTCTGTCTGGATGTCTCATTTTGCCGAAAAATCCAAATGACGTGTCGTTTGCGGATTTGGTTCAAGTGTTATGTAAAATTTTCGGTATTCAAGAATCACAAATTAGCATTCGATACCGTTGTTTGACCATGATAAAGGCTCTAACAGATGATTATCTGTCATATGCGGCCAGGTAAATTGACAGTGCGAAGATTTAAATTTGAAGAGTTTAAGCACGGATCAATTCAAGCGTTTAATGTTTGTAAGCGGCCTTACGGGCATACATACGTCTTTTGTCAAACTTGGAATCAACAGCACCAACAGATGTGTTGGACTTGGACAAATTTGCTTAACGCATAATTAATCTAAAGCGGAACACAGCAATGATTGATAAAAATATTCTGATGATGATTGCGGGTGTGATGCGTGATTTTGTGCGGGTTTCAAAAGATTCCTAAGTTCCAAAGAGAGTTGCCTACCAGGAATGCAATTTTTATTAATTCTTTTCCAACTCTGCAGAGCCCTGATGGCTCATTTCGCACTGGAGGTTTTTACGGCCCCGCTGTTTCTCGTCTTTCTGGACCAGGTTTCTTGGCTTGTGACGTTTGGCTTGTAACGTTAGTCGTCTCCATATTTTATTATAGCTCCGAAGAGGGGGTTTGATTGACTTGATTGATTGATTGAGATGTACGACTAAGCCTCTAGCAAGATTTCCGGAATACGCTTATCCGTACCGTACACTCTTTTACATACAACAAGACCGAAGGATAGGAAAGGAATGTTAGTATTAGAGATTCGACCCGGTTTCAGCCCATATGCAGTCTATAGTTAGTAATTTTGTTTTGTGTCTCCACTGTTTTTCCATAGGTGGTTAAGGGAAGGGGCGAGATTTCATTCCATTTTCATCATGTTACCATACGGTCGCCCAAATTTATGTTAATAATAGCAAATGTTACTTGACGTTGTTGTCGTAGTTGTTGCGTCTCTTCTTTCTCGTCTACTCGCCCCCCACATGAATCCGAAAAGTCAATTTGTCTTTAAATTGAAATGTTTTAAAGCCTCCGCTGCCTTAAACGACACCGACATTGTCAGTTGGAGGAGGTCATTCTCTCTAACTCTCTCAACTCCACGTTCTGGACCGTTTCTCGGCTCAGTTGACCAGTGGCAACTCTGCCACAGCATTCATAATGTAGTCCTTTACCGCCAACATTTGCACCCAATTTAACTTTGGGAAAGCTTTGGTCTGACATCTCCAACCTTACTGCTTCTTTCACTGCGTCTTTGTATTTCATCATTATCTGGCGTTCCGTGCAGTTATCTTCTGACCAATGCTCCGAACCTGTCGTTTCTCTGGGCACATTCGGTTATGCGTGACACTCGTCTGATCGATTCCGCTAACTTGAAAAGGCAGTCCTGTCTTTGGTCTTCATCTGGCACTGTTCCTTAGCTTTGTCGTGTGCACCATGTTTTCGAGCGTTTCTTTAATGTCGGCAATTATTGAGGTTCGTTCCCTTTCAGGAGCGGGGCCTTTATGGTCCTCGACAACTTCTGAAATTGGTGCTTTTAAAGGAGCATCGCGCTCGGTTTTATTTTTACTAATATACTGAATTTGGGTCCACCATTGTAGAGCCTCTTGCTTTGGTAAAGCATTTAAACCGGAGATCGCCTGGTATCCGAAGTTCCCTTCTACATAGTGACCAATTTAATCCCATGGCCATTTTTTCCTATGTGCACGTTGCTCACTTTGGATTTGGAATTTTTTGTCTAGGTTTACTCCTTTAGATTCGTTATATTAGACCGGGTCACCTCGGAAAAGGTGTGGTTCTTCACCAATTGTAACGGTTTTGAAACAGCAGAGCCCGTGTATTGTCCCCTGATCATTGGACCTTAACTTCCAAACGGGCTGGTATTATGACGTATTTTTCGATCCATGTTGAGTTTCGTCTGGATTGAAGGTTGAGCTTGGTGTGCTTATTACATGTCGAGGACTGAGTTTGAGGTTGATTTGGGGATTGAGTTGGTGTTGATTCATTCGTTCAGTTAGGGATTTATTCGAGGATTGAGTTGAGATTAGAGGTGAAAGTTAGCTTTAGTTGCTCTGAGTTAAGTTTATGAGGGCCTATCTATTAAAGAAGGTCTCCCCCACTATTTTATTAGATGAGTGTGTAAGGGGCATACAAATTCCTTCGTAATTTAGATACGAGAACGAATAGTTGCCAAACGTTACTTTGCACTATTTTGAATAAACAATTCGCACCAATAGTTTTTTTTAATTTTATTTATTAATTTTTCAAAATGAAATATATATTTTTATGGACTTCAAAAAATGGCGTCTTCTTTCTTTGATCGACTTTAGACTAATTTTTTATTGTACACCTTTTTCCTTTCTCTTCTCAGTCGACGTCAACGACGGCGCCCAGCAAACCACAAAACATCATGCAAAAAATAATATTTAACGCGATCGGACGCCACACACTCCCCTCCCAGTGGAACACCTCGTTACACGATACCATCAAGAAAGCGTACTGGCCTATTAATGTTGCGTCCAGTTTTCGTCATTGTCGGAACCTGCCCTGGATTTGATGGTAATGGTAAGGTAAGTCTTTTGGGTGAAACTACGGTGGTCTCTGTGCTATTAGTCGCTGTCTGTACTTGCTGGCCTGGCGATGGTATCTCTGACGACAGATCTGATTGAATGTCTTCTTTCTCTACATTCTCAGTATAGCATGGCTTAATACGATCTATCGAGATATTAGTATGACGACCCCGTATGTCTAATTTGTAAAATTTTTCGGATCTTTTTAATACCACATGGGGACCCGTATATGGAGGTGTAGTGCCTTGCGTAAAGCGTCAGTCCTAACAAACCATGTGTACATTCTCCTAACCGACCGTTTAATGTTCTTTACAAACTCCGACTTGTGGTACCGTACGCTTGCCCTTTTCTAAAAATTGTCCTGGTACACGTAAAGTATCACCATATACTAACTCTGCCGAGGATGCTCGCAATTCGTCACGATATGTGGTTATTAGTCCTAATAAAACCGATAGTAGAACATCGTCCAGTCTGCCCTATTATGACACATTATGGCAGCTTTTAAAGAGCGGTGCCAACGCTCTATCATCCCGTTACATTTGGGATTATACGCGGTGGTGCGTTTGCGCTTAAATCCTAACAGACTAGATAACTCCTTAAACAGCTGAGACTCGAACTGAGTACCCTGATCGGTAACAATAAACATAAGCACGCCAAAATGTGCAATCCAGGTTGAATACAGAGCGAATGCTACCCTAGACGCTGTAATGTCAGGCACTGCGATGGCCTCAGCCCAACGCGTATAGCGGTCGATCATGGTTATGCAGTAACGATTGCCTTCAGATGGAGGTAGCGGACCGATAATATCCATATGAACTTTCGAGAATCTCTTGGTTGTGCTTTCATAAGATTCCGTAATGGATCTGGTATGTCGGGAGATTTTCGACCTTTGGCAGTCCATGCACGATTGAGCAAACAACTTAACATCATTTTTGATGTCCGGCCATATAACCTGATCCGTCAACAGTTTTACAGACGCTCTGATCCCCGGATGAGCTAAATTACGGTGTGTAGCAAACACCTGTGCTCGAAAGTCACTAGGAATGTACGGCCGAGGCTTGCCAGTGGATATGTCACAGTAAAGCACCTTAGTCGAGTTGAATTGAATAGGGATTTTGTCGAACTTTAGCGTCGTGCTGTCGTCCGTGATCAATTTCACCAATTCTTGATCCGTGAGATGTGCCTCTGCAATAGCATTATAATCAATAGTCTCGGCCAAGCTTATTTGCTCGATACTCGAGAGCGCACCAGCGACAACGTTGTTCACTCCAGATATGTGTTACAAGTCCGTCGTGAACTGCCCTATAAAATCTAAATGCCTACGCTGGCGTGGTGATGCCTTTTCCAGGTTCTGCCTAAACGCAAAAATCAGTGGCCGGTGATCGGTATAAAGGGTAAAACAACGGCCCTCAACCAAGTATCGAAAATGTCTCACACATAAATAAGCCGCTAGCAGCTCACGATCATAGGTGCTGTACTTCTTCTGGGCTGGTGGCAGACGAACGGAAAAAAAAACCTAAGGGTTGCCATGCCTGGCTCACCCATTGTTGGACTACCGCTCATATAAACCGAAGGGTGTGGCTATGTCCGTTTTTGGGATAACGGTGGGCTCTGTCGGAATCTGATGGTACGCCCGCACAAGATCTAACGTGGTAAAAATTTGAGAACCTGCCAGTTGGGCGGAAAAATCCTGCAAATGCGGGATAGGGTAACAATCCGGAATCGTAACGTTGTTCAAGGCACGATAGTCCCCGCACGAACGCCATTCCCCGTTTTTCTTCTGCACTAAATATAGTGGGCTGCACCATGCGCCACTACCGGGCCGACAAATGCCCTACGCCATCATTTCCTCAAAATGCGCCTTGGCTATTCGAAGCTTGTCGGGAGCTAGCCGTCTTGTTTTACACGATACCGATGGGCCTCGGGTTTCCAAACAATGAGTCACCTTATGTTTCACTGGTTCGGTATTGAACAATTCCCGGGTGATAGAACTGTATTGGGTTAATAAACATGAAATGTCTGGGCAAGGCTGGGCAGTAACGAATTACATGTATTTGAATTACGTAATTAAAATACAAATTACAATTTGTAATTTGTATTTTAATTACTCATTCTCCAAGTAACAGTATCTTGTATTTTAATTACTTAAATTCTTAGTAATTGTAATTTGTATTTTAATTACTCCAGTTTTTGAAATTTCTTATTTAAATTTTTACAAGGCTTATTAAAATTTGGTTCCAGAGTCATCAGCATAAAACCTAATCTTAATAATCTTTTTTCTAATGATACGTTTTTTCACTAAATGAATTTTGTCAAATGAAATTTATCAATTTACAAATGTAAAGTAATTGTAATTTGTATTTTAATTACAAATGACAATTCAAAGTAATTGTAACTTGTATTTTAATTACTCCACGCGAAAGTAATTGTAATTTGTATTTTAATTACTGAGTTTGCTGTAATTCGGAAAAGTATTTTAATTACTCAGTATAATGTAATTTGCCCAGCCTTGTGTCTGGGCTTGTTTTGGGCTTATTCAAGATTGATAACGCAGGACTCGACAACACGATAAGTGAACCACGTGTACTGTGCACACGGAAGTTAGAGGGTCTATGATGCGACGTTTTTTGATACCCACAATGATCCCGGTGCTACGTAAAAAATCCTCTCCCAATATCGACATTGACACGTTCGCGATAATGAAATTCCAAGAAAAATTGCGTCTAAGTCCGAGGTTGACATGGAGTGTACGTGTACCGAAAGCCTTAATACGCGTGCCATTGGCCGCATATAAATTAAATTCAGCCCTAACCCCCGTATCACTTTTAAAATCTGGTGGTATTACGGAGATCAATTAAGAATTAACGATTTGTATTTTTTTCGGCTATTAATAGGCGACAAGAATTAGCCCCATCCAAACACGTCGCCATATGTTGATGGGCCATTAATTTTTTGCAGCGGCCTGATTGTCCGCTTTATTGACGAACGCCGTAAGGTGTTTACAACCAAGAACACATTTGTTCGCCCTATCGCCAAATCGACGATGATAATAACATTGGTCCTTGTCCTGTCTTAGTCCGTGAGAATTAGAACGAGATTGATTTCTCGAAGCACGATCCCTTGATTCACTACGAGATTGTCTCTTGACTTCCATTAAGGCAGACACCTGACTCATTATACGAGACTCAAATCTAGAGCATCTCTCATCAAGCTCAGGCGTGGAGGGTGTAACAGGTGAGCTATGATTTTTTTGAACCGCATAAACCTGCTGCTGCGACAACGTCTCCATAAGGCTATCGGCTCGTTCAGCCAATACCGTTAAGCATAGGTCGTTCTCGAAAGGAGACAACACCAACTGAACTTGTTGTGGTAATCGCTAAATCCACAGTTGCCGGATGGAGTCGTCATCAAATTTATCGCCCGCATTAAGTATGAACTTAGTAAGAAGCTGCGATGGTTTCGCGTCCCCCAATGTAAGACCATGCAATAAATTATGCAGTTTGGTCTTATCTGATTCTCCGAGAACTTTAAGGATCTCCTGTTTAAATTTAGAATACGGTGATGCACCTTTGTCGCTCATAATAACACCAGCGAATTGGTCATGCAACCTCGCGTCCAAAGCACCGACAGTGTGTGAATACTTTGTGGCTTCACGAGTTATGTGCGCAACGGAAAACTGCTGTTCCAGGATTTCGAACCATACCGCCGGGTTTTGCGCGTATAACGGTTGAGGAGGTTTGAACGCAACGTGCACGATTTCCGGGAATGATTTTTTGTCATCTTGTGAATTTGAATTAGTTCCTTAAGAAGTTAAAACTACTTCTCGAAATGATGAACGGGTATCCTTAGTCCCTGAAAACTCACCACCGATTTCAGCCAAACGAGCCTCAAATAATTCCTGCACTCGCGACTCGATCATTTCCTGCAACTTGGCTACAATATGGCAAAGCAGCGCCACACCAAACCAATTTACTCATTGGCTCTTCAAGCGACAATCATTGTTCATGGCTCCTACAGGGTAAATTATTGCTATAACTACCTACTTGTGATGAATATGAATGACTCTTAGGAAAACAATTTTTTTACGTTTTGGATCCCATCACAGTAAGCTACAGCACCATTGAAATATGCTTAAAACAAAAACAAAACATTTTTATTATTATGTTTAGGAATTTTGGAATAACAAAACGTAAATTTAATAAATTTCCAGTAAAATATTTAAATTCTAATTATTTTTGGAACTAATATGAAAAGGATATCGAACATAATCCAACGATTCAAGCGTGGGTAGGTAATGGCCGAACTTGAATATGACACAACTCAGTAATTTTGAATTGTATTCTCTTCTCTTCTCTTAGAAGTAACCTAAATAGCTTAGATGGAAGTATTAACGAAGAAATGTTAAACAACATATCTACAAAAGCATCAGTCGCCACCACAGGATTAGTGTCTAATCAGGATAGCATAACAGCAGTAAATAGTAGTGATATGATTCATTTGCGGCTCTACTCAATTCGTGGTAAATTTATCGAGTTGAATGTATCCCAAAATCTATCGGGATTCGAGTTAAAAAAGGAAGCAATTTCAAAACTTTTATATCCAGATGCAACAGCTGGCAATATTCCAAACAATATTCTAGATTTAACGCATCTAATTTATTCAAGGACAAAATTAAAATTAGACGAAAATACTTCGTTACAAGATTTGGGTGTAACTGACAGGGGTAAGTGTTTATAAAAAATTGGTGAAATCGTCATTAAATTTTATGTTTTATGTTTTGCTTTCATAGATGAATTCGTTTTAATACAGAAAACTTTAAAAATTGAAAAACCGGAAAATCTTCAGGGCCCTAAGTTAAACGATGTTATGGAAGCCACTAAAAATGTACAGCCAACAAAAAGTACTCCGCCGATTGTTAATTTGGAAACGTTTCTGTTGCAGAATGATGTAAGTTCAAAAACAAAAAAAAAAATAGTTCGATTCATTTTCAGCTTCGGTTGCGAACAGGTTACGTATACGTTTACTACAAAGAAGTTTTTAAAGTTTCCACGAGGCAATAGTTAAAAAGATCATTTCCATTTCATCTGTAAATCGTGAGAGATATTCGTTACTAAGATAGCTTCCTTACTCTGTAGTCGTAATATTCTTTATCTTGATGAGAATTACTGATTGGCGGCCTGAACCTTGGAATCTCTCTCGTTTAGTCTAATCCTGAATTGTCGAGTGCATTCAAAATTCCCAGAATTCTCTCTATAAAGTGAAATCCTCATCGAATTTCGTTTTTTTCAGTTACAATTTGATATTCGAAAAATTTTAATATCACTCGCCCAATCCTCGGCCTATGTAATAGGAGCTGGCCCATATGCTGAACGTTTAATTGCTATGCTCAAATTACGATTATTAAATCGACGAAAACACGAGGCCGATACGATACAGTGTTTAGTCGATATGGGATTTGCAAAAGAGCGTGTAATTTATGCGTTACGTATAAAAAGCAATGTTTACTCAGCGGCCTTAGAATGGTTGATCGAAAATCAAAGTACAGCTAGTTTGGATGTAGCTACAACACCAGAAACTACTATATCAAATAAAATTAGTTTAAAAAATGTAAGTAATAAAAATGTTTAAAATTTGGTGAGAGTTATAATTTGATTACTGGTGTGTTTATTGAATTTGCAGACACCCTGTGAAAATATAGAGGCATTATTGGAAATAATTAGAATACATTCTCACCGGAGCTCACCACCGGCGAGAGATTTGATTAAGTCACTGGTTGATATGGGATTCATTGAGGAGCATGTGACGGAGGCACTAAAAGTGACACGAAATAATCAGGCGGCTGCCGTAAGTTAAAATAATTCAACTATACGATACGATTCAATATAAATGTCTAATTATTTTGTATCATCTATTTATTACCAGTGTGAATGGTTAGTTGGTAATAGATCGCGTAGTTTAACTGAATTGCGAGATGGCTTGCCACCCGATTCACCAGTATTAAAAGCTTTACTAACATCACCACAAATACAAATAAGTTTAGGAAATCCAAAAATGTTTTTGGCTTACTTATCAATGTTAGAAAATTATTCGTCTATGGCTATGTGGTTAGGCGATTCTGATACATCAGGAGTTTTGGGACACATATTACGTACATATCATGAGGAGAAGCAGATCATTGCGAGAAATCAGTTTTGTTCAACACCTTTATTTGCAACACCCTCAACACATAGAAATCGTTGAGTTTCAGTAGCTGATACAGGGCATAAATCGGAAGAATGAAATTATGATATTTTAGTTTGACTTATAACTTAAATAATTCTGTTACAAATTTCTGCAAGCATGCGAATTGTCGTTAATCATTACTTTCTGTAGGTTACCATATTATGAAGATTTCCGGAGGTCACCTTTTGTTTTTGATTATAGTGTTTGCTTATTTGAATCATTTTGAAATATGTACTACTTTATTTATTATTAGTCAAATTGTGGAAGCTTAATTTACAGCAAAACCCGAATTGTCTAATGAAGAGAGAACAAAACATAACAATTCAACCTTGTTTTGCCAAAATGTATTACTTTATTGATACATTTCCGTTATCCTAAAAAAACGAGGAGTTCGAGATCAGCATGCAGGAGGTGACCGAACCAGCATACTCGCTGTCCTTAATTTCATGCACAAGGTCAGGAATTCGCATTAAATTGCTGATCTTACGATTATAAAGAACTCGGTATGTTTCATCTGTTGACGTCAAATGTATCCTACAAAACCAAAAAATAAAATCGTTTGTATTTAAGAATAAATATTTACGAACAATTTTAGTATATTTGTACTTATCTGATTGTGGTTCTACATAGTGATATAGGAATTTTCGACCAACTTATCATTTTATATAAAACGCCACAATAGTGGTTTTCCAATCGATCACCGCAAGTACTTATAATCAGTGTAGTCAAAATGAGTAAAACATAACATCAACATTTTTCGTTCACATAATAACAAAAAATAATGTGACATTAGTTTATTCTAAAGCCACTAATTACAGCTGTTTGATGTCACAAACTCGAAAACTGTTGACAGTAACTTTTTTGGTAATTTCGCAACATAAGAACTTGACTAAAGTAATTTTTCCTCATCTTTTTTCAAAAATTTGTAGTGTCACTCTGAGGACTAGTTCGGAAATAAGCTTTCCGGCCAATCTTAAATTGTTTTGGGCGAGTCCGGAGGTTATACCTTTCGGAAGTTTTCTTATAAGCCGTATCAATGTTTTTCTTTACTTATTTATGGGGTAACGCCAGCGAGGAAGGAAGTGGTAACTGAATTTCGCCTTCCGAATTGCCACTAAGACAACAGAATAAAATATGGGGAACCACCGATCGTTTCGTGTAAGCCGTTCTGAAAAATATTGAAACACATGTACTACAGTCGCGTGCGTAAATATTGTATCGCGTAATATCGAGTTGCCACATTACTCCGCCGCCAGACTGAAAGTCGGTATTATAAAAACAAAATCATACAATTCAACGTACTTTACAGGTATTACCAACTACAAATTCATTCTGACCTTCTGTCGAATGACCTTGTCCGAATGTGAAACGTACTATATGAGCTACTAGGATGCGGTTGTGTTTATAGTGCCTCAGAGCTATGACTCGTTGATCGCATTGGTTGCGATGTTAACTGTTGACTCGATGACTGCGTTAATGCTGAAGGCAACTGATGGCTCGTCGACTGCGTTGATGTTTGAGCGTTCAATTCATCTTCGGTAAAGAAAGCTGGCTTGATATTTTTGAATTTCGGTTGTTTAGCTGGATGATAAAATACTTTTCATGACGCCTAATAATTTCAAACGGACCATCGTAAGGTTGTTGAAGAGCTGAGCAAACAGCATCGTGTCTTACAAAGACGTTAGTACATCGATGAATATCCTTATGTAGGAAAATATCGTTTTGCCAATGATGCGTAGTACTCGTTGGCCTCAGGGAAGTCATTGGTTCGCGAAAGCTGCTGATGAATTCTGACTCGTCAGTCGTCATTCAACACGGATGCCAGTTCACTGTCAATCGGTTGTGTGGTACGTAACTCATTGATTCGTGATAAAAAATTGGCTGATACGTTCGATGATCCAGATATATGTCGAATATCTGTGGAAAATTGCGACACAAAATCCAAGCGGCGGATCTGCCTTGGAGAAGCCTTGTCCAATCGCTGCTTAAATCTAAAGACCAATGGCTTGTGTTCGGTGTAAATGTAGTACAACACTGTCGGCCCTCGATCATATACCGGAAATACTTTACACCCAGGTATATTGCCAACAGTTCACGATCGTACGTGCTGTATTTGCTTTGCGTATCGTCTAGATTTTTTGAGAAAAAGCCCAAAGGTTGCTGCTGTTGATTTACAAACTGATGTAAAACCGCACCTACTGCGTTATCTGACGCGTCAACTAGCAATGATAGTGGCGCATTTGGTGATGGATGGCATAATAACGATAGGTCATATTTACGCTGACTAAACGCTGCAACCGTAGTGTCGTCCCAAACAAGAGGTTTTCTATCGTTTTTCTTATTGCCTTTAATAATCTTTTGCAGTATCATCTGGTGCTTGAGTGCGTTCGGGATAAACTTTCTATAAAAATGTATCATTGCCAAAAACTGTTTGAGGTCCTTGGCAATCGTCGGAAGCTTAAATTGTCGAATAACTTCCACTTTATCTGGCAACGGCTGAACACCAACGGACGAAATTCTATGTCCAAGAAAATCTATCGCTGACTTTCCGAAGTAGCACTTCGATGGGTTTCCAAGCAATCAATATATCATCGATATATGCGAATACAAAGTCAAATCCGCGCAGGTCATGAACCTCTGAAAGGTTTGTGCCGCGTTACAGAGGGCAAACGTCATATACATGAACTCAAATAGTCCGAATGGTGTTGCTATGGCTGTATTGTGCACATCGGCTGGATCTATCGGAACCCAATGAAATGCTTTTTGCAGATCGATTTTCGAGAAAAAGCGTTTACCGAATAGGAAGTGACCACCATCATTAATGTACGGTAGCGGATAGTTGTCTGGCTTTGTGACTGCGTTTAACGCACGGAAGCCGCATCAATTCCTCGAAATCGGCCTTTACTGCTTTGTATTTTTCCGACGACAGCGATGATGTTTCGCCATAGTATTCGCCATGCCGATTTCGCCGCTGAATCGCGTAATGTCAACAAACTCATGCAGGAACGAAGCAAATTGATGATTTGCATCAGAAGTTTTAACTACTACATCGTGCAGACTAGCGATTACTCCATGCTTTTCGAATGACGTCACCTTGTCAATCAATTTATTACTTGCCACGTCCACAAGTATATTGTAGTGCGATAAAAAATCCAAACCGATTATTGGTTGCTTAACGTCGGCTACCGTAAACGTCGACGTCAGCGATCTTCTAAGCCCGAAATTCAATTGAAGGCGCTTTTCACACGGAGAGCATCGATATATCTGCTCCGGTGTCAATCAGGAAACTAATCTTTCTCGAATTGTTGTGAACGCAAAGCTGATTAACACTGATTGCATCGTGCAGCGGTGTTGATGATGTTGACTGGATAACAGCACTACTATTACTACCACGGGATGATGGTTTCGATGACTATGAATTGTTAGTGTTACCAATAACTTTGCTGTTAGGCAACACTGTGCTTGCTGTGCTATTACTTTTAACAGTTAGCTATGCTTTATGAGGATTCGCTTTGTGATGGCTGTGCAAAATCACACGGCTTTCTGCATTTATTTGCCGAAGTTTCATACGTTCTATGATACCAGAATGTGGTCGTTTGATTTGGACGATTTGAAGGTGCTCCATTTTGCCCATGAGACCAGCTGTGAGCTGGTGATTTTGATCTAAAGCGGCCCAAAAACGGTGAGGAGCGATCCACAGAGATCTGTTGCATCTGTAATGTTAACTCCTGCAATTGCCGCTGGATTTGACACTGGTCATACTGAGGCTGGACGCAATATGCTTGCGGTGGTTGATTTATCGTCTGTTGACTTAGTTGACTTACTGAGAGATTCATTGCATTCATAACCGCATCTGCTACTTTCGCAACTTCGGGTAACTCTCCCTTGCTAGCACTGATAATAACCTCACCTGGATCGGCAATCGGCTTAACCAAAAATTTTTCAATATATTTTCGTCTTTCGTGTCGCTAACTTGTCGAAGTTCGTTCAACAAATGGCTTGGTCGGCTATCGGCCAGCGGATGAAAAATGGAAGATCATAGTTAGGATTACCAAGGACTGGCGCGGATGAAAGTTCTGATTCTAATATTTCAAATTTTATTTTGCTCCTCTGCTATCCAAATAAACTTCCCCATTTTAAGGCAGTCACTTACGATACTATCCATCTATGCTATTGTAAGTAATCCACGTGTTTGTTTGACCTTGGTGGTATTCCAAGTATTTGATTTCTTTCATTATGAAATTTTTTTTTTTCTATGTTTATGGTGAGACCTGCCTTATGAAGAAGATTGGCAACCTCCTCTAACAATTGCACGAATATGGAATCGTGCTTTTCGTGGAGAATCGCTTGATGCATCAAACAGCAGATTAAACGCGTTACACAGCCCAAACGGCATCACACGAAACTGATAGAGGGGTTGCCCAGGAACTACAAATGCGGTATTTTCTTTAGCGGTTTCTGTTCAAGGGACTTGCCAAAAGGCATCCTTTAAGTCTAGGGCAATTATAAATTTTGTATCTGAGAACCTTTCCAATAATCAATTTATGATCGGGAGTGGGTAAGCGTCCTTTTTGGGTACATTGTTTAATTTTCTTGCATCGAAGCAGAGTCTGGATTTCCCATTTGCTTTCTTAACGACAGAGACTGGTGACTTGGTGAGCTCCATGTTCCTTTACTAATTTCAATGGGACCAAGTTCGAGCATTATATCTATCTCTTTGTACAAATAGTCATGAACAGCTGGAGAAACAGGATAGTACCTCTGGTTGATGGGTTTACACCCCTCCAGGATTTCGATGTCATAAGAATGTAAGCTTGTTCTCCTCAGACCTTCCTTTGAAAAAGATGGGAAAAAGTTAATTATTCGATCAAATTCCTGGGTTTGGTCGTTATTTAACGAATGTTTTTTAGGCAATGCGTTTTCTTTATAAATTTCAGAAATTTCAGACAGCTGATAAAGCAGCTGGTTGAATTTGAGTCAGCTTAATGTGTAACGACGAGAAAGCATTTCGCCGTTCCAATCAAGGGCTTTGAATCACAACAACAACAAATAAATATTTTGTATGGGTCGAATGCACTAGGAAAAAAAAATTTGAATAGTAATGCAAATCTGGCGCGAAATGTTCCTATTGTGTGGCGATCGTATGATTTTTTTATTACGGTTGTTATATAAAAAAAAAAATTTACGATTTTTTTTTCCTATTTGAAAGGCAGTTATGTAAATTTTTTTGAAGACGATGGTCAAAATTATAAAGGAAAGTAAAGATATACAAAAAAAAAAAAATAGAATCGTTTAAACAGTGAAATTACTATAAATATTAATTATTATTTTTTTTTTAATTAATTAAATAACATAAATATTTACTTATCAAATTAAGTCTAATTAACTATAAAGTGTCGATGAATTAAAATAATGCAAATTAAATTATAAAGTACATACATAATTTTAAAACTGTGTTTTAAAAGAAAAGTGAATGGACAAATTACACAAATAAATAAATAAAAAAATATATAGTTTTGGTGATAAGAAACAGTTAAACTAACTAACAGTTAATCTAGTGCGAACGAGTGATAGTTCAGTGCAATAACGAAAAAAAAACTAAAACAAAACTGTTACATGGAATAAATAGTAAAAGCCTCTCGTTATTAATTAATAAAAGTTAATCCAATATGTATAATGGATTAATAATCAATTAAAAACAAAATAATCAATAAAAACATAAACTCTGTATTTATTACACCATAAGTGAAATAAAAATAAACAAAGAAAAAAAATAAAATAAAGTTTGATCACAAATACTAAAAGAAGGAAAAATAAAAGAAAAATCGAATCCGAATTTCCATTAAATTAAAATATATGACGTCACATATGGAATCACCGGCAGCAACATCCTCACAAAAAAATTTTGCAAGTTGAATTAATTAATATTTTCATTTATAATTATTATTATTTTTTTTATTACATTATGTTCTGTAAAGAAATTTTTATTTTTATTTTATTCACATTTAAATTAGTTTATTAAGAATAGTTAGCTTAGGGTGTAGGTTTTTTTTCTTAGTTTTAAGAATAGTTTTAAGAAGCTCTTGTTGCTTCCTTTTTTTTTTGGAATTATAATTTTGTTTCTTGTTCTCGATCTATTTTTTTTTTTATTATTTTTAATTTCGCAATAAATAACCGTATTTTGTTTGTACGCAAATTGAATCATAAGATCCGCTATTGATTTTTTTATTTTATTTTATCGATTCTTATTATTATTTTTGTGTCATGTTAGTTGAGTAAATTACTTCGAGGGATGAGTTCGAGGTGAGTAGCTTTCGTGTGTGAGTGAAGAGTACAATAAGCTGTTGTGTCCTACCCTGTAACTAGATCCGCGTCATGTCTCTGGAAAACCCACGCATTCCCTGAGCTTTAGCCGGCAAAATGACCGCCCAGAGACAATAAAATGACGTGGATATCTGTTAACTGACGTGTATTGGAGTTTGGTTTCCTGTTCTAAATTTTGTTTTTGAGTTGCTGACCAAACTCCATTGCATTTCGTTACAAATGTAACGTGTTTTAGCAAGCTCCGTGAAAGATTCTTTATACGATTGGTGCTTCCTCTAGTCATGAATAAATGAAGTACTCTAGCTAATTGATCCAAAGGAAAGCCATCGTCGAAAGCCATTTGCTCAATACTCTTGGTTCTCTCAAAAACCAAATTCAAGTTTTCCTGTAACTTGTAAGCATAACCCGTTCTATAATTAGAACTGGTTTGCGTTAGTTCACTTTACGACAATCTGACTTCATGATTAAAACTAGAATTTTGTTCCGCGAGTTGTTCGGTTTGGTTTCTGACTGGTTTAGCAAAGTTGCTACAGTATAAAGGTTCTATAAAAGGTAGATCGGGAAATTGTGGAGGTTCCTCTCTTAGCAATGACGTCACTGAGAACATTTTGTTGTTGCTTTGGTCCCACATTCAAGGTATTTGTAACCAAATTCGTTGTTGATTTTGAATGTGATAGGAGTGCGTTCGGAAAGTTTACACTAGTTCGTGTTTTAATTGGATTTTTAAAACTTTCAGACCTTTCATCTTGTATTTTCAATTAAGGTCACCAGTTCTAGCTTGAGAATCTTGAGCATACGTTGATTCATTTAGCAAAGATTCATGTAAGATAGTTTGTTCTGCAATTGGATAAAAAATGTTCAAAGTAGCGTAGCTTCCACAGCTATTTAACAATCTTTCGACGCGCTCTTTATAATGAATACACTGCACAAGTACAGGAATGACTAAATCTATTCGAGGAGTAACGTCAATAATTCGGCCATAAACTATGTTCGATTTTAGAGGTTTTTGGAATTTATTTAAAACCTCTAATGCTCGTCTGATGCTTGTGACCTTATATTCCTTTCTAGGCATTCAACTTTAATAAATTAAACCTACATTCCACTATGTGGATCCGTTAAGTGGGGAAACCTATTACAATTGCATCTCAATTGCATTGGAATTTGGTAATTGGTTACGCGGGACCATTACGCGGAAGTATGCTATCTTCATGATAAGATAAATGATAAATCGATACACGGACACACTCGTACCTTAATTTTGGATAGTCTACGCTTTCGATCACATAAGTCTTTGTAGTACATTCTAACAGACTATCTTTCTTTTAAACGTATAGGGTTCAGAACGTTGTCACTACATCGTGCCCGTGATCGTCGTTGTGAATCCAAAAATATCTTAGGCTACGACTACGATTGAGGTCTCATAACAAAAGGTTTGACAGATTAGGGTGTTAACCGGTAGTTTTCGGTTACATCAAAGTACGAGCCACGTACAAAATGCAAAACAATCCCATGATGAGAAGCGATCTCATGGCTTGGTCATTTTCTTCGTTCGCAAAATCGGACACCAAACAGACCGCGGCACCAATGAATGTAGGACCTCGCGAGATACCACTTACCGGATAGATGGATGAAGTTGAAGGGAACCATAACTCACTCGTTCACAGTGTCTGGAATTCCGACAGTTGCATTATAGTTCAGACATTTTCGGTATTTCTTTTCGTCAAAAACGTTCTAATGAATTCGGGATACCAACATATTCCCAAAAATAAAACTCCTCAAAAAAGGAAGACTCCATTAAATTTTTGTTAACTACAATATGAAAACAAAAGGAAGCTACATAATTTCTGGTCATCCTTGCAGAGAAAAGACCAATGCCAACCGGCTTCGAGCAGTTCTTATTCTAGTAAGTGAAATACAAACGTCAATATTATTATAAATATACAGTTTTCTGACGTTTTCCTGTCATCTTCGCCCAAAGGGGCCAATGTTAAGCGGCTTTGGGAAATTCTCTATTTTAGTATATGAGTAATTATTTAAAAACACAATACCAACCCAATGAATTGCTAAAAATTGTTGGTGATGTGGAATATATTCGAAGATTTTTTGTATGAGGTCATTTCGGGTTTAAATAAATGAAGTCGAAAGGTAAGCATGAATAATAGTACCGATTCATCGTTTTCTGACCCCACAATGAATTCTGAAAGATCCATACACCATTCAGAATAATACATTCAGAATAACTCTGATTCTACGACCTTTTTGGGCACTATACACGAAAATACATCGCTTAATCTGGAGTTTACTACGAGAGGAGAAGCAGCATTCTTACTTAAGCATTTTTCGATTATCGAAAGAAACAACTGTCGGGTATAATCTGGTAACTAACCTCCTGAAACTAATAAATACTTCCGACGAAACTATAAGAGGACTTGGCTGAGTTTATTGGGAACGAATCTGAATAACGGTGGCCTTGGCTAATTTTTGCGCTACTCAATAAAATATGCGATAAAAGCAGTAATCTATGGCCAAAAGTAGATTTTCCAACTAATGACGATATTTTGATATTCTTAGGCAAAAGGTCAAATGCCCTGGAGTCCCTAAAGTCAGAAGTAGAAGAACTGCTTCATAACTTCAAATGTTAATTCTCATGATCGTTTGCAATCAATTCGGTAAA
Organism: Tipula vernalis; assembly: GCA_958295665.1. Lineage (NCBI taxonomy): Eukaryota > Metazoa > Arthropoda > Insecta > Diptera > Tipulidae > Tipula > Tipula vernalis. Next base: position 347,194,043 of record OY282559.1, read on the forward strand.
ATGTGATATTTCCAGCGGAGAAACCATATCAAAGAATCAAAGCGTTGATTTAATGCACTCTCAGATATACACTCAGTATACCGGAGCAAATCGAAGAGGAGGTGTCAAATATTTAATATAAAAAAACTTCATACATTGGTGCACTAAAATCTAACAGAGTCTAGCTTAGCCGCACAGGCATCTAGTAAACCACGATTTTATTTGTAAAATCAATAAACTCTCCTTTATCTCGATGGCAAAATTCGAAACAATAAAGGTCAAATTGTCGCAGAACTGACCTTAGTTAGATGGGTTTTGGTCGCCCTATTATCAGTATCTTTAATACATAAAATTCAGCCAAGAATAGCAATCTGAAGTCTATTTTGTTGCTAACACAACCATAGATGGCAATGGAAGATTTATTGTGAGATTATACCGTTTAATGAACCAAAGCCGAAATATATGGATTGGACATATGACGAAATTTATCACAGAACGGATAATCCAAGATGCCACAAGATTAATAGTTGTATTCGAAGCGTCAGCCAAATCTGTGTCAACCGCTTCGCTCAGTGGTGTACTCCTATAGTAGAACCGATAATACAATCAATATAATCGAAATAATTTTGCGATTTCGAGAACATGTGTCGCCAGGCCAATGTGTCGTTTGGCGTTCTAATCACTGTTACTAAATACATTACTGGAATAACAAAGAGACTCTCATTCTACGCAAATATCTAAAGATAATCTAACCGACCAAAGCTTCAAAGTTCTAGGACTCCATTGGGGTCCACAACTGGATTGATTTCGTTTTACCGCACGCACCTAACCAGAACTAGACATTTCCACCATTTCCAAGAATCAGGCTGTCCGATAGCTATAACATTTGACCGATTAGGCCGATTGACACAAACTTTATTTATTTATTTAATTTATTTATTACCAACGAATGTGCGAGGTTTAAGATTCTTCTTCAAACTCTATCTGTGGCTTTCTAAGTTAGACTGGGATGAGAATTTACCATCAGAAATAATATACAAGTGGACGCGGATAACGGATGACTTGAATGCTAGCAAAGAAGTGGCAAACAAATGTCGACGATTTAGAAATACATGTATTTTGCGGCGGAAGTAAAATAGTTTGTCGTGCCACCGTTTATCTTCGGTTAAGTTATCCTGATGGTCGCAGTTCTATAAACCTGGTTACTGCAAAGACTAAAGTAACAACTATAAAGCAAAGCAAATATCTGTATCGCCGTTGGAGTTATGTGCTACCCTTTTATTATCCAAATTGGTTTTATCAGTTCAAATGGCCACTACCCTTTCAGTAAATTCAGCCACAGCTTGGTTTGACTTAAAAATTTTTTGGACTGGCTTTCATTGCGCCCTTGAAAGTAGACAAACTTCGTTGAGAATCAAACATCTAAATTATCCAACACTGGTGCTAAATAGTGGCGTGGACCAGAACGGCTTTTCAGAGGATACCTGGGAAGAAAGTAGGCCGATCAAAATTTCGATTGAAAATTAGTTGAATGAGAAGATTCATAACCAACTGTTGGTTGGAGAAATTCCTTCCGTACCGATATTCCAGCAGTTTAGTCATAGAAGAGTTCATAGAATAGAAGAGGTGCATAAGAGTCAACCGCAACTGAAAATTAATTACATTAGTTCCGTTTATCGGCCAGAGTGGTATGTGCTGAAATGCTCATTGGGAAATGATCAGACCAATTTAATATTGAATCAACTCATGCTAATATCTAAACGTCAAACTCATATTGTTTTTTCACTTCTTTGTAATACAGCTAATAAAGCAGTTATACAGTTATATTAAAGCATTTCGGTTTCCTTTTATTTTACTTAAACTAATTACTAACTATTTTACTTAAACTAATTAGATCTATAGTTTCTACAGGTTATAGGCCCAGTAAATATCGTTTGCCGAAAGGTGAAAATAAAGAATCCAAATAAAGTTAAAGTTTAATAAAAAAAAAAAAAAATGGCAAATCCAGAAATAAAAAGAAGCTACGATGTGCATCCATTGAACGGTGAAAATTACTTCGACTGGAAGTATGAAATGGAGCATTTCTTGAAAGGAATCAAATGTTGGTCGATTTTGACGGAAGCAAAACCGGTCGCTACTGAAACCAGTGCAAAAGAGGCTGAAATCAAGGAATGGGAAGAAAACGATAAAAAGGCTCATGCAAAAATCGTTTTGAACACATCGCGGCCACTTCACAGTATCACTCGATCGGCGAAAACGGCAGCTGAAGCTTGGAAAGCATTGGGAGACCATTTCCAAGGTAGGACACTCGAAAATCGAATTACAATTATACGGCGCATTTGCAAGAAAAGGATGGCTGACGGCGGTAATGTTGAAACGCACATAAATGATATGAACGATTTGTTTCAACAATTGGTCGAGCATGGTGAGACGGTGATGGAAGCATGGCGAGTGGCGATGCTTTTGAGCAGTTTGCCAACCAGCTATGATGCATTGATTACAGCGCTTGAATCAAGGGACAAAGCTGATTTGACGATGATATTTGTCAAAGCCAAGTTGATTGCCGAATATCATCGACGCATCGAAAATTCAGGCAAAACTAAGGAATCGATTTTAAAGACGACTACCAGCCATTTGGAGTGCTATTTTTGTAAATCTAAAGGTCATCTAAAGCGAGACTGCAGAAAATACGCACAGTGGAAAAAGAACAATCCAGAAAAGGGTTCAAAACATAAAGCGAATACAGTAAAGCAAAATGGCGACGAATTCTTGTTCACTACATCGACCAGTGACATCAACACTTGGGTGGTCGACAGCGCTGCAACAAGTCACGTGAGTGGCAATAAAGGTTTCTTTGTTGAGTTGGGCGCGGCCGGCATCAGCTTGACTGTTGCAAACGGTCAAAGGGTTCACGTCGAAGGAAAAGGTGCATGCAAAATCGAATTCGTCAACAGCGATGGGCAAATCAATGCAGCTACACTTACGGACGTTTTGTATGTGCCAGGAATTAAGGGAAATCTAATTTCGGTCAAAAGGTTTTAAGGTAATTTTCTACGACAAAATGTGCGAAATCATCAAGGGAAACGTGCAAATCGCAATCGCAGACGAAATCAACGATTTGTATGTGTTACGTCAACCGAATAAAGTCAACGCAGTTGTTCAAAGGCTTGAGCACAAAGCGAATTGTATTCACAATTTGCATCGAATTTTTGGTCATCGTGATCCAGAAGCAATCAGGGAAATGTGTTCGAAGCAAATGGTTGATGGTATCGAAATCGTTGATTGCGGCATCAAGGAAAAATGCGAAGTTTGTTTAAAGGCAAAACAGACTCGGTCGCCGATTCCAAAACAGTCAATAAGCAAATCAAAGAATGTTTTGGATTTGGTTCACACGGACGTGTGTGGGCCAATGCAAACGGAATCGCCGAGTGGACGACGCTACTTGTTGACGATGATCGATGATTTTTCGAAATATACAGTCGTATATCTATTAAAGGAAAAGTCGGAAGTCTTCGAAAAGCTGCAACAGTACGTGGCAATGATTCACAACAAGTTCGGTCGAAAGCCAGTTATTCTCCGATCGGATCGAGGAGGAGAATACACCGGCGCTGCGGTAAAGAAATTTTTACAGGACAACGGTATTCAGATGCAATACACAGCACCGTACTCAAGTTTTCAAAATGGCGTTGCTGAACGTAAGAATCGCACGTTGATTGAAATGGCTCGATGCATGTTGGTGGATGCTAATTTGCCAAACATGTTTTGGGCTGAGGCGGTGAATACGTCTAATTATTTGCAAACACGTTTACCATCAAGAACGATCGAAACTACACCATTCAAGCTGTGGAACAACAAAAAACCAGGTATGAAGCATTGCGTTACGTGTGGTTCTAAATGTTTCGTTCATATTCCATCAGAAAAGCGACGAAAATTGGACAATACGGCAGCGCAAATGGTTTTTGTTGGTTATGATGAAAACTCGAAAGCATACAGATGTTTTGATTCAGTAAAGCAAAAGGTTGTCATAAGCCGTGACGTTCGATTCGTCGATGGCAAAGGGGAAATCATTCCAGCGACGGTATCAGTCGAAATCCGAGAAGACGAATCCAATGAAGACGTCGAAAGGCCAGAAGATGAATCGACACCAGCAATTGAAGAGAACGCAGCAATCGACGAAAACGAAGAAGGGTCCGAAGACAATTTGGCTGTTGGGGGACAACAACAGCAACGGCGCGTTTCACAGCGATCAAATAAAAGTGTTCCACCAAAGCGATTACTTGAAGAGATTCACATGGTAGAACAAGACATCATCGAACCGAAGATGTTATCACAGGCGCTAAAAAGTAAAGAATGCGAACAATGGAAGCTCGCAATGGAAGAAGAAATGAAGTCATTGCATAAAAATGGCACGTGTCAATTGTGCGAATTGCCAGATGGTCGTGAAGCAGTCGGATGCAAATGGGTTTTCAAATTGAAAACAGATGCTGAAAGTCGTGTTACTCGTTTCAAAGCACGACTGGTGGCTCAAGGTTTTTCGCAGAAGTTCGGCACCGACTACGATCAAGTGTTCGCTCCAGTGGGAAAGCAGACGACATTTAGAGTATTGTTGGCATTGGCATCCAGAAACAACTACATCGTTCGTCACATCGATGCCAAAACAGCATTTCTAAATGGAAATTTAAAGGAAACAATCTACATGAAGCAACCTCCAGGCTTTGAAAGGGGCGAAAATAAGGTTTGTTGGTTGAAGAAAAATCTCTACGGGCTGAAGCAAGCAGCTAGGTCATGGAATGAGGCAATCCATGCGGTCTTGGTCGATGCAAGTTTTGAATACAGCACAGCAGATCGATGTTTGTACCGAAGAAACATCAACGGTGAATGGTGTTTTTTGTTGCTTTACGTCGATGGCGGTATTGTTCTCGGAAAACCAATGAAAGCAATCAATGAGGTAATACAAATTTTATCATCGAAATTTGACATCGAAGACCTGGGAGATATAAGGAAATGCTTGGGCATAGAAGTCGAAAGAACAGCAGACGGCTTCTATTGTTTAAGTCAATCGAGGTACATTCTAAAGATCACATCGGATTTCGGTTTGAAGGACGCTAAAGATTCAAAAGTACCAATGGGCGTTGGTTACGGAAAAGCAGTGAGCAAAGATAATTTGCTGATCGACAACAAAAATTATCAAAGCTTAATTGGATGTTTGCTATTTGTTTCGGTAAACACTCGTCCAGACATTTCAGCAAGTGTTTCAATATTGGCGCAGAAGATGAGCGCACCAACACAAGACGATTGGAACGAATTGAAACGCGTTGTCAAGTACTTGAAATCTACAGCAAGTTTGAAATTAGTACTTGGTAACAGCAAACATGACGGTGAACTGTTATATGGCTATGCGGATGCAAGTTGGGCCGAAGACAAGAGCGACAGAAAATCGAACAGCGGTTATGTGTTCATCGTCAATGGCGCAACAGTCAGTTGGGCGTGCCGAAAGCAAAATGTGTGGCACTCTCATCGACAGAATCTGAGTTCGTAGCATTATCGCAAGCGTGTCAGGAGGTTTTTTGGCTCAGGCATTTGCTAGAGGATATGCAGCAACCGACAGCGTCAGCGGTAGTGATATATGAAGACAATCAAAGTTGCCTAAGTTTGATTGAAGAGGAAAAGTTGTCAAACAGAACAAAGCACATCGATACGCGACGAAACTTTGTTAAAGACTACATCGAAAAGGGAATCATAAGGTGTACGTACTGTCCAACAGACGAAATGCTGGCGGATATCATGACAAAGCCGTTGCCAACATCAAAACACGTGAAGTTCGTCGAGCAATTACAACTATTAAATTGAGGAGGAGTGTTGAAATGCTCATTGGGACATGATCAGACCAATTTAATATTGAATCAACTCATGCTAATATCTAAACGTCAAACTCATATTGTTTTTTCACTTCTTTGTAATACAGCTAATAAAGCAGTTATACATTTATATTAAAGCATTTCGGTTTCCTTTTATTTTACTTAAACTAATTACAGCTGGAAAATAGATTACGCATCTATAGTTTCTACAGTATGATACGGGTAAGAGGCAGAATCCATCAATCATCAGCAACACAAATATATAGGAAAACAAACATCGGAAGATTTTACCAAAAAATTCGGAGAACACATCAAGCAAGGGAAGGTGCAGTTTTATCGCTTTTAATCAATACCCTCAGACAACGTTTTTGATTACTGAGAATAAAGATGGTAGCACGAGAAATAATAAGGAACTGTGCACATAGAGAGGTCGAACCAAAATACAATCTATGGCCGAGTTACCTGGATCCAATTTGTAAGGTCGTTTACGACGATCGATATTTATAAGGCAGGCCCAATATTTATTTATTCAAAGAGGGGAAAAAGTCAAAATGGGTTAAAAGGCATACATATATTGCTCTGTTTGTATGTGCTAGTACCCGACCTAATAACTGAAAAGTTGTTGGCAGTTTTAAGACTATCTAATGCTCAATGTGGTTTTCCAAGCAAGACTTGCTCACAATGACTCGAGTTTTATTGGCGCCAATCGTGAGCTCTTGGAAGTGTGCGAAATGTTAACTAACAATAAGAATATTGTATCTAAATTTCTTTTAGGAAACAGGATCAATTGACGGATTATGGGATGCGGCAATAAAATCCGTGAAGTTTCACCTGAAATATACCATTGTGCCTACACAAATAGAAGCCATGCTAAGTTAATATAAACTAGTAATAAACAATCCATGTTTTCAAGGTGGCAACATTTACCACATTTATTACAACACTTTAGGAATCATTGGCACATTAAAAGTGAGCAAAGTGGCACACAGAAACTGCGGCAATGTTTTGACTGATGACATCGTTTTATTTATTTACGCACAAGTTAAATTTCATCATAATCGTTTAAGGATTTCATCTTACCTGGCCATATTCCAGGACTCTATCCAAAAATCTAGAATTCCATTTCCATCGCGGATGTCAAATTTCACTAAAATCCATTAAGACATACTATAGATAATTTCCATCCTAATTGGCCATAGGTCATTATTTGAAAATCAAATAATCTTAAACGTCAAATAGCACAGTTTTCCAAGTTTCAAATTTTTTTTTTCGTTACTTTGAACCTGATTGTAGAATCGTAGTTGCGCGGAGTCGCATGTCCTATTCGAAATGAAACGAACAACAGTATTGAAAAAACGTCACCACAACAAACAGCTGCTTTTAATTCATTTTTATATTTCGTTTAAAAATAAATGATTGTTTAGTATTTGATAAACTGTCATGTGGTCAAGTATACCTGTGGTTTGTTTAATTTGTACGAAGTGATAATAATTTGCAATAATTGTGTGCATGCAATTTTAATAAAAGTTTTTTATTTTGATGAAGTGTTGTGCTAATTTAAGTAATGTTTTTAGAAGTAAAGTGTAAGTTTTCCAATTTGTGTCTTAATATATTTTAGTTTTGCTTTCTTTTATTTTATATTTAATGAAAGAAAATTGTAAATCTCAAATACATACAGAAGTTTTTATGTTTTGAATGAATAGTATTCTAAGAATATTCGAATCGAAGGTAGACAATCGTCGACCTGTATTGTCAAAGTGTAGTCAACTCAATTTATTATATTCTCACATGGTTTAGTGTAAATTCTAATTTTAGTTGCATCGATTTTAGTTCAATCGTTTTTTTTAGTGTAGTACATCAATAGTTGTTATTGATTGTAATTTATACTAGACAACGATTGTTGATATCAAAACAAAATAAATAGTTCATTGTCGTTTCAATAAACAATAATAGTTGTAAGTTTCCACCTTATCGCATTTTGTCAGTTTATTAATTTATTTATATATTATAGTTTACTCGAATAAATTAGTAATAAATAAAATAACAGCGACAGGAAATTTTCATTTGAGTGCAATCTTAATTTGATATCAAATAACTTTGTTGTTTTAAAGATTTACATATAAGATAATTTGTCAGTGAAAAATTCTCTTAAAACGCAATTTAATTTACTCAACTTTTAAAAATTTCGAGTATCGAATTACTCGAGTAGCTTCTACACCGCCGTTTGTTTTTGTTAATTCTGTCCGACTTCTTGGAATTCTTATGGAAAGAAAATGCGAATTCTTTAGTATCAAAAACCAAGCTTAAAATCTATTAATTCATTGTGCATTATGTTGTAATTAGTCAGTGGCGGCTGATGACATAAATTTTCACCCGTGACATAAGTCTTAAATTTATCAAGCAATTTTAACTTATACATTGTAAAAAACCGCTGAAGTTTTTATAAATAAACGAACTAACATAAGTTGTACCAATTTTTATTGTAAAATCGTTTTATTTTTATTGTTTTATTTTATATAGCTAATTTGTTGTTAATTGTGTTATTTGAAAACATGAATGAAAAAATAAATTATTTGCATGAAATGAACACGGCACCAATTGGACTTAGACTAACTTTTTATTACAAAAAAAAATTATTTATTTTACATTTTTTTTTGGTTGTCACAAGCGACATACTCGTATACTCCGAAAATAATTATGGTAAGAATGTGAATTATGGTACAAAATTGTGGTAAGAATTAAATTTACCATTACGTAGTGTTCACAATTATTTTACAAATACTAGTTATAATCTGTTATACAATATTAAACAATGTTATGGTTTGAATCTTAATGAGGTAAGTAATCTGCGATATAAATATATTGCAGTGATTAAGGCGTAATTTAAATTAATATAAAGTAAGCTGATACACTAAGTGTAGTTCTTATTTTCATTGTTAGGAAAAGTGATTGATGGCAATAGACAATATGAGGCGCAGCCATTCTCCCTCCGTTAAGTTTACTACTTAACCTTGACTGTTGCTGTGGGTTGTATGATTGATTGTATTGTCTTCGCTGGATATTGGAAGACGACATAATTTAACAATAGGTCTCTTCATTTCGCCTTTGATTGTTTTGATGGTTACCACTCGAACTAGTCCGTCGAATCCTGGGTGAAGTTGCGTGATGATTCCGAGTAACCAACGAGCTGGAGGCAAGTTATCCTCCTTAATGAGGACGACTTCATCGATAGCAAGATTTGGTAATTGCTGTTTCCACTTAGGGCGTTGTTGCAAAGTATGAAAATATTCAAGAGACCATTTATTCCAAAAGCCCCTGAACTCGTTGTTGAATATTTTGCCACCTGGTAAGTCGTGACATCGGGACTGTTTGAAGATTTGGCGGGAATACATGTGGGAGGTTCACCAATTAAGAAGTGCCCCGGTGTAAGCACTATTAAATCATCAGAATCTGCGGTCATGCGGCACAATGGTCGTGAGTTGAGCAATGCCTCGATTTGGCATAGCAAGGTGGTCATCTTCTCGAATGTCATGCTGCTGTCACTGGTAACTCGATGGAGATGGTGCTTGATAGATTTTATGTTGGATTCCCAAAGTCCACCAAAATGTGGAGCGCTAGCTGGGTTGAACGAGAATTTAATCATAGTCTGCGAAAAAAAATCAGATATTAATTTATTTGTTTTTTGATTGTTAAATTGTTCGTGAAGTTGTTGAAGTTCTCGTTTAGCACCGACGAAGTTTGTGCCATTGTCGCTAACTATCTCAGCTGGAATCCCTCTTTGGCTAATGAAGCGACCTAACGCTGCTATGAATGCTTCGGTGGTCATCTCAGAAACCAGCTCTATATGGAGAGCGCGATGTACGCCTTAGTCAATGGGATCTTTCCTCGACCATGTTTTGTTTTAATATGAATTGGACCAGCGTAATTAACACCGGTAGTTGTAAAGGGACGACAGGCCGTCAAACGTTGCTTTGGTAAATCACCCATGAGCTGTGTGGTAATATTTTGTTTTTGTCTCACGCATTTGATACATTTCTGACAAAAATAACGAACTGCATTACGGCCATTTATGATCCAAAATCTTTGTTTCAGAAGACTTGATAATAAAGATGGCCCAGCATGTAGGTTGAGCAAGTGAGTTTCGTAGATTATCAACCAAGTAAGTCTATGGCCTTTGGGTAATATGATTGGGTGTTTCATGTCAAATTGGCAGTCAAGATTCGACAGACGTCCTCCCACCCTCAATATTCCATCCTTGTCAATGAATGGTGACAATGAAATAATATGACTTTTACGATCAATAGGTTTTCCGTTGATAAGTGCTTGGATGTCGAACCATAATGTTTCGCGCTGAACTTCCTTGATGAGAAAAGATTCGGCCTTTCGAATCAAATCAATAAAACACAAATTTGAATATAACCATCGAAAAAGTGTTGCAACGATCCGTTTGACCTTGTTAAATGATGAAAACTTGTTCAACAAACTTGAAGCAATTTCACTGCATTCAATATGAAGATGTGTTACGACTGGTGAAATTTGACGTTCTTCGCACATTGTCTCGAATTGTAGTGGGTTGCTGGATGGCCAATTTTGTTCTTGACTTATTAACCACTTAGGACCGGACCACCATTGATCGAAATTTTGAAGTAGTTCTGGACGAATCCCTCGTGATGCAATGTCAGCAGGATTTTCTTTAGATGGTACATAGTGCCACTGACTTCTAGGCACTACTTCCATGATTTGAGACGTGCGATTACCAATAAAAGTGTTCCATCTTCGCGGATGATCTGATAACCAAGCCAATACAATTTTTGAGTCAGTCCAAGCAAATACTTGAAACTGGTGGTCTCGGAAAATTTTAGAAGAAAATTTGATTAGCTTCATCAAAATAAAGGCTCCACATAGCTCAAGTCGTGGAATTGAGATTTGTTTGATTGGTGCCACGCGAGTTTTGGCAATGATTAGTGATGTTTTAATATTGCCTGCTGCATCTTCAACATGTAGATAAACTACGGCTGCATACGCCAGCTCAGATGCATCACAAAATGCATGTATTTGGATCGATTTCGTGGTTGAAGAAATGAAAAAATGACGAGGAATTTGGATGGTTTCAAGTTTAGGCAAATTCAATTTTATACCCTCCCATTGTTGACTGACATCTGCCGGGATTTCATCATCCCATTTAGTGTTTCGAATCCATAATTTTTGGAAAAGTATCTTCATAGCTATAACCGATGGAGATACCCAGCCCAAGGGATCAAAAATTTTGGAAATCTCAGAGAGTAAATGTCGCTTGGAATACGCCGTGCTGGAAGTTGTGTTGATTACGAATGAAAAAACATCTCTCACAGGATTCCATTGAACACCAAGAGTTTTGATGGTCGCGGTATCATCGTCAAAAGTTAACATGGTAGGTTCTTTAAGCTTATCAGGAATTCTAGATAAAAAATCTGATGAGTTCGATTTCCATTTCCTTAGACAGAAGCCGGCTCCCTCCATAACGTGACATAGTTCTTCAAACAAGTTGACCGCGATATTAGGGTTTTCACATCCAGAAAGTAGATCATCGATATAAAAATCACGTTTTATGATTGTGGCAATTGCTGGATAATTTTGTTCATTACAATCAGCTATTTTTTGAAGTGTCCTGACAGCCAGAAATGGTGCACAAGACATTCCATATGTGACTGTGTTAAGTCGGTAAGTTTTAATTTCTTCCGTAGGATTGTTTCTCCAGACTATTCTCTGAAAGTCAGTATGATTCGTTGATACGAGAACCTGCCGATACATTTTTTCGACATCTGCGGGAAAAACGATCGAGTGCTGCCTAAAGCGATTTACAATAGTGATAAGATCATCTTGTAGAGTGGGTCCTGTAAGTAAAATGTCATTAATTGATAAGCCGGAAGAAGATTTACAGGACCCATCGAAAACGACTCGAAGTTTGGTAGTCGAGCTATCTATCTTTTGAACAGCATGGTGTGGAAGATAAAAAACATCTTCATCAAGTTTGGCTATTTCATTCTGCGGAACTTCCTTCATATGCCCCAAATTCAAGTATTCGCTCATGAATTTTTTATATTCAACTGCAATCTGAGGGTTTCTCATGAAACGACGTTCCATAGTTATAAGTCGACGCACAGCTGCAGATCTCGTATGTCCCAATTTGCCGTGCGGTGTGATAAATGGCAGTCGTACAATGTATCTTCCAGTTTTGTCCCGTTGGACTGACTGGTTGAAATATGATTCGCACAATTGATCATCTGGCTTGTGTTTCAATGCTGTTGGAGGTTCCTCAAGCTCCCAAAACCGTTGAAGGGTTTTGTTCACATCATCATCAGTGATAGTTGCTGGAACCGACGTGGTTGAAGGGTCATCATGTACTTGAGGCCCTAGAAGAATCCACCCAAAAATGTTTGACTGTGCATATGTATGTCCTGCTAAGACGATTTTTTCCGGCTGCATTAAATCGAAAAATAAGTCAACACCAAATAAAATATCAATTTCTCTTGTAGTGCCGAGATGTGGATCAGCTAGTTCCAGTGAGGGCAATTGTTCCCCAAATAAATTACCATGATCGACTGGATGAAGGGTAAGTAGCTTCGGTAAGACGTAAGCGCTGAAATTCAGAGTATTTGACGATGAAAACTTTGATGACGCGTTGATGTTAACTACACCTCGGGTCTTAGCAGCTTGTATATCAGCCAGGCCGTTTACAGCGATTGATGATGAATATGAACGTCCAAGTCGCAGGCGCTGAACTAGTTTTTCCGATATGAATGTACATTGCGAACCTGAGTCGAGCAATGCATTGGCAAAATGTTTATTTCCATTCAAGTCACGTATATGAATGAGAGCGGTCGGTAATGACGCAAGCCGCGGATTTGAAACGATACTTGATTTAATTGTAGAAAAAGATTTTGTGGTTAAAGTGGCGAAATTTCATACAATGAAAGAGATGATGATTTGCATTGCAGCATGGGCACAAGGACAAATTTGAATTTAACGTCATTGTTTTGAAGAACGGTTTTCCCCTGGAATGTTGGTTTTGCTATGAAAATGGTTGGTTTCTCCATCATCAAGTCCGTCACATCTGGTATTTAAAAATTGAAAAAAATCGGCAAGTGTTGGAAAATCCTTTTCGGTTGTTTCCTTTGACCATAACTGTTTTGTCTCACTATCCAGCTTACGTAAAATAATTTGTATCAACCATGCATCTCGATACTCCGCTTTGCTACCCATGGCTCGAATTCCGATTACAATTTCGTCACACTTGTCACAAAGTGAACGAATATCAGATGCCTTCCCACTCATTGCTGATGATAAATCGAGAAATGTGGTGATGTATGATGTCAAGATTTTTCTTTTCTTGTCGTAGCGTGATTTCGAAGATACAAACGAATCTTCAAATGCAGGCCAATTTTTATATGTACCATCAAATTTTGCAAATTCTATCTTTGGTAACTTGACATGATCATAACTCAGTAGAGTGCGGTCTGCCAATTGAGCCGTTGTTGTATTCAAGTTTTCAAACAATGACATTTGTTGATAGAGCATTTCTGAGAGTGCTGGATGCATAACGGATTCAGAAGGAGCCGTGTTTGTAGCAACCTGTTTTGTACGTAATGATCGCATTAATTGTTCTCGAACAGCAAAATATTTATCTTCAAATTCTTCGTACTTTGATATTTGACCGGGAAACGAAAATAAATTATTTTCTAACGTTTTAAAATCTTTGCAATATTCATCTAGTTTAATAATACGAACTTCTATGGCCTCAACTGTTGTTTCATCAGTAATTTTATTAGCCCACGTTTGCATTTTAGTAACGGATGCCAGTGTGTTACCTCGAGCTAATATAATTGCGTCTGCTATCTTCACACACAAAGGTCACACTAAATTAACCGAATATAATTCAACACGGTAAAATTACGGTGATAATTTTAACAATATGGACGACTAATATTAATTGATCGGCGTTTATTAGTTAATTCAAGTTAATAAAATGAAATTGTTTGTTAATAACAAAAATTGTTCTACTTATCGTTTCTTGCATGCCAGGAACAGGATTGTTGATCAAACCCGTATGTTTAGTCACCATTGATCTCGATCTCACACACTATCTTGTTGCACTTATAAATATTCTCGTATCTTTAATTTTTGCCACTGTTCACACGACACTTATAATTATCTGCTTTCGCGATATTAATTTTTGCAGCACAAATTATGGAATGTACGCACATACGAAAAACTTGATTTACACTATACCGTTGTGTCTATACACTTGATGTACTTAAAAACACTGTAACTAACACTATCCGGCTCGAAGGACCATAAAAAACCGCTGAAGTTTTTATAAATAAATGAACTAACATAAGTTGTACCAATTTTTATTGTAAAATCGTTTTATTTTTATTGTTTTATTTTATATAGCTAATTTGTTGTTTATTGTGTTATTTGAAAACATGAATGAAAAAATAAATTATTTGCATGAAATGAACACGGCACCAATTGGACTTAGACTAACTTTTTATTACAAAAAAAATTATTTATTTTACATTTTTTTTGGTTGTCACAAGCGACATATACTCCGAAAATAATTATGGTAAGAATGTGAATTATGGTACAAAATTGTGGTAAGAATTAAATTTACCATTACGGAGTGTTCACAATTATTTTACATAATACTAGTTATAATCTGTTATACAATATTAAACAATGTTATGGTTTGAATCTTAATGAGGTAAGTAATCTGCGATATAAATATATTGCAGTGATTAAGGCGTAATTTAAATTAATATAAAGTAAGCTGATACACTAACGCCCGATTTCACAAAAAAAGAATTAATCTCTAGTTAAATAATATTTTCTCCCTTTCTTCTTTTATTAAATTGCAATTTATTTTATAACACAAATTCAACGCATGCTAATTTTATTTCCTTTTTTACATGAACATTTTAACTGGAGAGCTAAATATTTAACTGCCCAATTTCGTCGAGCTAAATATTTAGCTGAAGGCTAAATATTTCTATCTAAAAATCAAATATAATCAACTTGCATAGAATTTGTATTATGAAACAAAACGTAATTTTATAAAAGATGAAAGGGAGGAAATATTATTTAACTAAGGATTGGATAGTTTTTTGTGAAACCGGGCATAAGTGTAGTTCTTATTTTCATTGTTAGGAAAAGTGATTGATGGCAATAGACAATATGAGGCGCAGCCACATTGGAAATGTGAAACAACTTATTTGGGCACTGTCATAAAGGGAAATCAAAACCGGGTAACGTTAAGCATTACAAATAAAGGGCCTATTTGAAAAATGAACACCTGTCAGTCTGACAATTTTAACCGACGTTCCTAATTTTTCCTAAAATAACAAAATTGTTCAAAAAATAGTTCGAATCTATGAAAACTGTTATATTATTAAATAAACTAGTAGGTTACCCCGGGGACCATCCCGACCCCATCTTTAAACTGGCGATTTTATCCACCAACTGCTGAACCCTTATCTTCTCAGCTTTGTGCGACTTGAAGAAATTCGATAGTTTCCGTTTTTGGATCCGATTTCAGTGTGATCCTTCCGTTTTGAGCAGTAGCTCACTGAAGGACCCAGTTCCAATGCACAGCCTTAGTTCAGCCGTCTATTTGATTAGGTACTGTTAAACCTAATGTAACTAAGCACTTTTACAATTTATTCAGAAAGCAATTATCAGGGTTGTGTAAGTAATTGGGATATCACATGATAATTTTTAGACAAACTATATTTTCTCGACCAAGGGTCGGCCCTAATATCTCAGCGTCCTGATTAACAACTCTAACCCGTGTACAACAAAGTGCATTAGAAAATGTTTTTTTATTTTTTTGTACTCCTGTAATTTAATAAACGGTGAAACTCTACCGCCACAGCTACAGACCACTTGGGAAGGCAGAAAGAATCCGCCACATTATTTATGCCGTTCGTTTAATTAACCTTTGTTAGTGTCTAGAAATTTTGGATTTCCGACCTCCCCCCCCCTTCTCCCCCCTAATGACTTTCAAGTGCCCATCTCCTGGTGCTTCTGATACATCTTGTGGGCTCCAGCTATCGTAATTTCATCAATAGTGGCAATTGCAGGTAAGTTTTCTCCGCTTCCTTATGCCGAATAAAAAGAAGCTGATTTTTCCCGACTGTCACATTGTGGTTAAATTAATATTTTATATAAGGGCGCTTAAATAAACATTAATTCACCAACTACTCACTTAAAATATAAAGAATATAAAAATCTAGTCGAATAGGTTATTCAAAACTCACAGAAACCAAGGAAACTAAAATTTAAACTTTCATTTGCTCTCTTGCCCAAGCGATACTAAGCAATATACTTGAAAGTAAAATGATCTATATTTTAAATCCTTTTCTTTTTAAATGACAGTTGGAGACTCCTCTTAAAACAAAATAGGTTGATCTTATAATTTTTGCATAAAATGCTGAATTTATATATTTAAATTCAATTGTTCGCTATTAGGTTAGGTTAGGTTAGGTTGGAGTGGCTGCTTACGCACACTTAGACCGGTGACGGTCCATTGTGATACCACAGGATGTATCCCCTTTTACCCCTATTGGAACCATTTCGAGCTACTTATGTAGCGTAAGACGTCCCGCACTTTAATGTTTTCGAGATCCGAGAGGCAGTCCATCCTGAACTTACCTAAGTGTTTGTGCCTTCTGAGAGCCAATGCTGGACACGAGCAAAGGAAGTGGACCAACGTCTTTTCCTCCTCTTCGTCCAAGCAGCTCCTGCAGAAGTCATTAGCCTCCAGACCCAGCCTTCTTGCATGTTCTCCAAAAAGGCAGTGTCCCGTGAGAATTCCTACGACCGTTCTTAATTCACGTCTGCGTAAGGATATTATTGCCCTAGTGCGCCCCAAGTCCAGCTTTGGCCAAACTTGTCTTGCAACTCTACAGGTGAGGGTGTTAGACCACCTTTCCCCCGCTGAGGATAGCGCCTGCTTCCCAAGTGGTTGTCTCAGCGCTGTGATAGGCCTCCCAGACTTGCCCTTTCCGGTTGCAGCTGGAGAGTCGTACCATGCCTAGCAAGTTCATCTGCCCTGCAGTTCCCCATGACGCCCGAGTGACCTGGGACCCAGATTACCTGGATGTTGAAATGCTCACCCATCTCATTTAGAGATGAGTGACAACTCAACGCCACCCGTGACGCCAAAGACACCGATTCTAACGACCGGATCGCCGCTTGACTGTCCACATAGATTGTGATATCGTCTGAGGATAACACATTATGCTTCAACCACGTCATGACCTCCTCAATCGCTACGACTTCAGCTTGGTACACGCTGCAGTAATCAGGGAGACGAATAGAAATATTTACATTTAATTTGTCACAGAATACTCCAGCTCCTACTTTGCCGTCTAGCTTGGAGCCATCTGTAAAGAATTGCAACGCTTCGGTTTCCGGTAACGGTCTATCCCTCCAGGATTCCCTTGAAGGGAAGGAGGTCCGAAATCGCTTCTCGAAGCGTAGAGTAGGTTTAATGTAGTCAAGATTCGCCAGCTCATCCTTCAACGATCTGACAATAGTAGAGTGTCCTATACTAAGACACCTCCACTGAGAGACGGCTGCAAGTCGTACAGCCGTATTTGCCGCCATCTGTTTGCCAAAAATGTCGACCGGAAGAAGGTGCAACATAACCTCTAAGGCACTTGTCGGTGTCGACCTCAATGCCCCGCTAACAAGCATGCAGGCCGTTCTTTGTACTCTCTCAATCTTACTTTTGTAAGTTACCTTGTCCAGAGCTGGCCACCAATCACCCACCCCGTACATGAGTACAGGTCTCACTACGGCGGTGTAGAGCCAGTGTACCAGCTCCGGCTTCAGACCCCATCTATGACCAATGGCGTTCCTACAGGAGTACAAAGCAATAGTAGCTTTGTTTATTCTCTCCAATATGTTGGGCTTCCAACTAAGCTTACTGTCCAAGATAATGCCCAGATATCTAGCTCTATCAGTAAAAGCAAGTCTCGTGCCATTTAAGGTAGGAGGGACAACTACCGGGATTTTGTATTTTTTAGTAAAGAGTACCAGCTCTGTCTTGGACGGGTTAATACCAAGTCCACATTTGTCAGCCCATTTCGTAACGATGGTAAGCGCATTCTGCATTACGTCTACAATCGTGCCCAGGAATTTCCCGGTAACAGCTAAAGCTACGTCATCTGCGTACGCGATAACTTCAATACCCTCTCTCTCCAATTCAAGTAGTAACCCGTTTACCACTATGTTCCAGAGAAGAGGGGACAGAACCCCCCCCCCTGCGGGGTTCCCCTAGTTACTCGCCTCTTGAAGGTGGAGTCCTCCAACTTCAAGCTAACAATCCTGCTTCCCAGCATATAATTGATTAACCCTATCAGAGGAACGTCCACCTCCAAAAATGACAATCCCTCCTTGATTGCCTCCGCTTTCACATTATTAAAGGCGCCTTCTATATCCAGGAAGGCCACCAAACAGAATTCCTTCGAATTAATCGATTTCTCAATCGTATACACCAAGGCGTGCAGAGCAGTGTCCACAGATCTACCCTTTGTGTACGCATGCTGAGACGATGCCCACTTCCTGGCACCTATTTTATCTCTGATGTATACATCCAGCAGCCTTTCCAAGGTTTTCAAAAGAAAGGATGATAGAGTTATTGGTCTTAGGTCCTTAGGATAGACATGTGAGCTTTTCCCCGCTTTCGGTATGAACACCACATTGACCTCCGTCCAGTACCTAGGAATATAGCCCAGCTTCAAACACCCTTTGAATATAGCTTCCAGGTAGGGAAGAATAAATTCTGAGTTGTTTTGAAGTTCCGCTGGTATAATTTGATCCGGACCAGCCGATTTAAATGGTTTAAAACCCCTCAGTGCCCATAGGATCGGTTTTCTGGTTACGATATCCTCTGTGGTTACTGACAGTGATTCCTGATGATTGCTACGCACCAACAGGTCTTCAAAGCTCCCTGGGAAGTGTGTCTCGAAGAGAAGCTCCAGAGATTCTCCACTAGAAGCTGTCCAAGATCCGTCCGGTTTTATCAAAAAACTAGGACTAGATGTACTTTTGGAAAGAATCTTCCTAAGGCGGGAGGTTTCGGATACCTCTTCCATATTATCACAGAAGATTCTCCAAGACCTCCTTTGTGCCTTTCTTAATTCTTTCTTATAAATTCCGAGTTTCTCCTTATAGGAGTCCCAATCCTGAGCCTCCCTTGTATTTTTGGCTCTATTAAAGGCTATCCTACAAGCCTTACGATAGGTTCCCAGTTCCCTGGAACACCATCCCGGTTTTTGCCTACCCCTAGGCTTAGCCAGTGGGCAGGCAGCGCGAAAGGATCGGTTGCATGCGCTAGTAACGCTAGCCACCATGTCCTCCAGATCCCCAACGGTCGTCGGGGGCTCCATTGCCCTCGTCGGTAACATTTCCTCCAATAATTCCCCATATTTGCTCCGGTTGGTCCTTCTAGGGTTCCTGAAGGCTTCCCGGGTAGCAGGGTGAATATCGAGGCTATAGATTAAATATCGATGATCAGAAAAGGAGTGTTCCTTATCCACCCTCCAATTTTTAACCATATGAAGAATATTATTTGAGGCAAGGGTCACGTCTAGAACCTCCTGCCTGTTACTAGTAATAAATGTGGGTTCCCGCCCAATATTACACACTGTAAGGTTAGTACTCATCAAATAATCAAAAAGCGACCAACCTCTTTCATTAATGTCTGTGCTTCCCCAGATAGTGTGATGCGCATTAGCATCAACTCCCAGTACCACACCTACCTTTGATTGTTCCGCTTTACGAATCAGCTCCTCCAGGTTATCCGGAGGAACCTCCTTCTCCCGGTCCATGTAGGCTGAAACTAGCCAGAATCTACAAGTGCCTACTTCCAGGCTAACTGCAGTAGTGTCACCATTGCTGTATTGAGAGAGAAGGAAAAGATTAATATTATTTTTCCCAAGAATACAAGATCTGATCTTCCCAGACTTACTAGAGGATATAATTTTATACCTCTTGGTTCTGATTCCACAGATCCTGTTGTTGTTAATCCAAGGTTCTTGGATTAATATCACATCCTCACCCGACCTAGTCAGCCTGAGGAGTAGAGCTGCCAAAGCAGCCTTAGAATTGTGAAGGTTAATTTGTGTTATCTTAATCATAACCATTTAACCTCTACCTATCTCTATGGTATATTCCTGCTACCGCAGGAATATTATTTCTCGGTATTTTGGGGTGCGCCGGATTCGCCCGTCTCGCCACCCCTCATACCCTCTGTAGAGGACTTGTCAGTGCCGACCCGTCTGGCCTGGCTGCCGACAGCCTCCTCCATCGGTACACCAGCTCCTTCGCTTATGTGCCCCTCCTTATACTTCAAGGGAGGCCTTGTCCGACCGAGGTCGCCGGCTTCACTCTCCCCCATACCCTCAGGTTCTCCCCCATGCTGCTGGTACCCCCTTCAGGCCTGGGCGGGTTGCCACCATCCTCCGGTTGGCCTCCCGTACGCGCTTCCGCCCCATCCTTTTTATAAACGTTGAGAGTAATTGACCCGAAACCGAAGTCAATTACTCCCTTCGTTTTGTGCAGGAGGGCAAGGGACTCCTTATTTATTACCATAATTGATAATTTCGAGCCCCCCTTCGCCTCCTCCTGCTTGACGATCTTCCAATTTCCGGTCGGAAGACTCGGGTTACTGGCCTGAATGATTTCCAAAGCCTCGTCAGGGCTAGCCCGTTCGGATGGCAGCCAGACACGTGCCCTCGGCCTGCTGGGAATTTCCTCCCGACTAACTGCCGCAAGCTTTGCGCCTGGCCACACCTCCCCTACTTTGGCTATAGCCTTTTTATATAGATCCACAGATCTAGAGTCCAAGCATGCAGTCATCTTCACACGCCCTTGATACCACCACGCATCTCTGCAGGATGGGGGAGGTCCCGGATTTTCACCCAGGACCCTATAAAGACGAGGTTGAGTGCATTATACACCAACCTCCATTTTTCGGCCGCGATGCTCCCATCTTCTTGACTTTCGTTAATGACGGCTAGCATCAACAAATGCTCCCTCATGACATCGCTGAACAGCTTTGTTCCTGAGTTGGAGCTCGGCTTCCTTTCAGTCACCAACTTGGCCCGCTTGCTATTGACTACTTCCACCACGTCCTGGGACCGCTGTTTTTTCGACACATGGGCCCTTTCCGAGCCTCCGCAGCCCACAGTGCTCCTTGCCCAAGCTACTGATGTTCTTTGCTCTTCCGTAAGCTGCCCCTCGGGGGTCGCAGCCCACTTCTCGAGAATTCGGAATGCCGAGCGGCGATTCCTGTATCGCCTTTTCGCCGGAGGAATGTCTCTCGTCCCACTCCCCTGTGCTGCGTTGGTACCGCTAACTCCCGGGACTTTTGTCCTAGAGCCAACCCCCTTTGCAACTTTAGAGGCCCCACCCGTCTGGTTCGAGGTACCCCCATTCACTGATACCGGCTTTTGAGGAGAGGTGCCCTTTGTTTTTTCGTTGTTCGATCTTTCCATCTGATTCCCACGAGTATCGGAGAAATAAAGGTCCGCCTGCGCAGAGATCCGAATACGCAGGTAAGGCTAAATACAACTGGAGGTCGCCAGATATCCAGAGAGCTCCGTTAGCGACTGGGCTTTGTTAAATGGGCCCCCAGCCTAGTTGATCATCAGCACGGGTCGCTTAACACCTTAATCCAACCCATTCGGCTCGCTAGCACCACGGCCTCCCAGCACCTCTTCCCTCCGTCCACATTCTCTCCCCCTTTCACCTATTCACATGGAGAGCCCAATCCAATGGGATCCATTCCATTCCCCGGGTCACCCGTTTATAGGGGTACCCCCACTCATCACCCGCGGAGACTCCGGAGGTGTAGAGAGGACACGACGCCCAGTCCGCCGTGGTTATTGGTCGATGGTTTTCTGGCGCCATCTGTTCGCCTTTCCATGCTGGGCATCATAGGCACTCAGAATTTAATGAACTGAGGTTAACCACTCCCCAGTTCCCTGAGACTCTCCCACCAGCTGGACTGCGGTTGGGGGCGGCTTATTTAATTCACCGCTAGCCTACCTATCGATAGGCCGTTCACTATCCACCACCTGTGACCCCCCCGATAGCTGCAGTACGCCACGGGATTGTTCGCTATTGAATATGATAGATCTTATTGGCCTTATTGTTACTCATCGCATAAGCTAATGTCGAGTTCTATGGGATTTTTGAAATATAGCAATTTTGAACGTGTCCCATAGAATATAAACGCAAAATGATGTTTTTCATCGTTGTGTTGGTAACAATAAAAAAAACAATATATTTTTGATTTGAAAAAAACAAAAAGCAGTTGTTTCTCAGTGTGTCAATTTTTTGTGTTTTTATTTCGAAAAGTCGAAAATTTTAATATTTTAATAATTGGCCATGGAAACAGTTAATTTATGTGACTACCGACTAGTCCGAAACGAAAATAATATCGTTATATTGGACGGTGGAATGGTTTTACTTGAGCGTTTAACAGGTAAGGATTATAAAACATTTAATTAAGATTAATTAGAATTCATGTATACAATTTTTCACCAATAAATTATAATTTATAGATGGTGTCGTCATGAAAGGCGTTTATGAAGAAGTTGCCGCATTCTATGGATTAAACGCTACAGCTGATAAAATATACCAAGAAGGTAAACACGAATTTTCTAATTTAATTTCATAAAATAAAATTTTTAAAAATTATTATTTCAGTTCCAAATAATGTCATACAGCGACCCGAAATCGGTCAACATCATGTCGAAATTGACTACGGCCAATACATCGAGGAGGATCCGGAGCCATTAGGAAATGAAGAGAGTGGTACAGTAGCCCTTACTTCGAAATTGCAGCAAAAATTGATTTTTTTTTTATTTTAGCGGCAAAAGAGTCTATTAAATGGAATGACGGGCAAACCCGGTTTTTGCTGGAACTCTACGTCGATAATTTTTCAAACGTTGGCCCAATGAAAAAATTTAAGACAAAAAAAAATATGTGGCTTTTTCTTTCCAGCGAAATTAATAAGAACTATAATGTTTCTTTTTCAGCGTTGCAAGTCGAGACAAGGTATAGGTGTGTCATGAAAAGACGAAAAAAAATCATTGACAATAATGGGACAAGTGGGAGACCGCACATTCCAACGGAGTTTGAGGAAGAAATCAGCGAGATAATTGCAACAGATGATTCCCTACTTCCCGAATGTTTGATTACACCGGGCTGTGTAACAAACAAAAGGCATGCAGAAATAAGTTCGAGTACATCGCAGATACCTTCGACTTATTCTGCTAACATCGAATCGCGACTAGCACTATCGGTACCAACCACATCGAATTCAGTTGCACCAACAACAACTCTTGAAGAAACTCCCCCACCAAAAAAACGAGTTAAAAAGACGGTGCAAGAGACATTTTGCGAAAAAATTTTGGCTGCTAAGCTAGCAAAAATTAAGAAAATGGAGGAGTTTTTTAAAGAAATGTCAGAGAAAAAAGAAAAAGCAAATCAACGAAAAGAAGATACCAAGGAAAAAAGGCATAGAGAGAAAATGGCAATGTTGGCGGCAATAGTAGAAATAAAAAAGAATTAAATTATAATGTTTATATTTATTGTTATTGTTTAGGAGATTTCCTTTTTAAATAAAAGTGAAATTAAAATAAACTAAAAACTATTTGTAATTATAATACGCTTCGTTTCTCCCTTATGCTTTAGTATAGCTTCAGATAAATTTACATTATCGGTTGATGTGGCACCTTCTAGCGTAGAGCTTATACCTCCTGCAATATGAGGTTCGTCACTGGATTGCCCATCCTCCCATAAGTCGTCATTCTCAATGCACAGATTGTGAAAGACGCAACATCCTAGCACAAACTTGCACATCCTCTCCACTGCGAAGAAGTCCAAGCGCATGAGCTGTCGAAACCGTTGCTTGAGAAGCCCAAACGTACTCTCGTTTGGCAGTGCTTTTTATTATATTTAATTTTATTTTGGTCTAAATTCCCAAAATCCTTGTATGGGGTTAGCAAAAAGTCCCTTAAAGGATAAGCAGCATCTCCCAAAACAAGATACTGGTCCCCAAATATTGCCGGAAGTTTTTTCGAGATCGGCGATAATTTAAAAATTCTCGAATCGTGTATTTTACTTGGCGATCCAATACACACATCAAGAAATTTCTTGCCCGCATCGCATATCCCTTGCAATGTCAAAGAGATCAGCCCATGCCGATTTACGTACGTTGATCTGACTTTATTTACAGGTTTCCTGATGTATACGTAGCATCCATCTATGCAGCCAATGACATTCGGAAAACCAGCGAGCTGAAATTTTACAAATTTTATAGTTTTCAAACCAGTTATGTATTATATTGCATTACCTGCGAAAAGTCCCTGGCTTTATCAGCCTTTTCATTTACCGTTGTTAGGAATTTAATGTGCGCGCTGTCGAAATATCGAACAAGAACTCCATAAAATTTGTAAGGTTCCTGTGAGCGGCAGACTTTGCAATGCCAAATAGATTTGCTACTTCCCTGTAGCTTTCCTTGTTACCAGCAAACCTTAAAATAATTTTCAAGTTAATTATTTTTGAAATGTTTTGAAGATAAAATAAATTATTACCATAAGAAAGCCAAACATTGCGATTCTGCACTTGTACCCTTTCTTCCACCACTTAATTTGGCCTTGAAGTGTTTGGAAATGTTGTAGTGGTAACTTAAGTGGTCTGACACTTTCCTCGATACACGAAAATGACTTCGAAACTATTAATACAAAATATTTACATAAATTTATTCATTTTAGCCCAAATTTTTTATAAAGTAAATTTTCACCACTTACTTCTTTTTCGGTGTAATCGTTAACCACGCTCTCGATAAAATTTTGCACACGATGCTGCGGTTCTCGTATAAAGAGATTTTTATTTATTGCAGCCAAGTCTTCATCGTCTGAAGAAGATAACATTAATCTCATAAATGATGAGTTGGAAGATGACGATGAAGATGAAGATGAATTTAACAATTCGGACAATACTTCTTCCATTTTAAAGTTATATTATTATTCACGAGACGCAATATTTTACAAAAGACAAATTTTAGAAATGGCAATTTTAACAGAAAAAAAAAACGATTTAAATTTAATTTTATAAAAACACGTCTAAGAATCGCAAATTCACAAGACGCAAAATTTTACGAATGACAAATTTAAAAATGGCGATTTTAACAGTTAAAAAAACAATTTAATTTTAATTTTATCAAACACAGGTACGAATGCGAATCACAAATTTTAAAAATGGCGCCACGCTTGTTTATTATTTTTATATTTGACAATTATCTTTGTTGGTATTAGTTTTGCTGGAAGAAAAATTTACCAAAAAATCTCAATTTCTCAAAATTGATTTACATCAACAAAAACATCAATAATATTTTCCCATAGTACTCACAAAATTGCTGTAAATCATTTTGTTTTGATTTACAGCAATTTTTTTTGTACCATAGAACTCCACATAAGCAAACAAGGAACTGATTTCGTACGAAATAGAAATGTATACTTCGATTACAATTCTAGCTTCTCTTAAATGCGCTTTGTAGCTTTACTCGACAAATACCTTAATACTGTACAGAGTAGACAGATATTGTATTTCTGTTTAGTTCCTGAGTCGTACGGCGTCGAAATACACGTAAAATTATAGTTTAACCCTGTGTCAACACGACACACCCGGGTATGTATTTGGAAAAATGTAAAAATCAATGTAATGGAAATTTCCTGTCATACTGAGTTTTTCAGTAGTCGCCAATCAAATTGGATCAATATTTAAGATTTTCGTATAAAATGCACTGTAAAAATTAATACACACCAGGGTATACTCGTGTTAAGAAAAAGTAGTTCGATACTCGTGTTGACACAAAGGTTAAGTTGTTATTTCTGATTTTAACTGTAGAGTATTTTCTAAGTTTTGCCGTCATTTTTTCCGTTTCAAACGATATTTGAGCAGTAATTCTGTGGCCTCCCAGCTTTAACCTCCAGTCTTATCCAAGCCATCCCTTTTATAGACTTTTGTTCACTTAGCATACTGTTAACGTTTTTGCCTTGTCAATCAAGGTTCAAATCAATGGATTGTGAATAAAAACAAAACAATTCAATTTATTACCAACGAATTTATTTATTTCACACAAAAATTATTACAACACAATTTACTAACGATAATTCACAAAATCACTTTATTTAATTTTTACACAATTTTACTGATCACTTTTATATTTTTATTTCGCATTAAAACACTTTTTAAATAACTTTTTAGTTCCATTTTAATCTTCACACTATCTCTTACCAAATACTAATAATCCAATTCAACTTCATTCGCCACCTTATATACACAAACCAAACTTCTAGAAAGCTCTAGTAAGAATAGTTTAGAAACATTTAGAACAGTTTTATTATGGAAAATTCCCTTTTAGTACAGTAAAACATTGAGCTATTAATTTAACTTGTTCTATTACAATCTAGGTGTCACCATTACAATACTTTTATTCAGATATTCGATGCGCCTAAATGTAAGCAAGCACTAGTACAAATTATTTTGAAAAAAAAAAATTATAGGAGTTTATTTTTTTTTTTTATTGATTCCAAAGTAGGACAGCGAACAGAGTAAATCCAATCACTCGCTGTCTCCAGTTACTTGCATTTATAATTATTACCACAACAAAAAACAACAGAATTACACACTTATTAAACAAAAAAGGTAATAAACACTTAAATTACTAAGGACGTCTGCTATAAATCTATTAACTATAATGATTAACTTAAGCTGAGTGCTTTAGCGATAACCATTTTAAACTGATTAGAGGAAAATCTGAAAAGATTGCAATTTTAAAAATACTCAACCCTTGTAACTTGAAACCGGTTATCTAGATATGTTTCAAAGAAATCAAGGATTACACCTCTAAAACCAGCATAGTATAATTTTTTAAGCAGGACGCTATGTTCAACAGTATCAAAAGCTTTCATATTATTGATGAAAAGAGCTAAAGTGAATTTAGTTGAACTGATTCCCTAGAAAATTGGAGAAAGCATCTTTATAATTGCATCTTCGGTGCTAGAGTCTTTTAGATAACCAAACTGTTCATTATTTAAAATTTTTGTGCTACATAAAAAACTTAACACTCTCGGCTTAACAAGCTTTTCAAAAATCTTCGAGAAGCCAGATAAAAGGCTTAACGTTCGATAATTATTCATATTTGTAGGATCATCTTTATTATAAAGTAGTATTACAATCGCCATTTTTAAATTATTGGAAAAAACTCCACTATACAAACTTAAATTATAAATAGTATGACAGCCGTACAACAATAAAAATAGCTATTTTTTAAATACACTTACACCACAGATGAGAATATCAGATGTTTCGGCAATTCAATCTGGAACCCAAAACCTGAAACTCAAACAAATTTAAATTATTTTTACGGGAGGTTCCATCTAACCTATAATAGAAGAAAGATAGTTAGTAGAGACACATTTTAAAAGCTCATTATTTATGCCTATTTTTGTTGTAAAAAATTACAATTACAATTTTTGCTTCAATAATTTAATTTTAAAATTTAGTTAAAATATAACGATTAAAAATGTTCAATAAAAGTAAATATTTGTTAAAAAAATTTTTTATTTATTTAGGATAGATGGTGTACTTAAATCATTATTGTAGTATTTTGAGTCCAAGATAAAGTATTACAGACACATTTAATATTGGGTTCCAGTTCAAAATACCGCAAAATCATTCGGGCTTGGTTCATCTGATATTTTTATCTGGGCTTACATATTGTTACGTTTTTGCCTTGTCAATCAAGGTTCGTATCACTGGATTGTGAATAATACAAACTCAATTTAATTTATCTCCAACGAATTTATTTATTTCACAAAATTTATTACAACACAGTTTATCAATAAAAATTCACAAAATCACTTTATATAAATTATTCTTAAATTTTACTGTTCACTTATAATTTTTATTTCCACAAAAACACTTTTTAATTCACTTTTTAATTCCTTTTTAATCTTTACTCTATCGCTTACCAAATATTACTAATAATCTTACAAGTTTACTCTATCGCTTACGAAATATTACTAATCCAATTCGACTTCGTTCTCCTTTTTATATACACAAACCAAACTTCTAGAAAGCTCATGACTTTTCCAGTTAGAATAGCGTAGAAACATTACGTAACAATTTTTATCATGGAAAATTCCATTTTAGTACAGATAAATATTGAGCTATTCAATTAACTTCTTCTATTACACACTAGGTGTCACCGTCACAATATTAGAAATGCCATAAAAAAACAGGAATTGTGGGGTGACACCTAGTGTGTAATAGAATAATTTAAATTAATAGCTCAAAGTTTTACTATACTAAAATGGAATTTTCCATGATAAAACTGTTCTAAACTATTCTTACTTAAAAGTCATGAACTTTCTAGAAGTTTGGTTTGTGTATATTGTTACGTTTTCACACAAAAATTATTACAACACAATTTATTAATGATAATTCAGAAATTCACTTTTTGTAATTTTTACACAATTTTACTGTACACTTATAATTTTTAAATCGCAATTCAACACTTTTTAAATCACTTTTTAATTCCTTTTTAATCTTTACACTATCGCTTACCAAATACTAATAATAATCTTACAAGTTTGCACTATCGCGTTCCAAATTCGAATAATTCAATTCGACTTCGTTCGCATTTTTATATACACAAACCAAACTTCTAGAAAGTTCATGGCTTTTCCAGTAAGAATAGTGTAGAAACATTTAGAACAATTCATCAAACCATGGAAAATTCCATTTTAGTACAGTAAAAGATTGAGCTATTAATTTAACTTGTTCTATTACAATCTAGGTGTCACCGTTACAATATAAAAAGGCGAACGAGATCGAATTAGATCATTAGTTTTTGGTAAGCAAAAGTAAAAGGATTATAAAGTGAATTAAAAGAGATTTCGAAAGTGAATTAGTGAGATATAAAAAGTAAAAATGATTAATAAAATTTGTGAAAATATTATGAAAAGTGTTTGTGAATTATTATTGCTGCTAAATAAATAAATTCGTTTGTGTTAAACTGAAGTGTTTTGTTTTATTCACAATCCAGTGATACGAACCTGGATTGACCAGACAAAAACATAACAATTGGTGACAGCGACGGAATTGTAAACAATAAAACAAAGAAAATGATTCTCTACGAATTAAAAGTTCTAGAATTAAAGAAGGAACTTGAGAAAAGCAGTTTGTCCATTGATGGTAGTAAAGCTACTTTACAAGCACGACTACGTGAGGCCGTGGAGAATGAAGCGTTAGATGCGGAGTATCATGATTTTGGAGAGAAAGTAAAGGATGCGGCAACCTTAGAGCAGAAAGAAGGAGATGAAACAGAAACATTGGTCGAAACAACACAAGTACCATCTGGAAGTTTCGATCTGTAACAGTTAATGACGAGCAAGGAGAGCAATCAAGCCAAATGATGGGACAAATGGAGACAGTAAATCGGTCAAATCAAGAAATTAAACACGAAATGAAACAACAAAAGGTTGACATTCAACACCAAATGGAATAGCAGATGGAGAAAATTGAACAGCCAATCCAAGTTATGGAGCGTCAAATGGGGGAATTAATGGAATCCAGAAGCGATTGTACGAAAAAATTCTTGAATTGTTCATAAATGCATACGGCGAAATAGAGAAACTGCAAACGGAAATTCAACATGTTAAAACGGAGATTCAACAGGTGGAACATAAATTACAAGCTGAATTTCAAACAGAGTTTCAACGTCTCGAGAAAGCATTAACTGATGTCAAGGGCAAGTGGAACAATGACGCAAGTGGTATAGACCATTTATTCAATCCAGTTAAAGCCACCAAACTTCAACGGAACAACATCTTTCGGCATTTTCAAATTTCAATTTGAGATGGTAGCCAATGAAAATCATTGGAACGATGAACATCGTGTTGCGGCGTTAATAGTTGCTCTCAAAGGCGAAGTAGCAGAGGCTTTACAAACCATTCCGGAACA
The DNA here is from genome assembly GCA_958295665.1 of Tipula vernalis. NCBI lineage: Eukaryota > Metazoa > Arthropoda > Insecta > Diptera > Tipulidae > Tipula > Tipula vernalis. The sequence continues at coordinate 347,223,967 of OY282559.1, forward strand.
AGAGCGCAACAGTTATCTCGAAATTATGAAGGCGCTAAATCGGAAGTACGGCAGTGACCATAAGCGGGAAATTTATCGCCTGGAATTGAAAAGCCGCTACCAAAAGGGAGGAGAATCGCTACAAGAATTTTCATCAGCTATCGAGCGATTAGTGTATCTGCCACATACAAGTAAGTCGGCCGATTATATGGAAAGGCTTAAAATTGACGCAAAGCCGAAACCATCGCTTGTGCATTGACGAACGAGACTGCACAAGCTATCAGCAGACCGTCCATGAAAATACGCCGAGTGGAAATCGATACAAGCATAAATACCGAGCGGTCTGGAAAATAAGAAGAAAACGGGGAAGATCACCACCTCCTATGCAGCGACGACCAACAAGCGAAGATCAGGCAGTGGTCAAACGAGAGGGTCAGATAATAACAGAGCCGTTAAACTAAAAAGAGTCAGCTTTAAGGGGACAGAAGCTGTGCAAATCGCACGATTGGAGGTATACAACCAGCTAATGGATTGAAGTTACAAACGGCTACTGGAGATACTTCAATAATAAAAGGCAAAAAGATCGTGAAAATAAAGATCGGAAGAACTCTTTTCCAACACGAAGTGCTGATTGCAGATATTGTGGATGAAGTCATTATGGGGATGGACTTCATGAGGGGAAATGGCTTCGTAGTGGATGTTGGACGAGGAGTTTTAATTTAAGGTAACATAGAGTTGCCACTTCAATCTAGCAGTGTACTAGGCGAATTATTATTGATCATCGGGAGAAGCTGCCACCGAACTCAGAGACGATCATGTGGGGAAGATTGGAGGGAGGTTCTGGGTCACCCAGTTTATGGGTTGTGGAAGCTAACGAAGAGGGGAACGGAGCCAAGGAAATTATAATCGAGAAAGCACTAGTTAAACTAGACAACGACCATAGAGTACCAATTAGGATTCTAAATCTCTCGGATAAAACAAAAACCATCAAGAAAGGGGCAATCATCGGTAAATGTGACGAGGTATCGACAATAATAAAATGTGAACAGAAAAGTCCGATCGGAGAAGCCGACATGCAAGGGCAGAAAGAAATGGTAGAACAACTTATGCAGAAGTGAACCGAAGATCTTACCGTGGGACAGAAAAATCAGAACAGATTGCATTGATTCAAAGAGGAAAAAAAACATTGAAACCCTTGAAACAATTTGTTGCCTGGTTTAAATCGTATTTTAGTAACCGCATTCAGTTTATTGAGCTTGGTATTGGAAGATCAGAATTAGTTCAAGCTAGTTCAGGGTTACCATAAGGCTCTCATGTTTGCAAATAATCTCAAAATATACAGAACTGCCGAAAACATCTTTGATACCAGGAAAATGTATGACCTCGAGACACTTAAGATCCTGTATTATGCCTACATCAGATCTCAATTTCAATTTGCTGCTAATGTCTTGTATCGTTTTTACGTCAAACCTATCCAAAACATTGAGAGTGTCCAAAAAAAGTTTATACAGTATATAACGTGTAAAGACGAATGGGATTACGACCATGATATAAATATGACGAGGTATGTTTGACAGCTGAAAGCACGTGGAACGTGACGTCATTCTCAGTTAATCCGGATATTTTTTTTTTAACTGGAAATAATTTCAACGACTGTACAAGATAAAAAAAACACAAATCTCAACCAAACGGAGTCAAAGTTACGAAATATATAACTCGAAGTGACGTCACAAAAAGGAAACATGGTGACAGGTCGATTGGTTAGAACATGTAAATATTTATATCATGGATTATGACCACGATTTACCATACTACGTTAACCTGAAGCGATTACCATCATATCGTACTGGATGTAGAACCTATCACCTGACATCATTGGTAAATAGACGAGAGCTGATTCTCGATTTGCGTATGGCTACTAACGTCCCATTACGACACCGTATTATTTATTAATGCCGAATGTTATTGCATCAGCCATTAGGTTCTTATACCAAATAATGATGGTTATACATACACTTTGCTTATTAATTATAACCTAAATAATTCATTGATAAGAAGGTTGATAGTAAATTAAAATCCAAAAAATATTTTATTTTATTTTGTGTTAGATGTGTAACCCGTAAAATCGTATTCGCAAAAATCCGGAATTGTTATCATGAATCGCGTAGTAATAGAAAATAAAAAATTAAGACAAACAACTGACCGTTAAATCACGCGTAGTAAAATGAATCAAAATATGTGTTAACATTGAAGTATGTTGTCATTATCAATGTTGTTTTGTTTTACGTCCGGAGGAAAAAAACTATTTTTTTAGCTTTCTACTTAACAACATCTTATGGCATAGGATATTTTACAATATCGGCTGATCATACAAAATTGTGTTATTCATAATATAAAATCACTAAGGTTATCATGAAAATATTGTTGTGACTTCCGATCCGTAAGTTAAGATTTTGTTTGCCTACTCCGTGTAGCGTATAACTTTTCACATTTCGGTGTTAAAGGTCAGAAAAACATTTCTTTGTCATTGTTAAGTAAAATACATAATTAGTAATAATACTTAAATACAAATTGCCTATAAATTATAAATTTAAAGTTTAGCAACATATTGTTCACGTTTCATATATTGTACAAAAAATAATCCAAATAAAGATGAAAAAGTTCAATGTCCAACGAATTTAAAATATTTCCTCCTACAAATAAAACTTGTTTATGTGTTAAACATACGTCTGTATACGTATATGAAATACACTTATTATTATTATTACTGGCCGGCAACTCCAGAAAAATATTAAATTTATTTGTTGTTAAAAATATCTGTCTTATCTGTGTCACATATTTTTGCTGCAATAAATAATTTTAATATCGCGTTTACGTCAATAATGGTACGCACTCTGCTACACATGTGATTTCATAACAATGAAGGAAATCATCTCCGTTAACTTCTTACGATAAACTTGTTTTTGATTTTCTTACAAAAAAACAAAACCTTTCTCTACGGTACCTACCCAACTTACAAATCATTAAGACTTAAAAGTAAACAGGCCAAAAGTCTCGTGTTTTATTTTTTTCATTTTTATGTCATACAGAACAACAACAACAGCTTATCAATATTTTCATAATAAATACATTTTTTTGTTTCTTTTATTATGGTTTAAAATCAAGAGATACTCACCGTAAATACATCAGTTGAAATTTGTCCAACTTGTGATCAAGACGTTTTAATCTATAAAAAAAAAGTCAATATTTAAATAATTTACAAAAAAACTAAAAATTGTGCAACAGTGAAAGTAATAAAGTGTGGATTTCATAAAAATTTAACTGTTACAATGAGTCGGTAAGATGTGTTTCGTTAACTTGTTTTTGTCAACAAAATATGTGTTGTTGTTGTCAGTGAATATTAATTGTACCGAAATGTATTTTTTTTTAACGTAAACGTTCGGCAATAATTTATTTTCAAATAATGCATTAAGTGCATATCAAAATAACAACCAATCGAGCCAGCTAAAACGTGTACATATACTTTCAATATAAGCAATCAAAACATTCTCTTGAATTGTGAACAAAAAACTGCATAACGATATTGTGTATTGCAGTAGTTATTTACGAGTATATTATATGCAGTTCAAAGAGGTCGTTTGTATTATATAAACAGGTATAGGTGGCCCTCGTTTAGCGACGCAATTCATGTAAATTTTAAAATTTTATTCAACATGGTTTGTTGCATTTGGTGAGTTTATTACGATGACTGTTTAAAAATTTCATACGCGGTGGATATTCCACCATATATTCATATGTGAATTTTCAAATTGGTCAGGAGAGACAGACATTTTAGGTTTTCAATTTTTATTTTTTTTAATCAAAATTTTCAAACTTTTTATAATCAAAGTGCTTCTAATAAAAGTTAATTTTATAATAATCATAATTATTTTTTATTTAATTTATTTATTTTATGTAATTAAAATCTAGTGTCCTAACGAGCAATTTGTTTCTGATTTAATTTACTAACTTGTATTAATCTATGTCTTATTCCCATTGACGTTCCGTAGTGTTTGATAAATTGAAGTAAACCACACATTTACATCAGCTCCAAAGGTTTGGTGCTTTTAAATCTGGGTACTAAATTCGTGCTGCTTAGGATCTTAGTTGCCTCAGTGTTCACATATTGCAGGAGCTTTTCTTCATGTATCTACGCACTTTTTCCTAAATTTTATTTAAGTTGAGATTCACTTTAAATTCCCTTTGGAGGTTTTTGTTCCTGACATACCAAGGTTCACCAACGATCCATTTGTTTTCCTTTATACGTATTATGTGAGACTAACTAGTGTTATTGTTGCTTTGAAGTTTTCATTGATTGTTAAACCAGTATATTTATATGTGCGGTACATTCCACCTAATTAGTGCTACCGAGATTTATAATTTACACTGTGAGAACATTCACCATTTTGTTGCGGATTTTAATATGAATGACATAGTTTGTGTTTTAGGAGGTTTCAATACTCCTGGCATAATATGGCGCACCGATGATGATAATCCGTCCCACGTCTTCCCCAACAATATTTGATGCAATATTATATGTTTGATTCGTATTAATTTTAAAAAGTCACTAATTTAAATGGCCGGGTTTAGTTGATGAATTATACTGTGTTCTATTTAAGGCTTTTGATAAATATTTGCCTAAAAGTTATAATCGGGTGAATAACCATCCACCGTGGTTTAATAATAATTTGGCCAGTTTAAGAAATAGGAAGAATAAAGCTCACATGCTTGCTAAGTTAAATGGTGATAATATACTGTTACGTTTTTGCCTTGTCAATCAAGGTTCGTATCACTGGATTGTGAATAATACAAACTCAATTCAATTTATCACCAACGAATTTATTTATTTCACAAAATTTATTACAACACAGTTTATCAATCAAAATTCACAAAATCACTTTTTATAAATTATTCTCAAATTTTACTAATCACTTTTACTTTTTATTTCGCACAAAAACACTTTTTAAATCACTTTTTAATTCCTTTTTAATCTTTATACTATCGCTTTCCAAATATTACTAATAATCTTACAAGTTTACACTATCGCGTTCCAAATACGAATAATCCAATTCGATCTTGTTCGCCTTTTTATATACACAAACCAAGCTTCTCGAAAGTTCACGACTTTTCCAGTTGGAATAGCGTAGAAACATTACGTAACAATTTTTATCATGGAAAATTCCATTTAGTACATTAAACATTGAGCTATTAGTTTTACTTATTCTATTACACACTAGGTGTCACCGTCACACTACCCCTCACCTAAGCCTGTTCGTCCCGAACAGGACCCAAATCACCTCCTCTGTATAGGGCTAGCCTCTCCAAATGCACCACCTTTGGTTTACCTCGATGTCCCTTCCGTATCCGATAAACCACGTCGTTCATCCTTGTGATGACAGTATAAGGTCCTTCCCATGCTGGTTGCAGCTTCGGTGATAATCCCTTTTTCCGTTGCGGGTTGTGAAGCCATACTAATTGCCCTTCCTGGAAGCCCTGGTTATTTGCTCGTATGTCATATCGAGCCTTCATCCGGTCACTTGACATCCGTATTTTCTCCCGTACAAATTGATGAATCTCATTAAGTTCCTCTTTCATTCGGTCTACGTAATCTTGTCCACATAAAGCCGATGATGGCACAGCCCCAAACTTTAGATCTCCAGGTAACCGTAGATTATCTCCAAATAAAGTTTTAGCTGGTGTCATTCCGGTTGTGTCATGTATAGCTGATCGATAGGCCATCAGAAACATCGGTATATGTCGATCCCAGTTGCGTTGGTTTTTCTCAACGACCTTTGCTAGATATTCCTCCAATGTACCATTGAATCTTTCCACCATACCGTCAGACTGTGGATGCAAAGGCGTTGTTCTCGTTTTATTTATACCGAGCATCTGGCATATTTCTTGAAACACCACCGACTCAAAATTCCGTCCTTGATCGGTATGAATCTCCATCGGCACTCCAAATCTGCTAATCCAATTGTTAACCACGGCATCAGCTATTGTTGTCGTCTCCTGATTGGGAATGGGGTACACCTCCGGCCATTTGCTGAAATAATCCATGATTACTAGCACATATTTGTTGCCGCTCTCAGTGGTGGGAAATGGGCCCGCTACATCCATTGCAATTCTTTCGAATGGTGCTCCAACGTTATATTGCTTCATGGTTCCACGACTTTTGCGTGCGGGTCCCTTCACCGCCGCACATTGGTCACATTTTTGGCACCATTCTATCACAGACTGCCTACATCCTGCCCAGTAGAATCGTTGACGTATCTTTGCTAGAGTTTTATTAATTCCAAGGTGGCCCCCACTTGCTCCTCCATGATACTCATTCAGAATTTCTGCAATCCGGCACTTTGGTATCACCAGCAACAATTGCTTCACTTTGCCATCCGTGCTTTCCCACAATCGTTTTAAACAGCCATTCTCAAGACGGAGGCTATCCCATTGAGCCCAATAAGCCTTGACAATGGGAGTTCTGTCCGCGATTTCGCTCCAAGTTGGCCGGTGTTCCTTTTCCTTCCATTCCATTATAACTGATAAATCCGTATCATCCAATTGCTCTTTCCTAACCATTTCGTCGGTCCACTCCTCATCAGGCAGCACTTGCGTAAGCCTAACGTCGATGATGCCTTCCTTTGCTTCAACATGGCCACAATGTTTACATTCTACTGGACACGGCCGTCTTGATAATGCGTCGGCATTTCTGTGTGCACTTCCCTTCCGATGTTCAATTTGGAAATCGTAGCTTTGAAGACGTTCGATCCAGCGTGCTACTTGTCCCTCTGGATTCTTAAATTGTAACAGCCACCGTAAAGCGCCGTGATCTGTCCGTAAATGGAATTTTTGGCCATAAAGATACTTATGGAAATGCTTGACACACTCCACTATAGCCAACAATTCTTTCCGTGTCACGCAGTAATTACGCTCCGGTTTTGACAATGTTTTGGAGAAGTACGCAATAACTCTTTCTTGACCATTAATTTTCTGTGATAACACACCTCCTATACCGTCATTACTTGCATCGGTGTCTAAAATAAATTTCACGTTGGGTATAGGGTACGCGAGGATTGGCGCGACACACAACCGTCTCCTTAGTTCCACGAATGCTTCTTCCTGATCATTCTTCCATTCGAATGCCTTGTTCTTCCTGGTCAACTCGTGTAAACTCTTGGCGATGTTGGCGAATCCTGGCACGAAGCGTCTATAATAGGTGCACAATCCGAGAAAGCTTCGTAATTCGTGTAAATTTTTAGGTCTTGGCCAGTTCTTAACCGCTGCGATCTTTTCTTCGTCGGTGTGAATTCCATTAATCGTTACGAGATGACCCAAATATTTGACTTCAGTTCTGAACAGCTTACACTTCTTTGGACTTAACTTCAATCCGGCAGCCTGTATCCGATCCAAAACTTCCGCCAAGTTCTTTAGATGCTCGTCAAAATCCTTCCCCATAACGATGATGTCGTCCAGATATATTAGGCAAGTCTTCCAATGTAATCCCTTTAACACGCGCTCCATTAATCGTTCAAAAGTCGCAGGGGCATTACATAATCCGAACGGCATAACATTAAATTGCCAAAGTCCGTTACCCACACTGAACGCTGTTTTCTCGCGATCTTCCTCATGGACTTCCACCTGCCAATAGCCGCTTTGTAAATCTAATGTCGAAAATATTTGAGCACCCGATAATGTGTCTAACGTGTCATCGATCCTTGGCAGTGGGTAGCTATCTTTTTTCGTCACAGCATTGAGTTTTCGGTAATCAACGCAAAATCTCATGCTACCGTCCTTCTTCTCGACCAATACTACCGGTGAACTCCATGGGCTGTTAGATGGTTCGATTACTCCTGCTGCCTGCATATCTGTTACCATTCGATTGACTTCTTCTTGTTTTGCCAAAGGTAGCCTCCTGGGTGGTTGACGAATCGGCATCTCCGTTCCCGTATCAATTCGATGCTTTACCATTGAGGTCCTTCCGTTATTATCCGATGTACTGCAGAATATGGACGTGTACTGTTTGAGTAGTTGATGTGCAGAATCTTTCTGTGCCTCAGTAAGATCTTCGGTCCATTTCTGCATGAGTTGTTCTACCATTTCTTTCTGCTCTTGCATGTCGGCTTTTTCAACCGGACTTCTCTGTTCACACTTTACTATAGTTGAAACCTCGTTACATTTTCCGATGACTGTCCCTTTCTTGATGGTTTTCGTCTTATCCGAGAGATTTAGAGTCCTAATTGGTACTCTATAGTCGTTGTCTGGTTTAACTAGGGCTTTCCCGATTATAATTTCCTTGGCTCCGTTCTCCTCTTCGTTAGCTTCCACAACCCACAACCTGGGTGACCCAGAACCTCCCTCCAATTTTCCCCATAGGATCGTCTCCGAATTCGGTGGCAGCTTCTCCCGATGATCAATAATAATTCGCCTGATAGTTGCTCCGGCACTGCTAGATTGAAGTGGCAACTCGATGTTATCGTAACTTAAAACTCCTCGTCCAACATCCACCACGAAGCCATTTGCCCTCATGAAGTCCATCCCCATTATGACTTCATCCACAATATCTGCAATCAGCACTTCGTGTTGGAAAAGAGTTCTCCCGATTTTTATTTTCACGATCTTTTTGCCTTTTATTATTGAACTATCTCCAGTTGCTGTTTGTAACTTCAATCCATTAGCTGGTTGTACACCTCCATCGATCAGATCTTTACGGACAATCGTGCGATTTGCTCCCGTATCCAGAGTGATGATGCAATCCGTGCCATCAATGTCGCCTTTGATTGTTAAGCTGTCACCGCCTCTTGCTACTTTCGAAACGCGGATGGAGGTTATGGGGCAATCGGTTGTGGGAGTCAGCTTCTGCCCCTTTAAGCTGACTCGTTGTAGTTTAACGGCTCCGCCGTCATTTGGCCTTCTTGCCTAGCCAACGCCTGCTCCCCGCTTGGTCGTCGCTGCATAGGAGATGGTGATCTTCCCCTTTTTCTTCTTAATTCCCAGCAGTCGCGAGAGATGTGACCGACCTTATCACATGCCCAACATTTGATTTTGCCGCTTCCATCTCGGTATCTTGGTGTTGACCGCTCGTTGTTTATGCTTGTATCGATTTCTACTCGGCGTATTTTCATTGACGGTTTGGTGATGGCTTGTGCAGTTTCATTTGTTAACGCACAAGCGATGGTTTCCGCAAAGGTTGCTTTAGGTGACAACATCACCGCCCTGCGTGTCTCTGGATCTCGAATGCCGTCAATGAATGCGTCAATTTTTAGCCTTTCCATATAATCAGCCGACGTACTGGTATGTGCTAGATGTACTAGTCGCTCGATTGCCGATGAAAATTCCTGAAGTGATTCTCCTCCCTTTTGGTAGCGGCTTTTCAATTCCATTCGATAGATTTCCCGCTTGTGATCACTGCCGTACTTCCGATCCAGCGCCTTCATAATTTCGAGATAGCTGCTGCGCTCTTGTTCCGGGATGGTTTGTAAAGCCTCTGCTGCTTCGCCTTTGAGGGCCACTATTAATGCCGCGACACGATGTTCGTCGTTCCAATGATTTTGATTGGCTGCCGTCTCAAATTGAAATTTGAAAATGACGAAAGATGTTGTTCCGTCGAATGTTGGTGGCTTTATCTTGATTGATTGGACGGTTTGTACCACTTGTGTTGTTGTTCCACTTGCCTTGATATCAGTTAGTTCTTTCTCGAGCCGTTGGCATTTTTCTTCAACCTGCTGAACCTCCGTTTTGACAAGTTGAACTTCCTTTTGCAGTTTTTGGTCAACCTGTTGAATCTCCATTTGCAGCTTCTCTACTTCGCCGTGTATGTTAGCAGATAATTCGAGAAGTTTCTCGTCCATTCTCTTATGACCATCAGTAATTTGGCTTTTAATTTCTTCTCCTTGTTTCTCCACCCGGTGTTGAAGTTCTTCGTTTGATTGTTTCATAGTCTCCAACTGCCGCACATTTTGTTGTTCCATTTCATTCTTAATTTCTTGGTTTGACTGCACTGCTTGTTGCGCCATTTGATTTTTAATTTCTCCTAGCTGTCGTTCGTTTTGTTGTTTCATTAGACTCATCTGTCCCGTCATCTGGTTCATAGCAGCTATTAACTGCGACAAATCGAAACTTCCAGAATGTTCTTGTGTCTTTTCGACCAACGGTTGTTTATCTTCTGCTTTCTGCTCTACGGTTGCCGCATCCGTTACTTTCTCTCCAAAATCATGATGTTCCGCGTCCAGCCCTTCTTTCTCCATGGCATCACGTAGTCGCGCTTGTAAAGCTGCTTTACCACCATCAGTAGCCAAACCCCGTTTCTCAAGTTCGCTCTTTAATTCTGGAACTTTTAATTCGCTGAGAATCATTTTCTTTATCTTTTTATTCACAATCCCACCGCTGTCACCAAATGTTACGTTTTTGCCTTGTCAATCAAGGTTCGTATCACTGGATTGTGAATAATACAAACTCAATTCAATTTATCACCAACGAATTTATTTATTTCACAAAATTTATTACAACACAGTTTATCAATCAAAATTCACAAAATCACTTTTTATAAATTATTCTCAAATTTTACTAATCACTTTTACTTTTTATTTCGCACAAAAACACTTTTTAAATCACTTTTTAATTCCTTTTTAATCTTTATACTATCGCTTTCCAAATATTACTAATAATCTTACAAGTTTACACTATCGCGTTCCAAATACGAATAATCCAATTCGATCTTGTTCGCCTTTTTATATACACAAACCAAGCTTCTCGAAAGTTCACGACTTTTCCAGTTGGAATAGCGTAGAAACATTACGTAACAATTTTTATCATGGAAAATTCCATTTAGTACATTAAACATTGAGCTATTAGTTTTACTTATTCTATTACACACTAGGTGTCACCGTCACAATACTTTATATTAATTCATTCCAGCAGTTACGTCGAGATTCCGATAATCAGCATCGCCTTGCTTACAGAAGCTATATCTCAAATCTTTGAGATAATTTGACGGTGGATCCTAAGTTGTTTTGGACATTCGTTGATGCAAAACGGAAATACTCCGGGTAACCTCAGACGATGTCTTTGATTGATGCTGCTGCTAATAATGTCAACTATACTTATATGCGAACTATTATTGGCGGGGTTAGTCCCGTCTCTATATCTTCCTCGGGACAATATCATCATAATAGTTAAAAATGGCCCGCAGTAACCAATTCCAATCACCGTGAATGCTTTGTGAGGCGTCACTCGGTCCACTGGTAACTCACCCATAAATTATTGCGCGGGCGTTGGATTTTGTCGAATGCAAGTGACACATCTCGATAAAGGCCGTTTTGCTGCTAATTTACCCTTAATGATCCTAAATGTTTGTCGCGTGTGATACAGCAATGTTTGCGCTCCACAATGCAAACCAATGACGTGATAGTGTCGGAACAGGACATCAGTGAAGTGATGTGCATACGGCAGCAACATTTGATATGGCAGGTCACTCTTACTGATGCAACCGCCGACGCGTATAATTCCATAACCGTCCAAGAATGGTGTGAGAGCCTTCAAAGTACTTGATCGCGAAACCTGTCTCTTAAATTGCAAAGCTCTCTTCTCCTCAACAAATGCATCACTTTGAATTGCATGAACGAGCATGAACAAAGCTGTAGTTCCTTCGATGAATGTTGAAATTTGCTCTTTGTTAGGTAATTTATTGTTACGAACCTTAATCATTTGATTGATGAATCTGACGCAATATCTGAGGATTCCCAGCAATTTCGTGTAAGAGCTGTGACGATTTATGAGTCAACCAATGGTGTTGTAACTGGACTGCCTTTGCAAGTACAATCGGATGGTCCTTCCGTTCAATTACCTCGACTTCAGACAAGCTCAATACATATTCCTCAAAGTCAAGAGATGCCCTCAAAAAGGCTGTTCCATGCCACCAGGTGTTGTCGAATGCCATACTCTTGAGAAGATAACCACGTGAATCGAGATCTGCAATATTTTTCTGGCTATTCACATGAAACCGAATTATTCCATTCGTGAGCTCCTGTATCTCGGATACTCGCGATGCACAAATTCTTTCTGCGAAACCATGAAGCTCGCGAGCTTGCTGTTGTTTGGCGATGATACATCTGTCAATGCTAAATGACTGAATCGAACAAAAATCATCCAAAAATTCATGAAATTGATTTAGCAAATTTGGCGACAGTATTTGAACCCATGAAACCTGTTGAAGTCAAAGCTTTTGCAGTATTTCGCTCTTGGTCGTGGGCTTCATGTCACAAAAGTTCGATGGATTCCACTTGAGTCCCAAAGCCTGATTAATTGTATTTGGGCTCAATTGATCCAGCTGAGCTTCAATTTCTCTGTCATCTGCAGGAATAGTACTCAAAAATCGTGACGAGTTCGATACAAACATCCTTAATCTCATTCATCCCTTGGCTAACAGCTCGCATAACTGGTTCATTATGTTGATGAGACACTCGATGTTATCATCTCCTGTCATGACGTCATCGACATAAAAATTACGCAATGCTCTTAGCCCTAAGGGAAATTGTTCACCTTCATCAATGCCGATTTGCTTGAGAACGACCGTTGCAAGATAGGCAGCTGGTTTAACACCATATAAAACGAGTATTTTTTAAGAGAAATCATTATTTCATTGTAAAGAGGAACGTATGCCATTAATATTTGAAAACGATATCAGCCAAATGGTCGCCACGGCTACGCTTGCAGCACCATATCCTTTTCATGAAATTTTTCATGACCAATTCGCACATTTGCGGCTGTATGTCCTCGATAACTTCACGAATCCGACTCTAAGGTCTTGAATCGATTGTGGAGCATTGGCATAGACCTTATATTTCACGTGGCCCCAAAGAAAAAAGTCTAAAGGTGTTAAATCACAAGATCTCGGTTGCCAATTGTGATCACCTCTTCGAGAAATAACACGGTCAGGAAACTTTTCTTGCAAAATTGCGATTGTTTCGTTGCTTGTGTGGCACGTAGCGCCGTCTTGCTGAAAATAAACGTCGTCCACATCATTATCTCCCAATTCCGGCCATAAAAAATCATTAATCATAGCTCGATAGCGCAATCCATTCACCGTAACAGTTGTACCAGCCTCATTTTCGAAAAAGTAAGGTCTAATCACACCGCCAGCCTAAAAACCGCACCAAACAGTGACACGTTGAGAATGGAGAGGCTTTTCAACAATCATTCTTTGATTTTCTGAGCCCCAAATTTAACAATTCTGCTTATTAACGTAGCCTCCGAGGTGAAAATGGGCCTCATCACTGAAGATGATTTTTCGATGAAAATCCGGATCATTTTAATGCATTTGAAGGACCCAATCAGCGAAGATACGACGTTTATGGTGATCGACCGGCTTGAGTTCTAGTGTTAACTGAACTTTAAAAACTTTAAGCCTTAAGACCTAAGTCTTTATGCAAAATATCATTCAATTTCATCGTTTGTGGAATGTCTAATTCCAAAGATCGACGAGGAATCGACAAACCTGGGTTTTCTTCAACACTACGGGCTACAGCAGCAATATTCTCAGTTGTTCTTGAGCGACGCACACGGTTTCGATTCTTCACATCACTAACTTGTCCAAACAGCTCAAATTTTTCCACCAGTTTCATTATTACCGGCCGAGAAGGTGGTTCACGACGACCAAAAAGTGCTTTAGTTTTGCGAACTGTGACTGCAAAATTTTCACCATTTTTGTAGTGAATTTTAATAATTTCAATGCGTTGTTGAAGCGTGTATCGTACCATTTTTAGTAATGGCGTAGTTTTTACTTGTCAAATGTCAAAAGATGTCAGCTGCCCAAAAAAGCAGGCTATTCAAAATGAAACCTCTTATTGGAAAACCCTGTATATATATATACTATATACACTTCCTTGAACGTGTTCCACTCTTCAAAATTGCCCGAAAAATACTTGATCTTTGGATCAATTGGACGCGACGTGATTGCTTTTATATCCTTAACAGATATCATGGTACTTCTCTTAGGTATGGGATCACCAACAATCTTTGATTTCGGTAATGAATCCACAAGTTCGTAGTACTTGCCCAAACATGTTGTAGCCTCCTCCTCGAATTGAATTTATCCCCGTGTACATCATCGTACTCGGACAACACATACAGTTCGTCGTAAATTGCATTGTATTGAGACATGCACCCCTGCAATTGCTTGATTCGAGCTTCAACTTCAACACGAGTTTTCTTTTCATTTGTCTCGAGAAATGCTTTATGTTTTGTTAAACGCCCCTTTTGTACCCTGCGCCTTTTGATTAGCGAAGCAATATCTCCTGCTATTGCAATTATCGATGATTGAGGCTCGGCTAAATGTGTTACGTGAAGAATGGCATTTTTCCTGCGAAATGGAAGAATTCAATCACTATCACAATCTTCAAATCTGGTAAAAGTTATGACATGAAAAATTATCGGGGAATATCCATACTCTCATCAATATACCTAAATGATTTGAACTGAATATTTATCGACGAAATTGCATCTTTGTTCAAATATTGTGGCTGTGAGCTTTATGCGGATGACCTGAAAATATCAAAAATCATAACTACTTCAAAACAAGGTATGCAACTGCTAGATTTATTATACAAATGGACCATTACGAATAAATTATACTTAAATCTAGAAAAATGTAAGGCTAAGAGTTTCTTCAGGATAGGAAAGATCCGCTCGAAATAGTGACTACCCTTAAGGATTTGGGAGCCATCTTGGACAATCAGTTGAATTTCCGAGATCATATTAGCTTAATTGTAGATAAGTCTAATAGTTTACGGGGCATTGATTATTTGGGATCCGATTTATAAGATAGATATCGGCCGAATTGAACGAAAAGTAGAAAAACAATTAATTCTTTACATGATTCACAAAATGAATTAGCCGTTTGATCCTAATATTCAAATGTGGCAGAATAAATGGAATTCACCACCTTATGCCGAACGATGTAAAATTGTAAATTTGGAATCACTGATTGACATAGGCGTAAGGTGGCCGCTTCTATGTTCATCGCTGATGTTTTAAAAGGTACAGTTCAATGAATTTCTTGCCAATATTGATATTCATGTGCCCCGTGAACCAGTTCGGGTCAAACGGCTATGTGTCGACAATTTAATGCTAATTTTTAATGCAAATGTTTAATTAAAAAGCAAATTGAATATAAATTGTAGTTATTTGATGCCCATGTTATTATCAAAAAAGGTTTTTTGATATTCTGAAATCTTTGGACGATCTTTAGGTTGCCCTGTTTGGTACAACCCCAAAATAGAAGCTTATTGTATTTTGATAAAGAAGAGTTCCTTCCCATCAGCCATTGCATCTTTCTATATTTAAGTCTTAGTTATTCACTTTTCTTCTTGACGTGTGCTTTCCATCGTAGTTTAGCATCCAGGGTCATGCCGAGATACTTAGCTGTGTTCGCATACGGTACTATGTCTATGTCTCGATTTATGGTAATCGGAATATGTTCGAATCGTCTGTTTGTAAAGTTGATGATACTCGACTGATTTAGTCTAATTTAGTTTTATTCGTCATCTTTGTGTCCATTTAACATTTTTATCATTTTTCTGTAAGTTTCACCATTTTCCAAGTTTATTTTGATCGTGTTTCCATTCATCACTAGTTTTTATTTTCTCGTAGAGTAAATCGAAATCTTTGACTTCATCTATTACTATTGGTAGTATTGGCGATATTTTTTTGGTTGTTTCTCAGTTTCTCGAGCTAGTTCGTCTTCATCCGTTTGGTACGTTTGTTGGGTTGTATTCTGGTTAGTAGTAGAACTCTTGCATCCATGCAATTGCATCATTCAGTTGCTTGTTTATATTGTTAGCGTCAACTAATGCATTACTAGCTTTACACAATTTATTGTGAAGCTTTTCTTCGTTTGTAAAACGAATGTTGTTGCTGCTGGCCCCATTGGAGGGATGTGAAATATACTTTTCTGATTCACTCATGAATAAAACATTTAGCTATGTTCCAATAATTGTTGGATTCATTTTGTTTCAAGTGAAATCAATTTTCGTGATGTCAAGTTTTACAATTCTAATTTTGTTAGTTCGAGGCGAGCGCCGAAGGAGGTTTGTCAGATTTATATTTCCAGATGAACAAGAAAATTAATTAAAAAATCTGTAAGCTAGACAGATTAGACAAGATTTGTTATAGGACCGTCCAATTTGTTATAGGAAAATTGGAAAGCAAACCTCGACCAATAGAGATATCTCTTAAATTAAAGGTTTTATATACTCTTCACTTTTTTGAGCATTGCTCATATCAAGTGTCAACTGGTAGCTGTCAGATTATAGCACTCAACCCAGCGTATCATGGATAGTTACCGAAGTGTCAAAACTTATAGTCGTTCGCAAAATATTTTTTTTTTTTTTTTTTTTTTTTCTTTTATTTAATATTACAACTGATTTACAAATCATTTAGTAATTTATCTTTCTTAAATGAAGATTCACATTTGACGGGCAGTAGCCCAATGGTTACTCCCGTTTGAATTTACATAGTAATTATTTTTCTCTATCTAAATTAAATACAACTGCCCAATTCCAAAGGTTTCTGCCTTTGAAGTCTTCTTACTGCATTGGTGGTATCCAACAAACTTCGTATGTCTGCATTTTGGTGCCGAGATATCCGCTGAATGTGTTTCTTCGCATAATTTTGTATTTCTTCACTTACATATTCCATGTTTAAGTCCCTATGGAGGTTATCATTTCTAATGTACCATGGTGCGTTTACAATGCCACGCAGCACTTTGTTTTGAAAACATTGAATCATTTGTACATTTGTCTTCTTGGTACAACCCCAAAGTTGAATACCGTAGGTCCATACTGGTTTAAGTATTTGCTGATATAATAGCAATTTGTTATGTATTGTAAGCTCAGAGTTTCTACCTAATAGCCAATACATTTTTCTATATTTAATGTTCAATTCTTCTTTTTTCTTTTTAACATGCTCTTTCCATCTAAGCTTGCAATCGAGAGTCATGCCGAGGTATTTGGCTGTATTTGCATTTGGAACCGGCCTTGAATTAAGTTTCACTGGAATCCAGTTAACTTTCTGGTTCGTGAAGTTTACGTGAACCGACTTTGCTTCGTTTAGGCTAATGCGCCATTTCTTTGTCCAACTACTCACTGTGTCGGTTGCTTTTTGAAGTTTGGTCGTTGCTTCTGATATACACTTTCCAGTCGCCAGAATAGCTGTATCGTCTGCAAATGTTGCTATGGTGGCACCTTCTGTATTTGGCATATCTCTGGTGTACAGGATGTACAATATAGGACCCAGTACGCTACCCTGTGGTATGCCTGCTGATATTCTCTTTAGTTCAGAGTACTCTTGGTTATATTTAACACGGAAATGTCGGTCTGCGATATAAGATTTAAGAATTTGATAGAATTGCTTAGGTAGATCTCGATGCAATTTAAATTCAAGTCCTTGGTGCCAAACTTTGTCGAAAGCTTGTGCTACATCTAAGAAGATGCTGGAGCATATCTTCTTATTCTCAAGTGAGTCTTCGATTATATCCGTTATTCTGTGAACTTGTTCTATCGTAGAGTGATTTTCTCTAAATCCAAATTGGTGTGGTGGAATCAAATTTCTCTCTTCTATTATTGGCTTGAGTCTCTTGAGCAGTAATTTTTCAAATAATTTTGAAATTACAGGAAGTAGTGAAATCGGTCTGTATGACTTTTTATCGTTCGCTGGTTTGCCTGGTTTGGGGATCATAATTACTTCAGCAACCTTCCATTGCCGTGGGACATATTTTAGTCTGAAGACAGCATTGATAATTTGAACCAATTTTCGTAGTCCCTTCTCGGTTATGGCTTTTACGACTTGTCCAGTAATTAAATCATATCCTGGAGCTTTTTTTGCGTTCAAATTACACTTGATCTCATTTTTTAATTCCTGTAATGTTACACATCGAATATTATATTCATCAATTTTGCTAATTGTTATTATGTTTTCATCTGCTGTTTGCCTAGGTAGCGGTTTAAAGGTGTCTTCCAAGTGAGCTGCAAATAAAATAGCTTTTTGCTTGTCACTTTTGGCCCAGGTTCCTTCCCCATTTTTAATAGGTGGCACATGCATTTTAGTTCTTTTTAATCCCTTTGTTGCTTTCCAAAGAGAGTAATCAGTATCTTTGTGTTCGGTGAGACCATTTAAGTACTTGTTGATAGTTTCATTCTTAATTTCTTTTATAAGTTGTTTTAGTTTATTGCATAGAAAATTGAGGATTTTTTTGTTTTCCGGGGCGCGTGTCCTTTGCCAGGTTTTTCTTGCCTTCCGTTTCTCTCTAACTAACTCCCTGACCTCAATAGGATAATTTTGATTCCTACGGGATTCGGTGTGACTAGCAGGAGAACTTTCCCATGCTGCTTGTTGAATAGTACTGTTAAATACCTCTAGTTCGTCTTCCAACTGTACCGGTGTTTTAATCGGCACTCGTAGATTTGTTTGCATTTCAATTAGTTTTTGGAATAGGTCCCAGTTAGTTCTTTTATTTGTTAATTTAGGCAGGTTATCCTTAATTATTATCATTGTGCTGAGTGTCATGATAACAGGTGTATGATCGGAATATATCCCTTCGCTGTTTTCGATGTACATGTAATCCTCGAAGATCCCTTTCGTTACATAAAAGTCAATGAGATCTGGTATTTTATTTATATCAGCAGGCCAGTATGTTGGTTTACCTCCAGAGTGGAACTCGCAGTTATTTATTCGTCCGGCTTCGAATAGCTCTTTTCCTTTATGGGTTGTAAGTCTTGATCCCCAATAGGTGTTTTTTGCATTAAAGTCACCACCAATAATAAAATTGGATCCTAGTGATCTAAAGAGTCTATTATAATCTTCTTTGTTTAGATTATAGCGTGGAGGGCAGTAGATAGAGGAAATACTGTATTCATTATTATTGTTAGTTTCAACTTTTATGGTTTTAACTTGCATACTTTCCTCTTCTATACTAGGTTCTTCATAGTGTTTGAGATTCTTTTTCACTATTACTGTTGATCCTCCTCTGGGTTTTCCTCCTGGGTGAACAGCATGGTAACATTCATAATCACGTATTTTAATAAATGATGTTTTTGTCAAATGGCTCTCCGATATAAGGCAGATATCTATTTTTTCTAAATTTAGAAAATTTTTTAGCTCTGGAACATGTTGCTCTAATCCGTTCGCGTTCCAGGTGACAATTCTTAGTGATCTGCTCATTTTAGTATATGAGGGCTGTTGCCTCGTTCAAGGTTTGATGCATATCTAGACGCTTATATAAAGCTTCTAGACCACGTTCTTGCTTTGCTAGCCGTATATTTATGGCTTCTATGCTTCGACAAATCCTTTCAAGGGGATTATCATTCGTAGCATTAGATGATTGCTGTACAATTTGTGAATAACTTTTCCGCTCTGTACCAATACCTGGTGGTTTTGGCTCCGCTTGGGTTTTAGTTGGTTTCTCTTCTCTGGTAACCCTAGGGTTTTGAGGAAACTGATGCGTTTTGTTTCTTAGTCTTTGAAGTTCTTTGGCTACTTCACAGCCTCTATAATTTGCAGGATGATGCCCTTTACAGTTTATACATTTTGCAGGGGTGTTTCTACTTTCTGTACACTCTTTCGCGTTGTGTTTTCCAGCACATTTTACGCATCTTGGCTCCCGTCTGCAATATTTTTGCGTGTGATTGAAACCTTGGCATTTTTTGCATTGAGGTATTAGCCTCATGTTTTTCTTAAGCGGTTCTATTTTAACCCTCATGTTGAGAATTGCTTTGATGTTGAAGATGTTTTCAACTTTCTCCTTTTTGTTAAACGTAAGCATGAAGAGTGGAAGCCCCCTTTTTTTGACTTGATTGTTCTCACCTCTCTCTCGTTTTAGGATGTTTACTGCATCTTCTATTTGCAGATCTCTTGCCTTTAGGTCCTCAATTATGTCCTCCTTCATACACGTTGGATGAAGGCCTCTGGCCATAACCTTAATTGCGCGTTCGTTTTTATCTTCGTATGTGAACCATTCTTTACCTTCCGCATTGAGCTTTGTTGCTAGAGCTCTATATGTGTCGGAATCTGGTGTATTGATTTTCCACACGTTATTGTTTAGTGACACTACTCTATATTCCTTAGCTGTCACTGATTTCATTATAGTTTGTATACTTGCAAATTCTGTTATGCCGATTACATTAATTGGCGGAGGAGCCTTTTCTTTCGGTACAACCTTTTGTTGCTGTTGCTGGTGAGTTGGTTTGGTATTAGTATCACCAGTTACTAATACATTAGCTTGCGAATGATCTCCAACTTCAGGCGAGAATTCTGCTTTTCGTTTTTTGGTAGGTCTTTTCTTCCTTTTCAGTACCCAATCTGTTTCTCTCATGAGATCCTCTTCATCAGTATGGAACTCATTGTTATAACTAGTGTGAGTACTTGTTTCATTATAACAAGTTAGCGGGTTTTCAGAAATCTCCATTGGTTTGGGCTTCTTCAATTCTTCATTTTCTTTTTTCAGCTTTTCAATTTCGCTTCTTAATTGGGTTAAAAGTACCTCTACTTCACTGAGTTTTCGACAGAGTTCAGCGTTTTCGTCTTTCTGCTGATTTGCAGAGTTAGTATGATTGTTTGGTGATCTTAACAACATTGAACTTCTTTCGAATGGGTTTAGCAATGATTGGCTCACCCCAGAATCCATTGAGCCAGCCTCGTAAGAGGGTGGATTAGCCAACTGGGTAGTTGGTTTACCACCTGGGGTATTGTTTCCTTTTTGCGTTGAACTCATTGCTTTAAAACTGGTTATGTATCAACTACCAACCTAACCAGTACAAGTTGGTAGTGGGTCATTGAAGAGAACATCATTTGCTATGTTCTCGGTAGTCGGTTATTCCGCCGTATCTCGGTCGCCAGAGCCTCGTTAGTTAATTAGCAGGAAGTACCACGTGCAGGTGAGGTTGGCATTTGGGCTAGTATAATGAGACCATCTAAACCGGCGCCCCTTACCCCCCCGCAAAATATGTTGAGCGATAAATGAGCGAAATTATTGGGGCTGTAGACGGTTCCTAATTTTTTATGCTGCTTGCATATATTACATAATATAAAGACAGTGAAGAAGAAAATATTGACGAATATGATGGGGACAGCGAAGCAACCGGATTTTTAAATTGTGGTGTCGTGCAGGTATGATCTCAAAATATGTAAAATTCGCCATATTTTGCAATTTTATTACGAAAAAGGCAAAAACGCTAACCAAGCCCTGGAAAAATGTGTGCCGCTTACGGTTAAGATGCTTTATCGAATGCAACAGCATGTGGATGGTTTGCTCGCTACTGTTCTGGAAATTTCGACTTCAAAGATGCACCTAGCTCTAGTTGACCAATCACTGAAAAAGTCCACACAAACGACTTTAAAGCAAGGATTGGCGCCCCATAAGGTTATGCTGTGTGTGTGGTGGGATTCGAAGGGAATTGTATATTATGAGGTTCTAAAATCTGCAGATTGCAGCAAACAATTAAAAAAGCCAACCAGAATTGATCAATAGAAAGGGTGTTATCTTCCATCAAGACAACGCCAGACCACACATATTTTTGATGTACCGGCAAAAATTGAGAGAATTTGGATGACGACCAAACTACCTTTGGAAACCACTTATTTGTGTTCAACATGTTGGATGTAAAATCGTACAGTATGTTCCATTTGGTCTTCTTTAGTCCCTTACTAGTTCAAGGTTTGAAAAATTCAGAAAAGGGTAATCGAACGACTGCTGAGGATACCGTGAAGTCACATTATCTGGTGAAATCACATTTCTTTATAAACATGGCGACCCCTCCAATAAGGGAAACGAGGAATTGTACCCAGGAACCTTCGTACAAAGAAAGGATAAACATGATCTGCTTTATTTCTAGCGCTACACGAAAACTCGCTAAACTAGTTTGAAAAGAAAAATTTCAACAACCTAAAGTTTCAATAGCAATTCACTGTTTGTACAAATGAAACCATCATTTAGTTTTGCATGTTGACCATGCAATAAATACATCAAATTTTTTACGAATCTTACGTGTGATTTTTACAAAACATCGATTTACAGCTCTGGGCCCCCATTCTTGAAATTTGCCCCAAAAAGTCGCCGGTGACTTTCTAGTAAAATACGTCATTTCAGTCCAAAAATTTAAATTGCTTTACACTAAAGTCACCGGTGACTTTTTGCGGTGAATTTCAAGAATTCAGGCTCTGGGCCCGTATTCTTGAAATTCACCGAAAAAAGGTATGAAACAATTTGAATTTTCCACTGAAACGACGTATTTCACTCGAAAATCACGGGCGGCTGTTTTTGATCGCATTTCAAGAATATGGGCCCTGCTCCATTCCATTCTATCCACTTTTGCTTAAAATACCTTTGGACGGTTTTATTTGATTTCTATAACATCATGCAAGTGGTCCAAAAAATTGTTTATAAAATCACCTATAGAATCATACTCATTCGTTTGTATTAGCTACCCTATTAGAAATTGTTGGTCTTACTAGATCATGAATATATTTCGCTTTAATTTAAAGCAAGCTTAAAACCTACCCTGAAAAACATCTTGTGACCGCCAAAGATGAGAAGGGAAACATGACGGTTATTCTAGCCGAAATTGATTGCAAACCAAATAAAATCAGCGCGTTTTAAACTCGAAGGACCTTACAGATAAAATTAAAGATGTAACTATATCACCAAACGCTGATGTCATTTGATGTGTCTAATCTATTCTAGAAAATCTCGGTCGCTCCAAGACAAAATCGGTCAGGCAGTCGAATATTGTCAAAAGGCTCATCAAATAATCTCGAAAACCTCCAAATCTGGAATAATCTCATTAAATCAGAAAATTTTTGAAATTTGTTATAAACTAAAGATAACAAACCAAAATTCGAGCATCTGACAACAATTAGACTGCCTCAATTTTGTCGAATGTGTGCTTTCCTTCTCTCTTTGTTGTTGTTGTTGTTGGTAAATTATTTTATAGATTTTGAATCATTGCATCTAAAAAATGTGCTTCATTGAATTGTTGTTACCAAAAACTTCGCATCATTGGTGAATATTGTTAATTATTTACACAGTTATGAATGGAGGGTTGTTACAAAAAGTTTAGCGCCTACAAAGTTTCAGAACACTCTGATTGTACTAATCGATGTCTTTCTACAACAAACAATTTCATGGAATCAACTTCTTATTTACGAATGTTTTGTTGAATTGGAATATTTACATGTGTCATGTTTAAACTAAAGTACAAACAAAGTCAGACCAGACCATAAGTTGACAAAAATTTAGCAGTTCAAAGCAATTAGGCAATCATGAGAAATAAAAAACCAAAAACGTTAGAACCAGAAATTCGGAGGGTTATTTCGGAGGGCTTCATAAAATTTAGAGCCATTATCTCTCTAATTTTTGCCTAAAAGGTGCTTCTTTTGGTTATATAAATGACTCGATTGCCTTAAAATGAAAGGATCTTAAATCTTATCATTTAAATCCAAACTCAAGCATCAACCTTTGCTCGTTCATCGCGCGAATGGAAAATTCATTTTTTTCGAACTAGTCGCGATAGAATTTCGCAATTTTCAATTATAGTAAGTCACTGAATACTTTAATCTAATTTAAGCTAATTAAAACAAACCACATTCGATACGTTTCAAAACTGAAATCCGTATGATTATTTCCTGTTTTTGCAATGATAACCATGGAATTTCCATATTTGCACAGCCGATATTTAGTCCAAACAATAATACGTTTGTTTTGCCTTTATTTTTGTAACATTCGCAATAATAATAGGTCAATTAAATTTGCCCTACTACAGTAACGTATATCATTTACGTCATGGATTCTAATAAATTGTAAAACAAACATCTACTTATTTAATTACACAATCAATTTAATGTAGTTAATATGTAGTTGAATTATTCCCGCTTTAGTCATTCGAAATTCTAAACAGCAAATCTACTTGTTATCAAATAAGATGCAAAAAGGTTACAAAAAAATTCTGCTTAAAGCTAATCACTTACACATAACAATATGCGCTTGACGTCTTTATAAAAATTTCAATTTCTTTCTAAATCTCTATAAAAATATGTGTGCAATAATAAGTGTAAGTGTAAAATGAGGCCACGAACAGTTTTTTTTTTTTTTTAATTATTGTTGTTAATGAAAAATATTTTTTTTTTATTTATATTAAAATAAATCTGGATCTCATGTCTGGTGAATTTCCACTGCACAGTGACGTTAAAAAATTGTTTATAGCATGACGAACGTGTTAACTATTAAATACTTAGTACATACGCCACTTGTTCATATTTATCTATACACTCACATATATTTAGAAAGATAGAGGAAGGCTTGACCGTCCTTCATATTGTGATTTGCTCATTTACATTTTATTTGCAATACATTCACAACTATAAAAGCAAAATGCAACTATACTTATAACTAATTGTTTTCAATATTTTTTTTTATTTTTCAGTTTAAACAATTCCTTATTCAGTTTAGTTGCTATATCAGCTACCGACAATAATAGTCGGTTAATCAGTAATAGTGGATCACCACTAGTGCGAACAGTGAACGGTATTCGATCGTACAGCAATATGACAAATGCAACAGATGAAAATGTTAAGAAAGCGCATGAGGCATCAAAATTGATTGCTAAATCGAATATTGTGTGTTTTGATGTTGATTCGACGGTAATACGGGAGGAGGGGATCGATGAGCTGGCAAAATATTGTGGGAAAGGGAGTGAAGTGGCAAAATTGTAAGTATTGTGATTTCATTCGGTTGAAACTTTTGAATAAATTGTTCACTATTTTTGTTTGCGCAGAACCCGGGAAGCAATGGGAGGTTTCACAACATTTCAAGATGCATTAAAAAGTCGATTAGATATTATTAGACCAACACAGAAACAAATCAAAGAATTTCTAATATCACATCCAAGTACACTATCGCCTGGTATACAGTGAGTACAAATGTTTATTTAATTAATTTTTGCAAGGCAAATATAATTCTAAGCCCTTGACTTCGTTTTTCATAACAATTTGCATTGTTTAGTTCTGAGAAGGTTTCAATTTACAATAATTCTCTTATATAGAGAGGGAAAATGTAAGTTAAAATTCTTAATCGAATTTCAACATAAGTCAATGAAATTTTAGTTTTCAAAATCGAATTTTAATATTATAGATTGGATTTTTAAGATTTTGTTGAAATTTATGACGGCGAAACCATAAAATAAAATGCCTTAGAATTTCAAAGAATTTGGGGAATTAATGGAATTACTTAATACGAGAACTCGATTAGAAACTTTTCAGATTTTGTTTTAATTCTAGACTTTGCCCCAAATTCTAATAACACCATCCAAACGCTTAAATGTTCATCTTTTGATCAAATTTTAAAATGTTGTATAACTGGTTAGCGCAATTAATGAAATTTCTTTTTAATTATTAAATCTTCATAACGTTCAAATCTTCATAAATTAATAGAATTTGGCCAAACTTTGTTAAATAAAAGCTTAAACAAGAATTTAATGAAAAGTTAGAACTAGAAATTTGGTAACAAATTTAAAAGCTACAGAATTTGGTTTAATGTATTTGAGAATTTCGAATTTAAAGAATAAGAGTTGGTACAAGCTTTAGAATATGTGTTGCAATGCTTTAAAAAATTGAATTTCTCGGTTAAGCTCAGAAGGCGCCTTGATCCAAGATACATTTTTAATGCGATCTTCACAAGCTTCCACTAAATTAGAGATAAATCCTCAAGCTAAAAACTTGGGTTTGGCACAATTTGGAATTTGTTTTGAAATTTCTAAAAAATTGCAGAAAAGTTTATAAAAATCTTTGTGGTGGTTTTCTTTCAGGTTCTTGTATTTCGTTATCCACAGGATTATCATCGTCCCCAAAATCAGTACCTCTTTCAAAAACTAAAAAAATAATTTTACTTCGTGCGGTCGTGCCTACTTCCAAGATAAAATCACAAAAGTCAAAATTTACCTTCCAAATATAAAGGGATAAAACCTCATAAAGTGATCAGAACTTCGGTCTTGAAAATTAATTCAACTCCCAATCAATCCGTAACTGAATCTCTTAAGTGAATCTTAAGCTCATCTTCTAACTCAACCTCCAACTCAATCGCAACACAATCGTAAATCATCAAATTAACTGCCAACCTAACCCTCAACTCAATCACCAAATGAACCCCAAATCAACTTTCAAATCAACCCTTAACCTAGCCCCAAATCAACCTTTAAATAATTCCTCAACCGAACAACTCACTTAACCCAATGCAAGGTAACTAAACCCTAACTCAACTTAACTCGAACCAAATTTCAACCCTCTCCTCAACCCACACTTAATGGCCAACCCTAATCACAAAATCAATTCGATTCGACAGAATCAACTCGAGCCCTTACCAGGCGTACCGTCTTACCATCGTAACGTTAAACAATCACTCCATAATATCATTACTTCATTATATCATCATCACACTATACCACTAAACCATCAAACAATCATAACATTGTACCATAGTAACATCGAACCATCACAATATCACACCATGGTATCGATGATGTATCTTACATTAATCCACCGTACCTTCATACCATCGTACCATCTTATCATTGTAACATCGCACCATCATACCATCATATAATAGTACCATCTTACTACCAGGACATGACAACATTATACCATCCAATCGTCATACCAGTATGCCGTCATACCATCATTCTAGAATATTTACCGTAATACCATAATACTATATGTATTATCATATATACAATCATAACATCACACCATCTTACAATTATACCATTCCATCGTACTACTAATACCACATCGTACTATACCAACATATATTCCATGTTACCACAATAACATGATACAATCGTACCGTCATACCATTATACCATCAGACCACTTAACATCATAACATCATACCATCATACAATCATACCATTATACCATCGTACCATCATACCATCATACTATCATCATATCGTCATATCATCATACCATCATACCATCAAAACATCATAGCAGCATAACATCAAACCATCATAACATTAATCCTCAAACCAATATTATATAAAAAATTAGTCAACTGCTCACTATATCCTAATCCAACTCCGACTCCAACTCAACTTCAACTCAACCCACAAACTCAATGCCCAACTCAATATTCAAATCAACATATTTAAAAAATTGATAAATATTTATATAATCAGGCGTTTTGGGTCAATTCGTACGGCAGGTACCCGACCCCCTTGACATACATGTTCCAAAAGCTTTTCAAATCTTTGCCTTGACCATAGAAACAGATTGGCGAAGAAAAAATCCAAATCGACCAAGCCGTTCTCAAGATACCATGGCTACAGACATTCAGATTCCAGACAGATGGACGGAATTTTTTTTTTTTGATTTTGGACCGACCAAATTATTGGTCATTTTTGACAGGGTTTCAATTTTTTTTGGTCTTTTTAGATCGAAGTGATTATTGTCCTGAAATCGTGAGCTAAATAGAACATTTCTTATTTAGTTACCTAAATTTTACGCCAAATTTGTGGGACATTTCTTAACTTTAAACTAACGCTACTGACATACAATATTTTTATTTTGGAATTAAGCTCAGTAGGCAACTTGAGCTAAGATAAAGTTTCCATAGAAACACGTAAAATTTAGTTTCACGTGAAAAATTTGAAAAAATTTCAGTTGTTTCATTCAAATCTAGATTGCGCCACTACAAAATCTCCAAACATTTTAGCGGTCAACACCGCAATTCACTTGATCAATTCTGACATTTGAGTTTAAAATGGAGGAATATGAAAAATACGAAATAAAACATTTGATTTTGGATAATAATGCTGTATCTTACCTAGATACTGTACTTTAACAGATAAAAATATACAACATGAAATTTTGAACAATCAAAGAAGGTAATTAGGTAGTGTTCGGAATTCTGTATGTGTTTTGGCGCACTAAAATGCCATAAAATGGAAAAAAAATTGTAATTTAGAAATAAATTTCAAACGCCGTTAAAGTTTAGGTTAACCATAACATATTTAGTTGTAGCTTCAAACTAATGACAACTCGAAACTTTACTTGCTAAACTAATTGTGTAGACATCTGGAAATTACATTCAAAATTCTCAAATAAAATCATTTCTCCCAATTTTATAAATTCTTAAATATAAATCATTAAATTTTCCCAGAAATTCTTCATTCTTTTGTAAAAATTTCAAAATTTTTAAATTAACTTTAAACACAAAATAAAGAGCATCCGAAAATTTCCTATTAAATTTATGGAATTCTCAGGTATTCTTGAAATTTTATAAGAATTCCGGTTAAATTTAGAAACAGCATATGCTCTTAATAGAAGTTCTCAAATTTAGTTAAATTCTTGGAGTTTTGGAAACATTATAAGTTGTCAATGCTTAAGAATTTTAAGAATTTCTAATAAAAATCCTTGAAAGGCATGATTTACCTAGGCCTACAAAATTTAACGATTACCAGCTATTATTTACACTACATTTCAATTTTAAAATATTTCAAAATTTAGAAATTTTTCAATATAATTTTAAAAAAATTTGAAACTTAACCTATAAATGGTCCACAATTTAAATTTTATTTTTTCAATTACAAATTTGAAATAATTTTAAGAAAATTCAAGATAAATTTCCGAATTTTGGGACATTTTCGCTTCAATTTCAGAATTCTTTGGATTTGAAGAATTTTAGAATTTTCTAGAATTTATTATATGGTTTTTTTCATCAGGGACAGTAATTTGTAATTTTTCTCCCACTTCGAGCGATCTCCCTTCTTAAAGATAATTGAATATTTAAGCTTCTTTGAAAATTAATATTTCAAAATTCGTTCGACAATCAGAATTGAAATTTGGTTTCAAAAGTGTTGAGACTCAAAATTCGATAATCTACAAAATTCGTATTGCCAAAAATTCATTAAAATGTCAAACGAAAATTTTCAACATACAACACTTTGGACATAAACCTTTAACCGTTCACCTAGCATGAACTAATGTGAAGTACTAATACACCTATCACGCGACAAATATTCTCTAATCTAGATCTTACTGAAATCACGCCATAAATGTACCAATTTCCGTACAATGACTTTCTAAAAAATAAAACTAATACGATTTTAAATGTTGAATAACAAAATGACAGATATAATAATGCAAGAGACGCATTCTAACCTTTAGCCTCGCGCTTCGAAAAAAATTTAGATTTATCGCTTGTAGTCCAAAACAAAAAAAAATTATTTTTGTTTTATTTTCTTATCTTCCACAGAGATGTGATCAATGGCTTAAAACAAAGAAATATTCCGGTTTACTTGATAAGCGGTGGATTTGATTGTCTGATCGAACCAATCGCCAAAGATGTTGGTATCCCAAAGGATCATATTTTTGCAAATAAATTAATGTTCTACTTTAATGGAGATTACGCTGGATTTGATACGACGCAACCGACATCACGTAGTGGTGGCAAAGGTGAAGCAATTACAACGATTCGTCGACAATATGGTAGTAATACAAAGATAACGATGGTTGGTGATGGGGCAACCGATTTGGAAGCGTCACCACCAGCAGATTATTTTATAGGTAATTAAATTATTTTATAATTGTTTTTTTTTGTAAGGTTATCTGCACGAGACACCCTTACAACTGGATCGAACCAGAATACATTTTTGGTTTTGCACCCGAAAATGTAATCAATGTACAATATAGTTCAGTTTGATAAGCGTCCATTTGACTGAAATAAACTGGTTTTAATTTTATTTTGAACGAATTTTTGTTATTGCTTTATTTTTAGGTTATGGTGGCAACGTGATTAGACCAGAAGTACGAAATAGATCACAATATTTTATTACAGACTTTGCTCAGCTGATGGCGGAATGGGAATGATAAAAAAATTTTATTTGATATTTTTAATTTTAAAATTTTATTTATTTATAAAATATATGCACAATCGTTATATAAAACAAATTAAATATTCTTAATTATAATTATAATAAATAAAATCTATAGACTAGTAAATTTTTTGTTGTTTTTAAATTTATTGAGATGAAAAATGGTATTTAGATGAAACACGCGGCTTATGTATGTACTTATGGTTTTGTTAATTTAAAAATTGATACTGGCTTGTTAGTGCCATCTACATTTAAACATCTACACGAATATTTCTCGCGTACTAAATTCCATTTTAGTACTAAATATAATAATTTTTTAATTTAATTTTGTGTGTGAAAACTCGCATCACGTATCGCTATCATCGTGCACCTGATTGTAACTTCCACAGATTATAGTAGATGCCTTGCTGTTCGATAAGTTTTTTATGGGTGCCGCGTTCAGCCACAATGCCACCATCAATTACCACTATAACATCGGCGTCAACAATTGTTGTTAGACGATGCGCTATTGTAATACATGTTCGACCTTCCTTGGCCGCATCTAATGCTTCCTGTACGATTCGTTCACTTTCTGTGTCTAGAGCGGATGTTGCTTCGTCGAGTAGTAAAATTTTTGGATTTCTTACTAAGGCACGTGCAATAGCCACCCGCTGTTTTTGTCCACCCGACAACTGTGTACCTCTATCGCCCAGTCTGGTTTCGTAACCAAGTGGCAAGGATGTTATAAAAGTATGTATGTTAGCATTTTTGGCGGCTGTGATTACTTCATCTTGACTAACTTGACGTGAATTATCACCGTATGCAATATTTTCAGCAATCGTTCGATCGAAAAGTGACGGTTCTTGTGACACAATACCCAATTGAGAACGTAAACTGCTCAATGTGACCGAAGTTACATTTCTTTTGTCGATCTCAACGTCACCGCCGGTGCTGTCATAGAATCTTTCCAAAAGTTGAATACAAGTCGATTTACCGCATCCCGATGGTCCTACTAGCGCTACAGTTTGACCATTATCGATGTCAATATTTAATCCGTCCAACACTAGGGCAGTTGGACGTGATGGATAGAAAAATTGAACTTCACGGTATTCTACGTCTCCAACTGCGGTCCATCTTGAGTTCTCTTCAGTAACTGGCACTGGATCTCTAATTTTTGGTTGACGATTGAATAATTGATTTATTTTGCCGGCTGCGGTTAAACCTTTTTGGAAATTTGGTGCAAACGCTAAAGCATTTGCCATCGTAAGTGATCCCATTATAAGAGCTTGAGTTGTACTGCAAAGAAAATTGTTTTATACGGATTAGAGAATTAGAGCGTTTAACTATGAAATATTTTGATGCACTTACACAAAGACAGCTTGAATCTCGACATTATGATTAGCTACTAAATATCCACCTAGAAGCATACAAGCTGCGTACGCAAAGAACATTAATGACCTTGCAATGCCATAGACGAACCCTCGGAAATGAGTATTACGTTTTGCGATTGCCAACGAAGGTAACAAATATGAAACATACTTTGTATGGAACATTTGCTCGCGGCCCAAAGACACTACAGTCCTAATATTCGAGACAACTTCAACGGCTAATTTTGTTGATTGTTCGAGGGCTTTTGAATTACCCAAATTTTCTTGTTCCATAACTTTAATTTCAAAATATGATGCAATCACGATGAAAGGGAAGAAGGCCATCGCCAAAAATGCCAAGCGCCATTCGTAATACATTGAAATACCAATAGCAATAGCAATTGTTGCAAATGATTGTAACACTGTTCCGATTCTTTGCCCGGTTGCACCTTGCACTGCTGCTGCATCACCCGATAATTTAGCCGTTAGTGCCCCCGTACCATTAGACTTGTCATCAAACCATCCAATTTCTTGACGCAACATTGCGGTAAATGCTTCAGCCCGTAATTTTTGGGTTAATATTTCACCAGCAATTCCATACGTATAGATTTGTAAAAATGTTGCGAGCCCGACAACAATACCAACTATCACGAAATACAAGCTGAAACGTTCTGATTCACTGCGCACAAAATCTGGATCTTCATGGGCCATAATTCCAAGAAGCTCCCCAAAAATCAAAGCAAATAATGGCATTGCACCACCCATAATTACACTGCAGACAGAGCCAACCACAATATATGGCCATTCCGTTTTATTCCATCGCATTACTTGCCGCAACGATATTTTCGGAGCCGCTGCCTCATCTTCGCCTTTACCATCATCCAGATCGACTATATCTTTGTCATCTTCATCGATTATTTCGGCTGCCTTTAATTTTGGTGTAATGGTCGCCACGGTCATATCGTCATCGGTGCCGCATTGTGACGTGACCAGTTTGTGATAATGGCCACGAATACTAATTAATTCTGCATGTGTGCCTTGCTCGGATACGCGACCCTGGTCCAACACTATGATTTTATCAGCATTACGAATCGTTGATAAACGATGAGCTACAATAATAGTTGTTCGCCCTTGGGCCGCTGTTTCTAGCGCTGCCTGGACTTTAGACTCGCTTACCGTGTCCAATGCAGAAGTTGCTTCGTCGAGTAGTAATATTTCGGGATTTCGAATTAAAGCTCGAGCAATTGCAATCCGTTGCTTTTGTCCACCCGACATTTGTGCACCACGCTCACCCACCATCGTTTCATAACCGTTAGGAAGTTTTTTAATAAAATTATGAGCATTTGCTGCTTTAGCTGCCGCTTCAATCTCATCCCGGGTCGCTTCCTCCTTTCCAAATCGTATATTTTCAAAAATTGTGGTACCAAAAAGCACGGGTTCTTGCCCCACAACACCTATTTTGGACCGGAGCCAACTCACATTTAAATCCTTAATATTTTCGCCATCAAGTTTTACCTGGCCCCCATCAGGATCATAGAATCTTTGAATCAATTGAATACATGTTGATTTACCACATCCCGAAGAGCCAACCAAGGCAACAGTTTGTCCACGTGTTACCTCGAACGTTAATCCTTGTAAGATCGGAACTTCGACGCGGCTTGGATATTTAAAGTGGACATCATGAAACGAGATATTACCTTCAATCGTTGTTGGTCGCAGACCAGTCGGTGACAGCGTATTAATCTGTGGAATCCGTTCAATGGTTTCGAATACTTTTGCACCGGCTCCCTTTGCAATGCCGAATGTTTCAATTAACGGTGAACCAATGCCCAAATTCATTGAAGCCATCATAACGGAGAAAAATACTGTAAACATGACGGCTGGCGTATAAACGGGATCATCCAACAAATTGTGTTGCAGCACCAAACCAATACCATACCAAAATGCAAGTGCATAAGAGGCATAAATAAAAAACCACAACAGTCCGAAGCCCAATCCAGTGAAAAATTGTTTCTTAATATTAATCGTTTTGGCTTTCGTCAATTTACTTTTGTAGCGAACGGACTCTTTATCTTGTCCACCAAACGCAAACACTGTACGTATGGCCGAGAATACTTCTTCAGCAACGGATGATGCTTTCGCATACTCCTCCATTTCTTGTTTTGACATTTTTGATGTGATTATGCTGACGGCGCCAAATGAAATTAAGGTGACGGGCAACGATGTCAAACAAATGAGTGCCAATTCCCAGCCGAGTACGAACGCAAGTATTAAAGATGATAAAAATGCCGAAAAGTAATGCACAAACATTACAACTTTTTCGCCTAAACCTTCGCCCAACTTCGATAAATCCTCATTCATTCGACTGGAAAACTCTCCACTCTGATTCAAATCATACCAAGTGATATCCTGATTTAGGGCCGATTTCAAAAAACGTGAACGTATTGTAAAAATTTGATTGTGTGCCGCATAATTGAATAGCATAATACCGATGTAACTGAAAACGAGCATAACGGCACCAATTCCTGTATTAAAAATGGCAAAGAAATGTATTTCGCCCATGAACCATTCGTTTAATGCTTCCATATCAATTTCAGCCGTTACGATTGTTTCATTTTCGAAAGCAGCAGCGATTGGTGGTTCTATTGTTACTGGTGGTGTCAAAATTTCTGAAGCCATTTGAATCATAGAGTCAGCTAATCGGCCAAATATAAATGTATTGGCGGGTGTACATAATCCAGTTACAATACCACTGAGAATTCCAGCGATGATCATTATTCGGTCTTTGGCTGTGGAATATCGATACTGTAATATATAAAAAGAAATTGTTAGATGGTGCGCTTTTCGTTTATAATAATAGGTGCCGCAGCCTGTATAAATTACCAATGAGAAGAATGAGACTTCCGGAGTTGTCGATTTTGGATCCGTATCTTCTTCATCATCTTTCTTTTTCTTCTTCGATTTTTTATTTTTTTTATCATCTTTATTTGGTGGTGTACCATTTGGTTCCACAAAATTTCTGCAAATAAAGAATTAAATGTTATTTATTACAATCAAACACACCCGGTGATATTTTACACGTGCGGTTTCTACTAGGAATTGTCCGTTTTGATTTCCGCATTTGAATTTTTTTTGTGCCTTGATGCTGTCGACTGATAAAAATACTATATAGACAGTTTATTAGTTTGAACAATTACATTCAAAATAATCAATTTTAACATTGTCAAGGTGATTGATAAGCAGCTGCCATATAAGCTGTACGCTTAAATCGAATACTAAAAAATTCCTTAGCTGATAACGAAATCAAAAAAAACACGATTGACTTTTTATTTATTTATCAACGTAAGCGGAAACGTAAGGAATGTTTTTTCTGGTCGATCATGTAAATTTCGTAAACCATTGATTCTAGAATATATGAAAGAGTGCGACAATGGAATTAAATATATGAGGAAGTTTCTGTTTCAAATCATGTATGAACCTCTAAAATCTTAGTTAAAAACCAACATTGTTTACGTATTCGTATCTTATCACACGTGTTGTACAAAAGGTAAACCAATTATCTTCTTGATAAAGCTCACGTGTTGTCCGACGAAGCTTGTTTAGTAATTTCTTTTCTATAACCAACACAATTTATTTAGTAATCTATCCTCTCAATTAAGATTCAAAATATGTTTATGTTCACTAAAGTAAATTTTTGAAATGCCAAACTGTTAAATTTTTAATAGGTACATATCATTTACCGATAAAAGCAATGATGATTTAAAATTAATCAAAATTTTGTTTAAATTCATCAAACAGAGAGATACACAAATTTTATGCCGCGTACTAATACTAGAACTACGAAAAGTACAAAAAGGCACTCTTTTATAAAAATTTCTAAAGGAGTAGGTATCTCCAAAATATATCAAAAAATTTCGAATATTCTCCATAATATTGAAGTCTGAAATTATCGCCAATTCTAGAAAACTCTAAAAAAAATCAAGTTATCTCGGAGTCTGTAATATCTCAAGACAAACGGATTCATTCCGGCGCACTAATGTAAAAGTTGAATAACCTGCATATTCTCGTATAAATAATATAATAACCTTCAAAATTTCGACTAAACTCGAAATATCGAAAAAAGTCGAAAATCTTCAAAATCTACTAAAATGAAGCATACTAATGCTTCAATGCTGAACAAATTTTAAAATTTCTAATAATCTCAAAAATGTCGAAAACTTAGAATATTTCGAAAAATCCCAATTTTCCTCGAAATCTCGAATAATCTTTGAGAAATAGGCAGTCTGCAACATCCAAAGGCAACGGAACTCAATCCAACGCATAATTGTAAATCTTTATTAGCCTGCATATCGAATAAACAAATTAATAA
Organism: Tipula vernalis; assembly: GCA_958295665.1. Lineage (NCBI taxonomy): Eukaryota > Metazoa > Arthropoda > Insecta > Diptera > Tipulidae > Tipula > Tipula vernalis. The sequence continues at coordinate 347,259,609 of OY282559.1, forward strand.
GAAAAAATCGAATAAATTCGAAAATCTCTAATAATCTCTAAAATGCCGAAAACCTAGAAAATTTCGAATAATTTCGATTTTCCTAAAAATCTCGAATAATCTTTAAGAAATTCGAAGTTTGCAACATCTCAAATCAACCGAACTCACTTGGATAACCTGCATATTCTCGAATAATTTCAAATAATTTTGAAAATATCGAATATCGAAAATCTCGAAAATCTTTAAAATCTACTAAAATGAAGCATCTATAATTTCATATCTATAATTCTGCAAGATCGCGAAACTTAAAAATAAACGAAAAAAAACTGTTCTCAGCAAAATTCGAATAAATTCGAAAATCTTGAAAAATCTTACATAATCTGGAAAATATCGAAAACTTAGAAAATTTCGATTTTTCTCGAAACCTCGAATAATCTTTAAAGTCGTGGAATTATCGAGTCATTGTGAAAGTTAGTAACATGATTTAATGCTATGCGCAACAAACAAACAGGCTTTAGACGAATAACATTCGAAATCTCATAAAACTGGAAATTATCGAATACTTTCCAAAATTCGTGACCGTTTTGAAATACACACAAGAAAACCCTTTCTAAATTGAGGGAATACCACCAAAATTAAGCAAAAAACGCAATCACTACGCTACATAAGGAATTTGCATTTTTCTTAGATTTAAAATAGCCTTTCGTAAATAGACTGGGTTTACCGGGAGATTTAGTTCTTTTTACAGTTTTCCTATCGGTGATTAAAAACTTCAAATAATAAGTAATATCATATAGCATTCACTAGGTTTTACTGTAAGGTTCACTTATACCAAATGTACTCAAATAAAACGAAAATCAGCAAATCAGACGTATGTTGCTTTATCTCTGTTTTTATCAGTTATAAAATTTTCTGGGCCATAAATAATGTTTTAACTATAAACGTTGGATACATTTTATATTTTCGCAAACTTGGAAACCACTAACCATATACAGAATTTCATTAGAAGCGATTAATAACATTGAACGCTTATATCATTATTCTGCATTCGCCTGTTAAATTAATTTGAATTAATTAATTAAAAACTGGGTAATAAAAATTCAGTCCGGTCGCCAAGGCCTAAAAAGAGGAGTTTTTTTTCGTTATCACAAGCTTATCAGTTCGAAAGTGGATTAATTTTCGGAAGTGTTAACTTCAAAATATTAAAGTTAAGAAATAATTTCAATGAATTCAGACATCCTACAAATACGTGTCGTAATACTCTTCAGGATTGCAACCTCAAAACAATAAAATGTAAAAATTATTAGCGCTCATTATGTATATATTTTGCTCATTTTCCGTTTTGCTAATTTTAATTGTTTGCCATGTCTCTTATCATTTTCAAAATTTTTTCGAAATATTGTACAATGAGGATATTTTTTCGCAAGCACGATCAAAATCAGTGAAATTTATTTAAAAACAATTCTGCTGATGAAACTAGGCTTTAACAAACTCAATATTACCGCAATAATCAAAATGATGCTCAAGTAATATATACCTACAAAACTAGATTCTATAAACAGAAACTCCATACACTCCCGTCAAAGTCAAAGCGCAAAGGCCAACTAAAATGTTAATGAAATATTAAAATGACCCGATTAACCAACAAAGATGAATTTGTCACAAAATGTGAGCTACTTTTTGTCACAAAAAAAAAAATTGAAAATTTGAGACATATTTTTTTGTGACAGTTCTTTGATTTTGATTTCGTCAAAATTCGTTTCGCAAAAAGTTCATTTCCGCGTGGCAATCACCGTCAACCTAATCCTTCAAATTTTATCCATTTTGTTACAAATTTTTCCCACATATTTTCCACCAATCACCATTTTATGTGAAATTTTTGTCATTTTTCCGTGTCGCGTGGTACACGGGAAATTTATTTGTTTTGCTTCAGACATAAATAAATTGAGCGAATGTTTTTTATTTTGAGATGATTGCTGAGTGCGAGTTTACGACCATTTTCTGAAGAAAAATTTTCAGCAGATTCAATATGTTTTAAATGGAAAACAAAAGAATTATGTACGGAAGGGGAAATTTGTTTACAAAATAGACTACGTCGATTGGTTGCCTGTTGAAAATTTTTCTTCAGAAAAAGGTCGTAAACTCGCACTCAGTTTATACCAATTTAGTAAAAAAAAATGAACGATATTCGTCTAACTACATTTCAAAGTGCGGAGTAATCGAAGTTTTATGACACAGAAATTAACTAAATTCGATTTTAGGGGTAAATCCCATCTGGACCCGTATTCTTGAAATTCGATCAAAAAAAGTCGTCCATTATTTTCTAGTGAATACATCATTTCAGTCGAAAATTTAAATTGTTTCATACCAAAGTCACCGGCGAATTTTTTCGGTGAAGTTCAAGAATACGGGGGTCGCAATTCAGCCATTTTACTATTAACAAACAAATGATTCCCGACTGACATTTTAATCTTTAGTATTAATTGTCTTGACTTACTTTGACGAAAAAAATTAATTTACAATTGAAATTCTCATGTCAAAATGGCTGATATGCTCCATTAGTTTCGAAAAACTAAGGCAACTTCTTTTCACTGTTTTTACATACTTTGTTCTACGTTCTTTATTTTTTATTTTTCAATTTCTTATTATTGCATGATCATTTTATCGAAGAATAAAGGATCAGGACAGTGGATTTACCAGAATTGGTCATTACCATCAAATTCCCCAACATTATACAGAATATTCAAGTCAAACACTTCTGTCAATAATATTTGAGGAAAGTATTTATATAAATATCTTATATATCCAGATAGTAAAATCTTCATTAGCATTTAACCTAACACCGTACAAGAACCCAACTTATTTTTTGACGGTAACCAAAGACAACATAACTCGCATTATGTAGTTTTTGAAATTTATTAAAATTAAGAACAACTTCAACAAAAGGAACATTTTGATATAGACGAAACAAAATCGCAATCCCAAACTCTAACATTGCCCGCGCGAACGATCACTGTGATATGCACACACACAGTTTAATGTTGCCTGCTTCTGCTTAACTAGCACTTAATCGCTTTATTATTATAGTTAAAATTAGTTGGAATCCACAAGCCTTAAAAACTGGTGAAGTTTGAAATGGAAGGACAACTGATTTATATTAATAGACCTACAATTAAATACTTCAGACCTAATTCCGTCGAAGGCTGGACTTCTGCTTCTGAGGTGAACCCAATCATCAATGTATTTTAGACAAGGCCCACATAAAGCATTCTGAGTAAGCTCGAGGCGAGGTTAAATTTAAAATGGCAGTGATCAGTTTGACTTTGTGACCCTCGAATTAGGCCCACTATTAAAGAGTTTCGATCTGCGCCAGCTAGAATTAGCAAGCCTCTTTTATCTTAAAAAATTTAGAGGAATAATTTTGGTCGCTTTCTTAACATAAATAAAAGTTAAGGAACCAAGTGTCGGGACCATTAACTTGGCTCTGGCTTCGCTAAAGAATCAACAGTCTCAATACGCTCAATATCACAATGGAACGATGGATGATCATTAACGTGATCATTACTCTATGATCACGTTAATGATCACCCATCGCTCTATTGTGGTATTGATCATTTTCAATGATGGAATATTCGGTCTCTAGATGGGAAAGTAGGCCAACTGTCAAAAAAAATGGTTGAGTATTAATTTTCTTCCGTAATTTTTTTGATTTGTGTAAATTTTTAAATTAAATATTTTTTTTTTTTAATGCCTATATGGTTCTAATAACCTGTAAGATCCACCGGTATCTATTATGGATAACGAAATATTAGAAAATTATACACCTAACCTGTTCAATTCTGAACCTCTCGGTGAAACAAATATTGATAATGAAGAAGTTGAAGAAGAAGATTATCAACCACAATGTCGTACCGTCGGCGCTGTTATTAAAATATGTCAATTAAATGTTAAAGGATTAACGAAGGCGAAAGTTGAATATTTGTCAAGATTTCTTCACACCAATAAATGTGATGTTTTGCTTCTACAGGAAACCCATATGAAAAATGATCTTCAACTTTTGAATTGCGGATTAATAAATGAATTTTCGTGCATTGATTGTATTCATCATGAACATTATGGAATTGCGACATTTATAAGAAGCGATTTATGTGACGATTGCTTCGTTTTATTAAAATCAAACATCAATAATATTGAAATTCTGGTTAACAAATTAAATGACGTGAAAATTTTAAATGTTTATAAACCTCCTGGCTCTTCTTGGTCAATACCATTACCAGTATTTAATCATCCCGCAGTTTATATGGGCGATTTCAATAATCATCATTGTCTGTGGGGTTGCAACCAAGATGATTTGAATGGAGAATTTATACTTGATTGGGCAAATAGAAACCGTTTACACTTATTATTTGATGCTAAAGATAAATCAATATTTCATTCTGGTAGATGGAACAGAGGATATAACCCGGATCTATGTTTTGTTTCAACAGACGATTCGTGCAATGTCTTATCTGCTGTAAGAACTGTAAGTAATAAATTTCCAAGAAGTCAACATCGATGTGTTTTTCGAGAAGTCGGAACAAAAATTCCAATAATAAAATCATTGCCGAAACCGAGATGGAACTTTAAAAAAGGTAATTGGACAGAATTTGCCAAATCGATAGATTCGAACATCAGATGGTTTCCTCCGGTTGTTGAAAATTATAATAGATTTGTGGGACTCCTAATATCTACGGTTAAACGATTTATTCCAAGAGGGTTTCGAAGAACATACATTCCAAATTGGTCCGATGAATGTGAAAGATTATGGTTGTTGTATCAAGAGAACGAATCTAAAGAAACTGCATGAATTAATTAATGAATTAAATCAGGAACATACTGCGAAATGAATAAATTTAGTTGAAACAATGGATTTTTCACGTTCAAGCAGAAAAGCATACGATTTACTAAAGAAAAGTGGTGATTCTAGTAATAAGAATGGTGTTAACATTAAAACAGTACATCCGAAGGATGTTGCGTCAAGATTAGTCAAAAATTCAAAATGTCGTATACCCAAAAATAAAATTCGAAACGTTAAAAATAAATGGAGAAGATCAAAGAAATTAATTACGGATTCTCCATTGTCTTCGTCAGTATCTTTTGATGAAATTAATAGTGTACTAACATATCTAAAACCAAGAAAAGCTAGTGGAGTGGATCAGGTGTTTCCCGAATTTTTTATTAATTTATCAAAAAACGCCCGTAATTGGTTGCCGAAATTTTGTTCTGATTGTTATAATCGTGGCAAAATTCCTCCGATTTGGAATTTATCAAAAGTTCGTGCCATTTTAAAACCTGGAAAGGACAAACATCTACCTGAAAATTATAGACCGATATCTTTGTTGTGCATTGGTTATAAAATTTTCGAACAAATTATTTATAACAGAATTTTTCCAACACGATGAAAATATTCCAAATTATCAAGCCGGTTTTCGTCCAGGAAGAAATTGTTGTGATCAAGTTTTGTCTTTGGTAACACATATTGAAGCAGGATTCCAAGACAAATTACAAACAGCTGTTGCTTTCGTGGATCTAAGTGCAGCATATGATACGATTTGGAAGAAAGGATTGATGTTGAAATTAAATAAGATTTTAAAATGTTCAAAAACTTTAAGCATGATCTCTGCTTTGTTATCGAATCGAAAATTTGTTTTACATTTGGGAAATCAGAAGAGTAGAATTCGATGTGTGAATAATGCATTGCCTCAAGGTTCAGTTCTTGCTCCTGTTTTGTTCAATGTATATACATCTGATTTGCCAGAAACAAAATCTAGAAAGTTTCTATACGCTGATGATTTTAGAATAGCCTACCAATTTCCATACAATGACAGAGCGGTGGTTGATGCAGAGCGTACTTTGACATTGGATTTGGAGATACTGATGATTATTACAAGAATTGGCGACTGAAGGCGAATCCCAGCAAAACCGAAGTTGCATTTTTACATTTATCAAATCAACATTCGAATACTCGTTTAAATGTTTACATGGATAAAATTGTAATCAAATTTAATCAGAATCCGATGTAATTGGGAGTTAGTTTGGATCGAGCTTTAACTTTTAGAATTCATTGTTTAAAACTTGGACAAAAGATTAAATCAAGAGTGAACATTATCGAACTCGATGGGGTGCGAATGCTAAAACGTTACGTATATCAGCAATTTCACTGGTGTATTCAACGGCTGAATATTGTTCACCTGTCTGGGAACATAGTGCCCATACAAATCATGTAGATACAAAACTCAATAGTTGCATGCGAATTATTTCGGGTACAATTAAAACAACACCATTACCATGGCTGCCGATATTGTCCAATATTGAACCACCTCACCTTAGAAGACAGTTAGCATTATACAAAGAACATTTAAAAATTACAAGAAATTTAAACCTTCCTATTCATTTTGACATCGATGGAAGAATAGAAAACCGTTTGAATTCTAGAAAACCTTTTTGGACAAAAATTGCTGAGTTGGGAGATTTAACCAACTATGACATCAGATTTTGTCAACAAGCATCTAATTGTGGGTCCAACATTAGTTGTCCCTGGATTTACAAATTTAAGATATCGTTGAACCTTAGTCAATAGATTTAGAACAAATCACGGGGTGATAAATTCTGAATTAAATCGTTACAATATGAAATTTCAGCTGCCTGTGATTGTGAACATCCTGTACAAAATATTGTTCACATTTATCAAGAATGCATATTTAGAAGATTTAAAGACGGATTGGAGGAAATTCATCAGATGACTGACGATGCGATATTGTGGATGGATAACTTAGACATTTTTATATAACATAATTATATTATCAAAATATTTGTAAAGATATATACCATATATATAAGCTTAGAAAAAAAAATACTCTATTATTTGCAGAATGAAGGTTATCGGGGAGATTATCCAACGAATTCAGTACACAACAACTGTCTGATAGAAAAAAATATTTTTGTTAGTAGCGTGAGGTTTAAAGAGAAACTGTGCAGTATTTACCCAGAGAACCTGATGAACTCAGGCCAAACGAACTAAGACCAAAGCAACAGATAATTCGAAGTTGTAATTTTTAGTCTGTTTTTGCGGAGTATACACAGGAGAATTTATCACTCTGTAGCATTAGAAGATGTCGTTCCCGTTCCTATCAAAATTCTGAAATTATGTTTTAATACTAGCAAATGCTGTAATATCTGTTTTATCCGCATTTGGAAATTCTCAACCGCGCATTAGTTTTACTTTAATACTTGAGCTTCTCATATTTTGTAAAGTGATAAAATTCTCTTCAGAATATAATCATCAATAGGTCGCGGCCGATTTACTCTAAAGCTACTACATTTTCCTTATTGATTAACTTTTCGATATTATCGAAAACATCATTCAACTTTACTTACACAAAGATCGTGGCACCAAATTCTCAGAAACATCAGCACGAAGGTCAAGTTCTAGCCGCATGAATTTTCTTAAGTAAAATTTTCAAATAAAAGTCCCCATCAAATTCAAATTCAGAAAAAATATAAATTATTCTGTACACAACATGTTTGATTTCTGGCCCACTCACACCAAGTGACTGGTAACAGCCATAGAATTTAAGTTTTAAGCACATTATTGCAACTTATAGTTTTGTTTTATTTGAGAAGCAGAAACTTGAGGCTGGGTAATAAAATGATCCCTCTCGAAACGAATTATTTCAAAACCGAATTCCGAATATGATAAAACAGAATAACTCAAAACGGGATATTTTAAAACGGAAAATCATTTTAGAAAATTCTAAGTGATTAAATTTTTTATGCGAATTAAAATCGAATTTACGAGAATATATTAAATTAGTAATACAATTATTTCAATCACTTGGAAATTGATATACAGTCAGAGGCTGTTTTCGAAACGAATACTTATTTGTGGAACCTAACTTATTCAAACAAGTACCCTGAGGTGACCGCTTTCTTACAAAAAAAAAACTAAATTGATTGTGATTTATGTCGAATTCTATTCACTTTTTTTTTAAAATCTAGATTTGATGGTTCTAATAGAACACAAGAAGCTGGAATTCAAAAGTGATTTTGGTTGACATTTTAAAAATGGCGTTTATTATTTGCACTCATAACCTGTAGTTAAAATAAAACTGCTTGCATTGTTAAACTCACAATAGAACATTTAATTCACGAATGATACCAATAAAAATGGTGTAGAGGAAAGTCGCCTAAGTCGATACCGGTGCTTAAATCGTACCTTAATGATTTCAAAAGTAATTTCCCTGCGTATAGTTATACTGCTCGGCTGTACTGATGCTGCGTACTGAATTAATTGATACCAATCATCACATTCATTTTATATGTAATTTTATGGCCAATCATGCAGTAGGTGAGTTTCACCTTCGGGTAATAACTCTAAGGTCTAATAATAGCTTTAATATTTTTAAAGGTAACTTATATTTTTTGTTTAAAAATGACAATGCACAAACAAATCAAAAGATATGAGGGTATACAGCAATATTGCAATGCGATTAGTTAATTAAATCAAGTTTGATTTCACTAGGGAGAAAGTATTGTTGTGGCTATCTCATACTGGTTTATTTTTATTACTCTCTTTATACCCCCATACTCTTGGCATTTAAATCAGTTAAATTTGGAATGGTATAAAACTAAAGAATTTATGATTGTATGAATAAAATATTTATTAATGAAAAAGAAAAACACTAGGAATAGAAATATTACTTTAGTTACTTCAGTTAGAAAAAAATAGAAAACTCGTAAAGTCGCATTAATGAATAAAATTAATAAAATAATAAATTTAATTTAATTTGGGTAAATAAGTGATGTTAAATAATTATAAATATAAACTATAATTCGAAAGTTAAGTGTATTAATATAAAAGAGCATATAGTTTGACCTAGAAAAAAACATTGCTCTAAGATCAAATTTTTGGGTTCTATTGAAACAAAATAATATTTTTTTTTTTACGTCTAGATCAAAATTCAGAAGAAAGTTAAACTACTTTAACGCCAAAAAAAATTTCATTTATATTATTGAAAGCAGCACAGAATATTTTTAACTATTACAAATATTTATTGAATGTTATACAAACATAACGAGCAGGAAATTTCATTATCCTTGGGTTGGATTCTGTCCGTTGTACACAATCGATCTATTCAAACGATTAACAGAGGAAACAAAACGATAACAGCTGTTTAGTTTCCCCAACATAACCCTTAAAACCAAAAAAAATTTGAGTTATTATGTCCTATACATTTTGAAAATGTGAATTTTCCTCAAATAACAACGATTTTCTACCAAAATCGACAAGATTTATGGGTAAGGTATTTATGGGCTAGGCTAATCAAATATAAATAGCTTGACAAACATGCAGGATACATATCACATACATAATTAAAAAAATAGATATTTACAGCTTAAAAATAATCAATACTATTTTTGATTATACAATGGACATAAAACTCCCTATGTGATATGCGCAACAATTATCAACATAGCAACATTATAATATAAACAAAGACCAAAACCATCGATAAAGATTATTTTTAGAAATAATAAGGAAAATATGAAATTGAAATTAGATTACAGTACATCGAATTAGATGACATCATTTAAATAAATATTTTAAGTTCGTCATTCGGCCAAAAAAAAATTTGCAATTCACTTCTAAATAATTCCACCGACTAATTCCGCATTCTGTTATCAATGAAGAAAAATTAAAAGTACTTATCGATTTATAACAAAAAAATAAAAACAATAAAAATGTTGATGCCGGTGATTAATTGGAAAAAAAATGACCGAACGTAATCCAAAATATGTGATCCATCCATATACATAGTTTATGAATGTATACTTCAAAACCGCAAACTTTAATTTTAAAATCCCACTTATTAATAGATCACGAGAGCACACAATTATTTATTATTACATCGGAAAATGATCGAAACTTTTACCTACATACATATACCATATACAACACGGATATACGCGGATAGAAAAAAAAATATTTTTAGAAGCAAACACGCACTCTCCACTATTTGCCAAATTCCGTTTTGTTTATATACGTATGCCAATCGAGATGAAAACTAACAAACTCGGATATTAAACAAAACACACTCAAAAACTAACAGTAGTATTATTTTAAATATTCACAAATTAAGAACTTACACTTCAAGCGGACTATTTTTAAATTCACCATCACTATCCAGTTTGCCATTGGATATCGAACCAGATTCAACTTTCATTTTTTTACTACTTTAACTTACAAATTTTATCACAAACCCCAAATTTTCTTTTTTTTAGTTTCCGTTATATTTGGGTAAAATCTAATATCGAACTAAATTTCATTTAACAAAATGTAACATATTTAAATGGTATGTGCGATTGAATGGGTGAGATAGAAGGTGATATTATCAAAAAAAAAAAATGTGTGCACGTCATAAATTTGCCAAATACTCGTACCTTTAGATTTTGAGCGATATACCATATCACGTTGAAGAATAGAAAATTTGTTATCGCCGGGTTCTAACTTATTGATAAAAATCTATTCTTTTGTAATTAGTTGTTGTTGTGCTTGTGTATTTGGCGGCGACGGTGTTGATGGCGGTGTGATGGTGGCGGTGGGGGTGATGGTCTATTGAAGTGTGTTTGTGTAATCAAACTGTTATTTTTTCTAATCACTTTAGATTTTATTTTGTGAGTTTTGATAAGATAATAATTTAATAAATATACATTTTTGTTTTATAACTAGGCATTATTACAAATAAATATATCTAACACTAACAAAAGAAAAAAATTCAGGAAAATATTTTGTAAAGTCATGAACGGTTATGATCATGACATGACAAATATCAGTAAATGAATCGATATGATAGTTGAAAAGCGCGTGATAAGTTTTCACTCCGAATTGATAAGTTTTGCTTTATCTCTAGTCTAGACCGTCATATAAAAATGTTAAGTAGTTAAAATGCCAGACATTGTAACATCTCATTTTTTAAGATTCTGTGTATATTATACACCACCTTGAATAATCTTATAAAACTTTCAGATTTAACAATCAAAGCGCTCATCTCTTGTATTAGGGTTGCCGACTGGCCGGTTTTCCCAGCAATAAGCCCGTCACCGGTCGGACAGCTGACCAATAGAGCAAATGGCCAGTTTATAATGGAATTCAGTTAAATCATCATTTTAAATGTATCGAAGAAAAAATTGACTATTTTGTATCCGTAAAATCGAAATTTTTCGAAGTGGTTGAAAAAAAATTTCGTTTGTACTAGGATTTATTACCAGAGCCGGTTGGTATACGAATGCAATGCATGAATTGCAAGAGTAAAGAAATTCAGTGAGAAGCAAAAATATTTTTATTTAATTTCACTAATAACTTCTTGAGATACAAATACGAGAATAAATACATTAAACCATTAAATCAATCAATTATATTTTATCTCGTGCCGTTTATATCGCATTTTACAGAACAAACATCATGATCTGTCGGCTAAACATCATGATCTGTAGAGTAATTTTTTCCAGAAAGAATTCAGAAATTTCGCGTAGAATTAATAAATCTCTCACGATAGCAATATTTTTCGAGGCCGAGAGCAAAACTGTATAAACATTAGGTAACTATCATGATATACATATACTATCATGACATCGAATAGTGTTTTGGGATAGAATTTTAGGCTAACACCCCAATTCCCATAGTCATATCACGTCATTTTTCATGACTATAATCACGTCACATCAATTTTCCTATTATCTTAGTCGTTTGTTACGCCTAAAGTCACTTTATACGATAGAGTCACTTAAATTTTGTAATTGACAGGCGATTACAACAAAATGGAAGGGCGTAATTTTCGTCCTAATATTTTTTTTAAATATTTTTATTTGTGTAATTTTGTTCACTTGCTTATACGTTGTTTGTGTAATTTGGCCGACATCTTTATAGTTACAGTCGGGTCACTCGGACTGACTTCAAGAATATCAATTTTCATACGACGTGACGTGACTTATGTTACGTCAACTGAAATGGCATGACTGTGGGAATTGGCGTGTAACTTCACAAAAAAATATTAAAAACTGTCGTGACGGCAAGATTTTCCGGCTGAGAGTAAAAAGTGTCACGATAGTACTATTTAGTGTTATCATCGCATTTTGCGAGGGGTACATAACACATTATTATAACCTATTTGTTTGTGTTCATAATATTTAAACATTTCCTGCAAAAAACCAAGAATACTGTAAGAAGATCATATTACAGATACTAATACAACTCAACATAGAGCAGTTATACTAAATCCTAGTAAATTATCAAGTAATTTCGAACATTTTTTACAATAATATCAAGAAATACAATCAACGTCATCAAAAGTTAGATGTTAATCTCGAAATATCGAATAATCTCGATGTACCAAGCAACCCAATTCGCCCGTTCAAATTCAGTAATTCACAATATGCGGAATAATCCAAAATTATTTCAAGGAACTCGGATAGTCTCAAATATTCTCAAAAACTGTCCCCTATGTAAATCAATATCCTCCAAACTTAACTTAACTTTAAATAATTCGATGCAAAGCAGATCATTAATTCTGTAATAGGAAGCAACCCCATCGCTTGCAAATTTCGAGGAATGTGATTCAAATAATGTGAGAATTCTAAAAAATATCGATAATCATAAAAAAATTTCAAATTTCCCGAGAAACTCGAATAAGCTCAGTCAGGATCCTGGGATAATCTTAAAAAACTAAAAATTTCGAATGAATAATATCGAAAATATTGAATAATGTCGATATTATCGAATATCTCAACTTCGCTCTATTTAAATCCGGAAATCTGGATAATTCCAAGAATATCGAGAAAATAAAAAAAAGTCGAAAAATGTATCAAATCCTTAATAACTCGAATAATTTAGAATTTACCATTATTTACATATTCTCTTTCGCTTCAATATTGTAATGATCTACGAAAAGGCATAACCCCTCATATATCTTTATTTTCCATCAGAAATGTCCTTCTATTATTTAACCCCAAATTCTTAATTTTTAAAATCAAACTTAAATCTACGCAACCCGCTAATTCTAATATTAGTAGCAGTTGCGTTTAGTGAAAAGCGTTAAAGGAAATTGGTGTATTAAACAAGATGCATAATTCCTGGGTATTTTTCGTTCAATTATAACTTCGCTACCAGTGAACTACTGCCTGTTAAAAATTGATTGATTGATTGATTTTATTGTATTGTCGAAATTCAAGTTTACTGTCGGTTTTATTTTGATCGTAGTTGTGCCCAGTTCAACATGCAGAATTTATTAAATTCGTATTTCTTTAGCTTTTCAAATTTGGACCAAAAGTAACAATTATTTCTTCGGGGTGCTTCTAATAATGTTTCAGCTTTACAAATTTACCGTTTACCAATGTTATTTAGTTTTGTATGTTTTAACCAATGAACGATTTTCTTCCTATAAAGATTTAACCTACAATCTTTATATTTATTCAGTCTTTTTCAACCATGACACGGGGTACAGTGTTTCTTTATTTGCTGGGGTGATAGACAGTGAAACGAATGCAATAGTTCAATTTAAACAATAACAAGTAGTTAAGAAGTATACGTATAATCAATTGGCGGATAATAGCTCTAAACTGCGTCTTCCACTCTTCCAAAATATGTCAGTTTTTTTATATTTCAGTTAATATGTATCCTAAATAAATTTCACATAATTGTAGGCTCATTTATTCTATTGAGTTTCAAGTCAAATTTTGCAGAATAAGATCGTTCACCATACAATCGTTAATATTCATTATTAATATGAAAATTCATTCAAACTCGGGTATTTTATTACTGCCAAATTGTCTAATTGTCCTTAGTATTTTTATATGTTTAGCTTGTTCTAATATATACTAATTAAAATTATATAATGCCCTGAGAGCTATTTCGAGCCTATTTAACACTAAACTTCAAAGGAAAGAAATGTAGAACCGATAATATGAAAATAATAATCCTGCTGGAAATTGATTGGGGAGGTTAAAAATTTAAAGAAATATAAATATTACAAGTTTTATTTAGTACAAAGCTAACATTTATATTTTGAGTACACTTGATACATGAAACATTTTTTTAATGTACTATTTTCGTATAATGTCCTTATGACGTAAATAACTATTATTGAATTTGTTTATTCCGTCCTTAATAATTTGGCAACCCACTGTACAATAATGGCCAGTCTCCACTCGTCGCGACGAAAAAAAATGGCATGACGTCATGACAAAATTGGTATATTATACTTACAACTACTAACATAACAAATAATTATATTTTCTCTGTTTTTGTTTATAAAATGGAAATCTATTTACATGTGTCATTTTGGATTAATAAAATATTCATTCAAACCAAATATAGACTTGTCCCCCCGTTTATATTTGTGGTTTTTACTTTAGGATTTTTGATTTTATTTGTATAAATAAATTAAATTCAAGCTGCTGACAAATATGTTAAGCTGAAAGAAATGTATTAAGCCTTTAATAATATGAATGTCGCTCGTTTTGCCACCGATAGCAATCAAATAAAATTTTCCAACGAAAATTACAATTAAAAATTATGTACAAGTCAAGCTTTGTTACAAAAATCATTATTAAATTAAAATAATTCAAAAGTAACATTTTATTATCAATAAATTATGTTTATTGTTATTGTTACAATTATTATTAATTATCTAATGATTTTGAAGAAACAACAATTTTTTTAGCATGGCGCAAATAATTGAGAGTAAAATAAAAATTGCTCTCACTTCGTCGTGACAAAATTTCAAAAAAGATGGATATTATGATGTTTTGGTTCTCTTCGTCACGAGTAATGCCTCAATTCCACTGTGAATCAAAGTTTGTCAGTAAAAATAACTTGAGATAAAAATATAAAATCGGTGGTTGTGTGAACGAGACACACAACGGAGTCAGTCAAGTTTTTACTTACAAAAAATGTGTATCTGTGTTAGTGCACTGAGGTCGAAATTAAAAAAAAGTATCAAATCGAGAACATTTTATGGCAGTCCAACTAATACATGTACATAAATATTGTGTACCGATGAAAAATATTTCTCGCACCCGCTGATAATTTTAATTGTTTGGTATTTTTATGGGAAAGATTTTTTTTAATTTTGTATTTTATGACGGAAATAATTTGAATAAAATAATTCTGATATGAGTATTAATAATAATTAAATTTTTAGATTATTGTGAAACGTGAAAATAATCGAATTAACACTAATACTTCATTTTTCTAATAATTTTTGGTTATTCTAGGTTATGTTTTTGTTTGCTGTCAAAACACTAAGGAAATTTTAAAGTTTGCAATTTTTATGGTAAAGTCTAATGTGTGATCGAAAATATTCGAAAAAATAATTCTGATGTGAGCATTAATAATAATTAATTTTTTAGATTATTTTGAATCGTAAAAATACTCGAATTAACACTAATTCATAATTTTTTTTAATAATTCTTGGTTATGTTTTTGTTTGCTGTCAAGATGTATCCATAAAATTTGCTATAAAAAAACAATAACAAAATACTTTGTCTTTGTCTCTCTGATGGATTATTATTTTTTGTCTTCTTCCAACTTCAAGTCAGCTCAGTCAATTTTTCACAGTGGAATTGGGGCTTAATGCGCATGAGCACAATCAGCGTTGTTTATGTATTCATACAAATTTTACCCAATAAACAATAATTGGCACAAGCTCGTGCCAATTTTTCTTCGTCGTGACGAGTGGAGACCGGCCATAAGTGTACAATTAATTCCTGCAGACTCAAAACTTTGCAGACAAACTTATAAAACAACGCCTACCTGTTTAAAAATTGACAAAATGATATTTTCATATTTTCGTCGGATTTTCTACGAAATGTTAACCTTTGCTTGGTGAGTATTAATTATTTGGGAAGACATAGCCCATTGCTAGATCAAATTTATGAACTAGCTGGAACACCCGGCATAGTTCGGACAGAATTTTTTTTTTTTATTTTTATGTTGTTGTGCAATGAGATAAACAAGACAAAGAATGAAAATATTACGTGTACCGAATGAAATTAGTGATTTGTAAATGAAAAATTAAAAATAAACGGCAATAGATAATCATTATTATTCTTTTAATGTGTTGTTGTACATATTGTATACTTTTTAATTAAAAATAGCCATTCGTCCTTTTTGTTCATTTTACGGCAAAAATTCACTTTTCCCGAATGGAATCCGTTAGCTACTGTGTGATATCTTCAGTGACTTGGCAGATGCCCGGTTCCATCTGTAATTTTTTCAACAGCTATGGTAGTAATTGATTCGTCCAGTTCTTCATCTTTATTTCTGATGTGATGTTGGGGACTTGGAAGTGTCGAGAAAAGCATATTGACGTAGGTCTCGTCGTCCATTACGATACAAGAATATTTCCGTTCGTTCAACCATTTGTTGAGATTTTTTGCTCGATCTATCCCTCTATTAAATTGTTCAAAATTTTTTTTTGTGATTTTGGCTTCTTATGTTTTCGTAGATTATTTTTGGTTTTAGCTTGTTCCACCATCGATTTGGTTGTTTTGATTTTTCTGGCCAAATCCCGCACAGATATCGAAGGATGTTTGGTAATGACACTTACAATTTTCTAATCCAACATTTTATTTCAAGCACCTTTCTTTGCTCCGGATCCGGGCTTAGGTGATACAGAAAGATTGAAATGAAATTTATTTTTTACATTTGTTACCGTATTATTGGAAACATCGGAAAATTTAGCAATTTTTTTATTAGTATACTCCGGACGATCATTGCACAATCTAATTATTAAGTCACGTCGCAATTTCGAAATAAATAAAAAAATGTCCAATTTGACGTTTATTCGCTCTCGTTGTGTAAAACTCCCTTTACGTATTAAGAAATTTGTTTTTTGTTAATTTTTTTTATTCTTTGTCTACGCTAATATGCAAACAGACAGACAAACAAATACAAATTTTACAAATGGCTGTTTATCTTTAGGCTCTCGTAAAAGAATAATGTTTCAACAACAATTGAGTTTCCCTGAATTCACACCTTTCAGTTTTGAAATTCAGGAAAATTGTGCAATTCTTAGCAATATGGGAGGTGTTCTTGATTTGGGACGTGTCCGATTTCTGTGCGAAATATTTTTCTTGTGATAAATTAATGTTAAACCGTGCGCAACCAAATTATCACAGCACCGGTCTGTTATAATTTTGACATGTCCGTAATAATTCTTGTTTATGTGCCGGTGAAGTAAACAAAACAAGTTCTATATAATTTAATTCAATTTTATTTATATAATATAATAAGTTCCAGCATTTTTTGTGAACAATATCACAAACTGTGGATCTTGACATGGATCTTAACTGTGGATCTTGACAAGCCACAGCAAAAATATCATTAGTTCCATTTCCGGTCCCCAACCATGGTTTTTATTGGGCAAGAATTAGCTAATAGCGATGAAAGTGTTAGACGATATCCTTAAACGTATTCTCGTCACAGGATCATTATAACTAAGTATTGAATTAACAATACTGTTTGTTGAGAGAATTGTGTACATTATTGGTCGCTGCAAAGAATGAATTTTGTTAATACGTATAAATACTAGAAAGCAATACCTAACAAACATACCTGTAAGTTTAAATGTATCATACCTGGTAGTTTAGGAGATCCATTATTAAAGGTCGCGCAAAGTTCCGTGTAACCCGAAATTAATAGAAATAATACCATATTTGGATAATTTTTATAAATACACTTTTAAATAACTCTCTACGTACAATTTGTCGTTTGTTGTATTTCCAAATGTCAATTTTACTATGTCAAAATTATTTCAGTATTCGGACAGCAAATGAACATATTTCAATATGGAAGAGAAAATTATTTCACTAATGTCAAATTTATCACAAAAAAATTATTTCGCACAGAAATCGGACACGTCCTTGGTGTTTACATCCCTTCAATTAGCTTAAGTAACAGCTTATTCTGATTTGGCAGGTAATTCTGGTATTTATCACACACCTGTACATACCGAACTTAATTTTATTGAGTTTAGCATAATATACCTAATTCAGTTTTCTAAATTCTGATTTTGTGTCTCTTAATAACTATTTTGATAAAATTAACTAGTAATGGTGATGTTTCCGAAATTGTAAAACGGTTTAATAGTGTTTTAATACAGGTTTAACAAATTTAATGATTTTCTTTACAAAAAATATATTTTAAAAATTAAACACTACTTTAGTAGTAATCCTAAAATATTTTTTATTAATGAAAAAAGAAAAGGCACAGCACAAAGTTCACAGCACTGAGTGCTAAACAGTTTTATGCTTTTCAAATGGAATTTGATAAGTAGAATAAAACCTAAAGTATCTTTATAAATAAATATAAACACAAAAGATCTTTTAGGCCGCAGTGCGAGGTGGCTTGAACACCCCCTGGGCTTTATAAATAAAATTGAATTATTATTAAGGATGGATGAAGCTTTCCACAAATTCACAGATTCTTTATACATACGTATTAGTATCACAGTGCTAAAATAAATTCCAATTGGAAAAATTACGATTCCTTTTTGAAATATTTATCACTAAAAATTTAATTTCTTTACAAAATCTTTCGAATAAAAGTCATTCCTGTCAAAATGGAATTATTCATGGGCAATAAGAAAGTGACTTCAAATCTCTTACGGGTGGCATAAATAACATTTATCAATTTTTTCAATTCATCAATTTTAAAATCACAAATATGACAATTAAAATAATTCAATGTACATACATATTTTTTGGTACTGTACTGTTATCTCAATTTATTACAAATTTAGTAGTTTCCTAGTTGTATAACTTCTTAATGTAATTGTTCCTAAACAATTACGTTTATAAAACCGGTAAGAGCACCCGTACCCGAACATTTTCTTTAAAGTTTGTATACCTAACCTACGTACCATTAAATTCGCAAAAAACATGCATTGTATTTTTAATTTGTTCAATCACCGCAACGGCAAAAAAAAGTATTTTGTATTTGTACTAAAAAATATTCTAAAATGCCGGAGGATACATATTTAGAAAAAATCTACTACATTTTTTGTTTCATTATTTTTGACATTCGTTGTTTAAAAAACAAAATTCCCGTTTTTGTATTTTTTTTTAATTGAATTTCGTAGTTGTTTTTATTTATATTGTTTAGTTCAAATTTGTGTAATAATTTATTTAATAATTGAATATAATTCAGATACAAAATTAAGTTTGAATAAGATGCTTTTATCGTAATATGAAATTAATTAAAATATGACTTAAACCTTAAAGATTATGTTAAAATTGTTGTGTTCCAACATTATCTAAAGTTTAAACAAAAACAAAGTTCATTTTTTAAAGTCGGTAAGTCTAAATAGAAAGTAAGCTAAAAACAAATTATCACCATTTTGAATGATCGCGCATGAATTATCGAGAGTGACTGATGTAAATAATGAGTGTATCCAACGTATGGACATTGAACAGTCTCACTACTGAAATAGACTCACACTTGTCTGCTTGAAATAACTTCCCAAACCATAAACGAATTAAGTCCCCACGGACTGCGGATCTTGCGGATTTATTTTGTTACGTTTGGCGATTTAGACTGTGTCCTGTGATAAATATTTTTAAGTGCAAATTTTTTAAATTTTTTTGAAAAATAAGCCCCTACATTCACAATTTTTTATTATGCTGTCCGAATAGTGTAATAATTTTTTGGTAATTTTCCCACAGTACTCAGAAGTAAACTTAATGGTTTTTTTTTATAACGGCTTGGCATTAGCATAGGATACAGATTGACATTCATTATTCTGGAAAGTTATTGATTAATGATTTTTCAGGATTTCGTTGGAAATTTGTTAGACATGATGCTGAAACATTTCAATAAGTGCCTACCTAGATTTCCCGGGGGGGGGGGGGAGGGTTAGATATCCGATGTCCACAAATTGGCCGAATCAATCAGTGAAGGTTATCTACATTCAAAATAAATATAAATCAGATATTGTACTATTTCATGTCAAGCGATATGACGGTATTTCCGGATTTGTGAATGTATTTACGGATAATTAGATTCTCTTCACGGTCCTCATAAACAAAGCATAGACCCATTTTCAAAATTCATAATTTTCATAATAATCGATTCTGTTAGCTGAGGCGATAATATCCCGTCGATTGTTTATTTATTATCACATAACTGGAGGTTAAAGAGGAATCTTGATGTATACGTTGAATGAGCAAAATGTATTATTTGAAATAAAACGCAAAGGCGACTATGTGCACTATAATGAAATTATTTTGTATCTGTCAAAAATAATCATAGGAATTTACTGTGATAATTTGGGCATGTTCGGTTTCTTCAAATAAATGTCAAAAATAAGTACTAAATAATATTTATCACCTGTTTTGGCCACAGTCTTAAGGCATTGCACATGCAAAACGGAAAACCGGCATTTAAAACCGTCAAACCCAATTTATGGTTAACTTGCTTCGCTTTGCAAAATGAAAATTATTTTTTTTTTTTCCCTTTATTTAATATTACAACTGATTTACAAATCATTTAGTAATTTATCTTTCTTAAATGAAGATTCACATTTGACGGGCAGTAGCCCAATGGTTACTCCCGTTTGAATTTACATAGTAATTATTTTTCTCTATCCGAATTAAATACAACTGCCCAATTCCAAAGGTTTCTGCCTTTGAAGTCTTCTTACTGCATTGGTGGTATCCAACAAACTTCGTATGTCTGCATTTTGGTGCCGAGATATCCGCTGAATGTGTTTCTTCGCATGATTTTGTATTTCTTCACTTACATATTCCATATTTAAGTCCCTATGGAGGTTATCATTTCTAATGTACCATGGTGCGTTTACAATGCCACGCAGCACTTTGTTTTGAAAACATTGAATCATTTGTACATGAAATGAAAATTATTAATAAATAGTTCAAATCTATAAGTTCCACCTTAATCTAAGAAAATTTTATTAAAATGAATTTAATTTCATTCAAAAAACCCCAATTTTATGTCTTGTCGGCCGTCAAGCAAAAAGCCGTCCGTCAAAATATAAAATTGGGGTTTTTCAAATGAAATTAAATCAATTTTAATAAAGTCTTCTACGAAGAAGGTAGGAACTTATACATTCGAACTATTTTTTAAAAATTTTGATATAGAAAATCAAACAATTTTGTCAATAATTGGATTTGACGGTTTGAAATGCCGGTTTGCCGTTTGTGCATGTGGCAATGCCTTAAGTCCATATGCTGATTTGTGGACTTACATAATATGTATTATATCATTATGAAATATCGGATATGAAATATCACCACAAAAATTATTTTAAAGACTTATTTCACTATTCAATTTTTTGGAAAATGAAGATTTAATTTTAAAATATTCTGGAAAATGGATTTCTTCCATTCTAAATCATCTTCTTAATCATCTATTATTTAAATGGTAATATCTCCAAAGAACGTATTTAGTAACAAAAGTCATTTATCAGTAGCTTTAAATAAATTATCAGAAAGCATATTTTTTAAAATATCCACTAGGTGGAATCCATAATGCTCCATTCGTCAATAGGTGAAGTGAAATTTAATTCGATAAAAATATTTTAGAAGATTTTAGAATAATTCCGGCATGTGAGCACTGTCAACTTGCTGAAATTCCAGAAAAAATATTACAGTACCGAGCCAATCATCGAAGGTTTTTAAAACTGTCGTAATTACATTTATGAAATCGTCAGATCTGTCTGGCTCACCCTGTCTGAAACAAGGTCAAAAGATGACCCAAGTCATATTCACATATGATTAATGAATCGTTTGCAATCGAAGTTGCGGGCGCTTCTGAAAGACTAATCCACTTTATCTCTTTCATTTGACGTAGTCTCAACTAAATCCGTAAGGTGAACGAAATTTATGCCAGAAATTGTCTACGTAAGAAAGGAAATTGACACATTTTCTGCTATTATTTCCTCCAAATTTCTGGTGTTATTTCCACATTCCTGAAATAAGACAAACCAGAAAATATTTTTAGAAAAATGCCTGGAAATTTCTTGGACAAAGCGGCTTTGAAGAGTTTTCGATTTAAAAGTAAGCGAATTAAAACAAAACATAAGCTTTTGTTGAAACCAATTTTTCTGATTCTCTCTAATCTATCTGTTTCGGAAATTAGGTCAAAAAGTGTTATTTTGACGTCAGATAATTCTGCTAATTTTTCCACTATTTATTGATATTTTCTGGCCATTTATCAACTATTTTAAAGTCTATTTAATTTCTGCTGTAATACCCATATGTAAGAGTGGTGCTTAAAAAAGTTGGAGTAGCAGTTAAATGAACGTCTAAAAATTGTCTCGATTACTCCCGTGAGGATTCATTGCATAAGGAGTGAGTAGGAACATACATTTTTAAAAATGCATTAGTTACTGCAATCAAGAAACGTTCACACATATACTATAAACAAAAATACAAAACAAAAATTCTGCCATAAATTCATCTGCAGTCAATTGTAATAATTCGCATATTAATCACCTGATTGTAGAAACGCAACGCTAGTCACTATCAATATCCCGTTTTAATAATTTCGAAATATTTTTATTGACTGATACCGAATGACACATAATTTTGTTTAGTTGCGTTAACAATAAAAATTAAATGAATTATGGTACAACTTGCAATTTTTTCGAGCGTGATAAACAAAATTTTCGCAAAATAATGAAAATTGCGTTATCATCTATTGTTATACTTACACAATTTTTTTTTTTTTTTGTTAAATTCTTCCGTATCATTGAAATTGTCACCAAGGCTATTGTTTCGATAGAATCAACTGTATTATCTGGGCTAATAATTCTGCTGTTATCAAATTCGCCATTTTATATCATTAGTTCGCACAAAATTAGTTAAGACCTAATTTTCACTTTTTAAAACAGCTAACTTAACATACATAAATCGAAATTTATCGCAATAATGGATGATAACGTTCTGTGCTATCAAATTACAATAGAATTTAGGTATAATTAATTTAAGTTTGATTTTTAGAGTACACTGCATATATAATATTGTATTTATGGCTTAAAGAACCAAAATTAGTAAGCAATTAGTTATGGGATGAAGCTATGGGATGAAGCTAAAATGAATAATTTCAAGCTTAATTGAAGATTTAATCATATCTAAATTGATTCAAAGTAATCCTGTATTAACTATTTCCAAATATGGATAGGTAAAACAATTTTGAAACAACTTAGTAAAACAGAAAGCTTCTAGACAAAAAGTGGTATATGTTTTCAAAGCTTTATGTTAAACTTGAAAATTCAATTTCCTGTTCTAAAGATCATAAAATTTTAGAAAATTTGAAGTTTCTTAAAAAAAAAATTGAAAGTTTTAAAATTTCGAAAAATTTCCTCTCGTAGATGAGCTTTTGACTCTAATTTGGTATATTATTATTGCTGTCTTCCCAAAATGCCCTTGTTTTACACTTTTATTATTTTTGAAAATTTTAACAAATTTTAAAGTTAAGCTTTATTTAAGTTTTAAACGGGCTTTCACACATTTTAACTAATTTAGTTTAAACGGGGAATACAGTTATAAGAATGCGTGTTTATTTCTAAAAGCTTAAAGTGTGATTTTGGAAAAGAAAAAATAATAAAGCTTTTCCAGCCAATATTTTAAACTCAAGAGAATTTAAAAATATTAAAAATGGTTTTTATTATTTGTAAGCTCCACCAATCTTGGGTATTTTGACAAAGTTTTAAATGTCACTTATTGTAAAAGCTAACTAATAGTGTAAAGTGTAAACAGTTTTAAGTTTCACAATTCGTCTGATTTGAATTTGAAATGATTCTGCGACGCATTAATTCGATATTTAAAAAAAATTAAGCCACAACATTGTTTTCTGGTATACAACACCCCAGTCTCTCCCCACTTTTTAAAGTAGATGAACTTGCCATTTCATAATTGATTAAAAAAGATAAAGACAAACACCTTAATAATTAACAAATTTGTGTAAGTAAACACGTTTTATTGTGTGGCATAATTTTGCCGTATGCAAAAAAAAAATGTTTCACAAAAAAGCCTTTACTCATAAAAACACGTTTGCTTATATGATTAAGTCAACTAGTAAATAATACCGACTAGATAACTACATATATTTAATCCAATCAATTAAAAAGCAATAAAACAATCAATAAATAGCAAACCAAAAAATTTCGTATGTCATGTTAACCAAGTTTTGAGCTATTCCACCAATGTCATTGCCTCTTCGTGCAAAGTCATTGTCAAACTCATTGAGTGTTGATAACACGGATCGATTTACATGATTTACTGTATACCTATTAATGGGCATGCTCGTGTTTTAAACTCGGTTCATTATCAAACGTAAAAGCCCGTTTTTTTTTTTTATAATATACGGTATACATTGACACGTCTTAATCTTACAGACAATAAATATTTACGAATATTTAATTTAGATAACGCGCACATAATAACAAAACAGAATAGTGAAATAAATTTAAATTATTTCATTATCTACGGCTGAGTTTTTTATTTTTTATTTTTATCTTCTGTGCCGATTAGATATCATAAATCTGTATGTACTATAAGTAAGTTCAGTGTCACACAGTCGCAATTATATCAATTCAAAGTACTTACTTGAATATTTTTTGTTTATGGAACGCATTAAAGAATTTCATCATTTTCCGGGTTTGGATCATTGCGTTAGAATATTTGCAAAAAGGTTTTCTGTAGTATCGAAGGTTAACTCAATAAGGAAATTAAGATTTCACGAGTGTTGCTTAGGTACCGGTAAATCAGCTATAAGCGAGATCGAAAACTAGTTAATGCATATTGTAACAGATTCTTTATCAAATTTTTAATTTTAATTACAGATTTTTAATTTAATCTCACCATTAACCTTTTCGGTAGACGGTAACCAATCTGCATACGTATAACCCGTTAGTATCATCTCTTTCTTTACGTGGCACATTCAATTTTAACCATCAAATTTGAGGCATCTTAGATTTACCGTTTTAAGTTCATACGTCACACTACGCCATTGTGTAAACTTAAATTCGATGTTTAAATAGAGTGAAAACCAATTTGAATTGAACATGCTCTCTTTTGTGACCAAGAGTTCAAAAACAGTTTTATTTTAAAATTGTTGATTCAAACTCGAGAAATCCACGAACATCTTCAACAGCCTTAAATAATCTGTAACATAACGCTAGTAACATTTTCCGTTTTTCGGAGTATTTAATCTCGAAAGCATCGAATATTGTCGGAACCAAACACTTCCTACAAAGTAACTCTGTGTAACGCTATGCAAATCTTAGATAGTTTAAAAATAAAATTCTCGCTAAACCACTAATTATATAACAAGGTGCAACTAAATCCCTTAGATTTCTATGAATATTTCGAATATTCCAGAAACACTCGGATAAATTTAAAATCCTAGAATATTCTTGAAAAATCATGAAATCACTAAGAATTTCGATTAATCTGAATAATGTCACGCAGTCTTCGCGAAACCTCAAATAATCTCGAAAATATGACTATAATGATAATTTCGACTAACTTATAAGTGTATAATTTAGAACGATAAACCTAAAAACTACGAAAAACCCCAAAAACTGCTGTGATTAATTCTGTACATCGAGAGAAACCCCAATTTTAGCTAATCGCATTATTATAGTTCGTAAACGTAAGTCGCTAATATCTATTGCTGTCAGGATAGCTGTCGCTTCGATTAAATCGATCGTCATTGCAACTGCCAAGAAACGCGTTTAGCAGGTTGCCGTAAGATATTGGTCAATTTGGGTTTTCAGTTACTTTGGTTATAGTTTTTTACTTTCTTTGCACTTTAACGGTAATAATTTTAAAATACTATAAAGAAGATCTCACCGTTCCACGTAAAACGGTATTTTTGTTTGAAATCTGTCCATCCGTTGCCAATATAAAAATATTGCTTTAAGCCAAACAGGAGATATTGGAACACCCAAGCAATCTTAAAAGAATTTTTAAAAAAAAAACTGTTTAAATAATCGAAACTTAAGAATTAAATAAGAAACTTAAATTTAGTTGCAAAATCTTCCATTAAAATTGTTAAAACTCACGTAGTTTTCAACAGGGCAATGAGCTTTATTATTAGTTTATATTTAACTATAAAAATTGTATGAAGTTAAATGTATATGCAATAATGCATAATTACAATTTAATTGGTGTAAATGAACTATTATTAAACGATCAAATTATATGAAATTGAATGTAATAATGCATAATTGCAGTTTAATTGGTGTAAACGAACTATTTAAAAACAATGTTTAAAATGCTTATCACTATAAAAATTTTTGTTGTTAGTGTTTTAAGTCTTTTAGAATAAGTATTTAAACTGTAGATATTTCGTTAATAAAATCAGAATAAAATTAACCATCAAAAAAAAAGTTTTATCTCTAACTAGTTTGGCCCCACCCGTGGTAACCGAATTAGTTATAAAATTTATTAATTTTAACAAGTTTGGTCTTACAAACCAAACAGATAAATTGTTAAAATTACAAAAATTCTAAAATTTTGCAAAATTCGACAAGCTCATTCAATTTAAAATATTTCTCTAAATTAAAGTTAAATATTTTTGAATGAAATAGTGAAACTTAAAAAAATTTTAAGTGACATTCCAGTAGGACTTTGTTCAATATAATTGGAAATTGCGATTGCTGGAATTTTTAAAGTCAAAATCTAATGAAACTCTCAATCCGATTCTAGGCCTATGGTGCAGCGTTCTTTTTGTTCCAAATTAAAGAATTGCAACATCAATTTAAAAAGATTAAAGAATTTCAGAGCCGTGTCATTTTAAAACGAAGATTTTTCATTCAATTTGTTGTGAATAAAAGTGAATTAGCAATAACACAGCTATTCAAAGGCCATAAACCTACACGTCTACTTCCGTTTGTACCGGATTTGGTTCAACTATCCTGAGATGTCCTTAACTCCAATTATGATCGCCGCCACTCTTCATGATTCTCTAAACGCTTGAATTGGGAGAAATTTTGCAAATTCCATAAATTTCCATCTCTATTTTTCAAAATCGCGGATTCCCCTTAGATTGATTGATCGATACCTCAAATGTGCTTATCGATTAATATCACACGGAGTTCTGATCGCCAAAATGAGGCGACAGACAGAGGAGAGGAGAGAAAGGTGCACGCCATACTTGCAAATTAAATAAAATGAACCAATAACCTATGGAAACGCATGAAAACAATAAATTCAAAGGATTATCTCTCTGGCGTATTTTTAATTCCACTTGGGCTTGTTTGAATCGTTTTGAGAATTTCAGATGCCATTTTCTCGTATGGTGGTAGTTTCAAAAGTTTACAAATTGTCAAGTTTTCTTTTTGAGTTTGTAATTTCCCCTTACTTAGACTTCATCGAGCTCGATCGGCCGATATCTCAAATGTCTGTATTGGTTGACATGTCAAGGGTTTATTAACCTAACCGGCATCCCCGCCACCGGTTGTAAGTCTATTATTTCAAAATTTATAACGGTTTTCGCTATATCATTTTTCTATGTTTCATCACAAAGTTGAAAATGTAAACCACCCTTCTATTCAATTACTCTATGTACATGTATAGTGGTAGTAATACGTCAAAAGTATGTAGATCTCATGAATTTAATGGTTTAATTATAAATTGAATAATTAGTTTAAATTCCCATGTATGAGTATGCAATATTTATTCAAATAAGCCATTTATCATGCAATTTTCCAAGTATATATCGAAGGAATTTGGTTGACTTATCAAAATTCAAAGAAGTAATCAAATTCAAATAATTTTAACTGATTTTGTGTTTATCAACCAATTTTTGAATAATTTCTAATCGTTCATCGCAATCTATATCTAGATAGTGATTAATGTCACCTAAATGTTGGCAGGGTTTTACGATAGAAGAACTATCATACTAAAATGTAGGAATACACTGAAGTAAGAAAGTATTTAAAAATTGTCGTACAGTTATGATTGACGATCATTAGAAATTGCCTAGAATTTTGACCAGAATCACCATTTTTTATGGCTTTAGTTCACCATTTGTAACATTGAATAATAAAAATTCGAACTATGTAGCAAAAATTTCAATAAAATGGGCGATTCTAATACATATGGGTGAATGTTAATAAGCCCGATTTTGGAACGATAAAATTCATGTTATGTTATTTTATTTCCCATTGTTGTGTTTTTATATAAAAGGATTTGTTAAACACGTAATAAATTACATTACCCAAAAAGCTTTAGCAAATTTGAAAATCAGTATATTGATGCCCATTAGCAGCGCAAATTGACAAAAGTCGACTAATTTTTAACTAACGATCTTGCGACTGATACAACATAGTAGGGTAAACGTGGCACTATAAAAGAAAGGTTCAAATAAAAATATAAACAATAGTTGTATTGCTTTCACCAAAAATAAGAAAATTACAACAACAATCGTACTAGATAGACCAAAAAATAGTTTAGCTAGCGCAACAAAAATTAGTGGTTAAATAAATCTTAATCAAATTTTTAGTTTCAATACCTGCCACAAGAGTTGAATTGACAAGAAAATACATGAAGAAAAATAGACCCAAATTTGGTTAATTTTTGCTGTTGCTTTGAACAGTCGTTAACCAAATAAAATACCTAACTCATTTTGGTTGAAAGCAATGCACTTAATAAGTGTATTGCTTTCAACCAAAATGAGTTAGGTATTTTATTTGGTTAATGGCTGGTCAAAGCAACAGCAAAAATTAACCAAAATTTGGTCTAATTTTTATTCGTGTATTTTCTTGTCAATTTGACTCTTGTGGCAGGTATTGAAACTAAAAATTTGGTTAAGATTTGTTTAACCACTAATTTTTTTTGGGTTAGCTAAACCATTTTTTGGTCTATCTAATACGATTGTTGTTGTAATTTTTTTATTTTTGGTGAAAGCAATACAACTAATGTTTGTCCTTTTAATTTGAGATGGGTTCCGGTCGAAACGAGATCTTAGTAGGCATCTATTTTTACAAAAATAAACTATTGTTTGTCTTTTGCGTGTAAATATGGATTTATAATTCAATGACTACTTTATTAATTTATATGTGTATAAAATATACTTTGTTAACCCTAATCAGTATGGGTTGAGTCTCGGATTAATTTTAAGTTTGATCTGTCAAAAATCATCCTAAAAACTATTTTCAGACAAATTAGGCCAAATGTATTATTATGTTAATCGTGATCAAAAAATTTCAATGCCAAATTTATACCGGTAACAGTAAATGTCCTGTGACACCATTTTCAAAATAAAAACAAATCCGTACACACGATGAGTCTGATAGACTCATTGACTTCTCGTATATTACCTATACAAGTGTTTTAGTGTTGTTTGGTACTCGTTCATCTTATAGTTCTAATTTGCGTACCAATAAAGTGAACGGCAATTGAACAAGTGAAGGACAAGCTAAGTTTCGCTATTCATAGGCGATTAAGATATTCAACTTATCGTAAGCTCGGGAAAAGTGCACAAATCTGGAAGCCAACAGGCGAAGTTGAGGTTCGCTGTTTCATCGGATTGCTGATCAGCACCCGTTTAAATAAGCAGGGTATATCAAATTGGCAGGAATTTTGGCATCTTCTATTTGGGAACATTTTATTCAAACTAAGCACGTCGTGCCACAGATTTAAGTTGTTGTGCAAGGATATTCGGTTCGATAATAAAACAACTCGCACGGCTAGAAGAAACCGTGACGGCTCAATTTTATCAAATTTTATCAATCAAATAACTATGCGATGAATTAAATTGTTGTTTGCCATAAAATAACGTAAAATTTAAAGTGGCTCAAAATTGTATCGTAGAGTGTTTTGTTTACAAGATAAAAAAATGTCTTTGTTAACGTGTATACGCTTTTTGATACGTTTTCTCTAAAACTTCAATAACTCGACAAAGAGTGGCCGCACAGAAATTTTCCTAGTCTCATTTTGCAAGGTTTCTAAATTCTCTAGAAAATGGCTGATCTGGATTTTTGAATGAAATATCGAGCAAGTTCGTTTACAGTTTCAAACAAAAGCAAATTTTTTTTTTTAGACACCTTTTGTTTTACTAAAAAAAGTCATAAAAAAACAAAATAAAATAAAACGGTTTCCAGTATCGAAAAGAAAACAAAATTTCCTTCAACTAGAAACAAAAATTTTTTTTTGAAAGGTGTTATTTCACCAAGATACAAGCGTTCAAATGTGGGCATTTTTTCGAAGAAAATTTCTGTTCCGTTTTTTAATTGGCGCAGTGTATAACACAAATGCGAGTAACCATCAATTTCAATTATTCAAACACTTGAAATGAGTATAAATCTATATTCATCTTCCTGTTGCACAAATTAACAGGGTACAGCAGCTTCCTAGTCCTGTAACAGATTGGAGTTAGTACAAAGATCATTATATTATTGAATAATATAATGAAGCCTCTTACGAATTAAATGTGTTTTGAGAAAATTCTACCACTGCTGCGATCTCAATATCTGGGAGTATTGTGGGTCCAAAATATTGTTGATCTTCCATCGATTCCAGAATTTCAAAAATTCATGATGAACTGACTCGCCCGCTTGCTCGGACCAAGGCTTTCTTCTATATGGCGAATCGCTACGTGAATCTTCAAGGTCTCACTTATACCAGTTGACAGGACCGCTTTTCTCAATTCATCTATATACACTATGACCCCGTTTTGCGTCGCAGTTAGGTTCCGACGAAAATAGCGACTCAAAGTGAAACAACGCAAACTGAAAATTATTTGATATAAATGCGAAGGTTTTGAAGGAGATAGGTTCATAAAATTTGATGAAGAAAGGAACTAAAGCTTATTATATAATAATTTAGGTACATACATATTTTTATTGATCAATTATATATATGTAATGTACATACGTTACATAGTTCATTTAATTTAATAATAAAATATGTACATAAGTACATCAATACGTATTGAAATAGAAAAAAAAAATAGAATTTCAATCTAAATTACGATAATTTACGTGGACGGAAAATATTGATCAAGTTTTTGTTGATTGGTAAATTTCCTTATAAATTTTGATTGAGTTTTTAAGCATTTCTGCTAGCATCAAACTGCGCTCCGTGTCAGGATCATCGTATACGAAAATGTTTGCTGCTTCGTCAATTAATGAGCATCCGATATTCGCTTATTTGGATAAAGCCTGTTTTGGTTCTTCGTCTTCAATTGATAGACTTTGATTTTTATCCAATTCGAAAAGCTGTCGTTATCTAACTCCTCTTCACTGTTGATATTTATCAAGTCGACGATATCGCACAGCAACGCAAAAAAAAAGTTTTTAATGATGCAAGGAGTAATCAGTGTTTTCCCTAATTATTCGATATTTTTTTAAACGGAAAATGACGCAAAATGAAATTTTGCGACGCAGTTCCAAATTTCGAGTATGATTAGGAAAGGTGTTGCATATCGGAAAAAACGCAAAGCGAAACAACGCAAAACGGGGTCGACTTTCGAAGTTCTCAAGGTCCAAGGAACATAATTTATCTATTGCCCGGGCGAGTTATGGTGGCCAAACTTTACTGCCTTTCCAGGCCACTGTGAGCAACCGTAATAAGCGTTTATAAAAATAAGAATTCTAAAATCTCATTCGATTTTGAATGACTCTTAATTTCAAAAACTTTCCTGAAAAATTTCGAATTTCAAATTTATGCCATTATACTTGTGGCAACAGATATATGGACAGAGAATTGCCGCCCAAAGCAACCTTCTGAGATCGCATCCGCTATTAATCATCAATTGCAACATACCGAATTTAGCTTGAACGAACTTCGCAAAGTGTGGGTTATAAGTAAAACACCCTTTATGGTGGTTCAAAACCCAAGTTCCTCCTGATATAGCAAAAACGTCCTGATCAAATTATCAAATTTTTAATGATTCATATTTTGCAAATTAATCGGTTAAAATATGTGTGGTAAATATTTTTCACAATAATTAGTCGCGTTTAATCAATCAAAATTGTGGAAATGTAATACTTTTGTATTTACTTAGAAAAGCGTGTGATGGACAAAAGGATTTTTGCTTTTAACAAACACAATTGTTATTGTTATTCTATATTTTTCTATAATTTCACTATAATAAAGAATTCGGAAATCCTAATCATCAAAAATGTAAAACTTCCGTATTGATTTAATCTAAAATTTAAAGAAAGGAAGGGGGCAGACCTGGTTAGGTTAAATTTTTTCAGCATTCTGCTACATATGAATTTCTCAGAATTCGTAAGTAGAGGCCTCTTTATATTAAGAATTCATGATAATTTTAAAATCCGTAGTTTGAGACTCCATTGGGCAAAATTACAAATATGATTCTGATCTTTAGCTAAAATATTTCAATTTCAACACCTTAAGTTTGAAACAATGTTGCAATCAACCAATCAACATTTGAGTTCAGAGAAGAGAAATAGAGGATGGAGGCTTATAGCCTACACGCTTTGATGATTTTTTGAAATTCTAACATTCATAGAAATTAAAACATTTTTCAAAAAATTTTGTTTTTTAATAATTATTCACAATCTACAATCAAATACAGAATGTCCCAAGGCCGCTTAGCATTCGTCCTGGGTGCGCAAGGATGACAAGAAATTATGTAGTATTTAATGTAAAATTTAATACAGTTTTCGTTTTTAACGGGACAATTTATTCTTGGTATTTTTGGGTTTGATCTCCAGTGCTGAACTTGAAACTTAAAATAAAATTATCTGTAAAGGAGTTTACTAGAAGTATTTTTTTTAAATTTTCTTGTTTATTCGTGATTTGTAATATTTTAAGATTATTCGAGATTTTTTTGAATTTTGAAAGTGTTCGAGACTATTCGAATAACCTTTTATTTATTTTTGAAATGTTTACAGATGCTTACAGTCCTGTAATAGTCCCGTTTTTTTGCTTGTTTTTCGACACTTTAGATAGATTTTCACAGTTTTCGGAAATTTCAAATTTTTTCTGGACTATACTTTGCTGTGTAATAAGATTTTCCAGACTATTACAAATTTTTGAGATTTACAAAGTTTAGCTGTTTGGCGTAGGTGCTGAAGTTCTACATCGCTCGTGAGTTTTAAAGTTGCCACAAAGTAGCAACATAGATTCTACTTAGCGGAAACATTTTAAACTGAGCATTTTTCTTTACTAAAAATTTGCTTCGGAAACATGCATACTTAAATAAAGTCAATTTTTAATTAGATTCTAATTAGAAAGACAATACATAATTACCTCTGGTTTTCCCGAGGAATTGGAAATTGATTTACTGTAAAGTTTTTAAGTACATTTCGGTATTCTTTTTCCAATGCATACTGTGACGATTGCTATTTCTTCAAATTTTGGGAAAATAAATTCCCATTGCCCCAAAATTTGAAAAAATACAAATCGCCACAGTATGCTTTGGAAAAATAATACCAAAATAAAGGGAAAACCAAAATGGGGCCACTCACAGCTAAATTTTCTTTCGTCGCATTTGAGGCAAGTGTCAGTTTATCAGTAGCATCATTTTCAGTTTTCTCCATGGAGAAGCACGAGAGGCACTTAGCCTACTTTTACAATCGACAATTGATGATCATTATGGATCCCAGTGGAAAAGTTTTCAAACCTCAGTTATTTCAAAATATTAAGTTACATCAATCGATATTAACATTCGAGGTTTCCGCAAACATTTAACTTTTTCACTTATTTACGTAATATTCAGAACTTATTATTGCAATAAAGAATTATAAAAATTTACAATTTTGAAACCAAAAAATTAAGAATTTCTCTTTCATTTTTTAAGCTGTCAGTTTAACCGCGTTTTTCATCGGACAATTGTTCAAGAGCGTGGTAGCTATTAGTTGTATTTAATTAATTTCAAGTCAAATAATGGTAATCTTTTTAATTAGACTAGGGCAGATTAAACGTTTCGTAAATTTATCAAAAAATCCACAGAAAATGTTTATTAGATTTCTTGTGTTATCGTTGTTAATTCCAATTAGAGAAATTATACGGAACAAGGCTCTTTCATGACAACTAAAAACTTTTTGAGCGAATTCTTTTTTATTAAATGTAAGAGCTAATTAAAAAATTTACAATTATTTGACCTTAAATTAACTAAATTCGGCTAATAGCTATCGCGGTCTTGAACAATTGTCGAATGAAAAACCCGGCTTATTAAATTAAATAATTATTTCGTTTCTTTGTGTGTGACTTTTTTGTTTCGCAATATCCTAGCCACACATAGTTTTGCCGCAAGAAAGGCATACAAGTAAGTATTCCGTTCAAGAATTTCACACACAATTTATTTCTTCTCACTTCACATATTATTTAAAAATCTATACTAACCTTACTAAATCTTTTGCCGCCCCGGCATAGTAAGCATACAAAAGATACATATGTAGTTTTAAATCGAGATATTCACGCCACAATTAATTATTATTTTTGAATATAAAATTATATAATTAATTACATTAAATATTATTATAAATTCCTCTGGTTTTTTATAGAACTGGACATTTGATTAACTACCGAATGACTGACGCCTATTTTATATTAGTTATAGTTTCAATCATTTCTTATGCCACATTCATTTACACGCAAAGATCAGAAAAGGTCATCAAAAATCTAAAGCAATAATTAATTAAATATATATTTGTACAGTTGTACCATCAGTGTAAAATGTATGTGAGTAGACCGAAAATATGTAAGTGGCTGGATTGTAACACTTCTGGGACAGACTGTATAAACTGCGATCAACAGTAATAATTCAAGATCTAATTTAATTTAATATATAAAATAACTTTGCTGTATAGATCACTTCCAAAAATAAAGGAAGATATTTCAGTATTATATTCAGTAATTTCATTATGTATCTCAAATATAAAAACTAAATTGAAGGTTAAAATAGAAGATATAAAATCCAAAAATATTATTAGTTAATTCGTATTAATTTAAAAATTATCACAACTTTAATTAAATCAACAATTAATTTCACTAATTCAGTAAAGTAGTTTTTGCTTCTAGTATAGAAGTTTGAGTATAGCAATGGCAAATCAGTTGGAATCAAAGCATTTAAAATACAGTTAGCGTCAAGCCAATCTTTATTCTGTGCACGGTTGTGGTAAGCTCAAATTTGTTAATAGCTTGATGGGAGGTCTAACTGACAAAATTAAAATGTATGACGGAAATCGGGATGAACGGAATTCGCGTTTGGATTCAAGGAATCCAAAAATTCTACGTTTTAATCTTCCATTTATACAAATATATTTATCAATTAAAATGAATATCAGAATTCTTCCTTGTCGTTGCCAATGTTGCGCAAATACTTCAGAATGTGTTTTGAAATTTTAGCTAACAAATTGTTGAACACGCTTATGGTCGTGAGAGTTGTTCTTTCGCCATGTCGCGAATGCCCCATTCCATAAAATCCAATGTCAAGTGATTTCGTCTTTTTTCATTTCATGTGTACCATCACGCTCGTTCGCTGCGGCGTAATTCAGCGTTTTTTCTTCAATTTTATTCTCATGTGTCACAGATATAGTAACAAAAATTCTTTTTTTTTTTTTTTTTGCAGCCAAACTAAAATTTGTGGTTGAAGTTAAAGAAGTCCCTCTCAACGGGTGTATTTCCAGTATCGTCTAGTTCAGTCAAATACTCAAGCAGAACTTCTATATTTCATTTTCATAGTTTCCATGATCTATATACATAATCAAATTATACAAAACAAAGTTTATTCACCCTGGTATTTCAATATTCATAAATTTTCTAATATGTAATAAGGCTCAACAAGCTACCTCTCGCCTTGGAAAGGATAAGCTTTAACAAAAGTTTAATTCAATTAATTGATAATTTGCACACTTCAGTTATGAACTTCACTTTGCCTTCACTTTTACCAACTCTTTGTTTAAAAACTAAATTTTCCACCTCTTTGACATCTTTGTTGGCACCTACGAAATTTCTGGCATTATCACTATAAATGAGTGCACACCGTCCTCTTCTTGAAAAAACAAGCGAAAACAAAAACGTAGAACTACGTAACCTTGTCTTGATAAGTTCATGAATCACCAAAAAATACGCAATGGATGTTGTTAATGTTATTATTTTTATATTTACATATTTTTATTTTTATTTTCTGTGTACGTGATAAAGTTATTTTATACAGCCAAGATGTTCATTCTGCTGTTTCTGAAGTCATTGTTGCTGGTGAGGTCGGTGGGCTCTTAATTATGGCAAATAGCGGTCGGTGGTATGAGAAATAAGATAAATAGGTTACTGTACGAAACAGTTGGATGCAACGCATGAATATCGCATCAATAGTCGTGCTTCCCAGCGTCGTGTGTTTATCCGGATCAGTATCTAGCCTTGCTAATTCGGATCGCAACTACGTTTGTTGTTATCATGTAAATATGGCAAACCACTTGTCTCCATCACAGTCTTCTTGAACAGATCGTTACGGCAGCTCGTCAACTCTTGTTGAGTCCTGTACCCCGAGAACGTATTATCGGAGATACAATCGGTAGTAGATTCGAATACATTGGAGGTGAAACCATCAACATCTCGGTTTACATTAAAGAAGCTTGACCGTTACCAATTTTCGTTAGGATTGTCGAGAACAACACATCACTTTGGCGCATAACTTGTCGCAATGGATAATAATACTCCAGCGAATGCCAGAGCAGTGCTCCCGCAATTGCTTGTTTGTACGGCTTGTAGATGGGAGTAGCGTTGACTGGTGGCAGTTGCCGCAGATCGCCGCAGAAGATTATGTGCATCCCGCCGAACGGTTCGTCGAAGTTTCCTGTGATATGAGTGAGGCGCACATGTACGATATTCAGCAGATCTGCGCTCATCATGCTAACCTCATCAATGATTATTACTTTTACATTAGCGAAAACATTGCGATAAGCTTGCAGTGCTTCATGTCCCAAGCTGTGACACTGTCTTCTGGCCATGGTTATTCTGAATACAGAATGTATTGTCGTTCCGTTTATGGCCACTGCAGCCTTGCCTGTGGTTCCACAAGCGACATACGCGTTGTGCGTAGAATTGTGAGTCTGCGCAAATCGGTTGTATGTTTTCATTAGTATTCGCAAAGTGAACGTCTTACCGCAACCAGCGGGCCCGGGGAAGAAGGTTTGAATTGGTACTCACCAGTGTTGTCATGTAAAACAAGTATTTCCTGCAGCACCAACTTACGTTGCTCATCATTAGTCAGTCGTACCAATTTGCATTATTCTTGTTTCGGCATCACTTTCGATCGCTGTCGAACAACTGCCGAAAGCGCACCGCGTACCAGAATACTCGCGATATCATCATCGTTTGATTCTTCAAAACCAACTGTTCTTACAAATTCTTGGCGTTTCTGCTCGGCTTGCTCTACTTCGTCATCAATTTCATTGCATATCTTGCGATACTCCTCAACGGCTTGTTCGATATTCATTTCAACTTCGTATTCTTTGTTCATCATACGCCTGCAAAAACTTGTTTCTGTCTAGTAAGTCAGACAATTCGTTTCGGAATGGAACATACAATATCACAATCTCTCGTTTCCAGTTAATCAGATCGGCAATATCATAGTGCCGGGATCTAACAACATGGCTTTTGTCTCGTTTTCGGTATAGCGCATTAACAGCATTCTCCTCGATAGTATTTACATTGGCATTATTGCCAGATCAGGCAAACTTTGTTCATGCCGTTTCGTAATTCATATTTTTGGATAATATTTGAAGTCCACACATTTGTAGAGTCTTCAGCAACTACTTCGTCGTTCATCTGCTTGATTGATTTGTGGGATTTAGTACGCTCGTGAGGCCACATTGTCGGCACAAAGACCACTTCACGACTTGATTCAGACATTGGTATAAGCAGCAAATACCAAGCCGCTTCCTGACTGCTCATTTCGACACTATTTAACATCTTGATGCTGATTGTCTTAAGAAGAGTGGTGTAATCATGATCCGGGTTCTCGCTCTGTAACTCGATCAATTGACGATGAAGATTGGATATGCCTCGATTGGTTTTGTTCACGTATTCGACAACGTACGCTGCACAAGAGTACTCCTCTAATGTGAATTGTAAATGTATGTTCGAGTGCAACACGCTAGCGATCCATGGGTTAAAAGAATTTGTCCATAGCTGTCTCATTCCTAGCTTAAACATAACAGATGGTCGATTAATAGATGCCCGCACACAATCCAGAATGTTTCCAACGTATCATAAGATTTTTGTTCCAGTAGCTCCCGCAATTTTCGTGCGCGTTTAACTAAAATTTCCCGCCGGCTGTCGCCTTTGGTGATAGGTAATAAAATTCTTGTTCTTTCCATTGGCCAGTATGGAATATTAAATCGACAGCACTTGTTATTCTTTTTATAACACGTAAACGTGGGCTTGTGTATTTGTCGCGCATACTGTGCCTCGCTCAACATACTGTCGTCTCAGGCATCTGTTCACTAACCGTTTCTCTGGGATCGTTTTCCAGCCAAATAAGTATGTGATCATGTGGACTACCTCGATGTTGGAATTCAATGCGCTTGAAATAATCGACGACTCGATATCGACCAAAAGCATTCAAGCCTTTAGATGATGACAAGATGCCCATGATGGTTTTCACCAAACGATCGAAGTATATACAGCAAGTTACTGAGTCTTCATTGACAAGGTTCGTACGCTGCAGGGCATTTAATTGTTGCAACGGATCCAATAGGTCATCTTCCAATAGGTCGGCTCCAATGCAAGTTTTAAGTCTATGTAACATACGCAACAAGTGCGGCCAACGGATTTCATTAGCACTTAACGTAAGAAACATAGTCGGTTTGCCTAACTACCTATTCATAGCAAATAGGTGTTTCTTACGATGAGCCCAATATTGTATCGAGTTAGGTATCGACTTCAAAAAAGACAAATTCTTTTCAACGCACTCCTCTAAATATTGTCGGTCTTCGATCATCTTGCGTGTAATGTTGGCGGTCAATCCTTGGCACTTGAACGTCTTATACAGTCCTTCCGTTACACGTAACCTTAATATCTTCATCGCCATGTACAATATATGTTGTGGTCTGACACCACGACGATCACGACGGCGCACCTCACTCGTTACGCCGCACACCCTGCCGAAACACTCTGGCTCGTCCCAAGTAAATCGTCGGAAAAGATAGTTCTTCTGCATAGTCATCATATAGATAATCGACAATGGTTATTGATTCACACCGGGAGCTATATCCAAGCACTGATCTTCATTCCATATCATGGTGTGTTGATGACCAATCAACAGCTCGGCATCGTTATTGTGTTCTGTATTTTCTAAAATGTCCAGATCGTTCTATGAGAAATTGCCTTTATCGGTGTGTCGCTGTCAGTTGCATTCATTAAGCGCTGGTGGATTTATCGTAACGTTGAAGTGCTTGTATAATTCGGTATCAATAAGGTAATTCAACCAACTCTTCACCGTCGCCTTCTTCACAAAACCAGACAGATAAGAAGTCTTGTGTATCATGTGTTTCTTGATGTTAACGTTAAACGTGTAATCGTCATCTAGTTGTATCGGTAGTCGTTGAACCATGTTGTTTACGTCAACAAGTACGTTTATTACCTGTCCTACGATGCCGTAGCTTCCGGTCTCGTGCCTCAACCGACGAATCTGCATAAATGGCAGCCGTGGCGCTATCAGACGTTCAGCGATACAATCCAGCGGCGGCAATTCGTTTGGGTAATCTGGATATGTGAGGCCGTTAGATTTCGACAATATTGCAGGTACACGAATTTTCTTTAAATTAGTTCTGCAAGTAACGCACGCTTTAAAGTGAGTCGTCATAATATTGGGAATCAAATTACGAATAACTGTCTGTTTATTCTCATCTATCAAACGCAAATCATTCGCAAACCACAACCGATCGCAGACGTCGCATACTCGACCAAACTCATTGTTAATAAATATTTTGTAGAATTGCGCGGTTGCTTTTTTATAACAATTCACATAAGTTGTTGGCTTTACGTAATCGGACTCCTCCGCGCCATCGACTTGTGCACTATAGGTAGTCGTAATGGGCTGATTGTGACGAGGGGGTTTGGCATCGGCCTTATTTATACGCGACCGTTTGGCATTGTGATGTGTACTTATGTATGTACTATATTTCAAATATATAAAAAAAGAATATTATTTATGCACTGCTGTGTTGAAACAAAATTCACTAACTCAAAAACTGTCAAAATTTTGTTTTAAATTAAATACATAATTCTAAATAATTCAGCACATCAATTGTTTTCGGCAGTTTTTATTATTACAAAAACTAGAAGTACATTCTAGTATGCCACGCACGAAATTACAAATAATATAACAAAATGTTTAACTATTGTAGGGTTTTAAGCATTTGTAAAGGTTTCACATATTTGCTCAACTCATATTTAAACTTTGATGTACGATAATTCTTGAACCTGGATATTTTTCGTCACGATTTTTGTGGTTATGAGCTGTTATAGATAGCATATATTCACATGCATAAGCTCAAGTTCCTAGCGGTTTTACTTTTAAAGTTACAAATAATTAAGATTTTTGTAGATGTCAATATTTTTAAGTGTCTGCTATGAACAACAAGGCAAGTCACAAAACATGCAATTTCAAATGCAGTCTCACAAAGTTATATGCAACTTATATATTGTACCTCGCTAATAGACGTAGTTCTACGTCAAAAACGATTCAATCTAAAAATGGCTGGTTTTAATTACAAAGCAAACGAATATACAAATGTAAACTTTATTTTATGTATCCTTTCGTTGTCTTTTAAATTTGTCTAGAACAGGACCACAGAAAACAACACCGACTATATTATTTGGTCTAGCAGCATTCAAACGTTCTGGAGGCAATGAAGCCATGATTTCGTTCTTCTAAATTCGGTTTAAATCTTTTGGTAAAATCAACTGATGCTTTTGATCGAAATCTAAATTGGTATTTTCTAGTCTTTCTCCTACTCCTCGCATTCCTTCTTCGTCGACAAACGCCGAAAGACTAATCAATTTGTGCAACCAAAAAGAAGAAAGACTAATCAATGTGTGCAAACAGCCTTTTTTCTAATGTATTTGTTTATGAAACGAAAGCAGTAAGCCACAACGCGTTTGAGTCTTACTATTGAACTGAAGTCCTCAATCTTGAAAATATCTGTTACTTTTACAGAAACAAAAGTTGACAGGCAAATTGAATCTCTATTTTACAAATTGGCCATTTTGACTCCTCATCTTTCAAAAACAAGGGACAATGCCATCAAGCATCCGAAAGGACAACCTGATGAAGTACAACCCCTCTAGACACAAAGTCTGCAGGATTTGTCTTCCCAACGATGTGTCTGAATTTTATATATTTACTACAATTTAAAATTTCGCTCACCCTATTGATTGATCATTGAAATGATAATTGGTTAAGGTTCTGGAACATTTGTTAGTTATTTATATTATATAATTACATTATTCCATACTTTCATACAATAACCCTTTCTAATCGTACCAAACACTTAAGCATTCTATAAAAAATCGATTACAACAATACTTAAAATAAAACGGAGACTCGTTTCCAATCCCCAATATTTTAGAGATATCTAGTATACCATATATGTATGTACAATACATCTATTATATTTTATATAGCTGGTTATCTTTGAAGTAATTAAAACGTAACTTGATTAGATACCATTAGACATTATTTACTAGAATTTCCACGATAGTACGAGTAAATGAATTGATTATTTTGTACAAATTTACTATATAATTATTGCCCAGGTGATTGGTAAGATTTAGTTCTTAATTGGTCGCCATCCGGTTCGGCAATTTTCTTTTGCTATTTAAATATACAAAGAAATCGTGCCAATGTTGTGTGCTTGATGTGCTTTCTACAATAAAAGTGAAGAGTAGCAAAAAAAAACAAAATCTGGATACAAAACTACAATAATAAATTCACAAAAATAGTGAGTGAAATTAAATTATATGGATGTGATTAATTTGAGTGAAATTTGTATAAGTGCTTGTTACGTCTAATAATTTGCTTGTTGAGTGATTGATTATACCTGTTATAAGTTCGTTTAGTTTAGTGTGTGTGAAAGTATTTACTATGTATAGTAATTTCCTGATCATGTGACATAAAAAAAATGCTTGTCATTTACAATGAAAGCCTCACGTTACTATAAATCAAGTATTGCCAAGAGTACTTAATATAATATTTATTGGCAAGTCATACTCATGTTCGCTTAGTTATAATTATTTTGTTCTTCGCACAATATAATTTTCTTACGAGAATATTTTTTTGAAAAAAGTACCTATAGGGCACGAATACTTCACGATATTTTATCTCTAACGAATGTTAACTTAAATTAAAACACACAAATCTACTCGCATTTCAATTACATTACGCCGGATCAGATCTGATTCCGGTCTTTAGATAAACAAAAAATCGATACGCACGATATAAATTGTTCGTAGAAAAAAAAAATTGGCAATTACAATACTTAACGTTAAGTAACTCATTATAGGATTTAAAAAAAAAGTCAAACTAATTGATAGCCTATCAAAATTAATTTATTGGACTCAATTTTAAACCACGCATATTGGATTCGATAAGATAAACCGTATAGTTTATATTTGATTATTTCGGGTTATTCTTATCATCACATTCTGAACTAATCATTCACTGTAATCAATAAACGATATTTTTGTGGAAAACCACTACATTTGTTAAAATATACTTGATTCAAAAGGATAATTTAAAAAGCAACTTTCCAAGAAAGCTTTTATAACTAATTACACAAAGAGTACGTAAAAATCTTAATACTGCGAATCTCTGAAACATTGATCTTATCTTTAACTGTGAATCTGGAGAAAAAAAATCTGAAGGCTGTTCAAGCAGTTGCGGTTAATTTTCAAACCATTTTTTAAGCACTTAGTTGAACAAAAAAAACTGAATAAATTCGGTTAACAGAAAGTGTTTCAAACGTATTTAAAACGTAATAACAACCATTTTGGAACTTAATTTTCTTTAATTTTCAACTAAAAACTATTCTGAAATACTAATGCATAGAATCATAACTTTAATTGAGTTTCTAATTTTCGAGCAAAAATTACTTCAACCGATAGTAACATCAAAATGTCTCGAACGCGTTCAGTCGTAACTTCAAAAATGCAAATACAAAATTTGTAGCGTTCACCATTGTTCGGAATTGACCGACTCCCGGGATTTTCATTATAAATCCCGGGAATTTTTAATTTACATTTTTCTCAAAATTTATTCAATTTTTTAAGTGAAAATTAATTTTTTTTTTAATGCAAATCACACAATTTCCATTTACATCCAAAGAGAATACAAACTACATTTATAGGCTAATGAATAATTTTACTAACCTCGACAAGACGGAAAAGGATCAAAACTCTAATTGCTGTATTGTAAAAAAGCATATGATTTGAAAAGAAGCTGGTGCAGTCGAACGAGAGCTGAGGCGTTGGTGCGGTTGGAATATCAGCTACATTTTCTAAATCCAAAAAGTTGGAACCACAGCCGCTGTTGGCTGTTTTTCTGGGAAGAAGAGTTCAACAATTTCTTTTCGAGCTGATTTATTATACGAAGAAAACTGGGTGGCCGCTAATAAATTGGTAGCTTTTACAATCGACATAGTGGCTTAATAACTTAGCGATATTAGGCTTAGGCTCTAACGCTAAAACCTTTATCGTTTGATCCCAACAGCTTTTTTTCAAAGCGGTTTAGCGAATTTTCATACAGTGCTAAAAATTAATACAAACCACAAGTAATTACTAGGACATTCATTGTCTTCAACCGAGGAAAAGTTAGATCCTTTGTTCCCTTAAAGCTTTCTGCTGTCACCTTCTGCTGTGTCTATAGAAACCCCACCAGAGAACGAGATAAAACGTTCTTCATAGTATCCTTAGCCATCGTTCGATTGCAGTGAATGCCTTTTCTGAGATTATTCAAACCTGGCAGTGAAAGACACGCGTTCCCTTTGCGTTTAGTAAAAAATGCCCGCTAGTCAACGGAATAGGTAAACTTTTAAACGTTACATTAATTTAATGGTCTTTTTGATTTATCCTGAAAATACATTTGTTGCATCCTTCCTTTTACTATGAATTGGCCAAATTTCAATATTTTTGGCACCATTTTGCACTGCATTCCAATAATCAGAACTTCATATTATTCTACCTAAGTAATGCTATAATAAAGTGAAACAAATTTAAGCGGCTACATTTAAAGGACAATGTTGGATTTTTGGGGCCATCTTGTGACAAACCAACTTCACCTGTATTGACTTTAAAAGTTCTATCGAAATTAGCAACAAAAAAATTACGTCTCTTTGAAACCGCAATTGCCGAGACTTCTTCCACGACTTTGAAGACGAATTGAGGGAATTAGAACAATCATAAAACAAATGAAAGAGTGGTTTAACGTCGTGTGTAATCATTAACAATATAGCATTCCAGTATTTTTAGTTAACTTCCCGGGATCCCGGGAAATTCGGGTTTATCACGCTCGGCTCTCGGGATTTTAAAAACAGTTGGAAAAGCCACCCTCTAGCCCAGACCACTCCAAAAACGTGTACTTCGAATAAAGAAGTAATTTTGGAACTTATTGATTTTTCCAAATCTGAATTCAAAATTACTTTATATTCCAAAGTCCTCCAAAATTTGTTTCCTAAGGTGGTAAGGCTATTCATATGATGTGCACAGTCCAAACAATAACGAACATGATTAAAACAATTACAATACAAACCATAGTGATACGTCAACCAGCAGAATGGAATCTTTCATACAAT
Organism: Tipula vernalis; assembly: GCA_958295665.1. Classification (NCBI taxonomy): domain Eukaryota; kingdom Metazoa; phylum Arthropoda; class Insecta; order Diptera; family Tipulidae; genus Tipula; species Tipula vernalis. Next base: position 347,304,419 of record OY282559.1, read on the forward strand.
CTTGCACAGAGCGACCCTTTAAAATTTGTACGGTTTTGAGCAAAATTATTCAATTTAGTAATAAATTAAAAATTAAAATTGCAAATGAAAATTCTATAATTGAAAGAAAAATTCCAAAATCGATCGTTTTATTAATTTTTAAAATTTGGTTTCTTATTTTTATTTTAAATTTTACTATGGCCACACTGAAATTCTAACCTGGGCCCGTATTCTTGAAATTCGATCAAAAAAATTTAAGTTGTTTTATACTAAAGTGAATTAGATAGTGTCGAAATTATTTATTCAATGGTAACGAAGAGCCATTGCTCAAACTAAAGGTTGAATAGTCTAGACAAGTGCTTCGCAAACTGCGGGATACGGCCCCGCAGGGAGGATTTCAAATTGGCTAATTACAAAGAAAATTGGTGGTTAAAAAAAAATCTAAAAAAAACTTTGGATAAGCCTGAATTGTGTATAGAAAAGTTGAAAATTCGACCAAATTATTTGAGACTAAAATTTCAACCGAAGCAAATTACACATTATTTTAAAATTTCATTCTAAGTTGTGTTGCATCTTTCGAATTAGCGTATAAGATGCAAAAATTTGAATGTTGATAAATTTATGTAGAATAGTCAGCTCAAAAATGTTTAGTTTTAATACGATATCTGTTTTGTTCCACTCACAATATATCCAATATTCCTCCACAATATGTCCAATATTTCTCCACAATATGTCCCTAATTTATAATAGCCTCGCCAATAGGCAAACCTATAGATGCATTTTGTGTAAGAATTTGTTAATCCTTTAAATCGGTTGAAGCTGAAGGAACATTTTTTGTTGGTGGAACATTTAATGAAATTGGCATCAACACGGAATTGAATAGGCGAAAGACGGGACATTGATCAGATGCATGGGAATTCTAAAATCTTTGAACATTATATCTCTAACAGCTCGGTAAATTAGCCCAAAATGTTCTTAAAAAATTAAGCTCCACACGACATTTCCATCCATCACCAAAATGCTTTTTCAGTAAATTATCAACATTCAACTTCGCCGAGTTATATTCATATACCATTAGAAAGTCAGATAAAATTGTTGGAATTCTGCAGTCTTTTTTTTTTAAATGGAACATCTTCCAGATAAATCCAATTTATAATAAACTTCCTCGCGAACGAATATACCTCTAACTGATTTGGTTAGTATATGGGAATATTATGCGTCGTTATTTATTATTTACGAATAAAGGAATGCTTTTTCTATTTTAAAATACGTTTATTCGTTTTTGCTTGAGTTGATTAACAAAGTAAAAAAAACCTTTTGAAAAAAGTATTTCCCGATGAACCAAATTGAAGTTGAATACTATATATCGACGTCTTCGGTCGACGATGTAGTACCTGGTTGAGTTTTTGACGTATCTGCTACTGTTCCTGTCATCGGTGTTGTTGTTTGTTCCGCGTTATGTGGAATAAATGCTGCTTTCAAACGATCAACCGAAATTTTTTCTGTTGAATTGCAATTTTTAATCACAAAATACTTGTCAAAACGTATGATTATTTCATATGGTCCTGTATATGGGCATTGTAATGGTGGACGTACGCTGTCATTCCTCACAAATGTGTGTGCAACTTTTTAAATCTTTTTGCATGACAATTTTTTGTGTTATCGTGATGAGCGGTTGTCGTAGGTGCAAAGTCTTCGAAACGTTTTTACGAATTCAGATTCACTTTGCTTGTCGTTGGTTGAGTTAAAGTATTCTCCAGGGACGCGAAGCGTTTGCCCAAAAACAAATTCTACCGGTGATGCTTTGATGTCGTCTTTGTACACAACTCGTAATCCTAATAGAATCAGTGGCATTAGATTGGTCCAATCATTGTTTTAATGACACTTGATTGAAGCTTTTAACGTTCTATGCCACCGTTCGACAATCCCGTTCGCTTGAGGATGATATGGCGTAGTTTTCAAATGTTTAACGCCCAGTGTTTGATTAATTTCTCTTGATATTTGTGACTCTTGATGGGAACCCCAAAATACTGTATCCAGGCCGAGATAAGGTGTCTTGCAACTGTTTCGGCTGTGATATCCTCCATAGGAATTGCGGTAGGCCAACGTAGTTCGATATCGCTGATTTGTTGTGGCGAGTAGTTCCCGAAAGTTGACACTGAATGCATGTCCTCACGTACCTATACCTGGCAATCCTTATTTATCGCCGGCCAAACGAATCGATCATAAATCAATTTTTGGGTACCATGAACCCCTGGGTGAGTTCATTCGTGTAATTTTTTGATGATTTGTTGGCGATATTCCATCGGGACGAATGGGCGAATACGATTTTGTGAAGAATCACAATAAATTTGTATATTTGTATCCGGCATGGTGAAGCGGCTTATTTGCAAGGATATCTTCTTTGAATTCCTGTCCAGTATTGATTTAAATTCTGGATCATGGTGTTGCGCTGCTGCCAATTTCTCGAAATTGACTTCGCCCGTTAAATTTATCACGTTAATTCTTGACAGTAAATCAGCCACATTGTTATCCGAACTGATAATATGACAACGGCATGGTTTGACGCATCCGTAAATAAAATTAGGTCTGCGTTGCTTACCGAGTGCGCCAAAAAGGTTGAATTAATTAGGCCATTTTTACATAGTTGAAAAGCTGTAACTGCCTCTTCCGACCACTCAATTGGTGTTTGATCACTTTTTTTTTGTTTCCAATAATTAACTTTTGAAGCGTTGATTGATTTTTTACTGCATTTCTTATAAACCTTCGGTAAAAATTTAGAAAACGTTCAGAAAACGTTTTAACCCAGCCGCGGTTGTTGGGCGTTCGAATTTTTTTATTGTTTCAATCTTTTCTGGTAGGGGTTTTAAACCATTTGCTGTGATTAAGTGCCCGAGGAATTTAACTTCGGCTCTTCCAAATATACATTTTGAAACGTTGATGCTTAACCCGTATTGTCGCAATCGTTCGAATTTCTCTATGTTTTCAGATGCGACACCTATGTCATCGATAAACGGGAACACGAACGGTAAATACTTTAAAACCTCATGCATTAGTCGTTGCTGGGTCTGTGCGGCGTTGCAGAGTCCGAACGGTGTATATAGAAATTCAAAAAAAACCGAACGGTGTTGTTATCGCAGTTTTTGGTATATCCGCAGGTTCTACTGGGATTTGATGATATGCTCGTTGAAGGTTAATTGTGGAAAATATTTTACAACCATTTAGAATGTTTCCGAAATCTTGTATAAATGGTATAGGGTAACGATCCGGTACCGTAATTGAATTCAAACGGCGGTAATCGCCACATGGACGCCAATCGCCATTTTGTTTTTTTACCATGTGCAATGGGGAAGCCCAATTGCTTTTAGACGGTCGGCAGATCCCTCTCCGTACTAGGTCTTCGAATTCGTTGCCATGGATGGCCTGTTGTAATTATTTGATGCGTGATATTAATTGTTGACGGAGCCATGTGGTCGTGCTGTACTGTGATGTCCTTATATTCCCGTAAAATATCCGAGAATGGATCTGTGACATCGAAGGTTGTAATCCCTAACGTTGATTCTGTCGTTGGTGTACCTTTTGTTGACAACCTGGTTGGGCCATCTATCAAACGATTTTGTTTCATATCTATCAACAATCCGTAATGTTTGATAAAATCCGCCCCGATGATCGGTTGTTTTACGACGGCCACGATAAAGTTCCAGATAAAATTTCGCCGAAGTCCAAAATTTAAAGATAATCTCCTTTCGCCATATGTGTGAATTTGTGTCCCATTTGCTGCAAAAAGTTTCGATCGATTTAATATTTAACGATTATTTTCACTGTTCGGGGATAAAACAGAGATGTACGCATCGGTGTCAGTTAAAAATGTTTGCTTGCATTTAATTTATACAGGCATCCGAATTTTTGTGTTCGATCGAATTTTTCCCCTCATTCGACCGAATATTTAGTTGTTTGTGGCAAAATTACACGGCTGTTTGCATTTCCGCGCTTTTTCACCAAACTTATAATGTCACCAACACTGTTCGAAGTTTTGCTTCTTATTTGAAGTATGAGAAGATGATCCTCGTGATCTCGTTCGTTGTCGTGATTGATAATTGTCAGCATATTGTAATTTATCAAATCGTTTCACTAATTCGTTTATTTTCGTCTCTAGTGACGATATTGCTGATGTGGTTGTGGATTCAATAGTATTGGATACTGCGTTGGCTTGATTAAAATCGTCCAATTCCATCAGTTTGTCGGCCATTTTTGCTAATTTTTGAATATCGTCGTCGCTGGTTGAAATTATCATGCGAATTTGGTTAGGTAAACGTTGCATCCAGATTTGCTTCAACATCCAGATTTGGTTTTTTATCGCCTAACTGCACATCTTCCAACAATGTTTTAATTTTTCTTTGATCCGACACGGCAAACTGTTTCAACAAAGCTTTTTTTAATGAATTATATTTCTCATCAGCATAGTTGGGTGCACGACTGCGTCCGTTACCAGGGATAATATTTTTGTATCCACTGCCGTTAATAACGTATAAAATTTTGTTGCGTCAGTAGATATTCCGCTCAATGCGAATTGTGCCTCCACTTGTTGGAACCAAATTTTGGCGTTCACTGACCAGAATGGTGGTAGCCTAACTGCTACTTTGTTTACGACGATTTGCAGGATAACTCCACAAGTATAAAGCGCTTGTGGACTGTGGACTTGTTAAATTCAAAATACCATTTGTGGTTGGTTTGTAAAATCTGGATGATTGTGTTTTCCAGCCATTTATTGTGCAAACTTGACCGCCCATTGAAATCATTGTGCCATATTTCGAGTAAATTTGCTCATATTTTCTTGGGGTGAAATTATCGTATTTTTTTAATTTTATTCGTTTTTCCAGTAATGCAAAAACTCTAGCGGGCGGTATGTTTGAATGGCCCGGCACAGGAAAAATAATTTGGTGCAATGTCAATATGTCTTCCATGGCAAATCAAACGCATTATTTTAATATTTTCGGAAAATCTTGTGTTACTGAACCGATTAAAAACAGCAGAAGCTATTTCATTGCAGCCTTTGGTCCACAGATATAGGAACATGTTTTCTCTCTTTAATGTTGATTTAGATGAACGTTTAACAATTGCAAAATTATATAAATTTAGCTGCCGACTAAAATATGCTGTTGGTAGACAGGCATGAATAAGATTTCCTCTTCTATTGATGATGAAATGCGTTGTAATGAAATTTTGGGGGTACCATTGTCACTACGATTGGTCCGAACCGGTTGTCCAGTTTTTCCATGACCCAAAATGAAAACGTCGATTTTCGGCAAGGCTTTTTTGGTTTATATCTAACAAAACAATAAAATTAATAAACTAAATCAACTAGAATGAAGAAATTAATATTGTTCTCACCTGGCTAATTTATCCCTTGTAGATTTCCATTCAGATACTTTTCGTTGCGTTTTTCGCGGATGTACTAAATTCTCGGTTACGTTAAATTTTTACATTGTCTCGTTGCAGCCATAATATTTTCGTATGGACGTTAGTACAGGATTTGTTACCAACCAGAATTCGTATGGGAAATGTTTCGTTTTGAACCGCTTATTTCTAAATTCAATTTTGTGAAGGAAATATGGCGATTAGGAACATTTCGTAATAAGAAAATAGCGTATTTTAGGTGAAAGAATATTTTGCTGTTACTAGGTCAATTTGGAAAAAAAAATGGAAAAGAATTTTTAGATTTTTGGTAAAGCCCAAATATCGAAATGTGGGGAAATGGGAAACCATGAAATCAATTTGATCATTTAACCATTTTTGGAATGAATATCAAATCATTTTTGGTATAAAAATTTGCAAGTCTTATTCATTGAGGTGTAGTTTTAGTTCAGGTTCTGTTTAGTACAACAAATTATGAAGCCAATGATCAAACCATCTAAAGAAAATACCAGAGAAATGCGATTAACAAACACATTAACTAAAACCAGAAGATATTTGGCAATCGGAAATTCATAAGACCTAAAATTTAAAACTGTTATATCTATAGTTGTCCCTAATTGTGGTGAGGATAGAACACTAAGTGAGGCTATTTCAGTTAATATAAAATGCCGCCACATGTTTTGAAAAGGTTAAAATTTGTAACAAATCTTGATTAAAGTTTTGACTCGACTTATTCTCAAAATCCACTCAAAACTTACTATATAAATTCAATTCAAATTCACTGAATTAAAGGGGAACAAATTAATTATATGGAGTTCGCTTTATAAATTAATTAAAAATATAAATTCGTCTCGAAATTTACCAAGATAAATAAATTCACTGAAAATTAATAATCTTAGAGTGGAAATGCCGAATTCGAATATTCCAACAAAAATATTGAAAGATAAAATTTCCAATATTTTACTGTAATTTAAAAGATTTTGATCACAACGACTTAATCTGCATATAGGTAGCAGGTAAAGCCGTTCATTTTATTTCATAAAGTTGAATAAAGCTTCGGAACAAAATTCCTTGTAAAAAAAAAATTGAAGATTCTAATCAAAATATTACAATATTCCATTTAATTTAGCCGATCTGGACACCCGACTATTTTAATTTTAAATAAACCAGCATATTGCTGCAAATCTTGAATATGAATTTAATTTGAAACCAAATCAATGTGCGTTTATGTCTAAAATCAATTCTGCTTGCACATGCGAGGTGATTTACAAACTCCATATACTTTGAAAAGGGTTAAGAAGTACAAAACTCACATGTATCACAAGCATAAAATATGATTTTTATATTTCATCATCAAATCAAATAAATTACCACAACCACATAATTGGCGTCTTTGCTTTTCCCACGAAAAGTTATAATCCACACGCACGGTATTAAGAAGTAAAATTTCGCGCGAAACGACAAACTTAAAACAAGATAGACCAAGAATTAAGATACATATTTATCTAAGAAGTTTGTTTTGTAATCGAATATTTATAAGAGAGATCGTCGTCAACTCAAGTACATACATCAGTTTGTTAAAGTGTTTTGTTGCTTATTGAATGTGAATTTGAGAGAACCCTGATTGTTCTGTAATCTAAAATATTGCTTGGTTCGCCGATTTTTAATTTAAATAATTTTATTCCACAGACCAAAATGGGAAAGGGTTACGCAGTTACCGATCCAAAAACATTGGACGAACCGAAAAGTTTTGAACACAAGAAGAATAAGAAGAAAAAGGATCCACTTGACCCGTGAGTATTAAATTAAAGTGAACTTTTTTAACCATATGCTCCGAACTAATCCACTAAAATATTTCTATACAGAGATTTTGTCTCAGGCAAAGATGGTGCAGAAAAATCGTCTGCGGATACATTAGAACCAGTCTCTATGCTTTCATTGTTTCGCTATTCTTCATCCCTAGACAAATTAATGTATTTTATTGGAGTATGTGGTGCGATAGCTACCGGCCTAACGACACCAGCAAATTCTTTAATTTTTGGTGATTTAGCCGATGCTATGATTAATAAAGGTGCTTCAGCGTTTAATATAACCGATGACATGACACCCGAACAACAAGATGCATATAATGACAAAATGAATGAAATCTTCTTGGATGAGATTGCCGCATTTGGTATAAATAATTGTATACTCGGTGTTGTTATGTTGGGGGCAAGCTACTTAAGTATAACACTGTTCAACTATGCTGCACACAATCAAATATTTCGTATACGATCACGTTTTCTGCAAGCTGCCCTAAATCAAGACATCAGCTGGTATGATTTCAATCAGAGCGGTGAATTTGCGAGCCGGATAAACGAGGATTTGACAAAGCTGGAGGATGGCCTAGGCGAAAAAGTAATTATGTTCGTACATTTTATTGTCGGATTCTTAGGCTCATTAATTTTGGCATTTATAAAAGGATGGGAATTGGCACTCATTTGTTTAATATCGCTACCAGTTACGCTCATATCGGTGGGACTTGTTGCTATCGTTACATCGAAATTGGCCAAAAAAGAAATGGAAGCATATGCAAAAGCAGGTAATATCGCGGAAGAAGTTTTCTCAGCAATTCGGACGGTTGTCGCATTCGGTGGCCAAGATAAAGAAGTTGCTCGGTACAGAGAAAATTTAGTCGATGCCAAAAATATCAATATTAAGCGTAGTTTCTTCGGTGGCGTTGGATTCGGTTTACTCTGGTTTTTCATTTATGCATCCTATTCACTTGCGTTTTGGTATGGAGTTGGTTTAATCATCGATCACAGAAAGCTTGAAGGAACCGACGATTTCGTCTATAGTCCAGGTGTTATGTTTACCGTATTTTTCTCAGTCATGATGGGCTCAATGAACTTGGGTATGGCATCACCGTATATTGAAACATTTGGTATTGCTAAAGGTGCGGCTGCCAAAGTATTCGACACAATAGAGCGTAAACCAACTATCGACCCCTTGGCTGCGCAAGGTGAACGCCCTGATAAAATTATTGGCACTATTAAATTTAAAAATGTTCAATTTAATTACCCCAGCCGGGCAGATGTACCAGTTTTGCAAAATCTAAATTTAGAAATTCAGTCTGGACAAACTGTTGCCATTGTTGGATCATCCGGTTGTGGCAAATCCACGTGTATTCAATTAATTCAACGATTCTATGATACGGACAGCGGTGAAGTTCAAATTGATGATAAGAATATTAAGGATTTGGATGTAAATTGGTTAAGATCCAAAATTGGTGTGGTTGGGCAAGAACCAGTATTGTTCAATACTACAATTTATGAAAATATTCGGTATGGAAGAGAGACGGCGACACGTGAAGAAATTGAAGCGGCGGCAAGACAAGCAAATGCTCATATTTTTGTTAAGCGTCTTCCAAATGGATATGACACATTAGTTGGTGAACGTGGTGCTCAAATTTCAGGTGGACAAAAACAACGGATTGCTATCGCACGTGCTTTAATTCGTAACCCAAATATTCTGTTGTTAGATGAAGCAACATCTGCGCTAGACACAGCTAGTGAAGCGAAAGTACAACAAGCTTTGGAGACCGCTTCAAAGGGTCGAACCACTATAATAATTGCACATCGATTGTCAACAATTCGTAATGCTGATCAAATTGTTGTTCTCAATAAAGGAAAGGTCGTCGAACAGGGTAATCACGAATCATTGATGCAGGTAAAAGGTCACTATTTCGAATTGGTCACAACACAAATTGGTGATGCTGATGATCAAAAATTATTTGGCCGTTCGGATTCGATCGTACGTTCAAATGACTTAAAAGATGAAGACGAGGAATTGATGGACAAAATAGCAGTATTAGATGACGAAGAAGCGCAGGAAGCTCCACCGGTGGCAATTTTGAAAATAATGATTATGAATAAACCTGAATATGTTTACATAATAATTGGGTGTGTCGCGGCCATGTTAAGTGGATTCGGAATGCCAGTGTTTGCCATACTGTTTGGTGAAATTATAGGAGTACTCTCCAATCCAAGTGATACGTATGTTCGAGACGAAAGCAACATTTACAGTTTATACTTCCTTATTGCGGGTATTGTCGTCGGTACGGCAACATTTTTACAGGTATGTGTGTATACCACTCTTTACTTTAGAAATTTATATTAATCCATTCTGCTATAATTCCAGTTATATACATATGGTGTAGCGGGTGAAATTTTAACTGAGCGCCTTCGTGGTTTTGCATTTGCCGCAATGGTGAAACAAGAAGTAGGATGGTTCGATGAAAAATCCAATGGAACGGGAACACTGTGTGCACGACTTTCAGGTGATGCGGCTGCAGTTCAAGGTGCTACCGGTCAACGTATTGGAACAATTCTACAATCGTTAGCTACACTTTTGCTCGGTGTTGGTTTGGCCATGTATTACGAATGGCGACTTGGGTTACTAGCATTTGCGTTCACACCATTCATTTTAGTAACCGTGTATTTCCAAGCCCGTGTCATGCAACAAGAAAATATGGGAACAGCTAAAGCTATGGAAAAATCAACAAAATTAGCCGTTGAAGTTGTATCAAGCATTAGAACGGTAGTGTCATTGGGAAAAGAAAAAATGTTCCACACAAAATATATGGAATTTTTAGCGCCATCGTTAAAAGTATCCAAACGTAACACACATGTCCGAGGTCTAGTTTACGGTCTAGCACGTTCCATTATGTTTTTCGCGTTTGCGGCCTGTATGTACTACGGAGGCTATTTGGTCGCGAATGATGGTTTATATTACGCTGATGTATTTAAAGTAGCCCAAGCCTTAATTATGGGTACAGTCTCAATTGCCAACTCATTAGCGTTTGCTCCAAATTTCCAAAAGGGATTAACATCGGCCGCTAAAATATTCCAGCTCTTAGAACGTGAACCTAAAATCAAGGAACCCGAGAAAATCGACTCAAGCCTAGATGAATGGAAAGCAGAAGGAAATATATCATATAAAGACGTTGATTTCTTGTATCCATCACGTCCTGATGCAAAAGTATTGAACAAATTAAATTTAAATGTATTCAAAGGACAAACGGTTGCATTAGTCGGACAATCCGGTTGTGGTAAATCCACGTGCATTCAATTGATTGAACGATTTTACGATGTGATCGATGGAAGTATTTCAATCGACAGTAAAGAAGTATCATCTCTATCGTTTAGACAACTGCGATCACAATTGGGTATTGTGTCTCAAGAGCCAGCTTTATTCGATCGAACAATTGCCGAGAATATTGCTTATGGCAGCAGTAAAGCCGAAGTTTCACAATCCGAAGTTATTGAAGCAGCTAAAAATGCAAATATTCATAATTTCATTACGTCGCTTCCGCTTGGCTATGATACGCGAGTTGGCGAAAAAGCGTCCCAATTATCAGGTGGCCAAAAACAACGTATCGCTATTGCACGTGCGTTAATCCGTAATCCACAAATTCTACTACTGGACGAAGCAACATCGGCGCTTGATTCAGAAAGTGAAAAAATTGTACAAGAAGCTCTTGATGCGGCCAAAGAAGGACGAACATGTATCACAATCGCTCATCGTTTATCGACCATTATCGACTCAGATGTTATTTTTGTTATTCATGCGGGCGAGGTAGTCGAAAAGGGAACACACAAGGAATTACTGAATTTACGTGGTGTTTATTACAGTTTATATAAGTTACAATCGGGAAATCGATAAGATTTAGAATAGCCAAATACTTAATTTTATCTCACCTTAAATTTTATTTTTATAAATTAGCGTTTAGTTTTGTAATAAAAATTCAGTCAAGTAGGTGTTTGTTTATATGTTAGATGAATAGTTGGGAAAATAAAGCTTATCAACAAATACTTTCAACAAAAAGCTTAAATTTCAAATTGACCAAATCACAAGTTTTTGGAATGATACTTGAGTCTTCTAAAGGATTTAATAAATTATTGTGATTTTTAAGCTTGGACTATCAATTTTTGAAACTAAATAAGTTTTCAAGCTTCTATTTTTAATTAATTTATTTATTTTATTTATTTAGTTATTGTTATTAAAGTTATTTACTATTAAGACTTTTAGCATTTTTCTTGTAAATAATTATTTATAACCTTGTAACTAAAAATATTGACTATCGTCGCTCATAACAATAAATATGACGGAAATGAATGTAAAAACTGAGAAAGAAAGAAATGTCTAATTTCTTATTCCTTAAGAACAACCAACTAACCGTTGACCAATTAAAATGGACCGATGTCTTAAAAGATACCAGAAGGCATTTTAGGGTCTTCTCTAAAAGTCTCTTGACTGTGCACATGAGATCTTGTGTTTCATGCCTTTAAATTTAGACAGATATTCAGATTTAGAAGCAACTTCGCGAAACTTTTTTGAAAGCAATGTTTTCGACTTCAAACGATAACAATTTTAGTACCTGGATTAAGTTATTTGCAATTTGAACAAATGAAAGCTTAACAGCTTAACAAATAGTTGGAGCATCAACCTAAACTTTCGGCAATATTGAAGAATTATCAGCTGCAAAAATTACTAACTTGTTATGAGGCCACCCAGTTTCTAGATGACTAATCAGCTTTGATGCTAAGCAGCTTCCGAGGTAACATTTGATCTTAACAAAAATCAAAAAGACATTTTGGAACCTTTCTTCTCAGAAAAATACCTAACAGCGAATGGAAGCAATTCCTTAATTCTCTCAATTCAGCTTTTCGAGTTCACAAGAAATATAAACTTGCAAACATTATAATAGGCGCTCGTTTTTAAAGCAATTTTTGAAATAACGCACGAGTAAATGCCCCAGACACGAACAGTTGCTTAAGCATAGTCAAAATTTCAATATTACTAAAAATGCTTGACCTAATGCCATTAGATAATATTGACAAATTTTCAAGGAACGCTTTACAGTCCTACAACCTGTAGTAAGTACATATTTCATCAAGTTAAACCATCGACTTTCCGAGAAAACAACTGGTCTAACTATGAAAAAGTTAACAGAGCCAGCGTTTTGATCAACGCAGTCAGCCTACGCTAACGTATCGATTGTGCTACGATTTCAAATGCCGGTTATAAGTTGATGTCAGTTTTACAGAGAATCATTTTAGCGATCAGGTGAATTTTTTGTGCAATAATTGTGTAAACAAGGTAAGTATGTCGCGCCGAGGAAGTCAAAAACCCCTGTTGCAAAGAGGGCGTCTAGGTATTAAATTAGCAAGGTTCCCCGCAATAGATACTCGTATAATATTAAAACAAAAACGTTTACTTAAATTTAATGAATAAATTCGTCAATGGAACAAATCATCGATGCTCATCTGGACCATATTTTAAAAAGAAATAAACTGTATTAGTTACACCAAAATATCTACTTTAAAAAGCTTAAAAAAAAAAATTTAAAATTTTTATTAAGGAATAAAGAAAACTTAAATTTTGTTTGGTGCAAAATTATTTGTGCTTTTATTTTGTGTTCAAAATTATTTGTACAGTATGTAAAAACTTTGTTTATAATATTATCATACATGTTCGTTTGGCTTTAAATTGTTTCCAATCAGTGGTCCAGTATCTGTTAATCAGTTTAGTTAAAAAAAATGTCGAAAATATCGGAAATATGCGTAGAAAAACGGGCCGCCATTATTACGAAACTTCGGCTATAAAATTGGTCGAAAAGCATACGGTTGCCACTGAAACACAATTCTTTATTAGGTTAAAAAAAACACCAATAAAGGAGAGGTCAAAAATGTGGAAGGGCGAGGGAGAAAACGGGTTACTTCCGCCAAAGAAGGCAACAGGATTGCGAGGGCGGCAAAGGTTGATCCTACTATGACGCAAAAAAGAATTCAAATTACCATAAATTCAAGTAGATTACCAAAGATAAGCAGAACCACAATAGGCAGAAGGCTGAAGGAAGAATGAATTACACTACACTACATTATCACCTAAAAATAAAATGGTTCAACTAAATTTTGACCGGGAACACATTCATATAAGCCTGCACTTTCGAATGCCTAATTCATTCTCATCCAATACTTCAAAAGCATCATATGTCTTTTTCTTACTTTTCCGTTTCTAAGCACTTTGTGTAGTGTGATTAAAAAAATAAAAATTAATTATGTTTACATAATCAATTATCACAATTAGGCTTGCCACTTGTTGGAGAGGTGTTTACAATGTTATCCGTTGTATTGGATTTATGTAAATTTAATTAATTAAAAGGTTACCGCTGGTGGGGTCTTTTAATTAATGAGAACAAAATCAGTTAGGCTAGAAACACACCGAATTAGTAAAAACGTTTTTGCTTCGAGTAGGCAAGACGATTTCTCTAAACATAGTGCACATTCAATCAAACAAATTGTTTTTAGTCAAATTGTCTCGTGTTGCTTTATAGGTTGGTGTGAATTGATTTGATAGAATACAAAATGTCGTCGGAATCAGAGGATGATTTTGTATTATGTGCTTATTATTTTATATATAAATATGATAAACCAACCTAAAGATTCGGCAGTATATACACTGAGAAAAATATGTAGTGGAATTGCAAATAAAATATAGAAAAATAAGATTTAGGAGTTTTTCCTGAACTTAAAGTAATTTTCCCAAGTTATAAGAAATAATTTCTAACCAAATTGTTGAAATCGATATAGTGTACAGATAATTTCCCTTTAAATATTGGATATTCTAGTTAACTTTTTATTTTGTATAGGTATTATATTATTTAGATCAAAGCCCTTATATGATATTAAAGTGGGATTTAATAATTATTCAAATAATAGAGTTTAGTGTTTTATTTTGGTTATGTTATTGAGTGCTGCTTATGTTAAATTAAACAGTGCAATTTATACAGGTACGAGTAAGTATAAATGGTAATTAGTAAAATTATAGTTTATAACTTTCTAAATTAAACAAATGCTCTATTTTAAAGATAAGTAATAAAAATGTAAGACGCCATTGAGTCTTCTTTATGATAGAGGTTCATTATGAGTATATTAACAATTTACACTGGATTGACTCCTTATTTAAACAGTTAACGTCAAAAATATTAATAATTTTGATTTTCGAAGAAGAAACCGCATTTCTGTAATCTGTAATCATAAACTAAACTTAATGGTTTGGTATTTCATTTAAAGGAATTTTGGGGGGTTAGGGTTTTTTGTTTAATTGGAAAATAATGCTTGTTGCAGCAAAGTCTTTGTTGTTATTTACGATCGAACAGGTGCACCGCACCATGTTCTTTTTCGGTTGATTTTATCAAATTAGTTTTGTGCATTAAATATTAAGTTGCAGTTATGGTTGGTGATGCGAGGTGGAACACGGAGTAGCGTGGTGTACAATTTGGAGCGCTTCACTGATTGTTACTCCAACTTATTCCTCGTGTTTATGACTATATAATTTCTTTAAATCTGGGGGCCTATTATGAAATTTTTCGATTTCGGATTTTTACGATATCGAAAAAATCCGCCCTATTATGAAACAAAAAAGGAAATTCGCATCGGATTTTTTCGAACACACATGGCAAAATTCGACTGCTATTTAGTTGGCGGATTTTGCAATATTTATGGTATTTTGTACTTTTGTGGATGATTTATTTAATTTTAAATATTGTATTGTATTGTAATATTTATAATACAAAAAATTCAATTTTCCAAGTTTCATAATAGGGTAAATCCGCGGCGTATCAAATTTTTTCGATATCGTAAAAATTCGAAATCGAAAAATTTCATAATAGACCCCCTGACTCCAATTGATTTTTGAGACGTTCCGGGATAGATATCGTGATATGTGCGAAACCGACGATTTATGCCTACACTGAGAGAAAAAAACACATAAAATCAATGAAAATCACATTAAATCAAATAAAAATCAATATGAAAAACACGCAATGTCGATTTTTGTAATTTCAAAGATGTTTTTGATTGATTTTTACTCAATAGCGTACATCATTATTTCAAATATTCCCAACTTTAAACTGATAACGTCTTCTTTTGAATATATGCTTTGCGATACCTTTTGAAGTGAAAGAGTTCTACTTTGATTTGATAGTTTGGTCGTATTTAAATTTACGAAATACATAATAAAATTAAACTAGATATTGGATTGAAGCAAGAGTGGGTGCCAATTAAATCAAAAAGTTATCGACTTGATAATGTATTGTTTATACTACAATATAATGCGTATTATTTTGATTCAATGAAGAATTTCAATTAAAACAATCATGAATTATTGTTCAATTAAATTATTATTATTTTTATTGGATTTAAATTTAAAATGTTAAGAGTTTTCATTTGAATATTTTATTCTATACTTACATAATTACGTCTGGTGTAGCATTTCTCATTTGGCAGTAAAATATAAAATTTATAACTAAAAATGGTATTTTATTTCAATGTATTTATAAATTTAAAAAGAATACACAGTATACAATAATTATACTAAATGTTACAATACTTTTCCTAAAAGTGTATATAATCTAAAATAAAATTATTAAATATGCTTATTTTTAACATAAGTTTTGCCATTATTAATGGAATATAAATTCAAGGGTGGAGTTGAAAAATAATTAATATTTTTAATAAAAATATTTTCACTATTAATCGATCCTACTTCATAAGACTGGAAATGTTCTACAAATTTTTTTAATTTTAATTTCATTACATAAAATAAATAAATCATTTTCATATAAAAAACATACTATTTTATATAATTCAAAATGAGACTTCTCATATTTTGCTAAATAATAATTTATTTTATAATCACTACCTTTATAATTTATAGAATCATTGTTTATTTGTACCCAATTATAATTAATATTTGGTATTTGTAAAATTTGAGTAAAAAAAACTTCGTTTACTAAATTTTTAAATTCAAAATTTTTAGTGTCAAGTAATTCTCCAAAACCATTTTCATTTTCTACTAAGAATTTTGAAAATTTTAATCCAGATTTTACAGCTAACGAACATGAGGGGTTTAAACGGGATGTGATACTATTCATATACATTTTTGATTGTTTGTGTTTAGCTTCGAATCGCATTGCCCAGAGATACTTTAATGGCCCACATTTTTTTATTGCTGTGGTATAATGGACTAAAAAGTGATGTTTAGGCTTTAAAGTTGGTCCATAAAGCTTAATATATAATGAATGATGTTTTCCGACTAAATCGCTCAAAAATTCTAAATCGGTTAAACTATAACTTGACCGTTGTAGAAAATCAATAATTTGTGAAAGAATAGTAAATAATTTCCAGTGTTTATTACCTACAGGTATTAAATCACCAATCATCAATGGTAAAAAATGTACAAAGTTCATAATTTCACTGGCAGTCATTTTCAAATTAAAGGATTTTAGTCTATTGAAATCCAAAGGGGGCGATATATTTCCAGCATCCTTTTCCCCAAAAGTAAATAAACCTTTTCTGTTATTAATTACTTCCAAAGAGATTATACGATCATTTATCAAAGCCTGTAAAATATTACAAACGTCATAAATGCAAACACCCTCATAAATATCATGCATAATATCAAAACAGGTATTTTCGTAAACATTAAAATAGGTAAGAGTGTCAAAAATGCAACTTTCTTTAATGCCGGTTTCTTTAAAGTTATTTTCTACTAAATGTTTGTTATAATTATCTTCATTTCGTAGGTACATATTCATTTCAGTTATATCTCTCTTCATTTCATCTCTATCTCTAGTACAAACCCGGCAAAAACGTTTCGCATTAAAAGATTGAACAAAACCTAGTACGCTGTTGACACCCAAGTTGTCACCAAGTACCACTCCTAAAATAAAATGAACTTTACGTACTCCAAAAGAAGTATTAATGTCAATTCCATTCTCTAAAATTTTAAGTTGTTCAGCTAAATGATACAAAGCATTTTGGTTGCCGTACTTTTTTAAATCAGCGGATGAAATAAATGCTGCATGAAAAATGTATTCGAGTCTAGATAACAAATCCTGTGGCATTGTAGGAAATTGATAATAAAAACCACAAATCGATGAAGTGTGACTACCTAATGAATTATTAATCTGAAAATCATCAGAATAAAGAACATAGGGTAGAACTAATGAATCTTTTAATTTTTGTTGTTTCAGTTTAAAAATTTCTCCTAAACCAAAATTAGTGATGTTTTGAACATTTAACATTTGGTTAGTGTTTTGCAATGTAATATCTAATATATTCGGTAGTTCAAATAAAGCCTTAAATTGAAAAACTAACGGCATTATTTGGATACTAATAGATTTAGGAGCTAATATTGGATTGCCTAAGTTGATTGTTTCGCTTACTGTATTACTTATAACATAATTCCTGTGATGTTCATACAAATTAAGATCTTTTAAAACTTTAAAAAGACGATGTTCTGACTGTATTTCTTGGAATGGATGGTCGCAAAAATTTAATATGCAATCCAAATCATTTTCGTTTGCTTTCACAATATCATTTTCTTTTATTGAATTTTTTATTGCAATAGAGACATTTGTACGTAGACTTTTTATTAAACCTTGAATTTCTAACACTTGTTTTCTAGACATTGAATTATTTGTATAGAGGTTTAAAGATAAACTTAGAGCATTTTTTTTAAGCGCGCGAATGGTTTCTTGAATTGACATCGTAACATCTTTAGAACTAGAAGGCACCGATTGTTCAATTTTAGTTTGAGATTGTTGCTCCAAAAATTGATGATTTGGTGAAAGCACAGGTACATCCATTTTAATGTTAAATTCAAAACTATGGATTTTCTCCAAATGAGAACGAAGATGTTGGAAGTTGGAAAATATCTGATTGCAATCATTTTGTTTACATTTTATTTCAAGTAGTTTGCCTGAAATTAAATGATCATGTTTATAATGCCGGATCAAATTTGTAGTTGATGAAAATAGTTTTGGGCACTTGAAGCATATATACATTTTAAATTTTATTTATTTAATTTATATTTTTTAATTATATTTTCAGTTGTATGAATGAATTGCTTTTCTTATTGCTTTAATTGTCAACCATGTGAGATAAAAGCGAAGTCAAATTTGGCGTATTAACATCAAATTTGGTTTCAATATTAATAAAATATTTTTGGATGAAAGTCCATGGATACTGACAAGCTTGTGGATATTGCAACGATAATATTTGAAAGATTTTAAAACAAATGTCTAAACTTTCAATAAAGGATGATAATTTATAGGTTCTATTATCAAAATAAACATAAATATTTTTTAACAAATTTTCGCTACCTTCAACTATGATGAATGGTTGAATCGACAATCCGATGTTGTAGTACTTGTCGGTCAGCTCTGAAATTGTAATTTTATAATCGTTTATGCATTCTAAACGTATAATAAAACACTCCTGTGCGTCGGCAATTGTCGCTTTACGTTTATTCCTACCACTTCGATCCTTAAATCGCGCTGTCGGCAATAATACTGAATTTAATAAAGATGTGAGTAAATAGTCTTCTGTGTCTGAAATAATATTACTATTTTAGAAAATATTTTAAAATGTTTTAGAAAAATAGTATACTTTTGTCTGTAGTAGTTTTTGCAAGTTTAAATAACTGCTTACATCTTCCGTTGTTTATGTTTATTTCATAAAACGTTGCAATTTTAGTTTTAAAATTTTCCCACTTAGAAAATAAACATAATGATCTCATAGGATACAATATTTTAAAATCAATTTCGATCTATAATACAAAATAAAGAAGGAATTAATAACTGAATTTTTACACTATCCGTAAACTTACCAGTTCGGGAGCTCTGCTATCACCAAACTTCGACCAAGCAGTAAGGAATTCAACGTTTGTTAATGTTTTGAGCTCTTTCTGACGAAGACTAAATGTTTTCAACCATCTATCTTTAATTTCTTCCCAATTGGAACTATCTCTATTTAAGACCGTTTTAAAGGCAATGGCAATCGATTCGTCGACTTCCACGACACTTTCTTCTGCTTCTTCTGGTAATTCTTGAATACCACCACTATCATGAGTTAATCGTCTTTTTTTTATCGTATGTTAGAATATTTACAATAAAGTTTTCCGGTAGGATTTTTGTTATTTTTTCGTGGTACGTAATAATAATCCTGTTTATAAATTTAATTGAAAATAATGAATCATAATTGAGTAAGATTTCAAACATATAATTAATATACTTTTGTATTTAGTTCGGATGGAAACACATCCAAAATTTGATTCACGATATTCGGAAAATCATTAGGCCTTAGCACTCTGTTTGTTGCCAAGATGTCCTCTAATATAATTAGAATAAGTTCATCACGATCACTGTTAGTTAATCTTCTTTGATCTTGATATCTTTTAATGAGAAATTTTCCTTTGGTCGTTTCGTTTAATAATTCCAGCACCGTCTGAAATATACAATAAAAAAAGAACATTATAAAAAATTTCATATTTATTTCATTATAGCTCTCGTTGCAAATGTTAATTTTGTTATCATCACATAAATTATATTATTTATCTTATACAAATTAATTACCTGTTGTTTTACGTTGGTATGTAAAAGAGTATTTGCTGAGCTTGGTGAAGCTTGGTGATTTTCTCCATCGGAAGTACCATTAAGCCAATCACCTACTTTTGACGAAACTGTTAAAGTGCTGTCATCCAAACCGAACTGAAAAGGCAATTATTTTGAAAATGTTCGAAGCAATTATTATTACTGAAAAATATACCTTCTCTTTCCGCCAGTGGAATAATTTAAACCGAAATTCCGCACGTAATGGAATGTCCTTAATAATTTCTTTTATATCTTCGCTTGATAGATATTGAAGGCTTCGATATGTGACGTTTGATTATAAATATAAAAAGAAATATTTTAAAATTTTAAGTACCAATATGCAGTATTTATTTTGGAGCGGTATTATTCACACAAATGCATATAAAACAGCCATACCAGTACCGAAAATAAAGCAAAATTGATTTCTATAATGCGGGATTTCCCTTTCAAAACGAAATATTTAAATGATGTATTACTCTATCACTCTCTTATTCCATATGAGGATTAGAGAATAAATGTACCCCATGGTACAAATTATAAAACTAATTATGATCAGATCACTATAATTAAAATTATTGCAATAGAATTTATAACATCAAATGTTTTATAGAATTAACGCATCTACATACGGTAATATATAATTACAATTTTTTATTCTAACCTTACTTTTATCAGAAAATCCTTATCCATTTACTAAGCAAATTAAAAATCGATTTTAGTTTATTTTAATTTCGGACTAATTATCGAAATAATTGAAAACCCAACAATACGAAATCAAATCATCCATACAGGAAACTCATGTTTTTATTAATGATAATGCCACTTAATCAAATTTAAACTGTTAACTACTGATAGCAAATTATTATAAAATTAAACATCTTAAATCGGGTAAAATTTCAGAAAGTTCAAACTCTTGCAAAACTTTTTCTAAATTAATTTGATCTTCAATGCATAAGTTTTTTGAAATTTCATTATTAATTGCACTTTCACCTTCCACAATTTCAACAAGTACATCACCCACATTTGTCAACTGTGCGTCGTTGTCATTTAATATTTGATATATTTCACCGTTAAAACACACTTCATTTTGGGAACCATGTGGTGATGTTGATAATGAATCAACAACTTCCTCGTTATTTTGGAAATCCACTTCATTTAAATTCACTATATCCATAATATTATTTATGAAATTAACTGTTAGCAATTAAATTTTATTTATAATTAAATAAACACTTCACTAATTATCACAAAAATGTAAAAAACCTTATTTTAAAAAAATAAAATGTCTCTCACTGACAACTCTCACTTGACGAATGTTGAAAAGGGAGAATAAAAAATTTGATCTGTTGCATATATGTACAGTTACTCATCAAATTAAAACAATGTAAAATTAATGTCATTTCTAATTTGAATTATGTTTGCCAACAATTTTCAACGTATATTTAATTACGAATCTATATTGATTTAATTTAGTTTATTTTACGTAATGAAATTATGGAATTACGATTTTAATTCAAAACGAAACTATTTAAAATCAATAAGATTTTTTTTTAATATTCTAAACAAAGGGGTAATCTATTGGTTTAATATGAATTTCATAGTAAATCAAACGGGAATTTCCAAATTCAAAAGAATAAGTAATTTATTTGATTTTACTACGCGTTCAATTAATTTCATGGTGTGTTTTTTCTCTGAGTGTATAGATTCGATTTTGATTCACAGCGATCGACCAAATATACACCAAAATTAAATGATTCGCATGTGCCACGATGTGTGTGGACGAAAACAGAGTTTGATACAACGTGTTTTTCGATTTGCCGTTTTCACTAAACCCACAACATACGAATTATTTTAGTTTTACAAGGTTTATTTATTTTAAAACCACAAATTCGTTTACAAGTTAGTTATTACAAAAAAAATGATAATTTTATATTTTTTTACAACACTAGAATGACTACCGAAAAAATGGCGTCGGATTTTTTGTGTTAACAAGGAGAAGTATTTTTTGGTAATGATTATTTTTTTATCAACAAAGATACCATCGAATACGTGTTACCCGATGAGTAGTTTTTTCTATATTTTTTAACATTGACATTTTCCCAACAAACAACAATTTGTAATTCCGTACACTACAGACTTAAACAGATTTTGCAATTGGTCAATTAACAATAGGTTGACTCTGAACCTGACCAATGTAAGACTTTCTCTTTTAATCGTATTCGCTCACCCATTTTTCACCAATATCAGCTGTATAATGAACACGTTGACCGAGTTGAGTTTGTTTCCGATGTTGGTATGATTTTTACATCCTACGCGACATTTACTAGATATGTTAACGCCATTATATCAAAGTAGTATATTACATTGGACTTTGTTAAACGAAACTGCAGGAATTTCAGTGACCTGATAAATTTGACATCACTGTATGTCTCATTTGTTAGATCTATGTAAGGTTTTGGCCAGGCTTTACGACGCACCTACGGTCGCACACTTGGTTGGGATAGCTACCAACCGGAAAATAGTGGGGGTTACTCAAACCGATAAGTGGGCCAGCCGTTTTCACTTTAATTTACTTGATTCTTGTGTGACAATATATTGAAATAAAAAAACAAAAAACAAAAAAAATAACAACGAGATAACTGATTATATGTATCTATTACCAAAAAAAAACCAAAAAAAAAAAAAAACTCCCAAAAACAAACATAAAAACTATGTGGCGGGAGGGGGGGGGGGGGGGGGAATGAATGTGGAGGTCACTGAATTTTGTTGGAATTATTTCTTGAATTATTGTAGTGACAATATTTATGCTTGTTGGGTGCATGCCATATAAATGTATGCAACTTCACGTCATATAAAGTTTAGTTTTTTTTTAGTTTTTATTATGGTGGTGGTAAACATTTTTGGCTGATGGACGGATGATGTTTTCCGGTTAGGTAAAGTGAAATACATGTGTATAGGAATTTTGTTATAATAAAAAATACATAAAAATATAATCCATCAAGTCATTTTTTTATTTAATATTATTAAACAATACAACAAATTGGTAGCAGAGCGTAGTTTAAAATAATAATATTAAAAATTAAAAAAATGGAGTTATATAATAAAATAGAAATGTTTAAAAAAATATTATTGTTTGAGGACACAATAATCAACGATGAACCAACTTTAGATGAAAATAATCAGGAAAGCAAAATAAAACATGACGCATGGATTAAGAAAAATAAAGAAACATTAAGTTTAATTTTGTTAAGTTTATCGCCAGATCAAGCACTAGCATTTAGCGGCATACGAAATGCTAAAGTATTGTGGGAAACAATAAAGGAAAGATTTCAAGGTGCAAAAGAGGACAAATTAATGTAATTGACGCTGGATTTAACAAGGTTAAAAATGAAACAGAACGAAAGCATCGAAAAATATCTGACACGTGCTCTGACACGTGCATTTGGGTGTATCAAATCAAATAAAAGGATTGGGGAAGGAAGTAAGCGATAGGGAATTAGTCCGATATATCTTAGAAGGACTACCAGAGAAATTCAGTGCAATAACAACACCACTAATAGTATTTATTATTATTATTATTATTGGAGGCCATGCGGGCGATTAGCCACCTCGCACTGCGACCTAAAAGATCTATTGTGCTGGACGCTGCTTAATTATCCGTCCAGCCAATATTCAGGTTCTTAATGAACCTGATAATACTGCCTCCCGGTACGTGCTCTCCCTCCTAGATGTTTACTACAGCATGTAGTTCCGCTAGAAAGACGGTACTTCGAGAGGGTTGTCCCACTCCCGTATATTCCTACTCCTGCCCCGTATTCCGTTTGATTTTACTCTTACGAGTTGCTGGGAATTGCAAATCGCCTGTAGGTCACCCAGCTTTATTACAGGAAGGCTAAATAAAACTGGAGGGTGCCTGGTATCCAGAGTCCGCATATTTTGAACTGATTAACCTATCAGCCATTCATCCATCGGCATGTATTGTTCCACCTTAGATTAGGGTTTTTTGTCAAGGTTTTCTCCTTTAGCGCCGTACTTTAGCCTGTGCCAAATGGCCAAAAATGTGCCAAATGGCCTTAGTTACCAGTGGTTGCCACGAGGAGGCAGTACGTACACTTGCGAATTGTGAACAAGTTACCCCTTATGGGTACAATTGTCCCATCACGCAGCTGCCTAATGACAAGACACCAGAACAGCTCACGTGATGCGCTCCCTACTGGAAGGTTACGGAGCTGGTAAATTAATCTACTCAACTTTGGTCCCTCGTCCCTCCCCTCCAATAGACGCCAAACCACCACCACTAATAGTAAAAAGGGGAATAACATTTAGTGATATGCGCAAAGCATTAATGTCGTTTGAAGAAAACAATTTTAATAGTATTAAAGTGGAATTAAATAATTCAGTGTATAAAACTAATCCAAGACGTAGTCAAAAATTATGTTTTGTTTGCCGGAAGCCAGGGCAATTACAAAACGAATGTTGGTTTAATAAAAATAAAAAGAATAATTCAAATCTTAAATTTGGTGTGAAACAATAATAAACGAATAATTATACAACAACAAGCAAATTCGGCTGAAGAAACGAAAATTACAGTATGAAGTGAGTTTGCACTAACTACCTACAATCACGAGGAATCTACAGAAAATCAAATATGGTATTTAGATTCAGCATGTACGTCGCACATGACTTCAACAAATGAGTGGATGGCAAGAGAAATATCAGATAAGAAGATAATAAACGTCGCAGAAAAAGGTAGAACTTTAGAGGCAATTTCATCAGGATGTGTTCACGCAGTAGAAGAATCAACTCAAAATAAAGTGAGGTTAGACAACGTCTCGTATGTTCCGAAATTGAGTGGAAATTGAATGTCAATATCAAATATAGTCAAACAAGGAAATACTGTTACGTTAAATAAAGAAGAGGCACAGATTTATGCACCAGATGGCACATTAATATGCAACGCCAGTTTCCACGAAAATGTATTTAAAATTAAATTAACACCCAGTCAAGAAGATAGAATTATGTCAATACCAGAAAATTGTTTTAAAATCGACGAAGCTTCGAATAATTTGTGGCACAAAAGACTAGGGCATTTAAACGACGCATATTTAAAGGAACTGGAATCAAAAATATGGTTAGAGGATTACCCAAGTTAAGGGGTGAAATGAACGAGTGTAGTTCCTGCATTATGGGAAAAATGAGTCGAACACCATTTATAAAAATTGGCCAAGAAGAAGTTGCTCAACCTCTCGAAAGGTTATATGTTGATTTATGTGGACCTAAGCCGACACCTACTTTAGGAAACAAGAAATATATTTTAACAGTTCTGCACCAATATTCCAGAAGATATTTTATACAATTTCTTGAAAGCAAGGATCAAACATACCAAAAATTAAGTGAACTAATTGAACGAAGAGAAAACGAGTTAAATAGTAAACTAAAAGTAATGAGATCAGACAACGGGTCTGAATTCATTAATTCGCAAATGAATGCATATTTCAAAAGAAAAGGAATTAAGCATGAAAAAACCACATATTATTCTTCACGGAGTAACGGTATATATCTTTATTAATAGACGGAAATTTACCAGTACAATTCTGGGGAGAAGCAGTTGCAACAGCATGTTATATCCATAACGTAACGCCAGTTAAGAAAATAAATATTACGAAAACACCAATGGAATTATGGAGTGGCAAAAAACCATCAGTGAGACACCTAAGAATTTATGGATGCCTAGCTTACTACAAAGTCAATAAACCAAATGTTTCAAAACTGCAACCAAGAGCAAAAAAGGGGATTCTAGTAGGTTACTCTAGAGAAAGAAGAGCTTACAGAATGAGACAATAGATGTAAAATTTGATGAGACGAATCGAGGGATAAAATCAACAGCTGATGACATGAATGAACGCAACGAGAATGAACTGCAATATGTGACATTCAGTTCAAACCGATTTGATATGTCGGAAAATAATATTATAAATAACGAACAAAATCAACAAGAGTGTTGTTGAGAGCCAAGTAGATGAACAAACAATAGAGCAGATACCCACAACGCATGTCGGGTCACAGGAGCAAGATCTTAATAAACGACCACAGAGATTAATTACGAAGACAGCCAGTTAAATACGAAGATTACGTTTACTGATATGAAAAATATGAAGAACCTACAAGTATGGGAGGAAGTGGAACGACCAAAAGACGCTAAAGTAATGAAAAGTAAATGGGTTTTCAAGGTTTAACAAGGAGAACAACACCAAGAAATTCATAAAGCAAGATTAGTAGCGGTAGGATGCGGTCAAAAATTAGGACACGATTACGAAGAATCATTCAGTCCAGTAATAAGATATGAAATAATAAGAACATTATTAAAAATATCTTTAATGAAAAAAGCAGTTAGAAAATTCTACGATATCAAGTCAGCATGTTTAAATGCAAAATTGACAGAAATAGTATATATGGAACCACCTCAGGGATACGAACATGAGGAACCATGAGGAACATAAAGTGTATCGTTTAAAAAAGGGTATTTACGGATTACCACAATCAGGACGATGTTGGAATTTAGAACTGAATAAAATAATGATGAAAAATGGATTAAAGAGACTTAAAGCCGACCCATGTGTATAAACGTCAGCAGAGGTACACGTCCGGATTTAGCATATACGATAGGAAAGTTATCGCAAGATAATAATGATCCAAGAGAAATTCATTGGCAGGCAGTCAAAAGAGTATTGAGGTATTTGAGTGGAACAAAAGATATCAATTTGAGGATAAGTGGAAGAGGCGGAATTTTAAGTGCAACGGCAGATGCTGGTTGGTGTACTACAGCTGACGGTAAATCATTTAACGGTTACATCATAAAAATTGGTGAATCGTTAATCAATTGGAAAAGTGGAAAACAGAAGATGGTTACTTTATCTACTAAGGAGGCGGAATTAATAGCAGTTTGTGATGCACAATGTGAAATAAATTTTATAAACAATTTAATCGAAGAAATCGAAGAACATGAATTAATCAAGAAACCAACGAATATTTATACCGATTCAAAGGCAGTCATAGATTGGACAAAAAATAATAAGCAAAGTTCGAGGACGAAGCATATAAATCGGAAATTTTATTTTATTAAAGATGAAGTGGACAAGGGGAATACGAAGTTAAATTACAAGCGATCTGAAGATTTAGAAGCAAATATACGGCTATAAAGTTGGATAAATTACCTTTCCTGGATTACAAAGTGCTGGAAAAGTAGCCAAAAATGGTTCCACATCCAAACACTTAAAAATTTTAACTGGCAAGAGATACCTGCTTCAAAAGAACACCATAACGGTTGAGATTAAAATATTCACGCTATTAAAGCAAATTTTAAGCTAAGAAAAACTAGATACCGCTCATATTTTTGCTCAACTCAAATTGTAATTCAACTTCAATTACTGTTTAGAATTCATATTCTTTTATACATCGTGCTGATACTAAATAATTTTGATGTTTCGTATTGCAATTTTTACTAATTTCAATTAAAATTTAGTTTGGAATATCAAACTTACACTTTTCGTATCATTTTAAAATGACAACTGAAATTGAACTGTAAATTTTCTATTTTAAATTTCACTCAAAATTATAACTCAATTCCTCCTTCAATTTTGTCAAATCGAGTTTGGAACTTAGCCTATTTGTCTAATTGTAAACAAAATTTTGGAATTCAAAAACAACTTTTTCTCAGAATTTGATCCTCACTCACTAAACATAAAATTTTGCTCAAATCTATTTTATAGGTTTAACTTACCCTGTAAACCACAAGTTGATTATTCGCCTATAAATTCGGATTGACAAAATATCTATTGTCGCCGAAGGAAGTGACATAAATGTATCAGTAGGTGAGCCACATGGATACATAGAAAGCAAGCCAAATCCCATCCTATAATTGACTTTGACCGTAACAATAGTCACTTTGTCATCAGAGTATTGGTCAACAATAATTGGAATTTAAAGCCTGATCTACCAACAGCTTTTAAGCTGTATATAAATTTGGCATTAAATTCAGCGTATAGTGTGCAAAACTCTGACTTTAGTGTACAACGAAACTCATTGCCAGACGATACCACAGTAGGTGACCTGGGGGAAGTCTGCAAAATCACCTTAAAAAAACAGGACGTACAATTGGTTTGGTGGGGACGACTGGGTAAAAAACATGCACGTGGTGAAACCGCTTTTAGAAGAGTTTTAAACCCCCTTGATTCATATAGGTTAAGTCAGATAATAAATTTGAATGAAATTCGTGTATAATCACAGCAGTTCCATTTGGTATAGGGATAGAGTTTCTTAAATAAAACATGAATTCAATAAATATTACAAGACACTATAATAACATTTTGGTTATTAGAAAAAAATTTGGAGAAATTCGATTTGTTAAAGAAATTTTTTTTTTTTACTTTCATAACCACTCCAGGCATTTACTACATTTCCAGGTTCCAGTACCAAATGGAGCACGTTTGTCAATGGATTTTAGTGAAATGTTATATCTGAGCTATTAAGCTGATTCTATCAGTCGGTTCTATAAAACCGAATTATTCACGCTCTGAAAATTTCTTGGGTCACCCCTCTTAGGGTCGGATTTGTTAAATAAAATAAGAACCTAATCCAAAAAATATTGCGGAACACCACTAATGATATTTTGGTTGAAGCCATTTATTAGAAACATTGTTTCACCAATTTTTCTTATTTTTACACAGCGTACTACGTCTCCAGCTACAAATGGAACTAGATGGTACGTTTGTGGATGGTTAAGTCGATTCTTTAAACAGTTCCTAATATAAAATTTATTAATTATTAATTTATTTAATAATCTGGGGTTTGGATTTCTTAATTAAACCATGGTTCAAATTCAGGATATTTTTTGGGTTGGAACTTTAAATCACAAATAAAATTCGCAAAATTAACTTATAAATACTTAGCTAATTCAGACTACCTTCTCAGTCTCCAGTATCAAATGGATGGCACAGGAACATTTCTTGAGTGAAATTTATTATCTGCAATATTTTGTAAATTCAATAAATAGTTCCTTTATAAAAACCTATTATTTCAGGGTCTGAAAAAATGTCTGTCTTAAGGTAGGGTTGGGGTTACAATTTTTAAAATAAAACATTTTGGAACACTATTCGTACTAATGGCATTTTGATCGATAAAAAAATTATGTATATTTACCAGTTTTGGTTTTCCATACACAGCTAACCCAGACCATTTTCTCCGCCTCCAGCACCGACTAGAAGACACACTTTTGTCGATGTATTTTAGTGATATTTTATTTCGGAGATATTAAGCCGCATCGACATAATGAGTTCCAAACTGCAGAATTTTTTGAGCCAGTTGTTTGCGCTTGAGTTCGAATTAAATTTTATTGAAATTATTTTTTTTTTGATCCCTCCTGAACTTCGCATTGCCGCTAATAAATTTAACACAAAAGTTTGAAAACCCAAAACAGGTCTAGAGAAACCTGGACATCTATCACCCTATTAGTACCTAGATCCTACCTGGGCGAGAAGGAGAATGTCAAAATAAAACTGAACGACAATTGTGTCAGAATTTTACCTTGCCAGACAAGAAAGATATATGGAAGTCTGGATTTTATTCAAATGTAAACAAAGTATTTGAGAATATTGATATCAAGGCATATTGCACGAATGAAGTTTCCCATATCATACTGCATAAATCCAGACTTCCATACAACTTTCTAGTCTGGAAAGCTTAAATGACTGCAGAAATTATCTTACAGTATTATTTTTATATAGAGGTCGTAGTGGAAGTTTGAGAAAGGATTTAAGAGTATTGTAAATCCAGATGTCCTTATATAGTTTTTGTGCGGTTAGGCTAAATGACCACATAATTTGTTGGGTAATGTAATTTTTGTATTCAGGTGAATATTTAGCCAAAGCAGATAAATTTTTTTTGATAAAATCAAGTAACCTCTGTCATGTTTGAGTTTACCTGGTGCCCCATACAGAGTGCCTTGATGTTTTATAAGTTGTAAAAAACCGGATATCTTTTTATAAGTTTTACCAATAAATCTTCTGATTCTGAAGGAAAAGCATTGTGAAGTTGGAGTAATTTAGTTCGCAAATTTGACATGTTTGAAACTTTGAATTGATATTATCTGCTAAAGTGGCTGACACATTAATGCAAGAAAACCATTTATGGGTTTTTGCTGGAGAATGACAGAAACCATTATAAATTAGCTTTGAAAAAATGCTTTATGAAAAAGAATATTATAATTATTGCAAGCAAAAACCGATAAGTTAAGCATTATGTTTTAGTTATTAGAATAGGGGAGTACAAAATGAAAGTGCGGAGTATAGGAGTAAACACTCTACACAATTCGGTTCTTACACAATTCGGTTATCATCCTTATCATTACTTCGTTTTGGGCAGCTATTTTCTCTAGACTTTAATTGATATTATCCATTCTTAAAGATAAAATGTCAGACTGTAATTGATTAGACTGTTTCACTTCAGCTATTTCTTGCTTATTGAATGCATACAACATTGCTAACTGGAGCTTGATCTGTCGCTATTTCTATCGGTTTTTCCGATAATACGGATTCTGGTAACTCGCATTGATTTCAATGGCTTCAATCGCTTCAATTGCGTAATTATTCGAGGTCTCTTCAGAACTGGAAGTCCGTTTATTTTGCTAATTCTCGTTTTCTTTTTTATCAGAAGCAATATAAATTAATCGAAGACTACACTCGACTAAGCAGCTTTAATAGAATTTAAAAAAAAAGAGAAAAAAAACATTGAAGCCAGCTTGAAATACAATTTTTTAAAATTAAATACTTACCAATATTATATGTTAACACCCTGCAATTATGTTTTATCCAGTTATTCCTCGGTATACCGCGGTTCGCGGTCAGTTTTAATTTGTTGGTTGGCATCTGGCTGAATGAAATTAGTGATACCTAAATTTTGAGTGTATTATAACTTCCACTTACATCTGATAACACTAGCGATTCCTTTGGCTATTCACAAACATTATATTTATTTAAATCAATAATTACATATCTTGAACAATTTTCATTACTTGGTTCTGTAAAATAGTTATTTGGTGCACTTGTAATTACATTTGATATTTTATTATTTTCATTTTGAAATAAAATATTAGCTAATTGCCATCTGTATGCCTGATAACGAAGCTACTTACTTGCTTACAAATAACTGGCACACGAGTTAACTGTCGGTATTTGACTTTAACGTCCATAAAATTACTGACTTCAAAGTCAAGCTTCTATACTCAGCGTTTGCGCTCAACGAGTAATAGATGTATAAGTCAGTTTTCTGTAATTGACTTCAAGGTTCGTCATACAATAGGTATCAAAGTCACTATTAAGTAACTCGTATTTTAGACTGTCGCAAAATTGGCATCAAATCTAGATTATGATAACAGTTATTTAAGGTTGGTATTCGACTGACTTTTAGGTCGAACCTCTATAAAAAGAGCTTTAAGTCTGCTGCATCACTAACATGAAAGCTAAATATATACACTTAATCTTCATGTTAGTTAAACGTAGACATATAAATGGCACAGAAGCAAAATGAATAATTTTAACATCAGTGTCAAACATAAGACTAACATTCCCAATATTTTCGGACTTGTGGTTTACCGGGAATCTTAAATTTCTCTCTTGTCAAGTCCAATTCGAAATACAAACTCTACTTTTAAACTAAGAAATACATTAAAGTTATGTTTTTGCTTAAGTTCAAATTTTTATTCAAATTCAATTTCTACACAACATTTTACTCAATTACTGCTTAAAATTCAAATAGGGAACACTTGAATTTTTCTTAAATGCGCTTGCAACTACAGCTTAAGTTGTACTCCAAATTTCTAATCAAGCACTTTTAGACAAATCTAGGTTGGATTTTTTACCTAATTTATGAACAAAATACATAAAATTTCTAGCTTAATTGCAACCAGAATTTTATGTTAATTAAATTTTGAATTCAAATTTAATTTTTTAATATTTTTTAATTTCAAATAAATTTTTGCTCAAACTCTCGATTGAATTGAAATTGAATTTTTAGTCCAAACTTTGTTCAAATCTTGTTTTACCCCGTTCTAGATAAAAATTTTGCTCGAATAATTTCAACTAAATTTTTAAAATTCACTCAAACTGTTATTAAAGTCAGTCTGCATTCCAAACTCAAGTTTTAAGCTAGCTTTAAGTAATTTAAACTCTGTTGATAATGTAAGTTCCTACTTTAGATTTTATTCAAATATGGTTTAAAATTGAAATGCTTCTATTATAAAACGAAATAACATAAAAAGAAGACAATTTCTACTTAAAATTTCACTCAAACTCATTACATCGAGTTTAGAATTCAAGCTATTTAATTATTTCTCTTTAAATTTTTGTTATCTTATACTGGTTTCACACCGTATGTTAGTATAATAGCAAAATAGTATAATACTATTTTACTATTTGAATCCATTTTGATTATAAACTAAGTTACCAGTCTGAACACCACTCACATATTAAAAGGAAAATTACAATAATCAATTAGTAGAATACCTAAATATTTGTTAAAACTTTGTTAAAACTTTCACTCTAGATTTCATTCGAGTTTTTATTTCAATTTAATTCAATGAGCGTACTGTACTTATAGTTTGGAAGTTTAACTGGATTCCTCCAAGGTTTTATTCTAAGGTGTACCCTTGACATATGTTTCTATTCTTTGTTCCACCTAATTTTGCTAAAACACGGAAACAACTGAGTTGGGTTAAGGTGTCAATCGTAACGTGCTGAGAACCAACCTGGCTGGAAGCCCAGTCTAAAAACTATCTCAGCCACTAGCTCAGATCTCTGCACAGATGGACATTTTCTCCAAGGTACTCGTGGGATTCTTATGGAAGATCTACATAAAAATATAGAGGCGGGGACTCTTAAAAACACAGAAACTACTGTTAACTATAATACAACGAATGTTGGGAGAACTTTGACCGATAAGTGTGGTTCACAAACAGCCGTAATAAAGAAGGGCATTAGCTCACATAAAACCAGTCCCACTAACCCTTTGGGAAAGGACCAAAGTTCTAACAAAACTGGTGCCGGAGTACCAAATTATTAGAGCCATAGGAAGGCACGGAAAGCTCTTACAAGGCTGAAGGGCGAATACCGTTGGCAGGATCTACTAAAAAGAATGAGGCAGGCTGCACCGGTAGGAACGGTGATGCCGGATGATATCCTGCCTGGTGGTGATGGCCCTTTGTGGATTGAGAATATGGAAGAGAGTATTGAAATACTCTCGACACGACGGTGGTGGAGGCGATGGTTATGCTGGATTGATGCTGAAGCTGTTGCATATCAATTTACACCACTGCAAGGCAGCCTCGGCTGCTCTGCTGCTCTCGGTCACATATTGGCGACTACCATTGAGGTTGGTACTTTAGATCTCTGGCTTATTTCAGCTTATCTACCATATGAAAATGATGGCATATCACCTGCAATTCTTACAGGTGCTATAATGGATGCTCAAAAGCAAAGTTGAAGTCATCCTAGACAGTGATATGAACTCACACCACACAATATGGGAAAGTACGAGTACTAACGAGAGAGGTGAGTTACTTAGTACTAACCTTCAAATATGTAATTTTGAATGTAAGCCCACTTTTATAACTAGAAATAGACAAGAGTTGCTAGATGTTCAGCAAGCCATTGACTTGGCTCTACCCTGGCTTTAAGTTATCTCCAGAGACAGCCACATTCCTAGGAAATGGACTGAGGTTAACGTAATATTTATACTTAAGGCGAAGATAGATACTATAAATACAAATAAAAGCTCACATTAGAGGTTATATTGTGCCGGTGATCGAAATCTCAGCATTCCTACTGTAAAGGAAGATCGATATAGAAAACGCTCAATACGATGGACGTCAGATGTATTCAACGCTTCGTTGTAGGCTCTGTATGGTTCAATGAGTAGAGTTGAGGAAATTTGTATGTGGTATAGCTGCGGACCATTTTGTGTCTATGCCGGTCCTTAAAACAGCCATCCTAACCTAACCCAACCTAACCTACTTAGTTTCGTATCATTTTTACCCAAATACCCCTTTGGAAGACAAGTTAGCTAGTTTGGCTTGCATAGCAACGCAAATCATGAGAGATGATCTATTAGTTAATAGATAATAGTTAATTAGATAACAGATTGAAATATTTTTTAATAATTTTGATATTGCAAAGTGAAATATTTGTATCAAAAATTGGATTTAAAAAAAAAATGAACTTGACCCAAAAGTTTGATTTTGATTTGAATTTTAGCCATTTGTGCATGGGTCTTAAGAAATAGGCATGACAAAGCAATATGTTTAAATGTCATAATTACACAACTAAACGTGTTTATACTAGACTAAATGTTGAATAAATGAAACGAGCCGTCTCTCCATTCATGAGCTACTTGAAGATTATTTAGAAATATCTACCTAAATATGTCTGCTACATAGCTGGTTATCTCGGAAGCAATTAATATTTGATTAGATATCGTTAGACGTTATTTACTAATATTTCCCTGGTGTTAGTGTATAGATTTTGATTATTGTGTACGAATTTATTTTTAATTATAGTCCAGTCCATTAGTAAGATTTAGTACCTAATTGACCGCCAACCGTTTGGCAAATTTTGCTTGTGATTTAATGTTCCAGTGTGCATGTCGTTTCCAAATAAAGTGTTAAAACTGGAAATAATTTAAAAGCACCTTTTGTGAATAGTGCGAAGATCAAAAATTGTATATCTGGATACAAAACTAACTAAATCCACAACAAATTTTTGATAGTGAGTGAAATTTTAATTTTACAATGGTTAATTTATAAATGTGCTTGTTACTTATCTACTCGTCTGTTGAATTGATTGATTTTATTATTTGAAATATTTACGCGTGCGCGTGAATTTTTTACTACCTATTGTCTTCCTGGTCATATGACTAGCTCGGAAAATTTCCTCGTCAACAAAAACGATAGCATATCATTTATACCGTACAACACAGGTATTTTGAAGTGACAGATAACATTTTTGCCAAATCATTTTATTCGAAAATTGTTTACTCGTTATACAAAAACTAATCGATGGCCCATTGAAATGAATTTATTTGAGTCAAATACTAAGCTATTTATGTATATTGGCACCGATAAGATAACCCGTTTTGTTTGTATTCGATTGTTTTAGCTGTGCTTGTGCTATCAACTGAACAAGTTTTGCAAATCAGTCATTCTGATCATCAAACGTAATTTTCGTTTTTGACAATCCTGTCAATAAAGTAATTAAAATTCTACTTCTTTTGTCTGTTTTGTGATACTGAACTGAACTATAATTAACACACCACCTAACAATTGCTGAAATACTTTATTAATTAATTGTAAGCGCCACGACGAAAATGCTGAGATTGGCTTCAATTTCTATACCTGTTGATTTGGACAAATTCAAAATCTTGCAGTAAAAGATTTTGGCTTAATGTCTGGTGTTTGAAGAAATGTGTTGGCTTAGAGGTTTTGCTTAAAAGAGAATCTTGGCTAATACAAAGTATATAAGTAGTCGATCAGTGTAGTTCACCTATCAAACCTTGAACCCTGAATAATTTAATTTAAGCGGTTTCAAATCCGAGCACTTATCAAACTTGATTCAATATAATGTGTTCAATGAAATTTCCTGGATTAATTATAATACAAAATGGCATACTGATGTCCTAAGATAACTCTTACAGCAATTACGAAATTCAAAAATAGATCGTTTGATCATCAAATAAAATAATAAAAATGATTATTTTGCACTCTGGGGCTGAAATAGGTCAGCTAGATTTTATTGATAAATCGAATACTTGAGTATTTTGTACTCCCAATTTTTAATTTAATAAATTTTATTCCACAGAACAAAACGAAAGCCTAAATGGGAAAAGAATATGCGGTTACCGATCCAAAAACATTGGACGAACCCTACGTTCCTAGTAATGCAAAGAAAAATAATCCGCTTGAAAAGCCGTAAGTACCTAATCAACGCAAAAATTATAAAGACTTAT
Organism: Tipula vernalis; assembly: GCA_958295665.1. Lineage (NCBI taxonomy): Eukaryota > Metazoa > Arthropoda > Insecta > Diptera > Tipulidae > Tipula > Tipula vernalis. The sequence continues at coordinate 347,340,342 of OY282559.1, forward strand.
TAATTTTGAATAAATTTATTTCTTTGATTCCCGTCGTGCACAGAGATTTTGTCTCAGATGAAAAAAGCGGGAATAAAAATCTTGGGGATGTTGCCGAACCAGTGTCTATGCTTTCATTGTTTCGATACTCATCGGCCATCGACAAACTGCTGTATTTCATTGGAATATGCGGTGCCGTGGCTACCGGCCTAACAACCCCAGCAAATACATTCATTTTTGGTGATTTAGCCGATGCTATGATTGCTAAGGGAGCATCAGCATTTAATGTAACGGACGATATGACACCGGAACAAATAGAAGCATTTGATGAAACAATGAATAAAGTATTTCTGGATGAAATCGCCTCGTTCGCCATAAATAATTCCATATTGGGTGCCATTATGTTGTCGTGCAGTTATTTAAGTATAACCCTATTCAATTATGCAGCACACAATCAAATATTTCGGTTAAGATCGCGTTTTTTGCAAGCGGCTCTTAATCAAGACATCAGCTGGTATGATTTCAATCAGAGTGGTGAATTCGCGAGTCGCATCAACGAGGATTTGTCTAAGCTAGAGGATGGTCTTGGTGAAAAAGTAATAATGTTTATACATTTTATTGTCGCATTTTTCGGTTCATTAATCTTGGCGTTTACAAAAGGATGGGAATTGGCACTAGTCTGTTTGGCATCGCTTCCAGTTACCCTCTTATCCGTAGGTCTAGTTGCTATCGTTACATCGAAATTGGCCAAAAAAGAAATGGAAGCATACGCAAAAGCAGGTAATATTGCGGAAGAGGTATTCTCAGCAATTCGGACGGTTGTCGCATTCGGTGGCCAAGATAAAGAAGTTGGGCGGTACAAAGAAAATCTAGTCGATGCCAAAAAGATCAATATTAAGCGTAGTTTCTTTGGTGGCGTTGGATTCGGTTTACTTTGGTTCTTTATTTATGCGTCATATGCGCTTGCATTTTGGTATGGAGTTGGCTTGGTCATCGATCACAGAAAGCTTGAAGGAACCGATGATTTCGTCTATAGTCCTGGCGTTATGTTTACCGTATTTTTCTCAGTTATGATGGGTTCAATGAACTTAGGTATGGCATCCCCATATATTGAAACTTTTGGTATTGCTAAAGGTGCGGCTGCCAAAGTATTCGACACTATTGAACGTAAACCAGTAATTGATCCACAAGCCGCTCGAGGTGAACGCCCTGATAACATCATTGGCACTATTAAATTTAAAAATGTTCAATTTAATTACCCCAGCCGGGCAGATGTACCAGTTTTGCAAAATCTAAATTTAGAAATTCAGCATGGACAAACTGTTGCCATTGTTGGATCATCCGGATGTGGCAAATCCACGTGCATTCAATTAATTCAACGATTCTATGATACGGACAGTGGAGAAGTTCAAATTGATGATAAGAATATCAAGGATTTGGATGTCAATTGGTTACGATCAAAAATTGGTGTGGTTGGACAAGAACCCGTATTGTTCAATACTACAATTTATGAAAATATTCGGTATGGAAGAGAGACGGCGACACGTGAAGAAATTGAAGCGGCGGCAAGACAAGCAAATGCTCATATTTTTGTTAAGCGTCTTCCAAATGGATATGATACATTAGTTGGTGAACGTGGTGCTCAAATTTCAGGTGGACAAAAACAACGGATTGCTATCGCACGTGCTTTAATTCGTAACCCAAATATTCTGTTGTTAGATGAAGCAACGTCTGCACTAGACACGGCTAGTGAGGCAAAAGTACAGCAAGCTTTAGAAACCGCTTCAAAGGGTCGAACCACCGTAATTATCGCACATCGATTGTCGACAATTCGTAACGCTGATCAAATTATTGTTCTCAATAAAGGAACAGTCGTTGAGCAGGGTAACCATGAATCGTTGATGCAGGTTAAAGGTCACTATTTCGAATTGGTCACAACACAAATTGGTGATGCTGATGATCAAAAATTATTTGGTCGTTCGGATTCGGTCGTACGTTCAAATGACTTAAAAGATGAAGACGAGGAATTGATGGACAAAATAGCAGTGATAGAGGAAGAAGAAGCTCAAGTTGCACCACCAGTGCCAATTTTGAAAATAATGATTATGAATAAACCTGAATATGTTTACATAATAATTGGGTGTATCGCGGCCATGTTAACTGGATTTGGAATGCCAGTGTTTGCGATTCTGTTTGGTGAAATTTTAGGAGTGCTCTCCAATCCAAGTGATACTTATGTACGGGACGAAGCCAACGTGTATAGTTTATACTTCCTTATAGCAGGTATCGTCATCGGAACGGCAACATTTTTACAGGTACGTTTTGCTTTTTCTTAATTAAATTTTTTTTAATTCAATATATTTCCAGTTGTACACTTACGGAGTAGCAGGTGAAATTTTAACTGAACGCCTTCGTGGTTTAGCATTTGGTGCAATGGTAAAACAAGAGGTAGGATGGTTTGATGAAAAATCCAATGGAACGGGAACACTGTGTGCACGACTTTCTGGCGATGCGGCAGCAGTTCAAGGTGCGACAGGTCAACGTATTGGAACAATTCTACAATCATTAGCCACACTATTCCTTGGTGTTGGCCTAGCTTTGTATTATGAATGGCGATTAGGATTACTAGCATTTGCGTTTACACCAGTTATTTTAATTTCGGTTTACTTTCAAGCCCGTGTTATGAAGCAGGAAAATATGGGAACGGCTAAGGCAATGGAGAAATCAACAAAATTAGCCGTTGAAGTTGTATCAAGCATCAGAACGGTAGTGTCATTGGGAAAAGAAAAAATGTTCCATACGAAATATATGGATATCCTGGCGCCCGCGCTAGAAGTATCCAAACGGGGTACACATCTTAGAGGGCTTGTTTATGGGTTAGCCCGATCAATTATGTTTTTTGCCTTCGCGGCCTGTATGTACTACGGTGGATATTTGGTCGCCAATAACGGTTTATACTATGCTGATGTATTCAAAGTAGCCCAAGCCCTAATTATGGGTACAGTTTCAATAGCCAATACATTAGCGTTTGCTCCAAATTTCCAAAAGGGATTAACATCGGCCGCTAAAATATTCCAGCTTTTAGAACGTGAACCTAAAATCAAGGAACCCGAGAAAATCGACTCAAGTTTAGAAGAATGGAAAGCAGAAGGAAATATATCATTTAAAGACGTTGATTTCTTGTATCCATCACGTCCTGATGCAAAAGTGTTGAATAAATTAAATTTAAATGTGCTCAAAGGACAAACGGTTGCATTAGTCGGGCAATCTGGATGCGGCAAATCCACATGTATTCAATTAATTGAACGATTTTATGATGTGGTCGATGGAAGTGTTTCAATCGACAGTAAAGAAGTATCATCTCTATCGTTTAGACAACTGCGATCACAATTGGGTATTGTGTCTCAAGAGCCAGCCTTATTCGATCGAACAATTGCCGAGAATATTGCTTATGGCAGCAGTAAAGCCGAAGTTTCACAATCCGAAGTTATTGAAGCAGCTAAAAATGCAAATATTCATAATTTTATTACGTCGCTTCCACTTGGTTACGATACCCGAGTTGGCGAAAAAGCTTCCCAATTATCAGGTGGCCAAAAACAACGTATCGCTATTGCACGTGCGTTAATTCGTAATCCACAAATTCTACTGCTGGACGAAGCAACATCGGCGCTCGACACAGAAAGTGAAAAAATTGTACAAGAAGCTCTTGATGCGGCCAAAGAAGGACGAACATGTATCACAATCGCTCATCGTTTATCGACCATTATCGACTCAGATGTTATTTTTGTTATTCATGCGGGTGAGGTAGTCGAAAAGGGAACACACAAGGAATTATTACAGTTACGAGGTGTATACTACAGTTTATACAAGTTACAATCAGGAAATCGTTGAATAGCCAAATACTTAATTTTATCTCACCTTAAATTTTATTTTTGTAAATTAGCGGTTAATTTTGTAATAAAAATTGAGTCAAATAGGTTAGTGTTTGTTTACATATTAGATGAATAGATGGGGAAATAAAGCTTATCAATAAATAATTTCACCAAGAAGCTTAAATTCCAAATTGACAAAATCACAAGTTTGTGAAACGATAGTTAAGTCTTCTAACGGCTTTAAAAAATTATTGTGATTTTTAAGCTTAGAGTATCAATTTTTGGAAGTAAATAAGTTTTCAAGCTTCAATTGTTGATTAATTTATTTATTTTATTTATTTAGTTATAGTTGTTAAAGCTATTTACTATTAAGACTTTTAGCATTTTTCTTGTAAATAATTATTTAAAACCCTGTAACTAAAAATATTGACCGTCCTCGCTCATAACAATAGTTACGAGCCGTCCAGAGTCTTCGCATGGCATACTCCCTAAATTTCCAAGAAGCGAATTTATCTAATTAAGTCAATACACGCTTGGTAAGATTATATTAGTTACATCCGGTGACATCAACCTCGCTTCAAATCCATCCTCATCAGCATATAACGATAAGGTATAAGATTACGCCTGACGACTTCATCAACACTTTTTTTTGAAAATGAATGCTAATAATTATTATATTGGTGGTGTTGATAAACACAGGCGATTATTAATAATGCCTAAATATCAATAGTTTTTTTTTTAAATCACTAATATTGTTTGTTTGAACAAGATGTCCTGGAGACAAATAACCCTCACATTACACGACCGAAGGCTATAGCCAAATAGAAGGACAATCTCCGGATGTTCAGTGAAGCTGGTAGTTTATTAAAAAAATAATGAACTATAATAAAAAAAAACATCGTTAGGTACTCAATGACCTTCAGGTCCCTGCTCGGGCGCCATTTTGTTACTGATAAACAAATAGAATCATCCATGTCTTTTCAATATAAAAACAAAGCACCTATAGATACAAGCCATCAGTGTGATGTATTTGAATTGTTAATGGAACGCACCCGAAATTATATAGAAACGAACGTGTGGAACGCACCCGCATGGACGTATGACGGCAGAATGAATTTTAGTGCGAAACTGTAAAGACGTGTGGGTAAAGAAATAAAAGTAACTTGTATTGAAATAAATAATTGTTTTATTGTAATTAATACGCGTATGTGGCAAAACACTACAATGGCGACGAGGATTAAACAAGATGAATAAAGAACGCAAACACTATAAAAAGGTTATCAAAGAAGTGCAAGAATAAAAATAAGAAAATAAAAAGTGCGTATGGACGTCACTTCGTGAGAAAATAAAAAAAAATAAAAAACATGGCGGATAAATATGTGCAAATGCAACCATTTGATGGTAGTGACGAATGGGAAATCTATGAAGAAAAGTTGGCTTTTCACTTTAGCTACAGCAAAGTCGTAGATAAAGGATTGCAGCGGCATATGCTGGTAAATTTATTAGTGACAACGGTACTGAAAGTGGTAAGAGACACTATTTCACCAAAAAAATTAAAAGAAACAACATACGAGGAAATATGTAAAGTATTAAAGGAGCACTACACGCCAGTGTTAATCATCTTTAAGGAAAGGAAATTATTTTTTACGGCAAATAAAAGAATTGAGGAGTCAATCAACGAATATGGGGCAAGATTGAGGGGTTTGGCTATCAATTGTAAATTTGGAGATAATCTACCCCATAATTTGGTCAACCAATTTGTAATGGGAATGGAGAACAAAATTTTTTTACGGCTGTGTGAGAGGAAGATGAAACGTTGACAAAGGATAAATCAGAGGTGTGTGCAATCCATAACAGTACGAAGAAAAGTCAAACAAATTATGGGAGAGGAGATAATCAACCACCAACAGTAGATCGGAAGCAACAGTAGATCGGAATTCGTAAGTAAGAGAAACGGGAAATGTTATAAATGTGGATTGTCAAACCACGATTTTAGCATGTGTAAATTTATTAAATTAAAATGTAGGAATTGTAATGTCATAGGACATAGTGCTAGGGTTTGCCACAACTATCAGAAGAACAATGTCTGCGACAACGCGGAAAGTGTAAAGCTAGAAAAGTTAAACTCGAATATACATCATAGGGATAGTGGCGCAAACGAAATAGAAACTGTGTATACCAATACCCCGCTTTACGATATTAATATTTTCCGAAAAATTGGGCGTAAATCGAAATTTCTTGTCGTTTTATAGGAAAATTTCGTAAATAGAGGGATTGGTGACATGTACACCAATTCCTCGATTTAGGAAATTTTCCAATAAAACGACAAGAAATTTCGATTTACACCCAATTTTTTCGGAAAATAATAATATCGTAAAGCGGGGTATTGGTGTATAGTATTAGGGATAACAATGTAAAGATATCTGATGATCCATATATAGTAAAAATTGTAGTAAATAAGAAGAAAATTTCGATGTTACTTGATACTGGGGCTAAAATTGCGGTCATATCGGGGGAGACATACAGTCGAAACTTTGCGGACGTACAGTACTACAAAGATAATACAATTCTTCAATCGGTAAATGGACAATATTTGCATGTTTTAGGGTGCATGGATGTAATGGTTGAATTCAATGATATGAAACAAAAAGTCAAGTTTGCTGTCGTAAAAGACGATATTCCATCGGTGGTCGGACGTAATTTCTTAAAATTATTTGATATTAATTTAACGACGGTAAAAGGTTTGGAAAATCTGCAAAGATTTTGTGTAATTCAAACGAATAGTAAATTAGATTCACTTTTAAAAGAGTTCAATAATTTATTTGAAGAAGGGTTGGGTAAATACACACTTGGTAAAATACATTTAGAGTTAGAAGAGGGTGCAAAACTAATTTTTAGTAAACCCCGTCAGGTACCTTATGCTTTTAAACAACTAGTCGAAAAAGAGTTAGAGCGGTTAGAAGATGAGGGAGTCATAACTCCAATTGAAACATCAGATTTTGGAACACCATTAGTTCCAATAGTTAAATCAAATGGAAAATTGAGAATTTGTGGAGATTATAGGGCAACGGTAAATAAGTATATAAAAGATGTCAAACACCCACTTCCAAAGATTGACGAAGTCGTAAACTCGTTAAGAGGAGGACAGAAATTCACTAAACTGGATTTAGCGTGTGCGTACAATCAGTTGGAATTGGACGACGATATTATAAAATAGTAACGTGGAGCATCCATAAAGGAGTATTCCAAATGAACAGAATGCCATATGGTATTAAACCCGCTAGTGGCATATTTCAAAGTATCATGGAAAAATTGTTGCAAGGTATTCCAGGTGTTACTATATTTGTGGATGATATAGCTATAACAGGCTCGAGTGAGAAAGAACATCTAGAAAATCTGAGAAAAGTTTTTGAAAAATTAAATATGGCAGGGTTAAGATTAAATAGGAGCAAATGTTTATTCTTTAAGAACAATTTAAATTATTTGGGGTTTATCGTAAATGAACAGGGACTGACAAAAACAAAAGAAAGGGTTGAAGCGGTGGTAAAAGCAAAACCACCAACAAATGTGACAGAGGTTCGTTCATTCTGTGGGCTAATAAATTATTATGGAAAATTTATCAAGAATTTGTCCACTATTATGAATCCGATATATAATTTATTAAAAAAATCGGTCCCGTTCAGTTGGTCAAAAGAGTGCATGACATCGTTTGAGAAAGTAAAAAGTGACATTACTTCGGATGTTACATTGGCACATTTTGATTCTTCAATTCCAATTACGCTGTCATGTGATGCGTCGCATAAAGGAATTGGCGCAGTGTTATCCCACAATTTTTCAAACGGGGAGGAAAGACCGATCGCGTTTATTTCAAGAACGCTGACAGGGTCTGAGCTAAATTACAGTGTCATGGACAAGGAGGCTTTAGCGATTTATTGGGCTGTAAAGAAGTTATATCATTATCTAATTGGAAATGAATTTACGTTAAAGACAGACCATAAACCGCTGTTAACATTATTTGGCGAAAGTAAAGGTTTACCACAAATGGCTGCAAGTCGATTGCAACGTTGGGCTCATTTTTTAAGTGGCTTTAATTACAAAATCCAGTACATTAAAAGTGCCGAAAATCAAGCCAATATTTTTTCGAGATTACCGGTGGAAAATATTACCAATGAAGACAAGGATGATGAAATAGAAGGAATGGTTGATTATATAAATTTCATGGATAGAGGGAAGGATATAGTGATTGACTTTAGTGTAATTAAAGCAGAAACTAGGAAAGATCCGATATTATCGAAAGTTTTAGATGCGGTAAAGTTTAATGATTTTAAATGGTTAGATGATCCACCATTTTTGCCATACGTTAGAGTAAAGGATGAGTTATCGGTGGAGCAAGAGGTTCTCATGAGAGGGTACAGAGTAGTTATCCCAGAAAAGCCACGTAATAGCTTGCTAAACGAAATCCATAGCTCACATTTTGGAATAGTGAAGACCAAAGCAGTAGCTCGATCGTACATATGGTGGCCAAAGATTGACGAAGACATTACATTGAAAATAAAGAGTTGTAGGTCGTGTATAAGTGTGCTACTGAATCCGAACAAGTGTAGTTTAATGCTGTGGGAATACCCTGAGAGAGCGTGGAGTCGTATCCATGCGGATTTCGCTGGCCCATTTTTGACGAATAATTTTTTAATAGTAGTGGACGCGTATTCCAAATGGGTCGAAATCATAAGAATGCCGAAAGTCACAGCTCAAAGCACCATAGTGGTGCTAAGAGAACTGTTTGCGAGATACGGATTACCGGACACTTTCGTGTCTGATAATGGAGGGCAGTTCAGCGCTCTTGATATGGGAGAATATTTAAAGTTGCATGGTATCAAGCACATATTAATAGCTCCAGGACACCCAGCAAGCAATGGTCAAGCTGAGAATGAGGTGGATTCGTTCAAAAGTGCATTGAAAGCTATGGTAGATGAACATGACCGAAACTAAAAAGTGGTGGACATTGATTTAATGTTACAACGGTATCTGATAGATTATCGTTCAACGAAACATGGCACGACAAACGAAACACCAGCAAAGTTAATGTTAGGTAGAGAGGTACAAAGCTAAATTTATTAAAACCGTCGTCTCAGAAGGAAACAGTTGAAAGGGCGCAGAGCGCACAAGTCAAGAATTTCAAGGGTAAGCGAAGCATAAGGTACATGATTGGGCAAAAAGTAGTAGTTAAAAGTTATGCAGATCCAAATAATAGTAAATGGGTTGATGCAGAAATCATAAGAATTATAGGACCAAGATCATACCTTGTAAAGTTAGGAACGGGACGCACGATTAAAAGGCACATAAATCAGATCAGAGACAATGTTATAATTGAAACGAATCAAACAAATGATCATTTTCCAGTTTCAGTATTTAAAAAACGCCAAAGGTATGACTCGTACAAGTCCGGGAGTGGGGAATGTATGAATCCTTACGCAGTCTCTGTTATGAAACGAGATTTAAGCATTGAAAATAGTCGCAGATGATGAATCCGATCCCGAGGCAAGTAACGTCGAAATAATTGCTAACGAGGGCAGTACAGTAAATAGTAATGAAAGCATAGTGTTAAGTGACAGTAACGATAATTTGGTTCCTGTAGCGGCAAACACTGACAGAAGTAGAAGTGGAAGAATAATACAGAAACCAATACGTTATCGTCATTAAATTAGTAATGTTAAAGATCATAATATTATATACTAAATTTAGGTTTAAGGAAATTGTTACGATGTAGATTTAACTATAGTGGAGGGATGTGATGTATTTGAATTGTTAATGGAACGCACCCGAAATTATATAGAAACGAACGTGCGGAACGCACCCGCATGGACGTATGACGGCAGAATGAATTTTAGTGCGAAACTGTAAAGACGTGTGGGTAAACAAATAAAAGTAACTTGTATTGAAATAAATAATTGTTTTATTGTAATTAATACTCGTATGTGGCAAAACACTACAATCAGCATCAAATTCGAACTTAATGTAAGGGGGATAGAAAGACCAAAAAAAATGGATTTTTCTTACAAATCATATGAGAAGTTATGTTTTTTAATTTAGTTTTTCTTAAATGAAAAATCTTACAAAAATGAATTTTGATTTCTACGTTATCAAGAAGAAGAATTGATAAATAAATGATTTGATAATCAGTAATTAAAATCTTGTTTATAGATATTTCATTAATGTTTTACTGAAACCTCTTTTTTTACAAACACATCTTTTTCTCATGACCCCATATTTTGTTCATGTTTTTTTTTTTGTATAATTAGCGAGATTAGTGACACCTACTTATAAACTCGACTAATTAAATATGTAGGTTAAAAAACAAAATGGACTTTATTTAAACATTAAAGCTTGATTCATAACATCGGGAGCGACATAGTAAAAATACCATAGTATTTATTTACGAACTCTCTATCAATCAAATCACTTTAAATTATTGGAAATAAGCATTGAACGCATTCAAATCATTTCATATGTTTCACTGTATTTAACTATTGTAGCTAACTTCACTTGAGTCAATAATATCTTTTTCAAGTGACACAGCCTAAACGAAGCAAAATAAAAGGTTTTTTAAAATAAAAATTAATCTGGAATCATCCGTGTTTTATTTTCAAGTTTCCAGCTCTGCTTGGTTAAATTCCATTAGGTTATGGGCCCAGTGTATGAAGAATATGGATATTTCGAAAAATTAAGGCAGATTAATTGGATAAAGTGAAATTGATTTTTCGGTGTTGTGAAATTCACATACGGAAAAGGATGGCGTCAGCTGAATCAAGATACAGCATTTCAAAGCTAAACGGAACAAATTATTTTGTATGGAAATACAAAATGGAAATGCTTCTTAAGGAAAAAGGTTTATGGGCAGTTATCAATGAGGTACAACAATCACCAGTTAAAGCAGCGTGAACAGCAAATGATGAAAAGGCACATTCAACAATTGCATTGAATGTAGAAGACGATCAAATTCATCACATCATCGGTGCAGATTCAGCAAGAAATACATGGAGAATTCTTAAGGAAACGTATGAATCAAACACATCAAGCAATCGTGTGCACATTTTGAAGTTAATCATGCAACAGCGGCTTGATGAAGGCGGTGATGCGGAAAAACACGTGAATTCCATAAACGAGCTGTTTCGAAAATTATTAGCGCTTGGTGCAGATTTTGGTCTGGAATTTTTTATGAGTGCTATGTTGTTGGCTTCTTTGCCACCAAGCTACGACGGTTTGGTAACGGCGCTCGAAGGTAAAGAAGAGAGTGAATTGACACTCACGTTGGTTAAATCAAAGGTTCTCGCGGAATTCAAAAGAAGAATGGATCAAGGCGGAACAACGGATGACACTGCATTAAAAGTTGACACATCAAGAGCAACGAAAGGTCAAAAAGGTGAAAATAAAAAGTTTGAGTGCTATTTTTGCAAAAGAAGCGGTCACATCAAAAAGGATTGTCGAAAATATAAAGCCTGGCTCAACAAAAAGGAAGGAAGTAATCAGAAGGCGAATCTAGCGAAAGATGAAACAGAAAAGCTGTTTGTGACACATCAAGTAGGTGATGGCTGGATTGTCGATTCAGGTGCCACATGTCACATTGCCAGTTCTAAGGATATTTTCGTCAATATCGACATGAATTGTAGTGATAAAGTAAGCGTTGCAAGTGGTCAACAATTAACAGCTGCGGGTAAAGGCACAATTAAAGTTGATTTTCTGAATGAGGAAAATCAAAGTGTTCCAGTAAGAATCACAGACGTGTTGCTAATGCCAGATATCAAGGGAAATTTACTTTCAGTCAAAAAGCTAACGGAAAAAGGTTTTCAAGTAAATTTCAAGGGCAACAAGTGTGAAATAAGGGAAAACAGTCGGCAAATTGCAGTTGGCGAAATCAGCGGTAAACTTTACAGACTAAAGTAACCTCACAAAGTTTACTCGGTCGAAAAGGAATCCAATGGCTGCATACATTATTGGTATAAGGTTCTAGGCCATAGAGACATCAAAGTTGTGAAATCATTGGCGAAACGAAATTTGGTTAAAGGGATCAACTTTAGCGAGTGTACAGCGGATTGCGAAATCAACTCCAAGTGCAGAGTGTGTCTCGAAGAAAAATTAGAGAAGAAGTTTAGAAGTTTCCGGGCAAGTCGAGTAATAAAGCAGTTGCAGTCATGGATCTGATTCATTCGGATGTTTGTGGTCCGATGCAAACGACGTTACATTGTGACATTCATAGATGATTACTCAAAATTTACAGTCAACTACCTAATGGCAAATAAATCATCAGATTACAGCAAATTCAAGGAATATATTGCGTTGGTAAAGGTTCAACTCGGAAAGAAATCTAAATGCATCCGTACAGATCGAGGAGGAGAGTACATCAGTAATGAATTCGTGAATTATTTAAAGTCGAGCGGAATTCAAATCCAGAGAACTACTGCGTACACACCTCAACAAAACGGAACAGCGGAACGCAAAAACAGAACGTTGGTAGAAATGGCTTACTGCATGCTAATTGACGCAGGTCTAGAGAAAAAGTTTTGGGGCGAAGCTGTAATGATGGCTAACTATGTCTAGAATCGTTTGCCAACAAAGGGTACAGAAACAACGCCATATGAAGGCTGGTTCCAGAAAAGTCCGAATGTGCAATACTTCAGAAAATTCAGATCAGAATGTTATATGCATGTACCAAAACAAACAAGGAGCAAATTCGATTCAAAGGGTGTGAAAGCAGTGCTGATCGGTTACGATTACGAATCAAAGGCATATCGTTGTTACAGTCCGGAAACCGATCGAGTCACAGTTAGTCGAGATGTTCAGTTCGTCGAAAGGGGCCATTTGTTACCTATCAAGTCCAGCGAAGATTATCAACAGGAAAAAATTATCGACAATTCAGAGTTGAACAACTTTGAAGATGCAGAAAACGATCAGGTGCAAAAGGAATTAGTCGATGAGGAAGTTCAGGAAGAGAATCCAATACAAGATCACGTTCAGAATGAAGATGAAGAGCAAACTGTTAGACGATCACAACGTGCTAACAAAGGAATTCCACCAAACAAACTTATTGAAGAAATGAACGTGGTGAGTTCAGTCATTCAAGAACAAAAGTGCTACGTAGAAGCTATCAAGGGTGATCAAAAGAGGCTGTGGATTCAAGCAATGACAGATGAGATGAAGTCATTTATGGAGAGTTATAATCAGCACGGTACACGCAGTCGGTCTAGTTTTAAACGTCGACTTAACAGCAAGTATACAACTTGTTATTACCATTACAAGTTTGGCGATAAGGCTCAAAAATGCGTCGAGGGATGTACTTTTCGGTCTGCAAACAATAATGGTAATACCAAAGGCTCATCCCTTTCAAATCAAAATTTTTAAAGTGTCATCAAACGTTGGCGACAGTCAATGATGACACCACTTCCAGTCGCCTTATCATATTCGATTCTACAAATAATCTCAAGTTTCTGATCGATACCGGCGCAGACTTGTCTATCATTCCTTTTGAAAATTTCAAATCAGTAAAAGCGACATCTACAATAAATTTATACGCTGCCAACGGCACACCGGTGTTAGCGTATGGTACCAAATGGTTTTCGTTGGGAATTTGTTATCGCAGACATTTCGACGCCTATACTCGGCGCTGACTTTTTGAAACATACAGGTATAATAGTGGACATTAGCAAACGGAAGATCATAGATCCGGTCACTTCACTGTCCATCACGGGTCTAATTACACGTATATGGCAACGCAAGGCTTGTCATATATTAATCAGACAACGGTCCCATCAAAGGTACACGATCTGTTTAAACAATTCCCTGCGATAACGAGTCGCTCATTAAGCAGCACGGCTATAAAACATAACGTCACGCATCGGTTAGAAACAACTGGACAACAAATTTTCGCGAAAACGCGTCGTTTAGCACATTAGCGTTTGCTCCAAATTTCCAAAAGGGATTAACATCGGCCGCTAAAATATTCCATCTTTTAGAACGTGAACCTAAAATAAAGGAACCCGAGAAAATCGACTCAAGTTTAGATGAATGGAAAGCAGAAGGAAATATATCATTTAAAGACGTTGATTTCTTGTATCCATCACGTCCTGATGCAAAAGTGTTGAATAAATTAAATTTAAATGTGCTCAAAGGACAAACGGTTGCATTAGTCGGGCAATCTGGATGCGGCAAATCCACATGTATTCAATTAATTGAACGGTTTTACGATGTGATCGATGGAAGTATTTCAATCGACAGTAAAGAAGTATCATCTTTATCGTTTAGACAACTGCGATCACAGTTGGGTATTGTGTCTCAAGAGCCGGCCTTATTCGATCGAACAATTGCCGAGAATATTGCTTACGGCAGCAGTAAAGCCGAAGTTTCACAATCCGAAGTTATTGAAGCAGCTAAAAATGCAAATATTCATAATTTCATTACGTCGCTTCCGCTTGGTTACGATACCCGAGTTGGCGAAAAAGCTTCCCAAATATCAGGTGGCCAAAAACAACGTATCGCTATTGCACGTGCGTTAATTCGTAATCCACAAATTCTGCTGCTGGACGAAGCAACATCGGCGCTCGACACAGAAAGTGAAAAAATTGTACAAGAAGCTCTTGATGCGGCCAAAGAAGGACGAACATGTATCACAATCGCTCATCGTTTATCGACCATTATTGACTCAGATGTTATTTTTGTTATTCATGCGGGCGAGGTAGTCGAACAGGGCACACACAAGGAATTATTGAAGTTACGTAATGCATATTATAGTTTATATAAGTTACAATCGGGAAATCGATAAAAAGCAAATTAAAAATTAGTCAAATATTTATTTTTCTCTCGTAAATTTAATTTTTTTTTTTAATTTTTTTTATTTATTGTTCATGATTGGTAATCATTTGGACCAGGAAATAAAACTATCAATTAATTGTTCTATCTAAATTTATTTAAATTGGTTCTGGCAACGTTCCATCTCGACAACGTATCCAATACTCTTGCAACCTCAGGAGCCAGGCAACCCAATATTTTCGCAATCCTAAAATATTTAATTTATAAAAATCAGCTGGATGCCCATCAGTGTAGGCTACCACTACCCCGCCTCTTTTAATAATCAGCTCGGTAAAACTTGGATTCGAATTTATAGCACCTAAATAAGCACATAACTGAATTGGTGCATCATAGGTTAAATTAATATTACCACTTTTGATTCGATCCGATTTTTTCCACTCCATAATGCACAAATCATCACCAATCCGAACAATGCTATCAATAATTCCTTTGTACTTTAACACCGGATGATAAATATAAGTCTCGGTTGATTCGCACATATGAATTTTTTTCATAATTGGATTAATACTTTTCCATGTTGCATAAATAGCACAATCCTCGTTTGGAATTTCTTTGTTTTTCAAGTAATTTTCGATTGCCGAATGGAATAATTTTCCATTTTGTAAATATGATTTTTGTAGGTCAGCAAATCCAGCCTCTCCTAATTCAGCGATCTTCATGGTTTTCCATTTCATTAATGCGTTTCTAGATGTTTCCGACATTGTGGCTTGAAGCACGGTGGTAACAGATGGAAATTGTTTAATCTCATTTTTATTCAATGCGACGATTAATTCACGTTGTTCGCGTAAAATTTCTAATGGAAAATTTGGCAATAATTTTAATTCATTATCAGAAAATGGAATCGTTTGTTCCACATGCAGGGGAATTTCTTTCATTTTCGTTGAGTTTTTTATAGGAGACGGAATTTTATTCTTCTGCAGTAACTGTAGGGTTGGTGGTATGGTTTGGCTTTTGTTTCGTCGCGGAAATTTTACTTTTACTGGATGTTCATGTAATGTAATTGGTTCAGTCTTGCGTTCTACAAGCCAATATCTTTCGGATAGTCTACTGTTTTCTTGTACTGATGTTGTATCATTGACGACGGGATTAATTAACATAATTTTGTTTTTAGACTTGGTTTTGGTCTTTTTGTTTGATTTATCAATAGGACCGAACAGAGATTTGGTTTCATAATTGGTATTTTTGATGTTTATTATTCTTTTTTCAAGTGAAACGTTTCCGTTGATCACTTTTGATTTGTGTCGAATGAAAATGCGGCAAAACATTGTTGGGCCAATAAATCTGAAACTGAAGGAAAAAATGTGTTGCTAAATTTGTTTGAAGCTGATTTTATTACATTAAAAATATGATGATAAAGAATTTTTCAATCCGAGCTCACTCACTAAGTGTCATTAAGCAAAAACTTCAAAAAACTTTACGAACACTTATGAAGTCAAACTTACACAAAACATGCTAACTTAAACCACAGAAGAAAGATTAACCAGAATAGACATTGCGTGGATCAAATTTTTTTTTCATCTTACCTTATTTTTTGGACATTGAAGTATAATTATTTTCGAATATTATGAATTTTTTGAATATTTAATACAAATTATGCTGTCAAAACAAAACTTGTCAAATAATTTCACTAACTATACTGTTAAGGATTCTCAATTTTTATTATTTCAAATAAAAACCAGTAAACCAAAGAATACATAACCCAACTTTCTCTTACCTTCGGCAAATCAAGGTCAAAAAAATGAGTCCAAATTTTTCCATACAAAAACAGCGTTATGACTATTCTGGTTAATCTTTCTTCTGTGCTTAAACTTTGCACTCATGCTCAAGGCAATTCAACTCCACCCGTGACGCCAAGGAAACTGATTCCAGCGACCTTATTGCCGCCTGACTGTCTACATAGATTGCGATATCACCAGTCTATACAACATTATGCTTCAACCATATCACGACCTCGTCAATCGCTATCACCTCAGCCTAGTACGCGCTGCTGTAATCAGGGAGACGTATAGAAATGTTTACATTTAATTTACTACGGAAAACCCCAGCTCCCACTTTGCCATTCCTATAATGACCCGTTCCGCCAGGATTCCCTTGAAGGGAACATGGTCCGAAAACCCTTTTCGAAGCGTATAGTGGTTGTAATAAAGTCAGGGGTCGCCAGCTTATCGGCTGAAGAAACGGCTGCAAGTCGCACAACGCTAATTTCCGCCATCTGTTTGCCAAAACTGTCGACCGGAAGGTGAGACATAACATCTAAGGCTTGTGTCGATATCGACCTCAATCTTATTTTTATAAGTTGCTTTGTCCAGAGCTGCCCACCACACATTCACCCAATACATGAGTACAGGTCTCACTACGGCGGTGTAGAGCCAGCCTTCAGATCCCATCTTTTAGCAATGGCGTTCCTGCAGGAGTACACACTTATAGTTGTTTTGCTTACCCTCTCCAAAATGTTTGGCCCCAAACTGAGCTTCTTCTAAAGACAATGCGCAAAAATCTTGCTCTGTGCGTAAAAGCAAGTTTCTTGTCGTTTATGGTAAGAAGGACAACTAGTACTAGCTATCTCGGACGAGTTAACTCCCATTCCCCATTTGCCAGCCCATTTCGTAACGATTGTGAGCACATTCTGCATTACGTAATGGAGGGTATAAGAATAATTAAGATTTTTTTTATTATTACATGTATTTTTACATTATTTTTATTTGTATTTTTTTTAGAAAATCAAAATTCAAAAATAACAAATCAACGCTGCATAACATATTTATTATACAAAATTATGAAACGTTTAAAAAATTTAAATTCATTGAAACACAACAAACTGGAAACAAATATAACATAACAGCTGCCAAATGATAGAAAATGTCAAAAAAATTATAAAAAATAAAGAGTGGTGCTTTATGCATTCTAATATTACCATACATGTATTAGCCAAAATAAAGGCGAAAACCATAATAAGAAAAACTAACTCACACGACTTTAAGAATCACGGTGAATCGTTCGGCGAGGCGAGAATCATGATAGGGGTATAAGCTTCGTTATACCATCCTGTTGAAACCACAAATTCTGCATATTTATATCTTCCAATTAACTCCACTCTAATCATCTCTCGATATCGAGCTACGTTCACAGTAATTCACACTTCTGAATAACTTTCACCATATTTAAAATGTTTTAATAATGAAAACACGTTCTTCACTCATGTAGCGATCGATTTTAATTAACCGGAATATTTGTACTTTTATCTGTTAAATAACAAATTACTCTAGTTCAAAAAAATATAAATGGCAATTATTTAAAAAGATACCTCAAACACCAGTCTTTCCAAGGTTTTCAATAAAAAGGATGACAGTTATTGGTCTTAGGTCCTTAGGATAGACATGTACGCTTTTCGTCGCATTCAGGATAAAGGCTATATTAACCTGCGTCCAGTACTTAGGGATATAAACCAGTTTTAAACACCCTTTGACTATAGCTTCCAAATAAGGAAAAATAATTCCTGAGTTGTTTTGTAGTTAAGCTGGTATAACTGACCCGAACCAGCCGATTTTTATGGTTTAAAAACTTTTGGTGCCCAAAGGATCCGTTTCTTAGCTACGACATCCTCTGTGCAAACCGAAAGTATTTCCTGATGATTACGGTCGTCAAAGCTCTTTGGGAAATGGGTCTCGAAGAAAAATTCTAAAGACCCTTCATTAGAAATTAAAGAACTAGAACTGGTTGTACTTTTGAAGAGAATCTTCCTAAGGCGAGAAGTTTCGGAAACCTCCTCCATTTTATCACAGAAGAGCCTCCACGACCTGCTTTGCGCCTTCCTTAACTTTCTTATAAATTATTAGTTCCTACTTATAGGGTCTCAATCCTGAGCCTCCCTTGTACTTTTGGCTCTATTAAAGGCTGTCCTGCAAACCTTGCGATAGGTGCCCAGTTCCTTGGATGCTAGGAATTTCTTCCCGGCTAACTGCCGCAAGCCCCGCGCCTGGCCATACCTCGGATATCGCCTTTTTGTAGCAATCTACCGATCTCTGGTTTGAGCATACCATCAACTTAACATGCCCTTGGAACCATCCCGCATCTCTGCAGGATGGGGAGGGTCCCACACTTTCTCCTAGGATCTTCAGGAAGACGAGGTTTATTGTGTTGTAGAACATCCTCCATCTTTCAGAAACATGCAAACATGATCCCTCAAGACATCGCTGGACAGCTTTGTCTTGTTCTCCTTGGGAGAGCCCGACTTATTCTCGATCAGCAACTTGACACACTTGCTGTCGGCTACTTCTACCTCATATTGGGACCGCTGTCTTTGAGGACGTGGTCCCTCTCAGTGGTTCCGCTTCCAACCAATGACCTTGACCACTACAGTCATATCAACAATTACACCTCTGTAATTAAAGCACACTGTCCAACTCTATATTTTAACTTTACTTAAATACCTTGATATTGAATCCAGGTATTTAAATAAAATAATCTTTAAAAGGGTTTAAAAAAAGGCTGTCAAAAAGTTTCTAAAAAAAATTGCAATTTTCTAGAGTACGATGGATGGTTGGCTGTTGTCGTATAAAATACATATTATAAAATAAAATTTGAATGATATTAAACTTAATGGTACGCCTCTGAAGGCCGAATCAAATATTCAAAAAAATGTCTAAAATTTATTAATTCAATGTCAACCAAAATTTTTTTTTTTTTGTAACGAAATTTATTAGAAATTGTACGGAACAATATGCTTTTACAGACAATTTCTGGCATTGGTATATTTGTAACAAATTTTAAGCCATTTGTAGGGAATTGTATGATCAAAGAAATGTTCCAAACTCATTAATTCGAAATAAAAATTTAGACACATAAAGTTCGCTTCAAAATAGATTCAAACAATGCAAAACAATAAAAAGCTGATTAAATATTTTTGAAACGGAACCTGAGAAAAGTATCAAAATTTCAAAAAGAAATATAAAATTTGAAAATTAAAAAAAGGTTGTATTAAATTCTGACTCTTATGGATCGAAGCTTTTTAAGATTGAATTCAACCATAATGGCATCGCCCCGTTTAAGAAATGTATTAATATCACGCTCAAGTCGATTTCGAAAAGCAACTCTCAGCGAGAACATTGTGGCAAAGTAAGATAAAGTAGGATAAATTATCTTTTAAAAATGTCTCCTCTTCTCCAACCTCCACTTCTTTATTTAACCACAGAATACAACATAAGTTAATCTTTATTCCGTGATTTAACTAATACATTAATTGTTTCAACACTGCAAACTTTCAAAATTTTAGAAGTCACTTGCCGTTATGAACATTGAAATTACTCGTCACGATTTCAGCGATTGGTGATTTCTAAACAATTTGCACAACGATGCCTGACAAAATAACAAACCCATAATGAATAGCATTGTTAGGAATATTCGGTCGGGAAGATGGTGCATTTCATGATTGGAATTTCAACCCTATGAACAGGGGAAATTATGTGGATAAAATATTGATTCTACCTGAAGATAAAGCCTTTACGGCACAGCACTCAGTTGAATCTGTAGGTATTACATACGTTTATTTTATCGCGTGAACTTTAACCAACACTCGTACATGTTGGGTTGGTCTCGGACCTTGGTGCATGTGATTAGAATATTAAATGTAATATAAAACAAATGGAAATCTCTAATCTAAATTGCTAAATTCAAAATCAGATGTACAGTACGGAGAACCCATTACTATTTCCATCTGTCGATTTATCGATATGATTGGAGACAAACGATATTTAGGTGTTCTAACATTATTCCCCAATACCTCTGATACTGAGTTAACATAAAATTTCGTTTCCAAGCCTGTGAAACTGGAGTTTAGGGAATTTCAGAAAATATACATTAAAAATTCTTTTAAATTAGTCCGGTAAAGATTGATTGAATAATTTAATTGAATTATTTAGAACATAAACCACTCACGCATCATAAAAAACTCCATAAGCCTTCTTTTATAGCATAATAATTATTTTCACTTACCAATGGTCTGTGTTTTATTAGGTTTGGCTGATAGTAATCGCTAATTCTGGTATATTTTTGTATGTGCTTTTATGTGGCACTCGGGTATTTGTAAACAAGACTCGCGATTGATAAATAAAATTTTTTTTTTGACAGTTCCCATTTGTCATACTGACATTTGCTCTAGTACAATATTAATTTTGGAGGTTATATTCAAAAAGACCGTTTTGTGAAAGCTGTAAATAGCCAAGACTTAAACCGCCACAAATTAGTTTTTTTTTTAATTTCTAATTTTAGGAATCTGATACAGATGTGCCCACTTTACGACTACACTCTTTACGAGGCAATTATCATTAAAAACTTAAAAAGGGGCGACTGGCTATGAAAGAAAACAAAATTAAAAATTGAATTATTATTTTATGAAGGTTTTCCTGTTTATTTTCTTCCTAAATATAATTTTTTTAATGTCCTATTCGAATAAATCTACTCGTTCGGATTAAATATAGCTTTTCATTTAGAATGATTTGTAATTAATAAATAAATAGTAACAATAATTTAAGATCCAATAATCAGTGATAAATTTTATTATTACTCTTTTCTTGCTTTTCGAAATTCGGGATATAATTCAGGATAATCCTATCATCCCTTTTAATTGTATGTACAAACGTCTGATAATTATAAATGAAATTTAAAAATTAATTGGTTTTCCGCAATATGCTGCTAAGTTGGCTTCACGCAGTGCTTCACTACATGTCTGGAAAAAGGGAATACGATTATTAGAAAGAAAGAGATAAGTTATTTTTAAAAAACTTACGGGATGAGCATGGCATACTCTGGCGACGTCTTCAGCGGAAGCACCATATTCCATTGCAAGTACAGCTTCGTTAATCAATTCACCAACACCCTGTAAGTATTTAATTTGAGATTAGTTTGCGCTAAGCTAAGAGGTAATCTGGCAAAACTTACAGCTCCAATCATATGAGTTCCTAATATTCTATCGGTTGACTTATCAGCAAGCACTTTAATAAATCCATCGGTATCATTATTTGTCTTGGCTCTGGAGTTCGCCATGAATGGAAATTTACCAATTTTATATTCTATTCCCTCTTTTTTAAGATCCTCTTCAGATTTACCAACCCAGGCCACTTCTGGATGTGTATACACAACGCTTGGTACACAATTATAATCTATATGCACGGCACCGCCTAGCATACCTTCAACGCAGACAATACCCTCATCCTCTGCTTTGTGTGCCAACATAGGTCCATGAATGCAATCGCCGATTGCATGAATTGAGGGTACAATTGTCTGGAACATTCCGTTGACTGGTACACGACCTCGCTCATCTAGGACAATACCAACATGTTCTAATCCCAAATTAGCAGTGTATGGTCGACGTCCAACACAAACCAATAACACATCACATTCTAAATTTTCTTTTTTTCCGTCCTTTACTGATTCTACCGATACACTTATGATACCACCAGTTCGCTGGGCTCCCAAAACCTTAGTGCTCAATTTGAATTTTAATCCTTGTTTTTCCAAAATTTTTTGGAATGATTTTGAAACTTCTGCATCAATACCAGCTCCACCTATTGACGAAAGGAATTCGACGGCAATAACCTCGGCGCCAAGACGTGACCAAACCGATCCCAATTCTAGACCAATTACACCAGCGCCAATGACAACCATTTTTTTGGGAACTTGTTTCAATTTTAATGCACCAGTGCTAGAAACAATGGTTTCTTCATCGATTTCGATGCCAGGAAATGGTGTCACCTCTGAACCAGTAGCAATCATAATATTTTTCGTTTTCACCGTTTCAATGGTTCCATCAGCTTTTTTTGCTTGCACCTCGTTTGGCCCAACAATCGACCCAAAACCATTAATGTGTGTTATTTTGTTCTTTTTAAATAGCTGGGCAATGCCACCGGTTAGCTGCTTAACAGCTGTTGATTTTGTGTTCATCAATTGATCCAAATTAAGACTAACATTGGAAACAACAATTCCTCGTTGGGCCAAATCACCAGAATGTGCCATATGATAGTAATGGGAATTGTTTAAAAGTGCTTTGGACGGAATACATCCAACATTCAAACATGTTCCACCAAGTGTATCATTTTTTTCGATACATACCGTCTGTAATGAATTTAAAAATACGAATAAGTAATGAAAAGTCTTCGTGAACAAATAAATAAGCGAAAGTCACACTGACCTTCATCCCAAGTTGCGCTGCTTTAATTGATGCAACATATCCACCTGGACCAGATCCAATTACCACTAAATCAGCTTCATGTGTTGTTGAATAGTATCGACCATTGTTGTTCAGTGCGCCTAGTATGCCACCGGGATGTCGTAGAGGCCCATTCGACTGGTCAAATCAAATGTCAAACCAAGAACGAAACGAAAAAAAAAAAAATTGTAGGTTATGTTCTTACGACTTATTGCATAACAATTTTTTTATGATTTAATACAATTATTTTAATTGGCAAAACTTACTTTTGCAAAAAGCGCGAGAACAGTTTGCAAGTTTCTCTGCATCTTCAATAATTCTAATTAAACAGGAATAAAAAAAATGATTTCTACTTTCTTTACTTCGTATACGTTCCTTTTAAGCGGATGCAGGAAATTCACACAACTAATTAATCGACACTATTTGACCGGATAATTAATTAATAAAACAAATTATTAATACATTTAAAAAATAAAAAATAAATGTTAATTGAATTTAATTTTATTTTTTGTGATGATGGAATAGCTATGTATTACAAAATGAGATTACGAAGTCGAAGAGCTTTTTTGATGATAAAAATAAATTAAGATATAGTGGTTTCATTTAATTTTTAGGTCTATTTTCCGTCACGTTGGTACGGAATAAACATGGTTCCAATTATTTTGTGCGAGAGACGATAGACGGCGCAGTTTGCGGTTTTCGTATTGCGGATTTTTTAGGGGTGTGCACTACGGGTTATTATTTTGTTTGTTTTTTGAAAGTTTTTTTTTTTTTTTTTATTTAAAATAAATTTTATTTATTTATTTTATGTAATTACAATTTAGTCTCCTGGACCTGGACTAATGAGCAATTTGTTTCTGACTTAATTTACTAACTTAAATTAATCTATGGCTTCTTCCCATTGGCGTTCCATAGTGTTTGGTAAATTGAAGTAAACCACATCTTTGTAGTGGATTTTAGATCAGCATAATGCTGCTTAAACTGACAATCACACCAGCTCAAAAGGTTTGGTTCTTTTAAGTCTGCGTACTAAATTCGTAATGCTTAGGAGCTGAGTTGCCTCAATGTTCACATGTTGGCGGAGCCTTTCTTCATGTCTCCGTGCTTTTTCCTGGATTTCATTTAAGATGAGGTTCATTTTAAGGTCCCTATGAAGGTCATTGTTCCTGACATACCAAGGTGCATCAACGATGTTCCTTAATACCATATTCTGAAATCTTTGGATGATATTTACGTTGCTCTGTTTGGTACAACCCCAAAGCTGAATACCATGCATAAGTCCAAATTGGTTTTCAATATTTGCTTATAAAGTAGAAGCTTGTTGTATGTTGATAAAGAAGAGTTCCTTCCCATCAGCCAATATATTTTTCTGTATTTAAGTCTTAATTCTTCACTTTTCTTCTTGACGTGTGCTTTCCATCGTAGTTTAGCATCCAGGGTCATGCCGACATACTTAGCTATGTTCGCATGCGGTATTATTGCCCGATTTATGGTAATCGGAATTTGTTCGATTCGTCTGTTTGTAAAGTAGATGTGAACTGATTTAGCTTCATTTAGTTTTATTCTCCATCTTTTTGTCCATTTATATATTTGAGTTATAGCTGATTGTAACTTCTATGTTGATTCTTCGTTGCTTTTTCAAACAGCTAAGATCGCCGTATCATCTGCAAAAGTTGCCACTGTGTTGTTTTCTAATGTAGGAAGATCATAAGTATATAGTAGGTATAAAACCGGCCCTAATACACTGCCCTGTGGAACCCCTGCATTGATTTATTTCAATTCAGAAGATGTATCATCTAACTTAATCCTGAAAAACCTATCTTTCAAGTATGATTCCAGTATCTTAGCAAATTGCATTGGTAGAAGATTCCTTAACTTGTGGTTAAGTCCTTCATGCCACACTCTATCAAACGCTTGTACAACGTCTAGAAATACTGTTGAACAGACTTTTTTCTCCTCTAATGCTTTCTCAATTATACTGGTTATTCTGTGTACTTGATCAATTGTTGAGTGTTGGTTGCGAAAACCGAACTGATGATTTGGGATCAAGTTTTTACTCTCGATTATCGGATTTAATCATTTTACCAGAAGCTTCTCAAAGAGTTTGGGCATGACTCGCAATAGCGAAATTGGCCTATAAGACGATGTTATGTGTGGTGATTTCCCAGTTTTTGGGATCATAATTACTTCTGCAATTTTCCATAAGCTTGGTACATATTTGATTCTAAATGCTGCATTTATAAGATTGGTGTGTTTCACCAGAGCTTTCCTTGGCAGTTCTTTTAAGATTTCTGCAGTAATAAGATCTTACCCAGGAGCTTTTTTCGTATTCATATTAGCTTTTATCTCACGCATGACTTCTTTTGGTGTTGTGGGTAGGATTTCTTTACTCTCTTGCACAGCTTGTTCAGTTATTATCTCGGCTTCCAACGTTTGGTCTTCATGTGGCTGGAATATTTTTTCGAGGTGTTCGGCAAATTCTCGAGCTTTGTCTTCATTATTTCTAGCCCATTTCTCACCTGCTATTTTTATTGGGGGAATCTGCATTATGAGTCTTTTGATTATTTTGGTTGCTTTCCAAAGAGAATAATCAGTACTGTTATCATTAGTTAATTTTCTTAAATAGTTGCTGATTGATTCATCTTTCAATTCTTTGATCTCTCTTCTTAATTGTTGAGTGAGATTGTTCAAATGAGTTTTATCTTGGGGGGCCCTTGTTTGTTGCCATACTCTTCTCGCTCTTCTTTTTTCTGCGAGGAGTTCCCTAATTTCCGTAGGGTAATTGTTTCCCTTGATTTTCATTTTAATTTCAGGAGTATTTTCCCAAGCTGATTGCTGTATATCGTTTACAAATTTGTGAACTTCTTTGTCTAATTGTTCTTCAGTCTTTAATGGAACCATTAAGTTCATTTTTTCTTCTAGCGATAGTCTAAAGCATGCCCAATTAGTGTGATTATTTACTAGGAATGGGTTTCTTTCTTTCTGAATGATTTTTTCAATTAACGTTAGAAGTATTGGTGAATGATCAGAGTTTTAATCGTGGCTTTCATCTACTTGTACATAATTTACAGATATGTTCTTTATTATAAAGAAATCAATCAAATCTGGTACTTTGTTTGGATCAGTTGGCCAGTAGGTTGGTTTTCCAGTTGAGAGGGCTTCACAACTGCATTTTCTGATAGCTTTTAGGAGTTCTTTACTCTTAGTCGTTGTTAATCTGGATCCCCAGTGGACATTTTTTGCTGCATTAAAGTCTCCTCCAAGTACAAATCGTTTTCCTAATTTACTGAGGAACTCGAGATAATCTTTTTCTTTCATTGAGTGCTTCGGTGGGCAGTAAATACTAGCAATACAAATAGAACTACTTTTGGATTTGACAATAACAGCAGTTGCTGTTGCGTTGTATTTCTTCCGTTTCAAATTTTAACTCCTCATAGTGATGAATACTATTTCTAATTATAACAGCACTACCTCCTTTAGCAGTGTTTCCAGGGTGAATAGTGTGATATATTTGATAATTTTTAAATTTAATGATTGATTGTCTAGTAAAGTGTGTTTCCGTGATGAGACATACATCGATTTTTTCTGTGTCCAGGACCACTTGCAGTTCTTGTTGATGTTGCATTAGTCCATTGGCATTCCAACATAAGATTCTAAGATCATTGGCCATTTTTCTGTTTAGGGATGGCTCCCTTAGTGCTGTACTCTAGTTTCTGTAATCGCTCATCAAATGTATTTAGACTGCTTAAAATTAATTTAAGTGTTTGACTTATATCGTCATTTTGAGCAGTTTTTCCTGGATTTCCGTTGCTCATCATTACTTGAGCATAAGTCATTTTACCTAATTGTCCTTGAGTAGTTCCCGACACTCTACGATTTACTTCGGGTCGGTTCATCTTAACCGCTTGTTTCCTGGGTAAACTTGGATTTTTAGCAATCACGTTCTTATTTTTGATATTTTGCAGTTCAATAGCAACACTGCATCCTCTGTAGTTAGCCGGATGGTTTTCTCCACAGTGAACGCATTTAGGTTGAACATTTTGGGCTTTTACACAATTTTTGGTATGATGTTTACCTAAACATTTAACACACCTAGGTTCCCTGTTGCAATATTTTTGTGTATGTCCATAGGCTTGACATTGTTTACATTGTGGTATAAGCTTAGATCTTCTTAGAGGCTGAATAACCACTTTGCACCCCAAGATGTACTTAATTTGATAAATTTTTTCGATATCTTCATCAGAATCGAAGGTCAACATAAACATGTTGAGAGGTACTTTGCCTCTCCGTTTTAGCTTAATCGATGCTTCAGTTACCTTAAATCCTTTTGCTTTCAGGTCATCAATTATTTTATCTGGTTTACACGTAGAGTCTAAGTTTTTAGCCATGACCCCAATTGGTCTGGTTTGTTTATCTTCAAACGTGTGCCAAGCACGTTTTTCTTCATTTAACATTTTTGTCATTTTTCTGTATGTTTCAGCATCTTCTAAGTTTATTTTGATGGTGTTAATTGAGGTGGGGAGGGCGTATTATTCCGTCTCGTTTTTTTTCTCCCACCTTTAACTCTAATCCACTCAGTTTCTCGAGCTAGTTCTTCTTCATCCGTATGATACTCTTGTGGAGTTGTATTCTGGTTAGGAGTAGAACCGATGTCCTCCTTTGGCTTAAGAGCTTTAAGTTCGTTTTCAAGCGTCTTCATACGCTCCTACATCCATGCAATTGTAACATTCAGTTGCTTATTTATATTGTTGGCTTCGACTAATGCATTATTAGCTTCACACAATTCATTGTGAAGCTTTTCTTTGTTTGTAGAATGAGTGTTATGGCCGCTGGCCCCAATGGAGGGACTACCGCCTCTTATCGGAGAATACGCGACTTTGTTACTCCTCTGGAAGGGATATGAATTATCCTTTTCTGTTTCACTCAAATGAGCTTGTTTATTCACCAACATGATTGGTAAAAATAATTGTAGTATAGCAATGGCTGGTCTCCCCCAGAATCCATGAGACCGACCTCCGAAGAGGGTGGATTTACCTGAGCAACAGGTGTACCACCTGGGGTATTAGTTTCCTTATTTGTTCTGCTCATTGCTCATTTATAGCGTACTGCACTCGCCTCTAGTATTTCGCCGATGCTTCACATCGTTACCCGGGTGTTACCACGTGGAGGTATACTAGACACATTTGGTGGTTTCTACATAGTTGCAGCGTTGGA
Organism: Tipula vernalis; assembly: GCA_958295665.1. Classification (NCBI taxonomy): domain Eukaryota; kingdom Metazoa; phylum Arthropoda; class Insecta; order Diptera; family Tipulidae; genus Tipula; species Tipula vernalis. The sequence continues at coordinate 347,368,470 of OY282559.1, forward strand.
ATATAGACCACGAGATACATGGCTATAGACGGTCAATCCCTACCCTATTGAGACGCACCCAACACCCATTTTTTAGAAGTGACGATGGTTTAAATTTTTCTGCAACAAGAACGTAACGCAAATGAAATCTTTTAAAAAATAATTGCTTAGGCGATCTTTACTGTCATATTTTATTTTTATTCGTTTTGTTTTATATTTGTGGAAAGTGTCGTATTTTGTTGCACCGGCATTATAATTTGTGAATAAACCGATTTTTTTTGTCACGTAATCATCGTTAGTTTCTGTTTTATTCTGATGGAAATGCCTTAAATGCCAATCCCAAAAAGCAATAAGGCTCTCTTTCAATCGGGCGAAAAGTTAAATATTTTAACTGTTATCTCACTTTTTAGCTGTTTTGGTGTTTCAATTGCAACTGGTTAAAATTGTAAAGTTTACGTTTTTTATTTATTTTATTTTATTTTACTTTGTGAAAAACCAAAAACAAATTACAACATACGAGTAAATACAAACAAATTTTTAACTGGACCTTATGTCCTTAACCAGTTAAAATTTTTATATTGAATAAAATGCCAAAAATTTGTATTTGTTTATTCTGTTTTTCATTCGTTTGAAACACAAAAATGTTCCAATCCCTGTTTAAAGAAATAACCGCACGCGTCATCTAAAATATTAACAACCGGTTCTCTTCCGATAGGTTCCACCCTGGCATGCAATCAGCACGGGAAAAAAACACGACACCATATTTTATTTAGTGGAAAATAAGGAAGCAAAAAAGTATTTAGCCTTTTTGAATAAAAAAGAAACAATTAAATTAAAATAAACGAAAAACTAAAGATGAAATTTAAAAATATTATTAAATAGTTGGTCATAAATAAATAAAATTAGAAAAGAAATCTTATTTACAAGTTACTGTGATTTTAGTTCGAAAAATAAAAGTTTTTTTTTTAAATAGGAATAATTTCTCATTGTTGTTATTGTAAGACATTTTTTCATACACTCGATTATTTCGCAAATAAACGTAATATTTTTCTTGTTTTCTGCGTGTGTTATCAGTCCACGTGCAATAAAATTAAAACTTAATTTTTTTTGAAGCTTTCATTTTTTGAAAAATATTGTTTTTTTTCATTTCATTATCACTCGTGTACAGTTTAATTGAAAAAAGCTCAATACATATACAATATATCCTCGTTTGTTTTGCCCAACACCGAAATAATTAATAAAATCAAGAAAAATATCAGCCTCGAGTTCCATCTTACATATACACAAACACACTACACATATTTAAAACAGAAAAAATAACAAAAATACTGTGATAATTTAAATTTTATTAATTAAAATTAAAAAAGAAACTATATATTTTTATTTATCAATTTTTTTTTATGATTTTTTTTGTTTCGTGTTATAAAAGATTACAAGGGTAAGTTGAACATTCAGCCATGAGCAAGCAAGCAGCAACACGACGACATTTCACAAATCTAACCTTTTATTTTTTACATTATATTTCATTTCAGCTGAATTTCTATAAATAAAAAAAACTAAATCATCATGGACAACACTAGGGGTCGAGCCTCTTGGAACAATGTACCGTTTAGCCCCACAAATTTACGAACTCCAAATATAGATTTAATGGGTGTCAATAATTCAGCTGATAAATGTAAGAATTTTATATTTGCTTAATTTTTTTTTGTAATGTATTTGCATTACACAGAGATAGAACATAACCTATAAAAAAATTAAATGTTAACCACAAATCAACCAAAAATCATGTTGATTTTTGCTTTCACAAATTACATCACAACATTCAATAGTCCAACACTCTCCGAAAATATAAAGATAGCCGCGCCACGTATTTAAGATGGAATTATTTGAATTCCTAATTTATATTATTTTAGTTATTTAAATTATCAAATTCTTTCATCTACTGATGGTAAAAGATGTAAAACCGGATAGCTTTTATTCATAAAATGGAAATGTCAGAATATTACTTTTCTTTAAATTATATTTTAAGCTAAACCCAATGTTTGCTTAATTTTGAAATTATGACCACCTCAATTTCAGATGACTAAACTTGTGATATCTAGTATATCTAAGATATACATTGTTTTTCATACTGTCATTCGGGCTATTCCTGACATGGCAATTAACAAAATACCTCAATGATTGCACAGATTTCCATTATTATTTTTCATTATCGTTATGTTTTGTCTCAAAAGTTTTGAGAATTAGCTCGGCCATTCATTATTATTTGCATAGGCACGAGCTGTATAAAAACGAGCTAAACTTTAAATTGTTTGTTTACCAGTAACTCATTTAGTTTTGAAACCAATTAAAATAATATTTATTTTGAAATTTAAAATTGTTTCTTTCTAATTTCAAAATTATCTTGTGGAACGCACAAATGGATGAAAGTTTTTATATAAAAGAAAAAATTTCACTCATATTTAACTGATATATGTATATCACTCACGTGTTGGTTTCAATCATCAACCATCCTCCTTCATCCTGATCTATGAACCCCAATTGGTCGGTTTGGTTTTCGGTTAATGCAATATTGAGACTAAATACGATGGAAGCTGTGATTTTTTCATAGTCTACCATCGCTTTTTGGCTGTTGGTTTGCTTTATCCTCATTAGTAACACAAATCTCAAATTTGAGGATTCTTTGAAAATCTTTTAGAATTCAAGCAAATATAAGTTTGTTGCGAAACGAAGCACCTCTACATTCAAAAACTATTAATAATATTGAATTTATTATTTTAGAGTTAAATATTGGTTCTGAGTTATTCTCACTAATGTCAATAATATCAACAAAAAATGTAAAGAATTAGAAGAGCCGACATATTTTCATTTTTATTATATAGCTTGGAGCAGTAATTTTTCTATATATAATTAAAATTTGACGTGCTATTTATTGGAAAATTAAATTTATTTAACGTCAAACAATAATTTTTACTTCAATACCTCAGTGAAAGCTTAATATTTAGCTCTTAATATAATCGGGAACAACTTTTGTATGACGGCTCTCGATAACAGCTCCGGATAGCGATTAAAATAACGCATTTATCGACTACACATGTATAAAACGGTGGGGGATATTTGGATGGATGATATATTTTTGTTTAAGAAACCACATTTTAACTGATTTTTAATAATTTTTTAATGTCTCCAATCGTTTTGGAGATAACGATTGTCGTTGAATGTAAATCTAACGTTCTCCATCTAATAGTTTAGAGGAAAAAACTTCATCCTGTAAAAAATCGACAGCTGAAACCCGTGAAACAAACCTAACTAAAATCGAATTTTCATATTTTATTTCAAGGTGCAATCACAAAATAAGTAAATTAATTTGCCTTCAAAGTCTTTCGCAGATGCAATTAAGTAGCGTCTTACTTTGGTAACTGGAATCGGAATCGGATTAAAAATAAAAATGCAAATTTTGCTTAAAATAAAAATCAAAAATAATTTTATTTTTACTTTTTATCAGTTGACATTAAAAATTAAATAAAAAAACAATAAAATTTTTCAAAATTATTGCTAGAATAATTCTATACCAACAAAAACTTGGTTTGAAACTTTTATAAATGGAATGAAAATACAGGGCAGAGTTTTTGTAAAATTCACAAATTAATTCTATCGAGTAGATGCCATCAAATTTCATTTTCTTTATAGTTGATTAACATTCAACGACATTCGATGTCCGCAAAACAGTTGAAATAAAAAGAAAAACTGTAAAGACAAAATGAGAAAAATTAATAATTTTCTTAAAAAAGGATCGAGGAGAGGATTTTTCCGAGAAAAAGTCGTCGTCACATGTTGTTGAAAGGTTGTCAAAACAAGACAGCTAGCATTATGCTTGTATCGACATCTTTGTAGTCAATAAGCGTTTTACTTTGGTAACTGGAATCGGAATACAAATAGAAATGCAAATTTTAACCAAAAATAATTTTCTTTCTAATCATTAAAAATTAAATTAAAAAACAATAAAAAATTTCAAAATTGTTTCTAGAATAATAGGGCGATTTTTCAATTAGTCCAACCGATTAACACCAACTGTGTGTTAGAGATAGGCACACTAAAACTGTGATGCTAGTTTACGACCATTTTCTGACGAAAAATTTTCAGCAGATTCAATATATTTTATATGGAAAACAAAAGAATTATATTCGGAAGTGGACATTTGTTTACGAAATAGACTACGTCGATTGGTTGCCTATTGAAAATTTTTCATCAGAAAATGGTCGTAAACTCGCACTGAATAAAAAACACTTAAATTTTATTTCAATTGGCTCCGTTTTCTTGAGTTTGTGATCTAAAACAGAATACATTATGTACATAACTAGAGTTAGTTTTGAAAGTGTAGTTCAATATTTTATTAACAAAATACACTTATCTAACAATAATAAATTATTGAAATTGATTCTTAATTTGTTTGTCTTATGCACTTCTATTGCATAGGATTCCCCATGTAAATAGTTGACATTTGTAAGTCTATTCCTTAAAGTGTCGCATTTGCGGCAAAACAGTAGAACTGAAAAATCGCCCTATTGAATATACCAACCAAAACTTGATTTGAAACTATTCCAAACGGAATAAAAATACATGGCATTTTTGTTGTAAAATTTTCAAAGTAAGACACCACCCGAATTTATAGTCATTTCTGCAACTATAGCTCATGTTATAGTAACAGTTTTTATACTTACCTAGAATTTACATGATGGTTTTTTTCGTTGTTAATTTTGTTGTTTTGTCGTTTTCGGTAGTTGTTGTTGTTTTTTGACCACAGAAACACACCAACTCCATACAAAATTATCATTAATTTAATTAAATTTATTCGAGATATTTATACGTAAAATATTTATCAAATCATAAATTTTAGAAAATGATGAAATACAAAACGTTCAGTTTGCAAAAATTAAATCAGAAATTTAGTTTTTGTTGTTGTTTCACGATATTAAAAAACAATAGGAAAAAAACATTCATGTAAATGAAGCATTATAAATCTCACTATAAGATTTGTTATATAATGTAGCAACGTTTATAGTGATCAAAAGTAGAAGTTTGAACGGTTCAGAATGTCTAGATTTAAAAAAGTTTCATTCAATTTTGAAATGATTTTTGAAATTTTTGGAAAAAATTTCCTTTTTTCACAATAACTCAAAAACTAAAGAAGATACCTACGAAAGCAAAATTACAAAAATTAAGGTTTTTCTTGCAGAAAATTTTGTTATGTTTTTTATTTCTCTGGAATGAAAGTTAATTGAGATATCACCGTGTTAGGTTCGCATTTGAGTGCGACGACCACGTACAGAATAGTAAACAACCAGAAGGGACATTGCCTGGACCAAGAAATTTTTGTTCTTACCTTGTATTTTACATGTTAATTTTGAATTTTTCAGGGACTGAACGACAACTTAAAACCGCAAATCTTACCTTCGCCAAACCATGGTCAAAAAAATGAGTTGTCTTTTTCCACATAAAAACCGCGTTATGTCGCTTCTGGGTATTCTTGACAAAAGTGTAATAGAGAAAAAAACTTCATTTTGCTACAAACAAACAATTTACATTCTATATATACAGAATGTGCTGTGCGTTAAGTACTAGCGAATCATACTAATGCAGATGAACTCTCTTACAATTTTCTTCTCGTTGAATTACTGTTCGTAAATACTAATATACTTCTAGTGTTAATAAAAACACATTTAAAAAGGTCTAATCACCGGTAGTATATTAGAAATTACATGAATTAATTAACATTCAACAAAAAATTAATAAAGTAAAAATTAGCGTACACAGAAATAGAGCTGTGTGAATATTGTGAAGAAGAAAAATTGTAAGAGAGTTCATCTGTATTAGTATGATTCGCTAGTACTTAACGCACAGCACATTCTGTATATATAGAATGTAAATTGTGTTATAATCAGTCCAGTCGCCGCGGCCTGATGAGAAGATTGATTTTTCATAATCATAAGCTCATCAGTTCGAAACTGGATTGAGTTCTCTTACAATCTTCGGAACATATTAAAATCATAGAAATGAACTGCCTTACAAGGCAATTTGTGGATTTTGACTCCATTGGACTTTTTTTTGTGGGGAGCCGTTAAAGGATAATTGTTAGCTAACCATCCAGAGACTATCCAAGACTTGAAAGATCAAATGAAGTTGTCATTGATGAGGTAGGAGCCCATACAATCGGAAATGTTCTGAAAAATTGGGTTGACAGAATGAGGTAGTCATTTGAATGAAATTGTGTTCCATACTTAATGGCAATGTATACTCTTTCTAGCAAAACAAACCGCTTTGGAAAATATTCATTCGTCTATGAATTTAGAGCCAAATTAAATTACAAACGTTAGATGGACCACCAGTTATATTCGGTAAATACGTTTAAGCTTGATTTACACGTTCCAACAATGTTTCCCAACAAAAAATGAAGAGATTAGTATATCGCCAATTTCATTTGAAAGACAGGAACAAACAGATAAACAAACAAAATTTTGTTGGAGTTTTTTTTCTTTTTTTTAACTTTGTTTCCATAAAAAAAAATTTTTCACTACAAAATATACTCTACCGGAGTATATTTTATGGAAACAAACACGATAAAAATGGCGATTTGTGAAATTTGTGTAGCACTTTATGTTTATTTTTTAAAACTTTTATTTGAAAATTGAAATTTACGTTCAAATAGTTTTCGTTTTAGCCAAAAAAGTTGTAATTTTGAATAATAAAGTTGTATCACCGTGGTATTAGTCAAAATTACATTGTCGATTTTATAACGCCAAAAAATTATAGCACGCCCGACATTTTTCTTTTATTTTGTTAAAAATTTTGTTTAAAAATTGAAATTTAGTTTCGAAAAATTTTCATTTTAGCCAGAAAAGTCGTAATTTTGAAAAATAAAGTTGTATCATCATTCGTCAAAAATATTACATTGTCAATTTTATACCGCGAAAAAATTAGCCCGACATTTTTGTTTTATACTTTTCTCTTTTTATCGCATGTAAAATTTTTCTATTGCGTGTAGCAACTCAAGTCTCAACAAAAAAAGTTGGAAAAAAATGGTTGTAATGTGTAAATCACGCATTAGCTTTCTCAAAAAGATGGCAAACGGAATAAAAAAACAGTGAAACATTGAGTGCGGAACGTGTTGTGTTAATATATTTTCAATTGTTACATAAAAACTCTCCTATCCTTGTGATTTTGGTTGGAGAAATTTCAATAAGTTTTTCTGCCTATATCTTTATTAAATGGTTGTGGTCTTAGATGAGGAGAAAAAAGGTATTTGTTCAGAGTAAAAGTAATTTTATATTGCCTTTGGCCAGTTGGCACCTCATTTAACATTTATTTAAAACTGACAATTCATTCAGAAATTCTAATTTTGAATTTAAAATATAAACCAAACTACAATATACAATCATAATGCTGTTTTGTCCTTTACATTTTTTTTTATAATAAACAAGCAATAAAAAATTATTTGAGCCAGTGCCAAAAATTGAGCGTATAAAATTGTTGTTTATCTACTAAATTATTTATTTTAAAAATAAAACAAACAAATAGTTCCCCACATTTTGGATCTATTTTACATTTCTCGTTATAATGATGGCACCACTTACCACATCATTTAAAATTTACTAGAAAATTGAAAATAATTTTAAAACCATATACGCGGGGTTTTTTGATATATCGTCATTGATAGGTAGAACGATAAATGTACTAATAAGTAGAACAATTAATAATCCAATTGCATAAAAAAAAACAAATTACGTATCTATGAAAATTTAAATATAAACCGAAACATTGGGTGCGTCCGAAATGCGAATTTAAATGCACATTTTAAATGCGCATTTTTGGATTAAATAAAATTTCATTAAAATAATTAAATTAATTAAAATTTGGCAAAATCAAATTAATAAATCGATAAATATGGTTAGTAAAAATATAAATTGTCATCAAACAGATGTATTAAAAATGTACATAAAAACTACATCGCATGTAGTTTTTTAAATACGTCTTCGCTAAATGTACATTTTCCCATTTCGGACACAGCCAATATTTTTACCCAATTTGTTTCGTTTTTGGAAAATATATTATGATGTAATTTTCATTGGTCGCGCCGGGGTAATTTTTATGACTGAATTTAACATCTGAAATTATTAATGTTGTCCGGAGGGATGTATCTTATCACCTTATTGATTTGTTGGATGGCTCGGTGTGAATAACAAAACCCTTCTTTCATTCATTTTACATTTTCTATTTAATGAACTATTTTTGTTTACTAAACTATTTTTGTTTATTTATTTTTTGTTTTACAAAGTCTCAAAACGTGAATCATTTTTGTTTATTTGTTCGGGCGCGAAATTGAAATCGGTGAAATTTCGAGTCATTTTTATTATTTTTTTTTTTAGATTTAATTATATCACAATTCAGTTGATCATAATTCAGCAGTGTTGGTATTTGCACACATTAATGTTTTACTTGTACATGCAAAAGTAGTTAGTTTAAATTGAAAGTATGTATTGTAAGTAAACGGTCATCAGTAAACGAATAACTTAAAACATACAATTTTTGATTAAACGTTGTCCCCACCGGTTATTTCTGAATATAATAACAATTCGAATGTGTAAGATTCATATTTGATTTTAATAAGAAACGAACACTTATATTTACTAATCATATTCAGAAATTCGGCCCACGATTAAATATAAAAAAAGAAAATTTATAAATTTGTACTCATATCGTCGCTGCATTACTATTATTGCCCTATCGTACGTTCAAAATTTTAGTTTTGGGAAAATTTTGTTTAAGGTTGAAAAATGTTTGAAGTAATACTAGTTGTCTATGGTAATATGAACTTCCTTCGTTTATTTAATATTGAAATATTATAACATTACTTCCAAAACTCTTGCGTCATTATTGATTCTTGACCTTAAAACGTTGTGCACTTATTCTATTCCTACTTCTAATGGCATTGTTGCTGTAAAAATACCAAAGTAAAGCTACCATTACATTATTAATGTCTCTACCGATCACATTATTACCTCTAAAACTTTTGCATATTACTCGTTCCAATGTTCCTTGAGCGTACTCCTTTTAAGTTGTGAAATTAGTTAAGTTAAAATTAAAGTTAAAAATTACTCTGAAATAAATTATGGGTTAGGCTTAGTTTTGTGCTACATTGAAAGATGAAATAAATACAATATTTCATTTGACGTTTTGTAATTATATGGGATGCTTTCAATTTAAATAATTAAATTGAACCTACTCGTACTATCGAAAGGAAATTATTTCGCTAATATTGCTTAAGACTAAAATATTAAATGTAGTGAAATTAAAAGTTCGAAAATATTTTTACTTTCATTAAACGACAACAGCAGTTTTTAAATGGTGCTGGGCGGGTACTAAAAATCCCAGTTATATATTTTTTATGTATCAATTAAAATTTATGTTACTTTGTAATTGAGGAGTGTCTGATCAAAAGTCGCTATATACATCTTACTTTTTGCTACTTACTTTTGATCACTTTTTTGTAGTAAATAGCTTGTTTTGACCAAAATCAAGAATTTTAGGAACATTTTTCATAGAGAAATTGGCAATTTTTGGTCCATGCTGGAAATAACTACGAGGGCGGATTGAAAATGAAGCTACCTAGCGCTAGATGTCAGCACAAACACAAATTTTTTTTGTTTTTTAGAAATTGCGATCTGTCAAACGTCAGCTGTTAAAATTTCACCCAAATTCATCGATTAGTTTATTTGTTGTAGTCGTTTGAAGTAAGCAACTTTTGTGTTTCTTGAAAAATGGAAAAAAACGAATTTCGTGCAGTGATTAAACATTATTATTTGAAAGGGAAAACGGCGAAAGAGACAAAAGAAAAGCTCGATAAACATTACGGTGAGTTTGCTCCGTCAGATTACATGGTAAAATATTGGATTGCTGAATTTAAACGCGACCGAAGAAGCACTGCAACAATACCATCAACAGGAAGGCCAAAAGAGGTGGTTACTGAAGAAAATATCAAGAAAATCCTCGATATCGTTATGAATGATCGCCGAGTCAAGTTGCGTGAGATTGTTGAAATGGTAAACATATCATATGAACGTGTGTTCAACATTTTGCATGAACATTTGCATATGAAAAAGCTATCAGCAAGATGGGTGCCGCGTTTGCTCAGTGTCGAACAAAAACGAGTTCGACAGGCCACTTCACAGCGGTGTTTGGACATGATAAAGCGTAATCCTGTTGATTTTTGGCGTCGATTAATTACTGTTGATGAAACGTGGGTCCACCACTACACACCTGAAACCAAAAATCAATCGAAACCATGGGTGGAAGCTGGTGGAAGTGCTCCGAAGCAGGCAAAGGCAGTGAAATCGGCTGGCAAGGTTATGGCCACTATATTTTGGGATGCACACGGAATATTGCTCATCGATTATCTTGAAAAAGGATCCACAATCACAGGAAAGTATTATCGTGCATTATTGAATCAATTGGTTGATGCAATCAAGGAAAAACGACCACATTTAAAGAAGAAAAAAGTGCTCTTTCTTCAAGACAACGCACCGGTTCACACAGCATTAGATACGATGCTAAAATTACGTGAAATACACTTCGAATTGGTTGATCATCCACCTTATAGTCCAGATTTAGCTCCTAGTGACTTTTTCCTGTTTCCAAACTTGAAAAAATGGCTCACAGGACAAAGATTCATCTCAAACGAAGAAGTGATTATCGAAACTAACGCGTATTTTGAGGGGTTCCCGAAATCGTATTATTCAGATGGTATAAAAAAGTTGGAATATCGTCTTACTAAGTGTGTCGAATTAAATGGAGACTATGTTGAGAAATAAATGGTTTTTGGCAAAAAAAAATTTTGTTTTCCTACTTAGGTAGCTTCATTTTCAATCCGCCCTCGTACCTACCACTGTTCATTTCAAAGGATCCCCAAACTTTTACTATCGGTTTGACCTCAAAAAAGTTCTAAAACTGAGACCTCGTCATAGTTTTAGGGCATGAAATTTCTCGTCATTGCACTTACATTATCTTTTTCAATTTATGAAACCCAGGGCAAAATCGCAAATCCATTACTTTACTTCCATACTTTATTTCCGCGGTGACATGACATAGTTTCTGTGTCAAATTGCCGGTCAACAATGTGTTAATTTATTAGGGCAGATATTTTCGATATCGTAAGAATCCGAAACCATCCCAAATTAACTTTAGAGTTTCTCCATTTAATAGCCATTAATTTTCAATTCTAATTTCAAATCTCTTACAGAATTCATAGAGTTTAAATTCAACAACTCGATTTCTAAAATTTTTGGATTATAGATTAAAATATCACCCATCTATCATTCTAGTTTCGATGATTGGTATTTTAGATTCTAGTTTCGAAATGGTAAAAACTAAAATAAGCATTTTTTATTTTAACCCTAATCAATATTGGTCATCTTACCGACGTATTCCAGGATGCGATGAGTCTCTCGAACTCATACGTAATTTAAAAACAATTATAAAATTTACTATGTATATTTATTTAGGTATTTACAAATTTCAATAACAAAAATACTATAAAATTCAATTTCGCACATCGTTACACAGCTGCGACAATTATTACTATGAATTTAAAATGAGTCTGAGAGACTCATCCCATGCAGATTAGGTTTAAACAGAAATGAAGTTTTGAATTTGATAGAAGCCATCATAATAATTCAATTATTTATTCTAATTTATGGAAATTTTGAAAACATTTAACTTATATTTATAAAAACTTTAGCAAATTTGGAGAAAGCGGAGAAAAATTAAAAATTTTGTATAGCTTTCTTAAATTAAAGAAAAAAATCCGTTTCAACTCTTTCCCGGATTTTAAAATACAACAGATGTATAATTGTTTTGTTCAATTCAGTGATTGTCTAAATTCGAATTCATATTTTTCGATACAGGAACAAGGTCAATATTTGAAAATGTAGGCTTAAAAAACGGAGTTTTAAAAAGAGTTCTTGGTTACAAATGATCGAGATACGCATGCCTTCTTTAAATTAACTACCCGTTGTGTAATGATTATTTATTTAGGTACATTGTTTATGTATCTTTCAGATTTAATTACAAAAATTATAATAGTAAATAAACGAAAATGCACTAATTCTATGCTATTTATGTATCTCAATTGAAATTCAATTTTATATTTTTCTTTTTTGACTCCATTTTGAAATCTTGTGTGCTATTGCTATTTTGTGTGTTCGATTTGTGTGTTGTGTGGTGCTTCGAGTCCAATAAGGCAAAATAGAAAAATGAAAATTTTGGAATTGGACATATTAGAATAAAAAGATAATAAAATTTTAATAAATATTGTTGCGTGATAATAATTATAATATTAAATTATATTGTGATATTTTAAACATTTTTCGTCTCGTCGGAAATTGAAAATATTTTTAACTTTCACCAAAAAGCAGAAAAATTCTGTATCCCTTGTGAATAATTTTGTGAATGCGTTCTGTGTTATTTTGTTCTCGTCGATTTTTTTTTTTTTTTGTATTTTTCATTTTTATTATAAGTAGCTATAATATATCTAATTAATAATCAAACCGGAAAGTAATCACCAAAAATTAAATTTTATTCATTTAAATAACGGTATAATAAAAGTGTTCTTCTGTTGTCTATATATTTTATTCATGTTATTCGCTGGTTGTAACTAATCTAGGTTGTTTGACGTTTCATTTAATTTCTTTTGTTTACTGGCATTCAATTGGAATAATTTTGCTCATAATTTTTTTTTTTTCTGTTCTTTTCCATTTTTTTTTAATGCATACAGCAACCGTACCGCAATCATCATTTCGTTTTTCAATCGATGCGCCCGAATTTGTACCGAATCGAATTAAAACAGGACAACCAACAATATCATTACTAGGTCAACAAGTGCCACAATCCGAAATTACAAGGAATGATCCAGCAATAATATTGCACGGCAATAGTTATCCGATGGCTGGTGGATATTCCGATCATCACTTAAATAATATGCAACCATCGCAACAACAATTCCAACAACAGCCACCATCGCAATCAACTCATTCTCATCATCATATGCACTCGCATCATCAACCACATGCACATCAAAATAATATGGTTGGATCAGTTGGTGGGGGTAAACCAGATCATCGATACGCATCGGTTCAAAATCGTTTGAATGTTGCTGGTGGCTCAAATAGTAATAGTAGTAGTAGCGGTGGAGGCGGAAGTGGTGGCGGACCCGGCCGAAGTGATTTTAATGGTGATATGTATGGGCAATCATCAATGTCATCACAACAGCAGCAACAACCTAGCGAGCCTGTACAAACCATTGTGGTAAATTACCCTCACAATACATTAATAAATTAGTTATAACTGTGTTTTGTTATGTTTATTTGCAGACAGAAAAAGAAAATAATGTATTAAATTATTTATCCGAAGTAACCCATACATTAACCGATAATCCTGGCATGTTTGAAGAAATTCAGCGTCAACTGACAAATATGTTCTTTGATTTTTCATATAATCAATTTGTTATGAGTAATGCTGTTGAAATGATTTTCGAACTATCGGTCGATGAACAAAATTTCCGCTATATGGGTGCTCGTTTATGTCGTTTGCTTGACAGTGTTGAAACGCATCCGAATAGTGTATTCCGTACATTGTTATGTCTTAAAATGGACGATCATCAAAGTAAATTACAATCGTTTATTACAAATGAGAAACGAAAAGTTCGTGGTACAACATTATTTTTAGCGGAATTATATATGCAAATGCAAAATGTGTGTACAATGATGGCGATGCATGGTTAATTTAAGTAATGTCTCTAACTACCAATATTTTATTTACAGGACGGTTCACGTTTAATGAAAATTTCCCAATGTATTGTTAGTGCAATGATGATGTTACTTAAAATTCAAGGCCCAGAGAATGTGAAATGTGTTTGCCAAGCTTTAAAAGTAAATTAGTAAACATTTTTTTTTTTAATTTTTACAAACTCATTCTAATGTTTTTTCCCGTTTTACAGCTTTGCGGTTATGAACTAGAATTAGATCGCCCCCAAGACATTCAAGTAATAACGACGGAACTAAAATCTTTGGAGAATACATTGGATGTATCGACTGAACGATTGCTTAAATCTGTTTTAGATTTGAAAGCAAATCGTTGGGGTCGCAATGAAGCTGTTGTTATGCAACCTATTTTAGATACTATTCATCAAGATTACAATGATGCTCCCGTATTTTATGGTCCCGATGGCCAGGTGTTAACTGATGAAGAAAATTCATTCCTATTATCGAATATACCAAGTTATCCAACACTAAACTACGACGATTTTGATGGGTAAGCCTTACTCAACGCGAGTGATTTTTAAAAAATTGGATTTAACAATATAATTAGAGCGCTTTTTTGTGATAATTTGTGCTTTTAAAAATCATTTGAATGTGAAGAGTACAATATCTTCTAGAGAGTAGAGAGACGTCTAAACACCAATAATTGCCCAAATTAATTAAAAATAAAATAAAGAGTTGCGTTTCGTAAATTTGCACATATGAATTTTGTGACAAGCACAATTAATCAATATTATTTTGACATTGTCCTTCACGAACGATAAAACTCATGTTAAGTTACTCTATTTCCTTGCTTGCTATTAGAATTTGTATTGAAAAAACAAAACTTAACATAACATAAAATTTTGGAAGCCACAGAATCGGGCTTTCTGGTGAAAATTCACACTTGAAACTTTTGATATGTTGAATTCGTATGAAATAAATTCAGATTTTTTTTTATTGATTTTCATACTTTTAATTTATTTCCCAGAAACGATCCGGATGAGTTGGTTGAAGCAGAACCCGAAATGGATTTGGAAATTCAAATGGCATTTAAGGATTTCGTTAAAAGTGCTAAAAACAAGCAACTCTAGAGAAGCGAAAACTGAAGGAAGAAGCATAAAAGCAGAACATAATTTTCAGTTTTTATTTTGTATTTTGTTTAAACGGAAAAAATGCAAAACCAGAATATTAATTAATTGATTTAATTTAATTATTATTATTTTTATATTATAATTTTTTTTTATAGTTTAGAATAATTTTTTTTTTTCATCTATACATTTTCAATTTATTATTATTATTATAATTTCTTTTTTATTAAATTATATTTAATATATAAATTACAAGACTTGAGAAAGAGTAGAATTATAAACATAACAAACCAATAACCCGAAGCATAATTAGATCTTTACTTATACTAAAGGCGGGCCTATCTATATCCATTATTGTAATAAAGCAAATTTACTGGTTAGTTCAGTTTTTGGTGTAAAATCCAGGTGAATGAAACCTCTACTTGACAAAACTTTTCTTACGTATAAACTGGTTATTAAACAGAAAAATACGGGTCTGATTCGCAAACTCAATCATATATTGTTGTGTCCCGGATATTATTATTGTTATAAATTTCTTTAGAATCGGTATGTTAATTTAAATTTTTTTTTAATTTTTACTATTTAAAAAGAGATACAAACAAAATAAAATACAAAATGGTACTGTTATAATGTTTATGTGTATATTAGAAGTTAATTGAAACAAAAAAAAATTTAAAATTTTATGTTAATTAAAAAATCCAAGAAAAAAATAAGAAAAATATATTTAAGAGAAAAACTAAATAAAAAATGAAAAAATTTTGAAAAAACAATAATTTTATATGTTTTTGTTGTTAAATAACCATTTGCAGGGGTTCGCGATTGTTTGTAATATTTGGACGTTAAAACGGCGCTGGTACGACGGGATTCCACCCGTCTTTTTCAAGAGCGGCGCAGAGAGTTTGCTTCTCCAGTTACCTTATTATTTAATAAAAGCCTTCGGAAGGGAATTTTTCCTGATCCTTTTAAAATATCCGAGATTTTTACCTCGGGTGTGAAAGGAGCGAAGTTGGGGAACTAATCTGTACTACTAAGCTATTTGGATCCATGGTCCACAAGATCTTTAGACATTAGATCGCATAGTTCTCCCGTACAACATGGTTTTTTGTTCTATGCTTTTAGTTAATTGATTTATAGTCAATAGCGTAGTTTCACTGTCCTTAGGGCTGCAAACTGATTTATTACGTCAGAAAAATTTGTTTTATCGAGGGTTTCTCTATATTGAAAAGTAGGCTAGGGAACACATCTGCGCTTGGGAAAACACCAAAACCTCTGCTTAACAAACAATTTACGATGCTTAAAACAATTTACAATGTATTTTGTGATTAAACAAAACCAACACAAATTAAGCTTGAATGTGTGTGACGAAAAATAAAAAGTTTTGTTATAGCCGATGTTTTACATCGATGGCCGGGTGCTACCACTTAGAGGTACACTAGACACATTTAGTAGTTTCTACTAAGTTGCAGTGTTGGAATATACCTCGAGATACATGGGTATAGACGGTCAACACCTACACTAATGAGGCATACATACGATTTTTATATAAAATAAATATTTTTCCACAAATTTGGTCGCAAAGTATCAACCAAGTTAACCTAAGGCGGGAAAAGCTCTCATTGGAGGGGCAAGGTTTTAGGGTTGTTGTTTATGCGGATAACGTTGCTACTGGTGTCTTTGGTAAGTATCCTTGTACCCTAAGAGAGCGCATGTAAAGCGCGCTTGGTCTTCTTTCTAATTGGGCCAACAGTTGTGAACTAAATGTCAATCCACGTAAAACTGAGGTGGTCCTCTTCTCTAAGAAATACAAACTTCCTCAGATTGATCCTCTTACTTTAAATGGGATTTGCTTGACCTTTAATGATAAAGCGAAATACCTGGATGTTGTTTTGGACGGCAAACTTAGTTGGAAGTCTAATATTTTAGAAAGGGTAAAGCAAGCTACTATAGCGGTATACTCCTGTAAAAACGTTATTGGAAGACGATGGGTCTTGACCCCCATATCGTATACTGGCTCTATACTTCAGTGATAAGGCCCGTACTTTTATATGGGATTGTTGTTTGGTGGCCAGCCTTAAACAGTATGGTTAACCAAAAGTTGCTGATGAAAATTCAGAGAACTTCCACCTTGTGTATTAGTGGGGCATTCGGTGTATTAGGAGCCCACCCACTCAGGCATTGGAGGTTCTTTTTCATCTCATACCCCTAGATATTCTGGGCACTTAAATGTTCACGAGCACATCCATAAGGCTCGAATCCATTTCTATGTGGACCTGTAGAACTACAGGACACTCATCTATTTTGTGTAACAGATATCTCTGGTACCACCAATTACATGATTCCATTATCATCTTTTGAGGCAAGGTTTCGTACTGATATTCCCTCCAGAGAGGGCTGGCTGAGTGAAGAGATGTTGAACCCTGAAGTTTTGAACTTCTTCACAGATGGTTCAAAAATGAATGGTAGGGTTGGTTGTGGTGTTTTCCGTGAGAAACTAAACATGAACCTCTGATTTCGTCTCCCCGACTATTGCAGCATTTTTCAGGCTGAAATAATTGCGAAAATTGAGGCCATGGTTGAGGTATAATCACAGAAGAAAGATTAACCAGAACAGTCATAACGCTGTTTTTGTATGGAAAAATTTGGACTCATTTTTTTGACCTTGATTTGCCGAAGGTAAGAGAAAGTTGGATTATGTATTCTTTGGTTTACTGGTTTTTATTTGAAATAATAAAAATTAAGAATCCTTAACAGTATAGTTAGTGATATTATATGACAAGTTTTGTTTTGACACCATAATTTGTATTAAATATTCAAAAAATTCATAATATTCGAAAATAATTATACTTCAAAGTCCAAAAAGAAGGTAAGATGAAAAAAAAATTTGATCCACGCAATGTCTATTCTGGTTAATCTTTCTTCTGTGGTATAATGTAGTATCTGTAAGGGAAATTCGCATTTTTACGGACAATCAGTCTTACGTCGAAGGTAGCCCAGAGCTGTCTCTCATCTCTTAACAAGATGGCAGATCAGTTCAACATCCACTTAACGTGTGTGCCAGGGCATTTCAGTGTTGCCGGGGGGGGGGGGGGGGGGTTGAAAAGGCAGACGAACTCGCTGGGCAGGGTACAAATTGCCTCACTTTACCAAGTAAGGACTAGACAGCTGACGTCACTTGTTCGTAATAATCAGAGTTATTCTATGATTTATTTTAAGAAACAAGAGAGTGCCCCGGAGAACAGAACAACCAGAACCAGTATTGGTTTATTGTATAATTTATGATCGATAAGAAAATAACTGTTTGTGTTGTTAATGTTATTAATTTGCCAAAGAAGAATTGTATCCGATTGTCGCAACTAGAGAAATATGCATGGTAACTCGTATAAAGTATAACGCAACAATCATTAATTATGTTTAAAAATAACTTTTTCCTTTTTAAGAACTAAATCTCATGTTTTTCTTCAATTTCATTGTTTCTCATTTTACATCGTGAATTTTTTCGACTGATCCGCAATTCTTGGTCGATCGTAGGACTTAATTATATCGATTTTATTTTCAGAAGGAAGTTTTTTAGCATCCATAACCAACTTTGATGATTTTTTAGCAAGCATTCGTAATTTTTCCAACGTTAAATTTTCTGGCGGTGCTCCTGGAAATTCAAACGCTTTGTGCAACGCAGCCTTCTCTATTGGATTTAATCCTATTAATAAACGTAAATAAATGTAAGTTACGTTTGTATTTTTTTTTTTAAAATCTTCTTACCTATCAATCGATGATCCATTGCTATCCAGGTTGAATTTATTACACCCTCAATAGGATAACGCTTCAATGGATCCGGTTCCAATAAATTTGTTACCAATTCTTTCAATTGGTCAGACAATAAATCGACTACTTTTGTACGAAACCTGAAATTTTTTTTCATTTGATTTTCATGCAAAGCTTTCGGGCTGTTACCCACATATGGCATAGATTTATTAAGCATAACATAGATGACCACACCTAATGACCAAATGTCCGACATTCTAGGGTTATAAGGATGTCCTTGTAAAATTTCTGGAGCGGCATATGATAAACTTCCGCAATATGTTTCACTCAGGATTGGTTTTCGATTGGCATCCACGGTATAGCGGGCAAATCCAAAGTCAGATAGTTTCACATTGAAATTTGCAGTTATCAAAATATTTTCACATTTCATATCACGGTGCGCAATATTCAACACTTGTATATATTGCAAGGCTAGAGCAATTTGTCGTGTCCATACGCGAGCCTGGTTTTCTTGTATCGTACCATTTTTAAGAATAAACTCGAGTAGATCACCTTGCTCTGCGTGTCTCATGAAAATATAATAGTTTTGTCCAATCTGCAATATGCTGTGAATATGAATTATATGTGGGTGATTTATGCGTGACAGGATATTTAATTCGCGTGGCAAAAATTTTCCAGTAAATTCGCTTGGCCCTTCTCTCGTTGTTATTATTTTAACCGCTAAATATACTGGGGCACTTTGTATACTATGAAGTCCTGGCGATTCGAATTGTCCAAGATAAACTTTAGCGTATGTGCCTTCACCTACTTTTGATAAAATTTTGTAACCACGTTTTTTTAAAATTTCTGCTTTAGATACAATGTCTAGTTCGCTTCTTCCGGGCTGCATGTTTTGCTTTGGTGTTTGCCTAAATGGTTCTTTACAAATATAACAATTTAAATGACATTTTCTTGCAAAAAAAGAATCCTACTTTGATTATGTTTACGGTGCTCATAAAGTTAATAATTACCCGTGACTTTTGTTGATTGAACCCCTCCCATAATGATAGATACTAAGGATTTATTTTAAATACAACAATTGTACGTTCCAAATAGGTTTCATAAAGAGAGTGTCATGGAAATCAGGAAATTGAGTTTCGTAAGTTCACTTCTACTGTGTATTGGAATTTTTCAACAAAACGCAAAAATTATTCAATTGCAAAAAATTACCTGTAGATGATCTTTACAAGATCGAAACTAGTTGTAATTGTAAATAAATAAAAGTAAATAAATTCAAAAATAAAATTTTGGTTTTTTTATTTTTAAGTAAGTGAAAACTGTTGGTGTTTTGTGATTATACGAAATAATATTAATTATAAAAAGATCACTTACGTCACTCCGCTTCAAAAAAAAAATTTTTTTTTTTTTAAAAAATGTTTAATAATTTAGTATTGTAAAAATAAAAATTTTGCTGACAATCTCGACGAACGTTCTTGATCTTAACATCTAAAACCATTTGATGCAATCCTATTTTGTAAACCTCCTTTTTGACCGATATAAATTTCCCGCCCTCGTAAAATCTCCTGGTTCTTTTTTTATTTCATTTTAGCTACAGAAAATATGCCGTTTAAAGTGATTGAGATCCCTTTAATTTTTAAAATTTTAATTTCTTTCACATCACAAAGTGACACTTCAATCCGTTCTCGAGTGCAATATTAAAAATAATTTAATTTTAATACTTGGTCTGTATTCGGCCTTCCGTCGACTTTGCTAATTCGCATATATTTTCATGCAATTTAACTTTTGCGTTACTGCGCTATAGCATTGAGACTGTGTGTTGGTGGGGGGGGGGGGGAGGTGGGAGGGCTACGCACGTTATTTTCATAAATAAACAAAAACAAATTGTAGGATTAGTAATAATCAATTAGTTGATGATGGTAACCATTTTTAGGCAAATTTATTCCATAATTGTTTGTTTAGTCAATATTGAAGATCGGTGGATCCGTGAACTTCAAAATGGGGAACCGCTCTACGGTGGTATCATCTGATATTCTTGGTTTATCATTATCCGTATATGCTTTAATTACACCGACATTACTAGCTGGCTGATCTGCAATAATTTCCTCTTTCCTTTTATATTTAAAATATGGCATTTTAATGTTCACGGGTGGTAAGTTGTGATGTTCTCTTGCAAATGCCAGTGCGGCCGACTCATAGGGTGATAATTCTTATTAGACAAAAAAAAATGGATTTTTCTTTTTCAAATTTATTCAAATATATTTAAGATTAACATACCTATAAGTCGTTCATCCATCATTATCCAATCAGATTTTATAATATTTTTAATACATAACCGCTCTACTGGATCGGGCTCTAATAAATCCTGAATCAATCGTTTTACTTCATCCGATAGGATATCTACTACCGACGAATGAAATTTATAATTTCGATTCATTTGATTTCTATACAATAATCTTGCATTAGCATCTGTAAATGGCATAGATTTGTTAAGCATTACGTAAAGCACAATTCCAATTGACCATAAATCAGCTATTTGGGGATTATAAGGGTGGCCATGTAAAATTTCCGGCGAAGCGTACAACAATGTACCACAATAAGTTTCACTTAGAACCGGGTTTTCTTTGGTATCGACGGTATAGCGAGCAAAACCAAAATCGGATAATTTCACATTAAAATTCATTGTCACCAGGATATTTTCACATTTTAG
This sequence comes from Tipula vernalis, assembly GCA_958295665.1. Taxonomy (NCBI): domain Eukaryota; kingdom Metazoa; phylum Arthropoda; class Insecta; order Diptera; family Tipulidae; genus Tipula; species Tipula vernalis. Next base: position 347,389,856 of record OY282559.1, read on the forward strand.
ATCCCGATGTGCAATATTCAACTCGTGCAAATATTGTACGGCTAAAGCAATTTGCCGTGTCCATACACGTGCCTGAGCTTCATTAATCGCGCCAAATTTCAGTAAAAATTCAAGCAAATCTCCTTGTTCAGCGAACCGCATAAAAATAAAAATTTTTCTTCCAATCTGCAATATGCTGTGAATATGAATGATATGTGGATGGTCTATTTGTGCCAGAATACTTAATTCTCGAGGTAAGAATTTTTTCGAAAAATCGCGTGGCCCACGTTTTTCATCAATAATTTTAACAGCTAATTTAGTTACTAGTAATGCTGGCGATTGAAATTCTCCAAGATAGACTTTGGCATATGAGCCCTCATTTAGTTCTGTTAAAATTTTGTAACCACGATTTTTTAGTGTTTTTGCTTGAGAGAGAACAGGCGCATCATCTATTAGTTTATATGAACTCATAATTTAGATAGACAGGATCAAATTTTAATTTTGTTTCATCAAAATATCTCTTCTTGTAAATGTGTCATAGTGTCAACGTGTTCTAAATGACAATAGCCAGCTTGGCTTAAAAACTGCTTTGATTATATTTTGAAAATAAAATCGTTTGCCATTTTTATGGGAATGCTTTTCGTTTTTTTCTAATATGTACTTAAGTACTTGAATGTTTCTTTAGCAAAATGGCGTGTTCGTTGGTCAGAACATCTGGATGCATATAATTATGTTTGGAGACTAAACCGTAAGTGTTTTATATTTTAGATTAATTTTTACTTTAAATTTTGTAAGTAATACTGTGGTTTATAAAAATAGGTAAATGTTTTTACTTAATTTTTTTTTTCTAAACATTTCTTGCCAGTAGACGAGTTAAATCGCGCCTTTTATTTGTAATAGAAGCATTTCATTGACCATCAAATGTTTTCTTATCCAATAAATAAATAGTTGAAGACATTTATTATTGGGGGTACAAATAAGTTTTGAGGTTTTTTTTATTATTCCACAGCTTTATTCAGAGAAATTGGTACAATGTTATTTTATTCAAAGTATTGTCCATCATTAGCTACGACTTTTTACCATCTTTTAGGCAGCATACGGATTCCGCATCGAAAAAATTCCTCGTCTTTTGAGGTGACCCAATTTTTCGCTTCTTCGTAAGCAGTGAAGTGCTGTGTAATAAAAGACGTGTGTTGTGTTAGAATGTTACATCGGTAGAGACGTGTCTTTATTATGCACACTAATTATAATTGAGTTACCCTACAAACCATACATTCATTATACGTTACATCCCCATTTTTTATAAAGATACATTATAATTTATTTATTTACGTATTGTAGATACTATGTGCTACCTAGCTTATCTTTAGCTTTCTTTACGTTCACGATATGTCGAGCGGTTACAATTTGAGAACGTATTTAGACAATTACTTCTAACTTACAACATTATCATTTCATGGTTTTCCTTTTTTTTTTTTTTTTTTTTTTTTTTTGAATCACTTGCTTTAACACTTATTCCAATACTTTTGTAAACTACTCAAAAGTAGTCCTTGCAATGATAAAACCTATTATTTTTACAGGTCTAATTTCTTTACTGGTTTTATGATGCGTCCATATCTGCTTGTTTGTAATACGGATCTCCTTCCTGAATTATTAGTCACCCGATTGTTGACTGTATTCTCATTCGCCTTGCTGTTGGAATTATTTAGATTGTTCGAACTATTGTTGTCATCATTTGGCATCTGAGTTATTATTTGAGTTTGTTGTTCAGCCCCGTTACTATTGCTTTGTGAAGGCATATAACTACAATTTCTGTTGGTGTTTGGATTGACGCTCTGCATTTGGCAATGTGTTTTGAATTTCTTCTTAAAACACTGCCGTCAGCTGTTTCTACAATGTATGACCTTGGTGCATTTGACAAACTATTGATTTTACCCGCTAGCCATTTTCTGTGATCTAACTGGATTCTAACTGCATCACCTGGTTTAAATTCTTCCGATGATTTGCTATTTTGGTCGGCATACTGCTTCTGAACTTTACGAAGGATGGTGAGACGTTCGGATACATTCTTTACCACAACTGGTTTTAGTAATTCTTTTGACGTTGGTACAGTTGATCTGGTGATACGACTAAACAATCTCTGGTTTGGTGATTGTAAGTGTTCATCTCGAGGCATGTTTCTGTAGTTCAATAAGGCTAGATACACATCTGTATCATCTTTACTGCACTTTGTTAGTAAATTCTTCGCTGTCTCTATAAATCTTTCTGCTAGACCATTTGAGCGTGCGTATTTTGGACTAGAAAATTGCTGTGTGATCGACCAGTCTCTCGTGAACTTTTGGAATTTTTCAGACGTATATTGTGTTCCATTGTCCGACTCTAGTATTTCAGGAATACCATGCACCGAAAACCATGACTTTAACTCTTTAATAACTTCCTCTGACTTTATGCTGCTCAACAACTTGAAATCAAAAAATCCCGAATAACTATCAACTAACAGCAGATATTCCTTTCCTTGAAAGTGAAATAAATCGGTTGCTACGATTTCAAACGGATACTCTGGTACTTGTTTATTTATAAGCGGTTCTTTCTGTTTCGAGGTTTGATTTTGTTGGCACACAGCACAACTATTCACGTAATCTTCAATGTCTTTATAGACATTCCACGGCAGTAGAACATTTGCCTAGCTCTACTGCAACATCTTGTTATACCAAAATGTCCAAGATGAATTGCTTTCAGCCTTTTTTTTATTTGTGATTTTGGAACAATTACTTTCATTCATTTAAAGGCAATACCATTATAATACGCAATTTCTTCTCTGAAATTATGGTACGGTTTAATCATCTCACTCAACCCTTTTGTATCATCTGGCCATCCTGATTGTGAAATTTTAATCAATTCTTGAATTTTGTGATCATTTCTGGTTGCTTCTACCAGTTCAGCTTTTGCACTGTTCGACATGTTCAGCACTAAATACACTTGAAATTTTTCTTCTTCTTCAACACTATCATTTTTACAGTCTCTACTGAGTGTATCGGCTAGATCCATTGTTGTTCCTTTTTTTATAAATTATCGTTGGTGAATACTGTTTTACGTCAAACACTATTCTCTGCAACCTGGCTGGTGCTGAAGTCAACGATTTCTTGAAGATGATTTCCAACGGTTTATGATCGCTTTGTACTGTAAGTTTTTTTCCATATACATACTCATGGAATTTTGTACAAGCCCATCTTACTGCTGCTGCTTCTAATTCAATTGGTGGATATCTTTGCTGAGCTTTGGTCAACGATTTGGACGCAAATGCTATCGGCTGATCATTTTGTAACAACGCGGCTCCAAAACTTTTATAACTTGCATCGACCTGTATTGTTACATCTTGATTGGTATCAAAAAATGTTAACACTGGTGGCGACGAAAATGCTTCTTTAAGATTTCGAAAAGCTTCATCGTGTTGATCAGTCCATATCCATTGATGGCGTCGTTTCGGCCATTTTACGAGAAAAAAATAAAAATAAATTTGTTTATTTGTATAATTTGTTTTTTCGTACTTCACTAGACTTTTTTGTTCAAGTAAATAAAAATTATATATTTTATTATATTTGCACCTCCTTTTTACAGTTTTGATTTATATAATTTCAATTTTATAAATACTTTTTGCTTTTTACTCTGACACCATGTAATAAAAAACGTGTGTTGTGTTAGAATGTTACATCGGTAGAGACATGTCTTTATTAAGCACACTAATTATAATTGAGTTGTCCTACAAATCATACTACATTCATTATATGTTACATGCTTTTCGGCCAGGCCATGAGTCTGCGGCCGGAATTAGTGGTAGTCGGAAGGAGAATGTCTGCTGAACATGCCGGGTGGGGTAGGACATCTCATTGAAGCGCCTCCAAAGTTCTCTTGACGACTTTTGCAACATGTGGCCGAGCGTTGTCGTGCTGAAAGATCATTTTGTCATGTCTTTTGGCATTTTGTGGGCGTTTGAGCTTCAATGCTCGGCTTAATTGTGCATCAATTGTTGTTGATAACATTCTCCAGTAATGGTTTCGTTAGACTGGAGTAGCTCATAGTAGATCACTCCGAACTGATCCCACCAGATGCACAGCATTAGCTTCTTGCCATGAATATTCATGGCAAGAAGCATGAATATTCGGTTTGGCCGTTGAATTTGATGCATGACCGGGCTTACCCCACGATTTTCTGTGCTTTGGGTTATCGTAGTGGATCCACTTTTCGTTGTCCGTCACGATTCAATGGAAAAAACCTTTCCGATTTTGTCTTTGGATCAGTTGTTCACACGTGAAAAAACGGTGTTCGACTTCTCTAGGCTTGGGTTCATACGAACCCGATTTCCTTGTTTTTGCACCATACCCATGGCCTTGAGACGGTTGTGTATCGCTTGTTGGTCACTCCCAAAGTTTCAGCGAGTTCCTCTTGAGTTTGGTATGAATTTTGGTTCAATACAGCCTCCAACTCAGCGTCTTCAAACTTTACTGGTCTCCCTTCGCGTTCTTTGTTACTGGTGTCAAAATCGCCACTTTCAACCAGTACTCATATGTTTTTATTAATGGAGCATATTCCCCACATGCTTCACACAGCAATCGATGTCCATCAGCTGCACTTTTCTGCAAATTAAAACAAAAATGATGTTTTAACATGAATATAGTTACAAGATGGTACGATGCAATTTTATACTAGTTACGCCATCTTTTGTAAATCCCTCAATGTAGTGTTTTGCCACATACGAGTATTAATTACAATAAAACAATTATTTATTTCAATACAAGTTACTTTTATTTCTTTACCCACACGTCTTTACAGTTTCGCACTAAAATTCATTCTGCCATCATACGTCCATGCGGGTGCGTTCCGCACCGCACGTTCGTTTCTATATAATTTCGGGTGCGTTCCATTAACAATTCAAATACATCACACTCAAAACTTATTTGTACATTTACGTTGCAACTAAGCGTTTCCCCCGCAGATTACTTTATGTCTCTTGAAAGCTCTTGGGATGATCTGCCTAAAACCATCAGAGATTTTAACATCGTCACTTATTTTCAACCTGTTTCAATTAAAAAAGTTGTCAGTACATATGTTCTCAATGAACTTTGAATAAAAGGTGGTACTTGTCATCCTACAGGTCATTTCGGATAGGCATTTTGTTAATCTTAACAGTTTTAATTCAAAATTTCAATTTATACTCTTAAATTAAAAGTTATCAACGATAAATCGAAATCTTTTGACGTGTTCGAAGTTTGTGATAATTAATCCAGCTGTAATAATTATAACATTATTTTGCATGCAACCAAATTATCACAGCAAATATGTGTTGTAAATTTGACACTTCTGTAATAATATTCATAAACAAAAGCGCGCAATAACGATAATTAAGCCGTATCACGTTAATTTATTTCTAAAAAAAATAGTACAAATAAAGGTTAGGTTAGGTTGGAGTGGCTGCTTACGCACACTTAGACCGGTGACGGTCCATTGTGATACCACGGGATGTATCCCCTTTTACCCCTATTGGAACCATTTCGAGCTACTTATGTAGCGTAAGATGTCCCGCACTTTAATGTTTTCGAGATCCGAAAGGCAGTCCATCCTGAACTTACCTAAGTGTTTGTGCCTTCTGAGAGCCAATGCTGGACACGAGCAAAGGAAGTGGACCAACGTCTCTTCCTCCTCTTCGTCCAAGCAGCTTCTGCAGAAGTCATTAGCCTCCAGACCCAGCCTTCTTGCATGTTCTCCAAAAAGGCAGTGTCCCGTGAGAATTCCTACGACCGTTCTTAATTAAGGATATTAATGCCCTAGTGCGCCCCAAGTCCAGCTTTGGCCAAACTTGTCTTGCAACTCTACAGGTGAGGGCGTTAGACCACCTTTCCCCCGCTGAGGATAGCGCCTGCTTCCCAAGTGCTTGTCTCAGCGCTGTGATAGGCCTCCCCAGACTTGCCCTTTCAGGTTGCAGCTGGAGAGTCGTACCATGCCTAGCAAGTTCATCTGCCCTGCAGTTCCCCATGACGCCCGAGTGACCTGGGACCCAGACTACCTGGATGTTGAAATGCTCACCCATCTCATTTAGAGATGAGTGACAACTCAACGCCACCCGTGACGCCAAAGACACCGATTCTAACGACCGGATCGCCGCTTGATTGTCCACATAGATTGCGATATCGTCTGAGGATAACACATTATGCTTCAACCACGTCATGACCTCCTCAATCGCTACGACTTCAGCTTGGTACACGCTGCAGTAATCAGGGAGACGAATAGAAATATTTACATTTAATTTGTCACAGAATACTCCAGCTCCTACTTTGCCGTCTAGCTTGGAGCCATCTGTGAAGAATTGCAACGCTTCGGTTTCCGATAACGGTCTATCCCTCCAGGATTCCCTTGAAGGGAAGGAGGTCCGAAATCGCTTCTTGAAGCGTAGAGTAGGTTTAATGTAGTCAAGATTCGCCAGCTCATCCTTCAACGATCTGACGATAGTAGAGTGTCCTATACTAAGACACCTCCACTGAGAGACGGCTGCAAGTCGTACAGCCGTATTTGCCGCCATCTGTTTGCCAAAAATGTCAACCGGAAGAAGGTGCAACATAACCTCTAAAGCACTTGTCGGTGTCGACCTCAATGCCCCGCTAACAAGCATACAGGCCGTTCTTTGCACTCTCTCAATCTTACTTTTGTAAGTTACCTTGTCCAGAGCTGGCCACCAAACACCCACCCCATACATGAGTACAGGTCTCACTACGGCGGTGTAGAGCCAGTGTACCAGCTCCGGCTTCAGACCCCATCTATGACCAATGGCGTTCCTACAGGAGTACAAAGCAATAGTAGCTTTGTTTATTCTCTCCAACATGTTGGGCTTCCAACTAAGCTTACTGTCCAAGATAATGCCCAGATATCTAGCTCTATCAGTAAAAGCAAGTCTCGTGCCATTTAAGGTACGAGGGACAACTACCGGGATTTTGTATTTCTTAGTAAAGAGTACCAGCTCTGTCTTGGACGGGTTAATACCAAGTCCACATTTGCCAGCCCATTTCGTAACGATGGTAAGCGCATTCTGCATTACGTCTACAATCGTGCCCAGGAATTTCCCGGTAACAGCTAAAGCTACGTCATCTGCGTACGCGATAACTCCAATAGTCTCTCTCTCCAATTCAAGTAGTAACCCGTTTACCACTATGTTCCAGAGAAGAGGGGACAGAACCCCCCTGCGGAGTTCCCCTAGTTACTCGCCTCTTGAAGGTGGAGTCCCCCAACTTCGAGCTAACAATCCTGCTTCCCAGCATATAATTGATTAACCCTGTCAGAGGAACGTCCACCTCCAAAAATGACAATCCCTCCTTGATTGCCTCCGCTTTCACATTATTAAAGGCGCCTTCTATATCCAGGAAGGCCACCAAACAGAATTCCTTCGAATTAATCGATTTCTCAATCGTAGACACCAAGGCGTGCAGAGCCGTGTCCACAGATCTACCCTTTGTGTACGCATGCTGAGACGATGCCCACTTCCTGGCACCTATTTTATCTCTGATGTATACATCCAGCAGCCTTTCCAAGGTTTTCAAAAGAAAGGATGATAGAGTTATTGGTCTTAGGTCCTTAGGATAGACATGTGAGCTTTTCCCCGCTTTCGGTATGAACACCACATTGACCTCCGTCCAGTACCTAGGAATATAGCCCAGCTTCAAACACCCTTTGAATATAGCTTCCAGGTAAGGAAGAATAATTACTGAGTTGTTTTGAAGTTCTGCTGGTATAATTTGATCCGGACCAGCCGATTTAAATGGTTTAAAACCCCTCAGTGCCCATAGGATCCGTTTTCTGGTTACGATATCCTCTGTGGTTACTGACAGTGATTCCTGATGATTGCTACGCACCAACAGGTCTTCAAAGCTCCCTGGGAAGTGTGTCTCGAAGAGAAGCTCCAGAGATTCTCCACTAGAAGCTGTCCAAGATCCGTCCGGTTTTATCAAAAAACTGGGACTAGATGTACTTTTGGAAAGAATCTTCCTAAGGCGGGAGGTTTCGGATACCTCTTCCATATTATCACAGAAGATTCTCCAAGACCTCCTTTGTGCCTTTCTTAATTCTTTCTTATAAATTTCGAGTTTCTCCTTATAGGAGTCCCAATCCTGAGCCTCCCTTCCCTTGTATTTTTGGCTCTATTAAAGGCTATCCTACAAGCCTTTCGATAGGTTCCCAGTTCCCTGGACCACCATACCGGTTTTTGCCTACCCCTAGGCTTAGCCAGTGGGCAGGCAGCGCGAAAGGATCGGTTGCATGCGCTAGTAACGCTAGCCACCATGTCCTCCAGCTCCCCAACGGTCGTCGGGGGCTCCATAGCCCTCGTCGGTAACATTTCCTCCAATAATTCCCCATATTTGCTCCAGTTGGTCCTTCTAGGGTTCCTGAAGGCTTCCCGGGTAGCAGGGTGAATATCGAGGGTATAGTACAAATAAAACTTATTACAAAATATGGAAGAAAATTATTTCACTTCTGTCAAAGTTATTAGAAAAAAAAAAAAAAATTATTATAAATGATTATTTGTTCACTCCTGTCAAAATTATTACATAAAAAAATTATCACAAACTTCGAACACATCCTTAAATAAATGCACGATATTTTAGCTATCGTTAATTAAAAATATTCGGTTTTCACTATTTTAACAATTTACTTACATAATTTGTTGAAAAATGAAAGATCATTCAATCGTTCGTTGTCAATGTGTACCGGCTTTTATAATTGCCTATATATCCTTCCTTGACGAACACAAGACACAACATTTAATGAAAACGTTGGTCTACATTTTGTCATGTAAAATAACACACAAGATGCTTAAATAAATGAAATAAATTAACGTGATACGGCTTAACTGAGTACGTTTATGCTTAGGGTTCAACCTGGTTTGAACCTAGGTTGACTTTTACTATAAACGGGGTCGAGTCATCTTGTAGTTAACTCGACTCGACCTAAAAAATTTCTAGGGTCGAGTCGAGTTAACTCTAAAAACAGCCACTATAAACGGAGTCGAGTCGAAAAATAAAAACAACAAAAAAATAGTAATAGAAAGACACCATTTTGATTTCTTAATTCGTGTGCGAATCTTCGATTTTTATGTGGCAATAAAACTTTGTTATTTTATTTTTATAAAATTCAGAAAATAATACAAGAAAAACATATAAACATACGATAGTAAATGATTGTTTTTTGACGTTTCTGACTCGGTTTCAACCTAGTTTCAACTCGACTACGATTTGACTCTGCAGTATAAACGCTAAAAAAGATAGCTACAAGATGATCCAAAGTTAACTAAAAGATGACTCGACTCTGAGCATAAACGTATTCACTATTGTTATTACGCCCTTTTGGACGTGTTCGAAGTTTGTAATAATTACGTTTTTGTAATAATTTTGACAGGAGTGAAATAATTTCCTCTTTCATATTTTGTAATAAGTTTTATTTGTACTATTTTTTTTTAGAAATAAATTAACATAATACGGCTTAATTATTGTTATTGCGCGCTTTTGTTTATGAATATTATTACAGAAGTGTCAGATTTACAACACGTAGCGGCTGTGATAATTTGGTTGCAAACAAAATAATGTCATAATTATTACAACTGGAATAATTATCACAAACTTCGAACACGCCCTTTAACTATCTATGTATAACAGTAATATTATTGCATTTCGTGTAGGTACGGCTCAATAATTTGTACATATTTTTTTCTGTTATAATATTTATATGTACATATGTATATGTACATATATATATACTATTATGATAGTTCATGTAGTTATCTATTATGATATAATTTTGACAGCTCATATTTTTTTCACAAAAAAAAAACAATAAAATGGAAGATAAATATAATTGGAGCGGTTTATTAACAAAACTTTTAATAAATGAATACGAAAGTAGGGAATTTTTATATAATCCGCGGCACGCCGACTACAAAAATAGGGTCAAACGACTAGCAGCTTATAAGAAGATTCTTAATATCTTAAATGCGGAGCAAAAGGGTTTACAATTAAAGGATCTTAAAAGAAAAATAAGTGGTTTGCGAAGCCAATACTTGTCTGAAAAATTAAAGGTAAATATTTTTTAGTTGAACAATACTAATATATAAAGTTACAGGTTAAGTTTTACTTCCTATTTATATAAATTGAATTTAACATATTGTAATTATTTACGTTTATTTTACATAAATTTGTGAAATGGTTTTACAGGTAACGAGAAGCCTACAAAGTGGGGTAGACCCGGATTCTGTTTATAAACCGACAGTTTATTGGTATCCATTGCTTAAATTCTTAGACGGTTCAAACGATGCCGATAACTCCAATTTGAACGAAACAGTAGATGAACCTTTTTTAGAAGAAAACAATTCATCATATATGGGTATGTTGTTTTAATGTTTTTTGTTATACTGTTTTAGTGTTGTCTTACTATGAGGTATTAATATGACTTGATATCTCGCTGTCTGCACTGTACAAAATCACTGATATTTTCTATCATGACATTTTATGTTAGTGTGAGTTTTCTTTTCGTCGATTGTGAAATATTTTTGTTACCTTTTATGTTGTTGTTGTTGTTTGTTCTTGATTTATTTTTTACCGTCCTACTTTACGCCTGGGTAGCCAAATCGAGGACGGGCGTTCTTTGAAAAACCACCTGCACATTGCATTGCTTCATGCCAACCTATAGTGCTGACATGAAAGGTGGGTCGGCCCATGGATTCTGCACTCTCAACAGGGGATCATAGATGTGTTCATCTTCATTACCGATCGTAATCAGATGATGAAAAATCCCTTTTGCATCCCGCCCCTATAGGGATTCGAACCCGGTACCTCCCGATCCAACCGGCGCAGCTTTAACCACTGCGCCGTTTGCTCGGTTTGTTATCTTTTATATCTTAATAAATTTTTCAAACATCAAATAACATTTACTACATTTTTGCTATGTATGGAACGCTGTAATGAATTGTAGTACTGAAGCAGAGAAGACGGCTTACGTGTAAAATGAACCCAAACAAAATATTTGATGGCAACCGAATGTTGAAAGTCAAGCTCCATATTTGTGGTAGGTTAGGTTAGGTTAGAGCGGCTGCCAAAACGTACACTTTGACCGATGACGGTCCGTTGTGATACCGAGGGATCCTACGAGAAGTTCCACCTTCACTGGAACGCTGTAATGAATTGTAGTACTGAAGCAGAGAAGACGGCTTACGTGTAAAATGAACCCAAACAAAATATTTGATGGCAACCGAATGTTGAAAGTCAAGCTCCATATTTGTGGTAGGTTAGGTTAGGTTAGAGCGGCTGCCAAAACGTACACTTAGACCGATGACGGTCCGTTGTGATACCGAGGGATCCTACGAGAAGTTCCACCTTCACTGGAACCAATTTGAGCTACTTACGTAGCGTAAGATATCTCGCACATTGCAGTTCTTGAGATCCATAAGGCCGTCCAAACTATACTTGCCCAGATATTTGTGCCTCCTGTAAGCTAGCGCCGGGCATGAGCAGAGGAAGTGGCTCAGAGTCTCTTCCTCCTCCTCATCCATACAGCTTCTACAGAAGTCATTTGTCATTGACCCAAGCCTCCTCGCATGCTCCCCAATGAGGCAGTGTCCTGTGAGTACCCCTACGACTATACCTAAGTCAGGTCTGCGTAGGGATAGTAGCCCCTTGGAGCGCTCCAAATCCAGTTTCGGCCAGACTTGCCGCGCTACATTGCATGTTATGGTGTTAGTCCACCTCCTCTGTGCCGAGGCTATTGCCTCATTACCAAGCGCTCTAAAAATCGGTGCTATGGGCCTCCCCAGATTTACCCTTTCCGGTTTCAATTGGAGAGTTGTACCTTGCCTTGCCAGTTCATCCGCCCTGCAGTTCCTCCGTACGTCCGAGTGACCGGGGACCCAGACTATCTGGATATTAAACTGCTCACTCATCTCGTTAAGAGATGGGCGGCACCTCAATGCCACCACGGATGTCAGAGAAACTGATTCCAGCGACTTGATTGCCGCCTGCTGTCCACATATATTGTTATATCCCTTGTGGATATGACATTATGCCTCAACCAAGTCAGCGCTTCCTCAATCGCTACCACCTCCGCCTGGTACACACTGCAGTGATCAGGAAGACGAACGGATAAATTCACATTTAATTTGTCACAAAAGACTCCTGCTCCGACTTTGCCGTCTAGCTTGGAGCCGTCAGTGTAAAATTGTATGCAACCAGTTTGCAGAGAGTCGTGCAGCCGTAGTTGCCGCTCTCTGCTTACCAAAGATGTCGACAGGAAGAAGGTAGAACATAGCCTCCAGAGCACGTGTAGGGGTTGTCCTCAGTGCCCCGCTTATAAGCAAGCAGGCCGTTCTCTGCACCTTCTCTATCTTATTCTTATAAGTTTTCTTGTCTAGTGCTGGCCACCACACACTCACCCCGTACATCAGAATCGGTCTGACTACAGCGGTGAAAAGCCAGTGTACCAGCTCTGGTTTTAGACCCCATCTCCTTCCGACGGCGTTCCTACATGAGTACAGAGCCATGGTAGACTTCTTTACTCTCTCTAAAATATTGGGCATCCAATTTAGCTTACTGTCCAAGATTATGCCCAGAAATCTTGCCTTATCAGTAAAGGCCAGTGCCGTGCCATTTAAGGTAGAAGGGGCGACTACCGGAATTTTATATTTCTTAGTGAAGAGTACCAGCTCTGTTTTGGATGGATTTATACCCAGCCCACATTTGCTGGCCCACTTTATAATGAGCATGACCTCCTTAATCGTGCCTAGGTACTTACCCGAGATCGCGATCGCCACGTCATCTGTCTGCAGACGCTATCACCCCTATTCCCTCCCTCTCCAGTTTCAAAAGTAATCCATTGATAACTATGTTCCAGAGAAGAGGTGATAGGACACCACCTTGCGGAGTTCCTCTAACTACCCGCCTCCTAATGGTGGTTTCCCCCATATCCGCATTAATAATCCTGCCTTCTAGCATCTGATTTATTAATCTCCCTAAGGGGTCGTCCACACCTAAGAAAGACAGTCCTTCCCGAACTGTCTCCGTCCTGACATTGTTAAAGGCGCCCTCTATATCGAGGAAGGCTACCATACAGTACTCTTTCGAGTGGATTGATTTCTCAATTGTTCGCACCAGGGAATGCAGAGCCGTGTCCAGAGATCTCCCTTTCCAGTACGCATGTTGAGAAGTCGCCCACTTACTGAGTTTTATTTTTGTACGTATGTGCACGTCGATCAATGTTTTCAACAGAAAGGGTGATAGAGTTATCGGTCTTAGGTCCTTTGGGTAGGTCTGTAAATTCTTTCCCGTTTTCGGGATGAAAATCACCCTAACCTCCGTCCATTTCCTAGGAATATAATTCAGTTTTAGACACCCCCTGAAGATCACCTCCAGCCATGGGAGAATGATCGACGAGTGTTTTTGCAGCTCTGCTGGGATGATACCGTCCGGGTCAGCCGATTTAAAGGGTTTAAAGCCGTTTAGTGCCCATAGGATCCGGTCCAAGGACAAGTTACAGGCGCTTGTGATTTCCTCCACCAGTAAATCCAGCTCCTTCTCTGTGGCTGGTTGCCTCGGAGCATCGGTCGGTAAGAGTCCTACTAACACTTCCCCGTATTTGTTCCAGTTAGTCCTTCTAGGATTCCTGAAGGATTTCCGGGTAACCGGGTGAATGTCAATATTAAACGTCACGTACCGATGGTCCGAGAAGGAGTGCTCCTTCGCAACCCGCCATTTTTTGACCATATGTGTAATGAAGTCCGAAGCAATAGTAACGTCCAGTACCTCCTGCCTGTTACTAATAATAAAAGTGGGCTCTTGCCTCAGATTACACACTGCAAGCTTAGTACCCAATAAGTAATCAAATAAGTACTCACCCCTTTCATTGATGTCGGTGCTACCCCAGATTGTATGGTGCGCATTTGCATCACAACCCAGTAATACTCCGATCTTTTCCCGTTCCGCTTCGAGTATCAGTTCCCCAAGGTTATCCGGCGGAACCTCCTTCTCTCGGTCCATGTAGGCTGAAACCAGCCATAGTAAGCAGCCTCTCGTCTCCAGGCCGACTGCCGTTACGTCTCCACTATTATATTGTGGAAGAAGAAAAATACTCAAGTTATTTTTAGCTAGAATGCAAGATCTGATCTTATCGGACTTAGAAGAGTATATAATTGTATATCCTTTTAAACCGAGGCCACAGATCTTGTTTTTACTAATCCAGGATTCTTGAACTAGGATTATGTCCTCATCCAATTTGATCAGTCTGAGGATCAAGGCTGCCGAGGTCTGTCGATATCTGATCCGCGCACGCCGTTAGCTTAACGAGCCCCTAATGCCATCCTGCATCCCTACAAGATGGAGGTGCGTTAGGAAAACGAAATTTAGTGCGTTATACACTAGCCTCCATTTATCAAGAGTGATACTCCCATCTTCTTGACTCCTGTCAATGACGGCTAGTATCCCTGGATGCTCCTTAAGGACGTCTCTGAACAGTCTTGCCCCGTGCGTCCCAGCATCACCCTGGGCTCCCTGCATTCTCGGTCGCTTACTCTCGCCAGCCTCCACTTCGTCTTGGGACAGCTGTCGTCTTTTCGACTCCGCCGGTACCCTCCCCGAATTGTTGCCTAAGAAGGTAACCTTTGCCCATGCCAGAGATTCCCTTTGTTCCTGCGTTAGCAGCCCCTCAGGGGTGGCCGCCAGCCTATCCAAAATTCTCCGCGCCGCGCGTCGGTTCCTGTACCGTCGCTTAGCCTCAGGGATAACTTTCGCACCAGTCTCCGGCATAAGTGCCAAGGCCGCGTTTACCGAAGAACCTACTGTGAAGGTAGCTTGCCCTTTACGGTCCGAGCTCCCCTTTTACTACCTCGGCTTCCGCTGGTACCCGGCACCACAGCCTTCAAAACTCTTCTTGTTTCTACGTTGGTGACTTCACCTTTAAGGTTTGAGTCACCAACCGTAATACCTATTGGCTTTTTGAGAGTGCCTGTCTCTTTTTCTTTTATATTGTTTTTATTCATATGTTCCCACGAGTTCCGGAGAGTTAAACGGTCCACCCTCGCAGAGATCCGTATACGAGGGTAAGGCTGATTAAAACTGGAGGTCGCCTGGTATCCAGAGTCCGCATATTAGAGATTAGTTTACCCACTAACCATTCATTCCTTGGCATATGCTGTTCCACCGTGACTTGGGGATTTGTGTAAGGTTTACTCCTTCAGCGCTGTACAATTAGCCCAGGAAAATTCCTGGTTACCAGTAGTCACCACGTGGACGTCGTACATGCACTTGCGAGTCACTCCTGGGTATGTAATATATATCCATCCGTGACCACCCACCCTACCTCCGCCTAACACATGACCAGCACGGTGGACAGAAAGTGGGTGCTGTGATAGGTTGCGGAGCCGATGAAAATCATTCGACTTTGTTCCCCCACCACATTCGCCAAAACTACCCACATTTGTGGTAACTGGTAACTAAAAATTTTGAGGCGGGAAGTCTGGTCCGTCAAATTCTATGACGGAAATTTTGACGTTTCATTCCATAAAAGCGGGATTTATTTTCTCATTCTATTGAACCGGAATGCGAAATTATAGTTTAGAACAAGCATGTCAAACTTGCGGCCCAACGTATAGCTTTGTGGCCCACTCATAACAGTACAAAAGAAATACTCGGTTTGTCATACTATATCGAGGTACGTTGGTTAATCATGCCCCAAGGTTCTTGAACAATTTTGGGATTTGAAAGAAGACATATGACAACCAAGCATGTCAACTCAAATCTTACATTGTAAGATTTGAGTTTGACATGCTTGGTTTAGAACAAAATCTCTTTCCACAAAATAATTCCACACAACCGGAATGTACCTACAGGAATTTAATGCAAATTCCAAACCAATTCTTAAACAAACTTCTGCTCACGAAAGCCACACATCAAAAAATAGAAAATAATCTTCAATCACAACCACATATTGTCGATAAAATAGCTTTTGGCGTTTACATCGGCATGTCTCGGTAGCTCCATTCGTAATCAAAATAAATTTTATGTTATTCCAAATTTATTCAATTCTAGACTATGGTTCAGCAACATCAGAGGTTACTTTACTTCGAGAGGTTCTAACGCCGCAGCAATCAGAACCCCAGACGATACAAAATCATAACGCTCCAATCAGAAAACGTAAATGTAAAGACGGTTGTGAGAACCTACTGGTGGAAACAATAAAAACAATATCTAAAATGAGAAAATTAGTGACAGAGCAGCAATGCGAGAGATTGGGGGCTGATGATGAATTTACCATTTTTGGAAAATTTGTGGCATGCGAACTACGAGAAGTTAATGCAGCATCCAATAGAATTCATTACCGGCAAACGAAGCGCAGAATTCAGGAGGTAATACTAAGTATGTGGGATAAAATAGATTCTCTACCTCGTACAGCCAACAGAAATTCTTTTAAATCGGAGTCCAGTTATTCCATAGAAGACAATTCATCATTAGAAAATTTGATAATGGATGATGAAAATTTGGACCAACGCTAAATTTATTTAATTAATAAATAATGTAAATTAAAGATAAATTTGGTTTTCATTATCAAAAAGAAACATTTTTTTTACATTTTTTTGGAAATAACAGAACGATCCAATTGAGCTGGCACATAATTATGGGACGCGAGCACTTAATTAAGCTTTTTGTTCAAAAGATTGTGGACGTTAGTTCATGCTGATATATCTACATAATAAAATTTGTTAACAATTTTAGATCACGAGCCTTCTTGTTGGAGATAATTGCTGCGTTCCATTTAACGTGGCAAAGTACACACAAGTACTTCTGACTGCACGCAGATACTCTTGCTAAATTTTATGAGTAGTTTGCTTTTCGAATTAAAGTCGGAAGTTTCAATAATCGAACTCCAAACACATCACTCCTTCATCTTACCACCCGACCACTCATCTCTATATAATTTCTCCTCATTTTAGCATTTAAATACTGATACTTGGTGAAAAATCGCATACAAATTTTTGTTATTTTACCAGGCGAACAGAATTTAAAAAACAACATAATTGTCAGCAACGTGGCATTATTTTGTATCAAAGCGTGCCACTTCAAGTTATGTGACACTTGAACATACAAAATAAAGTCATATTGCTGACAATTCTACCTTCTGTTAATTTCTGTTCGCCTGTTAAAATGACAAACATTTTTTGCGATATTGATGAAAAAAAAAAAAAAAAATTTAAATTTCTGCTTACCTGGTAAATAAAAATAAACTTTTTTTAATAATAATTATTATTATTATTATTGGGGGGGGGGGGGGGCATGCGGGCGATCAGCCACTTCGCACTGCGACCTAAAAGATCTATTGTGCTGGCCCATGCTTAATTATCCGTCCAGTCAATATTCAGGTTCTTAATGAACCTGACGATACTGCCTCCCGGTACGAGATACATACTATCTGGGCTTATTGCTCTCCCTCCTAGATTTTTACTAAAGCATGTAGTTCCGCTAGAAAGACGGTAGCATTGGAGCTCAAGGACCTCGAGAGGGTTGTCCCACTCGTATATTCCTACTCCTGCCCCGTATTCCGTTTGATTTTACTCTTACGAGTTGCTCGGAATGCAAATCACCTGTAGGCTACCCAGCTTTACTACAGGAAGGCTAAATAAAACTGGAGGGTGCCTGGTATCCAGAGGCCGCATATTTTGGGCTGATTAACCTATCAGCCATTCATCTTTCGGCATATGCTGTTCCACCTTAGATTAGGGTTTTTTGTCAAGGTTGTCTCCTTTAGCGCCGCACTTTAGCCTGTGCCAAATGGCCAAAAATGTGCCAAGTGGCCTTAGTTACCAGTGGTTGCCACGAGGAGGCAGTACATACACTTGCGAATTGTGAACAGGTTACCCCTTACACAATTGTACCCATCCCGCAGCTGCCTAATGACAAGACCAGAACAGCACACGTGATGCGCACCCTACTGGAAGGTTACGGAGCTGGTAGATTAATCTACTCAACTTTGATCCCCCCCACCAATAGACGCCAAACCACCAACTTTTTTTAATTAAAAAGGGCAATCAATCATAGATAGCTCTAACAACCACCCAAATAGAAAATTTGGAGATTTTTATTACAAAAAAAAAAAAAAAAAATTCCTTCAGGTGCGGGGATCGAACTCGAGACCTCTATCGTATTAGTCTGCTCTCTTATGGTAAGAGTTCGATCCTCGCGCTGAAGGATTTCTTTTTTGTAATAAAAAAAAGCTCCAAATTTTCTATTTGGGTGGTTGCTAGAAGCTATCTATGATTGCCTTTCTAATTAAAAAAAAAAGTTTATTTTTATTTACCAGGGCCCTATTCTCGAATTCCATATCCATTTTCCACATGTTAACGTCTGTCAAAATTCATCAAAACGTTTGTAAATGGATGTGGAATTCGAGAATAGGGCTCCAGGTGTGCAGAAATTTAAAAAAAATGTTTCTTCATCAAAAATCGCAAAAAAATTTTGTCATTTTAACAGGCGAACAGAAATTACAAGAAGGTAGAATTGTCAGCAATATGACTTTATTTTGTATGTTCAAGTGTCACATAACTTGAAGTGACACGCTTTGATAATGTCACGTTGCTGACACTTATGTAAGGATTTCGGACTTACTTAAGTCCGAATTTATCAATATTATTTATTTAAACGAAAAACTGAGTAGAAATATAGAGATGAGTGGTTGGGTGGTTAGATGAAGGAGTGGTGTGCAAAAGGTTTGGAGTTCGATTCGTCAAACTTCTGACTTTATTTTTTTTTTTAAGCAAAAATTTGATTTTTTTTTATTTCCACGAATTTTACCAAATTTTTTTTTGTAGCGATCTCGAGATCCCGATTTATCTTTTCGGATTATCCCCAATTCAAAATTTTTCATCTAAAAACAAATTTTTTCGTTGGTTTGGCTTTGCTTAGATTCGAACTCCAGACCTTCTTTACTCCACTCCATCACCTTACTACCTCAGCTATGACGTCATATACATGCTAAGATACATTTATTTGTTTTATGCAATCAAAACAAATGTGTCTATAATATGTCGATATGGTGATATCTCTGTTAGGGCATATGTACTACATTTACTACACAGTGTTTCTGCTAAGTGCTGAAATATTTGGTTTTGCTTAAAAGAGGGCGTGTGTTTTACTTTTGTAAAAATGTCTGAGGCTCGATTTCTTAAATAATTTATTAATTACGTAACATCAGGCCCGGTTCAAGCTAATTTGGCGCCCTGTGCAATTTTAAACTTTCGCGCCCCTAAATTTGTCATTTCCACGTTACCCATGAGGTATGACTCTAACGCGCTTTTTTTAGCGAGGTATCCCCAGTAGACCTACTCCTCGAAAACCATTTACCAAAAAATGATAGTAAAAATAATTCATTTACAAAAATACTTAAAATCAACCAAATAAGTCTAGGTACGCTCCTTCAATACAAGAAAAATCATAAAAATATGTACATATCTACATTTATTTTACATAAAAAATGGTATTAACAAAAATATAATCCTTTTATTATAGCATATTTTTATAATTTTTATTCACTGACGTGGCGGCGTACGCAGACTTATCTGGTTGACTGTATATGTTTACTTTATTGGAGTAGGAGTGTTACCACTCAGAAAAAATTAAAAGTATCCAATTAATCAAAAAAAAAGTATCCAAAAGTTTAGTTCCAGTTTAAGCTTCATTAAAAAATTCAAATAATCTCGTAATTGCGTATATTTGTTTCGACCCGTATATGTACTCGTATATGTAAATATACAAATTTATTCAATATAAATCACATTTTACATTTGACTCTCTTTATGCCATTTACAAAACTTCAATATTAATTGAAATAAAATCAATTTGTAGGTACATATAAAACATACATACTAAAAATTCAGTCCATTTTTTATTGGCGTTAAAAGCTTTTTTGTTGCCATCATTGAATCAACCGTGTCAATCAACAAACGATTGGGTTTTCAATTTCGTCTAATTAGCTAAAGGTACGAATGACTGGACTGGAATTTACGAGTATTACTAAAGATACATGTTAAACCGAAAGTGATCTGACTGAAATCGTTCGAGATAAATTCAACTTGTACGCACGGCGGCTTGACTAAAAGCAAAGATTATTAACAAGATCTTCTTGTTAATAATCTTTGCTTTCAGTCAAGCCGCCGTGTACGTGTTGAATTTATCTCGGACGTTTTCAATCAGACCACTTTCGGTTTAACATGTATCTTTAGTATATGTAGAGTAAACCCATAGAATAAATCAATTCTGCAATTTATTCAGCACGAATTACAATTGAAATTCAGTTTCACGTGCACATTTAAATAAAAATACAAAAATTGTATCCAGCATGAATGAAAAGTATCACATACGATTGTTCGGTATCCAAGTATCCAAATCCTAAATTTATTGACAAAAAGTATCCAATGGATACTATAGTATCCAAAACGGTAACACGGAGACGAAATAAACAAAAATGTTTTTTTGTTATACATTTCTCCTTCGCTATACTCTAATAATAAAAACAAAAATAAGTAAAACACGAAACACCTTCTTCGGAGCAATTTTTTTTTATGCACATATAGCAATCAAAAATTCTAAGTGTGACACAAACACACACAAAGGAAATATTTAGCTTTCTATTTAATAACCAACGCCACTACATAAAAAGCCATGACACAAAAATGTGTGGTAGTATGTGTTAAGGGGATAAAGATTTTTATTTTCCTATGAAACGTAAACAAAATACTATGGGATTTTCAAACAGATTTTTTTATATCGTCTCTATTTTCAATTTAAATAAATATTTTTATTTACAAATATAAATAATTTGATATCAAATATATTGAAATGTAAATTGTGAACAATTTTGATTGAAATTAATAATCATTTATTAAGTAATTTTGCATTTTTATAAAAATATTTGTTTCGGCATGCTTCGTGTTCCTCTAATCTTAATAAATTTATTAAGATTAGAGGAACACGAAGCATACCGAAACAAATATTTTTATAAAAATGCAAAATTACTTAATAAATGATTTTTAATTTCAATCAAAATTGTTCACAATTTACATTTCAATATATTTGATATCAAATTATTTATATTTGTAAATAAAAATATTTATTTAAATTGAAAATAGAGACGATATAAAAAAATGTGTTTGAAAATCCCATAGTATTTTGTTTACGTTTCATAGGAAAATAAAAATCTTTATTCCCCTCTTTATATTAGTGGTTTGACTTTTTAGACTGATGTCACGGCTATTTATGTAGTGGCATTGTAATAACTATAAGCAAATACAAACAAATTGAGCATACTAAAAATCTGCACAAGCGACGTTAGGGTGTATTAGTAAATACGAAAATCCATATAAAAAAAACTCAAACTTTTTTGTTTTTACTACTACCACTTAACATAAATATCAATGTTTTATTCAAAACAAATTTAAATGGCAATTTACTTTTTTTTTTCGTTTTTGTTTGGTACGAGGAGAAAAAAATTTAAAAATTAATAAGAAAAAAACGAATAGCTATTGTCTCTATTTTAGATTTGTACATGATTAGCTATGTATTGATTATAGATGAATGTGGAAAAAAATAACATCGACGGCTAAACTGAGGTATTTTTTAAAAAATTTTGTTATGTAAATGAACTTTATATCATCGTCTACTCGATGTTATATTAATGAGTTTTATTTATTGGTGTTGCGCCCTTCTCGATTGGCGCCCTGTGCAAATGCACGTTATGCTCATATGGCTGGACCGGCCCTGCGTAACATTATTATTGCATTAAAATAATTTGGATTAGTTTTACTAAATATTCTGGTAACGAAGTCGCCATAAATTCGAAAAGCAAACTACTCATAAAATTTAGCAAAAGTAGCTGCGTGCTGTCAGAAGTACTTGTGTGTACTTTGTGCCACGTTAAATGGAACGCAGCAAATGTTTAAAAACAAAATTTTAATGCAATAATAATGTTACGTAATTAATTAATTATTTAAAAAATCGAGCCTCAGACATTTTTACAAAAGTAAAACACACGCCCTCTTTTAAGCAAAACCAAATATTTCAGCACTTAGCAGAAACACTTTGTAGTAAATGTAGTACTTATGCCTTAACGGAGATGCCACCATATCGACATATTATAGACACATTTGTTTTGATTGCATAAAACAAACAAATGTATATTAGCATGTATATGAAGTGATAGCCGAGGTAGTAAGGTGATGGAGTGGAGTGAAAAAGGTCTGGAGTTCGAATCTAAGCAAAGCCAAACCAACGAAAAAATTTGTTTTTAGATGAAAAATTTTGAATTGGGGATAATCCGAAAAGATAAATCGGGATCTCGAGATCGCTACAAAAAAAAATTTGGTAAAATTCGTGGAAATAAAAAACAATCAAATTTATGCTTAAAGAAAAAATAAAGCCGGAAGTTTGAAGAATCGAACTCCAAACCTTTCGAACACCACTCCTTCATCTTTCCACCCAACCACTCATCTCTATTTATTTCCTACTCAGTTTTTCGTTTAAATAAATAATATTGATAAATTCGGACTTGGCGAAAAAGCGCATACAAATTTTTGTTATTTTTCCAGGCGAACAGAATTTAAAAAACATCATAATTGTCAGCAACGTGACATTATTTTGTATCAAAGCGTGTCACTTCAAGTTATGCGACACTTGAACATACAAAATAAAGTCATATTGCTGACAATTCTACCTTCTTGTAATTTCTGTTCGCCTGTTAAAATGACAAAATTTTTTGGCGATTTTTGATGAAAAAAAAAAAATAAAAATTTTAAATTTCTGCTCACCTGTGGCCCTATTCTGGCTATTCCCTGGGAATTGGGAATTGGGAAAAATATTGCTATATTTCCAAACTTCAATAATTCCCAATTTTTTATTCCCCAATTCCCAAAAGTGTATTCTGGCGTAATTGGGAATCATCCAATGGGAAAAACCACTATTTCAAATTTTGCAGCCGTCATTATTTAAAAATTTTATTTGCTACATATAAAATAAAAACTTTACCGATACTACGTTGTAAATAAAATTTTGAAAATACATAAAACAAACAGTTTCTTCTAATTCCCAAAAAAAAAAATTTGGGAAAAATAAACGTTAAAACTTACATAAAATGGAATTATTTTTTCCCTACAATAAAAATTCCCAATCGCCAGAATACACTTTTGGAAAAAATAATTCCAAACTGCTAGAATACTGTCAAAATAGTTCAATTCCCAATTCCCAGGGAATAGCCAGAATAGGGCCACTGGTAAATAAAAATAAACTTTTTTTAATTAAAAAGGCAATCTCAATCATAGATAGCTTCTAGCAACCACCCAAATAGAAAATTTGGAGCTTTTTATTACAAAAAGAAATCCTTCAGCGCGAGGATTGAACTCTTACCATAAGAGAGCAGATTAAAACCATAGAGGTCTCGAGTTCGATTCCCGCACCTGAAGGATTTTTTTTTTGTAATAAAAATCTCCAAATTTTCTATTTGGGTGGTTGTTAGAGCTATCTATGATTGATTGATTGCCTTTTTAATTAAAAAAAGTTTATTTTTATTTACCAGGTAAGCAGAAATTTAAAATTTTTTTTTTTTTTTTTTTCATAAATATCGCAAAAATTTTTTGTCATTTTAACAGGCGAACAGAAATTACAAGAAGGTAGAATTGTCAGCAATATGACTTTATTTTGTATGTTCATGTGTCACATAACTTGAAGTGGCACGCTTTGATACAAAATAATGTCACGTTGCTGACAATTATGTTGTTTTTTAAATTCTGTTCGCCTGGTAAAATAACAAAAAATTTTATGCGATTTTTCGCCAAGTGCAATTTTATCAGTATTTAAACGAAAAACTGAGTAAACATTATATAGAGATGAGTGGTTGGGTGGTGAGATGAAGGAGTTGTATGCGAAAGGTTTGGAGTTCGATTCTTCAAACTTCCGACTTTATTTTTTTTTAATTTTTTTTAAGCAAAAATTTGATTTTTTTTTATTTCCACGAATTCTACCAAATTTTTTTTTCCAGCGATCTCGATCCCGATTAATCTTCTCGGATTATCCCCAATTCAAAATTTTTCTTCTAAAAACAAATTTTTTCGTTGGTTTGGCGTAAATTCGGATTCGAACTCCAGACCTTCTTCACTCCACTCCATCACCTTACTACCTCGGCTATCACATCATATACATGCTAATATACATTTGTTTGTTTTATGCAATCAAAACAAATGTGTCTATAATATGTCGATATGGTGACATCTCCGTTAGGGCATGTGTAGTACATTTCAATAAAATTGTATTTTCTACGAAATGTACAAAAATAATTCACCGATTCAAAACATATTGTTTGTTAGTCGTACCAATCAACGTAATCGGAGCATAATTTTAGATTTTTGGCCCAGCATTTGTGCCTATAACCTAAGATTAAAATATATAAAGATGTTTGAATCAGAACAAAATATTAAAATATCTTGACCGATAATAGAAATACTCTGCCACCAGCCGATAATCACATACACAATTAATTATTTATTATTTAGAACAACGAAACGTCGCACTACTGAGCTCAATTAATTTTTTTTTTTCAAGCAATATTATGTTAAAAATAATAATTTAAATTAAATTTGGGTAGTAAATTTACGTTGTTTGTTGTTGAGTGAGCGAAAACTTAGGATTTGAAAAAAAAAATTTGTAACTGCCAACATAACGACCTAAAAATTAGTTGGTAACATGACAACGCTGGCGACAAAATTAGAAATCGATCCTAAAAGAAGTTCGGCGATATTCGTCAAGAGTTGAAAATGCGTCTTTGGCGCATCCACTCTTGATTTCCTCAGCCACAAGATAACCCCTAATGGTAATCTGCCGTCTGAAGAACGAATGGACGCCATTAGGGAATTCCCAGCTCCAACGTCAATCAAAGGCATACAGCGATTCGTAGACATGGTAAATTAAAACTCGCTGAAACACTCGCACCAATTCATAATCTCTTGGCAGCATTATTCAAGAAGGCCAAGACAGCCAAGAACTTCTCTTGGACCGACGAATGTCAAGAAGCATTCACGTCGCTAAAAATTGAATTGGCACAAATAACACTTTTAGCGCATCCAATGAGCGACTCAAAGCTCAGCGTTACTACTGATGCGTCAAACACTGCCGTCGAGCAGTTCTGCAACAGTATACAATAACGACACTCGTATTGGGAGCCACTGAGATTTTTCTCCAAGAAACTCTCGAATGCCAAAATTAAATATTCCGCATTCGACCGAGAATTACTCGCAATTTATCTAGCAGTTAAACACTTTCCATCTTCGACACATTACACAATATTTCACATCCTGGTGTCCGTGCAACTCGTAAGTTGATTACCGCTCGCTACTTTTGGCCTAACATGAACAAGGGCGTTGGCAATTGGGCTCAGTCTTGTTTATCCTACCAACGTGCCAAAGTCCAACGGCACACAAAATCACTCCAGCTGGTTGATTTGAACATATCCACTCAGACATCATTGGACCATTTCCACCATCTAATGGATATTCATATTTGCTCACCTGTGTCGATCGCTTCACTCGCTGGCCTGAAGTATACTGCATGACCAATATATCAGTTGCAACCATTGTCACCAAATTCGTCAATAATAACGTATCACGATTCGGTGTGCCCCTTCACATCACAACCGATCAGGGATTGGACATCACATCGGATACACACAACGGCTTACCATCCGCAAGCCAATGGCATGGTCGAACGCTTTCATCGACAACCCAAAGCTCCACTCACCACCAGAAGCAACACAATTCATTGGAGTTTAGAAATACCAATCATTTTACTTGGGATTCGAGCAACGGTTAAGGAAGATCTGAAGTGCTCACCAGCTGAAATGGTTTATGGTCAAACCATCAAGCTACTCGGTGAGTTCTTCGTCGAAAATCCTCTTTCACCTTTACTAACCAGTGACACAGTCATCGACCAACTGTGACAAACCATACAAACAAGATGACGTTTTCGTTCCGAAATCACTCGACACTTATGATTTTTGAGGATTAACTCCTCCTTACGAAGACCCGTATAAAGTTATAACGTCGACTATGAAAACATTTCATCATATCGATTAATGGAAAAAACTTCAACATTTCAATCGATCGACTAAAACCAGCATATGGAATCCTTTGCTCGGCTGATCAAACATCGATCCCACGGACACACAAAACCGTCCGTATTGCCACAACTCATTCAATCAAACGCTAGGGAGGGGGAAATCACTTGCGGCGGAGTCCTGTAACGGCTCGCTCATTGATTAATTTTACATTCACTCAACACCACAATCAGTTCACACACATTAATCTCGAACATAATAAAACATTTTATTTCATTTTTTGTACAAAAATCGAATTTCAACAAATAAAGTTAAAGTTTTAATAGAAAAGGAAACAGAAATAATTTTCAAACAAATTTCACTTCATAATAGTGTCCGATTAATCGAACAATTTTAACGGGTCGATTAATTGATTAATGCCCTAGTATCAATAGATAATTTTATTGAGAGTTGGAGGATTTTGTTTCCAGGCAATCTAGACATTGTACGATGTGATTAGATGAAAGTACACCAATAAAAACATTTCAATACATGACATAAACATTTAACATTTATGGTACTTACCATATGTATCTGTTCCGTTGTACAACAACACCCAAAGAACAAAACAGCCAATAACAAAAAAAAAAAAAAAAACTTTCGTGGTAATTCATAATTTTTTATTTTTATTCAATAAATTTCATTTGTTTTGTTTTTTTTTTTAAATTTTTCATTAATTATATAAAATGATTTTTATTCCGTAATTTAAACATAAATCCAGGAGACCAACATTTTTCACATTCGCGCTCCATCACGATCATACGGCGATTGGTTGGTTGTTTAATTTAATACAAAATAAAAATAAAAAAATTGTTGGTCCCTCCCGATATGGATAAGCGATTCTTCAATTGATTGATATAATTTTATTTTTTAGGTTGGCTGCTTATTAAATATGTATTTGTTTTTATCACTTTAAGTACAAAAATGTATAATATAAAATGATATTTTTTTATTATTGATTTGATTGGCCCGGCGACCAAATAAAAATGATTGTAGCCGCCAAACAAAAACAAAATACAAAAATGAGTATCTTTGGAAAATATTTCGGGAAGCCTTTTTTTTAGCTGTACTCATTTCTTGTAAATAAAATTAAATTCAATCAAGTTTTTTTTTTAAATTTTGAAACTTTTTAAAAACTACAAATATAATAATAATAATAATAGTAATAATAATAATATTTATTTTAACAAACTTTTTTCTTTTAATAACAATATAATTAATATTAATTTATTTATTAATTAAATATTCATAATAATATTTTTAATTTATGTATTTAAATGGTAATAACTTTAAATTTAGTTTTTAATCTTCTTCTTTAGTTTTCTTTTAATAGTAAAACGGTAAAAATGTTTAATTTATTATATTCATTTAATTAAATATAATTTTTTATGAAATATGCAAAACAAAATTAAAATAAAACTGAATTTAAAAAAAAAAACAAAGATTTGGATGTACGTAACTAAAAAAATAAAAATAATTATTTTTTATTATTTATTGTCTTTGGTTTGGGAAACTATACAAATTTTTAAATAATTTAATTATTTAATAAAAATAAAAAAAAAACAAAAAAACTAATATTTTGTAATAATAGCGTAATTAAAGAATTACAAATGTATTTTTAATTTTATTATTGTCGGTTTATTTTTACTTTAAACTTTAATTAAATGTTTTAGTCTCAACTGAAAACAAAAAATAGAAATTATATAAAAATTAATAAAATAATTAAAGTGATTAATTAAGAGAGGAAAATTATTAGGAATATTTATATTGTAGGTAAAATCAGGTGAACTGATCTTTTTCCATCAACAAATTTTACTTCGATTCGAGGACCATGACTTTACTTTTCCGTAATCACATGTTTATTGTAAAACCAAAGAGTAATATTAAGGAACCCCTTGCCGGAAATGGTATTATTAAAAGTTGTAATATAAGTTCGAATTATCAAAAATTATGAATGAAAACCGAAATTCTAATTCTACTCAATTCACTTCGCTGCACAATTGTAATACTCAAATGGCTCAGTTGCAATTTTGCTACCATCGAGTAAACATTTAAATAATTTACTTATTACTTGTGTGAAAAGTTCAATCAGCAGTTTAAATATTTTTTTTATTTTTTTTTTAAAATATTGTGATGTGAAAAATAAGTGAAATCGTGATGTCCTCACCTCCGCCTCAAGTAAAAAAGGCTGGGCCAAATCAGCAGACAGCGATGTCCACAAGCGATTTGCCACCGAACGTCACGATCTCAGATATTTTTAATAAAAATACAAAAGTGCAGCATAGTCCAAAGCGACAACAAATTTTAAATGTTCAAAAAATTACCTTACCAGGATACATGGCCACACTGGTGTTGTAGTACGTAGTAATGTAGTATGTAACATATGACAACACTTATTGTAGTACGTAATAATGAAGTATGTAATAAAGGAATGTTGGGTAAACCAACGGGAGTTGAATAAAGTAGATAAACCAACACGAACGTGTTTTAGACATACCATCACATGGTGTCAGAAGCAAAAAGGAAAAAAGAAAAGATAATTAAAAATTAATTAAGTATTAAATAATAACAATACAAATTAATTATTAATATTAGAAAATTAATTAATAACTTGAAATCGATAAAATATTAAATAAAAAATACCGATAATACAAATTTGGGATAATAAAATTAATATTTAATAAGATGGCGGACGCAATAAAACCACCAAGAAATTTGGTAGTAAAACCACAAGATATGGCGATCACGTGGAATTTATGGTTACAACAATATAAGTGGTACACAATTGCAACAAAAACAAACAAGAAGGATGAAGAAGTGCAGCAGCAAAGCTTCTTGCTTGTTTAGGCGAAGATGCAGCGGTGATATTTAATAATTTTGGTCTCAGTGCGGAAGAACAAAAAAACGCCGAAATAATAATTGATAAATTCACAAAGCATTTCGTGCCAACGAAAAATTTAACATTCGAGAGATTCAAATTCAATAAAATCCAATAAGAAAGTACTGAAGCATTCGACGACTTTTTGACAAGAATATTCGTACAGGCAAAAAATTGCGAATTTGGTGTACTAAACGACGAGCTAGTAAAAGACAAAATAGTCATCGGAATAGCGAATCAACAAACCAGAGAAAGGCTATTAACGGAACAAAAGTTAACCTTAGAACAAGCGATAAAAATTTGCAAATCTCTGAAAGAAACACATAAACAAATGCAAATAATGGAAAAAGGAACGGGGGCAGAAATAAACGTGATAAAAAAGCAAAATAAATTTACAAACAATAATAATAAAAGTGGTAAAAATAGCAAGCCAATGGAGAAAAAATATTGCACGAGATGTGGACGCGGGGAACATAGAGCAAAAGATTGTCCAGTGTTAAAGGCGACGTGTAATAAGTGTCAAATTAAAGGACATTACGAGAAGTGCTGTAAAACATCGGTTCATCGAATAAATCAAAACAGTAAAAAAAATAAAGTGAACGAGATAATTGCCGACAAGGATGAAAGACTCTTACTATACTCAATTAACAGTGATGCCTCACAAAACGAGTGGTGGGAGTATATGAAGGTGAATAATCACAAAACCAAATTTAAAATTGATACGGGTGCACAATGTAACGTGGTATCAATGGAAACCGCTGAGTTATTAAGGAAACCTAAAGATGAAATAAAACCATCCAAAACCAAATATTTACTTTCATTTTCAAATCATGAAATCAAAGTTTTGGGTGAGGTAACCTTAAATATAGAAAGTGCTAGCGAAGAAATAATACCAATAGTGTTTAAAGTGGTTACACAATCAGCGCCTATAATTGGGTTCAAAGACAGTAAAACACTAGGATTTTTAAGACAAGTAGCCCAAATAAATTTTGTAGAACAAAATCCACAGTTGTTTAGAGGTTTAGGAGAATTAAAAAACTTCGAATACGACATAGACATAAAAGAAAACCCAAATTTCGAGATAAAACCAGCTAGAAGAATACCACATTCGATAGAGGACGAGGTGCGTAACCAGCTAAACGAAATGGAAAAATGGGTGTAATCAGAAAAATAACCGAGCCCAGTGGTAAGCGCAATGGTTATAGTGAAGAAAAATTCTAAGTTGAGAATATGTATCGATCCAACAGATGTCAACAAAAATCTGAAACGTAGACATTATCCATTGAAGACCTTGGAATATATAGCAGCTAAAATAAAGGATGCAAAATATTTTACCAAACTGGACTGCAATAAAGGGTTTTGGCAGATAAAGGTTTCTGCACGAACGGAGAAATACTTAGCATTCGCTACTCCTTGGGGTAGATAAACGTGCACACGTCTTCCGTTTGGATTATCATCAGCCCCTGAAATATTCCAGCAGGTTATGTCAAAGGTACTGGAAGGAATCCCAAATGTAGAATCA
This sequence comes from Tipula vernalis, assembly GCA_958295665.1. Taxonomy (NCBI): domain Eukaryota; kingdom Metazoa; phylum Arthropoda; class Insecta; order Diptera; family Tipulidae; genus Tipula; species Tipula vernalis. The sequence continues at coordinate 347,420,437 of OY282559.1, forward strand.
TCAATGGATGATATTTTAATATATGCGGCAACAATGGAAAATTTGGAACGAATTACAAGTATCGTAATGAAACGAATCAAAGAAGCAGGCCTGGTGTTGAACAAGGAAAAATGTTGCTTTGGAGCACAATAAGTCAAATTTCTGGGTCACGTGTTATCGAAAGACGGGTTGCAGGCGGATAAAGACAAAATTGAAGCAATTCATAAACTTGAAGTGCCTAATAATGTCCAGCAATTACAACGGCTGTTAGGCATGGTGAATTATCTAAATAAATTCATACCGAATTTGTCAGAGCTGGCAGAACCACTGAGGTTGTTATTGAATAAAGATATTCAATGGATTTGGGGGGATCAGCAACAAAAGGCGTTTGAGGATATAAAACAAGTACTTACAGTTCCTCCAGTATTAGCGTTTTATGACGTTAACAAAGATGTCACAGTATCTGTAGATGCAAGTGGAAAAGCAGTTGGAGCAGCTCTTATCCATGACGGGCGTCCAATCGCGTATGCAACACGTTCACTGACTAAAGCACAGCAGAATTACCCATCAATAGAAAGAGAAGCACTGGCAATAAAAATAGCTTGCCAGAAATTTCATCAATATATATATATATGGAAAAAAAGTAATAGTTGAAACGGACCACAAGCCGTTAGAAACCATATTTAAAAAATCGATACAATCAATAAGACTTCAACGTATAAGAAAGTTGGTCGTTCCAGAATAGCAGCGAACCAGAATGCTTAAATGTATGCATCATGGTCACTTTGGCATAGAGACATCACAAAGGCGAGCAAGAGAATACATGTTTTGGCCAGGTATTTCAGATGACATTAAAAAATGTATCGAAAGATGTCTCGTTTGCGAGAAAAATCAAAGAAGTCAAGTAAAAGATCCTATACTGCAAAAGTATATACCTGAGTTCGCATTCCAGATAGTCGCAAGTGATTTATTTCACTTCAACGGTGTTCAATACTTGTTGATAGCGGACAGCTATTCAGGATTTTTTGATTTTAAAAAACTGAAATCGGTTACTTCAAATGAAGTCATAGAAATCTTGAAAAAATGGTTTGCAACTCATGGGGTACCACAAATATTCGAATCGGACAACGGTCCACAATACGCATCGCAGGTGTTCAAAAAATTTGCGGAAAATTGGAAGTTTAAACATCGTACATCAATCCCTATGTTTGTGAGATCAAATGGACTAGCGGAACGCTTTGTCCAAACAGCAAAGCATTTATTAAGGAAATGTGAGATGGACAATTCAGATGTACAACTCGCATTATTGTATCATCGTAATACATCACCTTCAGCTGAATTATGCTCTCCAAATGAAAGACTGTTTAATCGAAAAACTAACAATCCAATAACTTTCAACGTAGAAATGTTAAAACCGACAGTGTGGAAGGACATCAGCAACAAAATCAAAAACAAGAGAGATAAGCAAAAACTATACGCGGATAAGGGATCAACGGTAAAACAAAAATTCCGGCCTTAGGTGATAATGTCAGAATCCAAGTGGCACATCGTAGATGGCTGGGAGGAAAAGTCATCGAGCTGGCTGACTCACCAAGGTCAGTAGTAATACAAACAACAAATGGACAGGTCCTTAGAAGAAATCAAGCCCACGTAGCAAAAACGAAAGCAGATTTCACAAATGAAAGAAACCCATTATACACAAACTTGCCAAACCTTAGAGTCAACGAAACCGAGGAAAGCTTACAACCAAACCGAAATTCCGAGGATATTCAACCGGCGGCGGTTCAACCGCGCGTTCAACCTCAACTTGATGATACGCAAACGGGGATAATACCCACTACGTATATAACAAGATCAAGTAGACAGATTAAACCAGTTAAGAAATTGGATATTTAATTAATAATAAGCATTAGTAATAATATAATAATAAGGGGTAAGGGTTAAGTTAAATAATTGGATTATGAACTTATGAATTGTTAAGTTAAATAATTATCGTTTATTACATTATTCTTGTTGCTTTTATAAAATAAGGGGGATGTAATGATACATGGCAACACTGGTTGTAGTACGTAGTAATGTAGTATGTAACATATGACAACACTTATTGTAGTACGTAATAATGAAGTATGTAATAAAGGAATGTTGGGTAAACCAAGGGGAGTTGAATAAAGTAGATAAATCAACACGAACGTGTTTTAGACATACCATCACACCAGGCAATTTAAATCAAAGTGAAATTATTAATTTAAATAACATTGATGTGTTGAACCATAACGAAACTAAAAGTGCATCGTCGCCAAATATTGACGATAAAATAAACAATGACAGTGCATCGACATCAGATGACAATAAAATAAACAGTGATGTAGGTCAGTGTTTAGTGCAAACGGGAATAGACCGGTATATTACTGTCCGATCAAAACGAAGAATAAGCCCTAGATCAGCGGCCAGTGCAAGCGCGAATAAATTCACTAAGCTAGCTAGCGTTGAATTAACGCATGGTAATAGGTATTCTTGCTTGGTTGTTGACGAGCCGAAGCCCGAAAAAATTTCAAAAGCTGAGAAGCCGCCACCAATCTATTTGAGGGAAGAATCAAATAGAGAACTTGCTAAAACGATCGAGTTTATTACTGAAGGTGCATTTTATATTTCCGGGATCAAAAGAGGAGATATAAAAGAAACAAAAATTCAACCGCTCAATATTGATGCTTACAGAGCGTTAATTAAACATTTTGACCAAGTTGGTAAACATTACTATACGTATCAACTAAAGAGCCAAAAAGGATTGGTTGTTGTATTAAAAGGAATAGAGAGTTATGTGGATGCAAACGAAATTCAAGCTGCTCTCGCTGAAAATGGTTTCCAGTGCAAAACTATTACCAATATTTTTAATCGGGAGAAGGTTCCTCAGCCATTGTTTCGTCTGGAATTAGAACCAGACAGTAAAAAGGTTAAAGGCAACCATGCAATATTTGACCTAAAATATCTACTGCACAGAAGGGTTACCATCGAGGAACCCAGGAAAAGAAATGGGCCGATACAGTGTGTTAAGTGCCAAGAATATGGGCACACTAGAGCATATTGCACTTTGAACGATGTTTGTGTTATATGTGGTGAACTCCATAATTCAAAGGTTTGCAATAAAGCAAAAAAGGAAGCATCAGTGAGAAAATGCAGCAACTGCGATGGAAATAACACAGCTAATTATAGAGGGTGCCCAATTTATCTAGAATTGAAAAGGAGAATCAATCCAGAGCAGCGAGCAGAACAACGAATCCTTAATCTTCATTCTTCAGCTAGAAAAGAAGCACGACCAGAAATTCTAAACACAAATGCCCAAAATGGAAAACAGTACGCAAATGTAAACGGCAGCGTGCACCAAGGGGTTTCATACGCAAGTGTTCTTAAGGGTACCGCTCCTAAAGTTCAAGCAAGTGAAGAGGGAAACATCTCTACAGCTTTAAATAAATTGAATAATATGATGCAAAGCTTCATGGCGATGATGGAGAGAGCCATGGATCTAATGATGCATAATATTAGCACGCTGATGCAGATAGTCGTAAAAAGCCAGAAATGACCATCATCAAAATAGCCATATGGAATGCAAACGGCCTAGCACAACATAAAGCGGAGGTAAATGCATTTCTCACTGAGCACAACATTGACATAATGTTAATATCAGAAACACGCTTCACCAAAAATAGCTATTTCAAAATTAATGGGTACTCTATTTATGACACCTAGCACCCAGATGGTAAAGCACATGGAGGCACTGCTGTATTGATTAAGCGAAGATTAAAACATTACGAGATTACGAAATATGAGAAAGAACATATACAATCAACGAGCATCTGTCATATCGGCAGTGTACTGCCCTCCAAAACATGCTATAAAAAAACTCCAGTTCTTGGATTATTTCAGCCAGCTGGGTAATACATTTCTTGCGGGCGGTGATTACAACGTTAAACATACTCATTGGGGTTCCAGATTAACATCGCCGAAAGGCAAACAACTTTATGATGCTATAGAGGAACAGTCCCTGGATTATTTATCTGCCGGTAACCCAACTTACTGGCCCACGGATAGAAAAAAATTCCTGATCTAATTAACTAAGGGCATTCCACGTACATACGCTAAGGCCACCGATTGCTATGATCTGTCTTCTGATCACTCACCGGTAATAGTAACAGTGAGTACTGATGTCCTAAGGAACGAAATACCGAACCGTCTTACAAACAAGAAAACTAATTGGGATCAATATAGGAGGCTAGTCGAACAAACGTGTCTACTTAATATTCCTCTGATCACACCAGCTGATATTGATGCGGCAGAAAATTTAAAAGATGTCATGACATTATCTGCTAAAAGGGCTACACCCGGCATAAGTAGTTCGGAAAAAGTTAATAAACTGTCATATAATATACAGGAAATAATCCAGGAAAAGCGAAAAATTCGCCGTCAATGGCAGCAAACAAAATCACCGTTATTGAAATGGAAATTAAATCGAGCTATTAAGGCCCTAAGATTTGCTTTGAGCGAAGAAGAAAACTAGCGCGTAAAGAACTACTTAAGTGATTTCTCGGCAACCGAGAGGACAGATTATTCTTTGTGGAAGGCAATAAAAAATTTTAAGAGGCCAACAAATTCGAATCCACCGATTAGACTACCAACTGGAAATTGGGTGAGAAGTGATGAAGAAAAAGCCAATGCTTTTGCTGCTCATCTAGCAACAGTATTCGTCCGGCACGAAGAAGATAATTATTTCGTGCTATCCCAGCCCAACGGATGATGGTTTATTTTACAAACCTATAAAGTATAACTGGAAGAAAGTTAAGAATACAATTAAAACTTGCATAAGCCCGAAAAATGCACCAGGACATGATCTCATTACTGGAAAAATGATAAGGGAATTGCCAGATAAATGCATAAAACTAATAACATTTGTATTCAACGCGATCATGCAAACCAGTTATATTCCTCAGAAATGGAAGATATCTTTGATCACAATGATTCATAAGCCAGGGAAAAATGAAACGCAAATCTCATCATATCATCCAATAAGAATGCTGCCCACAATCTCAAAGCTATTTGAAAAAAATGTTATTAACGAAATTGAAACCAATATTAGAAGAACGGCGCGTTATTCCAGACCATCAATTTGGGTTCCGAAACCAACATGGTACTATAGAGCAAGTACACAGTATTGTAAATGCAATCAAAATCACCTTCGAGGAAAAGAAATATTGTGCTGCTGCCTTTTTGGATATCGCCCAAGCTTTTGATAAAGTTTGGCACGATGGACTAATTTACAAAATTAAAGAGCTTCCACCGAAGAAATTTCACTCAGTTTTGGAAAACTATCTTCTTCAAAGGCAATATATGGTCAAACAAAACAGCGCAACTACTTACTTGATTGATATTAATGCAGGTGTCCCGCAAGGCAGCGTTCTAGGACCAATATTATACTTGTTGTCCACAGCTGATATACCTGTAACCAACAAAGTATTAATATCAACATTTGCCGATGACACGGCCATCCTGGTATCTCACACTAATCCTGACTGGCTGAAGGCATGGCGAATAAAAGTGAACGAAAACAAATCAACTCATATCACATTCACGCTAAACAAACGCACCTGCCCACCAGTGAAATTAAACGATAAAAATATTCCTCAACAAACGAAGGTAAAATACTTAGGTTTGCATCTGGATAGAAGGTTAACGTGGAAAAATCATATTGAAACAAAGCGCAACCAAATAAAAATTACATTTTCCAAAATGTATTGGCTGATGGGAAGAAAATCTCAGTTGTCATTAGCCAATAAAGTTTTACTTTACAAAGCGATAATCAAATCCATATGGGCGTATGGTATTCAGTTATGGGGATCCACCAGCGCTTCAAACAGAGAACTCCTGCAACGAAACCCAAGCGAAAATACTTCGCAGTATTACCAATGCTCCTTGGTACATCCTGTTGAGTTATTCAATATGTATGTTTAGTATAAGCAAACCTTTATATAACACAGTCGTATTATATGACCTTTATTAATGTACATGAAATATACTTCACTTTTGGTTACAATCTTTGTGCGTATCACAACATGGTGTCAGAAGTGGTAATTATTTAGTTATAAATAATTCATGGAAAAAAAAGAAGGAAAAAAGCCGATAAATATATTATATAGTTAGAACTTAAAAAAAAAACAGTAAAACATATTCATCAAGTTGCTGCTAGTACGGAGAATTGGTAGTGTACACCATCAAGAAAAAAATGTCTAAACAAAAACCACGTTGGGATATTAATGAAACGTATGGAGATACGGTCAACCATGACAATACAATACTGTTCATCCAGCAGTGGAACAACTTCTGTTTAATAGAAGAATTGAAAGAAAAGCCGGAAAATGTAAAGAAAGCGCACGTTGAACAGTGTTTGGACACAGATGGTTTGAGGTTATACAACCAAATGGTTGAAGCGTTTACTTCTGAGCAAAAACAGTCGATAGACAAAGTAATAGAGGCAATTAAAAATAAATTTTCTATGAAAACAACAACTAGATTTAATTGCTACATATTCAATGGACTATCGCAAAAGGAAAATGAAAGCATAGATACATATGTAGGCAGAATCAAATACGCTGCAAAAGGGTGCAAGTTCGGGAACCTTGAGAGCAAGATGACATGCAATCAATTCATTTTTGGATTGCAGGATACAGAGCTAAGAAATCTGCTAATGAAAAATGAAGACGAGGAATTGACATTATCAAAGGCAGTGGAAATAGCGAAAATTGATGTTCTACATAAATTGCAGTTAAAAAAAATGACAACAACGCTAACAGTGGAGGAGAACATAAACCGAATAAATGATGCAAAATTAATAGTATGCAAATTTTGTGCCAGAACACATCAATTTGGTAAAAAAAAATGCCCAGCATATGGGAAAAAGTGTTTTAAATGCAACAAGGAGAACCATTTTTCAAGTTGTTGTTCAGTTATGGAGTTGAAAAAAGGGGTGAATGACAGAAAATCCAAAATGGGGACAAATAAGAAGCCGGTCAACCAAGTGGAACACGGAACCACCGCATCAAATGATGATGACTCGTACGATGAAATACAAATGGTTAGAACAATAGGAAGAACCGGAAAACATGATGTGTTGAAAGGGAAGATACTATTAGAGCATGAAAGAGGAACATATAAGGAAGTGCTAACGTGTTGGGACACTGGAGCCTCATGTTGTGTGATAGGAATTGACAACCTATTAAAAATCAAGAAGAACCCGACAATAACACCGAGCAACATAAGATTAAAACCATTTACTGGCAGTACAATAAGTTCGATTGGTGAAACTAAAATAAAATGCTCAAGAAATCGCGTGCTAAACAAAATAATATTTCAAGTTATAGAAGGAAATTTGGAGCCAATAATTTCATCCAACGCTTGTAAAAGGCTCAATCTATTGACTGTCCATGAAATCAAAAGTGTGAATAGCTTAAATAAGACAAGGTTGAAAAAATTAATTGAGGAGTACAATGATGTGTTCGAAGGGGATGGGCGAATGCATGATGTAATCAAATTCGACATAGATACCTCAGTAACCCCTATTCAGGAACCACCAAGAAGAATACCGCTAGCTGTACGAGTTCTATTGAAAGAAGAGTTAGACAATTTAGAAGCTAGAGGGATAGTGGAGAAGGTAACACATCACACAGAGTGGATTTCAAACATCGTTATAAGAAAGAAAAAAGACAATAAAATTCGAATATGTCTTGATCCACAAAATCCAAATCGCGCTATAAAACGTATGAAATACCAAATGCCGACAATAGATGAGTTGTTACCGGAGCTTAACAAAGCGAAAGTGTTTACGTTAGTCGACGCAAAAAATGGTTACTGGCAAGTACCATTACACAACGATAGTATGGACTTAACGACTTTTTGGACTCCATTCAATAGATATCGCTTCAGAGTACTACCGTTTGGTATAAATACAGCAGCAGAAGTATACCAGCAAAGGCAATATGAAATTGTGAAAGGGTTGGTAGGAGTAGAAACCATAGCAGACGACATATTGATATATGGAAAAGGAGACACCTACGAGGAGGCGCTGCGAGACCATGACAGCAATTTAGAAAAACTTCTGAACAGACTGCGACAAGCAAATATCAAACTAAACAAGGAAAAGATGAAGTTAGCGGTTAAGGAAGTAAAGTTCTATGGACACTTACTAACGACGGAGGGAGTGAAAGTAGACGAAGAGAAAGTAGAAGCATTAAAGAACATGAGAAGTCCAATGGATATTCAAGAGACCCAAAAGTTTCTTGGAATGACAAACTATCTAAGCAAGTTCATACCTAATCACTCTAAGCTAACGGAACCATTGCGAGAAATGGTCAAGTCAAAGACTTTCACATGGATGGAACGTGAGAGTAATTCATTTGGGAACATTAAGAAAGTCCTAGCCGATATATCAGTCCTGGAATATTACGACAGTACTGAAAAAGTCGTAATACAAACAGATGGTTCTCGTCAAGGTCTAGGGGCAGTAATGTTACAGAACAATCAACCAATAATGTTTGCCAGCAAGTCACTCACAGCAACAGAGAAAAATTACTCGCAGTGTGAAATTGAATTATTATCGATTGTGTACGCTTGTTTAAGATTTGATCAGTATATAAGTGGTCGAGACAACACTACGATACAAACAGATCATATATCCTTAACACAAATTTTCAACAAGCCAATACATAAGTGCACGAAACGAATTCAGAGACTAAGATTAAAACTTCAAAAATACGACTTAAAGATCAGTTTCATACCAGGTAAAGATCTGGTAATAGCGGATCTACTATCCAGATTACCAGTGGAGACTACACGAAAACAAATATTAGATGAAACGGAGAAAGTGTTGCAAATTAACAAATTCCTGAGAAGTGTAGAGAAGATCAACCCAATGAGTAACGAGGAAATTGACGACAAACAAATACGGGAAATTCGAGAAGAAACCCAAAATGATCCAGTTCTAAAAAAAGTGGTAGTGGAAGTATGCAATGATTGGAATAGTAATATAGACGACAACGATGTAAGAATATATCGATCAGTGAAAAAAGAGCTTCTAGTTAAATCTGGTATCTTGCTAAAAGGTGACAGGTTTGTAATACCGCACTCGCTACGAGAAAAATATCTCGATATTATACATCTTGGACACACGGGGATACAATCATGCATTGAAAAGTCTCGTCGTACAATTTTCTGGCCAGGAATAACTGCTGACATAAAGAAAAAAATAAAATACTGTTTAATTTGTGCCAGTCACGGAGACTCACAACAGAAACTGCCCATGTTGACTCAAGAGATCCCAGTTTATCCGTTTCAACGAGTATCGATGGACTTCTGCGAAACAATTTATAATGGAATGAAAAGAAACATATTAGTTACAGTCGATCACTATTCTGATTTCTTCGAAATCAATTTTTTGAAAACAACCACAGCTGATGACGTCATACTTGCCTGCAAAATAAACTTCGCTCGCTATGGCATTCCAAAAAAAGTCGTCACTGATGGTGCACACAATTTCAACAATAAAAAGTTCCTGGAATTTGCCGAAACATACAACTTCACATATCTAAATTCATCACCTTATTATCCAAGAGGAAATGGAAAGGCGGAAGCAACAGTGAAAATAGTAAAAAGAATTATAAAAAAATGTGAAGATTCCGGGCAATGTCTATGGCAGGCATTGTTGGAATATAGAAACACACCTAATGTAATTGGATATTCACCCGCGCAGCGATTAATGTCGAGGAATCTACGGTCATGTCTACCTAGAATGGACCAAAATTTGTTACCCTCAATACCAGCGAATGTTACAGAGAACATCATGCAAAGAAGAGCGTCAAGCAAAGCTGACTACGACAAGAATAGTAAGCAGTTAAGTGATTTGGAAGTTGGCTCCGAAGTGATGGTAAAATTGAAACCGGATGATTCTAAATGTTTAAGGGGTCAAGTGTCGAAACAAGTATCTACACGTGCTTATGAACTCATAATTAATGTCAAGAAATACACTCGAAACAGACAGTACATAAGGCCAGTTTATGAATCAGTCAAACATCATCAGGACATACAAAACGAAGCGGTGCCTTCGACAAAGACGAACCAGAAACGAGATATGACGCCACCTTCTATGGACGTGCAGCCAATGCCAGTTACCACTGATCATCACACATCTCCAACATTGGAAGGGCAGGAAACGCAATCGACCAGCGTGGAGCAACCGGCTGAGACAGAATCAACACCACGTCAAGAAAGACCACAGAGAAAGAGAAAAGTGCCAAGGTACTTGGATAATTATGTTGGACCATTCTGATTCTCTTATTAAAACAAAAGGAGAGGCATGTTGAGTTATTCAATATGTATGTTTAGTATAAGCAAACCTTTATATAACACAGTCGTATTATATGACCTTTATTAATGTACATGAAATATACTTCACTTTTGGTTACAATCTTTGTGCGTATCACAACACATCCGAAATAGTAATATACATGACGACCTTGGGATCAAAACTGTTAAAGAAACTATTAAAGAATTCAGTTCGAAATATTACTCAAAACTAGAAGCACATCCCAACGAATTGGCCAGGGAGATACTAAAACAGTCGCGATTTAGACGTCTGAGAAGAACAGATCCACTCAAACTGATGAACCTGTAAATTTAATTCGATATATAAATATAAGTATAGTCTAAATTAATTAATTTGTGAGCACTAACAATAAGTATTAACATTGGTTAAGACTTAAAATATGTAATAATTTTTAGCTTAAGATTTGATTACTTCTTGTTAGTTTCTTGTGCAGAAAGGTTCAAGAATAAAGCCATTGGCAACATTTAAAAAAAAAAAAAAATGGCTCAACATACAAGCGAAATGGAGTTACCGACACTTCTGAAGAAGACTTCGCAGGATTTCCAGACAACATGGTCCTCAACATAAATGGTTAATTCGAAGTGGACATCGATATTTTAAAAGCTGAATTAATCAAACTAGGCTTAAAATCAATTGTGGATATTAAAAAACTCGGTATACAACCGTGTATTTAATCAAACTCATAAGAGGATCTTCATTACTCAACTTTACAATTGAATCGATATTTTTGAAAATGACCATTACCTTCGGAACAAAAACGGTTCAAATCAGAGCTCTAGATGTCTTAATTTTGGGCATGCGGCAGCAAATTGCATGAGGGTAAATTGCAATCTTCTAAATAGCAGTCTTCGTTGAATAACTTCGTTGAATAAGATCTTCGTTGTATAGGAAAATTCAGGAAAAACAGAATAAAATAAAAATAAAAAATAAAAAATATTTCACTTACAAGGAACATAAATTTTGTTTGTTCTGTTTCTCTCTTTCGCTCCGTCTGATTAAAACTTGCCACCTTGTAACGGCCGCTACTAAACATAATAATCCTTAACGTATTGACTATCATTTTTATTACTGCCACAGGGTGTTGTCAATGTTAAAATTGAATTATTCGATTTTGACAGGGATAGCGTTGTTGATGATAATGATGATGACGATGAATTGAATGCCGATTCTAATAAATTTTTTTTTATTAAACTATTGCTACTGCAGTTACTCGTACCAGCAGCTGTTGTTGTTGGATTTTGCCCGCCACTGTAGTTATTACTATTGTTACTATTACTTGTGATTTTATTTAGTAAAATTGCATAATTTGTAAATGATGATGAATTTTTTATTTTTTTTATATTATTACTAATATTACTGCTGCTACTTGTGTTGTTACCACTTAAATTATTACTATTACTATTTATTATATAACTTTTAGAATTTGTTATTTTTATAGGCACTGTAGTAATTAAACTACTATTGTTTATGTTAATACCGCCACCATCACCAATATTTGTTATTGTGTCACTGGTTATAATATTTGAGGATTTACCGATACTTCCGGCACCGATACTTGATCCACTACCACCACCACCACCACCGCCATGTATTGATAAAGATGAGGCTCCATTTATTAAATTATATGAGGATGATCGTTGTACATAGTAGAAAGGCATTGAAGATGAGGGTGAAGGTGATGATACGGAAGATGGATTTAATGATTTGTATGGTGATAAAATTGATGATGGCGTTGATGATGATGATTTGATAATTAACTCTTTCTGCTAGGAAATTGAATTTGTACTACGGATTGATGTTGTTGGTGATTCCGATGCATTCTGATTTGTGCTTCCACCTCCGGTTAGGATCCCTGATGTTATAATAATTGTATTATTATTATTATTCAAATTATTATGATTATTTTGCAGTTGATGATGAGAGACAACCCCGGATCCTGTAACGTGCTCCTGTACCTTCGGATTCGTCATCTAAATGTAACAAAATAATTTAACTAATTTCGAGATAAAATTTTGTAGAATTTTAAAGCATTTTACAAATAATTTTAAATGGAATAAACTTTTGATTTAGAACATCAATTTCAGGCTTACTATAAATTATTGTTTCCCTATATGTTACCAATTCATTAGCAATTCTGTTTTAATATGTTAACTAAACGTTAATTTTTTATTATTTGTTTTTATTGTAAAATAGTGTAATCTGAATGAATGAAATTTTGTATAAAAAGACGAGTAAATAAAATTTAAAGGCAGAATAAATTTAAAACTAAAACAAATTGTTTGTTCTCCAATAGTAAAAAGACCTCAACAGTGGTAATCTTTTTACTATATATAAAAAATAAAATAAAAATAGTTGTGTAGTGAATAATACACATACATGGTCCTTCGAAGCCAAAAACCAACCGGCAATTAATCAAATAAACACGCAATTATACATTTATACATTCAACTGTGGATACAGCTAAACAACAACCAGCAGATAAAAAAATCCAGCGAATTGCTTCAATATCCAGAAAAACCACCAGATTCTATTGAGAACTAAGCAATGGAAGAGCTTCTTCAACATCAAGAACAAATTGGAGGAAAAATCACCACTCTACAAATAAACTACAACAAAGATGGGGAGAGCCGAAAAACCAAAAATATTTGGAAGGTAAAATCGAACAGCTAAAAGCACTTTACGTTGAATACGTAAAAGCAGATGAGCAAATTCAAAGTAACGTCGCAAGAACAGTGATTTGAAATACTTACAAAAATTTTATCGAAGATATGCGACGTCGGCTCAACAGCCGTCCACCATCTACGCCAACACCACAATCCAGTCTTGAGTTCGCCATTCAATCAATAGAAAAAATCGATGTTCATCAGACAACCGAAGTCTCAGATGCACCATCAAAGGGATCCTGGCAAACTAACAACAACTCATTGAAGCAAATGCTTAGAAGACAGGACGTCAAAATGCGAGAAATGTACAGAGAAATTGACAATGCAAAGAAAATTCTTATAGAGCAGCAAGGGAAACAAGCAATGCAATTCTCTCTACAATATATGAAACGCGCAATGGAACAGATCATTGACAAATACGAAGAAATATGTGTCGAAGCATCAGACGATGACCAAGACGAGTTGGAGTATTTTACAAAGGAATATTATGAAACCTTAAGAAGAGAGTACACCAAGATGGCAAAAAGAATGACAACTGCGATAGAAGAGAATACAACAAAGGGTGATACAGAGATGGAAATAAAGTTGAAACCTATAGAAATACCCGTATTCGATGGAGATTATATGAAATGGGGTAGCTTCTCAGAAATCTTTAACAAACTGATAGATCAAAATCAACGGCTATCCAATACCCACAAAATCAATTATCTGAAAACACATTTAACTGGAGCAGCGGCCAAACTAATTGGTCATCTAGAATCGACGGCAGATAATTATGCAAAAGCTTGGAGTATATTAAACAACCGATACAACAACAAAAGACTGCTCATCTCAGCTTACCTAAATACATTGCTGAACCAATCAACCATTGCTACTGAGTCATTATCTGCAATTAGAAATATGCATGACACCACTATCGAGTGCCTACACGCGATTAAGAACTTTGGAATAAACGTCGAGTCCTGGAATTCATTTCTAATTTTCATTTTATTGAAAAAGTTAGACAATGAAACGCGACGACTGTACGAAAGTTCACTTAAAAACCCATGTGAATTTCAAGAAACAACCGAATTCCTGAAGTTCCTTGAACAAAGATTCAAGACTTTAGAAATATCGTACAGTAACAAGAGTTATACACAACCACCTAAAAGTCAACCAGTGAAACAAATATTCGCCACAACAACGGTACAAAGCATTTGCATCTATTGTCAGAAAAATCATTCAATAGAGACCAGTGAAAGATTCAAAAAGCTGTCATCGTCCGACAGGAGTCAAATTATATTATTACATAATGTATGTAGAAGATGCCTTGCTACAACACATCAAATACAACAATGTAAAAGTTCTATAAAATGTTCAATTTGCAATGGTCTACACCATACCATTCTTCATTCGCCAAACTCTCATCAACAAAAATCAGATGGCCAAGAGATAAAAAGTTTTAAACTCGAAGCAAAAATAAACAGTCAGACCGAAAGTGTCTTATTAGCAACAGCTTTAGTCAGCGCAGTTAAACATGATGGAAACCAAACAACATTAAGAGTCTTGATAGATCCAGGCTCCCAGGAAACTTTTTTAACGGAAGAAGCAGTACAAAGATTGAAGTTAAAAGGTAATAAAATACATGCGAAAATAGCGGGAGTTGGTGATCATGACATTGGAGAAGTACGAAAGATAGTCAGCCTCAAAATCCAACCAATTATAGCTTCCAAATTTGAGCTACGCCTCGACGCCTTGGTATTTCAAAAGCTGACAAAACTACTACCAGATCAAGAGGTGGAAACGGGAAACTGGCAACGTCTCAGCAACGTTGCCTTTGCAGATCCTAATTATAATAAACCAGGTTCAATAGATATTCTACTTGGGGCCGATTATTACCCAAAAATCATATTGAACAATATTATAAAAGGGGGCCCAGATCAACCAATGGCACAGAAGGCCGAATTAGGATGGATTATTTTCGGAAAGTGCAAGAACTACATCACCCAGAGACACAGAATACAATCAATGGTATCTTATGTCGATCTAGAAAATCAATTAAAAAAGTTTTGGGAAATTGAAGAGGTTGGACAAGATCGCGAATTTACTATTGATGAAGAAAAATGTGAGCAGCACTTTCATAATACATGCGAGAGGCAGGTAGATGGAACGTACCAAGTTGCATTACCATTGAAGGAAGATAACTTCACATTAGGCGAATCAAAGAAGAAAGCGGCAGCACGACTATTTCAAGTCGAAAGGAAGTTAAACAAAAATTCAACAATGAAGAATGAATATACAAGTTTCATTCAAGAATACATTCTGCTAAGCCATATGGAAGTAATAAGCAATCAGGATGATGTGGACAAAGGTTATTTTTTGCCACACCCTGCAGTCATGAAACAAGACAGTTCAACAACCAAGTTAAAAGTAGTTTTTGACGCTTCTGTAAAAGTTTCAAATGGGGTCTCACTCAACGATATAATATATACTGGTTCAACAATACAACAAGAGCTAGTAGAGATCTTACTGAGATGGAGAAAACACAAATTCGTGTTTAAAGCCGACATCGAGAAGATGTTTAGACAGGTGAGAATGCGCCCCAGAGATCAAATCTACCAATTAATACTATGGAGAGACCAACAAGGCAAGATCTGCACTTATAAGATGAAAACGGTGACGTACGGATCAGCAGCAGCCACATATTTGGCCACTAGAGTACTTCATCAGTTAGCACAAGATGACGGTGAACAATACCCAGCAGCAAAAAAGGCACTCACTGAAGATTTTTACGTGGATGACGTATTATCAGGTGCGAACACGCTAGAACAAGCAGTATTAATGCAACAACAATTAACAATGCTATTAAAGCAAGGCGGTTTTAATCTAAGGAAATGGACTAGCAACAACCAAGAAATACTCAAAACCATACAAAAGGGAGATATGGACGCATGCAGCCGTATGATAGAAATTGGCGAAACAATTAAAACTTTAGGCATCATCTGGAATCCTATAGAGGACATATTCCAATTTAAAGTCAAATCATTGAATACTAAAGCACCTGTTACCAAGAGGAAAATGTTATCCGAAACATCCAAATTGTTTGATCCAATGGGATGGTTAGCCCCCGTTATCGTAAAGGCAAAGATTACCATGCAACAACTATGGACATTAGGTTTAGACTGGGATACACAATTACCAAATGAAATCGAAACAAAGTGGATTTCATATGTCAACCAATTACAAATGCTAGAGGAAATTAGACTACAAAGATGGATCAGACATGACAAAGATGAGCTAGGTGAACTGCACGGTTTCTATGACCCATCGGAAGATGCATATGGTCTGGTAAGGCCGATGATAGCAAGGTGACCATAGGGATTGCAAAAACCAAAGTTGCACCATTAAAGGTAAAATTAACAATTCCCAGATTGGAGTTGTGCGCCGCAGTGCTTTTAGCAAAACTGCTAAGAAAAACAAAAAAGCGTTACAACTGCCTGATATCAAAACATTTGCGTGGACAGATCTATGATAACTTTGGGTTGGGTCAGAGGAAAACCAAATAAGTTTAAAACGTTTGTTGCGAACAGGATTGTCGAAATTCAGCCTATAGTATCTCCACTACAATGTAATTATGTAAAATCAGAGGACAACCCGGCAGATTGCGCATCAAGAGGCCTAAATGCTTCAAAGTTATTAAACCACCAATTGTGGTGGAGTGGCCCAATCTGGCTTAAGGATCCACAGGACACCTCGCCACAACCACAGATTGCAGAAGCCACAGAAGAGAAGATCAAAATAGCTACACTAATTGCCACGATCAACGAAGAAAATGGTATATTATGTCCTATAGAGCGCTGTTCATCACTCACTAAGGCAGTAAGGATCATCGCTTATGTCCTTAGATTTGCAAAAAGAACAACTTCGTCTTTACCGAGATACCTGACAACTAAGGAACTTAATGATAGCCTAATGTTAGCAATGAAACTAACGCAACAGTTAGCATTTAAAATAGAAAGGAACCAACTAGAACCTCAAATGGAATCTCAACTTCGATCACTTGATCCAAAAATAGATAAGAATGGGTTACTGCGAGTAGGCGGCAGACTGCCTAACGCCAGGATTGCTTTCAATTCTCAACATCCAATAATACTGCCTTATAAGAGTCACTTAACTTGGCTCCTAATAGATTATGCACGTAAGGTGACCTTACACGGAGGAAAGACGCTTACACTGGCTTTTATTCGGCAAAGGTACTGGATTATTAAAGGTCCATTAGCAGTAAAAACTTACATCAATAAATGCATAATCTGCCACAAACAACGCGCGCAAACCTTAAATCAAATGATGGGAGATCTTCCAATAGCGAGAGTAACTCCGACAAGGCCTTTTACTCCTACTGGAGTGGACTATGCTGGGCCTTTCCAACTACGGTGTTCACCAGGTCGAGGTCGCAAAAGTTATAAAGGTTACCTAGCAGTATTCATTTGCTTCGCAGTAAAAGCTATTCACAAAGAAGTAGTAAGCGATTTGCCATCAGGAGGTTTCATAGCAGCATTTAAACGTTTCACAGCACGCCGAGGGTTTTGCTCAGGCCTTTACAGTGACTGCGGTTCCAATTTCATAGGAGCTTCAAAACTTATGAGGAACGAACTCACACATGCAATAAAACATTATATACCACCAGGAGCACCACATATGGGCGGACTTTGGGAATCAGCTGTTAAATCTATCAAACACCATTTGCTTAGGATAATTGAACAACAACATTTAACATTTGAAGAAATGACTACGGTAGTTTGCCAAATAGAAGCATGCTTAAATTCTCGACCACTATTTTCGATGACATCTGACCCTAACGATTTCACCACGTTAACACCAGGTCATTTTCTCATAGGCGAACCTACGAGAACGATGCCCGAACCAAGCATTCTGAACGAAAATATCAACCATTTAACACGTTGGAAGCTCCTGCAAAAAATAACTCAAGAGTATTGGAAAATTTGGGTAACCGAATATATGTTACTGCTACAAAAACTAAGCAGATGGACCAAAAAACCAGATAATATATCAAAAGGGGAGCTGGTCCTCGTTTGTATTTATTTATTTATTTATTCTAAAAATCAACGGGATAAAAATCCTTTTTTGATTTCAATAATTATAATTATAAATAGTTTTATAATTTAGCTTTGATTTGCTTTTTAAAAGTACATTTAGAAATATTAAAATCAAACACATCAAAATTATGATTAAATTGTCGACAAATAGATGGGATCGGAGCATTATATGCATAGTTCGATTTAAAAGTCGGCAAATATATAAAATCCCTGACCCGAGTAGGTTTACAGGGCACATGAATATCAATCTTTGCAAGTAGTTCCGGACAGTCAATAGAATTGTTCAGCAAATCAGCGATGACTGTTGAAGCAGCACATCTACGTCTTACAAGCAATGAGTCCAAATTAGCAATTTTACAACGGTCGTTATAGGATGGCAAATTCTTTTTATTCAGCCACATTGGAAGGTCCGGATCAAACGCCAATTCAATTTATGAAGATAGTCAATACTAAATTTCTTCTGTACCCGTTCAATTCTATCGATATAATAAATATGGTAAGCAGGATCCCAAATACTCGACGCATATTCCAAATTAGATCGAACAATGGAACAATACAAAGTTTTAATTGATTGTGGATTACGAAAATCTTTTGTGATACGACGAATAAAGCCAAGTAGAGAGTTAGACTTAGCCACTATTAAATTGATATGGTCTCGGAAATTCAATTGATGGTCCAAGATAACACCCAAATCTTTAAATGTCATAACTCGTTCAAGCTGGTGATTACCAATAAGATATTGATGATGAATAACTGCTTTTTTCCTGGAGAAGCTCATAATCTTGCACTTTTCCAAATTCAAGTTCAATTTATTCACAATTGACCAATTATACAGCAAATCAAGATCACTCTGCATTTCATTACATTGCTCGTTAAGGATGATAACCTCCTACCTCAAGGAAAATGGCCTTTGGAAAAGTTCAAGAGATCCATAGTGGAAACGATGGCTTAGTTAGAGTCGTAACCATAAAAAGCAGCCAAGGAGGATTGTTTAAAAGGCCAATCACCAAACTCAGCCGTCTTCCAATTGAGAACAGTGACGAGATGAAAGAAATGGGCCTGCCAAAACCTAACACGGAAGTTACGCAGGCATCACCGTCTGCAGACGATTGTGAAGTAAACAATTCGAAACAAAAACAATCGATACAACACGGACGAACGACTTTTTATTGTTTGTTTTTATTGTGAAAATAGTGTAATATGAATGAATGAAATTTTGTATAAAAAGACGAGTAAATAAAATTTAAAGGCAGAATAAATTTAAAACTAAAACAAATTGTTTGTTCTCCAATATTAAAAAGACCTCAACAGTGGTAATCTTTTTACTATATATAAAAAATAAAATAAAAATAGTTGTGTAGTGAATAATACACATACACTATACGTACTGTTAAATTTTCCAAGTTAATTAAATGGCAAAAGAAACTGACAAAACTGAAGAAAGCACTAACAACGTTGTACCTCTTAGCTGTCTACCAAAGTGAAGTTTTTAACAAATAAGTTGTACACATTAAATACGAACTTAAAAGAATTTTGAGTAAAATATATCAAAGCAAAATAAAATAAAATATTTGTTGAGTGAAATATTAGGTTTTAGAACTAAAGTCTATTCTGAGATAATGAAATTTTGAAAATTGTAAATTATTGTTTGGAAATTTGGTTCAACAACGGTAAGTATATTTTTTCCATATTGCAACATCGTAAACTCTGTGTAGAATTTCTGATTTACTGGCCAAACTCAATACCACTCAAAAACTTTAGTTTATGTAGTATGAGAGAGTGACTAGGTGGAAATATTAGAATTAAATATTTAGTGGATGAAAAAATAATAATTGTCAGTTACAAACGAAGGGATACATATTTTGAACTTTATTTAATCGTGTCGAACTAATTTAAGATGGGCAATACGGTCAATAATAACCGTGAAACAAATGGAAGCTGCACCAATCTTGCCGAATGCCATGTGTTATGCCGATTAACTCGTTTGCTTGGTTCGGCGATTAACAAGGATATTGCAGCTATTGTTCTAAGAAGCCAGTTACTGGGGATAAAAGCCTTATATTTTGTGAGTCAAATGGGCCAAATGCCATTTCGGCCCGGTTTGACGAATGCCACAATCAAGCCGATTCTACTCGTTTGAATAATTTATTTTCGGTCAATATTAGGAATATTATTATTATTATTATTATTATTATTACTATCTTTATTTCAATAAAATAAATACAAAATTAAAATCTAGTTGAAACAACATTATAAAATATTATAGGGATTGCTTTATTAAGTTATTTACTGGGATAACAGCCTTATATTTTGTGAATCAAATGTTATATTTTTTTATGTTAGGTCGATTTCACTCGTTTTGCGCTCGTAATTCTTGGTTCAGCCAATGTAGGCGTTTTTCTAAGAAGCCATTTAAAGGCGATCTTCTTAGAACAATCCCTAGTGTGTTCTTTTAATGGCCGAAACATAAATTACTCAAACGTGTAAAATTAGCTTGATACAAGTTTCACATTTCAAATTCAACCTTTTACACTTCAAATTCAACATTTTGCAAATTCAAACGAAGCATTTTCCGAAACAAAAGAAACCTTTTTCAAACCAAATAAAACTTTTTCAAAATCAAAAGAAACTAGAAAAAAAATTCATTTCGTTCCATGTAGAGGCTTTTGGCTATCTGCTTTTGGGAGTTTCATGAACACGATAATTTTGCTCATAAACACCTAATTTCAACATTATGTATATTAAAAAAAAGATATTCTTAATTCAAATTAGCAGCAGCGGTGATGGTATTTGCCGATACGTTTGCACTGAAGGATTAAGGAAAATCTGGGCCCTAGGTAAGTTTCGTTTCCGGGCCGGGCCCTTCAAAATAATTGGGAAATCTTGGTCCTTTCCCGAAGCCAAATTTTCTTTTCCTACAAAATGCGTGAAAATCAACCTTTTTCTCTGTTTCCCATGCTCAACACATGTTTTTTTCCATTTTCCCAAAAAGGACGCTTTATGACACGTTTATTAAGCAATAAATAAACATTCTAAATAAAGATAAAAAAAACGCTCAATTGGCTGAATTATTCAACAGCTATTTTGTAAATGCGGTCCTAGTCTTAAAATCTACTGTAAGTAACAATGGAGATGATTTTTCGGACTTAATTAACAGAAATCCCGCTGTACAGTAATGTATTTTCTTTGAAACATGTCCAGATGAACTGCTAAATGTCATTTCGTGTCTGAAACCTAGTTATTCTACTGGGATTGACAACTGTAGCAATACACTTGTCAAAAAAAATTCGCATTGTATTGTTATTGTGTTTTCATACATTGTAAATTTTAGTTTTGATACTGGTATTTTTCCAATTAAACTGAAAGGGAGTCTAGTTATCCCTATTTTTAAGAAAGGAAATAAAACTAATTAAAACTAACGCAAATTATAGGCCGATTTCTTTATTATCGGTGTTTTCTAAAATTATTGGAATAGACAGTTTTTTGAATAAAACAAATTGTTTGCATAACACGCAATTTGGGTTTAGAAAATCTAAAAGTACTGAAGAGGCTTTGTTAGAATTCACTAATTTCCTATATGAAGGTCTTGATAAGAAAAAATCAGTTGCATCTACTTTTGTGACTTTAACTAAAGCCTTTGATATGGTTAACTATGAAGTATTATTTCAAAAACTACTTCATGCTGGGTTTCGGGGTATTACTTTACGGTGACCGAGATCTAAAGTAGTTAAGATTGGTGATGTTTTTAGTGAACGTAAAATTATCAATGACGGTGTTCCTCAAGGTTCCGTGTTAGGCTCCATGCTTTTTTTGATCTACCTAAACTCAATTTTTTAATTTAAATTTTTCTTTAGCGATGATGGCTTTTGCCGATGACCTAGTATTTATGGTGGCTATTGACCCAGATGTCACTTACCATGATTTAAGTTGTGATCACGTAACTTGTTGTGGTGACTGTTTTAAAATTGAATTCGTTTCAAAGTTTAAGTACCTGCGACTATTTGTGGACACGGTGTTGGGGGTGCGCTTCAATAGGGTAGGAGTTGACCGTTTATAGCCACGACTTTCGTGAACTATATTCCAGCTCTGCAACTATGTAGAGGCCACCAAATGTGTCTAGTATACCTCCTCGTGGTGACACCCGGGCAACGATTTTAAAATCGGCTAAATACTAGAGGCGAGTGGATTACACTATAAATATACAATATGCAATGAATAAAACAGAAGGAAAAAATACCCCAGGTGGTAAACCAATAGAAATATTGGGCAATCCACTCTCTGATGAGACTGGCCCTAAGGATTCTGGGGAGGGCCGATCCTTGCATACACAAAAAAACAAAAATATGGAAATAGTAAACAGCCCGTTCCACAAGGGAGGAAACGTTGCTAGATCTCCTGAGAAAACTTTTAATTTCTCATCTGAAAATTTTAACATGGAACGATTCCAAAATAATAAGGGCGCAACAGCAGCACCCCAACAAGCAAGTATAACAACCTCATATAACTATGGTGAAACATCTATTCTTGAAAGTGGTACTTCAGAAAAAGAGCTAACGTTATACAAACAATGGCAAAAAGTAACTGATGAGAAAAATCAGCAAAGCATTATTATTCTCAATTTACAACAACAAATTGACGAACTAAAAAAAGAAATGATGCAATTAAAGCAGAACGAAACTCAAGCTAAGCCATCAATAAAGCAGAACCAGAATACCGAACTTAACGCCAACAATGTTAAATGTCCAACCGAATCATCAATAATACAGAAACAAAACACCAATTCTAATGTTAATAAAAACGTTGAATATCAAACCGATGAGGAAGACTTAGCTAAAGAAACAGAATGGATTCGTGCTAAGTCTAGAAAAAGTAAAAAGAGAAGGTTAAATAATACACCGTCACCACCACAAAAACCACAAACTCTGGATCAAAACACTCAGCCTCAAAAGGTTGAGACAAATATCAAAACAGATAAAAAAACACCTCCCCCACCACCGATCATAGTAGATGATGTTCAAAATTATCACGTTTTCTATGATATAATTAAGGCGAGTGTTTCAGAAGAATCATTCATCACTAAATTGATGAATCAAAATAAAATAAGCATCAACGTAAATAGCGTCGATGCATATAGAAACGTAGTGAAAACTTTGACCGAAGGCTCATTTATCTTTCACACGTATGAAAATAAACAAGAAAGGCCAATCAGAGTTATGGCAAGGAACTTACATCATACATGTAGCCCAGAACGAATTAAAGAAGAATTATCATCGAAACAATTTAAAATAATCAGCGTAATGAACAAAGTTAGCTGGAGAAATAAAAAGAAGCTAGACATGTTTGTACTAACATTCAGTTGTGAAGAAAATATAACTAAAATATATAAGATCACTAGTTTATTGGGTTGCAAAGTGGAAATTCAACCACTTAGAAAGTCTAAACTAATTCCGCAATGCCAAAAGTGTCAGGCATATGGACATACGCAAAGATATTGTGGCAAACTTCCAAGATGTGTTAAATGTGCCGGACACCACCTAACTGGAAAATGCTACAATCCACAAGCTCAACTTAAATGTGTACACTGTGGACAAGGTCATCCTGCTAACTATCGAGGATGTATTGTTGCAAAGGAAATTCAGAAAATGAAAAACCAAAGGATGAATAAAACTCAAATGTATGGCCAGTCAAATCGATATGAGAGGCATGCAAAACAAGACAATGGGCAACCATTTGGCCGCCAACTAAGAACTGAAGGTGTTACATATGCTGAAGTAACAAGTGGCGTAGTCAATAAACCCCAGCAAAAATCTAAAGATGTAGACATCAGTCAAACATTACAAGATATTCTCATGAAATTAACAAAATTTGATGAGAGGCTACAAAAATTGGAAGATAGAGCATTGGGAGCTAGACCCAAATCAACACAAAAATGAACAACACAATGAAAATCATGTCATGGAATGCTAATGGTTTGCTCCGGCATCAGCAAGAACTACAAGCAGTCCTCGACATTGAGAATATAGATGTGTGTCTTATTTCGGAAACACATTTTACTAAGCAATCCTACATAACATTTAAAGGCTATTGCATATATCACACTATTCATCCAGATAATTCAGCCAGAGGAGGAAGTGCAGTCATCATTTAAAAAAATATCCAACATTTTGAAGAAGCAAAGTACGGAAAAGAAGAAATTCAGGCCACAGTGGTTTATATAAAAACGGAAAACTTTTCTATTGTTGTGGCAGGATTATACTGTCCACCAAGACATTCAATTAAAAGCAAACAATACTCAGAGTTCTTTAAGCGTCTGGGAAAAAGGTACATAATAGGTGGTGACTTCAATGCGAAGAATACTCACTGGGGTTCTAGATTAACTACCACTAAAGGAAAAGAATTATTGATTGCCATCAAAGAAAATGGATGTGAATCCATTTCAACAGGTAAACCAACATATTGGCCAACTGACCCAGGGAAAATACCTGACCTGATCGATTTTTTTATAACCAAAAATATTTCTAATAATTTTATGAAAGTTGAAGAAAGCCAAGATATGAGCTCAGATCATTCTCCAATAGTCCTAACTCTAAGCGAGTATATCATCCAAAAAGGGAATAATCCAGTATTAACAAACAAATATACGAACTGGGAAAGTTTCAAAGTACACCTGGAACAAAGAATACTTTTGAAAGTTCCTTTAAAAACTATGGATCAACTGGACATAGAAGTAGAAAAGTTCATTACAGATATTCAACAATCAGCATGGGAAAGTACTCCAGAAATCAAATCAAGGCTAAAAGGAAATAACTATCCAATAGAAATTAGAAATCTCCTTAGGGATAAACGCAAATCCAGAAAAAAATGGCACCAAACTAGAGCTCCACAGGACAAAAAAAGACTAAATAATCTTACTCAACAATTAACAAGAGAAATTCAGAAATTAAAAAATGAGTCAGTTAATTTCTACTTAAGTAAGCTAACGAATGATAGTAATACGGATTATTCGCTTTGGAAAGCAACTAAAACTCTGAAAAGGCCAATAATGCCGATCCATCCTATCAGGAAAATGGATGGAACATGGGCAAGGAAAAACAAAGAAAAAGCTGAAGGTTTTGCCAATCATCTTGAAAATATATTTCAACCTCATGAATGTCAATTACGAGAAATATTGGATGAAAACATAACACAAATTCTCGAAGATGTCACCCCTACATCGACTACTGAAGTAGCAAATGAAATTAAAAACAATTTAAACTTAAAGAAAGCACCAGGGTTTGACCTGATTACCGGAGAAATAATAAAGCAGCTACCGGGAAAAGCTACGGTAAAGTTAACTAATATCATAAACGCCGCATTTAGGTTAAAATATGTACCCAAACTTTGGAAAGTGGCTGAGGTCATCATGATTCCCAAACCAGGAAAACCGCCACATCTAATAACATCATATAGGCCTATATCGTTGTTGCCGATAATGTCCAAACTCTTTGAAAAGCTACTATTAAAAAGGCTTAAACTAATAACTGAAAAAAATAATCTAATTCCGAATCACCAATTTGGTTTTCGCAGTGAGCACTCAACTATCGATCAAGTGCATAGAATAACCAATATTATTGAGAAGACTTTAGAAGAGAAAAAAGTTTGTTCAGCAGTATTCCTTGATGTAGCGCAGGCCTTTGATAAAGTTGGGCACGAAGGATTAATCTACAAACTCAAATTAATCCTACCGAAACAGTACAGCATAATACTGGAATCATATATAACGGAAAGATACTTGGGCCACTTCTGTATTTACTATACACCCGAGATGTCCCAATCCCACAAAACAACATGATAGCCACTTTCGCCGATGACACAGCTATCCATGGCAGTAGGTGACAACAACTCAGATACAGCAGAGCAATTACAAAACGCCATAGAGCAAGTACACAATTGGACAAAAAAATGGCGCATAAAACTAAATGAAACTAAATCTGTACATGTTGACTTTACGAACAAGAGATTAGTTCATAAACCAGTATATTTAAATAATCAAGAAATACCACATGCAAACACTGCCAAATATCTTGGTATGACATTAGACGCTAAACTTCGCTGGAAAGCTCATGTAAAAAAGAAAAGAGGCGAGTTGGAATTAAAATACAAAAAAATGTATTGGTTACTGGGAAGAAACTCTCATTTATCAATCCCTAATAAACTTCTGCTTTATAAACAAATATTGAAGCCTGTTTGGACTTATGGTATACAGCTGTGGGGATGTACCAAGCAGAGAAACATGGATATTATCCAACGATTCCAAAACAAAGTGCTAAGAAGCATCGTCAACGCACCATGGTTTGTCAGAAATAGCGACATCCACAAAGATCTGGGCATAGAACTCATCAAAACCGAAATTATGAAATTTGCTAGAAGTCATGAACAACGGCTACTTCACCATGTCAACATAGAGGCCAACCAGCTACTGGATAATACGGATTTAGTTAGAAGGCTCAAAAGAGTAAAGCCTTTTGAGTTAGTGTAAATCAGTTAAAATAAATCTTTATCTAGCGCACGACAAAAGCGCGATCAAATCATAAATATCAAAACTAAGGAGTACATCGATGGATGAACCCTTAAATTTCAGTAAAATGTAGTAATTTAAGTTAGAATAAAATTGCTTATTAGTCTTAGACTAGATTGTAATTAAAAAAGAAATAATAAAACAGAATTATTTTCAAAAAAAAAAAATAAAAAAATTTGTGGACACTTCTAATCGTTGGTTACCACATATCGAAACTCTCCGTAATTACATGTGTGCGCTGATACGAAAATTTTATATTTTGAGTTCAATGTGTCCGACAGCAGTTGTAATATGTATATTTCTTTGTAAATAATGTTGATTATTAATTGACACTGGATTTTATGATACACAGATTGTATTATAATAATAAATAAATAAATAATTACCTATAGGAAATACTTTTCCTATAACTGTGTAATATTCTGTGTCAATAAGTTGAAGTAGCTTATGTCGACTTAAGAGGAAAATGGATTTTTTGAGATATAAACACAAAAGTATAAGCTACAATTTTGCTCAAACTCCGACCACTCTATCGCGCATACAAGCCGAGATATGAAAACATTATTTTAGCTTCGTTATAGTAATTTTCATATTTGCTTAAGTTAAAGGAACTTATCTACAAATAAGCTATTCTACAAAATATGCTTATATGCAAATCAAATATTTAGAGTAGCTTATGTACATTTAATGATGTGAGAAATAATGATTTATAATTTTTTATAGTACGAGTAGCTTATGTGGGCTTAGGCTACTACATAAAACGTCAAACTGTTCGTTTTGCTAAACTTACATCGAATTAGGCTTCTACGAGTATACCAAATATTTATTTTCATGTTCTCAAATAATTTTAATATTTTATAGTAGCTTATGTCTATTTAAGCTACTATCACATAATGTATATAAAAATACCGCTATTTTACGTAGAAATAAGGTACGCCAATGTGTGCTGCGTAGAACGATGCAAGTAAATAGGCTAGTTTATTTTTAGCATTTAGTGTTGCTGATACTTTTGTATTGTGAACATTGTGCTGAGTTATTACAATAAACTGCAATGCTAAGAAACAAAAAGTCACATGTGCCTTTTTGTAGTTTTGAGTAATTTCCATTTTTCTGTTTTTGTTTGCCATGTCTTAATATGAAACTTGACTACTAAATAACGTAATTTTATGGCACTTAATGAATGATATTTGGCTTATTAAAAAAGCAGAAAAATAGGTATTTGTTTGCAGACTACAAATATGCCCCTAACGCATTTTTCGAGTTTTGGCGTTGGTAATTTTTTTTCTTAGTACGGCAGATCAGTGTTATCAAGCAAAAAATAAAACAAAATCAAGACATTGCTGTCAATCAATTGTAAGTATTTTGTATGTTTTTAGTAGAATTTTGTAGTAATGAAATTATATAAATTATGTATATAACAATTCTAAGAAAATGAATCATATTCGAGAAAACGTTGACAGTCCGAAAACTGAACAAGAAGAAGGTAACGTAACCGTACCATTTCAGTTTAAAATAATGCTTATAATATTGTTTATATTTTAATCAGTGCAGGTAACAATTCTAAACAAGTTGAGATAACTGATTTGACTCAAAATTTGAATGGATCACGTGACATACGATAAATTTGTATCATACCTATTTCAAGATTGTACAAAAATCAGAACTTGTATTGCCAGGGAGCAGTGATCTTCAGTCATCAAGTAAACGTAATAATATTGTGTACTCCTAATATTTTTTGTCTAAATAAAACTAACTTTTATACTAGTAGCGATGATGCCACATGAAGTGATGGATTATACTTCAGATGATAGCATTATTGATCCTCATTACGTTCCAAAAAATAGGTCTGATAATACTGATGATGAAGACATAGTGAATTCCCCAAAAACATATTATTGAAAATTTGGTGACAACACAGGAAACAAATATTACAGATGAATCTTCGGAGCATTCGACCAAAAAAGAATCACAAAAAATACGTAAAAAAAGCGAAACTTAGGACAGGTATATACAACAGCTTCAGGAAAAAAAATTGAAGAAATAAAATTTAAGGAACTCGGACCTTGCAAAAAGAATTACCAAAGAATTGACTCTGGTGTACTTAAAAAAATACACGACAGCTACTGGCAACTAGGAAGTTTCAATTTGAGAATGAATATTATATTAGCAGCTTTGATTGAAAAAAAAATTTAAGAAAACGTGATTACACTTATGGGTACAATTTGAATACTGAGACAACACGTGTTTTTGGTGAATCCGATCAGTTTATAAAAACTACGATTAAAAAAAAATAGAATCGACATGTACGTGTGTATCTACAAATAAACTTTGTGGCGAAAAAATTGACGATATAAAAATCATATGTGTATTAACAGCTTACCGGCTTATGAAAGCCATTATTCACGGAGCCATACTTCACAAAAATACCTGCAAGGTGATCTCAATATATCACGAATGTATGACTTATATGTTAAAAAATACACAAACCCAGCTTCAATCTCAACTTATAGTAAGATATTTCATGAGATGAAATTGAAGTTCAAAACAGCTAAGTTAGATGTTTGCAACAAATACGAAACAATAAAAATAAAAATAAACTATCCAACCACTGAAGAGGATAAAACATTTCTACAGTCGGAACAGAACATACGAAAGTAAAAGGGAGGATAAGGCATTGGCACAATTAGACAACACCGTTCAAGTGTTTGCTTTCGATTTGCAGAAATGCTTGGCCACCCCGCTTTTACGGACGTCAGTGTCTTTTTATAAAAGACAACTGTGAACATTCAATTTGACAATCCACAATTGCACAACATCGGAAGCATTTTGTTTTATGTGGCACAAAGTAATTGCTTCTCGTGGTGGTAACAAAATTGCATCTTGCCTAATTAAACATATGACGTTCAATATAAGAAATAATACAAGAAATGTTATATTTTATAGCGATTCATGCTCGGGTCAAAATAAAAATAGTTATGTGGCTGCAATGTTCCTTTTGTGCACTCAAGAGCTGCCAAATATTGAGTATATTGACTATAAAATTTTCGTTCCTGGTCACACTCATATGGAGTGTGACATTGATCACACATTAATAGAAAAGCAAAAAAAAAAAAAGACTATAATGAACATTCACCACCCCGCGACTGGTTTAATTTTGTTCGCTCAATTAAGAAGAGTAAACCATTCCAGGTGATTTAAATGGATTCCAATTACTTTAAGGATTTCGCGAAACTTTCAAAAGAAAAATTTATATGGCACAAAATTGATGATGGGGGTAATAAATTCAATTGGCGGGAAGTGAGGTGGCTTCGATTTACGAAGGAATTCGGCATGACCCAATACAAAAACACATCGGATAATGCCGAACGCTTTAAAAAATTAAATATGAAACGTCGGGGTCATGAATGTTATGTATTGTCGGAACTTCAGAATGCCTATAATGGACCCCAGACAATAAATCCAGCAAAAAAAGATCTTTTAGATTTAATAGAACTAATGATTAAAATTTTATGTTTTGTTATTGATGAATAAAATATTTGAATAAAACCGCTTAAGTTGAAGTACCATAACATTTTGCGTTTATAATAGTAGCTTTATTAATACATTTTAGATTAAGTTGCAATTTATTCCTATTTATCTTACAGCTTCAAATATGTTAAAGTACCTTAAGTGTACATAAGTGTTTATATAGTCCTGGAAGCATTTTTTTAAAGTAGCTTAAAAACTTTTTTAATCAAATTATTACATATACATTTTAATATTTTTAAAATACAAATTCATGGCTTAATTTGAAGTGGATCATAGAAAAATTTCCAAAACAAACTTGTTTCTCCTCTCCTGAAAAATGACCAAAAGTGACATAAGCTACTTCAACTTATTGCCACATATTATGTGAGAAGTACTTTGTCGCGTTTGAAATGATGCTGACAAAGCGCCACTTTGCGCTCTTGATGCACATATAATTTATTTTTTTACGCACAAAAACAATATTTAAACATAACTATCATTAAAAATTATACTTTTTTGATATGTGGTGGCCACAAAATTAGAAACGGATCACAAACGGCAAAAAAGAATCAGAGGAGCTCTTTAAAAGAAGAGGAAAGTTTGTGTTACTTTTCATTACCCAAAATTCATTATTCTCATCTCTTTCTTTATGTGTCACATTCACGCTCCTAGTTGGAAATAGTGAAAAGCTGGCCACCCAGGAGTTACCTCCTAATTCGAGTATACTGAATCCAATGGTGCTAGTCCCATTTCAGTACCCATTTTTGAGATATCGCTTTCGACATGTTTTGGCTCAGACTCAAAAATTTGTCAAAATATAGACTCATTTTGACGTTGATAGCTCTTGAACCATTAAGATTTTCGTTTTGCTTTCTTCAGCAAAGTTGTTTCTATTATTACGGCCAACTATTTTGCCAATCAATTAAATATGAAAAATGGCATCCAGTGGGTCTTTTTATACAAAATGTTGTAAAAAAGAGGCATTTTTTCGTTGTTCACCAATAGTATTTGAACCATTAAGATATTCGCTATGCTTTCTTTAGGAAAATTGTCATGCAAGTCAAGACAAACAACTTTGCCGAACATATTAACCCGTATTGACCGTATAAATATATATAGTGACAAAAGAACACAAAAAATAAAGTGAAAATCGGCTTATGAAATCTGGTGAAATATGGTTAGATGTTTTAAACTCAATTACTTTTGTTGTATGTGTGGAAAATTTAAAATTATGACCTATCGCCGCAAAATAAGTGATGAAAACCGCTGGTTTATGCCGACTATACTTTTCACAAAAGTTTACTAGTGGTGTAAATTGGACGCCGTCTATTGTTTCTATGGCATGCATTTTCCATCTGCATAAATGGCAAAACACTGGAGCCGCAATGTCATTTGGTGTTCCGATGATATGGATAGATCCACAAATACATGATCTAGTTCAATATTTATGGGTGCGTGAATTATATTCTCGGTACAAATACGGTTTTTTGACACTGCAAGGACATATGCTCAATTACCGCTGCCGCATTCAGATGAAATTCATGTTCTGGAAAGATCAAACCCAACTGAAGAATATTTACCACCAACATTTGAATCTGATGAACTGTCACTGCGCCATGCAATCACATTGAAATCTCGCAAAATCGTTTGGATATTATGGTACGATGCCTGAAACTATCGCAGCGGCAATCCATTCTTTTGTCAAAGGACTTAAAACAAGTAAACATTTTGGCTCCAAATATTCGGATATATGGAACAATAAATCGTCATCGTTATTTTACGAAATTTTTCAAATCAATTCACTCGCTTTTTGCACTGATATCCGTGCTTTGGTTTAAACAATGCAGCATACATTTAATTCCGAAGATTGGCGATTATTTATCGATTCCTCCAAAAGCAGTTTGAAGGCAGTTCTCCCCCACGCTACCAACTCAAAAAATTCCGTTCCAATTGCACTCAGCACAAACACAAAGGAAACTTATGCATCAATGAAAAAAATCATTGGTTTGATTAAATACAACAACCATCAGTGGAAAGTTTGTGCAGACTGAAAAGTGATAGCTCTTTTAAGAGGCATGTAATTTGGTTACACTAAAAACATGTGTTCTATGTGCTTGTGGAACACACGTTTTGAAAGCGACCAATAAAACAAACGGAATTGGGCTTTACGTGAGAACATTAGATTGCGGTACAACAACGTCGTTGAGACTCCACTTGTGCCAAATGAAAAAATATTGCTACCACCGCTTCATATCAAGTTTGGAATAGTTAAAAATTTTATAAAAGCGCTGAATCCAGATGAAAATGGGTTCGTCGAATTGCGTCGCATTTTTCTACGGTTAAGTGGAATGAAAATAAAAGAAGGTTGGTGTTTGAATCTATTCGAATCTATTACAGGAATACTTAATGGAGCGGATATTCGACGTTTGACGAACAATGATGCATTTGAAAATGCTCTCAGTGAGCGGGAGCTTGTGACATGAAAATATGTGAAAGAAGTTGTAAACATAAGTATTGAAAACATGCTTACCGCTGTTCATAATATAAACGTTCGAATGTCATTGAAAATACATTTTTTACATTGCCATGTGGAAAAATTTGCCGAACAATCACCAGTCGAATCCGATGAGCACGGCGAGCGTTTTCATCAAGTGACGGAATGCTCGAATATTGGTACAGCGGCAAAAAGCTACATGTATTCTTGGATGACATTTGTTGGTATTTACAACAGGAAGAAGATTCCGAGGACGATACAAAAGAATCAGAAAATTAACGAAGACACAATTAACGAAGATTATCGACTGAATCGATTCAATTTTTTTTAAATAGTTTCTATTGGATCTCTATTTGTCGATACGATGTTTATTCGATCGATTTCAATCGATTTAAATTCAATAAATGGTCAAAAATGATAAAAACAAGTGTTTTTCGTCGAAATGAAAAGAAAAAAAAATAACATAAAAATGTGAATGTGGATATGGTTTTTCGGTCTTGATATGTTCCGCAAAGTTGTTTGTCTTGACTTGCGCGACAACTTTGCTGAAGAAAGCATAACGAAAATCTTAATGGTTCAAGAGCTATCAACGTGAAAATGAGTGTATATTTTGACAAATTTTTGACTCTGAGCCAAAACATGTCGAAAGTGATATCTCAAAAATGGGGACTAACTTTGAAATGGGACTAGCACCATTGGATTCAGCGTACTAATGGGTGCCCAGCTTGTCACTTTTTCTAACTATCAGCGTGAATGTAGCATTGTTTGCGGTACGCAAGCTGTCTTTTGTCAGACTAAGAGTTGAAAAAGTTTTCTTGAAATTTTTTTACAACACATGATGAGCACAGTTTTAAAAGTCTGTCACAGTGTTTAGAACAAGCTAAATAAATTCGAAATTAGCTAAATATTTTGAAGATTAATCATCAATTCATTAAGACCATAACTGCATTTCTTACGTCATCATTCATTTTGTTTAAATTCTGTAACTGGAGATTCATTTAGAGGCACACTTTTTCCGAACGGGACACTTGAAACAAAATAAATGTAACTTATTAGATCTGTGGTATAATAAACTACGACAAGTTAATTGATCAATATTAACCAATATTTTGGATCTAAAAAGTAGAACCTGCATCTTCGAGAGTGCACGGTTCTTTTATGTCAAGCTCCAAATATATCTAAGTCCATTTCATATGATGGAAAAATCTTAGGCTTAGTAGCAATTGGAAAAGTATTTCTCATTGTAATAAAAAAAAAAAAAAATCGTAAATTCGCAATAATTTTGGTGCCATATGAATGTAAACTAGAAACCATAAAAGTTAGATATCCTAAATTCAAGTTCTGAAAGATAGTTTAAAGAGATAAATTTGCCTTCAACAACAGAGATCTGACATCAGCATGGGGGGAGAAGCTGAGGGTAAGGGGGAGAGTAAATCCGGCGACCTCGGTCTGGCAAGGATTCACTTGGAAGATGAGGAGAAGCACACAAGCGAAGGAGCTGGTGTACCAATGGAGAAGGATGTCGGCAGTCCGGCCAGACGGGGGGCACTGACAAGTCCTCTACAGAGGGTAGGAGGGTTAGCGAGACGGGCGAATCCGGCGCATCCCAGAATACCGAGAATTAATATTCCTGCGGTAGCAGGAATATACCATAGAGGTAGGTAAAGGTTGAAAGGTTATGGTTAAGATAATTCAAATTAACCTTCACCATTCTAAGGCTACTTCGGCAGCTCTACTCCTCAGGCTAGCTAGTTCCGGTGAGGATGTGATACTAATCCAAGAACCTTGGATTAATAACAACAGGATCTGTGGCCTCAGAACCAAGGGGTACAAAATTATATCCTCTAGTAAGTCTGGGAAGATCAGATCTTATATTCTTGGGAAAAATAATATTAATCTTTTCCTTCTCTCTCAATACAGCAATGGTGACACTACTGCAGTTAGCCTGGAAGTAGGCACTTGTAGATTCTGGCTAGTTTCAGCCTACATGGACCGGGAGAAGGAGGTTCCTCCGGATAACCTGGAGGAGCTGATCCGTGAAGCGGAACAATCAAAGGTAGGTGTGGTACTGGGAGTTGATGCTAATGCGCATCACACTATCTGGGGAAGCACGGACATTAATGAAAGAGGTGAGTCACTTTTTGATTATTTGATGAG
Organism: Tipula vernalis; assembly: GCA_958295665.1. Taxonomy (NCBI): domain Eukaryota; kingdom Metazoa; phylum Arthropoda; class Insecta; order Diptera; family Tipulidae; genus Tipula; species Tipula vernalis. The sequence goes on from OY282559.1 coordinate 347,455,313, forward strand.
TACTAACCTTTCAGTGTGTAATATTGTACGGGAACCTACATTTATTACTAGTAACAGGCAGGAGGTTCTAGACGTGACCCTTGCCTCAAATAATATTCTTCATATGGTTAAAAATTGGAGGGTAGATAAGGAACACTCCTTTTCTGATCATCGATATTTAACCTATAGCGTCGATATTCACCCTGCTACCCGGGAAGCCTTCAGGAATCCTAGAAGGACCAACTGGAGCATATATGGGGAATTACTGGAGGATTTGTTGCCGTCGAGGGCTCTATAGCCCCCGACGACCGTTGGGGAGCTGGAGGACATGGTGGCTAGCGGTATTAGCGCATGCACCCGGTCCTTTCGTGCTGCCTGCCCACTGGTTAAGCCTAGAGGTAGGCAAAAACCAGTATGGTGGTCCAGGGAACTGGGAACCTATCGTAAGGCTTGTAGGATAGCCTTTAATAGAGCCAAAAATACAAGGGGGGCTCAGGATTGGGACTCCTATAAGGAGAAACTCGGGATTTATAAGAAAGAATTAAGAAAGGCATAAAGGAGGTCTTGGAGAATCTGCTGTGATAAAATGGAAGAGGTATCCGAAACCTCCCGCCTTAGGAAGATTCTTTCCAAAAGTACAGCTAGTCCCAGTTTTTTGATAAAACCGAGCGGATCTTGGACAGCTTCTAGTGGAGAATCTCTGGAGCTTCTCTTCGAGACACACTTCCCAGGGAGCTTTGAGGACCTGTTGGTGCATAGCAATCATCAGGAAGCACTGCAGTGTTCACAGAGGATATCGTAACCAGCAAACGGATAATATGGGCACTGAGGGGTTTTAACTTCAAAACAACGCAGTAATTATTCTTCCCTACCTGGAAGCTATATTCAAAGGGTGTTTGAAGCTGGGCTATATTCCTAGGTAATGGGCGGAGGTCAATGTGGTGTTTATATCGAAAGCGGGAAAAAGCTCACATGAAGGACCTAAGACCAATAACTCTATCATCCTTTCTTTTGAAAACCTTGGAAAGGCTGCTGGATGTATACATTAGAGATAAAATAGGTGCCAGGAAGTGGGCACCGTCTCAGCATGCGTACACAAAGGGTAGATCTGTGAACAGTGCTCTGCACGCCTTGGTGTATACGATTGAGAAATCGATTAATTTGAAAGAATTCTGTTTGGTGGCCTTTCTGGATATAGAGGGCGCCTTTAATAATGTGAAAGCGGAGGCAATCAAGGAGGGATTGTCATTTTTGGAGGTGGACGTTCCTCTGAGAAGGTTAATTAATTATATGCTGGGAAGCAGGATTGTTAGCTCGAAGCTGGGGGACTCCACCATCAAGAGGCGAGTAACAAAGGGAACCCCGCAGGGGGGTTCTGTCCCCTCTTCTCTGGAACATAGTGGTAAACGGGTTACTGCTAGAATTGGAGAGAGAGGGTATTGAAGTTATCGCTTACGCAGATGACGTAGCTTTAGCTGTTACCGGGAAATTCCTGGCCACGATTGTAAACGTAATGCAGAATGCGCTTACCATCGTTACGAAATGGGCTGGCAAATGTGGACTTGGTATTAATCCGTCCAAGACAGAGCTGGTACTCTTCACTAAGAAATACAAAATCCCGGTAGTTGTCCCTCCTACTTTAAATGGCACGAGACTTGCTTTTACTGATAGAGCTAGATATCTGAGCATTATCTTAGACAGTAAGCTTAGTTGGAGGCCCAATATGTTGGAGAGAATAAACAATGCTAATATAGCTTTGTACTCCTGTAGGAACGCCATTGGACATAGATGGGGTCTGAAGCCGGAGCTGGTACACTGGCTCTACACCGCTGTAGTGAGACCTGTACTCATGTACGGGGTGGGTGTTTGGCGGCCAGCTCTGGACAAGGTAACTTATAAAAGTAGGATTGAGAGGGTGCAAAGAACGGCCTGTATGCTGGTTAGCGGGGCCTTGAGGTCGACACCGACAAGTGCCTTAGAGGCTATGTTGCACCTTCTTCCGGTCGACATTTTTGGTAAACAGATGGCGGCAAATACGGCTGTACGACTTGCAGCCGTCTCTCAGTGGAGGTGTCTTAGTACAGGACACTCTACTATCGTTAGATCGTTGAAGGATGAGCTGGCGAATCTTGGCTACATTAAACCTACTCTACGGTTCGAGAAGCGATTTCGGACCTCCTTCCCTTCAAGGGAATCCTGGAGGGATAGACCGTTAACGGAAATCGAAGCGTTACAATTCTTCACAGATGGCTCCAAGCTAGACGGCAAAGTGGGAGCTGGAGTATTCTGTGACAAATTAAATGTAAACATTTCTATTCGTCTCCCTGATTACTGCAGCGTGTACTAAGCTGAAGTCGTAACGATTGGGGAGGTCATGACGTGGTTGAAGCATAATGTGGTATCCTCAGATGATATCGCAATCTAAGTGGACAGTCGAGCGGCGATCCGGTCGTTAGAATCGGTGTCTTTGGTGTCACGGGTGCCGTTGAGTTGTCACTCATCTCTAAATGAGATGGGTGAGCATTTCAATATCCAGGTAATCTGGGTCCCAGGTCACTCGGGCGTCATGGGGAACTGCAGGTCGGATGAACTTGCTAGGCATGGTACGACTCTACAGCTGCAACCGGAAAGGGCAAGTCTGGGGACGCCTATCACAGCGCTGAGACAAGCACTTGGGAAACAGGTGCTATCCTCAGCGGGGGAAAGGTGGTCTAACACCCTCACCCGTACAGCTGCAAGACAATTTTGGCCAAAGCTAGACTTGGGGCGCACTAGGGCATTAATATCCCTACGCAGACGTGAATTAAGAACGGTCGTAGGAATTCTCACGGGACACTGCCTTTTTGGAGAACATGCAAGAAGGCTGGGTCTGGAGGCAAATGACTTCTGCAGAAGCTGCTTGGACGAAGAGGAGGAAGAGACGTTGGTTCACTTCCTCTGCTCGTGTCCAGCATTGGCACTCAGAAGGCACAAACACTTGGGTAAGTTCAGGATGGACTGCCTCTCGGATCTCGAAAACATTAAAGTGCTTGCACTACATAAGTAGCTCGAAATGGTTCCAATAGGGGTAAAGGGGATATATTCTGTGGTATCACAATGGACCGTCACCGGTCTAAGTGTGCCTAAGCAGCCACTCCAACCTAACCTAACCTAACCTAAGGAATTTACGATTTGAAGACGTTTTAAAATTAAAAAAATTTCAAAATTTAAAGTCGAATGTCAGGTGCAGGGAAATAAATGGCGCGGTTTGGAAGTTTTAAGAATTACCTAGAGTTTTAAGAAATTAAGTTCTAAAAAATTTGATGGAATTTTAAAAATTTTAAGAATATTTTCATTCCTCGATTTTAAGACAAGAATTTTATAAAACTAAATTTGTAGAAATTACAAAAATTTCAAGAAATAAAATTACAAATTCAAAGAATACGAGAACATCAGAATTTAAAAAAAAAATTAGAAATTTAATTTTTTTAAATTTTAACAATTGTTGAATGATTTTAGAGTTCTAAAAAATTAAAACTTTTGAGCTCATCTCGCGAACTTCAGTCTTTTTAAGACTAAAAGCATTTTAAATGTATTGTTCTTAGTGTTAAATGGAAATTTAATTCATTTCCTCTGTCACGATTTATACATTTTTAATGAAATTTAGATAACCGCCGTCTATACTCAAGATAATTTGCTAAGTATTTCATATCATATATAAAGAAACAGAAAGTGGTGGTCCTGGTGCCACGTTTCCTCCATTCTCTCGAAAAATCGATTTGGTAATTACTCGTAAATAAACGACGGTGACGACGCGACTATGCTGACATCATGCTGTATTCCATTTAAAATTATTGTAAAATTTAAAATTTATTTCAAACAAAATGAAAAACCCATGCAAGCACACAAAATACAACAACAAAACCAATATAAATAATAAGAAATTTTGTTAAATGTATTATTGGGTGTGTTAAATAGAAGAAAATCATAAAATAGAAAACATTTGTACATTTTTACGTAAAGAATCGTAAAAATGTCCAATTTCGTTTCAATAATGTACGAAAATTTATTATTTCATTAATATTATAAAAATATGTATTAGAATGGGTTAGAAAACTTACAGACACCGTAGCATTGGTAGTAGTAGCATTGGTAGTAATATTGGTAGTAGTAGTAGTAGTATTTATATTATTAGTTGTAGTTAGATGATCACCTGAAGGACCCATTGGGCAAACGTAATCACTCCACTCGTCACCACCCATTCCTTTGGTATTACTCTTTTTGCGTTTCAATGAAAATTGCGATTTTTTTGGCGTCTGAAAATAAAAATTTAGCTAAAGTTAACAAAATTTATCTAAATTTAATATCCGCGGATTGGAATTACCTTTATTTTAGATGTTATCGTTAGTGGAACGTATCCTAATGTATTTTCTGCATCACGTTTCGCTGTGATAATATCCCGTCCAATTAGTTCGGAGAAATGAAGTGCTAAATGTCGTCGCAACAATGTTTTATTTGGGGGAATACTTAACATTTCGGCTAATAGTTCGGATGTGAATTTTGGTTCGTACACCATAAGGGCACCGTGAACTCCTGCCCCTCTCAAATTTGGTGTATACTCAGCTAGGTCGATCACCTCTAACCATTCCATGACACGGTGAGCGGACCACATTGGTACTTTTTCTGTATCATCACTGCTCGATCGTCTTATCAAACAATTTGGATTCCAGTAATTTTCGCGCATTACTTGAATCCCTCGCCGTAAACTGGCCACATGTAACATCGAAGTTATGTGCAGCGATGCCAAATCATCCATTGTTAATTTGTGTAACATTCGGCCGTCTAATCGTGCCGCTAGAAATACATCTTTATATTGCGGTAGGCCAACATCTTCCAACCATTTTGATATCCAATTTGTGTCCAGTTTGCCTGCATTTCGGAATAAATCATCTTCACCACAATTACCCGTTATATCGGCGATCGCAAGTACTATTTTTTTGCGATGCAACGGTGATTTTAAATTAAGCTCCTTCTCGATATCGACCGGTGAAGCAGTTACCAATTCTTTAGCACCTTTTTTCAACCATCGGCGTGCATCACTCTCGTAAGCGTCCAAACCGAGTTCCTCGAGCCAAATGCATACCGCCTCAATATCCCATTCCGAAAATGGTTTTTCATTTAATTTCTGTTGACTTTGATTCCATCCACCTAAACGAGGGCCAGCAGTCGATCGTATTCCACCCCTTTTAAAATTTCCTTCGTCCGTACCGTTTGGCGGTAAATCCTCCAAATTTCCACTATTACTCCGCTTGAGTTTGCCAAAAATACCGCGTAATCCTTTTGACGAATTACTATGGTTTTTTGTCCCTAAAAGCGGTGATGGTGTCGGCTGGGGTGTATAACTGCGAGGCGCATCCGACAAATCGTCAATCACTTTTTCTGTTTCGGCTGTGCAAGTGTGTTTGTGCATAAATAATGAAACAAAAATCTTTAATTAAATAAAATTCAAATCTTATTCCGCGTTTACTCTAGTATAGGGTATACTTATGTTTGTTTGTTGTTTACAACGAGACATAATAAAATACGGGGGCGAGAAGAAAATTATTTTTATTTTCACAATATTTTAATTTCAAATTGAGTCTCTCTCTCTGGTATTGTCACAATTTCGTATTTAAATTTTTTTGCAATTTTAAATAAAAACAATAAATTTTTATTTACAAAAAAAAAAAAATTCTTTTGAATTTTAAAATAATTTTCCTGCTTTTTTCCCGAAAATCTTATCATTCTCTCGTATAGAAACACACATACAATGATAACAAAATAATAAAAGAAAATAAATAAACAACAAACTAGCAACAACAAGTTGTGTGGAAATGGAATTTATACGAATAGGGAAATGGATTTTCCCATCTTTTTCGTTTGCTGCGTTTGTTGTTGCTAATTTGACATACAAAAAACATAAAAAGAAAAAAGAACATTTATTTTTTAAAAAAGTAAAACGAATACAACAACAAACAATCAAATGATAATGATTTATATAATTAAGAAAAAATGGCAAAACGAAATGTTGAATGAAAATGATGATGATGAGATTGGAGGTGATTTGTTTTTGACGGTTAAAGTTTTGTTTTTAAGTGACGATAAAATGGCCAGATATAATTTTTTATTTAAAGCTAAACTAAAATCATAATCGGAATATGAAATCTGCAAAATTACTGTTGTAAATCAAATTCTGTAGGTATACGCCAAATGAAACTCAACTTTTTAATTATTGTGCCAAATCGAAAATGTACCTCCAACTTGAAGAGAATTTATTCTATAATAAAAATTTTAATGGTGTAATTGAAAGCTTAATTTAATTTGAAAAATTCATGGTGATTTATTTCATTTAATGGGAAAATGTACTCCAAATCCCAGAGTATCAGATAACCTAAACTCCGGTGTTTTACCGGTAGTTGCAAGTCGTGAACCCGAAACGAGACAACATCAAATACTTTAACAGTCGGCAAGATAAAACTTTACCTCCAGCTTTGGTCATAATGAAAACTATTAATCGATTGCCTTTTAGTATTTTTATTGAAATCATTAGTAACCGATTCAATCTGATATTGGAAGGGCGCATATGGGGCGCGAAGGGGGTATGACCCGCCTAAGAGGCATCATAATTGATCAAGCATCTGCAATGAGAAGGTTGGGAGGATGAGTTAGAGTCACTGCAAAAGTGAGTATTAATTGGCGGGGATGATGGAAATAGTAATGTCTAAGATGATTAAACCGATAATTGAAAACGTTTTTTCCTAACGATTTAAAACTGTTATCTCCGAAAAGGTGAATTATGCTACAAAGTCGTTTTGCTAGTCATCGAAAATATGGAACAACGAATTCGATGCAACTGTTGCTGGCTTGAGTGATTCTCATAAATTCCACATATTTCGAGAAATACCCGGAGTAGTTTGAACTTAAATTTTATTGGAACCATGTATTTCAAAAGTCCATCGAATTTGCCTTGTTGCCGGAAATTTTTCAGAATTAAAGAAATTTTGTGAAGTTGTGCCAAATTCCCAGAGTTTACGTTTATGTGGGTTTGCACATTTTCAAGAAATATTCAGAAATTTCATAAAAAAGTATTATAAAAATTACTTTAGGGCTTTAAATAAAATAACTAGGGCGCCGAAATTTGGTAATTTTCTCCGGTTCGTAGAAAAGGAATAGCTGCAGTTGATTTAGCTAGTGAGTTTCGAACAAAATTTTCATGGAAATGCCAACGTGTCAAGCTTGGAATCAATTTTCTTTAATACGTCTGTGCACTTATTTGTATGGATAAAATTAATTTTTTGCAATTTTAGTTCTCGCAGCAGTTTCAGAGTTGCCTTTCCTCGTTCATTCATTCGTTCTGATAGTTTTTTTTACCAATCGAAGGAACATGAAATAGAAAGAGCACGAACGAACAAAGGTAACCATGAGCCCATCTTCGCCTCTTTAGCAAGTACAGGTTTGGTTCGAAAATTTTTGATTATAACGGACCGGGCCTCTGAAAATAAGAAAACATTTTTGTATACATATCCTGTACTTTGTTCAACCCTGACATTTTTTGTATGATCCGTTTGGTAATTTTTATTGTTTGTGTCTTGACCATAAAAATTTTACTTTTTTAAATCTCGTAAATTAACCTTAAAAACCATAAACAATAATAATGTACGGCATTCAAAAACCTAAAACATGTTAGTTCGTATAAAAAAATTGAGAATTTTGTAAAATTTGAATTAGACAAGGAGTAAGACGATTGCTTCCTACTTAAATCCAAAACCTCCTCTACAATAACATACTTATAACCTGACTTTTTAATTAACCGACTAACCTTGATTACAATTATAAGGCGGCTTACTTACCACTGTGCTTTGATTCGATAATCTCGAGAAATTTCGGAAGACTAAAATATGAAATAAACTGTACACCAAATTGCACCTCAACGCTAATTAACACTAAAGTAAATACTGAGAAATTTTCAAGAGTCTCGAAAATTATCGATCAATCTCGAAAATTTTCAAGTCTCGAAAATTATCGAACAATCTCGAAAATTTGAAAAAATATCGAACAATGTTCGACAATTTACAATAGTCTGTGTAACCGTGCAAATCAATGAATAAATCTCACACCACAAATTTTGTATAATTTAGAGATTCACGAAATTTTCAAATATTCTGAAATTGATTAATATCGATATCTGCACATATGTAGCTTTGACTCAACGCCACAAATATCAAGTAAGCTCCGAAACTAGTCTGTAATATCACAATTCTAATAAAAATTCGATAAGATCAATAAACTCAAATATTCCCGAAAATATCGAACAATACTCTAATCATACACAAATCTCGAAGAATTAAACAAAAAATTCCAATAATCTGCAAAAATCTTGAATAATGCTATATATTCCCGGTATCACAACTCTATTCGCAACCAACACGAACAACAAACCTTAGACTCGAACAACCTTGATATTTCGAAAAATCTCTCTGCCCTAATTAACGTCGTATAAATAACGAATATTCTCGAGAAATGTAGAGTAATCTCTATTCAGATAGTTTTTTCAAAATAAAACTTTAATTAAAAAAAATTAAATGTCAGCGGTACGTGGCATGGGTGAATTACAATAATAACTCCAATCTACAGCTCGATCTTCCATTATGTAAAAATGTCGAGCTAGAGTAATACTTGAAGGAGCGACTGCAAGGATAATGGTAATTCATGACCAAATTTTTGGATTTTTACGAAATGGGTGTTTATATAGCTAATAGCTACAAGTAACCTAATGTATCATTTCCTTAAGAGTTGCCTTGGGTATAGCCGCAGTTCTTCTGTCCTCAATTAAATAATACTTGACGTCCATGGCCTTTACGATAGTCAGTCTATAATATTGTGGGCGCATTCTTGTTTCAAAAATTTCCAGGTGAAACCAATTCACCTGCACAAAACGTCAAAAGATATTGCAAGCAATTTTAAGATGGATGTAACTCGCTTTTCTGAATTGACCTCTTAAAGTTTCAGCAAACCCTATATTTTCTCAAAATTTTGTCTAACTATAACAATTGAAACTTCATTTTAATTTAAACAATGAAAAGACCTCGATAACACAAATAATATTATCAGTTTTTACAACTTGCATCAAAGCTCTGAAACTACCTAACTGATGTAGGGTAAATGACAGATGGTAACCCATTAGACATAAGATATACTGGGTAGTAGGGAGTAGTGGTACGGGTGGAAGGGTAATGGCATTTACAAACATCGGGCGACAGCGAGCGGCGGAAGAGGTGTGGTCATTAAGAATCGTGTTGTTGAAATTGCAGGATAAGAAGCGGAGAATATTGTGAGAATCCGGTAATAAATTAATCGGTGAATAAAATAAAGAAGAGTTATAAAGTTTAACAGATCTATGGTTCTTTTATTAATTGAGATCATCGAGTGGAATTATTAACGTGCCTTACAGTTCAGATGTGGGGTTAGATTTTATTTTTAATAACACGTGCCGAAGAACAATAATTAACGGAAATGGATCCAGAAATAAAAAAAGAACTGGCGAATTTGGCAAAGGAATTGATGAGTGTACGGGTTGAGTGCGGGAAATTAAAAGAGGAAAAGGAACGTGCGAAAGCGAAAGTAACACGGGAGTACGAGGGAAAGATGGAAAAGATGAAGTACGAGTTGAGAGAATTGAGGAATATGTGCAAGGAGCTCAAGGAAGAAGCGGTGAGAAAGGAAAAATTAAGTGCAGTGGAAAGCGGAAGTGAAGAATTCAAAAGGGAGGAAATACAAGGGACGCCATTGAGAATGGTGGTGAGTGAAGTGGAAAGAATGTTGCCAGAATTCGATCCGGAGAGTCGAACGAGTATGGAAGTGGAAGAGTGGGCGAATGCAGTGGAAGAGATAAAGAAATTGTACGACGTTGACGATCGGACGCTGCTAGTAGCCATTAGATCAAAATGGAAAGGTAGTGTCCTAAGATGGTTGCAATTCAGGCAGAAAGGCAACGATTCGTGGGAGCAATTAAGAAACAGCTTAGTGAAGGATTTCAAAGTGAGGAGAACGGCGTTCATGATTATGAAAGTGGTGAGCTCAACGGAGAGGAAGAGGGGCCAGACGCTTATAAGTTATTTTTTAGAGATTGAGGCATTGGCAGAGGGTAAATTAGAGGAGGAGGATGTAGTGAGGGCAGTGATGAGTGGTAGCAGGCATGCTGCGCTGCGAGACATGTTGGAGAGGAGATTGATGTGCGATAAGATGACGAGGGACGAGTTGTGGCTAAATATAGTGTATTGGGGCCAGCAAGAGAAGAAAAAAGGTAGTGAGAGTAAAGGAGCGGAAAGAAAGGGAGGAACAGGCCAGTTATCATGTTATGGGTGTGGGCGAATAGGCCATATTGGGCGACAGTGCACCTTACCAATGGACAAGAATGTAGTGACGTGCTATAGATGTCAAAAAAGGGCATGTAAGAGCGCAATGCCAGAGTGTAATAGAGGGTATAAGGGTGGTGAATGGAGGAGATCAACAGGAAACATTAAGAAGCAGAGGGATGAGCAAGGAAATCAAGATTGACCAGAGAGGGGAAGTAAACGCGGTGATGAATGACGGCAGCCGGATTAGGGCACTGTTAGACATCGGAAGCGCGGTAAGTGCCATTAAAAATACTAAATTAATAAATAACGAGGGTATAGGTAAATGGGTTAAGAGAAGGAATATTAAGGGAATAAATGGAACGGAGTTGAGAGTTCTAGGACAGGTAGAAGCTGGATTAAAGATAGAAGAGGAAGTGTACAAGGCGAACCTTATGGTAGTACCCGAGGAAACAATGACCGAAGATGCCATGGGGTTGTGTAATATAGAATGGAAGGAAGATAAGGGCGTATTAGATTTAGATGTAGGAGATGATAGAGTGACACGAACGGAGAAGGGAAGGGTAGAAGAATTGTTTAGAAGAAATTATGCGGAGGTTAGCACGGGGGTTTAGGCCGGTAAAACATGAAGTGAAGATTAGGTTGAAAGAGATGAGGGTTATATACTCGAAGCCAAGAAGAATGAGTGTGGTGGAAAAGGAGGGAATAAGAGAAGAGGTGGAAAGGTTGTTAGAAGAGGGTATTATACGAGAAAGTGATTCGGAATATGCGAGTAGAGTGGTATTAGTTAAGATGAAGGATGGCCGGTTTAGGATGTGTATCGATTACCGGAGGTTGAATGAGATAGTGGAAAAGGAGCACTATCCGATACCGGTAATCGAGGATGTAATTCAAAAATTACATGGGAAGAAATATTTTACATCCTTGGATTTAAAAAACGGGTTTTACCATGTAGATGTGGAAGAAGGTTCTAGGAAGTATACGGCGTTTATGACGACACAAGGGCAGTACACATATAATAAGCTACCATTTGGATTCGCGAATGCACCATCTGTATTTATTAGATATATGGAGGGGGTGTTGAGAGAGTACGGAAGATGTGAAGACGTGGTATGCTTTATGGACGACATAGTGATAGCAACAAAGACGTTAAAGGAGCATCTGGAGATATTGGGAAGACTATTGTACACCTTGGCTAGAAATAAAGTAAAATTACAGATGGCAAAGTGTAACTGGTTAAGAACAACGATAAATTTTTTAGGTTACAGAATAGATAAGCAAGTTATAACACCGAGTGATCATCATGTGCAGGCGATAAGGACATATCCAAGACCAATGGATGTTAAAGGGGTGCAGAGGTTCATAGGACTAGTGGGATATTTTAGAAAATTTATTGCCAATTTCAAGGATGTGGTGGCGCCGTTGCTAGAAGTGGTAAGGAAGAATAAATTTAAATGGGAGAGAGAGCACGATAGGGCGTTTCGCAGACTGAGAGATAAGTTGTTAGAGGAGCCAATACTAAAAATATTTTCGCACACGGCGGAAACGGAGTTACATACAGATGCATCGGCGGGAGGGCTTGGGGCAGTCCTAATGCAGAGAAATGCGGAGGATGGGAAGTTATATCCAGTATCATACTATAGCAGGAAGACAACAGAGTCGGAGCAGAAGTTGCACAGTTTCGAGTTGGAAACGTTAGCAGTGGTGTATAGTCTACAAAGATTTAGATCGTACTTGTTTGGGATGAAGTTCAAACTAGTAACGGACTGTAGTGCAATGCAGATGACGTTAGCAAAGAGGGATGTTAGCCCAAAAATAGAGAGGTGGGCACTTTGGATGAGTGAATTTGATTTTACCATTGAGCATAGGAAAGAGGAAAGGTTGAGACATGCGGACGCATTGAGTAGGGTAAATGTGTTAACATGGGAGGAATTGGAGGAAGGGGAAGAATACAGAGGAGTACAGGAAGAAGACGACGATGAGGAAGACTGAAAGATGAAGATAATAGTGGTGCAACTTAGAGATGACCGAGTGAGTAAATTAAGGGAGCAGATTTTGGAAGGAAGTAAGAAAGGGTATGAAGTAAGAGACAACGTAGTGTATAGACAGGATGGGAAGAGGTTGCAGTTGTTAATACTGGGCAGTATGATAGGAGGGCTAATATTCCAAATGCATGACGGAATGGGTCATATGGGGGAAAAAAGACCATTAAGAACATCAGAAGGAATTTTTCTACAGTAAAATGGGAGAGCTGGTAGGAAGGTGTTTGATGTGTCTGAGATTTAATGACAAGTCGTAAGGAACACAAATTGCACATCTACGAAAGAAAGGCAGTGCCATTATATACGGTGCATATCGCGACCACATTGGACCTTTGGAAAAGACAAGGAAAGGATACCAGTATATATTGGTTGTAGTAGACGCGTTCACTAAATATGTTCGGTTATACCCAGTAAAAACGACGGAGACCAAGGAGGCGATAAAACCGATGAACGAGTATAGTAGAGTGTATGGGTATCCGAGGAGAATAGTATTGGACCGAGGGAACAGCATTCTCGTCGGAAGAATTCACTGAGTGGGGGAGGAATAATGGAGTGAGACACGTGAAGACAGCAACAGCGTGTCCAAGGGCTAATGGGCAGGTAGCAAGATTTAACAGAACGCTGGTGCCCATATTAGCGAAATTAGTAGGTAGAATGGAACAGCTTGTTAGCGAAGGCAGAGTTCGCAATGAATAATATGACGAGTAGCGCGACAGGAGATACACCAGCGCGGTTGTTATATGGGGTGGATCAGAGATTTGGACAGAAGTCGGAAGTGGAAGATTGGATGGACGAATTGAACAAGGAAGACGTGTCAATTGAGGAGAGGAGAGCAATAGCTAAGGGAAGGATAGAGGAAGAGCAGCAATACAATAAGGATTATTATGATAGTAAGGTAAGGAAAGAACACAAGTTTAAAGAGGGAGACTTGGTACTGCTGAAGGGCAGAACGGTAATAGGGAAGAAGAGTAAGTTATTGGGTAAATTCAAAGCGCCTTATAGAGTAGAAAAAGTTTTAGAGAAGGATAAATATTTGGTATCAGATATTGTGGGAGTTCAGGTAGGAAGGTTACCTTATTCGGGAATTGTAAGCTCGGAGAGAATGAAGTTATATAAAAAGAGCGAATACGATGGAACAGAAAGGGAAGGAGAAGAAATAGAAGATTACGAGGAATAATTATTGTTGATTGCAGGATGAGGAGGACTGAACGCGCAAGGGAGAACAAGGGAAGCGGGGAAGGAATTACAGATATAAATCAAAACTGAATTGTTATATGTTTTTTTAATAAATGAATGAAATGATAGAGGTAGCTTTAAGGGAGGGTTGGGAAGAACATCGAGGGCGATGTTAAGTCAGATAGGCCGAGATGTAGAGTAAATGACAGATGGTAACCCAGTAGACATAAGATATACATACTGGGTAGTAGGGAGTAGTGGTGCGGGTGGAAGGGTAATGGCATTTACACACATCGGGCGACAGGGAGCGGCGGAAGAGGTATGGTCATTAAGAATCGTGTTGTTGAAAGTGCAGGATAAGAAGCGGATAATATTGTGAGAATCCGGTAATAAATTAATCGGTGAATAAAATAAAGAAGAGTTATAAAGTTTAACAGATCGATGGTTGTTTTATTAATTGAGATCATCGAGTGGAATTATTAACGTGCCTTAAAATTTTGTCAAACTATAAAAACTGCAACTTCATTTTAATTTAAACAATGAAAAGACCTCGATGACACAAATAATATTATCAGTTTTTACAACTTGCATCAAAGCTCTGAAACTACCTAACTGATTTAAAAAAAAAAAACTATTACGGCTTAAAACCTACCGTAGAGGAAACCCCATTCCGTGGTAAATCTCGTTAAAATCGGTTTCTTAGATTTAAAGATTATCCCGTACAAACAGACGGACGTTGCGCTTTATAAATATAGCGAAGTGAAGAAGAAGAGAAGATTCGGTTAAGAATTCCGTTAAAAGATGAGACATTAATGGAAGAGACATGTGTTATTGGACAACCGGACGCCGCGCCCATTTAATTATAGTAACTTGTCAACAGATTTCAACATTTGATATTAGACAATCAATAAATTACAAAAATTCGGGGTGGGCTGTCTCGTTTACATGACTGTAGGTGATTTGCGTGATGTTTATTTATTATTAGCTTCAAGGATATTTATTACTTTAATTTAAAATAACTTAACCGGTATTGTTTCTTTACGCACAAATTAACACCAGAATTGCTCCGATCAGATGAGACGTTCTCTCGCTACAGTCAGTGCTTTGAAGCATGGTAAATCGCTGTTTTGTGTTTAAATAAAACTTATGTAGAGATTAATTATTTTAATTTTAAATTAATTAACCGCCATTGTTTTTTTTAAGCAAAAATTGACGCTAGAATTGCTCCGATCAGATGAGCAGTTCTCTCGTCACACTGCTCTCAATCATTGTAAATCGCTGTTTTATCGTTTATGGTTTTAATTAAAATTTATGTGGAGGTTAATCATTTTAATTTAAAATTAATTATCTACCACAGTTTCTTTATGCACAAATTGACACAAGAATTGTTAAAATCGATGACGCATTCTCTCGTTACAATGCTCTCAAGCATTGTAAATTGCTATTTTGTGATTTGTAATTTTAATTAAAATTTTGTTTTAATTAACCGCCATCGTTTTTTTAGCGAAAAAAATTGGCAGCAGAACTACTCCGATCAGATGCGCCGTTCTCCCGCTATAATGGTTGAAGCATTATAGATCACTCGAAATCAGAGGTTCGCGGTGTGGCTTTCCTCGCCGCCTGATGGCGTTATTGCGATAATATTGTGCATGAGGCATGAAGCCGAAGGATCAACCTATGCAATTATGCTTATTGTTGATGAGTAATTATCGTGTAACTCACTTTCTGAAAATCAGGCTCTGGGGTGTAACACGTTAACACGTATCAATGCGGAAAATATATAAAAAGTTGGCTTTCCCTTATTTTAATAGGCTCGGTGGCACGCTTTAAAATTAAAATTTTTCACAGAACAAAACTTGGAATATTTTTTTAATCCAAATCTGTACTTTCTGCAGGTGACAACTTAAAAGGTATCAAATTATTATTTTTTCCATACAAATAAGAGCTAGTAGGTAGTGTGTACTCTGATTTTAAATCATTTCTAAGCGTTTTTAAGAAGCGGTTAATAATTTTTAAATGCATAGTCCTTAAATAAATGGATGCATAAAAAGCTTTCTAGGCTTAAATTGGGCAGGGACAAACAAGTTAAGCGATTAGATCGCCAATTTTGGTGAAACTTATAGGCATATTATTTGGGAAATGCATTTTGCTAGTCGAATAGCAGCAACTCAATAGTTTAGAATCTCTGATAAATGAAGAAAACCAACACATTAACAAAATATTTCGAATTTGATGAGAATAAAACTATAATAAATTATCTGACCGTTCTATCTGTCCTCGCTGAAAACACCTGATCACCATTGATTATGAAATAGATTATAAAAAATGAATTAAAAATGTCTTCAACCAACAGGCAGAGTATGTAGGAGGATAGTTTTCAATATTATCGATATTTCTAAACGATTCATATAAAAAACTATTTGCGTTAAATTTTTTTACAAAAGCAATATGACGTTTTTTTTTTTTTATTGAACAGACACACAATTGTGTACATGAAAGAAATTTATTGTGTCCAGTTCGATGAGTTATGTTAATAGAAAATGTAAAATTAGGAAAATAAAAAAAAAAATGATTTGGAAATTCATATCTATTACCAGAGAATTTAATTAGAATAAAAATAATTAATAAATTCCACATGCTCCACAAGATGGAAATGAAAAGATTTTTATAAAATTTTTATGTAAGTTAGTAAAAGCAATGCCTTATGTGTAGACACGTAGTGCGCTAGCGGAATATTTTGTGTACTAAATTCTCATGGAAATGGTCGCGGGCGATATGATTTGATTAGAGAAAATAAATGTAATTAAACAAAAAGAAAATCACAAGAAAAGCAAAATCATTCGGTTAATTATTATTTTTTGAGTGTTTGAAATTAAAACTAAATTAATTAATAAAATTAAACAAAAAAATTGTTTGAAAACCATATAAATTAAAGAACTAAAAAAAAAAAAAAATTTGTTTAAAAAACCTAAATTAGGAACCGAAAACCCTCTTTGCTTTTGAAAACCATTTAACGGATATAAATTTAAACGTGATTGTGGTTGTGATGGTTGGAATATTGATGATAAAAATGTTGCTGATATTGTTGAGTAAGGTTGTTGCTGAATTTGTTGGCGATCATAAAATATTTTACCAAATGCTACGTTCCGTTGTTTATTCGCCGGTGTACCACCACCCATTGAAGCCGATCCTGCTGGATTTGCATTTGAATCAATTGATGTATTATTATTATTATTATTGCTATTTATGCTATTGTTAAGATTTGTTTGCGATGGCGATGATACAGCAGATAGTGATAATATGCCACCATTACTCGTATTTCCACTATGTGACAAATTTGTCCCGGTTGCGAATGACTGCCGCGGCAAACTACTATAATGTAAATCAATTTGTCGTCTAGATGATGATGGTGGAGTCTAAGATTTTAGGAGCTAGTGTTAAAAAACAGAAAAAACCAAAAAAAAAAAACTTTATTATTTTGAAAGTCACTTACCTTTGGCGCCAACAGTGAATTTTGCTGTAAACTTCCATGGCTGCCGTGATGTGTAGGTACCTGTTGTACATTAGTTGGTGTCGATGTTAACATACCACGTATTGCGTTAACATTATTTGGCCCCAGGGGCGGCCTTTTAATACTATTACTAATATTATTGTTATTTAAATTGGTCGTTCGTAAATCTAAATTCTCCCGTTCTAATGCCGCTTGTTTTAATTTCAAATCACTCATCGCTGAGAGTAATTCTAATTTTTGCGTCTCAAGAGATGAACGTGATAGCATTTCCTGTAATAATATTTGAAAATAATAAAATATATTTTTGATTTTGTGGCCCAAATAAATATTTTTAGATCAAATTTATATTGAAACTACAGCATGCTGATTGGTATGACTATATATACATAAATACTGTTGGGACGATTACAAAATGTTCGTGCACTGATTAACTACAAGAAGAAATACTAAAAGTGTAAGAAGAGATAGGATACTTTTTGTTTGTCAATCTCGCAGCTAACTGTAGTTGCAAATTGGCTTACACGATGCAGTAAGTCCTCTATATTGTTCATCAGCTGCGTTTTTTCGGTAAGTTTTGTCTCCAATTCACTTATCCTTTCGTGCTGAGCTGATACTTGTTCCGATAATACTTGTACTTGTAATGTTAATGATTCTTTATCAGTTTGAAGTCGCCTCAAACGTTCATCAGTATCTTGTCTCTATGGAATAAAAAATAAAAATTATAATTAAAATACAATTAAATAAGTTCATCGGACCCTAAAAAGTTTATGACAAAAAAAAATTTAAAAATATTTTGCACACCTGGTGGTTACCACTGCTACTATTTCGACCCCCGTCTAGGATACCGCTGCCACTATTTGGACCCAACATATTCCGTTGGTCGCATAGGCAATATGGCGGATACGGAGGATAACGTGGTGGACAACACCCTCCACCACCGTATAAATCTATTTGTGAATTACTTAATGTACCATTGCTACCGTATCTATACGGATCATGATGCCTTCGATGATAATCCATCATTCGTAGTTCTTCACGACTTCGCTGTAAATTCCAATAATGTTGATCCCATTGTGAATAAGCGGATATAGGTGGTGGAGGCGGTAACTCCCAGTATTTTGGAGATCCACGCCTATGTAAATGATACGACTGATCAACTAGACAGCTGCCACCACCAGTTCGTTCAAACGTTCGATCTTTATGCTCTGACTTTAAACTATTATTTCCACTCCCGCTATTCGAGTTTGTACAATTTACGACACAATTCTCTTTCAAAGAATGTGTACTGCGCGACTTACTATCACGTTCTTGTCGATTTGTGGTATTACCATGTCGGCGTCTATCTAAACTATTGCCAGATGGACGCGGAGGTTTACCACAACTTGCTGTATTATTATTATTTGCTAAAACGCTATGTTCATTTATTCCACCTCCTCCCCCTCCTTTTCCTCCCCCGCCAACACCTCCTGATTTCGGTTGTGTATTTGATTTTTTATTTGTAGTGTTTTCGAGTGAATTTTGATTATCACCATTTCGTACCCATGTAAAATCATCGTCACAACATGTTGAATCATCTTGAAGAGGAAGAGAATAAGAAATTTTTCTTGGATTTTTTTTTTTTTTTTTTGATTTATTCGGTTATCGGTTTTTTGTTAATGCTTAAATTAAATTACGATAACAGTGTTTACATACATAGAGAAAATTTGAAATTCAAATTCGTATATTTCAAGGATTGAATCAATTAACGAAGTAAAATAAATGAAGTATTTTATATGGAACAAACAAACAGGTAAATAACAAATATCCAATTTTTGCAATTTGTTGACTGTTCGTTGAAACTTTTGAAAACTTCGGTATCGGTATAATTTAAACACGTAAAGTAAGACTCGGTTTTTCATAGGTTTGTCTGTTATAAAGGTCTTTTTCTCATTTTTATTCCTGGCTCCAAGTTATTGGAACGCACTGTTCTCACCGAGACTGAACAATTCTGGAGAAATTCAGAATTTCTTGAAACTGCTGGTAGTGTGACTTTCATATTGTAACGTTAAGACAAAATTATTGGTGTTTTCCGTTAATCGATCACCAAACCACCGAGGAAAAAATTTATTCTTCAATAGACTAAGATACATTTACTTAGCAACAAAAAGGATTTAAGAAATTTTCAAAATTTGTTCAACGACTATACCAATGCAGTTTCGGTTTCTAGGCACTTCTGGTTCTCCATACTATTGGAGCAATTAAAGCAGCTGTTAGAGTTGAGTATTGTATATCAGCACAAGTTTATTAAACAATTAAATTGTTTTTTAAAACATTACGCTTGGTAGAGCAAAATTTTTGTCGAACCGAAGAAATTGAGCAATTATTTTTGATAACCTTGAAATTACCTGCCAAGGTCACTTTCAATTTTAGAGTATAAGCGTACACATACACATTTATTTTAATGACAACTTATTTTACGCTTTACTTTGAAAGGTAGGAAATGTTTCAATGAGAAAAACAAAGTGGAACTTGATAAATACTTAGTTAGGAAACATTTTTTTCTACGATCCTTTATTTTCAAGATTATGTTGGTTCGAAATATTTAGATGGTTTAATTTAAGTAGTTCACCCTGAATAAACAAGTGGAATAGCCTTGACAACTAGCTATACTTGACGTAGTAAAACACGATTAACGAAAATTTTGGGTCGATATGTTGGGTTTAAACTCAAAAATTCCTAAATCCATTTTATTAAATGGCAGTTTGGAGAGTCACACCCTACACAGACTGTAGTTTAATAAATCCGATTTAGCTAAACTAGTTATAAGTATTCTATGCAAAAACAAAGGGATTAGCTAAAATCGAGGTTGACACACTGCGACTAATCACGAAAAATTCACTAAATCGGTTTTTATTAAATCGCAGTGTGTCTAGGGTATAAGAGCGCTGACAGAGTGCGGTTTGATAAATTTGATTTAGTGAATTTTTCGAGTTAAGCCGTAGTGTGTCAACTTTGGGTTTAGCGGTTAGATGTTTTAAATTTAAATTTTAGCTTTCTACAAAAAATGTCAGCTCCGTAAGAAATTTGGCGGAATAGATTACTAGAATGGAACCAGATTGAAATGGGATATAATTTTGGTAAAGAACATTGCTAACTTTTTCGAGGGTCCTGGAATATCGCGCGCAATTAGCTTTGCTTTACGAAATCCATATTGCAGCTAATTTATTAACTAGAACATGAGCTGTTTTGGAAAGGAGGAAGAGCCAATTCGCTGAGTTGTAGATAAGCTAATGGCCGAAAAATATTTTACTCCTGGATATACATATCGTTAACGTCAATTGACAATTACATACTTTTTTTTTCAATATTTTTAGATACGTAATTGTGAATTGACATCAACGATATTGAGGTACCCCACGAACCTGAAAGTCTAAAACATAGTTTTATCGTCAGTATTCTAACTTTGAATTTTAAAGAATTTCGTAAAACTCGTAAATTGTCCAATAAAATGTTTTTACATTAGTTTGAGTCACAAGCTCGAACAAAGGTTAAGATTTCGTTTGGTAAACCTCGCCAGGCATAATTTCAGTGGTTTGGAAAATGAAAGCCAAAATCCATTATACATTTTAAAATCACAAGCAAAGTAAATTATTAGGAGAAAAAGGAAATTATTTAGGAGAAAATTGAAGTAGATATTAAAGTACTAAACAAAATGGACCATAGTTAAATATAAATTGCCAGTTTTTAAAATGTATTGTTGTCTTTAGGCTTGAAATCATCTAATTAATGCTTTAGCAAATATTAGTTTAAATCTTTTCACTTAAACCGCCGACATTGCATTTATACAACTTAGCGGAAAAATTACTCGAAATTTAATATTTCAGTGTTGATTTAGTCTTAGGCTGACTAATTCCTAGTGAAATATCTTTTAGACGTAAATCATTTTCATCGGTTTTCACAATTTGGTCATTATATTGACATTAAGTGGGGCATTTGACAATCGAAAAGTGTTTACGGAATTTGAATGCTAAATCTATCGACATTAAGTTAAGACGCACAACTAATGAACGTTTTGAATGAAGAAAGTGATTAAAAATCTCCTGGGGGCCTATTCTCGAATTCCACATCCATTTTCCACATGTGGACATCTGTCAAAACTCATAAAAATTGAATTTTTTCAGTACTAAGGGAATATTTCCGAATGGGTATAAGCATGTGAAAAATTCCCCATATAGGAAAATGTCAATGCCGCATGTGTTTTATATATGAATTACAATTTTCGAACGTTTTTTTGTGAACTTTGACAGATGTCCACATGTGGAAAATGGATGTGGAATTCGAGAATAGGCCCCCTGGTTGTAAAATGAATACTACAAATGGAAATCAAAATCGAAATATTTCCCATTTTTTAAACAATAAATATGGTAGTCACATAAAAAGGAAGATGAAATCCGTCATGAATGAAAATTTTCATCTGGCAAAACGTATAAACAACAACATTAAAGAATTCCTCCAGCATAAACGTTTTGCAGCGATTAGAAAACACGTTCGGCTTCTTGTTCATGATGATCTGAAGGAGAAACCAATTGCGATAATAACGAAATTTTCTGTCGAAACATTTACTTATGTGGTGTTTCTTAGATTTTTAGTACTCAGATCGATCAGATCAATTAGATCCGAAACAGTGCTGTCGAAGTGAGTACAATCGGAGTATTTGTACTACTTTCGCCTAGTGGTTACTCCTGTGCTCCGCTATTTCATTCTATTCTCGCCTTTTTTAATAACTGCTGTACTAATAATACATTTACACAATATCTTAACTTATCGGAATTGTTTGCAATAATTATAATATTCTGGGAGATAGCTGGCTTTTTCATAAAACATTTTTTCAAAGCTAATTTAAAATGGTTTCTGTCATCCTCAGGCAAAAACCGATAAAACTGGTTTCTTGCAGTAATGTGCCAGTCACAAATATGTAAAATTTGTGCGAACTAAATTACTTCAACCTCACAATGGGTTTTTTCAGAATCTGAAGATTTGTTGGTAAAACTTATAAAAACATCAAGCCACTCTGTATGCGGCACCAGATAAACTCAAACATGATTATTTTGAGATTACCTGATTTTAACAAAAAATCTTTTATCTACTTTGGCTAAATATTTAGATTAGGACCTCCTGAATACAAAAATTACGCTGCAAGACAAATTATGCGGCCATTTATCCTTAACGCACAAAAACGATGTGTGGAAGTATGGATTTACAATACTCTCAAATCCTTCCATAAGCTTAGAATAGGACCCTCTTTTATAGGGATATAAAAATAATACTTTTCAGACTAGGTAGAAAGTTGTATGGAAGTTTTGGATTTAAGCAGTGTGATATGGGAAATTTCATTGGTCCAATACGCCTTGACATCAATATTCTCAAATAATTTGCTTGCATTTGAATAAAATCCAGTCCCCCTTGCATCTTTCTTCTCTAGCAAGGTTAAATGCCGACAGCAGAAATTGCCTTTCAGTTTTATTTTGACATTCTTCTTCTCGCCTAGGTAGGATATAAGGTGATCATACCTCTTGCAAAATTCAGGAGGAACCACAAAAATAATAATTTCAACAAAATTTAATTCGAACTCCAACCCAAATGCTGGCCCAATGTTTACTCTTTATATATATATATATATATATATATATATATATATATATATATATATATATATAGGAACAAATATGTGTGTTCCATTCGGTGCTCCAGGCGAACAAAATTGTTTGAGTTGGCTGTGTATGGAAAAAAAATTTGGCAAATCTAATTTTTGATTTATGGTATCGATCATGATCACAATTAGCACGAATAGTTCTAGTCGTTGGGCCTTGTTTTATTTTTAAAACTCTTATTCCAGCTCTGCCTTACGGTATAAAATTTTTTCAGGCCATGAAATAAATAGGAACTATTTAAAGAATTTGCAAAATATTGTATATAATAAATATCACTAAAATCCATCAACAAATGTGCTTATTCCATCCGTTTGATTCAGAAGAATGAGAAGATAGTCTCAATTAGCTAAGTATATGTCTAAGTAAAAACAAAGAAAAATTGGTGAAACAATGGGTGCGTCCGAAACGGAAAATATGCATTTAGCGAAGACACAGTTTTTATGTTCATTTTTAACATGTTGTTTGATATCAATTTATATTTAAATTAATCATAATTATCGATTTATCAATTCAGAGTTGTCGAAATTCAATTAATTTAATGATTATAGAGAAATTTAATTTTATTTAACGCATTTCGGACGCATCCATTGTTTCTAGTTATGTTTCTAGTGGTGTTATGCAGTATTTCCTGAATTTGGCTCTTATTTTATTGATCAAATCCGACCCCAAATGAAGTGACCCGAGGAATTTTCAGGGTGTGAATAATTCTGTTTTATATTAGGAACTGTAGATGGAATCGGCTTTATAACTCAGGCATAAAACTACACTAAAATCCATTGCCAAAGGTGCTGCATTTGGTGCTGGAACCTAGAAATTTAGAAAAGGCCTGGAGTGGTAATGAAAGTATAACACAAATTTTTCTTTGGCAAATCTAATTTCCTTAAATTTTTTCTCATAACCAAAGTGGCATTATAGTGTTTTGCAATATTTGTTGAATTCTGGCCTTGTTTTATTTAAGAAACACCATTGAAATTTATTGTCTGACTTAGCCAAAACATTTGATGATCAATGAATTAGTTAAAGCACCACCAAATCAAGATTCAAGTTAGTAAGTTTAAAACTTTTTTAGAGGAAATTTTACCAAGTGCATTTTTGTGACCAGTCGTCACCACCAAACCAATATTAACAACATATTTCGAGACTTAATAACTGTCCTGTTTTTTAAGTCTTCGTCCAGGCTTAGTCATTTTTGACCTGGTCACCCCCTAGGCACCTGAATTTCGTGGATCGGTACTGTTTTCTACGAGAAAAATTTAAAAAACCCAAAACGATAATCTAAAAATATCTGTGATTTCGTGGAGAGTTGTGACCATGTTAAAAAAAACTATTTAGTTCGAGCGGCATACAAGAAGCTTAACGCTTTAATAGTAAAATAAATAAAGAGCTCTAAACCAATAATTAAAAAAGTTTTCTTTTAATATTCCAATTTGGCTCAAAAACTAAAAACTATGTTAGTGTAATTTACTAACAATTATTTATGTCTAAGGTCTACCTATTGTATTTCGTATGTACTCCCTTCTGACTAGAAACACTGCCCTGAAAACGTACTCCGTTTAAAGTATTCAGAGCGACAGCACCACCGATCCTGAGACTGAGATACTGACACTGACATCAATTAACTGGAGAGAAACAACCTGTTGACTGTTTTTATCAGGCTGACTCTGTTAAAACCCAGATCAACCCTCGAACGAAGTGGAGCAATCCCTTAACCTCAATCGAACTTTAAAACTGTAATTCTCCAATTCCACAAACCACACCATAATATTTATGTTTATCCGATTACTTACACAACATTTCAGTTCACACAAAACTATCACACAGACTGACTTAGTGAATTATAAACTATTTTATTAAAATTTCGCCCGTGTCAATTTTTTTTTTTTTTTTAAATAAGACAACAAATTGGCAACATAAGCAGGCTGAGACTTTATCCACTTGTGAATGTGATAGAGGAAATATTTAAATATTTTTATAAACAATTCTTAAATTTTTTGCTCAAAATACGATACATAAGCAAAACGTACCCTAATTTACCACTAACACGTCATTCCTTGTGTATTTCACATTCAACCTTAAAATTGTCGGCATCTTTAATAAAAGTTCTTTATTTTTTTATTTAAAAGGTTTGCCTTCGAACTTCCCTTAAAAAAATTTTAAACCTTCTCCGTTTGACCATTCCGATGCTGCCTAAGGCTTAAATAGTTGTGTTTTATTCTTTTTTTTTGCGTTTTTCTAATGCTCATTAATAACCGTCATAAAATGTATAGCGATAATTAAATAAAGTTAGTCAATTAAATTTGGCGATTGAATTTACGGTTTTTAGGATCAAAATAATTGACAGTCTTGTCTGGTCACACTTACTTAAGGATCAATTACTTGCGGAATGAAGTTAAAACAAAGTGTGTAAGCTGAAGCGAAGCTTCTAATAGTAGTACCGGCTCCCGAAATTAGAAACATCATATTAGAGCCCCATTTCCATCGCATGTGTCGATTTTCTTCATAACCGGTTAAGAATAGTCAAGCTCCATTCCAATCGCACAGAGTTGCGTTAAAATTAAGTATAAACCATATGGACGTTTCTTTGAAAATAAAACGAAAGTAGAATGTAAAGTGGAAACTTTGTTAGACAAAACAAAAACTTGAAAAACATGAGACTTCGAACAACTGTACTGTTTTTTTAAGGAAATTTTTTTAGATTTCGTCCAGGTTTCCAGTCTAGATACCGACTGTGGTGTCGTCTGCAACATTTCTTTAAATTGCACCAACATTTCTTCCAATTCCCCAAAATTAGCTTTGTGAAAATGATGAATAGGTTCGCATATTTGACAAGTCCGTATTGGCATACATCTGCCAAAATTACGCTTTTGAAAATGAAAAGAGTTCGACACTAAAATTGCTTTAAAATAAATTTTCCACTAGCCATTTACAGTTTCGCTGACCGGTACTCTGCCCTACTAGAAAAACTTAAAAATCTCAAAACGATAATCTAAAAATATTTGTGATTTTGTGGAGAGTTGTGGCCACGTTTAAAACTATTTAGCTCGAGCAGCATATACAGGGCTTAACGCTTTAATAGTAAAATGGATAAAGAGCTCTAAACCAATAAATAAATCACTTCTCTTTTAATATTCAAATTGGCACAAAAACTAAAAACAATTTTAGTGTAATTTGTTGGATCGTAATTTTTCTTAAACGCCAACAATTATTTATGTCTAAGGTCTAACATACTGTACTCCCTTCTGACTTCAAATACTCCCCTGAAAATTTAAAACCTACTCCGTTTAAAGTTTTCAGAGCGACAGCACTGAAATAAGAAACACAGCATAAGACTGTGTCCGAACCCTGTGATAAATATTTTTTAGTACTAATTTTTGACATTTATTTTGAAAAAACCGCACACATCCAAATTATCACAGTCTATCCTATGACAAATTTTGACTTTTACAAACTAAATTCTTTTAATGATTTATATAGTTGCATTAGCGTTTTATTTCAAAGAAAATGATTGTCACCACTCGCTGTTATGAATATGTGTTATTTTTGACTCCCTTGCTAAAATTGTTTATGGCATTTAAATAGCATAAGTACGCCTTAATTCGGTGTCAAATGGCAAACCCAATGATGATGGAGACTACAATATCTCCAAATTGAACTATATTGTGTAGTGTAAGAGTGTTGTGCACATCCGATAAATATATCCAGAAATCGGAAATTGTCATCACACATTTAAATATGGGCGGGCCAATTTCCTAATGTGTTTATCGTGTATCTGCATTTTCTATTCGCATTACACTTATCCAACACCATAGCCTAATTATCAAAAATATTGACTTTAGGGACTTGCCGAGTATCGCTCAGCCACTACAATTATTACAAACGTTTCAATAATGGTTGACATTTATATAAGCATAACAGATCCGGTTTACTTCTGAACACCATTCATTCCATTTTTTGTCCAAAAATCTTCCCATTTCTTAGAAATTACTCTACTTAAAATGACACAACAAATGTTCGAGGCGTGTAAATGTCAAAAATTAATACTAACAAATATTTATCATAGGTTTCGGGCACATTCTTAAAGTAAAATTCATTCAAATTTCAAATTAATGTACTTAATGTTTAATTACTGTTACTTACGGGTAATATTGACCCACCCCAAAGTGAATGTAACAATTTTCTACTCCAATGATCCCTTTAACTTATTAAAATCGATTTGAAAATTAAAAAAATTTAACCTTATCCATGTCTAAGAAAATCGATATCTCAAAATTTCCTTCTATTGGCAAACATCTCACTATGATTTGATGATAGGCCTACACGTGGGTACTTTAATCATGCTGATACGTTAAAATTTCATTTTGAGTGTACCTACTAAGATCCAATTTTCAAAGAAAGTAATAAGTAAGTAAAATTTAAAATTACTTTTGAATACAGAATTATGAATTTTAAGGAAATTGTAAAAATTGTAAAATTTTTTATTGGACTGGAATACCTTTTGGTAGATTTGCTTTTTTGACTGAATACCTTTATACACCTGTATATTTTTTTGCTCAAGGCTTATGAGCCGTGGCGCCAGAGACCTCCTTGTAGCTTCTAAAGACATTATTCCCAATTTGTTTTTCCGGGGGTTATATTTCTTTTAAACGGACACAATAATGTCCTAAAAAAGATTTAATATAACTTAGAATGGAAATTTCCATTTTCCAGAATATTTTGAACCTATTTCGGACGCTCCCACTGTCTAGTTTTTTGATTGAAGTACTTTTTGAAAAGCCATTTCAGACTAAAAATATTTTGACTGAGTTAACTTGGAATTTTTGACCGGGCGAAATTCCTTTCTTTTTGACTGAAGTGTTTTTGACACCTGAGCCAACATGCAGGTACATATATGAAGGCATTTCAGCAAACAACAAAAAAAAAACACAAAACCAAACAAAACGTATCCAAGTCATATCCAAGTCTAGAAATTTGTCACTGAAATACCTTTGAGAAAAGGTATTTGAATCAGAAAATTCGTTTGATGTTAAAACGCCGAATGTCAAAAGGCCGAATATAAAAAGGGCGAAACGCCGAATGGGTCGGAACTCGGAGTCGGACGTCCGAATGTCGAAAGGTCGAATTTCGAAGGGCCGAATGTGTCGAACGGCCGAATGTGTCGAAAGGCCGGATGTCTAAAGGCCGAATGTCGAATTATCGAATGGGTCGAATGGCCGAACGTGTGGAATAATCGATTGGAAAATTTTTCCTTCACTTAAAACCATTGAATTTATTTCTTGATGTAAAATGATTTAAAGAAATTGAAAACACGTGCTAATACATCCTCTACATGTAGCATATTAATGTAATCAAATTTTGTCGGAAAAATGTGTTTCTTATTTTTGTGTTTTTTTATTTATTGCTATATGATGTATTCATGGCGTTTTTTACGGTCGTTAGGGCATATTTAATTACGGAATATGGGTTGAGTATAATATCTCGACAAACGCTATATCGAAATCACAATCTCGACTTTAAAAATATCGAATTTCGAAAATCTCGAATCGAAAATTATTGTTTTACATACAATTTTTCATGTTTTGAACTTTTGATTTGAATTTATCGATTGTTGATTAATTAAACTGATTATTAAATATTAAAATATAAATACAAATCATATTACAAGTTTTTAAAATTCTATTTAGAGTTGTTATCTAAAAATTCTAGAAACAAACAAAAATCGAAAAGTTAAAATTAAAATTTACAAAATTTCTATAAAATTAAATTTTTCCTTAAGAATCCTTAATATTAATTAATATTAATTTATCCCTCATACTGCTTCTACTAAAAGGTTTACCATAAGTGTTTTAAGTTGTGTTTTGGTTGGCTTAATTCGTTGTGTTAGTACGGAATTGACGAACGTATTAAAACGGATTGCGAATTTTTATTAAATGGGTAAATGCTTCCTCAACCTTACAGACACAGATCAAAGGAATTTTATCGTTTGTATCGCTTCTAACGATAGGTGTACCACAAATGTTTCAGGTTGTGACAAAAGTATATAACTAAATTTTTTCATTTATATTATACAGAATATTTTTCTGGATTTTAACGAGATTTTTTTCTTCATTTTATCTATTTCATTACTCTGGACTGTAAAATTTCTGATTTTTTTTCGCCTAAATGTAGGAATCTCAAGAAATTATTTTCAAATTAAATTAAAAAAAAAATTAGTGTTTCGAGATTATAGCATTCGAGAAATAATTCGGCGATATTCTAAAATTCGATTACTATTCCATGGAAGATCACAGTACGGCATATGGTACACTACGGAATATTTCATTAAAGGCATTGCCACATAGAAAACAAACGAACGATTTTTTAAACCGAAATTTCCAATTTTTAACAAATTTTGTATTTCTACAATGAAAAAATTTTCATTAAAGCAACTTCATTTTCATCTTTTGTCGGACGACGAGTCGAATTTCGTCCGACAAAAGATTAAAATACGTTTTCTTTAATGAAAATTTTGGAATTTTAACAATTTTTGTTGTTGTCATAAATTTGAAACATTTTTTAATAATGTTGGCATTGTACAAATAACAGCTTTGTCAAAAAATAAAATTGTCGGTTTAAAAAATCGTTCGTTCGTTTTCTATGTGGCAATGGCTTAAGGCATATTTCAATGCGGCATAGGGTACACTACGACATATTTCAGTACGGCACAATATGGCATATGGTACAATACGGCATGTTTCATTACGGCCTTTCTTTACATGCACACATTCGGCCTTTCGACATTCGGCCTTTTGGCACATTAGGCCTTTCAACATTCGGCCTTTCGATATTTGGCCTTTGGACCCTTTCGACCCATTCACCACTTCAACGTTTAGCCTTTCGACATTCAGCCTTTCGACATTCCGCCTTGTGACATTCCGCCTTTCGACCCTATTCCATAAAATTTGTTTGGGAAATTTTTTGACTGAAACGAATTTTGTGTCTATACAGTAAAATGTTTTTGTCTGTAACTCTGTAATGTTTTGAATAATTTTCCGTGGAATTCCTTTTTTAGAGCTACTTGACAGAATTTTTCTTTCAAAAGGTATTTTAGTCACAAATACGAAAAGAATCCCAGTCAAAAAAGTTTTGGCTGAATGCCTTTTTAATTTTTTGAATGAACTGTCTTCTGAAAAGGCATTTCAGTCCGTAACTATTTTGACTGAGTTGTCTTTTAATTTTTGACTGAAACTTTTTTCTGTTTTTCACTACAATATTTTGACTGTCTTTTAGAGGCAATTTTTGGTGAAAATGAAGGAATAATTTTTTAACGAGCTAAACCGCTCATATAACCGCGAATTATTCATATATCATCATAACTATTTGAGAAGGATTTAAAGAGTTGAAAATTTAAACAAGAAAATTAAAACATTGTGAAAATTTCGAAAATTTTATTAATCTAACTCAGAAATGTTTGCATTAAAAAGAGAATCTCATTGGTAATATCAGCATAATTTTTACGAGTAGAATCTTCAATATAATTTAACTTTGAATACAGATCGGTTAAAAAGGGTGACCAACTAAATTCTAAATGAAATCGCTTAGGAAACCTAGGTAACTACAATGAACTAGGCTTTTTTACAACAAAACTTCGTGAATTTAGGCCTAAGGAAATTCCATGAGAGCATAATTAAGTCAACATTTCATTTTGAAATTAGGCCGGAATCGCTTAGGTCGAATTTCCGAAGCTTTGAATCGTTTCTTGTGTAATTTCAATATTGAATGAAAACAGAATACAATTTTTAATGGTTTTTGAATTGTACTCGTAATCAAAACATACTTTTTATAAAACTGATGAGTGGGTCGCATCTTAAATAAAACACTATAAAATTGAGGTAATAAATGATGTACATTGAGATTTTCTATTTTGATTGCTAATGTTTATTCTATCATCATTGACCGTTGCGATTGATCATCGGATATATTTGGTTTGCAGGTTTTTTACAGGTTTCTACAAAAGGTTTCAATTGCAAGCTTTATACAGAAAAATAATTTTAAAGGCTTGTAGCCTTGTAGTAATTTATATTGCCTTGTATTAAATTTACTTGCTAATTTTGTGATAACTCGACTTTCTTTCTCAGACGAACAAATATTTGTTGATTAACTCATCGGGCACCCATAAATATAAACGTATATGATTGATGGCTCAAATTATTGCCACTTCGTCGGTATGCACACATATTAATCAAACTCCTTACGCTTAAGTGGATATAAATGTTTGGATACCACATTATTTATTATTAATACAATAAAAACTCTCGATATATTTATCACATTATTACATGCCACTATATTAACCAAAGAAATTGAAAAGACATATCCTTACCAAATCCTATAAATATGTATGTATGAGTATGTATGTATATATAGAACGGCGGAAATCGAAAATTGTCATATTACAAGAGAGTGAAATAAAATTAAGTCGGTCAAATTTCTGTACATTTGCTCAGACCCAAATCAAAAAAACCCATCAATCCCATATCCATAAAAAATATATAAACTACAAAATTTGGTTTTCTATTTCCCAATTTATAGCGGTCATATTATATTGTATATTGATTCCATCACAAAAAAAAAAAAAAAAAAAATTTCCTCGGATAAACGTAAACGAAAAATGGGAAATAGATTTAGATGCTTGTCATATCTAAATTAAATTGCTATAAATACATATACACACACGAATACAATCATAAAAAATAGTTTACAAACCAAAAAATTCATAAAATCGTTTATCACAATTATTCCTTTCATCATCCACATCAAACCGTGCATCACTACTATCTTCACCACAACTATTCGGCGCATCATCATCATCACCATGTTCATAATCACTTTTATTATTATTGCTGCCACTCAATTCGTCTGGCGTACTAGGCTGTGATTTAATATTTAAACGTGATGATTTACTACCACTACCCCCAATACCACCTTCTCGGTACGAAGACGAATCATCATCATCATCATCGTCATCATCATAGTCATACTCATCGGATAATCCCATTAAATTATTATTATCACTATTACTTGCTGCCGAATTATTTGGTTTATTACAATCACGAAAATCATTTAACGTATCATCATTAACACCAAGTGGACTCGAACTATGACATGATCGTACATCTGCAGCGGCCGCTTCCAGTGAATCGATTGACACAATATCATCGTAAAATTTGTTATTCATTTTTTGATATAAATAAAAACCAGATGTTGTTATATTCGGTGGAATTGAATTAAAATTATTTAGATGATGATGATGATCATCATCATCATGATCGTAATGATCATGATGGTTATGATGAAGTAGATGTTGATTTAGATGAGGATGATGATGGTGATGAGTATGCTGATGATCACAATTATTTATTAAATCTATTTTTGATGGTTGCGGTGGAATAGGCGGTGGCGGTGGTGTATTTGATCTATTATTATCCATCATTCGTGGTGGCACGGGCGGTAATGGTACTTCAAGAAATACTGTATCATCACTAGAAATACTACGTTCGAATATATTTTCAGTTAATTTTTCATTATTTTCCATCGAATTCATTTTTAGATGTGATTTGCATCACACAAAGTATAAAATTAAAAAAAAAAACACCAAAAAAACTCGCGATCACACACAACAAAATAAATTAAACAACGATCAATTTTTATTTTTATTTAAGAAACGAAAAAAATAGAAAGAATATTTTAAGAATAAAACTGTATTATTTTTTTATTTTGTATTTTTTTTTTTTTTTTTGTTAACAAATAAAGCGATTAGAAAAGACTGAAAATTTAGAGAAAATAAGACAAAATTATGTATTTCTTATTTTGTTTTCGTTTTCGAAGAAATCTCTCAACGAACGAGAGAGAGGAATTTTCCTTTCTTTATTTCATTTCACCCAATCGCGCGCGCAATGTGTATTCCTCTGTTTGTATACAATACAAAAATAATTTTATACACAAGAAAAACTCATCAACAGACAGACAGTATGCTGAAAAAATATTGGACTCGATCGTGATGAATTATAAGCAGGGTGGTACAACTATTGGTTCTCTTCGATATTGGTTTGTTGGTTATTTCTACCATTTTCTCAACGGAGAATACAAACTTGATAGATTTCGACTTTATGTTTTGTTAGTAGGTACGCACTTAGGCAAAATTGCGATTGGAGAGACATTTTTTTACGGAAATTTGGATAGACAATCAAAACCTCTGTTAACTTTAGATTTCGAACTAAATATAAACGAGAGTACAATTTAGAGTGTTAAATTTGGAATTAATTTTATTTACGTAATTTTCGGTGGCAAAAATTACAATTTGAATTTTGTGAAATGAAGCCTGGGTAAATACAAGTTTATTCAAAATTACCGGAATAGTTAAATATCTCGAATTGATTCGAGTTTTTAGTAAAATCGTTCATACGAAAGTTGTAACGTTTAGACAAGTATATTAAACAACGATATTTATTTGAACTAGCGATTGACATTGGAAGGCAAGGTCACCGTGAAAATAATGGCTATTTATTATTACGGAATCATATAGCTGAAGTCAAGACCTTTTCATACACATTTTTGCTTCTAACTTCGATTAACACTTTTTCATCTTCAAGCTCATAACTAGGAAACTTTAGATTGAAGATGGAAAAATTGTCTCCGAAAAGATCTCGTTACTTTCTTGTCTGCTTACTGCCGTTTCCTCGAACCTTTGCTTTGAATTTACACGAACTAAAGACAGATAATCTACAATAAAATTATATTTAGTATTTTTCAGTTTCCAGTACCTTTTAAATTTAAGAAATTATTAAAGGTTAGTTTTTGAAAGCTATATCTCCAAATTGGTATAACTTCGATTCCCGAACTAAACAGAAATTTGATTCCTAAAGCTCTGGGAAAATCGAAGAGCTTTTATAGAGCTTTTATAACTTAAGATCTTTTTTATTAACAAATTTCCAAAATATCCTTAAATATTGTCGGGAATTTATGAATTTGTATTAGTAAATTTCCGGAGCTTTTATCTTAATTGAGCATTTTTAGAAATTGGTTCCATAAATTTCCCAAGCTTTGTAATCGCTGAATATTTTTAGAGGTTAAAAACTTATCTAGTTATTCTTCAAGTTTTAAGAAGCTAGAACTTTGAAGTTCTTGAAAATTAAATAGCTTATATGGTTAGTCGGTTTAAACGAGCTTTTATCTAATTTGGGAATATTTAGAGTTTTGAGAATGAAAGTTTTCATTTGGGGTTTTTAAAAGTCAAATTTCTGAAGGTTTTACCAAGTCTGCTTTTTTTTTGAAGTTGGATTATTTAGTTTACAATTTAGTGGCACTAAAAGATTCAGGAAAATAACGTAACGTGATCAAAACCAGAGCCTGAAAGTTTCAAGTTTTTCTTAAAGATTCTAGTGAATTTGTTACTGACTGGTTGGCGTGAATTCTTCAAAACACATTGAAACATACCATGCGGTTTAGCTTTAAAATCATGGATCTGGCAAATTAAAGAGCGGTTACAAGAGCATTTCGTTACAAATAATTTCACATTTCCAGATTCAAAATTCAAATTAAAATTTCCAGTTCTACATTAAAATGGCAACAATTGAAAATATTGTGACGGTGACACCTAGATTGTAATAGAACAAGTTAAATAAATAGCTCAATGTTTTACTGTACTAAAATGGAATTTTCCATGCTAAAATTGTTCTAAATGTTTCTACACTATTCTTACTGGAAAAGTCATGAACTTTCTATAAAGTTTGGTTTGTGTATATAAAAAAGGCGAACGAGATCGAATTGGACTATTCGAATTTGGAACGCGATAGTGTAAGATTATTATTAGTATTTGGTAATCGATAGTGTAAAGATTAAAAAGGAATTAAAAAGTGATTTAAAAAGTTTTTTAGCGCGAAATAAAAATTATAAGTGATCAATAAAATTGTGTAAAAATTAAATAAAGTGATTTTGTGAATTGTGCTGAATTAATATTTGGTGTGAAATAAATAAATCCGTTGGTAATAAATTGAATTGATTTTGTTTTTATTCACAATCCAGTGATTCGAACCTTGAGTGACAAGGCAAAAACGTAACATTATGAAAATAATTGAAAATTTCACTCTGGCAGTTTACTTTTCAATTAGTAAAAAACTTTTAAGCTTTAGCGACAACCAATTTTTGAAAATTTCTAAAAACAATTTAGAAAACCTAAATTTTATGAAAATCGTGAATTTGGGGTGGCATCGAAAACTTGGGATGCCAAATTGAATTAAACATTGGGATTTTAAATTGGAATTATAATGAAATTTATCAAATTTTGACTTTTGTAAAATTTATATAAAATTTTACAGTAGAATTGGATAATTAAAATATGAGTTAATAGAGAACACGATCGACGTTTAATATTTGAAAGATCAAATTTTGGTCCCAGAGCAAATTAGAATTAAAATATCAAAGGCGAATTCTGAGAATATCTCTTCTTCTCTAAAGAAATTAATTTCCTTCTTATTTATTTTTAATAGTGCATTCCTGGTATAGACGAACGGGTAATGGATCTTTGGTAGCTTCACCGAACTTTTTGCTGTTTTGTTCGCCGTAATTGCAAGGATTACTTTATGGCGTTTTCAGCCATGTTAGAATTTAGCAAATATATACTGATTCAGCTTTAAGCTTAGTCGTATTTACACCTAAAGCTAAAACTGGACATAAAATTGAACTTTTCACAAGGTCTAAAATTTAACTGACTTCAAAGCGAACGTGATATTTTTTAACTGGAGGAATTATCGTCAACATGAGATGAAAGAAGTAAGATGTTTACTTCTTTTCAGGTGGGCTCAAGAGAGAGTGAATGGAAAAATCTGAAAAGTTTGTTCGCGGAAACGTCTCTTGATTAAAAATAAATGAGAAGTGTATCGAGTTGAGGAGGATATCAAACATCTAAAATTGGCCGAAGGCTATTAAAATCAATAATATACCCTTAGTTCAATGGTTACTATACTAAACAACTGAATAAACGTTTAAATTTGTTAAAATTCTCGTTTAAGAGCGGTTTAAAACGAGCCGAAAAAAAACATCAGCAAAAGTAACATTGACTCCCAAAATATTCAAATAAGTAAAACTAAAACAAAAAACGAATGCTATAAATTTCCAATTTCGTGCCATCGTTGTGTAAAGAGGTCGAACGGTAACATGTATGAATTATAGTCTAAAATGCAAAATTATAAAAAAATGTTATATGCTTCGATAAATCCTGGAATTTATATAAATATTGAAAAAGCGAAAGTTTGAGGGCGGCAGCCCTTGTTCTAAGGTATTAAACGAATAAAAATATCTTAAGCCTTTTTA
This sequence comes from Tipula vernalis, assembly GCA_958295665.1. Lineage (NCBI taxonomy): Eukaryota > Metazoa > Arthropoda > Insecta > Diptera > Tipulidae > Tipula > Tipula vernalis. The sequence goes on from OY282559.1 coordinate 347,491,431, forward strand.
TGGATAACTATAACAATTTCCTGAAGCGATTGGTGGTATGGCTGTCCCGAAAAACGAATTCTTAAAAAAAAAACTAAAAATGAAAATCTTGAAAATACTAAACTCGAAAAAAAAATGCTGAAATATAAAATTCTTTCCAAAAATTTCGAACAAATTCTGAAAAATATTCATACCAGCTGCAAATTCCAGGATTTCTCGAACAGGCTTAAATTTTCCAAAATATTGTATGTTATAAATTTGTACTTTTCTTACCTCGCTTTGCACAAGGTTTTAGTTTCTCAAACGGGATCCCTTTTTCTGTCTCAAAATTGTGACAGGGAAATTCCGGTTCTCGATTTATTTATTTTAGGGACTCTTTTAACTCAATAACTGCACAAGAATAATTTTATTATAACAAAACATCGGTTTAAGATCCTAATTGGGGATTGGCCTGTCTCTTATTTCCGATTGTCCCTTTCGATTCGACCGTAGACAATTTGAACATCTCGTACAAAAGTTTATCCATTTAAAGCATTTACAAGGCAAATTCAGGCCAATTACAAAGAAACTTACCTATTTCTTAACCGATCACGATTAAAATGGGACTTCGAAATGAGTTTTAGGTGGAGTTCTGGAATATTGTCAGAATTGAAATACATTTAAGTATATTTGAATGGGATATTTAAAAATGTTCAAATTTTCATATAGAAATTGAAAATTCTTTAATTAGAATTTTACAAATAATAAATGCAATTTTTAATTAAGATATCTAAAATTAAAATTAAAATTTTGGGAAGCGATATCGAAATCTAATCTTTTAAAAAGAACGAAAATTTTTAGTTTTAAATTTTTAAAATTTAACATTTTGATAAAAAAATTAAAATTTTTGTATGCTTGTTCAGAAATTTGTAAATGTTGAGCTACTTATGTAGAACGTTCAGATTTTTAATTTGAAATTAATTGTAATTTGTGGTTTTCTAAGCTTAAAAAAGTAAATTCGTAAATTGGAAAAAATTTAGAAAATTCCTTAATTTAGTAGTTAATTAATTTAGAATTTTAATCAGGAATTCGGAGCGAAAGAAGGAGCGACACAGTAAGGCCTATATCGTATTTTTTACTACTTTTTCATATAAAATGAAGTAAGTTAAAAAATGAACACTAATCTTGGGTTTTTCTGTTAAGTTTAAAATCCTCGGTTTTCTAGACAGATAATTAATGAAATATAAGATGTTAGGTATAGGAATTTTTTTGTTTTTGAGGAGAGCGAAAAAATATTTAATTTTTTAAACGTAACCAGTAATCGCTCCAACTCCACTCCATGCTCCGATGAAAATGTTATCGCTCCAATCCGCTCCTCGCTTCACGCCGCTCCGAGTCCCTGATTTTAATCTAAATTCAGACGTGCAATTGGCGAAGAATTTAGAGAATTTGGAAACATTTTAATTTTTTAGAATATTTGCTTGAATATTCTACCGTTAAAATAACTTACGAAGAGCGAAATTATCGCCCTGTTAAAGTTAGACAAAAGTTGCCAGGCGAAAACAAAAAGTCGATAATGGATTAATGGAGATTACGTTACTAACATTCCAGCCTAAAATAAAATATTTGGTGGTTATCGGCCGAAAGTAAACATGGATTGGATTACAATAAAAACGTTTGTGCATAGTCTTACGTGGAAAGATTTGTTTCACCTACTCGTGGAAAATATCGGAAAACCAGAAGAATCGAATCGAATTGTCAATGGCTTTCGCTGAAAAACATTTCATTTCAAGTTTACCGTGGGAAATCTGCGAAAATTATACAATATTTTTCATAAATCATTAGGCAGTCCAGCTCCAGACATAACACTCTAAGAGGCTGATTTTATAAAAACTTTCTAATTATTTTTGAAAAACCGATTTTCCCAGATTTTCCACGGGAAACTTGAATTGAATTTTTTTCTGCAATAGCTACAGACAAGTCACACCAATGCAACCCATCTCCAGATATACCATTCATTTTTTACTTTCGGCTAGAAATTATGTCAAATTTTCCCAGATTTCCCATGGGAAAGTTGAACTGAAATTTTTCCGAAAGTAAAAATGCATAAAATCAGCTTCTATTAGCTTTCTTTATGTTTGGAGATGGATAAAGTTGATGTGACTTGTCAATAGCTATCGCAGGAAAAAAATTCTGTTCAAGCTTCACATGGGAAATCTGGGAAAATTCGAGTTTCCAAAATAATTAGAAAGTTTTTTTAAAATCAGCCTCTAAAGTGTTATGGCTGAAGATGGGTTGTCTAATGATTTATGGAAATTTCTGTTGATAAATCACATCAAAGCAATCCATCTAACGACATAACATTCTAGAAGCTGATTTTATACAAAGTTTCTAATGATTTTTGGAAAATCGAATTTTCCCAGATTCCCACGGGAAACTTGAACTGAATTTTGTTGACAAGTCACATCAATGCAATTCAACTTCAGACATAGCACTCTAGAGGCTGATTTTATACAAAGATTTTAATGATTTTTGAAAAATCGGATTTTCCTAAATACTATACTGTCATCCTACGGAAAATTTTTTACTGAATTTTTTTCTTACGATAGCTGTTGTATAACACTCTTGATGCTAGCCTTATAGAAATTGTAAATATTTTTTGGGGTTTTGCGAATTTTCCACATTTTTTCATGAGTAATTGGTGGCAGGTTTTAGCATTTAAGAATATTGACAAAAGTTTTCAATGCTATCCAAGCATCCCAAATGATTTTCGGCTTGGATAATACAATCTACATTTAACAGTAAGAAATTATCAAGAGTTTTGCTTAAAAGAAGTACTAGCGAATTAAACGCAATGCAAATTAAAGTTCAAGATTCTCTTAAAATAAAATTGAAATTATTAAGAATTTAACTTGCGTTTAATTCGCTAATACGTCGACTGCATGGTTGGTTTATATGTATATATGGTGTAATTAGCAATTCTGTAGCTATTGCCTGATGAGATTGACGGAAAATAAGTTTTTCATAATTTTCATTCATAGCGAAACTGAAGTTGCAAAATTCTTGATAATCCCCTTCTTCGTAAAAATAAAAACTATTATCTGGTTATGATCCAGAAGAACCTAACATTTCAAAGTTAAAATAACTATAAAATGACCTGAATTGGAAGGGAAATTGAATTAAGTCGACACGAACACGGCGCTAATGCGTAAACATTTATACTCACAAGGAAATCTTTTGAACTGTCAAATTCAAAAAATTATAAAAACTATTCTAAGTTGTAGTACTCTGTGAGACGTTAATAAAACCATTTTTTTTAAATTGGTAACTAGGCCCTTTTTAGGTGTTAAACCCACCTCTTAATTTAACCTCAAAAAACGTTTTTTCGATATAACTCGGCTTCTATTCCAGTTTTTTTGATAAAACAAGTTGATAATTATTCCACATAAAAAGTACAAGTAATCCACACCAATTAATTGTGAGGGTTGCATCTCACAAATTAAGGGGTGGTTTTAACCCCTAAAAAGGGCTTGGTTCCCGATAAAAAATGGTTTCATTAATGCCTCACTGTACTACAACTTAGTTTAGAATAGTTTTTGTAATTTTTTGAATTTGACAGTTCAAAAGGTTCCCTTATCAAATATGACTCATATTTCAGTAATGTAGAATTCAGAACAATTCTATTCTAATAGTTTTGTTAGATAAAAGTTCATATTTATTTGAGCCACTGTTTTCTTCGAGGCCCAAAATGAGGCCATTTTTAATCAATTCAATTTTTTTATTTAATTAAATTATTTGGCGCATTTCGCAGTATTCAATAGTCAAAAATCTAGTTTTGTCTTTTGACTCTATTAAAAATCATTTTCGATGAAATTTTCCGAAATATCTTATCCGACAAACAATTGTTAACCGCAATAGGATTCACGGTTTCAAAACCGTAAAATGTCGGTTGAAAAATTAAAGCGAAATCCGATTTCGCTATCCGATTTTAAAAAACATGGAGAAAGCAAATATTATGCGAACAAAAGTAGATTATTTAGAAAAATGTACTTATCGACAAAAAACGGATTCAAACACGAAGACAAAACACAACCTAAATCATTATCATTGTTCCGACTGGCAAAAAAAAAATGTAAATGCATTGATCACAGATTTAAATAGTTTATTGATGAAAGCTTATTAAAGGCAGTGATTTTCAACAATATTATCCATATAAAATTCGATTTTTAGTAAAATAAAAATTGGATGAGCACGTACAACTAAACCCCGTTTAAATGGTTATTAATGAATCCCTAAGGTATTCCCAAATACGGTTCATTTAGATGGAAGCAAGAAGAGTGTGTCAAAAATCTTAGGATATTATTGTCTTACGTCACTTATAAATGAAAACTTAAATATTTGATTAATTCGTACCGTATAGACAGTTGTAACTCCGGTAAAATTACCTTCACTTTACGATTATCTGGGCTGTAAAATATACCGACAAACAGCGCAACAAACTTCATGGATTTGAGACCGTACAAAGCCGGTTGAAAAACTAAATCTAAACAAGTATCTACCCGAAAGGTATCCGATTGTAAAATGAAAAAAAGAATAAAATAACGAACACGACTAGACTAACAAAACGTTCACGTACTAAATGATTTGATTGCATGAAATGGTATAATTTATGTTGAATCTAGCCAATTATCTAATACAGCCACAAAGACGGTTTATGTACGGAAAATTGTACGTAGAAATTTCCGACAATTGGATGGTGCTTCATACGAAAATTTGACATACATAGTATATATAAACGGCGAGAGGAATACAGAATTTTATCTAGTACACACACAAAAAGACAGTTTATTTACGAGATATTTTACTAAGAATTTAATTTGTCTGTCTGTAATCAATTGAAATTTTCGGCTTTTTTATAGATAAATATTCGTGTGGGCATAATACACACACAAATGAGGTTTCTCCATGGGTTTTTTGATATTTGATGTAGTGAATAATAATTCGCTATGTCAGTACTTTCTAGCCAGATACTTAATGTAAGTGGCTAGAGTGGAACTTTTTGTAGTTTGGTCGTAGCTACCTGATGAGTAGACCAACTTTTCAGCACGAAACCAAACTACCAACATAAAGAACTCATGGAGGGTTCTCATTTTTGCAGAGTAATACATTGGTATAACTTTTAGGGCCTTGGGCTAAAATTACGGGAGGGGAGAATGATATTTCTACTTTTTTCAGTAGATATGTTTTGAGGGATTGGCCTCTTTATTTTTCCGATTTACCAAATCGAAAATATTGAGATTGCCATGAATTAATATATTTGTCTATAAAAAAGTCGAAAAATTCAATTGAGATATTTTACTTGTGAATGTTCGTCAATTGGACGGTGTTTTATCCGAAAACTTCACTTACATATTAACGGTGAGGGGACTGCAAAATGTTATCGGATACGTTTCTTTAGGGCAAATTTCACATTTAAATGTTCGACAATTGGATGATTTTATAGCCAACAATGTCACTTACATATTAAGGGTGAGGGGACTGCATAATGTTATCTGATACCCACAAAATAACGGTTTATTTACAGAGAATGTCACTTACAAATTGTCGGCAATTTGACTGTAAAGTACTCTACGGTCCTCGTTCAGACATTTTTAAATTGAAGTCTGCCAAAATGCAGTTCGGTCCTCCAGTCCCTCATCAGTTATTTTTCAGTACTAAATATTGAGATTGTTTGTCGGGTTATAATGCTTCATTCATGGGGGCAGTAAATTAATGCCCGTGGAACTAACGCTCGCGAGCCTTATTTCCTTTTTTTACAAATTAAGGTCTGCGGGCGATATTAAAAATGTTGTTAAAGCCCTGAAGACCTTGGACTTTCGTTTTTGTTATGGGTTTTATTGCCATTCGGGAAAAAATAAAGCCCGCTAGAACATTTTTGAAAAATTTGTTTTTTAAATAATATTTCACATATTAAAATGTTGTTTCAGTTAGCTTAATTCGTTGTAGGTATTAGAAAAGGATCGACGAACGTATTGCAGCGAATTGTAAGTTTGGATATATTCTGAAAAATGGAGATTTAATTTTAAAATTAGAATGGAAATTTCCATTTTCCAGAATATTTTAAAAATTTCTCTTCAATGCAGCAATCTACAATGGATTTTAATGCCGTTTCAGAAAGAAAATAACACCCATGGACATTCATTCCTAAAAAAGATGTAAATGAGGTAAAATGTGGCAACCACGGTTAAATCAAAAATAATTTAGCAAAAATTTAATTACAAACCCCTGCAACAAAAATAAGATCAACTATATGTAAGTAAACAACAAACGATGATCGTGTATCTCTTAAGATTTTATTTTTAGAGAAAGTGTAGAGTTTAAAATTCGTATATTTTTCATTAATGAAAAACACGATAATAAAACGACCCCTCCGTGCGACGCAAACACATCATACACCAATAAAGATAAAATGACAATGACATAAGAGTTGAAATGAACCGAGAGAGAAGTGTTTACTTGAGAATAATAAAAATAAGATAAAGAAATGCGGAAAATGTCAAAAGTGTGCGTGACATAAAATTTTTGTTTTTTTTTTGTGTACACAAACCAATAAAACACTATTGTCAAATTAAATCTTAACGTCATATGTATGTATATAAATGATTACTCTGTGATATAGATTAAGCATTAAGCGATCTATTTGTTAACGTCAATTAGCTCGTGATCTTCATAATACACAAGAGATTTTCATTGATCGGTTCATATTCACTCATATATGTATGTATGTACATACAATCATATACGATAGTCACAACATATCGTAAAAATAAACAAAAATAGATGTGCGATGATAAAATTAGCGCCACTATATGATGTACAATAAATGTACGCGATCATCATTTATTAAAAATAAAAATCTTACACGATCTTATTTTTAAAAGATGCACCTTGTCCTTCATATAATCGTAATCCCCTGTTTTATTCCTAAAATAGAGTTTATTATAATATGTTTAAAGAAGGGGTACATGATTTTAATGATGCTGAGGTTGACGACGCGCTGTTGTATGTGAAAAATGAAGTTGAAAATCTATTTTTGATTGCGCCGCGCTGTATATACGAGCATTTTCTTCTTTTTGTCATCATTTTTATTTTATTATTAAATAGAAAATTGCACACATGGTAAAATATAACTCCCAGACATATGGGAAAACCAAGCAGAAGAAGTGGAACAGAATAAAATACTATATTATGTATTTTCTTTTAATTTTCATTGATTTTCATTTCGAGAATTTTTTATTTTTTTATTATGTTTGTTGTATATGGCTGTTTGACTATGTTCTATATATAGATATCTATCTTTGTACTATATAAAAGGTTTTTGTTTGGATGTAATATCGTCTTTATGTTCTGTTTGGTTGTAGCTTGTTGTAGTAACTAAATAAAAAAAAATAAATATTTGCGGTGTCGGTCAGTAGGAGACAAAGTATTGTAGCCGCAACAAACAATATTGCATGTTATCAATAGGAATTTGTATGGTGATTTATTGGCTTAGTACAGTATAGTTTTGACCACAAGATAATAAATTTAGAAATAGCATTCGAGTAAGTATTATACTAGAGGCTGGACATCAAAATAGATTTTTTTTTTGTTCGTTTATTAAACATACTAATATTTAGATTAAACATAGCTGTTTGGTTTTCGAAACATAGACGTAGTACTTTGCCAAATAACTTTGGATTACATTTGGCTACTCAGAATTTTTGATTATTAACTACAATTGAATCTTGACTTCATTGTGGTTTTGGCACTACCACAAACAAAATTTATTGGGAGACAAATGCGATTTTTGAAATTGTAGTTTATATGTTTATTGTTTAGTGGTGTTTGTGTAATATTAGCTAATTTGTTACCCACTGTAATCAATAAACTATAACGAATCTTTCTCTTTGATCGGTATCACACACTTACAGATGTTTTGGTAATTTTATTAATCAGAAGAAAAAATAGCCACAACATTTATTTTTGTAGTTGCTAGTGAAATTTATTATCAGTTTAATATGTACAATGAACTGGATTCTTCTAAATCAGTTAACTTCACATTACGACGACTACGGTCATTATTCTGCCTTTAAAAATATTGTTGAGGTCTATTCAATTACAATAATTTGGATCAATTTAAAAAGCTGCGATTAGCTTATCAGCTGAATTTGAGTCCATGAACTAAGAAAATTCGACAGGATATTAAGCCTGTTTTTCACTCACTAGAATAAGAACCCACAGTTTATAGAAATTTACAATTCTTAGGAGGGAAATTTGTGTTTAGCTGTTGCGCCGCCCCAGCGAAGCTTATAATTTGTATCGGGTCTCTTTTGTAATTAGACCGAACACGTTGTAATTAAAGATAATAAAAAAATAAAAAAAAGTATCGCAATTTTGTTTCCGTATTTGTTGTTTTTAGTATGGATCTAAAGTGTGGTGTGCCGGGTTGATGACATATTCCCAAGGGACAAAATCCCGCGGGACATAATCCTGAGAGATAAAATCCCGCGAATCAAAGTCCGGAAAGTACAAAATCCCGAGGATACAAAATCCCGAGAATACATAATCTCGAGGGTACTAAATCCTGAGGGTATAAAATCCCGAGGAAATCCCGAGGAGTGACACGTTGTAACCAGCGAGGTAAGTTTGCCCGCTTTTCAAAATCCCGCCTTCAAAATACCGGTTTCACACTCCCGGTTTCCAAAATCCCGTGAGGGACAAAATCCCGAGAATCAAAATAGAAAATTCGCAGGATATTCAATCCCGAATTCCTATGAAAATTTCAAAATCTGGTTTTTGCACAATCGGTGCAATTTTCCCATGATTTAAAGATGGTTTACACACGAAAAATCAAACATTGAAAATAATTATGGTTATAACGGGGTCGTAACGATATCCCGCATTTCAAAATCCCGCTGAATAAAATTGCGCCCAAAAAAAATCCCGCTTTTTAAAATTTCATTTTTCATAATCCTGTACCTGTGTGAAATTTTCCACAGAATTCAGAAGTGTAGCTACACAAATTAACAGATTTCAAAAATGTAGCTACACAAATTTAGCCAATAGTGTAGTTGTACACAAGAAATGTAGCAGGATTAAAAATTACACAGAGTATGAAATAAAAAATTAGTTTTAATGAACTATAGACTAATACAATAAAAATTAAATTTCACTTAGTAAAATAAATAAATTAAAACTAATTGGTGTAGTGGTCAATTATTGGCCAGTTACAAGAAATCCTAGAGATGTCTAAGTAAATCTGAATATGCCATACCATTGCTTGCTTTTAGTAGAACATTTGGTCCATTAATCATTTTAACGCGACCCTCAAGGGGTGAGAAAATTGACCAAGTGAACAATTGACCATTACACTTTATTTGTATAAAATAAAAGTGTGGAAATGCGATATCTCATCCCTTGAGGGTCGCGTTAAAATGATTAATGGACCAAATGTTCTACTAAAAGCAAACAATAATATGGCATACTCAGATTTAATTAGACATCTCTAGGATTTCTTGCAACTGGCCAAAAGTGACCATTACACTTTATTTGTATAAAATAAAAGTGTGGAAATGCGATATCTCATCCCTTGAGGGTCGCGTTAAAATGATTAATGGACCAAATGTTCTACTAAAAGCAAACAATAATATGGCATACTCAGATTTAATTAGACATCTCTAGGATTTTTTGCAACTGGCCAAAAGTGACCATTACACTTTATTTGTATAAAATAAAAGTCTGGAAATGCGATATCTCACCCCTTGAGGGTCACGTTAAAATGATTAATGGACCAAATGTTCTACTAAAAGCAAACAATAATATGGCATACTCAGATTTAATTAGACATCTCTAGGATTTTTTGAAACTGGCCAAAAGTGACCATTACACTTTATTTGTATAAAATAAAAGTCTGGAAATGCGATATCTCACCCCTTGAGGGTCACGTTAAAATGATTAATGGACCAAATGTTCTACTAAAAGCAAACAATAATATGGCATACTCAGATTTAATTAGACATCTCTAGGATTTTTTGCAACTGGCCAAAAGTGACAATTACACTTTATTTGTATAAAATAAAAGTGTGGAAATGCGATATCTCATCCCTTGAGGGTCGCGTTAAAATGATTAATGGACCAAATGTTCTACTAAAAGCAAACAATAATATGGCATACTCAGATTTAATTAGACATCTCTAGGATTTTTTGCAACTGGCCAAAAGTGACCATTACACTTTATTTGTATAAAATAAAAGTGTGGAAATGCGATATCTTACCCCTTGAGGGTCGCGTTAAAATGATTAATGGAACAAATGTTCTACTAAAAGCAAACAATAATATGGCATACTCAGATTTAATTAGACATCTCTAGGATTTCGTGCAACTGGCCAAAAGTGACCATTACACTTTATTTGTATAAAATAAAAGTGTGTAAATGCGATATCTCACCCCTTGAGGGTCGCGTTAAAATGATTAATGGACCAAATGTTCTACTAAAAGCAAACAATAATATGGCATACTCAGATTTAATTAGACATCTCTAGGATTTCTTGCAACTGGCCAAAAGTGACCATTACACTTTATTTGTATAAAATAAAAGTGTGGAAATGCGATATCTCATCCCTTGAGGGTCGCGTTAAAATGATTAATGGACCAAATGTTCTACTAAAAGCAAACAATAATATGGCATACTCAGATTTAATTAGACATCTCTAGGATTTTTTGCAACTGGCCAAAAGTGACCATTACACTTTATTTGTATAAAATAAAAGTCTGGAAATGCGATATCTCATCCCTTGAGGGTCGCGTTAAAATGATTAATGGACCAAATGTTCTACTAAAAGCAAACAATAATATGGCATACTCAGATTTAATTAGACATCTCTAGGATTTTTTGCAACTGGCCAAAAGTGACCATTACACTTTATTTGTATAAAATAAAAGTGTGGAAATGCGATATCTTACCCCTTGAGGGTCGCGTTAAAATGATTAATGGAACAAATGTTCTACTAAAAGCAAACAATAATATGGCATACTCAGATTTAATTAGACATCTCTAGGATTTCGTGCAACTGGCCAAAAGTGACCATTACACTTTATTTGTATAAAATAAAAGTGTGTAAATGCGATATCTCACCCCTTGAGGGTCGCGTTAAAATGATTAATGGACCAAATGTTCTACTAAAAGCAAACAATAATATGGCATACTCAGATTTAATTAGACATCTCTAGGATTTCTTGCAACTGGCCAAAAGTGACCATTACACTTTATTTGTATAAAATAAAAGTGTGGAAATGCGATATCTCACCCCTTGAGGGTCGCGTTAAAATGATTAATGGACCAAATGTTCTACTAAAAGCAAACAATAATATGGCATACTCAGATTTAATTAGACATCTCTAGGATTTTTTGCAACTGGCCAAAAGTGACCATTACACTTTATTTGTATAAAATAAAAGTCTGGAAATGCGATATCTCACCCCTTGAGGGTCACGTTAAAATGATTAATGGACCAAATGTTCTACTAAAAGCAAACAATAATATGGCATACTCAGATTTAATTAGACATCTCTAGGATTTTTTGCAACTGGCCAAAAGTGACAATTGCACTTTATTTGTATAAAATAAAAGTCTGGAAATGCGATATCTCACCCCTTGAGGGTCACGTTAAAATGATTAATGGACCAAATGTTCTACTAAAAGCAAACAATAATATGGCATACTCAGATTTTATTAAACATCTCTAGGATTTCTTGCAACTGGCCAAAGTGATCATTACACTTTATTTGTATAAAATAAAAGTGTGGAAATGCGATATCTTACCCCTTGAGGGTCGCGTTAAAATGATTAATGGAACAAATGTTCTACTAAAAGCAAACAATAATACGGCATAATCAGATTTACTTAGACATCTCTAGGATTTCTTGCAACTGGCCAAAAGTGACCATTACACTTTATTTTTATAAAATAAAAGTGTGGAAATGCGATATCTCACCCCTTCAAGGTACGTACATGCTCCAATTCTGGTGAAAAAATGTACACCGCGAAGTTAGCAAAATAGTATAATTTTTAGTTAAAATTGGTTACCCTGGTGAACTTTTTGTTCTAGTTGGAAATAATTCAACTCATACAGCTAACTTCGTGGTGTACATTTTTTCATCAGAAATGTGTAGCATGTACGCAGCTTCAGAGTCGCGTTAAAATGATTAATGGAATAAATGTTCTACTGAAAGCAAGCAATAATATGGCATACTCAGATTTAATTAGACATCTCTAGGATTTCTTGCAACTGGCCAAAAGTGACCATTGCACTTTATTTGTATAAAATAAAAGTGTGGAAATGCGATATCTCACCCCTTGAGGGTCACGTTAAAATGATTAATGGACCAAATGTTCTACTAAAAGCAAACAATAATATGGCATACTCAGATTTAATTAGACATCTCTAGGATTTTTTGAAACTGGCCAAAAGTGACCATTACACTTTATTTGTATAAAATAAAAGTCTGGAAATGCGATATCTCACCCCTTGAGGGTCACGTTAAAATGATTAATGGACCAAATGTTCTACTAAAAGCAAACAATAATATGGCATACTCAGATTTAATTAGACATCTCTAGGATTTTTTGCAACTGGCCAAAAGTGACAATTACACTTTATTTGTATAAAATAAAAGTCTGGAAATGCGATATCTCACCCCTTGAGGGTCACGTTAAAATGATTAATGGACCAAATGTTCTACTAAAAGCAAACAATAATATGGCATACTCAGATTTTATTAAACATCTCTAGGATTTCTTGCAACTGGCCAAAGTGAGTTTAGACTAGAGCAAAAATAACTATTAATTTCAAACCCAATGAAATTAATAGTTATTTTTGCTCTAGTCTAAACTCGGGCAGTAGTTCCGTCGATTTGTTCTCTAACGCGTCCTCTAATTCGTTTTCGTTTTCAAATATTTCTCTCGAGGATTTACAATCTGCTATTTGGAAGGTTAAATCGGAATCTTCTGGTCTGGATAACGTCAATTTAAAATTCGTTAAGGTAGTTTTCCCTTTCGTCTCAAAATACTTGTTACATATCTTCAATTTTATTCTCACGTCCTCTTCCTATCCAGATCAGTGGAAGCTAAGTAAAATAATCCCGATTCCAAAGATCAGTAATCCTTTAGAGCTATCCCATTTTCGGCCAATTAGCATTTTAAGTTCTCTCTCTAAGGCTTTCGAGATAGTTGTTAAAAATCAAATTCAATCGCATTTACATAGCAATAGTTTAATTAGTTGCTTCCAATCTGGGTTTAGAAAATTTCATAGTACTTCTACTGCGTTATTAAATGTATGTGATGATATTAGGCGTAATATGAATAATAGGGAATTAACTTCTTTAACTTTGTTAGATTTTTCTAAGGCCTTTGATTCTATTAATCACAGAATTCTTTTCAATAAACTCTTATCTCAGTTTAGATTTTCGCTTTCTGCTGCCAAATTGATTTTTAACTATCTTTCTAATCGTTCTCAGGCAGTTTTTTTCGACAATTCCTTGTCTGATTTCCTTCCTGTAATTTCCGGCGTGCCTCAGGGTTCAGTGCTGGGTCCTCTATTATTTTCTATGTACATAAATGACATAGAATCCTCCATTCAACATTGTTCATTTCATATTTTCGCTGATGACGTTCAAATTTATAGAAATAGTCGTTTAGATCAGGATTCTATTGTTAGGAATATTTGTCTGATAAATGAAGATTTAAGTAATATCGTTCGCTGGTCGGTCTCTAACAGGCTTGTTTTAAACGCGAATAAATCTCAGTCGATTATAATTTATAAAAAACCGTTAGATACCTCGTCCTTTCCTGGTATTTTTCTGCAAGGTTCGCTAATTGTATATTCAAATACTGTTAGGGATTTAGGCTTAGTTATTAATAAAACTCTTACTTGGGGTGACCATTTAGTTACTATTAGTAAGAGGGTCTTTGGCATGCTTAGTTGTTTGTATAAAGTGGTTGGATTTTCTGATAGTCAGTTTAGGAAAAAATTGTTTTTGTCTTATCTTCTTACTCATTTTATTTACGGTGACATAGTTTTATTCGGTATGCTTCAGGAAAATATGAATGTTCTCCAAAGATGTTTCAATGCTTGTACCAGGTTTATTTTTGGTATTAGGAAGTTCGATCATATTTCTGCCTACTCTAGCCTTGTTTTAGAATGTAGTTTATCTATTTTTTACGAATTTCGCGTTTGTCTTTTTATTTTTAAACTTCTTAAAGCTAAGGAGCCTTGTTATCTATATAGGAAATTAATGTTTAGTAGGTTTCATTCCTCTAACTTCCGCCTAATTCCGGCTAAAAATTGTTGTAGGTCGTTAAACGCGTCATTTTGTGTTAGGGGAGTTTCCCTTTGGAATTCAATTCCATTGGAAATTAAGACATTAGGATCGGCAAAATTATTTAGGTCAAAATTTTTGGAGTGGCGTGATTGATGGGCAATACGTAGTTTTTTAATTTATTTTTAATAACCATGTTATTTTGTTAATTTTTAATTTTTATATTATTTCACCTCGTGCTGTACATTTTATTGTAAATGAGCTACTGCTCAAAATAGAATGTGTAAGCACGAGGTGGAAATTGTTTGAAAAAATTTAAGAGGTTTTTATGCCTAATGGAAGCAACTTCTTTTTTTGTTTCGATTGCTTTGTTTCCATGTGTGCTTTTCCTCTTAATACTAAATTATTTATAAATACTATAAATAAATAAATGATCATTACACTTTATTTGTATAAAATAAAAGTGTGGAAATGCGATATCTTACCCCTTGAGGGTCGCGTTAAAATGATTAATGGAACAAATGTTCTACTAAAAGCAAACAATAATACGGCATAACCAGATTTACTTAGACATCTCTAGGATTTCTTGCAACTGGCCAAAAGTGACCATTACACTTTATTTTTATAAAATAAAAGTGTGGAAATGCGATATCTCACCCCTTCAAGGTACGTACATGCTCCAATTCTGGTGAAAAAATGTACACCGCGAAGTTAGCAAAATAGTATAATTTTTAGTTAAAATTGGTTACCCTGGTGAACTTTTTGTTCTAGTTGGAAATAATTCAACTCATACAGCTAACTTCGTGGTGTACATTTTTTCATCAGAAATATGTAGCATGTACGCAGCTTCAGAGTCGCGTTAAAATGATTAATGGAATAAATGTTCTACTGAAAGCAAGCAATAATATGGCATACTCAGATTTAATTAGACATCTCTAGGATTTCTTGCAACTGGCCAAAAGTGACCATTGCACTTTATTTGTATAAAATAAAAGTGTGGAAATGCGATATCTCACCCCTTGAGGGTCACGTTAAAATGATTAATGGAACAAATGTTCTACTAAAAGCAAACAATAATATGGCATACTCAGATTTAATTAGACATCTCTAGGATTTTTTGCAACTGGCCAAAAGTGACAATTACACTTTATTTGTATAAAATAAAAGTCTGGAAATGCGATATCTCACCCCTTGAGGGTCACGTTAAAATGATTAATGGACCAAATGTTCTACTAAAAGCAAACAATAATATGGCATACTCAGATTTAATTAGACATCTCTAGGATTTTTTGCAACTGGCCAAAAGTGACAATTACACTTTATTTGTATAAAATAAAAGTCTGGAAATGCGATATCTCACCCCTTGAGGGTCGCGTTAAAATGATTAATGGAACAAATGTTCTACTAAAAGCAAACAATAATATGGCATACTCAGATTTAATTAGACATCTCTAGGATTTTTTGCAACTGGCCAAAAGTGACAATTACACTTTATTTGTATAAAATAAAAGTCTGGAAATGCGATATCTCACCCCTTGAGGGTCACGTTAAAATGATTAATGGAACAAATGTTCTACTAAAAGCAAACAATAATATGGCATACTCAGATTTAATTAGACATCTCTAGGATTTTTTGCAACTGGCCAAAAGTGACAATTACACTTTATTTGTATAAAATAAAAGTCTGGAAATGCGATATCTCACCCCTTGAGGGTCACGTTAAAATGATTAATGGACCAAATGTTCTACTAAAACCAAACAATAAGATAGCATAATCACATTTAAGACATCTCTATGATTTCTTGCAACTGGCCAAAAGCGACCATTACACTTTATTTGTATAAAATAAAAGTCTGGAAATGCGATATCTCACCGCTTGAGGGTCGCGTTAAAATGATTAATGGACCAAATGTTTTACTAAAAGCAAACAATAATATGGCATACTCAGATTTAATTAGACATCTCTAGGATTCCTTGTAACTGGTCAATAATTGACCACTACACCAATTAGTTTTAATTTATTTATTTTATTAAGTGAATTTTAATTTTTATTTTATTAGGCTATAGTTCATTAAAAATAATTTTTAATTTCATACTAGGTGTAATTTTTAATCCCGCTATATTTCTTGTGTACAACTACACTATTTGCTAAATTTGTGTAGCTACATTTTCGAAATCTATTAATTTGTGTAGATACACTTCTGAATTCTGTGGAAAACTTCATACCGGTTAATCCTGTTTTGATTTTTATTTTGAGATCACTATATTTGCCCGAAAAAAAAAATCTTGAAATTACCAGAAGGACAATCAAGAAAAAATATTTTGTCTAAAATATGTAAATGAAAAAAATTCAATTTTATAGGCATTTTTAGACTTTCCCCATCACTTGAAACATTTGTGGTACATCTGTCAGTAGAAGCGATATGAGCGAAAAAATACCTTTGATCTGTGTCTGAAAGGTTGACGAAGCATTTGCCAGTGTCATAAATATTAAGAAATTTATCGAAAAACTCAAATTTTATAAACCTTTTATAGATTTTAATTAGTCCGCACTTTGATAATTCTGTTTCTGGATTTTAATTTTCTGGATTTTTGTTTTCGGGATTTTTTTTCTCGCGATTTTCAGTTTCTGTATTTTTTATTTTCTAGATAAGGTAGCCAACCCTTTTATTTTACTTTAAATTAAAATTCTCCTTCACTAGAAAGGGCGGCCTGAATTAAAAAAAAATTTGTCCTGCAAAACCAAGATTTTTAAAACCGTGATTTTGAAAAGTGGGCCAACTTACCCTGCACGGTTATAACACGGAACCCCTCGGGATTTCCTCGGGATTACGGAATTTTGTACCCTCGGGGTTTTGCACCCTCGGGATTATGAATCCTCGGGATTTTGTACCCTTGGATTTTTGTACTTTCGGAATTTTGATTTGCGGAATTTTGTCCCTTGGGATTATGTCCTGCGGGATTTTGTCCTTCGGGAATATGTCACCAACCCTTTCAAAATCTTGGTTTTGAAATATATTTTTTTTCTAATTCGTGCCGCCCTTTCTGGTGAAGGAGAATTTTAATTTAAAGTTTAACCGAGATTTTTAAACAGGATTATGAAAAATGGATTTTTAAAAAGCGGGATTTTTCACTATTTTCGATTTTTCGTGTATATCCATACATCTTTAAATCAACGGAAAATTGCACAGATTGTGAAACAACTAGATTTTGTTATTTTCATAGGCTTTCATGATTTTGTACCCTACGGATTTTGTTCTTCGGGATTTTGTACCGTCGGGATTTTGTATCCTCGCGATTATGTATCCTCGGGATTTTGTACTCTCGGGATTTTCTGAAACCCTTGGGATTTTGTACCCTCGGGATTTTGATTGGAAATTTACATATGAATAGTTTTGATTTTAATTTTTGTTTTTTGTATAAAATCGAATATATTGTGAATGTTAAAAACCATTCCATTATGTCCAGATTTCACCGAATACAAATAGCAAAAAACAAAACGTTCAAAATTCAGTTTTTACGAGTACGTCATGTTTTAAAGAAAGAGAAAGCGATAGAAATTTAAATCGCTTCCATCATACCTTTTCTAGTTGAATATTTTGTGATGTGCCAACTGGAAAAATCAGTGCTTATAATAAAATTATTCGTACTTCGGTTTCTAGTCCGTTTTGCAGGTTATTAAACAAATATTTTAAAAATGTTTACTTCGTGAGGAATTTTTGTCGTATCAGCAATCAGATAATGGCATCAGTATGTAGTATCAGCTATAAAATAAATTTGTATAAAATTCAGATTTTAACATTTCAAATATTGGAGTTGCTTGCAATCTGTTTGTAGATTTCGGGTTTGTGAAATGAACGGCTAAATCCGTAGAAATCGAACAAGTATTTAATTATAGTAATGCTTTTTCTAAAAATCACTTAAAGTGCAATGCAATCCATTTCTAGATCCAGCTTCTGTATATTTTCTCAATTTGTCATTGTTAATCGATACATGTTTTATAGGGACAACACAAGGGCTAATTCAAAGAAACATTTTATTAAATTAGGGCGCCCTCATGTTTTTGCACACTACTGGCGCTTCCTTGCAACAAGTGGCTCAGTTTCGCATTTTTTGTGCGATCATGAACATATTTGTAAATTCACCTTTCCAAATGTAATTTGGTTTGCTCAACATATTCCTTATGCACATCGCAATTTATATACTAAACTATATTGCAGCTCTACGGGAATTTTGTCCTTTATTTTAGTAAACACAAATTTTTTTAAATTGTTAGAAACTCTACCAACAACATGTCTGTCATAATTTCGTAACAAAATTCTAATTTTTAAAAAATAATTTTGACATATAGGATCGAAACAGAAATTTTACGACAGTGCACTATATATAAATTTTAGAGGCGTTTTCTGGAATGATTACACGAACAGTCGCTATAGTGTTTTAACAGTTTTTTGCTTTAAAATACAGGTTACATTATTAATTTTAAACCGGAGCGTATAATTTTTCTGGTCTTTAAAAATTAATGTTGCCAATTCGATGGTTGGCGCAAGAGAGAAACTTTTTTTTTAATATCTAATAGAATTTTTTAGCTTTTATAAATAATGCTACTCGTAGGTGTACATGCATCGGATTGAACGCACTCGAACATATTAAATTGTTTGCGATGGCAACATAAAATTATGCCATGTTTTAATTTTGATTGTCAAATGGAAGAATGTAAACAATATAACTGGTAAGAAAATATTGATAATTAGATTTAAGTATTGCGTTAATACACTTGTTAACTATTTCAGGTTTATAGTTATTTAACAAGTGATAAGATAAGTATTCCTCTATTATACAAGTTTAAATTTTTCCTACATACTTTTTATATTGTTTTAAGCTTTAATGTCGCTTATAAGTACATCAAAACCTTGTACAGGAATTTGCAAGGCAAACAAATCAAATTATAAAGGTAAGATAAATATTTAAGATTAGTTCTGATTATGGTTTTTTGTTGCAGGTGTGTTTGGTATAGTTGCCTTCATTGAGTAAATCATGGTTTAGGTGTTTGGAGGTAAAATTGTTTTTTTTTTTTAATTTTCCGTGCTTGAAATGCGCAAAATTTTGATAAATTTTAAAATGGTGACCCCAAACAGCTAACAATTTTATGTATTTTTGAAAGACCTTATATTCGTGGCGTTGTACCTTCTGCTACTTTCATATCAATTATGCCTGAACGTTCCCAAGACATAATCAATGTATTTAAATATGTTTAGATTATTTGGGGTCACCAATATAAAATTTAAACATTTACGAACGGAAAATTCAAATTTAATTGTTGAAAATAGTCGTAAATATTTTGTTTCGTAAAGTTGGAGTCTAATTTAGTATATAAATCGAGATGAACGTTTGGTAAGGAATATGTTGGGCAAACCAAACAATATTTAGAGTTTGTCAAAATATTCCACAAACAAATTTTGGTTTATCACATAGCGCAATTTCGAATCATTTTCAATAATTCTTGACAACATGCTTAATTCCGCCAAATTCTGTAATCCTAAATATGACTTGCTAATGTTATGACTAAATAATAATCTGATTTTTGTAGTCCTTACAGTTAAAACAGTGAAACTTATTTTTAATCAAATAGCCAACTATCAAATTCCAAACTTTTTCCGGTTGAATCATATAAAGTGGTGGTATGAATTTCCAAAACAAAATCCATTAACGAAATTCCATTTTTATAATTCCAAAATTCAGTTATTTTACAACCTCTCTACGTTTAGAACTCTCCAAACCCGCTTTGTATTGGAGAACTTTTCAAAGCCGCTTAACATTAGCCAAAGAATGCAATTCTTCCAGGATCCCAATAATTTTGGCTTATTTTTTGAGGTTTTTGATGTCACTATCTTCTACACACATAGCTCAGTATGCAGCTCGAGATAAGAAAAACTTTCCATAAAAATATGACGTAAAATTTAGCTAACTAAATAAAATTATTTTTGTTAGCGCACGATTTCGCTGATTGGTATCGGTTACTTTGGAAAATTTGAAAAAATATCAGATGTTTCATCCAATCTTTTTAGATACAATCTATCTGATCAAGACAATAATTTGAAGATAAATTTTGATTTCAGCGGCAACATTATTAGGAGTCTTAGCGTAACCGTACACTGTAAATGTTTCTATCGGTCGACATTTTGGTCTGTGCTGCGACACCGATTTCTCCGTACAGCATGCGCACACATAGAACGATATTCGATCGAAAGTGCCTCAGTTTCTTTCCACAAACAGTCGAAGGCCGAAATAAATGCATTTAGAAAGGTCTTAGGCTGCGTCAGAATTAGGGTGAAAGGTTTCTAATCTTGTGACTGTATGTCAAAATATGACTGTAAGAACACGTGCCAACATAGTTTTATTTAAGACTATTTTTTAGCCATTTACTGTGCGTCAGTAATGTGCCAGATTTTGTTTGTACCCCTATTTAAGGGTGATTCCATTTATTCTTTACTAATGCATTATGTACAGTTTTAACATTGTTCCTAATTCATTATTAAATAATGTGGACAAGTTATGACATTATTTGGGCCAAGAGAAACTATTGACCTTCATAAATAACGCAGCCACCAATTGTGTGTTTTGTTACAATTCGGAAAACAAAATGTTGTTCTGCAAACTAAATTTTACTATTCCAGAATTGTTAAGTTTAATTTCTTATTTCGAATTTGACATTTTTTAACCGTTGTAAAATTTTTGGAATTTCTGTTGCGGAATTTTGAAGTAGGTATAGTTCTGAATTTTCTTACACTTCAGAATTATCGGATTTTTTTTGTATGTGAGGGAAGGGGATGGGGCTGGTTTGATAAGTTTCACAAATTTCGGGTGTAAAACGAACGCTATGAGATTACTGACTTCGATAACCGAAAATGGCCTTACATTATTCGGTTCCAAACTTCTTTGGAAAGAAATTCAATCAAATGTCATTCTTAAATGTACTTTGTAGGAATAATGAAATATGCCGTAATATTCCTTATGCTGTAGTGTGATATGCCGTAATATTGCGAATTGAAACATGCTGGCATACTGAAAAGGGGCTCTAAGTTCTTTCTAAATTACAACAAAATTAAACCTAATAAATTAAAGCAGGAGGGCTTTCAAAACTTTGAGATAAATATCCTTAATAATTTTTGCGCTTTTCTCGATAAACAGTTGCTATTCCACTAACATTCTGATAATTGTGGGGCCCTCGAATATTTATAAGTTTCTAATCGGAAAATAAAAACTCGTCAGGCCATTATAGTCTCTTGGATTATCTTGAGAAACGAAGAATTCTGCTGCAAGCTTTTCTGCAGTTCTGCTACAAACTTTCGTGTTGTTTTGTGTCGATTTCAAGGATTTCTCCACTAAATTCTTTAAATATGTACACTTCCAAGGTTTTTGTTCAAACCTCCTAATAAATGTGTTCTCGATTTTGGTTTTAAATAATGTTTTAATATATATTCCGAATTCACTTTAAACATTTCTAAAATTTCCTATGTTTCCGACTAATTCGGAACTTCATACAAAATTCGGGCATGTGCTTCGTTCACCAAATTGGACCACTAAACAGGCCTTGGAGTCGGCACCAACGATCCTCTTGGGGACCAGCTACTCGATGGATAGAGGGTTTAAAAAAGGGACCTAAATACACTCGGTTATTGCGTCTGGCATTCTCTTGCGGCGGATCGAACTATTTAGGGGGACATTTTTGAGGCGACCAAATCCCTTCATGCGATGTAGCGCCAGCGGAGCGGAAGAAAAATAAAAAGAAAATTGGAAAAAGAAAGTTTTAAAATTTTTCAAAATTCGTAGATTTTTCTAATAAAACACGAAATTTGCGGACAGAAAAAGCTTCACCGACAAAAATACGCATGTACGTTAGAGAATGGGGCCACCGCCCCCAAATCGCCGCTTTCACAATTTATTAGAATTCCGATGTTCTTAGAAATTAGAGCATTGTTCAAAAATTTCTGTTTTTTCCTAATTATTCACATACTAAAATACAGAACTCTCTAAAGCCGCTTAGCATTGGACCTTTTGCGTAAGAATGGCCGGAAATCTTAAAAAAATTTACAAAAATATTTATATTTACGTTTGTATTTCATTTACTAAAATAAAAAACTTCTCAAAGTCGCTTAGCATTGACCCAATATGATGGTATTCCTTGCCATATGAATTATTAACAAAATCTATTTTCAATTTTTGATAGTCTTCAAAATTTTCGAATATTAAAAATATTCATAAGACTTCAAAAATCTCATATCTTCGGTGTACAAAAAGAGTGACACAACTGAAAAATCATAATTTTTCAGTTATTTTCAGAAATGAAAGACTAAATATGTTTATTTTTAAGGGGAAGAACGACAGAATGAAAACTCCGCTAGGGCAAATAAAAACATCTAAAAAGAAATAACCGCTTGGGTGTGATTGAGATTGTATGTTGTTTGCCAGAAAAAGATTTTCGAACTGCTCTCCTAAAAAATCACATTTTTCGAGTTGTGTCACCCTTCTGGTGCACTACCGATATGTCAACATTTTTCTTATGTCTGAAAAATACTCAACATGATAACCCACTCATGCGACATCAATTTTTTTTTTACTAAATAAATTAATTAAGTACGGCTTTAATTCAGTTATAATAATTAGAGGTTTCGGATTTAATTCTTATTGAAAATGAATTAATTTCGCCATACAAAATTTTCGACGAAATTATTTCACGCGGAATTAATTTGTTCCAACAGTTTACTTTGGTTGTACACAAAAATTTTTAACAAATCGTCTTGAAACAATGATGGTATCAATTTGAAACTTGCACGTAAATATTTACCAAAATCGTTATAAAATTTAAAAAATTTAAAATTTCAATTTTTTTTTATATTAATACATATTCGGGTTGTTTGTTTTGAAATTGAGGAAATTCCATTTTTCAAAAAAATCATGTTAATAGAGAGAGCGGCAGATACATAATAGACAGCGATAGAATATTATGATCTATTAATCGGTAAACAACTTACGAGTATAGTGAAAATAAAAAATCAAGAAATACCGAGTACTGGCGCAATAAACAAGACTATATCACTCATTAAATTATAAAAATCAATGTATGCCTGGTTTTTCTAATAGTTAAAATATAGTAACTATGGTTACATCGATTATATAAGCCTTTGTATAATCGATTATATAAACATTTGTAAAATGTAGTAGCATAATTAAAATCGTGTAGGCTTAGCAAATTTGAAATTTGACAAAAGAAAAAACAACAATTCTGTTTATATATGTCAGTTTCCAGTTATCGACTTCAATAAATCCAAAATGGATTAAAATTGTAACTTTTCTATTTAAATTTATTGTTTTCTTTATTCAAGATATAGTCTCCTGTATACCACACGACAATGGATAATTTTCTCTTATTTCGACGTATTGCCTTTGCAAAACACCACTCGACCTTCGGTCTCGTGGTGTTTCAGGCAATACGTCTCGTATAATCGAAAATTTTCGATCGTCTTGTGGTATAACATACGATTATTCAATATCTCGAATATTTGTCCATTCACTCTATTCTTTCATTATCTCGTTTCAACAAAACCTGGACTTGCCCCATTTTCAAAATAAAAGGCTAATTTGTAGTTTCTTAACGGCTTAATTACAAAATGCATTAGTTCTGGTAAATACTGCTAATTCTTAAAATAAAAAAATCAGATCAAATTGAAAATCTGAATCATCTCGAATCATACAATTTTGAATATTTATTTTTGACCTGATTCATCAAATTTGAAAACTATTCTATTTCAAAATAAAATTTTAAAATGTTGAATTTGATATTTACTCATAATAAACCGGGCTTTCAAACAATTTAAGGCTTTCACATTTTTTGCGAGCTCTAGAAATTAAAGTCAGTGAAGTTAGCCCGAGCCCGAACTTTTGGTTCATTTCTCGGATAGAATGTAGCCATCCCGAAAAAGTGTAAATTCTGTAAAAAGTGTAGGCTCATCCCGAAAAAATATTATAATTAAAATGTATCTAATACAAAAAAAGTCAAGTTTAAACCAAATGAATACTACTAAATTTCTTAAAGAATATGTGTAACAAAAAATATAAATTCCTTTAAGAGTAAAGCACATAAATTTATGTTCTGCTGGTAAAGTAAACATTTACAATGAAGAAACCTTACATTATATACAGCCAATACTAGAGATATAGCTTAATGGTTTTTTATATGGACAGATAGGCCATGATACTAGCTAACAGCCGGCCAAAACCCCAGCTCCATATCATGGGGATAAACATATGTTTTCGAAAAATTTGTATTTTTAGTGTAGCGTGTGTGATATGGAGAAACCTTAAATTATATACAGCCAATACTAGAGATATAGCTTAATGGTTTTTTATATGGACAGATAGGCCATGATACTAGCTAACAGTCGGCCAACACCCCAGCTCCATATCATGGGGATAAACATATGTTTTCGAAAAATTTGTATTTTTAGTGTAGCGTGTGTGATATAGAGAAACCTTAAATTTTATACAGCCAATACTAGAGATATAGCTTAATGGTTTTTTATATGGACAGATAGGCCATGATACTAGCTAACAGCCGGCCAAAACCCCAGCTCCATATCATGGGGATAAACATATGTTTTCGAAAAATTTGTATTTTTAGTGTAGCGTGTGTGATATGGAGAAACCTTAAATTATATTCAGCCAATACTAGAGATATAGCTTAATGGTTTTTTATATGGACAGATAGGCCATGATACTAGCTAACAGCCGGCCAACACCCCAGCTCCATATCATGGGGATAAACATATGTTTTCGAAAAATTTGTATTTTTAGTGTAGCGTGTGTGATATGGAGAAACCTTATATTATATACCGCTAAACCGATTATAGATTAACAGATAAGTTCCTTGATATTTCTACTTGTTCGATATTTCAAATTAATTTTATCTTCGGTTTACATTGCCTTACTTATTTGCGTTATCCAGGTAGCACCACGAGGAGGAAAAATCAGGACTTTGCTACCCATAACTAAACTTAAAATAAAACATAAATAAATTGTAGTAGTAACTAAAAAACTAGAAAAAATGGAATTCATGATCATAATTAGATGTATTTTATGATTTTTTGGTAATTTTTTTTATTTTTTTTTTTATTTTTTATTTAAATTTTTTTTAATTTTTTTTTTAATTTTTTTTTAAATTTTTTTAAATTTTTCTTAGTAATATTATTTTACAAGGTTGTGTAGGCTTTACAAGACAGTGATTCTGTATTCTATTTTTTAAAGTAAATTCAGTCTGTTTTTTTATAAATTATTATTTGAGGCCTGATTTTTATGGAATTTGGGTTTCGAATTAGCGGTACATAAGTGCTTAAATTATCGTATTTTTCCCATTTTTCATTTCTTTTGCCAAAACAAACATAATGACCTTCTGATGCCTTTGGGTATTTAGAACCGGAACCGTCAGTAATAAAACTAATAACCGACGTCACATGATATTCTTGATTGTTAATTTTTATGTTAGTTGCTACTTCGGACAATTTTATATTTGTCTCTTCAACCGCTTCAGTGTCTATACAAACAATTTGCCCATACATTTCTTTTGAAGGGTTCATGGACTGAAAACAGTCTTTACAAGACTTTTGGGGAATTTCCTGAAAACAATCCTCAATATTTGAAACACCTAGTTTTTTGTATAATGCCATGTCCAAATAAATTATTGGTCGCTTTTCTTGCTCACTGTTAGAACATTTAGAATTGGAACATTTTAATGTTACCTCTACACTTGGAAATTCGGTAAATAATTTCCTACACACATTAAAAAGTTCAGTTGTGCAATCGGATGTAAAACCCAAGGTTTCAACCAAAATTTCTTTTCGGATTTCATATACCTATTTAAGGTTTCTCTATATCACACACGCTACACTAAAAATACAAATTTTTCGAAAACATATGTTTATCCCCATGATATGGAGCTGGGGTGTTGGCCGACTGTTAGCTAGTATCATGGCCTATCTGTCCATATAAAAAACCATTAAGCTATATCTCTAGTATTGGCTGTATAAAATTTAAGGTTTCTCCATATCACACACGCTACACTAAAAATACAAATTTTTCGAAAACATATGTTTATCCCCATGATATGGAGCTGGGGTTTTGGCCGGCTGTTAGCTAGTATCATGGCCTATCTGTCCATATAAAAAACCATTAAGCTATATCTCTAGTATTGGCTGTATATAATTTAAGGTTTCTCCATATCACACACGCTACACTAAAAATACAAACTTTTCGAAAACATATGTTTATCCCCATGATATGGACCTGGGGTGTTGGCCGGCTGCTAGCTAGTATCATGGCCTATCTGTCCATATAAAAAACCATTAAGCTATATCTCTAGTATTGGCTGTATAAAATTTAAGGTTTCTCCATATCACACACGCTACACTAAAAATACAAATTTTTCGAAAACATATGTTTATCCCCATGATATGGAGCTGGGGTTTTGGCCGACTGTTAGCTAGTATCATGGCCTATCTGTCCATATAAAAAACCATTAAGCTATATCTCTAGTATTGGCTGTATATAATTTAAGGTTTCTCCATATCACACACGCTACACTAAAAATACAAATTTTTCGAAAACATATGTTTATCCCCATGATATGGAGCTGGGGTTTTGGCCGGCTGTTAGCTAGTATCATGGCCTATATGTCCATATAAAAAACCATTAAGCTATATCTCTAGTATTGGCTGTATAAAATTTAAGGTTTCTCTATATCACACACGCTACACTAAAAATACAAATTTTTCGAAAACATATGTTTATCCCCATGATATGGAGCTGGGGTGTTGGCCGACTGTTAGCTAGTATCATGGCCTATCTGTCCATATAAAAAACCATTAAGCTATATCTCTAGTATTGGCTGTATATAATTTAAGGTTTCTCCATATCACACACGCTACACTAAAAATACAAATTTTTCGAAAACATATGTTTATCCCCATGATATGGAGCTGGGGTTTTGGCCGGCTGTTAGCTAGTATCATGGCCTATCTGTCCATATAAAAAACCATTAAGCTATATCTCTAGTATTGGCTGTATAAAATTTAAGGTTTCTCTATATCACACACGCTACACTAAAAATACAAATTTTTCGAAAACATATGTTTATCCCCATGATATGGAGCTGGGGTGTTGGCCGACTGTTAGCTAGTATCATGGCCTATCTGTCCATATAAAAAACCATTAAGCTATATCTCTAGTATTGGCTGTATATAATTTAAGGTTTCTTCATAGTAAATGTTTACTTTACCAGCAGAACATAAATTTATGTGCTTTACTCTTAAAAGAATTTATATTTTTTGTTACACATATCCTTTAAGAAATTTAATAGTATTCATTTGGTTTAAACTTGACTTTTTTTCGTGTTAAATACATTTTAATTATAATATTTTTTCGGGATGAGCCTACACTTTTTACAAAATTTACACTTTTTCGGGATGGCTACATTTTATCCGAGAAATAAACCAAAAGTTCGGGCTCGGGCTAACTTCACTGACTTAGAAATTAGAACTTCGTGGTTCATTAAAATTTCCGTATAAAATAAAAGGTTGAAAATAATCGTTCGCATAAAATATTTACTATCCATTTTACTCAAACAGTAAGTTCGTTGATGAAACCAAATTTGAAAAAGACAAATTTTATATTATCAAATTTTGTAAAGACTCTTATTTCGATATTAATGTTAACTAGTAATATAATATTCGTAAGAAACTCAGAAACATTTAAGAAATATTTTTTGTTATCCACGAAATTCGAAATTCATTTAATTTTAAATTTCATTTAGAAATTTTTATAATCTTTCTCTAGTATAGAGCCTAGGGGCAAACAGAAGCCGACATGGTGGTCCACTGGGTTGGAGACCTATCGGAAGGCTTGTAGGGTAGCCTTTAATAGGGCCAAGAATACCAGGGAAGTGCTCGGCATTGGGACTCATATAAGGAGGACCTGAGGAATTATAAAAGAGAGTTGAGGAAGGCACAAAGGGGGTCTTGGAGACTCTTCTGTGGTAAAATGGAAGAGGTATCTGAGATTTCCCGCCTTAGGAAGATTCTTTCTATCAACCCAACCAATCCTAGATATTTAATTAGGCCGGATGGGTCATGGACAGCTTCTAGTATGGAATCTCTGGAGATTCTAATATATACGCACTTTCCGGGAAGCCTCGATGACTCGACGGAACCGGGGGCTCATCGAGAAATACCTTCAATAGAAATGGAGGGCATCGTGGATAGGGAACGGATCGCGTGGGCAATGAACGGGTTTAAGCCTTATAAATCGGCTGGCCTAGATAGGATTATACCAGCGGAGATCCAGAGGAACTTGGCAGTGATCCTTCCCTGGCTGGAGATGATCTTCAGAGGATGTCTGAAATTTGTCTATATTCCTAGGAAATGGAGGGAGGTCAAGGTGGTCTTCATTCCGAAAGCGGGAAAAAGCTGCATGCTTATCCGAAGGACCTGAGGCCTATAACTCTATCATCCTTTCTGCTGAAAACATTGGAAAGGATGGTGGATGTATTTATACGATCAAAAATTGAACCCAGCAATTGGGCAATGTCACATCATGCGTACTGTAAAGGGAGGTCGGTGGACACAGCCTTGCACGCTTTGGTACGCACAATTGTAACGACACCTTGCGATGTCGTTAACAGACATACGATCAGTGGTCTGGTGCGGTATTTATAGCTGGCTAAGCTCAGGGTTGGCGTGGGGATTTCCAGACATGACCGTATGCTTGAATAACCGCATTATGTACGAAGATAAATAAACAAAGAGAGCAACATTCCGGTTGCCTTGTTTACAGGAGTAAAAACTGACAAAAACTATAATTGACCGACCTCAACACGAAAGACCCCTCCCCCTCATCTTGATCACCTAATTATCACCTAGTCACTCATCATTCGCACAAACATTCAAACCAAAAAAAAAAATATCATGCCAACGAAAGAATAGCGAAACACACAAAAGAAACACAATATACAAGAAAAAATGCATATACACTAAAAAGGAGGTAAATAAATCGTGATTAAAACGACGAG
Organism: Tipula vernalis; assembly: GCA_958295665.1. Lineage (NCBI taxonomy): Eukaryota > Metazoa > Arthropoda > Insecta > Diptera > Tipulidae > Tipula > Tipula vernalis. The sequence continues at coordinate 347,520,862 of OY282559.1, forward strand.
CGAGCTGAAAAAAAACGTTATATAGAGAAAAAATAAAAATAAAAAAAGTATTTATAAAAAGTGACCCCCAAACAACGGAATTCGCGTTCCAGTCAAGACCGGTTCACAATGGTAAATTAAATTTTAATCAAAATTAAAGAAAATTAAAGTTTTACGTTACGTTACAAAAAAAAAAATAAAAATAAAAATAAAAATATTGTAAATTACGTTATTAAGAAAATTAAGAAAACAAAAAAAAAAATAACAAGATTATAGAAAAATAAGAATCTTAACAAATACTGTCGTCGTTGTTTGTTGTTGGTTTTTTTTTTCCACAGTACCTGTAGTTGACACCTCGCCTCTGCACAACGCTGCTACCACAATACGCCTTTAACCATCACACCTCAATGGGAACAACTTACGTGCCATGTGATTAGTGCACGAACCGCAACTTACACGTTACAATAGACACATAACGGCTTTCGAATTATTTTTTATTAGATCGGCCACTGGAAACTGCTTTCAACGGACACTAACACCAACACTTTCCAATTTAACATCGACTGTATGTGCATATGTAATTATACAGGAAAATTGGATTTTTTTTTTCTTTTTCTTTTTGTTTGTTTTCTTTTCTGTTTTTTTTTTTCACTACTTGCTTCACATATGCACACAAGTTTCTTGTTTAAAACAATTTTTTTATTTTATTTTATTTTATTTTGTTTTAAAATCAAAAAAAAAAAAAAAACCACAATATTCGGACTCGAATGCACAAAAAAAAAACCCTTAATTTTTCTTATTTTTTTTTTTTTTTTTAAATTTATTTATGACAATATATATATGGCCGACACGGCACCAAAAAAAAAAATTTTCTTAATTAATTCAAACTTATAAAAAAAAAAATGTATCGCCCACACAGCCCTTTCAATTGCTTTAGGACTCTATTATCTCCTCTGATATATTTTAGCAATAGTCCAATTTATAAATTTTTAATTTTCACAATAATAATTTGCAAAAAAAAAACTCTGCACTTGACTAACTTTTTTTTAAAAAAAAAACTCCAGACTTGACTGTTTGATTTAACCATCCAAACTTGACTGCCCTCTCACCGTCTTTCAAAAATTGTTTTTTCATAATTTTTTATTTTTCTAAAATTCTCTCCAAAGAAAAAAAAAATCGGACCACGAACCACAAACTCGCTCGTCGCTTTTTGATCACGCCATCGTCCACCACCACACTGACCAACTAAACCATGCAAATCATGTATCCTACAAGAAACACAACAAAATACACACACAGCATCTCGAATTTTCCATTTTTTTTTTTTCATTCAATAATCATGCCTCTCAGTCACACGACAACCACACAAAATCATACGCGCCAAATCCACACCACAAATCGTCATCACGCCAATCATTCCAATTATTGATCTTTAATCGTCATTCAGGAGTAATAAAAATCAATAATCGAAAATCAAACTCAGCAGATCTGGCCAAACGGTTTACCACGCACCAGACCAATGCGCGATGGGTTGTTACGTACAGGACCGGTGTCGTAACAATCGTGGGGACGACCCACACCCGAGAAAAGAGTCTCACTGTGCCGGGCAGTTATACGCACACAAAAAAAAAACCAGGGTCGTGGAGGAGCAGAGGCAGTAGCAAAAAAAAAATTGAATCAACTAAAGAAAGAAGCATACGTAATTAAATAATGTTACACTTAAATGTCCCTGAATCATGGGCTGTCACACTGGCAGCATACGAATCTCATTATAATGATTCAATGGCACCCACTGGCGTGCTGTCTTATTTAGATAGACGTCGAATCTGGAGGTCGATGAACTAATTTCCCATTTTCCAAATATTCCACTTAGGACCGGATATCTTTAACGTGAAAGGTACCCAAATTCTTGCCGTCTGGGTCTTGAACGCTGTAGGCAACGTTACCCACTCTCAAAGTGATGATGGCTGGCTTGAATTTGGCTCCCAGTTTGGCGGAAAATCTACCTGCTGCATCACTCAAGGCAAAGCTTCGGGCGAAAACAGGCTGACCGATACGAAACACACGATTACTACTTCGCAAATTATACCGTTGGGATCCTCTTTCATGAGCAACTTTGAGATAGTGTGCGATTTTGCTTTTGATTAAATTAAGACGATCTGGTTTCGCTAACACTTGGATCTCGTTCGCGTCTGAAGTTTCTATTAATCTCCGCAAAGCATAATCCGAGCCATGAAGAGACATGTGCTGACCGAACACGAGATAATGAGGGGAAAAGTGTGGAGTTTCGTGGCATGCATTGCGCAGGGCAGCGGCCACCTCTTGAAGATGCTTGTCCCACTCATTATGTCCATGATCGTCCACATACGCTCTCACGGCCGAAAGTAGCGTTCGATTAACTCTCTCCGAAGCATTGCTTTGAGGAGAATAAACCGGAGTTCGTATGTGAGAAACGCCATATTTAGTCAGCAAATCCTTAAAAAGGTTCGAGGTAAACTGTTTACCATTATCGGAGGTAACGGTAGCAGGTACGGAGAACAACAGGAAAACCTCATTTTCTAAAAATGAACACAAAAGAGCTGCAGAGGCTTCCCGCAAGGGTTTAAGAATCACAAACTTAGAATAGTGGTCCAATACGATACAGATTACAGAATTCCCCCGCTTAGATCGCGGATATGGACCCAGAAAGTCAACGAAAAGCTTTTCGAACGGCCGAGTGGACACCACCTGAGCTCCCATTTCTGGTCGTGTAGAATAATTGACGGCTTTATTCATTTTACACTTAGCGCAATCGGAGACATACTTCTTTACTTGAGCCGCCATCTGAGGCCAGTAAAATTGTCGTTGAAGTCTCTCGAGAGTTTTACGACTGCCTAAGTGTGCTGAAGTTGGTGGATCGTGAGCTTGTTCGATGAGTTCCTGAGTCAAAGGAGCAGGAACGAATAATTTAAATGGAGAAATATCTGTATCCACATATCGACTTCCGTACGCCGGTGCAATAAAGAGCTTATTATCCCGTACTTGAAGATTATGATCGCAGTGGTTTAATCGTTCGACTTTTGACATGCGCATCACGTAATCAGGATCTTGAAATGCAGGTGACTTCAGGTCGATATGTAGAATCTGCATCGGAGGGGAAGAAGACAAGGCAGCTAAAGTTAACGGATCGACAGTATCCGAAGGTAAACAAGAATTTATGGTAATGGACGCAGGAGCCGCAATAGGGGTTGCGGGATCCACCGTTGCTAAGGGGGGGTCCTCGCTAAAAGCGCGCGACAATGCATCTGGAACTACATTTAAAGTTCCCTTCCGGTAACCAATCTGAAAATTAAAGGATTGTAGTTTTAGGCTCCACCGTGCAAGACGCCCCGACAGATCCTTTTGTGACATTAACCAGGTTAGACTGGCATGATCCGTGTATATCACAAAAGGATACCCTTCTATATATGGCCGAAACTGTTGTACGCTGAGCACCGCGGCGTAGCATTCCAGTTCAGTCACCGAGTAGTTCCTCTGTGCCGCATTGAGCTTATGCGAAATAAACTCAATGGGTCGTTCAACTCCTTCCGCATCCATCTGAAATAAAACGCCACCTACGCCGACGGTGCTAGCATCGCACTGTATATAAAAGGGCTTACTGTAATCGGGGTTGGCCAGGACGGGAGCAGAAGATAAAGCCAGTTTCAATGCCCGAAAAGAAGCATCAGCGGCAGCCGACCACCGAGACTTCGCAGATTTCCCAGTAAGATCTGTTAAGGGAGCGGCTAAAGCAGAAAAATTGGGAATGAAGCGGCGATACCACCCGCACATACCCAGGAAGCGACGAATGTGTTTGGTAGTTTTGGGAATAGGAAACTCCAAAATTGCTTTACATTTTTCTGGGTTAGTACGGAGGCAACCATCACCGACAACATAACCCAAGTAATCGACTTCCCTCAACACAAATGTACTCTTAGCTAGATTGATGGTCAAGCCCGCAGTTTTTAACCTAGTAGCAACCTCTCTCAACAGCTCAAAATGCTCATCCAGAGTGGCGGAGGTGACCAGGAGGTCATCGAGGTACACAAAGACCTTATCGTGCAGTTGGTGTGGGATTACTTTGTGCATTAAGCGACAAAGCGTCTGTGGCGCATTGCACAGCCCAAAAGGCATCACCTTGAACTGATACAAAGGCCGCCCAGGAACCGTAAACGCCGTCTTATCTCTGGATTGTGGGTCGAGAGGTATTTGCCAAAAGGCGTCTTTTAAATCAATCGCCGAAATAAATCGGGTTTGATCCAAACGACCCAACAATCCATTGATAAGCGGAAGCGGATACGCATCCTTAACGGTGGCCTTGTTCAGTTCTCTAGCATCTAAGCACAGACGAACTTTGCCATTAGCCTTACGCACAAGAGTAACCGGCGAGCACCAGGAACTTTGTGATTCCTCGATAACCCCCAAAGACAGCATCCGATCCAACTCGGTATACATTAATTTTTGTATGGCTGGAGAAACAGAATAAAAACGTTGTTTAACTGGTTTGGCGGTTCCGACGTCAATGGAATGGAATAAATAGGAAGTTCGGCCTAACCCCAGTTTAGAACTACAAGGGAAAAGTTCTTTAATACTGTCAAGAGTACGCTGTTCATCACAAGAGAGCACGTGTATTTTGGGAGATTCATTTGAATCGGACGCTTCCAAAGAGGTCGACAAGGAGGAGATCTTTGGCGCAATACCGAACCGATTCCAGAAGTCGATCCCAAGATACAGAGGTTGTTCTAACGATGGAACTATATACAAAATTAAAGGATGGGACATTGAGCCGAACTTCACTGAAGCATTTACGTACCCAAACACCCGTTGAGGTTGTCCGCTAGCTGTGTTGATGTTAAAAGGAAAGTTATGAAATTTAATGAATGGATTAGAAAGCAACTTCTCCGATCCACGACCCAAAACGCTAACGCTGGCTCCACTATCCAAAAGGCCTCGGTATGGCACATCATTAACAAGAACATCAGCATAAGGCCGCATGTCACCTGTTTCAGAACCGAGAAGGGAAGATACAACAAATGATTTCATAATCTTACGTCTTTCCCAGTACCTTTTGGAGCGTAGCAAACGAGAAGAATCGTGAGATCGGGAAGGCTTGAACGGAACATTAGGAGAATTGGTACTATTGAAATTAGTGGAAGATTTTAAATTTGTAGGACATTCACTGTCAGTTATATGATTGAAAAACGGGTTCAGATTATGGTTGGATGGTGAATGACATAAAACATTAGGCAAGACAGAGAATGGAGCGTCCACCCTCGAGCATTTGAAATCGGAAGACTCTACAAAGAAGGTTTCGGGCCCATCTGACTCCTCCATCCCGGCGAAGATACTTGGCGTAGCTCTGCATCTGTATTGCTGGCTGCATCCATTCGCTGCATTCTGGGTGGATCGTAATGCGGTGGCCCTTGGTTCCCAGTCCTCCATTGACCACTCGACCGGTTTCCCGCACATCGACGACAGTCAGCAGAAATGGTATCTCTTAGACCGCATACATAGCAGAAATATCCTGTGACCGGAATTGGACAATTCTGAAAGCGATGACCAATATCGGAGCAATTGTAGCAGACTATCAAATTATCGGCAGTGTGATTATAGTTCTGGATAGGGGTTGCCTTACCGGTACGACCTGAATTTACCCTTTCACTTCTCACCGGGCCTTGAAATGCAGCTAACGACGTTTCAGTAGGCATATCCGAGGAAACAATAACCGGCATTGGAGCTTGATAACGATGATCATCACCGTAATCTGCTGCCAGCTCGCTAACTACTCTTCTATTATGCGGAAAAGGGTCTTGCTGAAAACGAAGTCGACGAAGTGTGTCTTCCCAAGCGGTACAACTTTTAATGAGTTCGTTGATTGAAGAGAAGCGACGATCGGTTAGATGGTACTGTAAGGTGGGTTTCATGTTGGAAAGCAACAGTTGAATAAATTCCTCATCTGAATACGGAGTATGGCACTGCAAAGTTAACCCCCACATGTGATGATAAAAATCTATAAAAGTCTCATTCGCCTGTTGCTTTCGAGCCTCAATAGTTCTGCGAATCTCGAAAGAAGTACGTCGGTCCTGGAATCGTTCGATAAGGTCTCTTTTTAACTCGGCCCAACCTGCCAAAGGATGATGCCGGCGGTAAATCCAGTACCACTGGAGGGCGACATCTCGCAATACGGTGCTTATCTCCACCATCAAGGCTTCGGGAGACAATTGCATTGATGCCGACACAGTTTCCAACTGAAAAATAAACATGTCCACAGTGATACCGGATGAAGAACCATTGAATTGAATACCACTACGAGCTAAAGAACGATAACCAGAACTACCGGGAGCAAGAACGAATGAGGGATGTGGCTCTACCGGCAGGGGATGTTGAACAGCAAAGGTTGGTTTATACGAAACAGTACTGGGCGGGGCCGTAGGTGGTGAAAATGTAGGAGTAGAAGTTGACGTCTGCTCCGAAGATGAAGGCCCTTTTGGAATAAAATTTCCGCTAGTACTATTAACATTGGTGGTCGATCCTTGTGGTAATGTTGATGTAGCGTATGAAAGAGAATCCCGAAATTGAACATGAAAGTCGGACCCAAAATCGTATGCTGTTCTCACGGGTACGTCGGGTAACGAGCTAGGAACAGATGGTTTACTGACAGGACCAATATTTGTAATAGTCGAAGCGGCACTTGATCTTAAATACTTCACCTCCTCCGTTAATGACTGAACCAGTTTCATCAAGGCTGCAATTTTCTCCTCACCAGCATTTTGTACAGCTGAATCCACTGTTTTAAGTTCGATCACGTTAGAAGTGGATGCAGTTGGAATCTCGGGATTTATGACGGAAACGGGCGGAATATTCACTTCCCGGGCGTCATCCATGGACTTATTCAGGTTTTCGTTATCAGTCAAATACCGATCCAATGATCCGAGCAACTTCCGACATGATATTTGTAATCCTTGGGCTTGGTTTCCATAAGTTGGGGATGAGCTAACCCGAATAATCCGTCCCTCTACATGCAACAACCTAGAACGGAGATTACGAGCAGTAGCAACTTGGTCTTGCTTTGGTAAAGTGGCTAATCCTAAGATTCCAGCTTTCAGTCTATCCAACTTTGTTTGACATCCCGACAACTCCAGATCTGGTCGTTTTGCAGCCTTGCCATGCATCCGAAATGGAATCTCAATACTTCCCGAACGCTCAGCGGCCATCGCAGCTTGAAGATCAGACCATCCTTGATCAGATCCCGACTGTATATCACGGATTTCAAATTCAATTTCAATTTCATCGGGTTTAAGAGCAGCAATATCCATTTTGTAATGATTAGTTATAAACTAGAACCAATATGATAACCTACCACTCCCTTTTGACAATAAATCGTATAATTCACCAAAAAAAAATCAAAACGTATGTTATAAAGAATGCTGAAATTCACCTTGCAAAAAAAAAATATTAAAGAAGAAGGAAAGAAATATATGTATATATAAAAATAACTAAACTAAAATAAATGTACCCTAAACCGATGCAAGATAATAAAAAAAAATAAAAAATAAATGATCAATAGGAAAATGATTACTATCCAAAATATAGTATCAATATAATCTTAAGCAAACCAAAAGAAAATAAATCCAACAATTAATTAAGGTAAAATATTTCAAAATTTAATTATATTAATTATAAAGAATTCTATATGTTAGTTTAAATATAAGCGCGCGAAAAATAAATTTTCAAACACCAAACAAAAGAAATATCAAGAAAAAAAAACAGTAGATCTCAATGAGTTCCGGGTTAGGGTCCCCAGTATTGGGTCGGCAAGAAAAATAATAATAAATAACTGAAAATAAAGGATAAATAATAAAATAATAAATAATGATATTTAAATGAAGTAAAAATAATAAAACTTTCCTGTAAACAAGACAGGGTTGCAAAATCAGGCAAACAACATAACAGAAAAAGACCAATTGATGTGCCTTGACCATCGAGACACCTAACCGCACAATCAACACCACATCGGTGGAAATGCTGGCTCAAAAATATCAATGATCAAGGCACATGAAACTTAAATGAGTGACGCACCCGCAAGGTCGAACAACGCAAGCGCTGGAACCTACTAGGAACGCCTCTCATTTAAGTAGTCGGAAGAAAACTAATATCGAAGAGATTGTGCAATTAATGCTAAGGTACGAAGAAATCTGAAAAGAAAAGAGAAGAAAAAAAATTTTCAAAAAAAACTAAACTCAGAACGATGGAAGAATGAAGTTCAGCCACAATCAGACGCCACATGGCGGAAATGGAGAACTCATTCAACCAACGAACTAAGAATAGGGATTAACACTCACATCTGTACGCAATCAAACAGCTATATACTGGTTGCAATTACAGCTGTGCGTGTTAACCGGGCAAGGAACGTTGAGGTGCGCACCTGTGCAAGTTCAAACAACGTAAACGTTGGACATTGCACAAAATGCGCACAACAAGTTAAAAACAATTGTGGAACACTAAAAGACGAAGAGAAATGAATTTTAAATAGCCATTAGATTTGGGCGCCACTGTAACGACACCTTGCGATGTCGTTAACAGACATACGATCAGTGGTCTGGTGCGGTATTTATAGCTGGCTAAGCTCAGGGTTGGCGTGGGGATTTCCAGACATGACCGTATGCTTGAATAACCGCATTATGTACGAAGATAAATAAACAAAGAGAGCAACATTCCGGTTGCCTTGTTTACAGGAGTAAAAACTGACAAAAACTATAATTGACCGACCTCAACACGAAAGACCCCTCCCCCTCATCTTGATCACCTAATTATCACCTAGTCACTCATCATTCGCACAAACATTCAAACCAAAAAAAAAATATCATGCCAACGAAAGAATAGCGAAACACACAAAAGAAACACAATATACAAGAAAAAATGCATATACACTAAAAAGGAGGTAAATAAATCGTGATTAAAACGACGAGCGAGCTGAAAAAAAACGTTATATAGAGAAAAAATAAAAATAAAAAAAGTATTTATAAAAAGTGACCCCCAAACAACGGAATTCGCGTTCCAGTCAAGACCGGTTCACAATGGTAAATTAAATTTTAATCAAAATTAAAGAAAATTAAAGTTTTACGTTACGTTACAAAAAAAAAAATAAAAATAAAAATAAAAATATTGTAAATTACGTTATTAAGAAAATTAAGAAAACAAAAAAAAAAATAACAAGATTATAGAAAAATAAGAATCTTAACAAATACTGTCGTCGTTGTTTGTTGTTGGTTTTTTTTTTCCACAGTACCTGTAGTTGACACCTCGCCTCTGCACAACGCTGCTACCACAATACGCCTTTAACCATCACACCTCAATGGGAACAACTTACGTGCCATGTGATTAGTGCACGAACCGCAACTTACACGTTACAATAGACACATAACGGCTTTCGAATTATTTTTTATTAGATCGGCCACTGGAAACTGCTTTCAACGGAACTAACACCAACACTTTCCAATTTAACATCGACTGTATGTGCATATGTAATTATACAGGAAAATTGGATTTTTTTTTTCTTTTTCTTTTTGTTTGTTTTCTTTTCTGTTTTTTTTTTCACTACTTGCTTCACATATGCACACAAGTTTCTTGTTTAAAACAATTTTTTTATTTTATTTTATTTTATTTTGTTTTAAAATCAAAAAAAAAAAAAAAACCACAATATTCGGACTCGAATGCACAAAAAAAAAACCCTTAATTTTTCTTATTTTCTTTTTTTTTTTTTAAATTTATTTATGACAATATATATATGGCCGACACGGCACCAAAAAAAAAAATTTTCTTAATTAATTCAAACTTATAAAAAAAAAAATGTATCGCCCACACAGCCCTTTCAATTGCTTTAGGACTCTATTATCTCCTCTGATATATTTTAGCAATAGTCCAATTTATAAATTTTTAATTTTCACAATAATAATTTGCAAAAAAAAAACTCTGCACTTGACTAACTTTTTTTTAAAAAAAAAACTCCAGACTTGACTGTTTGATTTAACCATCCAAACTTGACTGCCCTCTCACCGTCTTTCAAAAATTGTTTTTTCATAATTTTTTATTTTTCTAAAATTCTCTCCAAAGAAAAAAAAAATCGGACCACGAACCACAAACTCGCTCGTCGCTTTTTGATCACGCCATCGTCCACCACCACACTGACCAACTAAACCATGCAAATCATGTATCCTACAAGAAACACAACAAAATACACACACAGCATCTCGAATTTTCCATTTTTTTTTTTTTCATTCAATAATCATGCCTCTCAGTCACACGACAACCACACAAAATCATACGCGCCAAATCCACACCACAAATCGTCATCACGCCAATCATTCCAATTATTGATCTTTAATCGTCATTCAGGAGTAATAAAAATCAATAATCGAAAATCAAACTCAGCAGATCTGGCCAAACGGTTTACCACGCACCAGACCAATGCGCGATGGGTTGTTACGTACAGGACCGGTGTCGTAACACAATTGAGAATTAATTTACTCGCAGGAGTTCTGTATGGTCTCATTCCTCGATATTGAAGGTGCCTTTAATAACGTAAAGACGGAGGCGATCATGGAGGGATTGTCAGTTTTGAAGGTGGATTACTCTATAAGTAGGTTGATTAATAATATGCTGTTAAGCAGAGTTATTACCTCAGAACTGGGGGAGTCCACAATTAGAAGGCGGGTGGTTATAGGAATCCCGCAGGGAGGTGTAATGTCCCCTTCTCTCTGGAGTATAGTGATTAACGAATTGCTGTTGGAACTGGAGAGAGAGGGGGTATTGGGTGTAGGATACGCAGATCATGTAGCGATAGCGGTATCAGGTAAATATTTGGACACGATTAGAGATGTTATGCAAAATACACTATTGATCGTTACCAAATAGGCCAGCAAATGTGGATTAGGGATCAACCCGTCCAAGACAGAGCTGGTATTTTTTACCAGGAAGTATAAAATTCCGGTAGTTTGCCCGCCTACGATAAACGGCACTAGACTGACTTTTTCTGATAGAGCCAGATTCTTGGGCATAATCTTGGACAGTAAACTCAGCTGGATGCCTAACACGTTAGAGAGAGTGAATAAGGTCACTGTAGCCATTTACTCGTGCAGGAACGCCATAGGTAAGAGATGGGGTTTGAAACCGGAACTGGTACACTGGCTGTACACTGCCGTAGTAAGACCTGTACTTATGTACGGAGTGGGCGTGTGGCGGCCAGCTCTGGACAAGGTAACATACAGGAGTAGAATGGAAAGGGTGCAAAGAACGGCCTGCATGCTTGTAAGCGGGGCGCTTAGGACGACACCTACTCGCGCTTTGGAGGTTATATTCCACCTTATTCTAGTAGAGGTTTTTGGTAAGCAGAAAGCAGCCGAGGTGGCTATGCGACTTACGACTGTCTCTCAGTGGAAGTGTCTGCAGGTGGGGCACTCGACGATAGTTGGATCACTAAGGGATGAACTGGTGAATCTAGATTATGTTATACCAACCTTGTGCTTCGATAAAGGGTTCCGGATCGTCTGTCCTTCAAGGGAATCTTGGAGGGACTGATCAATACTGGAAAACGAGGCAGTACAATTTTTCATGGACGGCTCTAAGCTAGATGGTAAGGTAGGAGCCGGAGTCTTCTGTGAGGAGCTTAATGTTAATATTTCTGTTCGTCTTCCTGACTACTGCAGCTGAAGTGGTGGCGATCGGAGAAGTCGTGACATGGTTGAAGCATAATGTGGTATCAGTAAGGGATATCGCAATTTATGTGGACAGTCAGACGGCGGTCAGGTCACTAGAGGCGGTTTGTCTGAGGTCACGGGTGGCGCTGGATTGCTGATCATCTCTTAATGAGATGAGCGAGTATTTCAGTATCCAGATAATCTGGGTCCCTGGTCACTCGGACATCACGGGAAACTGCAGGGCGGACGAACTAGCTAGGTACGGTACGACTCTCCAGATGCAGACGGAAAGGGCAGGTCTGGGGAGGCCTATAGCAGCGCTCAAATGGGCGCTCAGTAGAAAGGCAACCGCCTTGACAAATGAGAGATGGACTAACACTCTCACGTGCAGTGTAGCAAAACTGGTTTGGCCAAAACTGGATTTGTGGCGCTCCAAGGCACTGATATCCCTGGGAAGACGAGAGTTAGGATTGGTCTTAGGGATACTGACAGGACAATGCCTTTTTGGGGAACACGCGAGAAGGCTGGGTCTCTAGACAAATGACTTTTGTAGAAGTTGCATGGGCGAGGAGGAGGAAGAGACTTTAGATCACTTCCTATGCTCGTGCCCGGCACTATCATATAGAAGACGTATGTAAATACTTGGGTGTGTACGGTATGGACAACCTTTCGGAACTCGCGAACTGTGGAGTGCGAGATATTTTACGCTACATAAATAGCACTGGATGGTTTCAGGGGGAAAGGGGAGATAGGATCCTGTGGTATCACAATGGGCCACTATTGGCCTAAGTGTGCGATAGCAGCCACTCTAACCCAACCTAACCTAACCTTCTCTAGTATTTTGCAATTTTTAATGTTGAAATCTGAAAAAGGTTTCTTTGTATTCTCGAATCTATATTTATAATGTTTTATGCAATATTAAATTTCGATTTAGTTTACGAAATTTTATTAACAAACGAATTATGACGTTTTTAATTTACAATGCAATTTTTTTTTTTACTTTCCATGAAAGTTGAATGAAAATGAATTTCAAATATCGAAATTTCACAAAAAAATCGGTACATTTTCCACTTCTATATTCTCGCAATATTATCTGTTTGAACTGATAAGCGTTTATGCCTCTATATTAATTAGTTATGCTTCCAAGAAGTTTTTCAAAAAAAAAAAAGTTCAGAAATTCCGGAATTCTGTATTAGAAAATTTTAAATACCAACTCATGCAAATCACTACAAAAATTCAATGTGGCATTAAATTATAATTACAATAATAATTGATGTTTACAGATTTTCCACCGCACCTTTTGCAACTATTTTTTTGAATTTCATTAGCGAAAGGTTGTATTTGAGTGGCATACACTTAAATTAAAATAAAAACTCTCAGACACAACCACAATTATGCGGTTAAGGACGGCAATATTAATTGTGAATGAACACAATGTATATGGTAGAATTGATACGTAGTTCTGTTATTTAGATTGGATTATAATCGCCATCGCCATTAAAAAACGTTTATTTTCGCTAACATACGATAATTAGAGTACAAAATATTGTTAGACAGATTAGGGTTTTAACGTATAATTATTACTTAAACGTTTCTTCATTTTTATGAACATCGACTAATTGCAAGTCGAATTGCTTCCATATATCAAAACATCAAAATATGTCGACACATACCGAATTGTTGTAACAAAAAGAAAAAAACATAAAAAACACGGAATGATAAATATTTATGCTGCATGTTTAATCATCTCATTTTCATCTCTATGTACTCGTACCGTCTGTTATTTGGTTTTATGGTCTAGCTTTTTGTTGTTTTTCATTAAATACATGGACCATGTTATTATAGCTTTGTTATGTTTATTACATATTATTGTTTTTGCTCACAGGGACATTTAGGATATATGCACGTCATATCGTTCAAAATCAGCATGGAAGGAAAATATCGTGACAGTTAATTTAAAAATAAAAATATTTCAATTTCCTTGGTTCTCCTATTTATTTTGTACAAGTATTTATCCATTCTGTACACGTACATAAACGCACGCAGTACTCCTATATACAATTCCAATTAGTTTGAATCGATTTCGGTCGAAAACCAGATAAACCCAACAATTTTGGTGTTATATATTCGTTATAATTTTTATTTTTAATTAAAACAAATATTTTTATTTATTCTGTTTTTTTATTTTTTGGATGGATAAGACATAATCTGCTTTTTATGATTTTTATACGCGAATTTTATATTAAAATGCAATACAAAGGCAAGAAAATTTGATCGATTAAAATTTTATAGCATTTCAAAGTGTTTTTTTTTTGCTTGTTATTGATAGGTTTTTTACTCTCGCCTATATTTGTACATCTTGAATCGTGTAGAATTGTTGTTTATTGGAAAAATTAATTGGATGATAAAATGGATGGATTGATTTAAGGGTACATATATAGTTAACCAGTGTTTTAGAGATATCGAAATCTGACAAAAGTTAAACCCAATTTACCTATCTATGAAAACATTTATAAAATTCTAAATCGCCTGACAACTTTAATAGATTGTGAGATACTGACACACTTCATTTCCTCAAAATGTGCCCCCTCGGCTGCCTTTATACTCTGGGACTATATGCATCTAAAGCAGTCTAGATTCAACATTTTAATTTTATTTTTAATTAAAAAAACAGAAAGCTGTCTTAGTAATTTCTGAATTGAAAATTTATTTCGAACAAGAACTATTGAAACCATGAATTATATTAACTAAAGTATCGACCTCCAATCTTCATTTTCATTTTTTAATAATTTCAATGTTTTAATATTAGATGAAATCCCGATATTTTTTTAAATTCCTGAATGTTTTATCGGTTTTTAGGAACAGTATAAGAAGTCCTAAAATTTGGAGTTTTTACTTATTTAATCAAATGATTTTTTTCGGCTTTTTATAGACACAAATATATTAGTAATAAATGGCATCCACAAGATCTTCGATTGATTAATCATAAGCAAAATTAAGAGGCCAATCATTTGTAATATATCTACCCAAAAAAGTAGAAATATCAAACCCGAAGTATGAATTGTATTTTTGTAGTTTGGTCGTAGCTACCTGATGAGTAGTCCAAACTTTTCAGTATGAAACCAAACTACCAACACAATGAACTCAAGAAAAGTTCTTATTTTTATTCAGGATTGTTACACCTTGTATAACTCTTGGGGATTGTTACACCTTCTATAACTCTTGGGGTAAAAGTAGAAATACCAAACCCCCATAATGGGGGTTTGGTATTTCTACTTTTTTGGGTAGATACACTCCCGAGCATTTGATTATAACCACTTTAAATTTTGACGTAATTCTTCATGTGGTTGTTCTTTTGTTATAATTTTTTATTTTTTTTATTCCTTTTCTCTTGTTGTATGCAGGCTGATAACAAAGAGGTTAAAATGAAACAAAGGAAAACGGTAAATTCAAATATAATATTTTGCAAATATTTAAATAGGATCACTTGATTATAACCATTAGTTTGTTTTATACTTTCAAAAAGTGAATCGCTCGATAATTATTTAAATTGGGTTTTTTCTAATTGCTGCGGCTTATTGCTCGGCGTTATTAATAATTTTTTTCCGTGTTAAAAAAATGGGTCGACAAAGGAAGAAATTAACAAAATCGTTACATTTAAGCAGGAAAATTATTCTAATCGGCGAATAGCGATTAAAATTGGCCGAAATCATGTGACAATCAATAATTATTTAAACGATCAAGAAAATTATGGAAAAAACCGTAAAGGGCGCACATAAAGAGCAACAACATAACGAGAGCGTACGTTAATTTTACGCGCAGCGTCGAATTCTGCCGCCACCGCTCGCAAAATCAAGGATAAAGTTGGAACTTCAGCCAGTATCTGGACAGTACGCAGAGTAATTAAACAGTGTCCGCATCTTAAACGCAAGAAACTTATGAAAAAGCCACATTTACTTCAGCGTCATAAAGATGCTAGATTAGAGTACTGCCGGGCACATTTCAATTGGAAGGAGGAATGGCATCAGGTGATATTTTCTGATGAAAAAAAAATTCAACTTAGATGGACCTGATGGGTTTCAGTATTACTTCCATGATTTCAGGAAATCTGTGCGGTTTCTGTCTCTTCGTCATACCGCTGTTGGTGCCGTCATGGTATGGGCTGCAATTTTTTTTCATGGCGTCATCGATTTGGTTGTTCTTGAAGGTTGGCAGACCTCAACGGATTACATCGAAATATTAGAAATACAAAAAATTAATTTCCAAGAAATGTTCGATGGCCAACGATGGATTCTTCAACAAGAAACACGCCCATCCATACAGCAGGACGTGTTAAATAATGGTTTGCCCAGAACAACGTGCACTTTCTGGAATGGCCAGCTCTATCTCCAGACCTCAACATAATCGAGAGTTTGTGGGGATGGTTATCGCGCAAAATTTATGCAGAAGGAAGGCAATTTGAAAACAGAGATGGGCTGACTGCTGCAATTGAAGAAGCTTTCGAGCAAATCCCATTTAATTATGTACAAAATCTGTTTAATTCCTTACCAGATAGAGTTTAGAAATTGTACTCAATAATGGAGGACCTACATATTATTAACAATGAAAAAAAAAAAAAATAATCAATCGTTTCATTAACTATTTTTACTGATGGTTATAATCAAGTGCTCATCTTTAAATATTCGCAAAATAAGAAATTTGAATTTTCCGTTTTCCTTTGTTTCATTTTAACCTCTTTGTTATCATCCAGCATATAACAAGAGAAAAGGAATAAAAAAAAAATAAAAAATTATAGCAAAAGAACAACCACATGAAGAATTAGGTCAAAATTTAAAGTGGTTATAATCAAATGCTCGGGAGTATATATTACAAATGATTGGCCTCTTGCTTTTGCTTATGATTAAGCAATCGAAGATCTTGTGAATGCCATTTATTACTAATATATTTGTGTCTATAAAAATCTGAACAAAATCATTTGATATTTACAACAGACATTCTTTTCTTAACTTGAAATTTAATTGTGTGGGCATTATACACACCGAGAGGGTTTTCCTTGAGTTTGTTTTTTGATTTAGTGAATTTAATTCGCTAGATCGTTACGTTCTTACTTGATACTCTCGGTGTTAAGTATGAATTGTATTTTCGTAGTTTGGTCGTAGCTACCTGATGAATATTCCAAACTTTTCAGTATGAAACCAAACTACCAACACAATGAACTCAAGAAAAGTTCTTATTTTTGTTCAAGGTTGTTAAACTTTGTATAACTGTTGGGGATAAAGTATAGGAGGGTTTGATATTTCTTCTTTTTTGGGTAGATATACTACAAATGATTGGCCTCAATTAATCGAAGATCTTATGAATGCCATTTATTGCTAATATATTTGTATCTCTAAAAAGCCGAAAAAATCATTTGATATTTAAAACAGACATTCTTCTCTTAATTCTCTGATTTTACTGAATTTGGAGACATTCGCACCAATTTCCAAAATTTTATTGAAAGTTTATTAGCTCTGATATTTAAAAAATAATTATTCAAGTTTAACAAAATTCCTAAATATTATTATTTCTTGCTGTTTTGGTGAGATTCTATTTAAAATGAACATTTATATCAGACTTCCTCCGGTATTCGACACCTGTAAATTATTATGATCATTTCAATCAGTTATAAAATTAAATGCCACATCTGCAGACTGCAGTTTATGTTAAGAATAGTTGTCCAAATTTTTATGTCTATTTTTTTAGAAATGTGATGAGGGTAATGAGGATACAGTCTTTGGTATAATCGAAAATGAATTATTGAGGTTCTTGAAATAATTATAATCCCTACAGAACAACCAGCCACAATCATTTCCAAATTTTTACTTTATCCTTTTTAGACCGGTGCGAAGTTTTTGGACAAAAATTTATGCGAGTATTCATTGTGAATTTTTTGGACAAATGTTTATGCGAGTGTACATAATTCTTTTAACACTGTATTTAACAAAACTAAAGTTATTCAAATAAAACAAGCCTTAAATAAATTCTAACATTCATTTCCAATATGCTTTTCAACAAATCAAAGAACTTAGCACCACATTAATATTTTGATATGAGTTGTAGCTTGTAGGGCTCTTGCAAAAAAATTTTGAAAATTAACAAATCGACGAATTTCGTTTGGAACAAGGACGTTGTTCTTTATTATACCAAATAGCACGAATCTCAGAGATTGGCTCATATAGTGGCCATATAGGTTATAATGGGCATACATTGCGAAATTCAAATCACTCAGTGCCATTTTGATATGAGCCGTAGGGCTCTTCGACGAAAAAATCGACGAATCGAAGCACGAATCTAAGAGATTGGCTCATATAGTGACTATAAAAGTTGTAAAGGGCTTACATTGCGAAATTAAAATCACTTAGTGCCATTTGCAAGAGCCCTATGGCTCATATCAAAATGGCACTGAGTGATTTGAATTTCGCAATGTATGCCCTTTACAACCTATATGGCCACTATATGAGCCAATCTCTGAGATTCGTGCTATCTGGTATAATAAAGAACAATGTCCTTGTTCCAAACGAAATTCGTCGATTTGTTAACTTTCAAAATTTTTTTGCAAAAGCCATACGGCTCATATGAAGATTTCAAAATGGCGCTTAGTTCGTTCATTTGTTAAAAAGAAAATTAGAAATGAATGTTACAATTTACGTGGGGCCTATTTTATTTGAATAACTTTATTTTTATTAAATACATTGTTAAAGGATGTACACCCACCCGCATAAATATATGTCCATAAACTTAATTTTTCTAAAATCTGAATTTTGTCCAAAAACTTCACAGTACACTCGCATAAATTTTTGTCCCAAAAAAAAAAGTGTCCAAAAACTTCACACTGGTCCTTTTTAGTATACAATCATTTTTTCCTTTAATTTTCGCCACTTTTTAATTTTAACCTGTTTAGCATTATTATCCATTTGGGTGGCCACGACTGTCGGACAAATGGGGATCAATCCCCTCAGGTAAAAGGTTTTGTCAGTTCCCAAATTATAAAGTTAACAACACGATATATTTGCCACCCTCAGCCACTCAGACGGAACTAACCTTGACTTGGGTGATATCAACAATTTTTTGAAATATACTCATTGAACTTTTTAAAATAATATCCACTTTCCTTTTAAACTTTCAATTTTTAACAGTTGTGAAGAAATCAAATGTCAAGAAAAAATTCAATTTCGGATCTCGAAGTTTTTGGGAAATGGATCAAAATTGACATGTAAGATTTGATCTAAACCAACATAGTAAATTAAATAAAAGCTTAAAAAATAAAAGCTTTTAAGAAAAAAAAGCTCGTAATAAATTTTTAGATATCATTGATTAAGAATAAGTAAAATTAACAATGTATGGTTTAGGAAAAACTTCACAAGCTTAACTTCTTGTCAAATTCGTATCATTTTATTTTAACCAGACATTATTTTCGATGGCCTTCAATATTAAGCAAAACTTGAACAATTATTTTAGAGAAGCACTTGGCTTATTGACTTCTTTATTTATTCGACATTAGGAGTTGCTATCGGCATAATTTCGGCTTAAAAACTTTAAAATTTATCTTACAACAAAACGGATGGTCGGATTTAATTATTTTAGAGTATTCAGTCAGGATATTCCAGACGTTCCGAAACTGATGTAAAACTTACACTTTCGTATCCTTTCATAATGTTTGATCTTTATTGAGCATTTGTTCATGCTTTTGTGTTGCAAGATATGCACTATTGCAAAATACCGGGTGATATTTTAAGTAAAAAGAACAGAAATCTGTATCTGTTATTAATGAATGCCCTTGCATAATATTAATCTAATAAAATTTTGGTGTTAATAAAATACAATGACTTTGGCAAAAAAAAAAAAAAAGATTAGATCATTTTACAAAAATACACTACGTACTACAGTAATCAAATTAATTAATTGTATCTTAAATTTGCAAACTATCTATAGTTTTTTGGACTACAGGCAATTTCTAACCATCTGTTTTAATTATAGAAACATAAAATATATGTACTTCGCAATGACTGGAATAAATAAATTTATGTATGAAAATCAGCATTAACCAAATTGCTGTATGCGAGCCCAAATTTTGAAAGACATAACCTATTCCGTTGCTAAATTTTAAGTAAGGGACCATTTTAGGACAAACTCAATATTGTAGCAACGAAGATGTTATAATTTGAAAACCTAATAAATAAGAAATTAATTCACAGGCTATCGGGAACCAAAGAAATGTTTCAAAATGATTTAATTTATGTTTGCAAAAAATGGGATGTAAATATTTTTAACAAAAATATTAACTGACATATCCGATCTAAAAATACAGTAACACAAATACCTTATTTAACGATGAACAATGTTTATGTGCGCGTAAAACAATTTTTTGCTATTCACTCGTTTTATTGATTTTATCGAAATATTTCAGAACGCGTAAGTATATATAATCCATAAATTCTTGTTGTAAATTCCTAAAAAAGCTTTTCAATCTAAATGTGAGTTGTCGATAAAATAATCTAAACACTGTGTTAACATGAAGTCAAAATCGGTTTGGAGAGGAAATTCCATTAGGATGGAAGAATTTCTTTTATCTGACCACTTCATAAAAAGGGAGATCGGTTATTTATTCGTATAAGTTATCGAGTTACTTTGTCCTATCTGGCTTCCCATCAAAATTGGTGCCTATGTGAGGCCTTAAAAATAATTTCCACATAAATAGGGCAAGGGAAGCAATTGTTGCATACTTTGATGACACCACCAAGGAATTACAATTTCATTTATGGTTTCATACAAAAAACTGACTGCCCAACGTAATAATTGTCTATTCTAGAAATTCTTGTTGTGTGAATTCAATTTTGACAGGTGGAGATGACAATAAAAACTATTACGTACTTTTGTTTCCTGTGTATGTCTTATAAAATAATGTTACGGTCACATTTCAGGTTCAAGACTCTAATAGCTTGAAATGCTGATAAACGATTTTATTTGTTACACTACATCATCTTCAATCACATGATTGTCTACGTTTTCGTAAAACGATTTGAATATAACAAACTTGGTTTTATTTTAGGCGTCTAATTCGTTGGCAAATAAAATTTGATTTCTACAAAGCGCTCAAACACCGTTTGTCAGCTTAAATAACAGCCACTTCAAATATTTAAGGGTCACGTGATACGTTTGGAAAATAGGATGTTGGAGTCAGCACCAATGAAAATAAACCCTCACGGTCTGAAGATTTCCCGAGACCGCATCCCCAAGAAATGCCAAATCAAATTTCAATACAGTCATTAAAAATTCAAATAACACCGTTAAAACCGAAATCAAAAATTCCAGCCGCGAGGACCATTTTTCATCAGAGCGTCATCTTAACAGGGATTTTCAATGAAAACTTACCATAAGAATAATTTAAAAAGGACCGACTTGAAGAAAACCT
Organism: Tipula vernalis; assembly: GCA_958295665.1. Classification (NCBI taxonomy): domain Eukaryota; kingdom Metazoa; phylum Arthropoda; class Insecta; order Diptera; family Tipulidae; genus Tipula; species Tipula vernalis. The sequence continues at coordinate 347,542,006 of OY282559.1, forward strand.
TTTTTAGACAAAGAGAAACTGATGATTCAATTTTTCGTTTTCAAGGTCATGTCAAGGCCATAATTTTCTAACATAATTAAATTCTTTGAGTTTTTTTTTATTCGATATTGTGCAGGCGACATCTTTTTGATAGATATTTAAGTGACATTCCCCTTCCTCCCACAGTTTCAAAATATCGTGAAACCGGTTTATCTTGGTTCTAAATTTATGAGAAAATTTAAACCAATTAAAAAAAACTCCAATCTCTATACCTAACACAAAAACCAAAAATCGCCGAACACGTTTACAAATATAGAAATTTCAAGAAAGGGTTTCTGATAAACCTAAATTTAGTTTTAATTTAAGATGGATGGAGAATGGTTAACTGTTCAACAACTGACAAGATTGTCTTATGAAGAAAAAGAAGCGTATTTGAGAAGACAATTGGAAGAATTTTCTGAAGCGGAAAATGACGTAAATATTTTTGATTGCAATGCTTGAAACATATTATATATACGAGTAAATTTATTGTTATTATTAGAGTGAAGAGGTACCCCTTGTACCACCTGAACAAGAAGCAAATGCAGAACTAGAACGAGATATAAATGACCTAGCTTCCGATGCAGAGGAGCCGATTCTACCAGAATACAACCCAGAAGATGACGATTCAGATGATGATGATGATCTAGCGGAAGAATTGGCAAATGAAAATGTTGAACAACCTTCACCTGTTGAATATAAAGCAAGAGACGGAACAGTATGGAGTGAAGTTCCCCCACTACCTCGAACAAATTTGTCTCATAATATTTTAAAAACGGCCACTGCTGGACCAACAAAAAAAAACTTTTGGTCTAAATATTCTACAAACGTTTAAACTAATAATAACAAACGAAATTTGTAATAATATTATTGGTGAGACGAATCGGAAAGGCGCTCAAAGTTATCGGGCATGGAATGCCGAAAACCCAAATGAAACGCAACGTACGTGGAAGACAATAACCGCCGCTGAGTTTGACGCCTATCTCGGTATCATTTTATTTGCTGGTGTGAGCAGGTCAAGGAATGAACGTACACAAGATTTATGGAGTTCTTGTGCTCATCCTCTTTATCGTGCTTCAATGGGTCTTCAGCGGGTTTATACAATAAATCGTTATATTCGATTTGAGAACAGGAACACTCGTAGCCAGCGCTTACTAAGCGATAAAGCCGCTGCCATCTCAGACATCTGGCTTATGCTAAACAGAAATTTGGCAAATATTACTGTGGATGGACAGTTGTTTCCATATCGTGGCGGTACACGCTTTACGCAATATATCCCGTCGAAACCCGCCATATATGAAATCAAAGTGTGATGGGTGTGTGATTCGAGTACTTCATATCCAATAAAAGGTCAAATATATACCGGGATGGACGCATTAACGGGAAACAAATCAGGACGAAAGAGTAGTGAAGGATTTATGCTGCAACCTATTTCATGGAAGTGGTCGAAACATAACATGCGATAATTTCTTCACCAGTTATAATCTAGGTTCTAGTTTGATGCTTGATTTTAACCTATCAATACTAGGTACGGTTAATAAAAGACGTCGCTTTATACCTCCAAATTTCCTAATTGTGAAAGGTCAACCTCGATCAGTTCAATCATCTGTGTTTGGATTCAGCAGTAATATCACAATGTGTTCCTACTTTCCAAAGAAGAACAAAGCCGTAGTTCTCTTATCAACTAAGCATTACGACAAAGAAATACAAGGCTCGGCAAATAAACCAACTATGTTATTGGATTATAATAGGACTAAGGGCGGAGTCGACAATATGGATAAAAGGCTTGGAGAATATTCATAAGTAGCAGCATTAGCGGCATTTATAATTTATAATGAAAATAATACGTTTTTAAAAACTGCAACTAATTCCCGACGCAGATTTTTACAAAAATTTTGTGAACAGTTGGTAATGCCAGGAATAGCCCAACGTTCCACAAGTATTCAATTTACCCGTCATTTTTCCACAAAAATGGCATAGAAGCTATGTTGGGCCATACATTGGATTTAGTCATCTTTTAGATAGTTCGTCTTCTGCTCTACAAGGACGTGATGCTACTGGAAGCAATTTCACATAAAAGAAACTGCTACCTGTGCTCTAAAAGAAGGTCGACATGTAAACTCTGTGCAAACTGTCAAAAACCTTTTGCTAAATTTTGCCTTCATTATTCATTCTTTCTTCACATACATATTACTTTAAATTACTCGTATACCCTGGTATGATGGTTGTCAATAGAAAGGGTTATTTCTAAAAAAAAAAATTCTAAACACATTTTCCGATCGATTTTCCCCCAAAAAAAAATTAAAAAATGATTGAGGATAAATAATTAGAAAGCTACTGAAAATTTGAAGTCGGTACGATCTCTAAATCGTAGAAATTTTTGATTTTTAAAATTAAAAACTTACCCGGGTATGTGGTTGTAAACATAAAGGTTAAACACGATTAGTCTGACAATTCCCATAAAAAATGCCCGTCTGCACGTCAAGAAAATCGACAACCTATCATACGAATTGACCCAAAACCACCTGGTGATATTATCACGTTGACCAATTTTTTATATATGCTGGTTTGATGATTGAGTCGAGCGTTGAGTTTGCGGTTAAGTCGCGATCGAGAGTTGAGTTGGGTTCCATTTGTCGGTTAAGTTGGGGTTGAGCTAGAATTGAGTTGGGGTTGGGTTAGGATTTACATGTAGTTTTTAAGATCTTGTTGATTTAAGGGTTCATTTAAGGGCTGGGTTATGGGTCGAGTTAAGTTTGAGTTGGGGTCGGACTAAGGCTGTATTGTAGTTAAATTGGGGCTCAATTGGAGTTGAGCTGGGATTGAGTAGAGTAGGAGTCAACGATTAAGTTGGGGATTTATTTCAGGTTGTGTTGGAAGTTAGTAGTTTTTCTAGTCGAATTGATTTAAGGATTGAGTTGAACGTTGAGTTTGGAGGTTAAGTTGGGAGTTGAGTTGGGGTCGAGTTAGTTGTTGAGTTAGGATTAAGTTGATTTCATAGACACATGTAGTTTTCGGACCGGGTTGGTTTAGGGATTGAGTTAGGGGGTGAGTTGGGGTTAAGTAGAGATTTAGTTAGCGATTGCGGATTTATTTGGAGAGAGTCGTGGGTTGCAAACAAAACAAAAGAAACATTATTTTGGATCAATATGGTAGGAGATTTGAAAGGTTCGTGGAGCGCCAGCTTCTCCTACTAGTAGAAACTCATCTATAACTACATTGGACGCATTCACTTTTCATACGAATGCATACGAAATGTAAAGTCGATCTGTCTAATAGTTTTGTTCAGACAGCTGATTAAAGTAGACGTGTTTTTGTACGTTTATTAAAATGGAAAAAATAGAACATCATGCTGTCATTAAATTCTTTGTACAAAAAGGTTTAAAAAAAACGGAAATTATTAATGAAATGGTCATGCGGCGCCTTCAAAATTAATAGGGGGTAAGTGGTCTTCCAAATTTCAACGTGGTTGGACGTCTCAAAACTGCTAATACCGATGAAATGATTGATTCTGTACATGATGTGGTTATGAAAGATAGATGAATGACTAATTGTGAAATTACTAAACCTACGGGAATCTCAACTGAACGAGTGTTTCATATTTTAATAAATGAACTATGTAAGTATGAGAAAGTTGTTTGCAGGATGAGTGCCACATTTGTTTAATTCTGATGGAAAACGACTTCGAGTCTGACTTTCAAACTGATTTCAAGCGACATTTGAAACTATAAATGAGACTTGGATTTATCACTATGATCTTAATTAATTGCAACAACAAACTGCAGAGTGGATTGAGCCCGGTACTTCTTCTCCAAAACAGCCAAAGGGATCAACATCCGCAAAGAAGGTTACGGCAACAGTTTTTTGGGATCCAAAAGAAATTTTCTTCATTGATTACCTTCAAACTAGTAAAACAATAACCAGAGATAATTATTGAACCATTTTGGATGAGCTGTATGACAAAAATTCGTGAGATAAGACCCGATGTAAAACATAGAAAGTCATCTTTCATCAAGACAATGCACCGGCTCACTCTTATTCATCAGATCTGTCTCTCTCTAACTTCTATCTGTTCCCAAATCTCTATTTCTGAGGTTATAGCTGCCGTAAAAGGACTATTTGAAGGTCTTCCGGAAAATCACTTCAGAGATGGGATATACACGTGAATTGGAAAACTGCTGGGCAAAATGTATTAAGCTTAGGGGGAATATACTGAACAATAAAGTCATTTTCAAAGGTAAAATCGAAAAAAAGGTACTGATTTTCATTAAAGGTTAATTGAACAGATAATTTGACAACCCCAGTTCTAATTTCACCATATACAGAGTGACCCATTTTAAAAGAACCACTCAAAAACTTCCAGGGGAATGCCTAAATAAAAAAAAAGTGTTGAACAATAGGTCCAGAATTTTTAGGGGGAAACCAAACGATGACCTTTTAATTTGACCTTGAGCTCAAATTTCAGGGTCATTTCAAGGTCAAGTCGAGTTATTTGTTTAATAGAAACACCTATTTTTAACTCTGGATTTTGAAAGATGATACTGTGTGGCTGAACTTAGAATTTCCCGCGCTTTCAGAATCCAGAAATGACATTGAAATTTGACCTCAAGGTCAAACTAAAGGTCATAATTTGTATTCCTGCTAAAAAAAATTGTGCAACTTTTGTAACTAAATTTTTTTTTATTTAGGCCTTCCCCAGGGAGTTATTTGAGTGGTTCTTTTAAAATGGGTCACTCCATGTAGGTACTAAGACCAATCTTTTTAACAATTTTCTTATTCAAGAGTAAAGAACAAGAGAATAAGGTTGCCAAAAGCACAAAAGGCTTCTGATTACTTCATTCGTTTATTTGTCAATTCTTTTTTAGGTTACATGACAATTTTCAGAATTTTCATTTGGCTCATTCAAAAATTAGATAGTTTCAAATTTTCAGAATTTAGGAATTTTAAATTTTACGTATAAATCGGTCAAAACTAAAAATAAACCCTTTGTAATGTTGCACGCAATTATCAGAATTTTCGAATGACCCGTCGCCCATCCACGGGATCACTTTCATTGTTAAACAATGAAAATGAAAATTAATCAATACTTTCGATCATCCAAGAAACAATGGGTGCGATCGAAATGGAAAATGCAAGTTTAGCGAAGACACATTTCAAAAAACTGCATGCGATTTAGCTTTTATTTGTATTTTTAACATGTTTTTTGAATTAATCATAATTATCGATTTACTAATTCAGAGTTGTCCAATTTCAATTAATTAATGTTTACAATGAAATTTTAATTTAATTCAAAAATGTGTATTTTAAAATAGCATTTCGCAGTTCAGGCGCACCCATTGTGTGCTCAATAAATTTCAAATTGAACAAAAAAAAATCATTTAATAAATTTCCAAAATAAAATGTTCTAGAAACGAATAAAAATATGTTGTCTGATTACAAATTCTGTTGCGATAGATCCTTAGCCATTCAAAAAACATTGCGGTTGAAATTGTACTAATCCTGAATTAATCAGAACCAATTTAAATTGATCGATCGAACGTCACAGAAATTAGAGCTGCGGTGATGGATCGTACTAAGTACAAATACTACAAGGGCAAGCATGCAAAAAGGATTGATTGTTGGTTACATTTGTGACTTTTTATTTGAATTCCAAAGTCATTGGCCGAAAAACATTTTTAATTTCATCAATAAAGGTTAGCGTGAACGTGCAGATTTAAAATGGATCTAATGTCACGTGGTTTCGGCTTGGCTACTGCGAACGTTAACGCATTGTGAAAAAGTCCGTTGAACAGATTACATTTATAAAAAGAAACAATCGCTTTAAAATTTTTGTAATTAAACTATAAATTTACTTTAATCGATTAATCGGTACTAAAAAATTCCAATACTCGTTAATCGAAATCTGGCCAAATCGATTAATCGACCCTGCCCTAATCTTGGTGCCTTTAAGAATGTCACGGTTAATTTTAAGTATTAAAGAATGGTAAAGGCTTATGGATAAATAACTGTTGTAATAATACTTTATTAATTTTTTATTGAAATGTTAATTAATTCATGTAATTTCTAATATGCTACCGGCGATTAGACCATTTCATAAGTGTGCTTTTATTAACACGAGAAGTATATTAGTATTTACGAACAATCATTCAACGAAATTGACTAATAGACCGAATTCTATTTGTTTAATTATATGATTTTAATACGAGTATGTTTCGAAGATTGTAAGAGAATTCAATCCAGTTTCGAACTGATGCTTATGATTATGAAAAAAATCAATCTTCTCATCAGGCCGCGGCAACTGGACTGATTATACCACAATTTACATTCTATATATACAGAATGTGCTGTGTGTTATGTACTAGCGAATCATACTAATACTGTTAATGTTTAATATAATATTACATTTTTAATAAAAACACATTTAAAATGGTCTAATCGCCGGTAGCATATTAGAAATTACATGAATAAATTAGCATTTCAACAAAAAATTAATAAAGTAAAATTAGCGTACACAGAAATAGAGCTGTGTGAATGTCGTGAAGAAGAAAAAATTGTAAGAGAATTTATCTGTATTAGTATGATTCGCTAGTACATAACGCACAGCATATTCTGTATAAATAGAATGTAAGTTGTGGTATAATCAGTCCAGTCGGCGCGGCCTGATGAGAAGATTGATTTTTTCATAATCATAAGCATCAGTTCGAAACTAGATTGAATTCTCTTACAATCTTCAGAATGTTGTAATAACTTTTGACTCCATCCTGTTCATTCGAAACTTGTTATTTAGGTATGTAATTGGAGAGGAGGATTGAAGAAATTGACGATTTTTGTTATTGAATAATGCAAACTCCTAAATTGATTCTGACCTATTCTGAATTACCAGAAATTCAACCGCAACGATTTTTGAACGGCTACGGGTATATCGCAACGGAATGTATGATCAGACACAAAATTTCTATTCGTTTCTATGATTTTTTATGTCGGAAATAGTTTAAATCAATTATTTATGTTATTCAATTGGGAAATTATTGAACGAATAATGTGTCTTGGATGATTCGATATAGTGTCATTTAGGGGTAATGATTGACCTTCAATTTTCATCGTTTTATGAATGAAAATTGTGGAAATTTATATTTTTGTGGAAATCACCGATTTGTCAATGGCTCCAACTTTAACTTTAACTTTATTCTTCATTGAAATTCTATAATGGCCTTGAAGTGCACTCATTTTTTCTACAGTATCTTAGAAGTATTTTCATAGATGGTCTGACGGTCAGTTTGGATTTTCTTGCGGGAGGGAGACGGAAGATAAGTTATCTCGCCAGCTTACTTGATTAAATGGGTTGGGTTAATTTACTTATTTGTAGAGCCTGATCTTGTATTTGAGTAGGTGGCCTGATGATATAACTTACTTTCTGTATCTTTATTGCAGGAGTCTAGATTGATTGTCGGTTTGTCTATGAAAATGTTTCTGGGAATTGGGATGGACAAAAAAAATATTTTTCCAGTTTTGATACGTATTTACATATTGCTCATATCACCAAATGTCGGTAATCCCGTTTAACAGGTGTACATGGTGTCGGGGTGTAAATGGCGTTGCCGTTTGAGAGAGTTATTTTGTGGTTAAATATTTTTAAAGATCAGGAAAAGTGCAGAAGTAACGATGATGTCTATGGTTTAGATTTTTTGAAACAAGTTCGAAAAAGAAATGTAAGCAATTTGAAAATATTATAGTTGAGAGGAGTATACAGAGTAATATTTTTTTGTGGTGGCTGTCGGGATGGGTAAGTGAAATGAGTTGGAATGGTTTCGGATGGGTCAGTTGGTTTCGGATGGGTAAGTGATTGGAAAAGGGCCTTAGTAATATTTGACGATAAAACAATTCATTTAAATTCAATATTTCTGAGTCATTTACTGATTAGACAGAAAATATAATCAAAAGAAAAAATGTAGCATAGGTTTGCTCTCCCTCTCTCTCAATATTTTATTAATTCGGTTTAATGTGATGGAAAGAATTTAGCCATTGACAGACTGCGATTTGAAGAGGCGGATTTGGTGAATTTTCGAATTTAGTCGCAGTAAGTCAATCGTAATTTTTACTAATCGCGGATTGTTACAGACAGTATTTGATGTAGTTTACGTATATAGTAGACTGGTACCCAGTGGGAGGAATGTTATTGTTGGGAAGCGGTTGTAGGGAGGATGGTTTCCTGTGATGTGGTGATCGTGGGATGACATTGTGCGAGCTGCCTTGGTGGGGAGATTGGTTGGGTTGTATTTTGTCGGAAGGTGGAAGTGGTTTGACTGAATCAGCGAAGGTTTAAGACTGGTTACAGGGATGGGTGCTGAAGTCGCTACGCAAAATGGGATTTGACATTTGTAGTGGGTAACGGTTGGGGTGCCGTATGAGTTTTTGGGCTGGAAAGTTAACGGAATTTCCGTTGTTTCGTGGCGGTGTTATTCGGAGCATAAGTAGTATGTGGTGGTGTGATGGGGTTTGCATATAAAATTGGCTGGGTTATAAATCAATGATATGTAAATAAAATTATTTGTGCCCATTATTATAAGCCTTTCATTTAGTTTATGTGGTTTGTAAAGGAAAGAAACAGTAACTATTAGTATTCGAGTCATCGGGTTTTCAGAGATTCGGAAGATGTCGGGAGTCTGAAGCAGCAGGTGAATTTGGTGTGGCTAATTAAATTTTTTAATATCAAATTATTTTAGTAATTTGGTATCGTGCTAATTCAGTAGTTGTCACAACCGCGTGTTTGTTTATTTATATAATGACTAATGAAAAGCATAGTGCTTTCCTCTCCAAGATTGCTTCGACTCCAAGGTATGGCTTATAATTGCTTCGGAGATTTAGTTAGATAGATCTTTACATAAATCACATCGTCCATAATTTCGAATCTGACTATCTTTACCTCTAGACAGACAGCGGTTTAATTAATTCGATTTAGCTAAGCTCATTCAAGTACTACATGCTAAAAAGGCGATTAGGTAAAACTGAGATGACATGCTAGGACTGGACTCGACAAATTCACTAAATCTCTTTTATGTATTAGGATACCATCGAATTAAGGAAGATCTACTTAAATAACGGATTAAGTTGCATATACAAATAAAAAATGATTTAAATCGTTTGATTTAAATCATTCCCACCCTACTCAATTTAGATTTGTAATATATTCCAGGGTTTTGATTGCAATTATAAATACAATTTGATATAATTATAACATCATTTAAATTTTCTAAATTATTTTTCAGATGCATAAAGTGAAGGTAATTTACGAATTAAATTTTAATTTAATTTATTAATTTAAAATTTGTTTCAGAGATGTAAATTCCAAATAATTTTCGAGTTCGATGAGTAAGGTTTGGGGGTTGTATATTAATATAAGCCTTTCATCTAATTTAAGTGGGATTGGCTTATGGGGTTTGTAAAGAGAGAAAACAGTGACCATGGATATCTCAGTCAACATTGGTGATTCAAAGATATGTTCGAGGGACTGAAACAGTAGGCGAATCTGGAATGGTTGATGAAACATTTATTCTGTTTACTGTAATTCAGGTTTAGATTCTGTTCCAGAGTTTTGGTTGAAATTCTTACATATACTTAATTAATATATTACGTATTTAGTATAATTACAAGATTATTTAAATTTTATTAGTTTTCATTCTTTGTAAAACAAAGAAGAGAAAGTTAATTTATGAATTAAATGAATTTATATTTGCTTCAGGGATTTACATTTAAAATAATTTGCAAGTTCGGTTTAGTGTAATGTTTAGTAATAATTGACTCATCTCTATTTCGACTTTTAAAAATGCCTATGAACCTGAATCAGCTGGGCCGCGGTTTGGCGGTAGTAATGGTGTTGGTTTGTGGAATGGACTTTGGTCGTTTGGACTCTTCGGTGTTTTTTGGAACTTGTTGCTTCTATTGTGAATCGTGGTACTGTGAGCGTTTAACGTGGTAGTGTATTGTGAGCGGAGAGGCAGGTAGGGTAAGTCGGGTTAAGAGGGTGGAGAGAAACAGAGGGTGCTACTTGGGATTAATGAGGGTGAGCTTTTGTGTGTGTGGCTGCATGCATGGATGAGTGTGGTTTGCATAGACGTTGGTGCGGAGGTTTGTGTAGATGATGATGTGAATGTTGGCGGAAGGGGGGGGGGGCAAAAACCTTTCGTTTAGTATACGTGAGATTGTTATATTGGTTTCTTGGTTGTAAAGAGAGAAGGTGAAATTTGAGTGGTGAATATTATGTTCATTCAGGGGTCATTTCTCGTTCCGTGAAAAGTATTATGAAAAGTACAATATTTTCAGTGAGAAATGCACATTTCCGATTCATGTTCCTTGAAAAGGAAAAAATGTTGTCAAAATCTTTTCATATGAATAAAATTTTCTCACCGACCATTTTGGCCGTGAGAATATATAGATATGGAAATAAAATTCTATAAAAACTATAGTATGATTCACTTTAAACTTAACTAATAAGTAAATCTATTAAAAACTATTCCGTTTATTTAAGAAAAGCCTCCAAATAATTAATTTAGTTTTGTTCTAAAAATAATTTGGTCATTTTTACAGTAATTTATTTTATAATATGACAGGCAATGACGAAAATTGATTAACTAAATCTACTTTATCATTTATTTAGCTAATATTTAAACCAATTGCTGTATTATCTAGCGGAAATCTATATGAAACTCGATAGAGTGTGTTTACAGTGTAGCTTACTATGAAAGCAACTAAAGACTGATTTAAGGCGGATTCAGTGTTGCGTTCCTTCGTTCCTTCCGTCATTCTGAAATTGTTTTAAATCAATTTGATTGGTTAAAAATGACGTTTTTTTTCTGGTGAATTTTTTTCACCAACTTGGTTTAACTTTAACTTTTGTACGGAACGAACATGGCGAAAAAGAGATAGCTTGATATTTAAATGAAAGAGACGAAAAGAAAACCCACGCTCAAATCTAATGTCAAACAACCATATTGTTTATTATTGTCTTTTGTTTTTTGGAAATTTGGTGAATTGCTGAATAAAATGATAAATTTGTTTTAATTTTTTGTTTACAACAATCAATAATTTTATAACTTTAAAAACGCAAGAAAAAATGTCAATCATTACGAAAACTGTCAATCAGTTACATTTTTTACCTATAGATGGAAGCAAAATCGTTCTGCATTTTTTTCAACAACCATGAATCGTCAAAAAAAAAAAATCAGAATGACTGAAGGAAGGAAGGAACGAAGGAACGCAACACTGAATCCGCCTTTACATTCATTTCGCAGATGCAGATGTCAAATCAAAAATTCGAAAATAAATTTAAACAAAAAATGTCATAAACCAATACAAATGATTGGTTTTCTGGATTATCTAACCTTATTTTAGTTATTTATTGACGCATCAACGATTTTACAGATGAAACTCGACGTCTGCAAAAAAAAAGTAGACAACGATTTTTGGGTTTGTTTCTCGGGTTCCAATTGACTTTTTTAAGCAGATGATTATTTTTTCTCTTTTTGTCTTTGTACTTTTTCCTATGCCGTGTTTCAATTTTTTTGCGGACGTCGAATGTCGTTGAATGTAAATCAACGTTCATGTCAGGACAGCGTCCTTCACAAATCAAATTTGTCTAATCTTAGTGCCAGATTTGGGGAAAGTCTGCATTTACAATATTAGTTCGAGCTAAATTGTAGTTCTATGTCGTTGATTTCAGAAAGCAGTTTTCATTTTTAATAAATAATAAGAGTAGTAGATTAGAAGTGTATTGTCATTGTGTTGGCTATATTTAGGTGTCTATACGTAAATTAAAATTTTAAACATCAACAGTTTTTTTAGAAATTTAAAAGGCTGGATTAACATATCAAATTTTAACATTAGAGATTTATCGCAACTTATTTTAAAAATTTCGATAATTTCTAAATTAACAGAACTTTTGACATAATTAATAAGGTTATGGTTTAACGATTTTTAATTTCTCTACAAACCACCGTTTTCGTAAGGAAATATGAAAATTTTATTAAAATAAACTTTATAAAATTTATCGTAATCCAGTATGAAAACCCTGAATATTTAGGTCAATGTGCTAACTTTCAAAGAAATTTAAGATAGCAGCTACTCTTAATTGCAACAGTTGAATATTTTTATTGCCTAATCGATGCTTTCGTTTCAATACTGTGCAACGCTTTATGAGGTACAGTAAAATGTGTTAAACAGATCAATAATTACACAATTTAAGACTGAATAAAGGATCGTAAAGGGTTAAAAAAAGTTAAGTTAGCGATAAAATTAACTATTAAATGAAGAAATATTCTGAATATATAAACAACATAACTAATTATTCTAATTATTTATTTATTTTTTGCTCTGCTGTTTATAGTATAGCTCTGAAAAATAAACGATTTTCTATACTCATGTTACTGTTAGATACATAAATTCCATATACCATATATATATAATACACAATATATCGAAGGTGAATTATATATAGAGATATAAATCCGAGGCATGACTAATTCATTCAACATGAACACACAATCCATTGTATATACAAAAAATCTGAGTTGTGCGCCTCGCTTTGATTGTAGGCGGATTTTGGATACACGGCGATCAACCATATAATCAATTTTTTATGTTATATAGTTAGCACACACGTTAAAAACAAATTACGCTGACGAAATCCATCACCAAACATTGCTAAACATTATATGTATGTATATAGGTATAAGAGGGCAGCGAACTGGTCGACGGACGAGTTAAATATTATCCATTGAATATAAGTCTCGGTTCGAAGCGTCTTTTAGTTTTATCTAATTTTAGATCTAATTAAATTTATTTTCATTATATAGAGATAAAAAACAATATACAGATTGTTTCTATTTTTTTTTTTGAACGGAGAATAAATAAAGCCACATACATATAAATACATAAAAAATACACAAACTATATAAATTAATTCGGTTAAATAGCTACCATCATCGTTTTTATCCAATTTTTTATGTTTTTTCATTTTTAATTTTGTCGACGATTTTGCCATGGATGACGATGGTCGTACCACCACGGTCTCCTCTTTAATTGTATCCAATTCCTTTTTTATATTACTACTTATCGTTATGTCATCGTCATTATCCGTATCTGATGAACTTGTATTTGGATCACCATCAACATCTGCATCATCGTCATTATCATCATCAACATCATCATCGTTATCACAACTATCACTAAATACTGTATCGTTATTAAATTGTTCATCATCTTCGGATGCTGTTGAATTTGGCCGCGATGATGATGCTGTTGCATTATTACTACTGGTTGGTGTGTCCCGATAACTATAGTCTTGCGATTGGGAACGTGATCGTGTTGGTGAAATTTTCGCTTCGTCACGTGCCGCGGATGAATTGCGACGAGATTGTGGTGCTGATGATGTAGACGACATGTATTGAAGATATGACTCTGATTTTGTTGTATTAGCAATGTTGTTGTGAGGTCGTATGATTGGTGGATTATAATTTCTCATTTTTTTCTTATCACATTTCACAATATAAACTTATCTTTAAGATTTTATTTTTTTATTTTGTACTCTCTTGTGATATATGTGTATGTATATAAAAACCAATTTAATTCAATTAAAAATATTTTTAAAAATATAAAAATTAATCGACTTTTAATTAACTTAAAGAAACAAAAAAAAACAAACATCTATTAGTAATTAATTGATTTTGTCGAAGGGAAACCGATTTTCAAGTGCACTTTAAGTATTTGGTTGTTATCAACAAAACTTTTATTTTATTAATTCACATAGAATACGCTAAATAAATCACAATTTTTTTTTTAAATTATTTATTATGATGATCATAATACACACACGAGATAAACACGCACCACATATTTTTTATAAAACCGCGCGCGCGCTCTTTTACGATTTTATTATGGTCGGTCGTCTATTCCGATACTCTGATGATATTCAACTAAACATTAGACATTAAAACTAAAAAAAAATTTAACACAAAATAAATATTAGATCTAATTTTGCTGTGTGCTGCTACTGCTGTTGCTTGCTTGCTTGATGTTGTATTCCTCTCCTAATAACGTTTCGTATAAATATTTCAACGCACTGCGAGTGTGTGGATTTTATTTTTCCAACTTTTTAAGTCAATTTTAAGTAGTTTTCTTTAGATATTTTCTTATTTCGTAAAAAAAACATCTTTTTGTGTTGTTGGTTTTGTATTCTTTTTGATAGAGAGACGCACGCAAGAAGAACGAACGAACGATATTTGGTTTTTGATTCAAGATCAAATGAAAAATGTATAAAACACATGTTTGCATGAATTTCTGTTTTTCTTTAGAAAAATTTTCTCTACACATTTATTTATTATACACTGTTACAAACCGATATTTCCGATTGATCAATAATTTTTTATTTTTTATTTTTTGTTGTTGTAATGATCACTTACGACTTGATGATTTTGATCTCATTGTGAAACAAATTCGATTTGAAAAAAAAAAAAATGATCTAAGCGAATGATTGAACGAACAAACAACGACCGTTTAAAGCGGCGGTACACTAAAGTCTGATTCGCACGTGCTCTATACACTATAAAGGAATAAATTATAAATAAGATAAATGTGGTTTACATTGCGTAGCACCAATGTCTGCATGGTGTGATCGTTCAAATATATCCACATTAATAGTTTAATCAACTATCGTTTAATCTGTTAGTGTAGGCAAGTGAATTTTAAAATTTAACACCTCTGCAATTTGAATGTATCAACGTACACAAATACGTTTCAAATTAAAATCCATATTTGGAAAGTGTATATGGATAAATTATGACACATAATGTTTTGTTTAGAAATTACTGGAGACCCCTATCGTGTTTATTTTTTATAAAATTAGGTCGAACTATTGAAAATCACTTATCTTAGACCTTTTGCGCTAGCGGCTTAACTCTCATAAATATTTCGTAACTACTCGTAGCCTCATATACAAATTTCTTGGTATCCCATTTTTTTGGCAATTTAAAATTGAAACTATCGTAATTGATGAATTTTTTTTAAGTAATAATTTGAAAAAGCTGAAAAATTTGTAAAAAAATTTGACCGGAATATTTATTTTTTGTAAGAAAATATTGTTTTTTACAAAATTTGGAAAAACCAAATTTAGTTAGCAAATTTGAACAAAGTTCTTAGTAAATTTCAATAAAGTTCTTTCCTCAAAATTAGTGAAAGTCTTAATCTGTTTAGAGCGAAATTTAAATTAGGTTTAGAACAGAGGTGTCGAATCAAATTTTTTTTTGTATCAACAAAATACGTTGAGTTCTTTGAAAACTTACCAAAATTCTAGCATTTTAAAATATAAACATTTTCAAATTCATAGGTAAAATTCAAAATTTTGAAAGAGCGAAATTTTTAATATTTTGAAAATGAAATCTGAGAAGGAATAAATTATAAACTAAAATCAATAAGTATGGCTACTAGCCACATCCGGACAATAGTATTTTACGGAATTTGTGTTGATCGCCGCCCACATTAGAGGTAACCGAAACAACAATTAGTGAAAATTGATTCATTCAAAAGCTTGAAATTCCGATATAAGCGATCAGCATTAGAAAATAGGAATCTGCCAAAATAATAGAACTATAAAATCTGAGATAGAAGGACTGAGTGCGGATTAAACAAAATGAATTTTAAGACACTTTTGGAAGTTTTAATATGTGTAGCTGTACACCCTTACGCATAGTGCAATATGCATTGTAGCAAACAATTGTTCAACAAAAAGTTGTTTGTTTTTGAGGGGAGCCATCGATAAACCTTTAGGTTTGTCATCAAATTAAATGGTTTGTCATCAAATTAAATTAATTAGTTTGCACCGTTATAAAAACTTAAAAAATGCTTTTAAAAGGATTAAAAAAATATTTGAAAAAATCAGTTTCCGAAAAAATACCTAACACAACGTTTCGGTATTTTTTCGGAAACAAATTTTTTCAAATATTTTTTTAAACCTTTTAAGAGCATTTATCCGAAAAAATACCAAAACGTTGTGAGGTACGATCTTGAAACGTAGAACTACATCTTTACGTTTAACCCTAGACCCGTGTACTATATAATTTCTTACTTATCGTGTGCTGGGGCACATAGTGCCCCATATAGTTTATATATTAAATGTATACAGATGCAATGTGGACGACTTTGCTTTACCTTTAAATATATTTAATTCTTAACATATTTTTAATTCTACTTACGGTATTTCGATTTGAAAATCGCTTGGGGCACTCAGTGCCCAGAATACGGGTCTAGGGTTAAGACAAATTTCGAATTGTATGTCATCAAATTATAAGGTTTGCCATCAAATTAAATTAATTAGTTTGCTAACTTTAATGCTCAACCGTTATAAAAACTTAATAAATGCATTTATAAGGATTAAAAAATATTTCAATAAATCAGTTTCCGAAAAAATACCGAAACGTTGTGAGATACGATCTTGAAACGTAAACTACATCTCTGCACTCTGGACAAATTTTGAATAGTTTGTCATCAAATTAAATTAATTAGTTTGCTAACTGTAATGATCCACCGCTATAAAAACTTATTAAATGCTTGTAAAAGGATTAAAAAATATTTGAAAAAATCAGTTTCCGAAAAAAAATACCGAAACTATGTGAGATACGATCGTGAAACGTGGGACTACATTTTTGCATTCAGGACAAGTTTTGAATGGTTTGTCATTAAATTAAATTAATTAGTTTGCTAACTTTAGCACTCCACCGTTATGAAAACTTACTAAATGTTTTTTTAAAAGGATTACAAAAAATATTTGAGAAAGTCAGTTTCCGAAAAAATACTGAAACGTTGTGAGATATGATATTTTGAATGGTTTGTCATCAAATCAAATTAATTAGTTTGCTATCTTTAAAAGGATTAAAAAAATATTTGAAAAAATTTGAGATAAGAGCATTTATCCGAAAAAATACCGAAACGTTGTGAGGTACGATCTTGAAACGTAGAACTACACCTTTGCGTTTAGGACAAATTTCGAATTGTATGTCATCAAAAAATATTTGAAAAAATGAGTTTCCGAAAAAATAAAGAAACGTTGTGACATACGATCTTGAAACGTAGAACTACACCTCTGCGTTCAGGATAAATTTTGAATGGTTTGTCATCAAATTAAATTAATTAGTTTGCTATCTTTAATGCTCCACCGTTATAAAATTTTTTAAATGATCTTAAAAGGATTAAAAAAATATTTGAATAAATCAATTTCCGAAAAAATACCGAAACATTGAAGGATTAAAAAATATTTCAAAAAATCAGTTTTCGAAAAAATACCGAACACTGCGTTTCGACATTTTTTCGAAAACTGATTTTTTCAAATATTTTTTTAATCCTTTTAAGAGGATTTATCCGAAAAAATACCAAAACGTTGTGAGGTACGATCTTGAAACGTAGAACTACAACTTTGCCTTTAGGACAAATTTCGAATTGTATGTCATCAAATTGTATGGTTTGTCATCAAATTAAATTAATTAGTTTGCTAACTTTAATGCTCTATAATCTCTATAAAAACTTAATAAATACATTTAAAAGGATTAAAAAATATTTCAAAAAATTAGTTTCCGAAAAATACCGAAACGTTGTGAGATACGATCTTGAAACGTAAACTACATCTCTGCGTTCTGGACAAATGTTGAATGGTTTGTCATCAAATTAAATTAATTAGTTTCTAACTGTAATGATCCACCGTTATAAAAACTTATTAAATGCTTGTAACAGGATTAAAAAAATATTTCAAAAAATCAGTTTCCGAAAAAATACCGAAACTATGTGAGATACGATCTTGAAACGTGGGACTACATCTTTGCATTCAGGACAAGTTTTGAATGGTTTGTCATTAAATTAAATTAATCAGTTTGCTAACTTTAGCACTCCACCGTTATGAAAACTTATTAAATGTTTTTTTTTAAAAAGATTACAAAAAATATTTGAGAAAGTCAGTTTCCGAAAAAATACCGAAACGTTGTGAGATATGATATTTTGAATGGTTTGTCATCAAATTAAATTAATTAGTTTGCTATCTTTAAAAGGATTAAAATATATTTGAAAAAATTTGAGATAAGAGCATTTATCCGAAAAAATACCGAAACGTTGTGAGATACGATCTTGAAACGTAGAACTACACCTTTGCGTTTAGGAAAATTTCGAATTGTATGTCATCAAAAAATATTTGAAAAAATCAGTTTCCGAAAAAATAAAGAAACGTTGTGACATACGATCTTGAAACGTAGAACTACACCTCTGCGTTCAGGATAAATTTTGAATATATTTGAAAAAATTTGAGATAAGAAATTTTGAGATAAGATCTTGAAACGTAGAACTACTTCTTTGCGTTTAGCACAAATTTTGAATGGTTTGTCATCAAATAAAATTAATTAGTTTGCTATCTTTAATGCTTTACCGTTATAAAAATATTTAAATGATCTTAAAAGGATTCAAAAAATATTTGAAATCAATTTCCGAAAAATTACCGAAACGTTGTAGGATTAAAAAATATTTGAAAAAATCAGTTTTCGAAAAAATACCGAACACTGCGTTTCGGTATTTTTTCGGAAACTGATTTTTTCAAATATTTTTTTAATCCTTTTAAAAGCATTTATACGAAAAAGTACAAAAACGTTATGAGATACGATCTTGAAACGTAGAACTACATCTTTGCGTTTAGCACAAATTTTGAATGGTTTGTCATCAAATTAAATTTATTAGTTTGCTATCTTTAATGCTCAACCGTTATAAAAACTTATTAAATGCCTGTAAAAGGATTAAAATATATTTAAAAAAATCAGTTTCCGAAAAAATACTGAAACGTTGTGAGTAGGGAGTGCAATACCGGGATCCCGGGATCTCGGATCCCGGGATTCCGGATGAATATTGTTTGGTATCGTTACCGGTATTACTAAGTTCTAATACCGGTATTTCGATATTGAACATTAATTTGTTAGTACATGTATGCACAAGAGAGAATTTCGAATAAAAATTCAATTTTTCTCCTTTTTCTTGGAAAAAAACTGCTTACAATTTCGCTCGCATATATTGTCTAGAAAAAAATTTGTTTTTAGTGCATTGCAACGTCGATATCATTAAATTTAGATAGTAAATCCGCAGAAACATTGCAATATACTAAACTATTTTTATGGGATTCAAACTTTTTTCAACTAAAAATAAAGTATTTGGTTTACGCATACGCACCGAAAAAAAAAGTATTTTACGTTATCTCTTATTTATAACTATATCGTGCATGAAGTGTTACTGTGCAACTTATATACCAAACCATAACCAATGCTATAAATACCGGCTACCGTTGTTGAATTGTATTAGAAATTATCAAAGGTAAATTTTATTTATTTATTAATGTTTATTTTCTTAAATTTATGTAATTATCCCAATGTACTTTAAAAAAATTAAAACTCATAATATTGCAATGTAGTGTAATTCTAAAACCATTCCCAGAAATGGAAAACTTGCAGTTTGTGAAACACCAAAAAGATGGCGATAAATCTTCGGTTTGGCAATACTTTCTAACGGAGAAGAAAGGAGGCCATGCAAAATGTAAACAGTGCGCCAAAATAATAAAAACATCTGGGCCCGTATTCTTGAAATTCACCGAAAAAATTCGCCGGTGACTTTGGTATGAAACAATTTAAATTTTCGACTGAAATGATGTATTTCACTAGAAAATATTGGGCGATTTTTTTTGATCGAATTTCAAGAATACGGGCCCTGGAGGAACAACGAGCGGTCTTCATATCCATATGAAAACTATTTATAACATTAATACACTAATGCGAGATATTGTTTCTACTAGTGCAAATATTAATGTAGAAAGCAAAAAGGAGTCCAGTTCGAATATAAAGTATTTTAGGAGAACTAATGAAAATTCATTAGATGTTGTATTGGCAAGAATGTGCGCCTATGATGGTTTACCTTTCAAGATGTTTATAAAATCAGAAGACCTTCGAAAGGCACTATGTGCTTTATGTATCGGTGAATTTCCGAAATTTGCGAATACCATCCGCAAAATTGTTATAGATTATAGCAGAATGATTGAAAAATTATTTGTCAACGAGCTTGCGGAACAGAAGTCAAACAAAATTGGATTTGGCTTAACTTTTGACGAGTGGACCTCTATAAAAAATCACCGTTACATCAATATTAATGTTCATTCAGAACATAAAGTGTGGAATCTAGGGCTAATAAGAATGTTTGGAAGTATGCCAGCAAATAAATGTGTAGAAATAGTGGATGTCAAATTAAAACAATTTCAACTATCCCTAAAAAAAGACATTATATGTGTAACAACAGATGGTGCAGCTGTCATGAAAAAAGTTGGGAGACTTATAAGCGCTGAAACCAACAATTATGTTTTGCTCATGGCATTCATTTGGCCGTGATAAGCTTTCTATATAAACAATCAAGTGATCTTGAAAATGAAGCGAATATAGAATTATAGGAAATAGACCGGGAATCTAATAGTGAATCGGAAGAAGACTTTGAAAGTGAAGAAGATGATGGTAGCAAAAGCAATGATGATGGTTTGACAATTGAATGGCAAGCGCAACAAAATGAAATATTATAGAAATAAACCATGTTGAACTGGTTGATTAATAAAATACGAACAATTGTAAAAATATTTCGCCGTTCCCCAACTAAAAACGACAAAATACTGCAGCGTTATGTAAAAGCTGAATTCAACAAGGAATTGGTACTCTTGTTGGATTGCAAAACACGTTGGAATAGCCTCCTCGCTATGATGGAGAGGTTTTACATGCTGAAAAACTGTATATTAAAATCTATCATAGATTTAAAATTGGATATCGTTTTTAGTGAAAATGAATTTAACAATTTATTTCATGCTATTTCGGCACTGCTTCCAGTTAAGCTTGCAGTCGAAGCTCTTTGCCGCAAAGATGAAAATTTAATCTCGGCAGACGCAACTTTTAAGATTTTATTGGAAGAGCTAGGCAAATTAAATTCAAATATAGGTAATGAACTTTTTAGTGCTTTAAAGGATTGGATAAACGAAAGACGGAGTGAACTCTCTGGAGTTCTTCAGTTCTTTCATCATGCATTCGAAGACCAAGATAGTTCAACTGAGGTTTTAAATAACGCACATTTTAATTTTCCGAAGCCAACAAAGCACGCTATTACAAAATCGCTAATGGAAATGGGTAAAAGAATGCAATTATTTAACCAGCATGAAGTACAAGAGAGTAGTGCTCTTACTTCGGATAGCGATGAAGGAGAGGTTTTAGAGGATTGAGAAAAACAATGGGAAAGCAGGACAATGAAACAAATGCTGGATGAAGCATATACTACACCATATCTGGAAAAAAAATCTAAAACCATTCACGATAATATTAAACTTTTAAAAAGAGAAATAACTCTATTCGAAGACGAAGGTACTAGGAGAATATATCTTCAGAAAATTTATGATCTCCTCCTTACCATACGCCCGACAAGCGTAGAATCAGAGAGAGTATTTTCAACAGCGGAGCACCTGTGCACCAAAGTTCGTTCAAATTTAAAAGATGAAAGCCTTAATGCACTAGTCTTTTTAAGAGGATATTTCCAGTCCAAGAAAGAATAGTAAATTAAGCAAAAAAAAAAAAAAATTGATAAAACAAAAATGTGATTTATGCGTTCGATATTGGATATATTAGTTGTTTTTTATTTATATTAACAATAAATTTAATTATTTATGTCTTCCAGTTAAACATAAAAATATGTTTTCTTTTCAAATAAATGAAGGTTGAAATATTCGGTATTGAATACCGGGATCCCGGTACTCGATATGTCAATTCCGAAATACCGGTATTGATATTTTCATCCGATATTGCACTCCCTAGTTGTGAGATATGATATTTTGAATGGTTTGTCATCAAATCAAATAAATTAAATTAAATATTATTACATTATTAATTAAATTAGTTTGCTATCTTTAAAAGGATTTAAAAAATATTTGAAAAAATTTGAGATAAGAAATTTTGAGATAAGATCTTGAAACGTAGAACTACATCTTTGCGTTTAGCACAAATTTTGAATGGTTTGTCGTCAAATTAATTAGTTTGCACCGTTATAAAAACTTAATAAATGCTTTTAAAAGGATTTAAAAAAATATTTGAAAAAATCAGTTTCCGAAAAAATACCGAACACAACGTTTCGGTATTTTTTTCGGAAACTGATTTTTTCAAATATTTTTTTAATCCTTTTAAGAGCATTTATCCGAAAAAATACCGAAACGTTGTGAGGTACAATCTTGAAACGTAGAACTACATCTTTGCGTTTAGCACAAATTTTGAATGGTTTGTCATCAAATTAAATGGTTTGTCATCAAATTAAATTAATTAGTTTTCATCGTTATAAAAACTTAATAAATGTTTTTAAAAGGATTAAAAAATATTTGAAAAAATCAGTTTCCGATACCGAACACAAGGTTTCGGTATTTTTTCGGAAACTGATTTTTAAAATATTTTTTTAATCCTTTTAAGAGCATTTATCCGAAAAAAAATACCGAAACGTTGTGAGGTACGATCTTGAAACGTAGAACTACATCTTTGCATTTAGGACAAATTTCGAATTGTATGTCATCAAAAAATATTTGATAAAATCAGTTTCCGAAAAAATACCGAAACGTTGTGAGATACGATCTTGAAACGTAGAACTACAGCTTTGCGTTCAGGATAAATTTTGAATGGTTTGTCATCAAATTAAATTAATTAGTTTGCTATCTTTAATGCTCCACCGTTATAAAAACTTTTAGATGATTTTAAAAGGATTAAAAAAATATTTGAAAAAATCAGTTTCCGAAAAAATACCGAAAAGTTGAAAGATTAAAAAATATTTGAAAACATCAGTTTCCGAAAAAATACCGAACACTGCGTTTCGGTATTTTTTCGGAAACTGAATTTTTCCAAAAAATTTTTAATCCTTTTAAAAGCATTTATCCGAAAAAATACCGAAACATTATGAGATACGATCTTGAAACGTAGAACTACACCTTTGCGTTTAGCACAAATTTTGAATAGGTTGTCATCAAATTAAATGGTTTGTCTTCAAATTAAATTAATTTGTTTGCACCGTTATAAAAACTTAATAAATGCTTTTAAAAGGATTTAAAAAAATATTTGAAAAAATCAGTTTCCGAAAAAATACCTAACACAACGTTTCGGTATTTTTCCGGAAACTAATTTTTTCAAATATTTTTTTAATCCTTTTAAGAGCATTTATCCGAAAAAATACCGAAACGTTGTGAGGTATGATCTTGAAACGTAGAACTACACCTTTGCGTTCAGGATAAATTTTGAATGGTTTGTCATCAAATTAAATTAATTAGTTTGCTATCTTTAATGCTCCACCGTTATAAAAACTTTTAGATGATTTTAAAAGGATTAAAAAAATATTTGAAAAAATCAGTTTCCGAAAAAATACCGAAACTTTGTGAGATACGATCTTGAAACGTAGAACTGTATCTTTGCGTTCAGGTACAGGGGAACCACTTGCTTACGAGGGAACAACTTAAGCAGCGTTTGGCTCATCAAGCTTTTTCCATTTTCTAAAGCCCTAATACACCCCTATAATGAAACTAAAGACATATGTAGACCACAGAAAATAAAGAACAGATATGGAAGTTCCATGTCAAGTATTTACATTTGAATATTCAATCTAAGAAATTTGTTCCTGCTCTAATCTACAGTTTCAATCCGTAAATAACGCCTAGACGTTTTATTCGAGAGTTTCAAAAATTACAAAATTTTCAATTCGTATAACGCCTAGGCGTTATGTTTAAATTTTATCGTAACAGGAAAATACAACTGGCTCTTGCAGTTAAAAGTGGAAAAAGAGTAATTCGAAATTTATTTAAAATACCGAAAATTATCGACCATCAACTTCAGTTTCAAACTTTTGGATTTTCGTGATCATCTAAATTGTCTTTAAATTTAAAACTAACACAGTGAAATCTCTTTATAACGGAACCCTAGTTTCAATGAAATTCGTAAACGAATTTTAATTCGCTAAAATAGGAGTTGTGGCTAATCGTAACGTAAGAACATGTAGGGGCAACGTGTTTTAATGGGACTAAAATTTGTGGTCTACGTTTATCTAGATATATTATCGTTTGAATGAAATATTCTACAATAAGAATATCGACGGCTACAAAGCATTACCCTACAAAATTTCTCAAAATCGTTTCCTTTTTTAATTAAATTTATGACCACAAAACGTTCAAACGTGAACAATTATGAAATTATGTATGTTAGTTCATTGTAGAGTATATTCACAAATCCGAGCGGATTTTTCGCCTCCTGTAAAAATATAAAAAACCTAGATAGACCACGGTAATGCGTTGTAGACGTCGATATCTCAAATGTAGAATTTACCAACACAATATTGGCTTACGAATCGATCGCCGCAAGTCCTCATAAGCTTATGGTTCATGTCTTATCAAAATGTATTATGGGAATTAAATCTAAAAATAAATTCATCGATAAATTCAGTTGAATGAATATGCCGAATATATAATCACTAAGCAAACAAAAAAACCTACATACTTACACACAAAATATCTCAATTATAAAATTCGAATAGAATATAATTTAGAATATTAGTACAAAAGATTATATAGATGGTAGCTCAGAATTAAACGTAATCCAACTCCACAGAAATAAAAAAGCCTTTAGGTTCTGACAGATATTTAGATTTAGCAGAAAAATCGCTAAACTCATTTAAAATCAAAGCTGTCGACATCAAATGATAACGATTTTAGCGTTTCCTGGGTTGATTTATTTGTAATATAAGTTTTGCACTCTCAAAATTTACAAAAGGGATCAATGGATATTTGAGCCAAACCTGTCAGTCTCCATAATAAATATGTGGTAAACGGTAAATATTAAGTTGAATTTGGCAGTAAATTGGATGATGTTTTATAACACCTTGTCTCGGATTTCATCTCTGTTCAAAATTTCTCGAGATTATTGGAGTTTAGCATATAGATGATGGCCAAGACTTAATTCAGGTTATTCGAGATTTTCGAGACTATTCGACTATGTTTGAGATTACTTGACAAATAATTTGATAATTCCATGAATTTTCGCAATTTTTCGAAATGTTTGTGGGTTTTCTATAGATTTTTGTTTCATGGAAAAGGTTTTTACCGGTAGGGAAAATATCTTCCACTTGACATTTTTTTCGGACACTAACAGCCAGCAAAATTCGATTTTTGGAACATGGACATTTTTAATTAGTTTAACACCTACTCGTATTAAATTCATAGGAAATATAAACTTGTAAACATTACAAGTTGCGCTCGATTAGTGCAGTTTCGTAAATCCTATACTCTCGATATCAGATAATTTTGATTAATGCGAGGCTGGATTAATTAAAAAACTACGTAAAGCAAATTTTTGTGCTGAAATAAAAGCTTTACTTGTTCATAGGTACAAGAAGTATTTTAGGGGCCGAATAACAATTCGCGGGGGCCCGAAATTTGTAGTTATCATTATGACACTCAATTTTTTTTTTTTTTTTTTAAATAATTAATTTATAATATAAATCTGGAGTTTGCCGTTTGTGAGTTGGCCAAAATTAACCAATTGCTATAATCGCGGGAAGTTATAATAGTGGATGATCAAACAACATAAAAATAAAACTGGCAATTAAACAATATGCCGCCGAACGCGGTTGAGGGCTAATTTTGCGTAGAATGCACGCAAACGTGCATAATACGTTAATAATGCTATAAACTATTTATTGCCTAAATTAAGACTAAAAATCATGTTCAAGAAAATGATCCAAAATGCAGTCGGAATCGCTATCCAGGAATACATTTTTTAGATTGAATAGATCTGTTCAATCTTTTCTGTGGTTCTATGTCAAAATATAATCCAGGATTGCAATTATCTAACAATTTTATATTTACTTCTTCTAAAACCGCTTTTATTCATCACACTCATTCTGTGATTTTTTGAAGCCAATCAAACTACTAAAATATAACGAAATTTTTCTTTTGTTATTTTTGCAGCAAGTTGGTTCACTTCAACTTTTTACAGAACGAACATAAATTGAGAGAAACTGAAAAGAACAAATGAACGAACGGAAGCAATTATAAGAAAATTGAATAGTAGGCTGCAAGAGAATGTGGAACATGATTTTCGTTTCACCGGTACTGGGATGTAGATCTGTTTGTATGAATATCGTCTAATTCGTTCGCATATTTTATTTGTAAGATGAAGCCTGAATACTGCTGAATATTCTCCCAAGCTTCATCCAATTTCAAATTTTATATTCGTATTAAACATGATCATATACAAGTTTGTACTAAATTAAGTATGCATTTGCTAAATTCCTTAATGCATATTTCACCTACAACTATAAGTACGTTCTATAAATTAAAGACTTGTAAGTTTCCAAATACTGTAGATTTAAATTTTATAAATTCTTCCAAATTTCCAAAAAAACTAATTTTTTTAATTTCAAAAGTCCAATAATTCAAATATTGGATTTTTTTGGATTTACTGTTAGCCTTTAAAGTCGCAGAATTCTCCATAATCCTCAATTTTCTGAATTTATACTGCTTAATTAATTTTCTAAAATTCTATCTCTATTCCTACCTCTTTATATTTCTTATCCCAAAATGCCTTTACTCTTAAATTCTCCAAATTAAAATTTTTAAAAGTTCCTAATAATCAATTTTTCTAAACATTTACCTTAATTAGGTACTAAATTTCTAAATTCAATAATTTCTAGGTTAAAATTTTTTCAAAATTTCTAAATTCAATAATAAGCTTGATACTAAAATTTGTATATTTTAGAGTTTCTAAATTTTTAAATTCAAAAATCCGTAAATTTCTTTATTAAAATATAAAAAAAAATCAATTTCCTAGGTATTCTACTTCTAAATTGTAATACAAGCATCCCTCGGAAAATTTATGAAAAATTCGGGTAACGAAATTTCGATTTACACCAATCCCTTGCGTAACGAATTAATTCGTCCCAAAAATTTATACTTAAATCGAAATTTCGTTAACAGAATTTATTGCCTGAAATTGTTAAAAGTTTTTAAGGGGAATTGTAAAATTCGCTAATAGTATAAGTGCATGGTTGATTGCTATATATAAGAAAAAATCAGGGCAATAAATTAGCAGTTCAGTCGTTATAGGCTGAGGAGATGATTGAAAATGATTTATTTTTCACAATCCTCCCTGTAGAATTCTTAACAATTTCTCTCCTCTTCATAAAAAAATATTTTTTAAAATTTTTTTCATTGTTGAAAAACCATAAGTCTGAAATTTTTACAAAACCAAAACCAAAATTTAACAGTCAGAAAAACCAAACCAACCTGATTTCAACTATGTATAACAAGATAATTTGGCAAACTGAAAGCTTTCGATAATGCACCCGAAATAGAAAACTTCCACACAAATATTGAGTTAAGTTTATAGATAAATAATTATTGTACATAACCGTAAACAAAATATTTTATCTGCGGTAAAACTAAAAATTTTTAGCTACTCATAGAGCTAACCGAATAACAATATAACTATGTGCAAACAAAAAATAGTTTAGAAATATTTTTCCCTTGTGGCAACTAAATTTTGTGAAACTAAAATGATACATATCAGACACAATCGTAATACTCCAGGTTTGTATTTTAATGTGTATTCAGAGTACATAGTGGTTGTTATTGCTCGTGTAGAAATAACAAAAAATTAAATTATTAATATTACTGCTACTAACTATTTTTATTAGTTGTTAAATAGTTTATTAACGTTTTTTTGTTTGTTGTTAAGTACCAAAAAGGGATGGTCTATTTATTACACAAAATCTGTGTGTGTAAAAATTAAATTTTCATTAGATTAGACAGATAGATAAAAACCAAAAACAAAAACTTTATTATTGTTCTAATAATAATAATCGTTTGTAATTTCTGGGGAAAATGAAAAAGGAAAATATTTGGAAAATTGTGATAAGAAAGGCCGACTATTAAAACAAACAAAAAAATTGAAATTTGCTGTTGTTTTCTTATTGAAATTGGAGAATTAATTAAAACTGAAAAACAAAAAAAAAAAATCGAAACCTACAACACTTGTTTATAGACGACAGATTATTTTGTTTTATTTTCTAATTCCAAATGTCAGCCTTGATTTGTTTTTTATTTTTTATTTATTTAGTTTAGTTTTTCTTGACAAAGGCAGCCGCGTTGGTGTAACATATGGGTTGTATTTTTGTGTAAGTATATAGAAATTCTAGCCGAACATTTCATCAATACTATTATAACCAATGCTATTTATAAAATGCCTCGATTAGAATGGTGTAATATACCAATATTTCTTTACATATTAATTAAGCTATCACTAGGTAATACGTATGTATATAGTTGCTTGACATTCTCAGTATTTAAACGACAATCGTTGAGTAAATATTTAGTTTGAAATGCTGTCAAAGCTATCAACGAATAAAAAAAAGTAACGAATGATTGATTGGTTTAATTTTAAGATGTGTGCAGTGTAATGTGTATTCGAATATTAACTCGTGGCAGTGTATTGCGATGATTGATCGGTTCACTAGCCAATTAGTTTCATAGACGGTTTTATTTATTAGATGATTTCGGTATTTGTTAGGGTGCCGGTATGGAACTAATTAAAACATTTTAAACCTAATTAATTATTATTCTTTTTGTCGGATTTCTATATTTGACTTTTGGCATCTTTATAAAAATGACTATTCAGTTAGATTAGAATGGATTGAGATTCTCACTTAATTTAATGGTAGCAAAGTTTAATTTTCGTAGCATCGGTTAGCCTCTATGGAATGAGTAATACTTGGGGGGTTTTAAAGAAATCGGAAATGTATTTTGTTAAGCTTTCTGAACTTTGGGCTGTTTTGTATTTTCTTAGTTGTTACAGACTACAAATACAGATACATTTGAATTTTATAACAGATATTTTGGAAACTAGTTCGCCTTAGATAATACTAAATTGAACAATTCATTTTAAGATGATACCTTTAGAGATAAAATTTGTAGATGTAAATGGGGCCTAGTTTGCTAATTACCTTGCGAAAAATCTAGCGACCATTTTATTTTGGATCGAAAAGAGAGGAAAACACCTTATAGGAAAAAGCAAAAAGGACCTTCCCTTCTAGGAAAAACGGAACTTGCTCTAACTTTTGGGAAGTATTTTTATGTGCCCTACTATGGCTTACCTACTAGAAAATTTGATTATTAGGGGCTTTTATATTTAAAAAATCGAGAATTCAAGAAATTATAAATTTTAGAATTTTGGTATAAATGAAAATTCCAAAATTTAAGGTTTATGGAACTTAGAACATCCAATTGCGGAGTTTGGAATTCCGGTATTCCAGAAAATCGGCCCATATTTTGGAATTAATGAATTTCAATTTTTCACACTAATTTAAGTAATATTAATATAATTTTAAGTAATTATAGTCTTTTTGTTTAAAAAAAACAAACTATAAAACTGCTATATACAGGGAAACTTCCTAAAGTCACTATTCAAGAGACCCAGAAATGTTGGTCAATCCACGGAGGTGGTTAGTTTAAGGAATAAAATAATCTAATAATTTGAAAAGTCAAAGTCAGGTTAAAAAGAAAAATTTTCTTCTATTGTAACCAAAATTTATACGTAATATTTCACAGACTGACAAAAAGTGATCAATTTAGGGAGCTAGTCAAAATAGAGGGGTGGCTACTTTTGGAAGTTTTAGATTTTTTCTCTTTTGCGTTCACCACACCAACAATAAATGCTCGTCCCTAAAACTTATGCATTTTTGGTTTCGGACTCAAACAAACAAATTGAGAAACTTTCTTGTCGTTTAATTTCACTCATAAATTTAATGAAGGCAATTCAAGCTCGGACGGCGATGATATAATTGATGAATTCAATAATCTTGTCCTTTGGCTCAGAATGCTCATTGCGGGAACGTTTATTCAACAAAAAATATAGATTTAATCAGTTCTTCACAAAACGACGATGCAACATTGTATCTACAAAATTCCTTAAAATCGTTTAAATCGCTAAGAAAATTAGTGATTGGCAGTGTATTTAATAAAATTTGTGACAGTAAAACGTTCAAAATTGACAAAATATTTAATTTTGTTAGTTCAGTTTAATTAGTCTACTATGACAAATTTGCTCGTTTTTCCATCTTCCTGAAAAATATCAAAAACCTATACACTTATTTTTGCATCGACTCTACGTTTCGAAAAGGACTTTAATTTTGGGACGTGGGAAGTACTTTTCGAGACAAAAGGAGCGTATTTAGCAGCGGGAAGCATGCGTCAGGTTTAATGAGAAAAACCTGAAAAACAGGAATCACTAACTAAAACGCAGTAGCAATTAAATCTATGTATGTTTAAAAATGTTGTCGATTTTTTTTCGACATTCATTTTATAAGGAGTAAGTAGAAAAGTAAATTTTTGGATAAGCATTTAACTGCGATTTAGAATCGTTCATACATATGAGTATTATATCAAATAGATTTTTAATTTAAAAAAAAAACGATTCTGGAATTGATTCCGGAATTCCGAAATCGAGAACATTTAAATTCTAAAATTCCGGAATTACGAAGCTTTTCAATGTTGTCCTGATTGAAACGAATTAAAAAATTTATACAAATTATGGAATTTACAGAGTTTAAAGAATTTGCAGAATTTAAAGAATTTATAAAATTTATAGTATTTATAAAAATTGGGAAATTTTAGAAAAAAAAAATAGAAAAACAATTTAAATTAGTAGAATTTATAGAACTCTGTCAGTTAAAACAATTTATTTAACTTATAGAATCTACAAAATTTAAAGAATTTAAAAAATTCATAAATTTATTGAATTTATAAAGTTTTTAGAATTTGTGAGATTTATCGAATTGAAAAAAATTCATAAAACCTATTAAAATTTATAAAATTATTCTATAAACTTACTGAATTTTTCACCTGCTCAAACCGGAAAGAGCAAGTTTGGGAAGTCCTATCACGGCGCTTAAACTGGAAAGATTGACTGACACCCTTACTTGTAGTGAAGCAAGACAAGTGTGGCCAAAACTAGACTTGAGGCGCACGAGAACATTAAGCTCTCGTGAATTAAGGAATTCTGTAGAAGCTATTTGGGTGAGGAGGAGGATGGAACTTTGATTCATTGCCTTTGCTCGTGTCCAGAATTGGCATGCAGGAGGCATAAATACTTAGATAAGTTCAAAATGGTCAACCTGTCGTATCTCGAAAACAGCAAATTGCGAGATGTTCTGCATAACATAAGTAGCTCTAAATGGTTCCAACAAGGCTGAAGGGGATACATTTTATGCCAATCCAACTAACTTCATAGAATTAAAAGAATTTATAAAATTTATAGAAATTATTGAATTTATAAAATTTATAGAACTCAAAGAATTTATAAAATTTATAGAATTTATCGAAATTATGAAATTTTTAGAATAAGTAAAATTTTTGCTTGTAGAATTTATACAGACTTGAAGCAATTTATAGAATTCATAGAATCTATAAAATTTAAAGGATTGATGAAATTTATTAAATTCTTAATATTTATAGAATTTATGGGTTGTATAAACACATATTAGAATTTATAATATTTACAAACTTTGTAAAGCTTATAAAATTAATAGAATTTATTGGACTTAAAAGATTTATAGAATTTATCGAATTTACAGAATTTAGAAGAACTACAGAGTTTATGAGATTTGTAGAATTTAAAGAATTTACTGAATTTTAAAACTTTATTCAAAAAATTTATAAAATTTATAGAAATTATAGAATTATTAATGTTTGATTTATTGAAATTTTTGAACTTATACAATTTGTAGAATTCAAAGAATTTATAAAATTTATGGAAATTATGGAATTTTTAGAACCAGTAAAATTTAGGTTGATAGAATTTATAGAACTGACAGACTTGAAACAATTTATAGAACCATCTATAAATGTAGAATTTATATTATTTATAGAATTTGTGGAGTTTATGTAATTTATAGAATTGATGGAATTCAGAAAATTCATAAAATTTATATAGTTTATAAAAATATTAGAATTTATAATATTTATAGATTTTGTAAATTCTAAAGAATTTATAAAATTTATAGAATTTATTCGATTTTAGAACTTTGGAGAAATTTTAATTTGTATGATTTTAATATCTTGCGAAGATTGTAAGAGAATTGGATGTGCGAGATGTACTAGCGAATTATATTAATACAGACAAATTCTCTTACAATTTTTCTTCTTCACGACATTCATACAGTTCTATTTTTGTGTAAGCTAATTTTACTTTAATTTTGAATGTTAATTAATTGATTCGTGTAATTTCTAATATGCAACCGGTCCTTAAACCATTTTGGAGAAATTATCTAATTTACAGAATTTATAAGAACTAAAGAATTTATGAGATTTGTAAAATTTAAAGCGCTAACTGAATTTTGAAACTTAATTCATAGAATTTTAAAACTTATAAAATTTAGAGCACCTATAGAATTTATAGAAGCTATTAAATTTATAAAATTTATAGAGTGTGAACTTAAAGAATTGTTAAAGTTTATAGGATTTAATGAAATTTTTATATTTATAAAAATAAGTAAAATTTGAATTTGTCGAATTTATTAAACAGACACACTTGAAACAATTAATAGAATTGAAAGAACAAAATTAAAAAAAAATTGTATTATTCATAAAATTTGTAGAATTTATAAATTTTATAGAATTTTTAGAAAAATAAAAAAATAAAATTAAAATTAGTGGATTTATAAAATTTACAGAATTTATAGAATTTAAGAAACTTATTGGATTTTTAGACTTACAGAATTTGTAGAATTTACTTAATTTATAGGATTGATATGAGTTTATAGAACTTTTAAATTTAAATAATTTATTTAATTGCTACAAATTCTATAAACTTTAGAAATTCTTTACATTTTTTTACTTTTAAAAATTGTGTATATCCTAATCGTTCGTACATCTTAGCATTAATTATATTAATATCTGATATTTTAAACGAAATATGTAAAAGAACTTTGTTGTTTTTGTAAAATTATGATTTTTAATTTTTAATCAGAGATTATTTAAAAAAAATCTATTCCGGAATTGATTCCGGAATCTAGAACATTCAAATTCAAAAATTCCGGAATTACTTTTTGTCCAAAAATTGGATGCCCCAATGGGACCTAAAATGGTATTTTAGCAAATGTAAAATGAAAGTGTTACATGTATGTTAAAATAACAATGGCAAACACGATATTTTGTTCTGTAGAAAACTTACTGTTTTTGGAGACAACATTATTACTTAATATATGAACTGAAATTTTTACTATTATATTGCTGTGGGTGAGGGCCCTCACAGACTCGTAAAATTCCAGGCAATTAAAAACTAGGGTCGCTGACCAAAAGCGAAACGGACTGAAAAGAAAGGTGGAAGAGGCATGGTTATATAGACGAATTGACGAATACGGTTTTTGACGTTTTGAAAATTGGTTTTATTTTATTTCAAAAGTGTACTTCCTTGTGCGAAAACAAAATAGTTGAATACGAATTTTTATTTATATATAATATGGACATAAGTGTTTAGTAAGAAATCAGAACCGATAGTGAATTACCGAAAAAAAACGAAACGAAAGCAAATTGAACTGAATCAATGGGCGTATCCAGCGGGCTGATGTCTCACTAAATCCGCTGGATACAAAATCTCAACCACAAAATGGTAGATTTACAAATTTAAATAGATATTCTATATTTTAGTTTGAGTGGCCGCTCTTCGTAAAACATTATTTTTATTAAATTATCCAATTTTCTATTTTCTATTTTTTTTTATTTAATTTACAAGAAATAGCGACTACATAAGCAAATTCATACAAACCTGTAAGTAAGAAGTAAAAAATTTTCATTGTGAATGCTCTGTAACACTTAAATTTTTATGTGTAATATTTAATATTGTTTACTAACTTACGAGTATTAGGAGAGCCTTCTAGAAGTATAGTGCTTTACAATTTTTTTATGGTGCTTTAAATTCTGACAGTTTCAAGTTTGTTACATATCTTTAATAATAACATACAAGAAGACTAAATTGGTATTAAATAAATATTAATTGCTGAAATAAGAAAATCAAATTATACCTAAAATACATTTTTAGAGCTTTCATTTTGAAAAATACATCATAAGTAGTAGGCTTGCTTGAAGTAAAAGATGTCAGTACTTTTATCTATTTTGTTATTTACCGAATCATTTTAACATCAACGGTGTTTTAATGAAACCGTACAAGCGCCAATTTTTCAAATTTCTCTGCTGATTTTGCCCTACCTCTCTGTTTACATATAACACAATTTTTGGTAAGAAAACCTCTTTATTTTCTATAAAAATGTTCTCACAAATAACCTAACAGAGATAAATCATGATTTTAGTTTAAGCTTAGCGAGTGAAGTACAGTAATATTCTTTATATATTTCATATGAAGTGGTATAGATACAAAAAATTACTTCGGTCTAAAAAGACGAAAGTATTATTAGTTTTATAATTTGGCGCTTCTGTTATTTGGCTTTTTCATACAAAGAATGAGCTCCAGAAGGAAATCTTATACTGCATTGGCGCAAAAAAATTCATAATATAGTGATATGCCGGAAAATAAACTGTATGACTATCAAGAGGTAATAGTAGGAATTCAAGATGTATTAGAGTATTAGAGACCAACGCATCGGTCAATTTACCGCAGGCATACCAAATGAAATAAACCAACCCAAAATCCAAAAAGAAGCCAAATAAGCGAAGAAATTTGAATAGTTCTAAACGCATCACAACAATGATATCAAACAACGGTTGTTCAATGATTACTGGAATATAATAGCGCAAGCAGAAAAATTCTAATATCTTTACAATTGCATATACAAGAAAACTAGAAACTAAAAACGAACAAAAGATTCAATAGTTCATAAACGTGCTCAGGTTTGAAGAGCCACAAGTTCAATGGAGAATATAAAATATCTGTGTGCAAAGAATTTTTGATGAATACTCTGGATATAACCGCTGCTAGAGTCCGAATTCTCCCAAACAACTTCAAAATTATTCATGTCATCTTAAAAATCCCTAAACGTACCAGGAAATATCGCAGTATTTTGCAATCTAGGTAACTTCAATTGAATCTCTTTATTTCAAGTTTTCCTTTACAGACACTTTCCTAGGGAAATTGCCGCGACAGTCAATTTGCTTAGAGGGAATAAGCAGAAACGAACTGAATTATAGGATATGACTTGTATGAGAAAGGACAAATGTGAGAAGTGCAAACCTTATCGAAATATAATCCATAAAACAGCCGAATTGGATCATAAATACGCTGACCATATTAAACTCGTCCTTGAATTAAAGTATGCATTTTTAAATAAGCAGTCAAAAGCTTTTGCAGCCCCATCGCTTTTAGTCTGTTCTCCCGATTTGCAAAAGGTAATTAATGTGCTTAAAGGAAACAGTACGCTTTTGGGATACTGTCGAAAGCCACAAGAAATGGTCACTGCTATTTATGGAATGCAAAATCAAGGGAAGCCATGAAAATTAAATTTAATTGATACTTGACAAACGGTTATGAAAATAAAACTCTTTGATCTGTGTCTGCAACGTTGATGAATCAAGTATTATAAACATTCCATTCTAATCTTAAATCTCCATTTCCCAGAATATTTTAAATTTACGTGGTCATTAAAGCAGAATATAATAAGAGCGGTTGTAATGTTTTAAATTTAAGAGTTGACAAAAATTTCAAATTTATGGGAAATCATAATAATTATTTATCGACCTGTAAAATTTCCACCTGTCAAAATCCCAACCCATTCAAAAATTAAATACCACACACAAATCTCCAGTCACTATAATTTTAATTTTTCATTTTCTTGCATCCTCTATACACATTTTCCAAACAAAATAATAATAAAACACGAAACCACTCTATTCAAATAAATTACAAAACCACATATATCGTTCCAAGTAATAAACAATTTAATTAGAAACAATTAACAACCAATTTAGATTAGATAAATGTAACAAAAAAAAACCTCCGTAACAACCAATACTAATCTCAAATTGATAAAACAATTACGAGTTTTTCGTTCCGTCTATTTTTAATCAGTATCGAGTATTAAAAAATAACAAAAAGGGAAAATGTTTTTCTAAATACTTATTTAACCCAACTTCTATCGGTATAGACATATTACATAGCAGCAGTAGCAGCAGCAGCAAAGCATTAAATTTAAAAATGTACAAAAAAACTATTTAAGATTCTGTTTATCCAATTTAACACACAAAAGAAAATACGCAGCTATTTGTACGTCTGTATATAAATATATACAAGCGAGAGAAAGAAATGGGGAAAATCTTCATAAATTTATTTTATGTTTATTTTAGATTTTCCTCCGTTTTTTTGTTGTTTTGTTTTTGATTTTCCATTTGTACTATATAAATACATTTATTTCATTTTGTTCGTTTGATTCAAAGTACCGTTTCGTTTTTATTTAACATGGTGTATTTTAATAAGATGAAATAATAAAGAAAAATACAAGATACTAAGCTGGCTCATATTTTCTTTTTCCTTTTTGTTGTTGTTGTTTTGTTTTTCTGTATACATTTATATTGAAGGCAACCTAAATGGAAATGGTATTTATGTAAGAATGATGTGCTAGCTATGCTCGCAAATGATGAAGATAACAGAACGAAAATTAATACACTGTTAAAATACTGCTAAGTAAAGAGTCGGCTCATATTTATATTTATGACAGCATTTGGGCTGAAAATTTGTGATATAGGGGAGAAAGGTCAAAATACGTATTAAACAGAAATGATACATTCACCGTTCGAAGAATTTATCTATATATGTTTATACTACATTATATACTGACTTACCTATGTGATAACCCCAGACGTGTGCAAAAATTCGTATTTATGTTATAAACTCTTAATTAATATGTATATGGAAAATACAAGAACACATACCTGAAAATAAACAAAACAAAATTTTCTTGTTAATTGATTGTGTGCGGTTAACATATAAATGTTATAAATAGGTAATAATAAATAATTGATGTGTACAGTGCATTCCAAACAATCTGTGAAAATGTTACAAAATAATTATGATACAGACCCAAAAGCAGTGGTTTATCTAACTTTATTTAGGATATGAATTATCTAGCATTCGGGTCCAGTATTTTAACGTTCTTCGATAGTAGCTACTTGTATTCCATGCCGAGAAAATTAAATGAATGAGGAGGACGAGTTCAACACTACCGACATATATCCAATTTTAAAATAATAATCGAGACTTAACTATAATTATAGAATAGAATGTGTCATATTTAACCATGGTTTCATTCTAAATTTGAATTAAGTTTCGGACTTAGGTATATTTTCTCATTTCCTCGCATTTTACTGTGAACAACGTCAACTTATACTAAAAACCTACACAAACATTTTCTATTTCTTTATGTTTGGAAATATAAAGAAGTCTTAAGACGCGAAATCTGGAGAATTCGGATTATAAGAACAGTTCGTAGCGCAATTCGCCAATTTCGATAGTGGTAATGGAGTAGCTGTTCCATCAATTCTAGACGGTTCGATAAATTATTTAACCACAACGAAATTCAGTGAACTAAACTACTGAACCATTTCTTGTGGCGGAACCTGTCCACTATTTACTTCTCTCTTGTATCTTTGAAATTCTTCGAAAAAGGTCACGGATATCTTTCTAGTTAAATAGGTTATTTCAGTCGAAAATTTAAATTGCTACTAAAGTCGTTGGCGGCTTTCTTTGAAAATCACACAAAGTGTAGGAATGGAGCGAATTTTATCATGATGCACCTGTACGAAACCCAAAAATAAATAAATTCATTTCATTCATTGCCACTAAAACAATTGAAAAATGGGTCAAGTAGCCGCAAGGGTTTCTCAAGATGTGAGAATAATTTGTATAAATTCGAACTTTTGTATAAATTGGAAATTGGCACCGAGGTGAAATGGCCCCAATACAAAATGTAGATGTGTCCATTAAGGCCAACATAATAATTCTGAAGTTTTTTGTCTCAAATATCGGAGTAGAATGTACCTCCTACAAGTATGGTCTCCTAAACCGATTATCGAGTACCCGAGTTTTCGGATATTTTGGTCCTTTTTCGAATACTCGACCACCCAGGTTTTTTGATCGATTAACCG
This sequence comes from Tipula vernalis, assembly GCA_958295665.1. Lineage (NCBI taxonomy): Eukaryota > Metazoa > Arthropoda > Insecta > Diptera > Tipulidae > Tipula > Tipula vernalis. The sequence continues at coordinate 347,580,272 of OY282559.1, forward strand.
GGTAATTTGATTCAGGAGCCCGAAATAACTCCGTGGAAAATTTTTGAATGGCGAATTTAATCCAATTTTCAATATAATTTAAATCGGAGACATCTAATTTTTTCTAAATGAAGTAATTTCGAACGAATTTAATTCAGTTTTTTAAAAGTTAAATGTCGCCGATTTAATTCATATTGAAAGAATAAAAATTCAAATTTTTCCGCGAAATTTATTTATTTCTAAATGAATTTAACTCCGCCGGTAAATATGAATTTATTCTGGTACAAAAATTAAAAGAATGAAATTAAAAGTACTAAAATGCTTATTGGATTAATCAAATGGAAAAAATTAATTCCCCGCAAAAATATGAATTAATTTCGTGCGGTTTTTTCAGTTTTTGAAAAAATGGATACCGCGGAATTAATTCATAATTAAAATGAAGTTTTCTTTCTGAGGATATTGTTTTGGACTTTTGGTTGCCTTTTAGTTACTTTCAAGTTGTATTATTTAATTATTAGGATACATTTATTAGGATAATTATTATTCAATTAAATTTAATCAAGCATACGATAATTTGCTTGTCAACCATCGATTTATAAATAGAACAAAAAATATTTGTAACATAATAATCAGTCATTTCCCAAATTTTAAACTACGAATAAGAATATCCATATTCTAAAAAACAAGGGAAGTGGAAATCAAAAGGTGCAGTTTATTAATTCAGTGCCAGAGATAGATCCTAGGAAATGACCAGTTTTGGTGACAATTATAATTTTAATAAAAATGGTTAATCTATTAAATCCAACTGTAAGAATTGCTTTTTGGTGACCAAATTTACAATATTTTAATACGAAGTATTAACAAGACATCAAACGGACACTTAAGTTATTTAAAAACGCAAGCAAGTTCCTTAAGGAAGAATACATAGTGATATTGAACAAAATCCACTGCCCCTTTTAAAATATCGAAATCGTCATATTGTAGCGGGTTTAAACATATTTGTGTATTTTTTTAATACCCCGAGTATTAAAATAAAAAGTACTCGATTACCCGAGTCCTTTGAAACTCGAGTAATTTGTATACCCTGTCTACATCTTAGGTGTCTTGCGTGACAGCATCTATTGTCGATTAGAGAAATGATGAACTGTATGGGTTTTGTTAAAATCAATTTATTTATTATTAGCATCGTAGATGGAAGTACGATGGCGGTATGCACACGCTATTTACTGACCGATGACACAAGCAGTGCGATATGAAGCCAAAGTCTCACGGTGATGAGCCTGACGAATATGAGATCGAGGCAAGTGCCTACCAAATTCATCTCTAAATTTCGGACTCAGGTATATTTTCTCATTTCCTCGCATTTTATTGTGAACAGCATCAACTTATACTAAAGACCTGCATTGGGCGGAAAATGTCTAAATCAAATTTAGTTACACAATTGGAATTTTTGTATAAATTGGAAATTGGCACCGAGTTGAAATGGCTTCAATACAAAATGTGTCCATTAAATATCAGAGTAGAATGTATCTCGTGAGTTTTCGGATATTTTGCTCCTTTTTCGAATACTCGACTACCCAGGTAATTTGATCGATTACCCGAGTAATTTGATGCAGGAGGACGAAAACCTCCGTGGAAAAATATTGTATGGCGAAATTAATTCAATTTTCAATATCATTTAAATTGGCGACATCTATTTTTTTTTTAAATTAAGTAATTTCGCGCGAACTTAATTCAGTTCCTATAAGTTAAATATCGCCGATTTAAATCATATTGAAAGAATAAAAATTCAAATTTTTCCGCGAAATTTATTCATTTCTAAATGAATTTAACTCCGCCGGTAAATCGCTGGTAAATCGGTATTCTGGTACGAAAATTAAAAGAATGAAATTAAAAAACGCTTATTGGATTAATCAATTGGAAAAAATTAATTCCCCGCAAAAAAATGAATTAATTTCGCGCAGATTTTTTCAGTTTTTTAAAAAATGGATACCGCGGAATTAATTCAAAATTAAAATGAATTAATTTGGCGTCAAAAATGTCGCATCAAAAATATAAAAATTAAATAAATTTCGATAAGTTTTCTTTCTGAGGTTTTGATGTATTCATTGTAAAATAAATGAATTTATAAATAGAACAAAAAATATTTGTAACATAATGCTCAGCATTTCCCAAATTCTGAACTACGAATAAGAATACCCATATTCTAAAATGCATTCTTCACCGCATCCATCAACAAATCACTTAGTTTATGCATTAAAAACCGGAATTTGATACTAGATGTCATTACTTGTTTATGCGTTATAGTACATTATGGACATACTATATATGTCATTTGAGAGCCTTATTCAATACCTGTCAAAATCAGCTAAAAGTTTTTGTTTTGATTGTGCACATCCAACCGATTTCAACGATGGAGAATTTATCAAATTTGCGAAAAAAACAGCATTTGCTGGAAGTTTTGTTGAGTCACTTTTTCACAAACAAAACTGCAGCTGAAAGTTATCGTTTGCTCGTGGATTTGTATGGTGAGCATGCTCTTGCAAAAACACAGTGCTTTGAGTGGTTTAGTCGCTTCAAAAGTGGTGATTTTGGCATCAAGGACAAAGAGCGTCCTGGTCAGCCGAAAAAGTTTGAGGATGAAGAATTGGAGGCATTACTCGATCAAGATTCATGTCAAACGAAAGAAGAACTTGCAGAATCATTGGGAGTTGATCAAGCAACAATTTCCAGACGTTTGAAAGCCTTGGGATTCATCCAAAAGATGGGAAATTGGGTGCCACACGAGTTGAAGCCAAGAGACGTGGAAAGATGATTTTGCATGTCCGAAATGCTGCTCGAGCGCCACAAAAAGAAGTCGTTTTTGCATCGTATTGTCACTGGCGATGAAAAATGGGTCCATTACGATAATCCCAAGCGCAAAAAAGCGTATGTCAAGAAAGGCGAGGCCGGCCCATCGACACCAAAGCCGCATATTCACAGGGCCAAGGTCATGCTGTGCATTTGGTGGGACCAGCTAGGTTTGATCCACTATGAGTTGTTGCCAAGTGGCCAAACCATCAATGCCCAACTCTATCGTCAACAATTGATCCGATTGAAGCAGAAAATCCAGGCAGAGCGGCCAATATATGCGACCAGACACGAGTCAATCATTTTCCACCACGATAACGCTCGGCCACATATTGCGGCGCCGGAAATTCTGCCTCACCCGTCTTATAGCCCAGACCTTGCTCTTTCCGACTACCACCTATTTCGATCCAAGCAGAATGCCCTATCAGGAATACGCTTCACTTCAGTTCAAGGTATGGAAAATTGGCTCGATTCGTTTTTGGCCGCCAAGCCGGCGCAGTTTTTCTGGGATGGAATCCATAAATTGCCAGAAAGATGGGAAAAAGTAGTGGGTAGCGATGGGCAATACTTTGAATAAAAAATCTTGTAACATTTTTCCATAATAAAGGCTCAAATTTCATAAAAAATTCCGGTTTTTAATGCATGTACCCATTAGAATCAATATTTGTAAAGAGCAAGGGAAGTAGAAATCAAACTGTTTAGTTTCTTAATCCAGGGCAAGGGCTAGATCTTACAACATGACCAGTTTTAGTGACAACACAACAAATCCAACTGTTAGAATTGTTTTTTAGTAACCAAATTTATAATATGTATTTCAATATGAAGTCACAAAAAAATGACATTTGTCACTTGATCAGAATCTAGCCCAGGCAAGGCAATGCGACGGACACTTAAGTTATTTAAAATAGCAAGCAATTTCCTTAAGTAAGAAGACCTAGTGATATTGAACAAAACTCATTGCCCCTTTTAAAATATCGAAACCGTCATATTGTAACAGGTTTAAATATACTTATTTGTGTATTTTTTGTAATACTCCGAGTATTAAAATAAAAAGTACTCGACTGGCAATTGGGTTCAGTCTTGTTTATTCTGCGAATGTGCTAAAGTTTAACGGCGCATAAAATCACCCCATGGACAATTTAAAATTCCACCTGGTCGATTTGTTACGGCTAATGCACATAGTGCGGCGAATATGTACATTCGCCGGTCAATGTACATATTCGCCTGTTACTTTGGGTAATGTGAGTTCAACCTACATTTACCTACTAAATTTGGATAATGTACATATTTGCCAGTTAACGTTGGTAAATGTGGATAAATTATTTTATGTAGATTATTTATGTATGCTAGTGTACGTTTTGTAATTAAGAAACAATTAAGGTGCTACTTCGCTGTTTCTTGACCGATTATGATGAAATTTGACAAGAGCGATAGAAATGGGATTCTAAAATGATTTTTGGATAAAGTTCTGGAATGTGGCCAATTAAGGTGGAACTTCGCTGTTTCTTGACCGATTATGATGAAATTTGACATGAGCGGTGGTAATGGGGTTCTAAAATGATTTTTATGGAGTGATAGGAAATCATAAGGGCTCGTCACTAGCATTTTCGCATTTAAGAAATGTAGCAAGCATTTTTTGGAAATAAATAAACAAATCAAATACAAAAAATTCAATAAATCATATTTTATTTAAGAAAAAAGGGGATGTACCACATTCTATTACGACGAGTTTTAGTCGGTTACCAAGTTTACAATCATTTCAAAAAAATTATCGCTCGTCTCCGTAAATTTAATTAGTTCTGATGGTCCAGTGCCGATAAAATTAACGTTAGGTTTTCGACAAAAAACATAATTCTCTGCATCTCTGTATATGATTTCGACCGTGTAGTCTACATTTGGTTTTTTTTTTAAGGTTTCGCCTAGGCTGATTATATTCGTACATCTTTGCGAATCTGTGAACTTAAAGATTAAACCTCTTTTAGCAGTGTTTGTTGGTAGATTTGTTAAATCACTAAAGCCTTATAACCCGTGCATAATTAAATTGGCCAAAACTGTAAATTTTGATATCCATTTCTGATTTGGTGCTGGTTTTTGACGTTCCGATGTTTTATCATATTCGGAACGAGGTTGTGCTATCCAGCTTGCATTTGTACACTGTCCTTTCAGCACAATTTGTGTGCTGATTGTTGAAATTTCATCGCTTAATAATAAATCTGGATGATTTTTTACAGAAAGGCTAAGTTCATCATTGGATATTAATGGAAAACGGATTAGTCGTAATAATTGGTCGAATTGTATTCGTTGTTGTCATATTGGAGTTCCGAATAATTCGCATGACTTTTCATCCACTTTACCATGCTGTTCAAGAGTGAGGGTTCTGTCATTTCAGAAAGCATATGATCAGATTTTAAAATTTCCTCCAAAACATTTTTGATGGTTACAAATTTATCAGTTTCTATCACACCACTCAGACTACCAATTGTCCTATGGAAGGCATAATTCAAGTACAATTCATATTTATTCTCCACACTGAATTCAACCAGCGTCAAGTCGATACCGGGGGTTGTAAGCAAATTCAACACAATATTTTCCCATTTTATATCTCACAGCTAATTTTAACATGTCAGGGCACATTCGCTCCTTAACGTCGCAATTATCTGTGTAATAAACCACAAAAATTGATAAAACACTTCATGCGAAGTATCATCAATTGTTATTAACTTGTTATCCCCTAGTGTCTCTCTAAATTGTTCACGACGAACTAAACTACTGAACCATTTCTTGTGGCGGAACCTGTCCGCTATTTACTTCTCTCTTGTATCTTTGAAATTCTTCGAAAAAGGTCACGGATATCTTTCTAGTTAAATAGGTTATTTCAGTCGAAAATTTAAATTGCTACTAAAGTCATTGGAGGCTTTCTTTGAAAATCACACAAAATGTAGGAATGGAGCGAATTTTATCATGATGCACCTGTACGAAACCCAAAAATAAATAAATTCATTTCATTCATTCATTGGTTGGAAGGGGATGGACGAGTGGCCACTAAAACAATTGAAAAATGGGTCAAGTAGCCGCAAGGGTTTCTCACATCTTGTTAATTTGTATAAATTCGAACTTTTGTATAAATTGGAAATTGGCACCGAGGTGAAATGGCCCCAATACAAAATGTAGATGTGTCCATTAAGGCCAACATAATAATTCTGAAGTTTTTTGTCTCAAATATCGGAGTAGAATGTACCTCCTACAAGTATGGTCTCCTAAACTGATTATCGAGTACCCAAGTTTTCGGATATTTTGGTCCTTTTTCGAATACTCGACTACCCAGGTAATTTAATCGATTAACCGAGTAATTTGATTCAGGGGCACGAAATCGCTCCGTGGAAAATTTTTGTATAGCGAAATTAATTCAATTTTCAATATAATTTAAATCGGCGACATCTAATTTTTTTTAAATGAAGTAATTTCGCGCGGATTTAATACAGTTTTTAAAAGTTACATGTCACCGATTTAATTCATATTGAAAAGAAAAAAAATTCAAATTTTCCCGCGAAAGTAATTCATTTCTAATTGAATTTAACTCCGCCGGTAAATATGAGTTTATTCTGGTACAAAAATTAAAAGCATGAAATTAAAAGTACTAAAACGGCGCTTATTGGATTAATCAATTGGAAAAAATTAGTTCCCCGCAAAAAAATGAATTAATTTCGTGCGGTTTTTTCAGTTTTTGAAAAAATGGATACCGCGGAATTAATTCATAATTAAAATGAATTAATTTGGCGTCAAAAATGTCGCATCAAAAATAAAAAAATTAAATAAATTTCGGCACGGATTGGTTTTAGCTGTCTCACTTGAAAGGCGACGGTGGCAAATTTTGGAAAAGGAAGATTTAATACAGCGATTTTAGTTATTAATATTTCCACACCAAGAAATAAATGGCGCTACTTTGACTGAGACAGCTAAAACCAATGCTAGCCTAAATTTCGATAAGTTTTCTTTCTGAGGTTTTGATGTATAGCTATTCATTGTAAAATAAATGAATTTATAAATAGAACAAAAAATATTTGTAACATAATGCTCAGCATTTCCCAAATTCTGAACTACGAATAAGAATACCCATATTCTAAAATGCATTCTTCACCGCGTCCATCAACAAATCACTTATATATTGAGTGTATGCATTAAAAACCGGAATTTGATACTAGGTAGATGTCATTACTTGTTTATGCGTTATAGTACATTATGGACATACTATATATGTCATTTGAGAGCCTTATTCAATACCTGTCAAAATCAGCTAAAAGTTTTTGTTTTGATTGTGCACATCCAACCGATTTCAACGATGGAGAATTTATCAAATTTGCGAAAAAAACAGCATTTGCGGGAAGTTTTGTTGAGTCACTTTTTCGCAAACAAAACTGCAGCTGAAAGTCATCGTTTGATCGTGGATTTGTATGGTGAGCATGCTCTTGCAAAAACACAGTGCTTTGAGTGGTTTTGTCGCTTCAAAAGTGGTGATTTTGGCAACAAGGACAGAGAGCGTCCTGGTCAGCCGAAAAAATTTGAGGATGAAGAATTGGAGGCATTATTCGATCTAGATTCATGTCAAACGCAAGAAGAACTTGCAGAATCATTGGGAGTTGAGTAGTGTCTCTCTAAATTGTTCACGAAAAACCATACTACGCTTCATGAGCTCCCAAGAATGGGCAAACATTGTCTTTCGCTCGACATGAAACTGAATGTCGGACATGAATTCGTTGTTGAAAAGTTATTTGGTTATATTTTCCATATCTGACAGTTTTTGGCAATTGCCTTTTAGACAAAGTCATTCGTTTGCAACATGGAGCTTAGTTCATGAGATTTGTCAATTAGCAAGATGACAACTTAACGGAGTTTAAAATATGTTATCTCGTTGGACACAAAATTACAGTCATATCAACTTGTCCAATGAGATAACATATTTTTAACTCCGTTAAGTTGTCATCTTGCTAATTGACAAATCTCATGAACTAAGCTTGAAGGTGAAAAATGTGTTTGTTGTGCAGACGAAACGTCTGCTGTATTCCTTTGGTAAATTTTCAACAACAATAGATTGAATACTAGACAACTTCATTGTAATTTTATGTGTTAAGGAAAACAAATTAAACGTCAAAATATTGTTCATATCTTTTGTATGAAGTGGTACAGATACAATTTTTATTTTAATTATTACATACATTTTTCAAATATTTTGTTATAAAAATTTAATTGAAATGTTTTCATTTTAACTTGTTTTAAGCTAAGTCGGTATTTTTTTTTGTGAAAATTAAGCCCAAAATAAAAACATAAAGAGAAGGCAATTTCGTAATCTTTAAAAATCTTCTTCGTAAAATCACTAGTAATCACAGAAAAAAATGTAAATCCAGCAATAACCATAAGCTCAAGAATTTACGAAAATAAGTAGCCTGTGAGGGTATTTATTTTTGACATTTCTTGCTTATTTAGGGGAAATAATTTAGATCAAGTAGAAGAGCCGTAAAATTTACGAAATTACGAAAATTTTTACACATACTAAATTTTAAAAATTTTAAAGTTGATATTATTTAATGCCATGAATTTTATAAATAAATGCCGATTTTCACAATGTTAATTTCAAAAAAATAACTGCAAATTCCTTGATAATATTTAGCGAAGTTCCACCTTAATTGGCCATATTCCATAACTTTACCCAAAAATCATTTTTGAATCCCATTCCCACCGCTCATGTCAAGTTTCATCATAATCGGTCAAGAAACAGCAAAGTTCCATCTTAATTGGCCATATTCCAGAACTTTATCCAAAAATAATTTTAGAATCCCATTTCCATCATCCATGTCAAATTTCATCATAATCGGTCAATAAACAGCGAAGTTTCACCTTAATTGGCCACATTCCAGAACTTTACGCAAAAATCATTTTAGAATCCCATTTCTATCGCTCTTGTCAAGTTTCATCATAATCGGTCAAGAAACAGCAAAGTTTTATTTGAATTGGCCATATTCCAGAACTTTATCCAAAAATCATTTTAGAATCCCATTTCCATCACCCATATCAAATTTCATCATAATCGGTCAAGAAACAGCAAAGTTCCATCTGAATTGGCCATATTCCAGAACTTTGTCAAAAAATCATTTTAGAATCCCATTTCCACCGCTCATGTCAAGTTTCATCATAATCGGTCAAGAAACAGCAAAGTTCCATCTTAATTGGCCATATTCCAGAACTTTGTCAAAAAATCATTTTAGAATCCCATTTCCACCGCTCATGTCAAGTTTCATCATAATCGGTCAAGAAACAGCAAAGTTCCATCTTAATTGGCCATATTCCAGAACTTTGTCAAAAAATCATTTTAGAATCCCATTTCCACCGCTCATGTCAAGTTTCATCATAATCGGTCAAGAAACAGCAAAGTTCCACCTTAATTGGCCATATTCCAGAACTTTGTCAAAAAATCATTTTAGAATCTCATTTCCATCGCCCATATCAAATTTCATCATAATCGGTAAAGAAACAGCAAAGTTCCACCTTAATGGTTTCTTAATTACAAAACGTACACTAGCATAAATTTAGTGTACAAATTTTCTTATCTAGAGGAAAATTACATTCACCAATGAGCTATGGGAAATGTCCACATTGACCGGAAAATGTACGAAATATGAGTATTTTGTTCAATTTATACCCACATGTACCACTCAATTTGAGGAATATGTACATTTACCGGTAAATGTGTACATTCTCCTATTTTGTACATTAGCCGTAACAGATTCAAACACATCCACTTAGACATCGTAGGACCACTTCCTTCATCTAATGGATACCCATACTTGCTCATTTGTGTCGATCGCTTCACTCGCTGGCCTGAAGCATACTGCAAGAACAATATGTCTGCAGCAACCATTGCCATTACATTCGTCAATAATTACGTATCCCGATTCGGCGTGCTTCTACACATCACATCGGGTACGTACAACGGCTTATCACCCACAAGCCAATGGCATGGTTGAACGCTTCCATCGGCAACCCAAAGCCGCACTCATGGCCAGAAGCAATACAACTTATTGGGGCTCAGAAATACCAATCGTTTTACTTGGAATCCTAGCAACAGTGAAAGAATATCTAAACTGCTCACCTGCCGAACTAGTTTACGGTGAAACCATCAAACTACCCGGTGAGTTCTTTATCGAAAATCCTCTTTCACCTTTACTAACCAACGACACAGTCAAAATCAACTCGTCAATCCAAACAGGATGACATTTTTGTTCCGAAATTACTTAACGATTGTGATTTTATTTTCGTCAGAACAGACAAGGTTCGCACGGGATTATCACCGCCTTCGCAAGCATTTCATCGTATCGATTAATGGTAAAAATCAAAACATTTCAATCCACCGAGTCAAGCCAGCATACGGAATACTCTCGGCTGATCAAACATCAAGCCTTCGTACACAGAAACGAGTCTGTTTTGCTACTACTCATTCAATCATACTAGAATGAGGGGAAAATCACTTGCGGGGAAGTCCTGTAGCGGCTCGCTCATTCATTCATATTAACATTCATTAATTCATTTCATTTTTAATTTTTACATTCATTTAATTTTATCACCACCACAATTATTCATCAATATAATCAACATTTGTTCAAACCAAACGAACACATCTATTCAATATTTGCAGACTTACAAATGTAGCGATGCAAACAAGCAAAGCAAGAAAAAAAAATTTCGCATCGGCTACGAACTAAAAAAACTTCTTCGTTTTCTTACATTATTGGTCTATATCTTCAACAGCGCGCGGACGCCATATCAATAAACAAAAAATTTAAAACAAACGAAAAAGGAATACCAAAAATTCTCAACTTAAAAAAAAACGCTTAATATTTATCTCCATTTTGTTTATTACGACAAAATTATAATACAATACCGGTGGAAAATAATAAAATTTAGTGTAATTAAAAATAAAATAAACTTTTCAGTCAGTCAGTCAAATACGAAATTAATCGAGTGTTTTTTTTATTTTCTAAAATACCCAATTAGTCGATATTCCCTTTTGGATACTGTTTAGCCCAAATTTGAAAGGATTTCGCAAATCGAAATTTCATCGGTGTGATGAGATTTGCATAAAACGGAAAACAATCAATCGGAAATTTCAATTTGCCATTGCAACGGACAACCTTTAATCCACTTGCTGTACAACACCAGTTGTTGATGCTGAGATCGAGCGGCTGAAGAAGAACAAATCTAAAACAAATCAGCGCTTATTAATATAATTAATTAGTATTAGAAATTTACCTGAATTATTCCAGTGTGCTAAATTTCCCTTTCATTTAAATTATGTTGGTTTTGTATTCAATTTGACATTTCATTATTTTTTTTGCTGCATTAAAATCGAGCAGTTGCTGAATATAATTAAGCAACTAATATAGAGCTATTTGTTGAGAGATGTCACTAAGATCAGTAAATATAATTTGAGTAATATAATTATATTGTTAATTTAGATGGCTTCATAGGCAACACAAAAGAGTAAGAAGACACGAGCGAGCCTTCACCTTGTGTAAATCTAAATAAATTGTTAATTAATTTAAATTATTAAAATTTCAAAGAAAGATGTTTCGTTTTCATTTTGGAAAGATATACATACGTGCATTCTGCAAAGCTAAGTTGATGTAGCGGAGTAACCAAATAGTTACCAACGAATAATTTGTGTACCGGTTGGTTTGGAGCATCATATATCAAAGAGAGCATTGGCGCCGAAACAGCGACCTGAATATTGTGTATTCTGTGGAGAACAATCAGCATAACGGAATTGCAGTATTTGCGGTTCAGCAATATAACGACAAATCTACATAATACCGGAGATTCAACAGGGGAAATAATCCACGTGAAAAATTAAGTGGCCAGTTAACCTTCTAGATCGTTCAAGGCCAGCAGTATAACTGTGAGTATTATCAATTGAAAACGGACATTCTAAAGTGATTAACCTGTAAAGATAAACCAACTGTATTTCGGTGAATCACCGATCGAAGAAAATCGACTGAATTTTAAGCTCATTAATACACAACGGCTTATATTTGGTGCGATCGTTCGTAAATTGCAAAGTGAAGTGGAAGTGCAGATAGTGAACGATAAACAACTGTAACTGTTTTTTTTTTTTTTTTTTTTTTTTTTTAATTTTTGTTGAATGTTAATTAATTCTTATAAGAATAGAATTTATAAGAATTAATTAACATTCAACAAAAATTAAAAAAAAAAAAAAAAAAAAAAAAAAAAAAAAAGTAAAATTAGCGTTCACAGCTTATGTGATTGTCATGAAGAAGAAAAAATTGTAATTGAATTTATCTATATTAGTACGATTCGCTAGTATATAAAGCACAGGACATTCTGTATATATAGAATGTAAATTGTGGTATAGTCAGTTCAGTCGCCGCGGCCTGATGAGAGGATTGATTTTTTCATAATCATAAGCTCATCAGTTCGAAACTGGATTGAATTCTCTTACAATCTTCGGAACATATTAAATTAAAACTGTAACTGATTATAAACCATCTAAATAATTAACCAGGTGCAAAATGGATGCCTTGAAGAAACAAAGAGCTACTATCAAAGATTCCATGACAAAATGTCACACCTTTGTGTGAGGCAATATAGACAACGCTAGCGAAGATGAACTATTAGTGAAGCAGGAACGAGCGCAAAGATAATTGAGTGAATTTACGAGCATTGAGAATGAAATGTTTAATATCGACAGCACGGTAGAATCAGATCTGTCGGAATTTGAGGACAGCTACTACACAGTTCTTGCTGGACTAAAGGCTACTATTCGAAAGCAAAGCCTTGCTTCAAAGAAAACGACCATAATGGATGGTACGATGAATGCAACACAGAATCAAGCAATTAAGGTGGGTTTGCCGAAACTCAATATTCCAGTTTTTGATGGCGACTATATGGAGTGGCAGTCCTTTTTCGATTTGTATAGTTCAACTATACATGGCAGAGATAATTTGACTGCGTCCCAAAAATTTCAATATCTCACTTAGCTGTGACTGATACAAACTATAACGAGGCATTTCAGAAGTTGATTCATCGATACGATAGAAAGCGTCACACAGTTAATGCTTTCATAAAAACCTATATGGAACAGCCGAATATACTACAACCAAATGCTGCTAACATTCGGAAGTTGACCGATTCTTTCGATGAACCAACCAGAGGGCTTAAAGCACTAGGTCCAGATGCCAAGAGGGATCCTTGGCTAATTTATGTCGCATTAAATAAGCTAGATGATGAAACCAAATCCCTTTGGGCTCAAGAAACTGCAAACAAAGATTTTCCTACCTTCGATGAATTACTCAAATTCCTTGTGAAACGAATCGATATGATGGAGTCATTGAAGGGATACTCAAGGAAAAATCATCCTGCTCGACCACCAGCGCCACGAACATATGCAGTCACCACTTCTACAGGGATGAATTGTCCAATATGTAAGCAAGATGGACACAGAATCTATGATTGTGATACATACAACCGTATGTCGTCGGATAAAAGATCGGAAGCTGTTCAGAGTCACAACAAATGCTTTAATTTCTTAAACGGAAATCACAGGGTGCATGACTGCAGATAGAGACTGAGATATCAGCAATGCCAAAGAAAACATCACACATCCCTACACGATTCCTCAGACGAAAGAAGGTTATCTAAGGGTGATCAGCAAGCAAAGCAAGTTGCATTGTCGACAGTGAAGGAAACAGAGGAAGATAATGAAGATACAGAGTTTCAATCGTATACGATAACACATGCAAATTCGTGTAATACTATTTTACCAACCGCCATGATAAAGGTAAAAGATAGTAATGGACAATTCCAAACTTTCAGAGCGCTGCTGGATTCCGCCTCACAAGCAACATTCATATCAGGATCCTGTATGCAAATGTTGAATCTTGATTGTCGTAATGGAAGAGTGTTGATGAAGGGACTTGGTGAAGTCGGAATGGGAGCAACCAGGGGTACTACCGAATTAAACATTTCGCCATTGGACAACGTAATAACATTAAAGGCAGAAGCGTTTATTATCCCGAAGGTATCCGCTACACTATATGGGTATTTATCTAAAACAGACTTGCCATTATTAAATGATCTGAACTTAGCTGATCCAAGCTTTAATAGGCGTGGCAATATCGATATTCTTTTAGGAGTGGACATATTTTTTAAAGCGATTTTGCCCGAAAAGCAAAAATTATCAAATGGCCTGACAGTAATCAATACCATTTTTGGTTGGGTAATTGCCGGTGGCGGTGCAAACACAAGGCAAACCGAATACGGCAACTTCAACATTTTACTAGATATAGATAAGTCGCTTCGCAGGTTCTGGAAAGTCGAGGAGATGCCTAAAATCACAAGAACACCAGAGGAACGAGCATGTGAAGAAATATTTCAAACGACTACCAAACAAGCTGAAGATAATAAGTTCACGGTAAAATTGCCATTTAGACAACCAGGAGATATGATTGGAACATCATTTAATTCAGCTTTAAATCGCTCAAAGCAATGGAGAGGAAGTTTGAGAGAAACAAAGAATTTGGGCAGCTTTATAAAACTTTCATGACAGAATATGAGACCCTTGGCCACATGGAAAGGATTCCTGGGTGCAACAACTCCAACAATTATTATCTTCCACATCACGGTGTATTGAAAGAAAGCAGCATCACAACGAAACTCAGGGTTGTGTTCGACGCATCAGTCAAGTCATCCACAAGGTTGTCACTGAATGATGTTTTAATGGTGGGACCAACTGTACAGCCAGCACTCATCGATATATTATTAAGATTTCGACAACATCAATTTGTGTTCTGCGGAGAAGTTGAGAAAATGTACAGGCAGGTGTGGGTAGCTAAAGATGATCGACAATTCCAAAATATTTTATGGCGAAATAACCCGAAGCAACAACCAGAGCGATATCAATTAAAAACGCTTACATATGGCACCGCATCGGCAGCATTCTTAGCCACGCGTTGTTTAAAGGAAGTTGGAAATCGACTACAACCAACACAACCGGAAGCAGCAAGGTCCATATTGCAAGATATGTACGTAGACCGGAGCCAATTCCTTACCACGGATTAAAGTCATAGCAGTACAAATAATGAAATCCTTAGAAGATTATGGTTTCAGCCTTCGAAAGCTGTTAACGAATAACGATGAGCTAAGATCAGTCATTAAAGCCACCGAGAAAGGTACTAAAAGTATAGGAGAACAACCAGATACGCCAAGAGTATTAGGCCTCCAATGGGATCCGCATGTCGATGCTTTTTAATTCAGCGTATGCCTTCCGGAGCGAACACGTCATACTAAGCGCACCCTACTATCAGATACCAGTCGCAACTTCGATCCACTTGGCTGGTTGACGCCTGTAATAATAAGAGTGACGGTTTTATTCCAAGATCTATGGATGTAAAACTTAAGTTGGGATGATGAACTACCTCCAAACACTCAAAAAGCATAGCTTGACATTAGAAGAGATTTACTAGAAACATCTAAAATTACAGTACCAAGATGGATAACGACGCACGACCAAGTCAGCTTGGTAAGCGAACACGCATATGCCGCTGTGATATAGGCAGTAGTTAATACCGGCGATGGTTTTAAATCTAACATTATCGCAGCCAAATCACGAGTAGCACCGGTCAAACAAATAAGTATTCCGCGACTGGAATTAATGGGTGCTTTACTGCTGTCGAATTAAATGAAGCTTGTGGAAGAATCATTAACCATAAAAATTAATAAACGAGCATTATTTACAGATTCTCAGATAGTATTAGACTGGCTGTCAATTCATCCGAGACGCTGGACTACATTTGTCGCCAATATAACCAGTGAGATAACGCAAATGTATAATCCGGAATACTGGTGGCATGTGGCATCCAAGGATAACCTCGCTGACATCGCATCTCGAGGTATTATCACGAGCGAACTAGAGAGTAGTAATTTATGGTGGCATGGCCCGAAATGGCTAGTGGATGAAGCAACAGTACAGGGAAATACAATCGATGAGACGTCGACAGGAAATACCGACTACAGAGGAATCGCGACCTGCCAGATGTGATGCATTTATAGTTTCGACAAACACCTTTTTCGATAATTTCATGGCAAGGTACCCCAACTTTCATAAGATGTCAAAGGTATTAGCGCTAGTAATGAGAGTCTTTAAAAGCCGCAGAAACAGAAGAGGAAATAAGGAAAATCAGATCACGGAAACAATTAGAGAAGAGTAGAAGCTGTTGAAATGGGTCTAATTCGGCATGTTCAGAAGTTAGAATTTTCATCAGAAATGGACGCGCTAAAAAATAAAGGTACTGTACCTCGAAGCAGTAAATTAATCACATTATGTCCATTTTTAGATGATCAAGGGTATTATCCGAGTAGGGGGTCATATCCAGAAATCGCTTGAGCCATTTAAAGTAAAGCATCCTATCATATTACCGATGAAATCACATTTGGTGAAGTGTATAGTAAGGGATGCACATATCCTCTATAATCATCCAGGAATTAGCTTGCTTACCAGCATAATGAGGCGAAGATTTTGGATAATCAAGGGCAGAGTGGTATCAAGAGAAATAGTTCACAGGTGCGTTGGCTGCATTAAGCGAAATCCCCAACCAGAAAAGCAGCTAATTCGAAATTTACCACCAGAACGAGTGCAATATGTTCATCCATTTCATAAAGTTGGTGTAGATTACTGTGACCCATTTAGAGTGCAGCCAGTGCGACGAAGGGGACATATGCATATTTGCATATTTGTTTGTTTAAGCACGAAGGCAGTACACATCGTTGACCGTATGCAATCTGACAGCGGAAAGCTTCCTTCAGTTGGTTTGGAGCATCATACTACCTTGATCAACGAGCTCTCGGAATAACCACCGTGTGGCGCTCCCATCGTTCCTTCTGGGAGCGCCACACGGTGGTTTTTTGCCAGAAGGCCAGACCGTAAACAAAGAGTATTATTTGGGCGTTATGAGACGTTTGCGTGAAGCAATTCGCCGAAAGAGACCAGAATTGTGGGCAGAAAACTCGTGAATTTTGCACCATGATAACGAACCGTCGCACAGTGCCATCATTATTCGTAATTTTTTGACGAAAAATGCAACAAATACCATCCAACAGCCACCGAGTTCACCTGATTTGGCTCCCTGTGACTTTTTTCTGTTCAATCGAGTTAAAAAACTATTACGGGGAACGCGTTTCAGTAGCCGAGAGGAAATAATGGAAAAATCGCCAACACACACAGAGTAGATGTACTCTTGACTACGTAACTTTTGCAAATGTCAAGCTATGACGCTAAGATTTAGAGGGAATATCAACAACAGATATACAGAACTCAAATCGGAACGATGGGAGCGCCACACGGTGGTTATTCCGAGAATTTGTTGATCAAGGTAGTATATCAAAGAGAGCACCAGTATTTAGCAAAATTATTTTCTGGTGACCCAAGACTCGAGTGTGTAGAACAGAGCGCTCTGTAGGGTCACCAACCAAGGGTCATGCCATGTCTCGGCGATTTTACATATTAAAATTCATCATACAAAGAAACATCTATAGAAATTTAGCAATTAAGCCCAGTGATTGTGCTTCCAACAAATTTGGTAAATTCAAACTCATTCAAAACATTTCAGTTTCTTAAGTTCCGATAAACTGGAACACCTTTAAAATGTAATTTGAAAATACTAAACTAAAATCAGCCAATTCTGAAATTTAGAAAACCAATTTAGTTGTTTACAATTTTTACAATTTTGAATCAGCAAATGCTAATTGGCCCGATTCCGCCCGCATTTTGACATCTCTATTATAAAGTTGCGGTTAAGTTTGGTTTTATTTAATTTTAAAAATATTTTCAAATATGAAGACAACAACACACCATATAGTATATTGTTTGGGTTTTGTATTAAAAATAAATAAATTTAATCCATATAATTAATGATGTTTATATCTAGATAAATAGGGAGGCTTGATACAAAAACCACTGTATTGTTGAATAAACTATGCTTTTTATGCAATAAATAACATTATGTAAAACTCTGACATGACTGTATAGTATAGAGAGATAACGATTACTTATATATGTAGAGTAGACCAAAAACCTTCCTGCGGCACAGTTAGGTTCAATGATTCCCAAAAATTCATAAATAGCTACCTATTTTCTATATTCATACACCGTCAACAATTATGATGCATACTCACACTACAGGAAAAATTTCCGCACATCAAATCTATACATACACTATGTCGTTTGGGTCGTGGGTGGACGTTATACAAATAAAAAACAAACAACAGCAAAAAAAAAAATTAAAGTAAAATGGAAATTACGATAAACACACAAAGGCATAAAAATAAAATGTTAAAGTGGTCCAAACATTCTCGATAGTTTTTTATACTCAGTGATTCTGTATAGTTTCCCATTTTGCTTTTATGATCAAACGAATAAACTTGTATGTACGCATATATGTATATAGGGTAATAAAGGGTTATTCTCGTGGAAAATCGCACACTCATAAAAATACATTTATCGTATGCCATATAGTACTATGTGTTGACTCAAAGGCTATATCTATTTTGCACATTTTCATAAATATTTTCCCAAATTATATTTGATTTTCCCTTTTTTCCTCGTCGTCACTAAATATCAAAAAAAAAAAAAAAATCCCAAACATAAAATTTATGCCGCTCTACAGTTTGGAAAAAAATAAAAAAAAACGTAAATAAATATTAATTTTATACATATTGTTTATGTTTTATGCTTGACTTTTCGAAAAAAAAAAAAAAAAAGTACAAACATTAAGCTTTCATAAATTACATATTTGAACAGTCTGACAACACCCACACACACAATTTTCGCGTAATACAAAAAGCGTATTAATATTGAACCATTCTGTTAGGTTAGTGTTGTTGCTTTTAATTCAATGAATATTTTAATTGAATTTTTAATGAGTTTTTTCGGAGTAATTTACATATTTTATTATACAACTCTCTCGCTCTGTCGTAATTAGGCGGGTGAAATGTTGAAAGGTTTTCATTTTTATTCATATACAAACGATAATTTAATTAAGAGGGCCACGGAGGAAAACTGTAATGTTGCCAAATTTCTTCGTTTTTAGGATTTAATTTTAGCTATTTTCGGTTGCGAACCTCTGTTTTGCCATGCCTTAATTACTTTTCAAATTTTTGTGAGAATATCATTCCTTGAGGGGGAAATTTAATCGATTTTTGGAAGAGTAGACAAAATATGAAAGGAATGTTTTTTTTTTTTTTTTTTTTTGGTTAATTAAGATGATTAAAAGGATCTCGTTACGGATCACTTCCATCTTCATGACCTCATCCTTTAGCAAAATTAAATTTTACACATCATTTGGTTTGTGAAAATATTAACGAAAGTAATTTGTTTAGGGTACATCTTTGTTACATTCCGGTCAGCACAAAAGGTCATTCACATTACCATTCTAAAATGCTTTGAAACTTAGCCACGAAGATGAACCTTTGCTGAAAAACTTGTCAAGCCAGTGCTAATCAGTGGCTAAATTTGAAAGAAAGAGATGAGAGAATCTGATAACTCTTACTCTTTAAATAATACGTAATCATGATTGATTTCAGCTTATGTGAATTAAATTATGATAATAAATTTCGGTAAACCGTATACGATTGCTTTCATATAGAACAAATGTGTTTGTCTATTTCTAAATTATTATAATCTTTATATTTAGATTTTTTTGTTGTTGCTATTTCATAAAATAGTTTTTTTCTAATACTTTCATAATAAACATAATATACATGCACATACATATATACATTTCTATGGCTATGGAATTTCATGAAATCACAGTAATTTATTGCAGCTGTTGTCGATGATGTCTTAACCTGAGAACATTTGGGACATTTCTCGATATGAAACGTTAACAGCATATCGAAAGAAATCAAAATTATTTATTGAGATTGTCTGCGGGTATAGAGTTTCAGCATTTTTTTAAAATCGTATATGTTTTGTATTATCAAATTACTGTTTATGTTTATTAGTCAATTCGTTTTTAGATTTATAAAAATGTTCTTGCTTTCAATTTAGATAAACAATTTAAAGTTTAATTTAATTGTTTTATTATAAAATTTATAAGTGAGAAATTATGAATACAAGAAAAAAAAATCGATACAGAGCGTTATAACTTAAATGCTACGGCTTGTAACGGAACCATAACTTGCTCAAATTTGGCGGTAACCTGAGAATTTCATCTTCAATGATACCAGCCAATTTAACTCTGAGTTACATCAGGATCCCGTTAAAGAATTCTCCGGACAGAGGCTTGGACGCGGTATAATTAGCCAACTAGAATCAGGGGTTGGAACGTGGGAGAAATTTCCAAGCATATAGGTCAACTAACCGCGAAGAAAATTCAGACTGCCAAAAGAAAATTATAAGGACTATTTTACCGAACAAAAATTTCTCAATGCTGAACCATTTCCCTCTCCCTCTCACACTAATTATGGTTGTGTTGGAATTAATTAATTACCCCTACTAACAGTTATCTCATTTAGGGTTGTTGATTAAGATTTGTCTGTCAAAATAACCACCCGCTGTTGAAGAAAAGAGGTATAAAGTGCTTACAGGGCACACTCGTATAATTCGCACATAATCAAAGTGTTATGACCAACATTCAAAAACAGTATTCTAGCCGAACCAGAACTGACCAAGATTCTGATGAGCCCAGCATTGCACACAGATATTCGGGTGCACAAGTACATTTACTTCAACCTTAACTACAAAATCACGAAACGAACTATGAAGGAGGTGATGTTTCTTTAACATTTAATGTAAGCAAATGTGCTTTTCTTAATTTATCTAATAAACATCTTTAAGGTCTTAGGGTTGGTCTATTAAATCGCTATCGTTTAATATAAAGTTGTTTTCTTGAATCTCCCAAAACAATTATACACGGGGCAAATCGAGAGGAAACTCCACCCTTAAAATTCTCTAATACAGCTTTTGATTGCAGCAGCCCCATGTTGTAAACTTAAATTTGTCGTGCTTTGTGCTGCTGCTGTGCATAATTATGAGAATAAGACAGTTTTTACATTTTTGAACGGCAATTTTGCGGGAAAAATCATTGATCTTTTCTAAATGTATAAGAGCTCCATTTTGCTGTAAACTTAATCGAAATTAACACTAAAATTAACTCACATAAAAGAAATTCGCTAAGAAAATTTTTATTTAATGTATGTAAAACCGATTGAACCTAGACGAATCAAGGAATGGAAGGTTATGCTACAAGAATCGTCAAAGACTCAAGTTCTGAGAGCTATCAGTTCCTTCAATCTGAGCCCTGATTGAGAAACAATTATTTCCTCAAATTAGAATAAATATTTTGGTCTAGTGTACAAGCTCAATCCACAATTAGAATTTGAATATAGTTGTGGATAATAAATAAGTAAATACTCACAAGTTTAAATATTGAAGTATTCTTAATAAGTTCCAGGTTAGATTTAATCCCAAAGTGATTGTATTTTTGAAGAAAGCTTAGCAAAAGAGGAAAAATTCTATTCAAACTCGAATCAAATTTTATAAAGCGGATGGGCGCATAAATAACGATAAATTGAGGAAAGACTTTCAGTTTGAATATGATTAGATAAGACATGTATAATGTTGGAAATTTGAATGTTAATTTGCACATAAACGTTCAAGTTACTCTAAAATAAAATTTATTTTGTAATTATAAAAAAATTCAAATAAAGCTTGAACCAAAGTTGATTCAATACCGATTATAGTACATCTTGACGAGAATTAAGCCCATTTCCATAAGTTTAAAGTTTAAGTTACATAAATAACATCCACTTTAGATTTAAACCTGATTTTTTTTTTGATTTTTTTTATTAGGATTGGCTCCTACATAACTTAGAGCCATATTGCCAAAATTCCAAATTTGTACAATTTTTATTTACATCTTTTTAATTCATATCTCAATAACCAAAAAAATGTTTAACCTTTACAATGAATCTGGATTACTCCCTACACATATTCTGTCGGCTGCTTATTTTACATCAAATTGCTGTCCCACTCATCCTAGTAAATTCATACATTTCCTTATAAGCCAAAAAACCACCCTCATTCATTAAATTACTTAGATTTCTTGCATTCCGTAGGATGTTGAACTTAGATCTACATTGGCTAAATCTGGGACAAGCCAATATGAGATGTTCAACATCCTCCACACTTCCACACAACTCACAATCTTTGTCCTCACTCAAATGACGTATCCACAAGCATTCCTTCCAGTTTCCATGGTTCAGCCTGATTCTCTCAACCGTTCGCTACATTCGCCTATCTCCTTTGAGCTCCTTAAAGAACGGAATTCTCAAAGGAGTACCACGGAGCGCTCTGTACTTCATTCCTTTCGTTAGACTTTTCTCGTTAAACTCACTCTCCCATTTTCCCCACAAATTCATCTGAAGCATTCGAAGTATGTCTCTTGCATCCTTTCTTCCGTACTGCTGAACCACGTCATGCAATGTACCCTTTTTTGCTAACATATCGGCTCTTTCATTCCCTTCGATCTGTCTATGTGATGGGATCCATTGTATGGTCACATCACGTTGACAGTCTCGAATGCATTCAAAAATCAAATCAACATACACATTGCCTTCCCTTCCATCTCTACATTTTAGCAAACATAAACCACTCTGGGAATCGGAGAATATTACTATTTTCCTTTCCCCTTCATTCAAAGCCAGTTTAATTCCTTCAAACATTCCAATCAGCTCAGCGTTCATTATACAGATGCTTTTGTCCACTTTAAAATACTTTTCAACATTCTTACCAGGCATAAAGACTCCAACACCCACTACATTCTCATTCACACTAGCATGTGTATAAACGATATCATCTTGCACATACTGCTGACTGATTTTCCCAAACATAATTTTGGCGATAACTTCATTCATTCCCTTATTATATTCCTCCATATTCAAACATACAGTAAGATTATTAGGGACAGGTTGCGGACCAGCATTGCCTATACTCAGAAACATGTTCAAATTTTCAAGTACAATGCTAGTTGTATATGTCGGTTTGTACACCGCCCTACCCCAAACCACTCTTGCACATGCATTTTCTACACACTAATACCATATTCAATTTTGGAGCGCCCCACTTAGGTTTGCTCACCCGTTTAACCACATTTAAACGTACCTTGCAGTTATCTGTTCAAATTTTCATATATTTCCCAAAATTCATACGTCTATCAATCCAAATACCCAAATACCTGTACGCATTTACTTGTTCAATTCTGTGACTATCAACACTTATATTAACATTTGCAACCTTTGTTCTGAAACTCATATAAGCACATTTATTAGAATTCACTCTCAGATTCAACATTTTAAGTTTTTGTACTAAATCATCTACGCCCTTTTGCGCTCTTTGAGCCGCCAATACTTCTCCCTTTTCCAATTACTACAAAATCGTCTGCAAATTGCAGAACGATTTGGTTGTCTGAATTGATGTGGTGTATCTCGCTGGTATATAGGTTGAACAGAACTGGAGATATTTTACTTCCTTGCGGAAGTCCAACATTTGCAACTCCCTTCAACCTAAAACCACTTCCATTCAGAACCATTTTTCTCTCAGTCATAAAATCTTATATCCACATACATACTTTCCGTGAAAATCCAAAATTCGAGAGAATTTGTTGTAATTTCCACAGAACCACGTAATCATAAGCTCTTTCAATATCCAAGAATACCGCAACAGCTTTCATATTATCCTTTCTTACTTCCCAAACGAACTTTTCCACACACTCGATTGCAGAGTGGTTCTTTCGAAATCCAAATGTTGTAGATGGTAACAAATTATTTTCATTCACAAAATCTTCCATTCGTTCTTTCATCATTCCATTTAAAATTGTTATAAAAACATTTAACATACGTATGCCTCGATAATTTGTTGCCACATTTGGATCTCTATCCCGTTTAGCTTTGCTGAGTCACTCAACAACCGAATAATTTTATAACTTACTCGGTTCGTCCATGGAGTGGTAGATTTTGATCCTAAATTGATTGAGTTTTTTAAGAGACATTACATAAATTGTATTCAAACTCGAATCAAGTTTTATAAATAATGCGATTTTAAATGGACTTTCAACGAAATGTTTAAAGTACAATACCAGATGTACACCAAGTACCGTAGAAGTATGTAACAAAAAGTAGCATGATGTAAACGCAAAGTACAATACTTTAATACTTTATCGAATACTAGATAAAATATTTTATTTTCCGGTTACTCCATGTTACTTTCTTGCTAAGAAAGTGCTTTTATTCAAATTTAAGTCAACATTGCAATAATCGTGGTTTAATGATATTTTTGAAGTAGATTTAAGAAAGCACGGATCAGCATTTGTATTCGTTTCTAAACTGAAACTAATCCGAGGTTAAACTTTCTATACAACAATCTCAGCATAATAGATTTGCAATGAAAATCTGATGACACCATCTCAAATCAAATTTTGCTTACCCTCTATTTACGACTGACTTCGTAAAAATTTAAATCAGCACCACACCCTTTTCAAACGCTAAGAAACCCTATTTATAGCTCAAACTTTTTTGTTTCCGGATGTTCCAAAAATTTCCGAACCACGACAGTCCTAACTATATTTAATCCAAGTACACGTTTTGCTAAAAAACTATCAATGCTTTGACAACCTCTTTCTGGGTTACACAAAATCCGTACAATCCGGAACGACGAAACTACTGTCTGCGCCGTTACAAATGTGGGAACGTTACATTCCCGAGATAGTCTCATCAAGCTGGGCCTTTATAACATCCATGTGTATTTAATTTAAGCGATTGTTGGGAACCTGAACTTACTACCAGAATATTTCAGCCTTTTACACGGTACTTTCCTATACGGCCAATGAAATGGGTAATCGGCTTCGATATTTTCTTCGCAAATACCCCAAAGCTTCATTTAAATTTTTCACTTGGTACACTTCCTTTCCAATTGGGGGGCATCGCTGCACAAACGATCTGGCAAATATAGACTTATAGACCAAGCCGAAACATTCGATTATTGCCTCTTGAATTGTAGTGTTTAGCGGCCTTTTCATGCACCAACTTTTGATCCTGAATTACTTTGTTTCTTATAAAATTTAACCGATCTATTTTTGCCAGTACGAATAACTCTCCTGAAAATCTACGCAAACATATGTTGCCCAAATACCAAATAATGGGGAGAATATTTAGTGGAGTCGTGTACCATATTTCGTAAAGCCGCTGATACCTCCAGAAGATTTTTATCCCACTCGTTATGATTACGATCTTGTGCCGAAAGCAAAGTCCGGTTCACTCTCTCGGATGCTTTACTCTTTGAAGAATATACCGGTGAGC
Organism: Tipula vernalis; assembly: GCA_958295665.1. Lineage (NCBI taxonomy): Eukaryota > Metazoa > Arthropoda > Insecta > Diptera > Tipulidae > Tipula > Tipula vernalis. The sequence continues at coordinate 347,605,517 of OY282559.1, forward strand.
ATTTATGTATTATTTGATATTTAGAGAGTAACTCTTGAAATAATTTTGAGTTGAATTGTCGTCCATAACGATACAAATATCTAATAAAATACGCCAGCCACAAAAAAAATGGTTTATACCTAAAATTGTCAAGAACACTGGGGGTCATCTATCTGTATTTATGTGCTTGACCTTCAGGTCAATTTTCAAGGTCATGTGAAGGTCAAGGTCATTTTTTAAACGAAAACGTATGAGTTTCCTCCTTTACACCGGAGATATGAACCCAAAAAATCGACAATATCTTCTGAAAAGGTCATGTTGTAAAATTGTCAGGCTTATTCGTCTTGCATTTGGCACAAGTTAAAATAAACATGTAAATGTTCAATCGTTTTACATGAACTTGTTCGATCAGACCTCTAGTCAAAGCCAAGCGAACTACCAATTTCCATTCCTATATACCGGAATTCGCGTACCTCTAACCATATAATATCTCAACGATATTAAAAGTTTTCCATTTTGGATTAACAAATTGTGTGAGCAATTCCTTCCCTCTTCGACTCTCCTAATCTGATTGACATATTCTTCATCTGCGAAGGCTGACGATTGCAGATCCAACTGCAACGCTGCTTCTTTTTTTGATATAAGCGAGGTACAATCCATCGTTGCACCATACTTATTACTCTCCTTACGCAATTCGTCACAAAAAGCGCGAGATAACGCATCCGGTACTATATTTAAGGATCCTTTACGATATCCACTCTGGAAACCCAACGACTTTAATTTCAAATTCCATCTAACTCGGTCAGAAAAATCCTTCTGCTTCATCAACCATCGTAAGCTGGGATGGTCGGTATAAATCGTGAACAGATATCCCTCAATGTACGGTCCCAACTCGGTCACTGAGTAATTTTTCTGAGCTGCGTTTAGTTTATGAGAAACATACTCAATAGAATGCTCCCCACCTTCCTCGTCCAATTGATAAAGTACACCCTCTACTCCGGAGGTACTAGCGTCGCATTGTATGAAAAACCGCCTGGATTGGCCAATACCGTTGCACGCTTAGACGTTGGCAGCTATAGATGCGAAGTTCTTTATAAACCAACGGTACCATCTACACATTCGTAGAAAACGTCGAATTTGTTTGGCATTTTTTGGCATAGGGAACTCTAAAATTGCTTGACATTATTAGGGTTCATACGTAAATGCCCATCGCCCACTAAATACCCAAAATATTTAATTTCTTTTAAACCAAGCTTTTCGTCACATTGATAGTTAACCCCGCTGTTTTTAACCTAACAGCGACTTCTTCTAACAATTGGAAATGTTCTTCCATGTTTGTGGTGCATTGCACAATCTGAATGGTATAACTTTAAAGTGGTATAACAGTCGACCTGGAACGGTAAATGCCGTTTTATCTCTGGAAGGTGTGTCTAGAAAAGATTTATCTAGATTTGTGACAACTGGCTTGGATGGTTACAGATTTCTTTTTTCCACCGTCGACGTATTTCTAAAACCCAGTTCTCGGTAGGTATTGGTGGCCAGTATACTCCTTCTTGTAAATGTTGGGGTGAACTTTTTTCGGCGACCCCCGACTCACTGGACACCTTGGATAGTTAAATGTGAACACAGAGAATATCTGGTACAAATAGTCCCTTTGAAGCCACATTTGTAATTTATATAATATGTAATTTAAATTTCGTTTCGTGGAATAGGATATTCGATAAACGTACGTCCAATATCCGAACAAATGGGATTGTTACCCAAACTAAATTCGTGGAATTTCTTATATCTTTCTGTATTTTCATGGTACAGTTTTGGAATCGACTTTTGTCCATTTGTGTTGTCAAAAGCTTCCAAGGGACATTCTTGCTTGACTTTATGGCTAACTGGGCTGGAAGAATTTAGAAATCGCACCGCCTCCTAGACAGTATAACTTTTGATTAGTCCTTGCTAATATTTGTAAAATGTCTACCCATTACCTGATATTGCAGAGCTGGTTTCATATTGGAAAGTAGTAACTGAATGAACTCTCGATCGCTATACGGTATTTTACTCTGAAGCGAGAGGTTTTAAAATGTTGTGATAAGAAACCCTCTCTCGGTGGTTGTGTCCGTGCTTCGATATTTCTTCTAATTCTAAAATTGTTCCGCCGATCTTTATATCTCTCGATGAATCTATTCTTAGAAATAACATGATCCTTTTCCAGTTGACCAGAACTTTATCAAAGAATCAGTTTAGAATCCCATTTTCATCGCACATAACGAATTTTATCATAATCGATCTAGAAATAGCAATATTCCTAGAAATAACCTAGTTCCATTCCAGAACTACATCAACAAACTATTTTAGGATCCCTTTTACAAGCCTAAGTTACAATCTAGATCATAAATCGCGAGATAAAATGCCAGGATTTAAAATGTATAAATCCATAAAAATGCCAGGAACCGTAAAAAATGCTGCTAAATTCCAATTCAATATTCACGGAATTGGACTATACTTACAAAACACACCAATTTTTACTTTCTTTCACGAAGCTCTTTATTTTTTTAAAAAATTCGAGACATGCGGTGGACATGCGAACCTAAAATGATTTTTAACAAAGTTCTGTCTGTAACATAGCCACCTGGAATGTCGTTAGAACAGGTATTTATTGCTAAACAGAATATACATACTTGGCTATTTCTTAACCGCTTTTGATGAAATTCGCCTTGGGCAATGGAAATGGGAATTTTATAATTTTTGGTAGACATCTGGAATATAGCCAACTGGAAAAGAATTAGGCTGTTTGTATTCTAAGACCAATTAAAAAGGAGCTGGCGTTTTCTTAACTGATTTTGATGAAATTGAACATAATTTGTAGGTAAAGTTATAGAATATATCCAGTTAGAATGAAATTTGGCTAATTCTTAACCTAATCTTAACCTAGTCAAGTAGGCTATTTCTTGACCGATTCTGATTAATGTCAAGATGACGTTAGAAAATGAAATTATAAGCCGTATTTTAGATGAAGTTTTTATATTCGGTCAACTAGGTTAGTGGAACTTGGTTGTTTCGTAACCAATTTTGAGGAAATTCAAAATATGTGGTTGAAATGGGGTTCCAATTAGATTTTTAGATACAATTCTGGAATTTGATCAATTATAATGGAACTTTGGAATAAAATCGTCAAATTTGAACGAAACTTGGCTATTTCATTACCGATTATGATCCACTTTGTTAGAAAGCTTCGTTAATGGCTCCTAAAACCATTTTTTTTTGCATTGTGTTGTGGGAAGCAAATTTAAATGAACATTTAATAAAAAATAATTTTAGTATTTTAATGGTTATAGTAACACAAGAGCATCAAAATAAATTTTGAACAGAGAATTATATATTTAATGTAAATTCCAGCTTTCGCGACTAGGTGAATTCTGTTAACATACGTTTTATATTCTCATGCCTTCGAATGAATTAAAATTGTTCAATACGTTACATAATTTACTTACAACAAAACCCACATAAATCATTAGATGCTGTTTAATAAACGTACCTAGAAATAGAAAATAAAGACACAAAAATTAGACCCAAATTCTTAAAATCTATATGCTATTAAATATAAATCAATATATCCTGCACCTTAATCAGCTTAAAAGCCCATTCTTACATAAATCATATCTATATATTTTTCAGCCTACACACACACACATAAAGCTATATACCTAAACATAACAATATCTTTTCGCATCACCAAATATCTCGACATAATACGAAGTGAACAAAAAAAAAAATCATAACATTCAATCTCCATTATCCACAAACCGAAACGAAAATGAATTTAGTTTACATTAAAAAATTTTCTTTTTTTCTTATTGGAAATAAAAAAGAAAATATTTATATTCTTTTCCAAATTGATTTTTCACTCAAATTTTACATCATCATTTTCAAATAAATAAAAAAATTGGGGAAGAATGAAAAATCGACTGTAACGTATGTATGCATGTATATAATACGTATATGCGTATATGAAATATTAGGCGTAAGGTTGATTAAAACCTATGGTTGTTTTGATACACATTCGACTCTAATTTCCTCGTAATATTTTGTGATATCGTTACTCGTCCCCCGCTTATACGGATTAGTTTATTTCTGAGAAACGAAGTTTTTTTTTTTTGTTGTTGTCGAAATTGGGAAATCAAAATTCGTGATAAATTGTTGCATGTGAAAACCTTATTTAATTTTTCAATTAAATCATATAATGGTTATTGGAAAATATGTGAAAGGAAAAAGGAAGTTGAATATACACAGTATCGATATGATGTGTTATATGTCAAACATGCTATATGCATTTCAGCCTCATCAAGTAGTTTGGATAACTCATGGAGATATCATAACATGTCTCTACTAATCATCATTAATGCAAGCATGTGTGATCTAACAAAAAAAACAGAAAGAAACGCAAATTTAATGATGAAAAATCGAATAAATTTTCCCAACTGACAAACATTATTTATTTCTAAAATCGATGAGTATGTACATTGTACATGAAATATTACTCCACTTCTACATCGATGCATTTAAATAAATTCAAATAAATTTTAAAGATCGTATTTAACACAAAATTGGTCCATTGAGATGAATTCGTATTTATTTTAGGAAAAGCATAAAATGAAATTCTGGTAAATAGCGTTAAATACTGTACGAGTATATAGTATCAGGCATTCATTTTATTTAACAACATAATGGATTTTCTCTTACAGTTTTCAAATAAAGTGTTGTTAATATTTAATTTTTAATAAAAATAAAAAGTTATAGTTTAAACGTGTTTAAACATTTAAATAAAATGGAAGCTAGTCAGTATTCGGTGATACGTACCTGAATGCATGCACGTTGGCTTAGTTTTCAAGTAAAATTTATTTTTTTGAATTATTTATTGAAATTTTGTTGGTTTTTTAATTGCCTAATGGATTAGAAATAGCGCTGTATAGTATAAAAACATATCTAACACGGTTTTAGACAAATATTAGAATATGATTTAACTTAAATAAGTTTCAGGTTCTGAATTGAAACAGTACAAATTCAAAATTTCGGAATACCCATTTAGTAATAATTTATACTATTCAAAATTTTCAAAGTTCAAAATTTGACAATATCACGAGAATTTAATTTTACTCTATGTAAGAGATGCCTTTACTATGATATAAGAACGATTTTGGTAGCCTTAATTTTAAGAAGGAAATAACCATTGAGCAAAACCAGCAGACACAGATTACGAGTGTTGAAAGCCAATTTTATAGAGGTATCGAGATACTTTACGGAATTATTCATACTTTAGAAATTTAAAACGTTCGAAATTTTGATTAAGAAATTTCGGAATTTAAAAAAAAAAAATAAGAATAACGAGATTTTAAAAATTTAGAAAAATTAAAATTTGATACTTAGGAGAATGTAAATTAAAAGTCAATTAATTTTGAAATTTACAAAATTTAATAATATGAAAAGAAGTATTTTAAAGCGTTTCTCAACTTTCATTTATAATAACAATGTATTGGTGCATTTTACGTTCCAATGATGAAGTCATTAATTTTCAATTAACGAATAAATTTGGAAAATAAATTTAAAGAAAGTCAATAAATTGCATAATTAAATCGTATAGTATTTACTAGCTCCTTACTAAGTGCTTAGCCTTAAGTTCATTTACGAGCTTCTAACAGGTATGACATCTCACGCACTACACTTTCTAACTAAAAAATTACAATTTTTATTCTGCTTGAATTACTCCGAGATATTGGGAAAAATGAAGTACGAGCCCTTGAACGAAATTCATAAGAATGGAAGGAAGTGGGCGAACAGTCGCGTCATACAAATTTTGTAAAGCTATTCCTAAAAATACATCTCAGAGTCATTTCAATGAATTTTAATTACTTTGTTAGGAAATTCTGCTTGAATAAGTCTTCATCAGTGATGGATATTTCTACTGGGATGATTCTGAAGGGAATGCTGCCGTCCAAAATATGAATAATGAATGTGGAAATTTAACAGGTTTTGTGCAAGGCGATGACGAACCATGCGTCAGTTTCGGCGGCGAAGCTTCCAATGGCATTGGGATTACCAATCCGGATAATCCCTTAATTGAAGCATAATTGAGATTGAGTTATGTAAAAAACAAAATTAAACAATCTTGTTAACGGACGAGAAATCAGGTCACTTAAAATTAATTGAATGAGAAATAGGCAAGTTCGATCAGACTTATCCATATTCCAGTACTTCATCCAAAAATCATTTTAAAATCCCATTTCCAATGTACAAGCCGAATTTCATCATAATCGGTTGATAAATATGCAAGTTCCATCGTATTTGGCCATATTCCGGAACTTCATCCAAAAACTATTTTAGAATCCAATTTCCAACGCACATGTCAAATTTGGCAAGTTCCATCATGCTTGGCCAAATTCCAGAAAAATCTTCCAAATATCATTTTAGAATCCCATTTCCAACGCACATATGAAGTTTCCTCATAATCGATTGATAAATAGACAGGTTCCTTCATACTTTTCCATATTCCAGAACTTCATCCAAAAATCATTTTAGAATCTCATTTCCAATGCACATGTCAAATTTCATCATAATCGGTTGAGAAATATACAAGTTCCCTCATATTGGCCCTTTTCCAAAACTTCATCCAAAAATCATTTTAGAATCCCATTTCCAATGCACAAGTCGAATTTCATCATAGTTTTTTAAGAAATAGGCAAGTTCCATCATACTTGGCCATATTACAGAACTTTATCCAAAAACCATTTTAGAATCCAATGTGCAAGCCAAATTTCATCATAATTGATTAAAATTAGGCAAGTTCCATAGAATGGAAGTGTAGGATCCCATTTCCAATCCACATGTCAAATTTCACCATAATCGGTTGAGAAATATACAAGTTCCATCATACTTGGCCATATTCCAGATCTTTATCCAAAAATCATTTTAAAACCCCATTTCCAACGCACATATCGAATTTTATCGTAATCGGTTGATAAATAAGCAAGTTCCATCATACTTGGCCATATTCCAGAACTTCATCCAAAAATCATTTTAGAATCTCATTTCCAACGCAATTGTCAAATTTCATCATAACCGGTTGATAAATATACAAGTTCCCTCATATTGGCCATATTCCAGAACTTCATCCAAAAATCATTTTAGAATCCCATTTCCAATGGAAATATCATATTTCATCATAATCGGTTGAGAAATAGACAAGTTCCATCATACTTGGCCAAATTCCAAAAAATCTTCCAAAAATCAGTTTAAAATCACATTTCCAATGCACAAGCCGAAATTCATCATACTCGGTTGAAAAATAGGCAAGTTCCATCGTACTTGGCCATATTCCAGAACTTCATCCAAATACCATTTTAGAATCCCATTTCCAACGCACATATCAAGTTTCATCATAATCGGTTGATAAATAGACAGGTTCCCTCATACTTTTCCATATTCCAGAACTTCATCCAAAAATCATTTTAGAATCGCAAGCCGAATTTCATCATAAACGGTTGAGAAATATACAAGTTCCCACATACTGAGCATATTCCAGAATTTCATCCAAAAATCATGTTAGAATCCCATTTCCAATGCACAAGTCGAATTTCATCATAATTGTTTGAGAAATAGGCAAGTTCCATCATACTTGGTCATATTCCAGAACTTGATCCAAATATCATTTTAGAATCCCATTTCCAATGCACATATCAAATTTTATCATAATCGGTTGATAAATGGACAAGTTACCTCATACTTTTTCATATTCCAGAACTTCATCCAAAACTCATTTTGGAATCTCATTTCCATCGCGGAAGTCAAATTTCACTAAAATCATTCATTTAATTTGCTAAAGCTTTAATTTGATATGTGAAAGGTTCAATTTGAGGTTTGAGATATTAACAGTTACTTTTCTTAAGTCTTAAACAATATTTGTGTAAGGTTTGGTTCAAATCGCCCAGGTCGTGTGGATTTGTTTAAATATCATAAACATACGCAGTACATACATACAAACTCATTTTATTTTATAGACTGCTCGAATGCTCACTAAACACTGGTCCAACACCATCTCAACCCCAATTCAACCCGCAAACCCAACTCAACCCTAACCCAACCGCAAGCTCTCTTTCAGCTCAATCCTCAAACCAGCATATATAAAACATAGGTCAACTGCTCACTATATCTTAACCCTACCCCAACTCAACTCCAACTTAACTTCAACTCAACCCAGCATATATAAAAAATTGGTAAATATTTCAATAACCAGGTATTTTGGGTCAATTCGTATGGCAGGTACCCGACTCTCTTGACGCACAGGTTTGAAAAGCGTTTCAAATCCCGGCTTTGACCAAAGAAATAGGTTGGCAAACAAAATTCTAAATCGAACAAGCCGTTCTCGAGATTCCATGGGTATAGACATCCAGACATCCAAACTTCCAGGCAGAAGGACGGACATTTTATTTTTTGCTGTTTTAGAATCAGGAACTTTCGAGAAACGTCGAGAAAAGTGGTTTTGGACCAACCAAACTTTTGATCATTTTTGACAGGATTTCAATATTTTGGTCTTTGTAGACCAAAAAATAAATGTCCCCTTTTCCAAAATTTGCCCACGAGCGTGAAAATTTAAATCAGCAGCCGCCGAAACAAATCTCAGAGGCTAACTTTCTTTATTTTTGAATGATTTGAAAATGAAGCATACTGTAGAAAAGCAATAAGACCAGCGGTCGGTGGCTGATGACTTAAATATTTTACGTTGCTATGTAAGTTCTGCAGGAAACGAGCTATGTAAGTTCTGCAGGAAACGAGACTAAAAAGGTAATGGCACATTATGAAGAAATTCAGATTCTAAGATGAGTTTTAGGCGAAGTTCTAGAATATGACCAAATAGGAAGGAACTTTGCCGTTTCTTAACCGATTACGATGAAATTCGGCATACACGACGGAAATGGGATTCTAAGATGAATTAAGTTCTGGAATACGGTCAATTAGGTAGGATGGAACTTGATCATTTCTTAACTTGTTTTGATGAATTTCAGCATGCACGATGGAAATGGGATTCTAAAATGATTTTTGCATAAAGTTTTGGAAAATGGCCAATTAAGAAGGAACTTGATGATTTCTTTACCGATTATGATGAAATTCAGCAAGTACGATGGAAATGAGGAATAGGGCCAATTAGGAAGGAACTTGGCTGTTTTTATATCTGATTGGTATAATTAGATTTGTACGATCGAAGAGGGATTCTAAAATGGTATTTGGAAGAAGTGCTGGAATATGGTAGGAAAGAACTTAGTTATTTATTACCTGATTATGATGAAACCAGATTTGTACCATGAAAATGGAACTCAAAAATGATATTTAGAAAAAGTTCTTGAAAATGGCCAATTAGGAAGAAACTCGGTTATTTCAAAACAGATTGTGATGAAATTCGATAAATACGACATGAAATCGGTAAAGAAGCCACCGAATTCCTTCCTAATTGATCATATTTCAGAACTTAATGTTTAAATTATTTTAGAACCCACTTTCCGGCGTGCTTGCAGAATTTCATCATACTTAGTTAGGAAACGGTAAAGTTCCTTCTTAAATGGCAATATTCCAATGCTTCATCTAAAATTCATTTTAGAATTCCATTTCCATCGTGCATGCCGAATTTCATCATAATTAGTTAAGAAGCTATCAAGTTCCATCTTTGTTGGCCCTATTCCAGACCTCTATCTTAAGCTCATCTTAGAATCCCATTTCCGTAATGCATCTTGAATTTCATCATAATCGGTAAAGAAATCACTCACAAATATTTTAGAATCCCTTTTCCTATAATGGATAAACTTCTAAATGGAATTAGAGACAGGCCAATCCCCAATTAGGCTCTTAAACCGAAGTTTTACTGTAATATATTATTCCTATACCGTTATATATTTAGTTAACAAGTCTATAAAAAATAATCGAAAACCGGAAAATCCCGGGATTTCCCGGTCGTACTTTTGAGACAAAAACGTGATCCCGTTTTGAGAAACCCTAATTTCAATGCCCGATGAGTTGAATATTAGTTTGATTTTAAAATCATCACAAATTTTAAGCGCTCCATTTTGCTTCGTCGCTATTATAATTGGTGCAGCTAATTGTAGCTTGCATCTTTCAATTGCAACTTTTACGGCAAAATATTTGTGAAAAAGGAATGGTTCAAGTCTTAAAATATTTTGTTTGAACTTTTGGCACAGATAAGAATAGACAGATGTGGATCTTGTATAGGCCATATTTACATTCCAAATTTTAGTAGCAAATTCCAATTCAATCTGTTTAGACCAGGATGTATATATAATTTACATTTCTATCCCTTTTTGTCCTATTACCCATGACTATTTTTATTTACAACCGAAAACCAAAAAAAAAAAAGGAGGTGTGGCCAACACACGACTTTCTTTAACGAACAGAGAATTTTGAGAAATTTAATTTTTTTCTTAATTTTTTTTTTTAATTTTTAAATTTTTTTTAATAATTTTTAAATTTTTTATTTTTATTTGTTTTTAATTTTTGGAAACATTTTGCATTAAGTAATTTTTTATAAACCTTAAAATTTTTAAGATATTTGCAAAATAAATTTTCTGGACCAAGGGAGTGGCCACTTCCGGTTAGCCGATTTGGAGTAAAATTCACTGGGACCTCCCAATTTATCAAAAAAGCTTAAATCTGAAGTTTCAGTTCGATTGGTTAAACCATCTGGGCTGTAGAGAGGACACAGACAGACTGACAGACTGACAGACAGACAGACAGACACCATTTCGAAACCCACTTTTTCGGACTCAGGGGACCTCAAAACAAATAAATCTCTAAAAATCTCACGGTCCAAAATTTTCATGATTACTATACTTTATTTTATTAGAGTAAAAGAAAGTAAAAGCCTAATCCATACGAATCGTTCGTTAAGTAAAAGTTCTGCAAAATTATTTTTTGGAAATCGCACTCAACTCCCAAGGGCCAATATCGGCCATTGCCAACAATGACGACAAAGGTTTCGCTAGCACAGGGAATAGGTCCCTTAATTACCTAGTTAGAAAACCCTAATCCATACGAATCGTTCGTTTAATAAAAGTTCTACGAAATTATTTTTTGAAAATCGCACTCAACAATGATGAAAAAGATTTCGCTAGCACATGAAATAGGTCCCTTAATTACCTAGTTAAAAAACCCTAATCCATACGAATCGTTCGTTTAGTAAAAGTTCTGCACAATTATTTTTTGGATATCGCACTCAACTCCCAAGGGCCAATATCGGCCATTGCCAACAATGATGACAAAGGTTTCGCTAGCACATGGAATAGGTCCCTTAATTACCTAGTTAAAAAACCCTAATCCATACGAATCGTTCGTTTAGTAAAAGTTCTGCAAAATTATTTTTTGGAAATCGCATTCAACTCCCAAGGGCCAATATCGGCCATTGCCAACAATGATGATAAAGGTTTCGCTAGCACATGGAATAGGTCCCTTAATTACCTAGTTAGAAAACCCTACTCCATACGAATCGTTCGTTTAGTAAAAGTTCTGCAAAATTATTTTTTGGAAATCGCACTAAACTCCCAAGGTCCAATATCGGCCATTGCCAACAATGATGATAAAGATTTCGCTAGCACATGGAATAGGTCTGTAACAATTTTCCATCAAAAGACAGATCATCGTTGCAGACTTACAAGAAGTTACCTGTTGCAGCTGTTTCAGCCGGCTAGCGTGCAGCGCGTGGGGTGGGTTATTATTTACAGGGCTTCTTGAAAGCTTGAATTGCTGCGGATCTTAAATTTAAAATGTTGTCACGGGTGCATTATCACTTTACCTACCTATATTACAAAATAATTTAGCAAAAGCTCATGATATCTGATCACAATCAACAAATAAAATCATTTAACTTCTTCTGAACTTAAAATTTTAATGAAAAGAAAATATTAATAATGATAAAAAAAAATTCTTAATTTTAATTTACAAAGAACAACAAAAAAAAAATATGGTACCTGATGACGATGTAAAGTCATATTATCGAAGTACATATGTATTTTGCCGTTGTTGATGAAGGTTGTTTATGATGGTGTTGTATCATTAATTGAATTTGGTAATTATTATTAATTCAATCAATGTAATGTTTGTTGTTTTTTTTTTAATTGTTGTTGAATTATTATTAAAATTTCTTATTTATTAATTAATTACAATTAATTATTATTATTATAAACAAATTATGAATATACTCATATATTAAACACCTGATTCACTTTTCGTAAATTATTGTCTTTTACGGGAATCACTAATAATTGAGTCATTACTTTCACAATTTTGTCCGAACTTAACTATGTTTATTAATTTAATACTATTATTTCGTATTTATTATTTATTATTTAAATATTATAATTATATAAAACTATCAATATAATTTAAGGAACACGATTCACTGGTTCGTAATCGTAATTTATTGTTTTTTTTTTAAGCTTAACGGGTTTCACAAGTCCACTTTAATACAAGTTTTATTATTAATCGAATGTTTATCATTTAATATTATTAATTTTCTTTATGGATCACCTTGTTTTTAGTTTAAATCACTTCATTGATTTTAATTCAAATTTTACTATGATTTACACATCAATAGTATTGATAAAAAAAAACTTCCACAACAATTTGTTTTATATCAAAAAAAATATTAACTGTGGACTTCGATGTGTCTACTTTAGCGATCAAAAATAAACAACCCGGTTTTTTCTTCTTCATCTACCATCATCATTAATTTCATCATGATTTCCCCTCGATCACAGTTACCCTTAGGTCTAGTGTTAGTATTTATTTTATTATTATAATTTATAAAAAAAATTAACGAAAATTATTATTCCCATACTTGCATGGTGTAAACTGTAATCTACGAAAAAAAATCGATACTGGGTGTATCAAAAAAAAAAAACTTGTGCGGTCACAGGTCCCTTAATTATCTAGTTAAAAAACCCTAATCCATACGAATCGTTCGTTTAGTAAAAGTTCTGCAAAATTATTTTTTGGAAATCGCACTCAATTCCCAAGGGCCAATATCGGCCATTGCCAACAATGATGACAAAGGTTTCGCTAGCACATGGAATAGTTCTGCAAAATTATTTTTTGGAAATCGCACTCAACTCCCAAGGGCCAATATCGGCCATTGCCAACAATGATGACAAAGGTTTCGCTAGCACATGGAACAGGTCCCTTAATTATCTAGTTAGAAAACCCTAATCCATAAAAATCGTTCGTTTAATAAAAGTTCTACGAAATTATTTTTTGGAAATCGCACTCAACAATGATGACAAAGGTTTGGCTAGCACATAGAATAGGTCCCTCAAATACCTAGTTAAAAAACCATAATCCATACGAATCGTTCGTTTAATAAAAGTTCTATGAAATTATTTTTTGGAAATCGCACTCAACTCCCAAGGGCCAATATCGGCCATTGCCAACAATGATGACAAAGGTTTCGCTAGCACATGGAATAGATCCCTTAATTACCTAGTTAGAAAACCCTAATCCATACGAATCGTTCGTTTAGTAAAAGTTCTGCAAAATTATTTTTTGGAAATCGCACTCAACTCCCAAGGGCCAATATCGGCCATTACCAACAATGATGACAAAGGTTTCGCTAGCACATGGAATAGTTCTGCAAAATTATTTTTTGGAAATCGCACTCAACTCCCAAGGGCCAATATCGGCCATTGCCAACAATGATGACAAAGGTTTCGCTAGCACATGGAACAGGTCCCTTAATTACCTAGTTAGAAAACCCTAATCCATAAAAATCGTTCGTTTAATAAAAGTTCTACGAAATTATTTTTTGGAAATCGCACTCAACAATGATGACAAAGGTTTGACTAGCACATAGAATAGGTCCCTCAAATACCTAGTTAAAAAACCCTAATCCATACGAATCGTTCGTTTAATAAAAGTTCTATGAAATTATTTTTTGGAAATCGCACTCAACTCCCAAGGGCCAATATCGGCCATTGCCAACAATGATGACAAAGGTTTCGCTAGCACATGGAATAGGTCCCTTAATTACCTAGTTAGAAAACCCTACTCCATACGAATCGTTCGTTTAGTAAAAGTTCTGCAAAATTATTTTTTGGAAATCGCACTAAACTCCCAAGGGCCAATATCGGCCATTGCCAACAATGATGATAAAGGTTTCGCTAGCACATGGAATAGATCCCTTAATTACCTAGTTAGAAAACCCTAATCCATACGAATCGTTCGTTTAGTAAAAGTTCTGCAAAATTATTTTTTGGAAATCGCACTCAACTCCCAAGGGCCAATATCGGCCATTACCAACAATGATGACAAAGGTTTCGCTAGCACATGGAATAGTTCCGCAAAATTATTTTTTGGAAATCGCACTCAACTCCCAAGGGCCAATATCGGCCATTGCCAACAATGATGACAAAGGTTTCGCTAGCACATGGAATAGATCCCTTAATTACCTAGTTAGAAAACCCTAATCCATACGAATCGTTCGTTTAGTAAAAGTTCTGCAAAATTATTTTTTGGAAATCGCACTCAACTCCCAAGGGCCAATATCGGCCATTACCAACAATGATGACAAAGGTTTCGCTAGCACATGGAATAGTTCTGCAAAATTATTTTTTGGAAATCGCACTCAACTCCCAAGGGCCAATATCGGCCATTGCCAACAATGATGACAAAGGTTTCGCTAGCACATGGAACAGGTCCCTTAATTACCTAGTTAGAAAACCCTAATCCATAAAAATCGTTCGTTTAATAAAAGTTCTACGAAATTATTTTTTGGAAATCGCACTCAACAATGATGACAAAGGTTTGGCTAGCACATAGAATAGGTCCCTCAAATACCTAGTTAAAAAACCCTAATCCATACGAATCGTTCGTTTAATAAAAGTTCTATGAAATTATTTTTTGGAAATCGCACTCAACAATGATGATAAAGATTTTGCTAGCACATGGAATAGGTCCCTTAATTATCTGGTTAAAATTGAGGTGTGGCCAACACACGACTTTCTTTTACGAACAGACAATTTTGAGAAATTTTAGTTTTTTCTTAATTTTTTTTTTAAATTTTTAAATTTTTTGGAAACATTTTGTATCAAGTAGATTTTTGTAAACCTTATACTTGTTAGGATATTTACAATAATTTTCTGAACAAAGGGAGTGACCACTTCCGGTTAGCCGATTTGGAGTAAGATTCACTGGGACCTCCCAATTTATCAAAAAAGCTTAAATCTGAAGTTTCAGTTCGATTGATTAAACCATATGGGCTGTAGAGAGGACACCGACAGACTGACAGACTGACAGACAGACACCATTTCGAAACCCACTTTTTCGGACTCAGGGGACCTCAAAACAAATAAATCTCTAAAAATCTCAAGGTACAAAATTTTGTAATTTGCCCATATTATCTGGTCAAAAAATTTATTTGAATTCAAATTTTTTAACTGTTAATTTGAAATTTTTTTCATTTTCAAACTTTACACCAATGCAATTTATAAAACCAAATTTTTTTAACCGCGTTATTCTGGAGCACGCAAGCAGTGTTTCTTTACATCAAATAATGTAAAGCAAATATTGCAAATCGTACATTGTTGCAATACGGGCGTCAATTATTGGTCTATCTATACTAATAAAAAAAAAACTGTATGTCTGTGTGTATGCTTTGCAACCAGATTCAAATTTTGGATAGTGGTTTTATATCAAAATGAGCACGGCATTGGTAATATTTTCAAAGTCAAGTTCTTGGTCTACTTAGATACATTTTTCTGATTTTCCTAAAAGCAGCAATTGCGTGTCTCAGATACGTTTCGAGACTTCGATTAAATACCACTGCGATCGATAAAATCACTTAAAACATTTTGTATTGCAGTCACGAAGTATTCACACATCGTCTTTTAGTCTATTTAACTTTGATTAAAATATCACATTTCTTCTGCCTGTTTTTTTTTTATTTACGGTATGCGGCACGTAAACTTTTACGCTGGCAATAACACGTAAATTCAATGAAATTTAATATTTTTATGGATTCATTCATGAGTGTACATATACGATGGCCGATGTACATTATATGTTTATTATATTTAGACACTAGTATTATAAAGGTACATACATTGCAAATCCTTAAATCCAACGTATATATTTTAAGGTTATAGGCTCTGTGTTTAATTAAAAATAATAATTTATTTGTATACAAGGCAAAAAAAAAAAAATGTGAATATCCATTTTAAAAATTACTCCACCGAGGATAGCTCAAGGAATTATTTTCTTGTTCGTAAATATGTATATAGGATTTTTCTGAAAACAACAAAATACAAACAAACTGTTTTATATACACACAAACAGTAAATTTTCCATAAAACAAAAGAAAAGCGAGACAATAATTTTTTTCCCATTTTTCCTTGAAACAGGATGAGCTTTTGTGTATAATATGGAAATATGAAAAAGTAAATTACGATGACTGCAGATTTGTGTGTTGTTTCGCTGGAAATTCGGTATGAAAATTAATGGTTTAGAATTTTATTATTTTATATATACATGCGATAATGAATTAAATTGTTGCGCGCACCGAAATTATGCGGAAAATTGTTTTCAGATTTTATGAAGTACATACATACATATGAGTAAATGTATTTAGGTATTATGTGATTTTATCAATGTTAAATTATGCAAATGATTTGTTGAACCCTATAAACATAATTTATTTAATACGTATTTATTTTTTATATTAAGTTGAATTACATATTATGTTTTCAATGTTTGGGTGACCATTGTGGGTATACCATATGAATGCTCATATCGTATAAATTCCTATAAATGTGCCTTGTATTCTTTTATGTACATATATACGAGCATACGCAGGCATGCGAGAAAAGCAAACAAATTTGAATTTGAAAATAAAATTAAGTCAAAATGTAAATATTTAAAAATTTACCACACAGAATTCTTAATTTATATACTAACAGCAAAAATGGGACGAATGAATATGTTAGACAAACGTTTTACGAATATTTTAACTGTTTTGGCAACAAAGCTCAAAAATGCCATGGTAAAAAAACTGATTCAAGAGTGACTCTGCACTAGTATTCTAGTTGCTAAGAAATGATCCAGACTCTGTTAAAACAGTCTATCTAAACCAAGACATTCCTGAAAATACGTTGTAAATTTAGTGGTGAGCATTCCAATTAAATATAAAAAGTAGGCCATTAATTTCATTTAATCGCTTTTTACGTGGTGTCCGTCTGTCTCATTTCTACTGCCCAAACGGTTTAACCAATCGAAACTCATATTTAAGGTTTTTTCATATATTGGGAGGTCCCATTGAATTGTAGTGCAAATCGGCCAACTGGAAGTGGTCACTCCCGTGGGCCGGAAAATTTATTCAAGGAAAATACAAAAGAATAAATTTGTAAGAAATTTGCATAATAAGTTTCTCAAAATTCCCTGTTCGTAAAAGAAAGTCATTTGTTGGCTACAACTCAATTTTGTTAACTTTATATCAAGGTTAAATATGACTTGTGGAATCCCGTCACCTTTGGCACCAATCTCATTTTGGTGTACGCCAAAACAGCACAATCGCTGATAAAAGAAAATCTTTCGACAATCTAGATATGTTTTAGGTCCTAGACTAAATCCGAGCTGTCCAAAGCCTCAAAACGTAATTACTACATGTTGGATGAACAGCTCTATAGCTAAACCAATGTCCTGTAAAATACATATTATTCAAAATTTGGGAAATTTTTCAAAGTTTCGTCGAAATTAGACGAAATTATTAATTATATAAAATCGTTTTAGAAATTATTCGAGATATTTTGAAAATTTCCAGATTTTTCGAGATTCTTGAAAAAATATTAGAATTTTATATAAGATAATTGGAGAATTTCGAAACTATTCAAAATTTTTAAAATTATTCGAAATTTTCGAAAATATTTGAAATTATGGAAATTATTCGTGATTGGCCATAAATTTAACACGGTCTCAAGCCATTTGACTCAAGTGTTGCATTATGTTGAAATGCCGATATTTAGGATTATCAAACATTTTTTGGGATTTCTTGAGATTTTAAGAAAATTAAAATTAGAGGATTTAAGAATCGTGTACATTTTTTGGCAAAATTAATTTATTGATAGCTTTATTAGTTCATAAAATATCTTACTGGTCCTTCCAGGGGTGCGATTCCGGTTCACTGATAAAATGAAACGATAAATTTTAATCGATATAAACAAAGCAAAAAGGACGCTCCTACCTCAGTAGGACATTGCCTACTATGAAGTTTAAATGTTTGAATTTTATCAAGAAGTAAAGCAAAGGCAAAATAATTATTCATTATCCTAGGTTTATAACGGCAAACGATACTACTATTGAATGAAGTACTCTACAAGTATTTTACACTAAAAGCTGTAGTTGCTATACTTATACCATTCAATATTTGTTCGGTAATTTCAGACATTGTTTTTAGAAATCGATTTACGACACCTTATCTCCTTACTAATGTTATACCAAAAATGATACATACAAAAAATCAGTAAAAAATAGTTTTTAAAATCTTAATAGAGTTATTTATACTGATACCCACTTATACTGATAGCACTGCTGTGCTAACAAAAAAAAGTCACATTTGCCTTTTTGAAGTTTTTGAGTAACTTCAATTTTTCTATTTTTGTTTACCATATGTCTTAATATGAAACTTAACTATTAAATAACGTGATTTTATAGTACATATTTGAAGAAGGATATTCGGCTTTTGGCGTTTGCCACTTTGTTTTCTTAGCACGGCAGTACTGTGCTAGTGCGTACACGCAGTATGTTCTCTTTTCTTCTGTCAATACAAACATTGTGCATTTTTTGTTTAGTTTGCTAGAAACCAAACGAATGATAAAGTAGCAAAATGTCTTTGAAGGTTGTTCACCGAAGGTGGTTTTTACCCTTTGTGTTTACATCTGAGCTCTATCAAAACCAACGTAGTCAGCCAAAAAACCACAAAACTTTGATTTGGTTGGATTAGAGAGCGAATGTAAATAGAACCAGGGTAACAAAACCTATTTCAGAAACCAACCTTGACTATTCGTAAATTCAATAATCATAATCATATTTTTCCTTGTGTTGTTCGATTATTTGTAGTGGACACTAAATTCGATCTAAATTACGCAACCCGATACTTTGGAATTTCTTATTCAAATTCTTGATCAATGCGTAAAACTGTTGATCTAAACAGCAATTTTATATATTTACAAAATACATTGCCTCAAAATCGTAATTGTGAAAACTAATTTAAGTCCTGATATACATATATTGTTCTGAGTATTTTCCGGCAGATTACATTGTGTGCAGGTGTGATCGGTCGCCACTAACTAGTGTCAAAACAAGTGGGAAGGTATGCTGATCGCTGTTCATCTGTCTATTGTAAGTGTAGCTGTTGACAGTGATCCAACAATATAGCTTAAATGTGTGCGACATAAACTGTTTATATAATAAGATTTCCAAACTCAACTTGGATGAAATCGTGCTGATACTTGATGATTTGAACTTACCGAACGTTAAATGCCTATAGTTGATGATTATGTAAATTGTATCATTCTGTACAATATAACATCGGGTGCTGAATCCATCTGCATAGATTCTATTTTGTCGTATGCCTTTGTCCAGATAAATAAAGTTGCCGACTATAATGAAACATTTCTGGATTTATTTTTCGCCAATTCAATGATGTCAACCATAAATCAATGGAAACCAATTTAAACAAATCAGAGTTTTTGTAGTCTAATTGTAATATCAACAATTGTAGTTTAATTAAATTTTTTGATTTTAGGTATGTATTATCAGCACAATGATAGTCTGATGTCTTATTTCAAATCAGTTGACTGGGATTCGGGCATTTCGTTGGTGGATATGGACATTAACCGTGATGTGCAAATATTCCTATTCAATGGTTTCAAAGGTTAATCTTAACAATCCCCTGCAGTTTAACAACGACCTAATATATCGAAGGTGGAATACAGAGGTAGTTCATTATTGTCAGGAATTCCTAAATTGTTTGAGTCGATTGTTTGTGACTATATGTTTTTCGGTCTTGAGTCGCTAATAGTAGATGAACAGCAAGGTTTTTTCCAAGGAGGTTCTTCTGTATCAAACTTAGTAGAATTTATGAAACGTGCAACAGAGGTAATTGAAGGCAATGCTCAACTTGATGTTATTTATACCGACTTCGGTAAGGTGTTTGACTTCTGGAAAAATTAAAATTACTTGGTGTTAATGATAATTTGATCAAATGGCTTGAGTTATATCTTACTGGGCGGATGTAATGTGTAAAAATTAACAATAGTTTGTCTGATACAATTTATGTGCATTCTGGGATGCCTCAGGGCTCGCATCTCGGTTCGCTTATCATTTAATCGTCTACCTTATAATTTAATCGTCATTTCGACTTGATTTGTTCTAAAGCCAAATCTATGTTAGAATTCCTAAAACGTACCATGAAAGAGTTTAGTGATCCCAGAATTTTTCTTTGCCTGTATCAATTTTTTTCGCTCACAGCTCGAATATGCATCATGCGTATGGTATTCCCGTTACAGGGATCACATAATTAGGATTGAACCAGTAGACAAATCTTTTCTAATTTGGTGGGTTTGACAACCGATTACCGTGGTGGGAAAATATTAGAAATTGAAAGATGTAATTCATTGAAAATTTTGCCTTTCGTCTTGAAATTCGTCGTCAACACGTAGAAATGATATGTAATGTAGAAATTTTCGAACTCGCACACCCTATTCTCTTAGAACCAATTATGGAAGTGACGAACCTTTGAATTCAATGTCGAAATGTTATAACGAAGTGAGTAGTTTTTGTGACTTTATTTTAGTGACTAAATTGTTTTTGTGCTATTTTAATATTATGTACTTAAGCGTATGTACAACACAATTAATTTTTTTTGTTATTGTTTAAAATTGTACTGGAGCTTATGGTTCCTAGTTAATTTTTCTGAAATAAAATTTAGGATCTCGATTTGTTTAAAAGGATGCTTAACTTCGTTATCGGAATACATTCAACTGATTAGGTTGTTAAAAAGTCCTGATTTTCTTCCAATTTTTCAGAAAGCATTTCAGAAGATAAAGTTGGTAATACCACAGAATAAAGCACAAATACCATTAAGCAGCCAAAAATATTGTTGCCCTTACTTTTCATTTTACGTGTCGAACGAGAATTATTTCTGGAATTTGCGTCCACTTAACGACAATTTAACATTGACGAATCTTACCTTCGGCAACCCGACGTGAACAAATTATGTTGAAATTTTTTCAAACAGAAACTTCATTGTGAACTAAGGCCAAGTTTTATTATCTTCATTTTGCAAAATCTTTCTTAATAGAAGGTATTTCAGGGTCACTTTTCACTTATTTATTTCCCATAATTGGAATATTTTAAGGCTTTGCCCAGATTCTATAAAAAGAAACTGAGAGATATAACGTGAAACATCGGGTTATCGAATCAAACGGGTTAAAATTTAAAATCTTAAAAATAAACGTTATCCCAGTGCACACAAAAATTTGGTACATCACTTTTCTTAAGAACTAATTTATTTGTAAACGTAATTAAATATATTCTACATATTATACTGTTAAAGTTAGCCGAAAGTTGCCAGCCGAGAGTGAAAAGTCGATAATGCAGATTGTGTTAGTCCAGTCGAAAGTAAAAAAAAAAATGGTAAGGCAGATTGTCTGATCCCAGCCGAAAGTTTCCAGCCGAAAGTTAAAAGTCGATAATGCAGATTATGATATAACATTCAAGCCGAAAATAAAAAATTTAGTAGTTATAAGCCGAAAATCAATAGGATACATAGAAATCTATAAATATAAATTTTTGTAAATAAATTTACGTGTAAAACTTTGCTTCGTAGAAAATATCGGAAAATCAGGAGAATATACAAAATTGGAATAAAATCAGCCTCTAGAGTATAAATCTAAAGCTGAATCGTTTTTATGTGATTTGTCAATAGCTGTCGAATTAATAAATTCAGTTCAAGTTTCCCGTGGGAAATCTCGGAAAATTCGATTTTCCAAAAATTATTAGAAAATTTGTATAAAATCAGCCTCTAGAGTGTTATGTCTGGAGATGGATTCAATTGATGTGATTACTCAATAGCTATCGCAGGAAAAAAATTCAGTTCAAGTTTCCCGTGAGTAATATCGGAAAATTCGATTTTCCAAAAATTATTAGAAAATTTGTATAAAATCAGCCTCTAGAGTGTTATGTCTGGAGATGGATTCAATTGATGTGATTACTCAATAGCTATCGCAGGAAAAAAATTCAGTTCAAGTTTCCCGTGAGTAATATCGGAAAATTCGATTTTCCAAAAATTATTAGAAAATTTGTATAAAATCAGCCTCTAGAGTGTTATATCTGGAGATGGATTCAATTGATGTGATTACTCAATAGCTATTGCAGGAAAAAAATCCAGTTCAAGTTTCCCGTGGGAAATCTCGGAAAATTCGATTTTCCAAAAATTATTAGAAAATTTGTATAAAATCAGCCTCTAGAGTGTTATGTCTGGAGATTTCCCACGGGAAACTTGTACTGATTTGTTTTCCTGCGATAGCTATAGATAAATCACATCAATGCAATTCATCTCCAGACATAACACTTTAAAGGCTGATTTTATACAAATTTTCTAATAATTTTTGGAAAATCGAATTTTCCGAGATTTCCCACGGGAAACTTGAACTGAATTTTTTTCCTGCGATAGCTATTGACAAGTCACATCAATCCAATCCATCTCCAGACATAACACTCTAGAGCCTGATTTTATTCATCCATTTCTTACTTTCGGCTGGAAACTTTTTTGAATTTTCCGAGATTTCCCACGGGAAACTTGTACTGATTTGTTTTCCTGCGATAGCTATAGATAAATCACATCAATGCAATTCATCTCCAGACATAACACTTTAAAGGCTGATTTTATACAAATTTTCTAATAATTTTTGGAAAATCGAATTTTCCGAGATTTCCCACGGGAAACTTGAACTGAATTTTTTTCCTGCGATAGCTATTGACAAGTCACATCAATCCAATCCATCTCCAGACATAACACTCTAGAGGCTGATTTTATTCATCCATTTCTTACTTTCGGCTGGAAACTTTTTTGAATTTTCCGAGATTTCCCACGGGAAACTTGTACTGATTTGTTTTCCTGCGATAGCTATAGATAAATCACATCAATGCAATTCATCTCCAGACATAACACTTTAAAGGCTGATTTTATACAAATTTTCTAATAATTTTTGGAAAATCGAATTTTCCGAGATTTCCCACGGGAAACTTGAACTGAATTTTTTTCCTGCGATAGCTATTGACAAGTCACATCAATCCAATCCATCTCCAGACATAACACTCTAGAGGCTGATTTTATTCATCCATTTCTTACTTTCGGCTGGAAACTTTTTTGAATTTTCCGAGATTTCCCACGGGAAACTTGTACTGATTTGTTTTCCTGCGATAGCTATAGATAAATCACATCAATGCAATTCATCTCCAGACAAAACACTTTAAAGGCTGATTTTATACAAATTTTCTAATAATTTTTGGAAAATCGAATTTTCCGAGATTTCCCACGGGAAACTTGAACTGAATTTTTTTCCTGCGATAGCTATTGACAAGTCACATCAATCCAATCCATCTCCAGACATAACACTCTAGAGGCTGATTTTATTCATCCGTTTCTTAGTTTCGGCTGGAAACTTTTTTGAATTTTCCGAGATTTCCCACGGGAAACTTGTACTGATTTGTTTTCCTGCGATAGCTATAGATAAATCACATCAATGCAATTCATCTCCAGACATAACACTTTAAAGGCTGATTTTATACAAATTTTCTAATAATTTTTGGAAAATCGAATTTTCCGAGATTTCCCACGGGAAACTTGAACTGAATTTTTTTCCTGCGATAGCTATTGACAAGTAACATCAATCCAATCCATCTCCAGACATAACACTCTAGAGGCTGATTTTATTCATCCATTTCTTACTTTCGGCTGGAAACTTTTTTGAATTTTCCGAGATTTCCCACGGGAAACTTGTACTGATTTGTTTTCCTGCGATAGCTATAGATAAATCACATCAATGCAATTCATCTCCAGACATAACACTTTAAAGGCTGATTTTATACAAATTTTCTAATAATTTTTGGAAAATCGAATTTTCCGAGATTTCCCACGGGAAACTTGAACTGAATTTTTTTCCTGCGATAGCTATTGACAAGTCACATCAATCCAATCCATCTCCAGACATAACACTCTAGAGGCTGATTTTATTCATCCATTTCTTACTTTCGGCTGGAAACTTTTTTGAATTTTCCGAGATTTCCCACGGGAAAGTTGTACTGATTTTTTTTCCTGCGATAGCTATTGAGTATTCACATCAATGCAATTCATCTCCAGACATAACACTTTAAAGGCTGATTTTATACAAATTTTCTAATAATTTTTGGAAAATCGAATTTTCCGAGATTTCCCACGGGAAACTTGAACTGAATTTTTTTCCTGCGATAGCTATTGACAAGTCACATCAATCCAATCCATCTCCAGACATAACACTCTAGAGGCTGATTTTATTCATCCATTTCTTACTTTCGGCTGGAAACTTTTTTGAATTTTCCGAGATTTCCCACGGGAAACTTGTACTGATTTTTTTTCCTGCGATAGCTATTGATAAATCACATCAATGCAATTCATCTCCAGATATAACACTTTAAAGGCTGATTTTATACAAATTTTCTAATAATTTTTGGAAAATCGAATTTTCCGAGATTTCCCACGGGAAACTTGAACTGAATTTTTTTCCTGCGATAGCTATTGAGTAATCACATCAATTGAATCCATCTCCAGACATAACACTCTAGAGGCTGATTTTATACAAATATTCTAATAATTTTTGGAAAATCGAATTTTCCAAGATTTCCCACGGGAAACTTGAACTGAATTTTTTTCCTGCGATAGCTATTGAGTAATCACATCCATTAAATCCATTTCCAGACATAACACTCTAGAGGCTGATTTTATTCATCCATTTCTTACTTTCGGCTGGAAACTTTTTTGAATTTTCCGAGATTTCCCACGGGAAACTTGTACTGATTTTTTTTCCTGCGATAGCTATTGAAAAATCAAATCAATGCAATTCATCTCCAGACATAACACTTTAAAGGCTGATTTTATACAAATATTCTAATAATTTTTGGAAAATCGAATTTTCCAAGATTTCGCACGTGGAAACTTGAACTGAATTTTTTTCCTGCGATAGCTATTGACAAGTCACATCAATCCAATCCATCTCCAGATATAACACTCTAGAGGCTGATTTTATTCATCCATTTCTTTCTTTCGGCTGGAAACTTTTTTGAATTTTCCGAGATTTCCCACGGGAAACTTGTACTGATTTGTTTTCCTGCGATAGCTATTGATAAATCACATCAACGCAATTCATCTCCAGACATAACACTTTAAAGGCTGATTTTATACAAATTTTCTAATAATTTTTGGAAAATCGAATTTTCCGAGATTTCCCACGGGAAACTTGAACTGAATTTTTTTCTTGCGATAGCTATTGAGTAATCACATCAATTGAATCCATCTCCAGACATAACACTCTAGAGGCTGATTTTATACAAATTTTCTATTAATTTTTGGAAAATCGAATTTTCCGAGATTTCCCACGGGAAAATAGAACTGAATTTTTTTCCTGCGATAGCTATTGAGTAATCACATCAGTTGAATCCATCTCCAGACATAACACTCTAGAGGCTGATTTTATACAAATTTTCTAATAATTTTTGGAAAATCGAATTTTCCGAGATTTCCCACGGGAAACTTGAACTGAATTTTTTTCCTGCGATAGCTATTGAAAAATCAAATCAATGCAATTCATCTCCAGACATAACACTTTAAAGGCTGATTTTATTCATCCATTTCTTTCTTTCGGCTGGAAACTTTTTTGAATTTTCCGAGATTTCCCACGGGAAACTTGTACTGATTTTTTTTCCTGCGATAGCTATTGGTAAATTAGATCAATGCAATTCATCTCCAGACATAACACTTTAAAGGCTGATTTTATACAAATATTCTAATAATTTTTGGAAAATCGAATTTTCCGAGATTTCCCACGGGAAACTTGAACTGAATTTTTTTCCTGCGATAGCTATTGACAAGTCACATCAATCCAATCCATCTCCAGACATAACACTCTAGAGGCTGATTTTATTCATCCATTTCTTACTTTCGGCTGGAAACTTTTTTGAATTTTCCGAGATTTCCGACGGGAAACTTGTATTGATTTTTTTTTCTGCGATAGCTATTGATAAATCACATCAATGCAATTCATCTCCAGACATAACACTTTAAAGGCTGATTTTATATAAATTTTCTAATAATTTTTGGAAAATCGAATTTTCCGAGATTTCCCACGGGAAACTTGAACTGAATTTTTTTCCTGCGATAGCTATTGAGTAATCACATCAATTGAATCCATCTCCAGACATAACACTCTAGAGGCTGATTTTATTCATCCATTTCTTTCTTTCGGCTGGAAACTTTTTTGAATTTTCCGAGATTTCCCACGGGAAACTTGTACTGATTTTTTTTCCTGCGATAGCTATTGGTAAATCAGATCAATGCAATTCATCTCCAGACATAACACTTTAAAGGCTGATTTTATACAAATATTCTAATAATTTTTGGAAAATCGAATTTTCCAAGATTCCCCACAGGAAACTTGAACTGAATTTTTTTCTTGCGATAGCTATTGAGTATTCACATCAATTAGATCCATTTCCAGACTTAACACTCTAGAGGCTGATTTTATACAAATTTTCTAATAATTTTTGGAAAATCGAATTTTCCGAGATTTCCCACGGGAAACTTGAACTCAATTTTTTCCTGCGATAGCTATTGACAAGTCACATTAATCCAATCCATCTCCAGATATAACACTCTAGAGGCTGATTTTATTCATCCATTTCTTTCTTTCGGCTGGAAACTTTTTTGAATTTTCCGAGATTTCCCACGGGAAACTTGTACTGATTTTTTTTCCTGCGATAGCTATTGGTAAATCAGATCAATGCAATTCATCTCCAGACATAACACTTTAAAGGCTGATTTTATACAAATTTTCTAATAATTTTTGGAAAATCGAATTTTCCGAGATTTCCCACGGGAAACTTCAACTGAATTTTTTTCCTGCGATAGCTATTGAGTAATCACATCAATTGAATCCATCTCCAGACATAACACTCTAGAGGCTGATTTTATACAAATTTTCTAATAATTTTTGGAAAATCGAATTTTCCAAGATTTCCCACGGGAAACTTGAACTGAATTTTTTTCCTGCGATAGATATTGAGTAATCACATCAATTGAACCCATCTCCAGACATAACACTCTAGAGGCTGATTTTATTCATCCATTTCGTACGTTCGGCTGGAAATTTTTTTGAATTTTCCGAGATTTCCCACGGGAAACTTGAACTGATTTTTTTTCCTGCGATAGCTATTGATAAATCACATCAATGCAATTCATCTCCAGATATAACACTTTAAAGAATGATTTTATACAAATTTTCTAATAATTTTTGGAAAATCGAATTTTCCGAGATTTCCCACGGGAAACTTGAACTGAATTTTTTTGTTGCGATAGCTATTGAGTAATCACATCAATTGAATCCATCTCCAGACATAACACTCTAGAGGCTGATTTTATACAAATATTCTAATAATTTTTTGAAAATCGAATTTTCCAAGATTTCCCACGGGAAACTTGAACTGAATTTTTTTCTTGCGATAGCTATTGAGTAATCACATCAATTAGATCCATCTCCAGACTTAACACTCTAGAGGCTGATTTTATACAAATTTTCTAATAATTTTTGGAAAATCGAATTTTCCGAGATTTCCCACGGGAAACTTGAACTGAATTTTTTTCCTGCGATAGCTATTGACAAGTCATATCAATCCAATCCATCTCCAGACATAACACTCTAGAGGCTGATTTTATTCATCCATTTCTTACTTTCGGCTGGAAACTTTTTTGAATTTTCCGAGATTTCCCACGGGAAACTTGTACTGATTTTTTTTTCTGCGATAGCTATTGATAAATCACATCAATGCAATTCATCTCCAGACATAACACTTTAATGGCTGATTTTATACAAATTTTCTAATAATTTTTGGAAAATCGAATTTTCCGAGATTTCCCACGGGAAACTTGAACTGAATTTTTTTCCTGCGATAGCTATTGAGTAATCACATCAATTGAATCCATCTCCAGACATAACACTCTAGAGGCTGATTTTATACAAATTTTCTAATAATTTTTGGAAAATCGAATTTTCCGAGATTTCCCACGGGAAACTTGTACTGAATTTTTTTCCTGCGATAGATATTGAGTAATCACATCAATTGAACCCATCTCCAGACTTAACACTCTACAGGCTGATTTTATTCATCCATTTCTTACGTTCGGCTGGAAATTTTTTTGAATTTTCCGAGATTTCCCACGGGAAACTTGAACTGATTTTTTTTCCTGCGATAGCTATTGATAAATCACATCAATGCAATTCATCTCCAGATATAACACTTTAAAGGCTGATTTTATACAAATATTCTAATAATTTTTGGAAAATCGAATCTTCCAAGATTTCCCACGGGAAACTTGAACTGAATTTTTTTCCTGCGATAGCTATTGACAAGTCACATCAATCCAATCTATCTCTAGACATAACACTCTAGAGGCTGATTTTTTTTCGGCTGGGATGTCAATAACATAATCTGCATTATCGACTTTTCACTTTCGGCTGGAAACTTTCGGCTAACTTTAACAGGGTCTACATATTTCAGTAATCATTATTGTACACGTACAAATTTTATCATCGGCGACAAAAAAATTTTCATCAACAAAAACCAGTCTGATAAAATTATTGAATCTCTTTCAAATTCGTCACAAATTTATCATTCGTCGCTTACTTGAAATCGCAAAACACCGTGTATACTTTTATCAGATTTCATTATCACTGAACCAGAATCGCACCCCAGGGCCTTATATATTCTCAGTAGAACCGGATATTTACAATATCAGTTACCTCAGTTTCAGTTACCTGTGTGTGGCGGTCTTGTTTATTTCAATAATAACGTTGTTAGTCATGCTCATGCGCTTTTCAATTGAAAATCGCACAAACACATAAACACCACAATTTTTCTGTGAACATCTACTTACGAAACATCTGCTAAGGAAATGATCAGTATTCGGTAAGGTATTGTGAAACCTTTAGAAACACATCCTCAGACAATAAAGAATGAAAGAAGGATTCTTCTGCACCATGACAACGCTAGGCCACATTGCGATCAACCGTCGTCGAAAAAGTCTGAAACTCACTTAATGTCTCATTTCTTTACCAGTTATCAAGCTTTCATATGTTCTATATCTCAATGTGGGTTTACTAGCGTATAGTGTGTATTAGTTGTCTTCCATTGACATATGAGCAAGCTAGTCACCAGTAATTGTATTCGCAGCTGCTCATTCTAAATCGAAAGTGTAGAAGTTTTTAGATGAGTAAAAACAATCAATTTTCATACCATTCGGTATCTACTCACAAGTACATTGAAAGACAACTATTATACGTAGGAAGTAACCAAATCCGTGTTTGTTTGTTGTCTGAAAGGATATAAAGGTTACAAACAAACATGGATTTGCCTATACCCTCTACGGTATAATATACAGTAAGGTGCAGGAAAACTCACCTTAATTTGTCATCTGAAAGAAAATGAGGCTCGCAATGAAACATAGAATCCTCATGTTTTATAAATGTTTTAAGACATCTTTATAATATTTAGATTAGTCAATCTTTAACTAAGTCTATGTTAAAACTTTATTTTCCAGAAACATTCACAATTCTTAATAATTTTAACTCTTTAGGAAGCATTCGTAAAATTTGTAAAGTTTTATATTTTAAAAATTCCTGTAAATTTATTGGTGACTGCAAAATAATTAAATTTTTTGAATAGGATCCCTTAAATTTCAAAGAGAATATTAATTTTTTCTTACCTTATTAGAAATATTTAAATGAATTCTGCATCAAAATTCTTAAAATACTCAAAATGGAATGTTAGAATTCTATAAATTATCATTTTTGAAAGTCTTTAAATTAGTTAAATTTTTTCTTTTGCGAATCCCTTATAACCATCAAATTTTTAAAATTACAAATTTTTAAAATTTTTTGAAATTGTTTGAAATTTTAATAATTTTTTTTAAAAATCATTAAAAATATTTTAAATTATTAAAAAATACATACATACACATATAAGGTTTTGTATACTTGAAACGAGAAACCTTGAACCTATTGAACAATAGGCGAAAATCCCGAACAATCTTAAATAATATCAAACTAAATCTTGAAGATTTTGAATAATTTAAAGCTCTCATAATATTCTATAAAAAATAATCTCAATAGCCCGGAGAACAAATCAATACCTTTAGCAAATATCTATTAATCTTGAATTATGTAGCCAAAATACGATTACCTTAAGTCTACAAAGGCATGGGATCAACGTCAAGCAATTCAACGTTATACGATTAATCTCAATATCTTCAAAATCTTGAGAAATGTCGAACATCTTAAATCTAAATAAATGTGGACAAATCCCAAAAATTATCCCGAAAAATTTCAATTCATCTTAAATTTCGAGAACCACAAAAAATTTCAAATTATCTCTAAGGAAATAGGTAAAATTTTATAACTTAATAATCTCAAATAATCCGGAATATTCTCGAATAAACTCTGAGAAGTTCGAATAATACCGAATGAATTGAATAATCTCGAAAATTTCAAATAATTTTGAAAATATCGAAAATTGTAGAATAATCTCATAAACTCTTTTAATATTGAACATTTTTTAACATAATCATAGGAATCGTGAGCTGTAAGCTCACCTTGAAAGCTTTTTGTGTTTTAAATATTTTCTTTAATAATTTTGTTTTAAAAATTTTTGATTATTAAGAATCTTTTTTTTTACAGGACCACGATCATTCAACTCGAAAATTCTTGCGCCAAACTTCACATTGAGCTACCATTTTTCGACGTTGTGTTTTCGCCATCAAATGCACGGAACGTAACGATGATGGAACGACTAATTTAAACGCAGTTGGTTTGAATAAAAATTAGAGAGTCGTAAATTCGATTACCTACTCCAGTATCGGGTTTGATTTTTATATTGCATCACTTCGGACGTTTTCATGCAGATTGTATTTTAACAACAAATTTCTGATTTCAAAATCAGTATACGGTTGTTTATACTGACCATCTTCACATAGGGGCCAATCTTTAAAAGAGGACTGACTGTTCTCTATGTTTGACCTAAGATTAGACCGGAAATTCAACCAAAAGTTCAGCCTAAAATTCAACCTTAAATTCAGTCAAAGGTTTAGTCTAATGTTCAGCTTACAATATCGTATTCAGCCTCAAATTTTGCCCAAAGTACAGAATATAGTTCCAGTTCCTCCACCCGAAAACGCTCTAAAATTTACCCTAAAAGTCAACCCAACTTTCAACCCAAAGCTCAGCCTAAAATTCACAATGAAATTTAACGTAAAATTCAGTTCAAAAATTCAGCATAAGCTTCAGCCCATATTTTGTATAAATTAAGCATTTAATCTAAATCAGCCCGAAGTCAGCTCAAAATTCAGCATAAAATTCAAATTAAAATTCAACGAAAAGATTTATCCAAAATTAGATCAGAATTTAGTCTAGAATTCAGCTAGTAACCGTGAATGTCATATTATTGCAGTGCAAGATTTAGCCTAATATTCAACCCAAAATACGGTACAGGAATAAAGCCCAAAATGTTAGTCTAAAATTCGGCCTCAAGTTACGCTCAAAAAACAGCCAGCAGTTCGTTCGTCCGCCCGAAATATACTCTAAAATTTATTTTAAAATTCAACCCAAAATTATATACAAAACTAAGCCCAAAATTCAGCATAACCTTCGGCCCACCTTTTGTATAAATTTCAGCATCAAAATCGGCTCAACATTCAAAACAAACTTCAGGCCAAAATCAGCTCAAAATTTAGCTTCGAATTCAGCTTGGAATGCGGCATAAAATTCAGTCAATAACAGCATAAAATTTAGAATCCATCCCGAAATTTAGCCCAAAATTCAGTCCGGAATGCAGCTCAAAATTCAACACAAAACTTCAAACAAAAAATTCTTCATAAGTCTAAATTCATCCTAAAAGTCATCCCTCAATTTAATCTAAAATATTTCAGTCTTAAGTTTACACCAATATATCAGCCTAAAATTTAGCCCAATATGCAGCCAAAATTTACTCCAAATTTGGTCTAAAATTTAACCGAAATTTGACCTAAAATTAAGCTTGACCAAAACAGAATTAATTTTGCTTGTTCATATAGAACCAATAAAAAATTCATTGGTTTAATTAACCTTTATTTGTGCTACTGGTAATTAGACATTGATTAGTATAAAGAAGGCGGGATTTAAAATAATTAGAATTGTAGAATCTTTTATTCGTTTGATTTTAGTTAGTTTTGGTGGTTTCTCAAACTGTGGGGTACGACTTAAAATGTTTTTACCCAAGAACATATTACGTGTCCTCTTGGATACTCTTTGAGCCAGGAAAGGATCTCCCACTTGGGTGCTTTAGTCAGGTTGAGCCAAAAAATGACCAAAAAATTTCGTTGGCCCAAAACTATTTTTCCCAACGTTTTGAAAGTCCCTGAATCCGAAAAAGCAAAAAAAAAAAAAAAATTCGTCCATCTGCCTGGATGTCTGTCTGAACCAATAATGGTATCTCGAGAACGCCTAGCAAACATGTTTGCAACTTTAATTAAACAAAATGAAATTTTATTCAACGCCACAAATTTATTGACTTGAAATGTAAATCTATAGTTTTCCTAACCAACAAATCCTAATTTTAGAATCCCTAGTTCTAAACTGAAAAAAATTGTAATTTCTTCACTCTGAATCTTGGAGTATACTAAAAATTTTAATATTTAACCTAACAGTTCTAATATTCAATATACAATAAATTCCATTCTAATTTCTCAGCCTCCATATTTTAGTCTCTAAAACCAAATTCTAATTTTCAGGTGAAGCAATGTGAACGTCAATGGAGTGAATCCCTTATAATAACGTTGTCTTCCTTAAATATTCTATATATAGAGGTGCAGCCAGGATGCTAAAAACTACTAATAATTTATTAGTATATGTTGGGTTCAGTGGCACAATTTAGTTTGATCACGCAAACCTTTTCAGTTGTAACTTATAATAATAGCAAAGTCACAGAGTGCACAGGTAATTAAAGAAACAAGGTTTCGATTAAGTAGATGAACAGCTTATAACAATATAGATTAATCTAAGGAAAAACCCATCCAGGGTTCGAAAAGGAGCCAGTTATGTTTTTATATGAAGCAGTACAGCTGCATTTTTCATAGAACTCGAGCTTCTATAGGTCATGCTGCAGTCCTCCCCCATGACTTGAACGGTGGAAAATAAGACTGTTTATGTTTATTGAGACTTTGTCCTAGTTAATACTCATTTCACAAATTGAACATAGTCTTAGTTCTTACAATATAATCTTTTGTAACACCGACCAATTTGGTGGTCTAAGGTCTTAAATTGATTTGTCTGCAAAATATTGTCTGTTTTACACTTTCTTATCGAGAACTACCTAATAATCAAATTTTAAAAAGTTAAAATTTTATTCATTTACATGATAGCAATTCTATTCCATTCAAGCAAATTACGAAATTTCACAGAATTTCATTTTCTTAATATGAATATTAAATAATCTAAATTTGTATAAAGCTCATTCCCTTTAAATTTGATTTTAAAATCTTATACTAAGAAAGAGTGTCACTGCCACAATGAGGTGTGAATATCAGGCTTACTACTTAGCTTTGATCAGTTGTAAAGGTTCAGTAATATTCAATGAAATTTCTCTATCGACCATAAAGTATTCGTAAAAACTTCCTCCTCTTTGAGAAGAAGAACCTCGAATTTAGGTAAAGTAATACAATATTATAGACATAGGTGACTGCTAATGTCAGTTTGTAAAAATAAAGAACAACAACTTTTTTGCTTAGAAGACAACAATTCTGCTGTCAATAAAACAATAGAAATATTTTTTCCTATCTATTAATTTCTTTTTTTCACTTAAAGTGAGAAAACTCGTCTTCATATTCATTCATCTTAACAAAAATAATAACACAGGCAATCTAAGAAGTGTCGACAAAGAGTGTAGGTCATATAATAATCATAATGAAAAAGCAGCATTCATTTTAAAAGGAAGCATGTCAAAAAGGGTGTCTGATCATAATGGAATAATGGAATTTTCTATTCCAATTTTCTTTTTTTTTTTTTGTACTCTCTCCTATCTATAATTACTATTATTGTCGAGTAATCTTATTAAATTTTTTTTATGTGCTTTAACTTAATTTACGGGAAAATTAAATAAAAAGGACAAGAATGATAAATGAAAATGATTTTGTCGTTTCCTTCGTATTTTGCACCGTATATACATATGTACATAGAAGTACAAAGTACAATGTCGAAATCGAAACATTACTACATATTTGACTAACGCACGGATGAAGGTTTAATATAAGACCTTGTACTGTAAACTGTACGTTTTGAAGAGTATTTTTACGCGCTATTGTGTTATCTGTCTGTTTTGATTAGACAAAAAAAAAATGTTTTCATTTTTTTATTACGATAAATAAGGAATATGTAAAAGGAAATTGATTGTTGTTAAGAGGCGGCAGCGGGTATTATTTTATGATTTTTGTTCTTATCTATGTTATAATAACATTTTAGTATAAAATTTGAAATTGAGGGAAAAGTTTTTTGTTTATGATTGTGCCAATAAATTAATTTTCTAATGATTACCTTTAGTTAATAGAATTGTATTAATATATACGTATACAGGAAGCACACTAATATTTAACATCACCCGTTCTAATATAACATCGCAATATTACAAAGAAGGAAGTTCTTAAATTCCATGTATACAGAAGGCGGAATAATGATTATATGTATATACTTTACATGATCACAGTAATTGCTGTTTCACAGCATCTGTAATTAATCATATTTCTGTACCGTCAGTTCGTTATTTTGCCTTCCAGCTATACTCGCTAGACGAGCAAAATATAATTTATACAACTTTTTTTTTTTTTTGACAATGATTTTATGTATAACAGTTTTATTATGTACATATATAAACCTTTAAGCACATATTTAAATAAACGTGTTACAAAACTTTTTTATATACAATGCACTGTCACAATGTTAGTGTAGTTAACCTATTATGAATACCCCTGTGTGTATAGCTACACGAAATATACGAGAAGGTAGATAAATCGCGTGACAATTGATCAATTTTCAAATAATTTATCAAATACAAAATGTTTCGAATTTATTTACAAACTTCAAAACATTACTACAGTTCAGGTAGAAAATTAATTTTTCATATTTTCCGGTATAGAAAATTAAATTTTTTTTTTTTTTTTTTTATTTATTTATTGGAATACATTTTTCACATCAAAATATGTGTCATGTCACATGGGAGAGATTGTTATTTTTTCTGTTAATTGGTTCCAAATATAAATCCCTTAAATTGTAAATATTGATATTTTTTGATGATCGGAGAGATTTTAAGAAGAAACGAACTTTCCCACTTTTTCTATCCTAATCCCTCCAATTAATATAAAAATCTCATTTGTGATATGTATGTCGACATTAATGCCTACACCTGTACTTAATTTCAAATTAATATCTAAATATGAATTATAATTTCTCGCTCTCCTTAGTATTATATTACTCCTATTAATGTATTAGCACAGAATACAACCAGAAGAGACATAACGCTGTTTTTGTGTGGACAAATTTGGACTCACTTTTTGACCTTGATTTGCCGAAGGTAAAAGAAAGTTGGGTTATGTATTCTTTGGTTTACCGGTTTTGATTTGAAATAATAAAAATTGAGAATCCTTAACAATGTAGTTAGTGAAATTATTTGACAAGTAACTACTATAATATTCAAAAATAATTATACTTCAATGTCCAAAAAAGAAGGTAATATGAAAAAAAAATTTGGTCCACGCAATGTCTATTCTGGTTACTCTTTCTTCTGTGGTATTAGTATTAAGTATATTTTGAATTAAATAAATGATGGATGGTCGTTCTCTTGTTTTTGGACCACCGTCGCAGCAACATCTTATTTTGTATGGATACAAATTATTCGCGACAGATTATTTGGCGACGAGAATAAAATATTTTTTTAAGTTGTGCAAAGGATAATAATTCTGTAATATATTTATAAAATTATTTATAATACATTGGTAAGCATATAGTTAAATATTACACGGATAATTCAAAGTGAATAAATTGAAACAATACAGTTACATTTAATAAGTGAATAAATAATTGCGCATAAATTGGCACTTGTTAAAATTGCATTGACGAAAAGTCAACAACAACAAAATGTCTGCTGAGGCAATAAAACCGTTCAATCCAGAATTACATTTAATTGATGACTGGATTGAGAGATTGGAATTATTTTTTTCAATTAAAGATTTGAAAAATGAGAAAAAGCTGTCATGACTTTATTTTACATACATTGTATTTTACATACATTGTATTAATAGGAGATTTGGGTCATGCTCAGTTAAAAGTGTTATTAAGTCTTTCAAAATTGACTGACAAAACTTATCAAGAGGTATAATTACGGTTCTTAAAAATCATTATGCACCGGAAAAAATTGAAATTTCGGAACGTTTTAAATTTTATAAACGTAACCAAGAACCTCAAGAATCAGTGCGCGATTACGTCATAGCTCTTCGGAAGTTAGCAACCTCCTGTAATTTTGGCGATATTTTGCAATCAGCGTTGCATGATCGATTAGTGTGTGGACTTAAAAATGGAGTTATTCAATCTGCATTGTTGCAAAAGATAGAATTAGATTTCGAAACAGCACAGAAAACAGCAGTAGCAATGGAACTAACGGAGTCGGAATTCAGAATGATGCAACCACAAAGTATATCGGTGTCGAAAATTAAGTCGTTCAAAAGCACGAGGTCCATAAAACCGCAATTAAGTAATAGTCAAGTGTCAAAAAGTGGAAGGTACCATAATCATCAATATTGTCCAACTCGTTATTGGAAGTGTTATGTATGCGATATTAAAGGTCGTACTGCTAAGATGTGCAGAACTAGAAATCAAAACAGGGCAAAAGTGCACAATCTGAATGTACAAGAAGATGACAACAGTGATGAATCAGAAAATGACGATGGTGATAGTGGTGAGGTGGTAAACAATTTTAGAGCGACAGCGTTGAGATCTATAAGTTGGTCAAAGTAGAATTTTGTGAATTTCCGGAAATAAACATGACATTTGTGCAACGGGAATATCAAGAAGTGGAAAACATCAACAATGTTGTAAACATTGCATCTTCAGCGTTGGACCCTATATTAGTAACAATTAATATTAATAATAAATTAATTAAATTAGAAGTGGACACTGGTTCAGCTTTTACAATTTTCTCATATAATTCATATAAATTTCTTTTTCCAGATGTGTCGTCGAGTCCATGTGGTGTAAAACTACAGTTAGTGAACGGTGAATTACTGGAAGTGATCGGTAAAATTCCAGTTACGGTCAAATTTCATGGAAACTTATTCAGATTGGGCATCACAGTCGTCAAGTCGAATCACTCGTTTACACCGTTACTTGGAAGAGATTGGATGGAACTAATAATGCCAGGGTACCGTGAGTTAATTATAAAATTAGATTATTCGGAATTTTACAAACAAAATATTGTTCAAAACGTGAATGGTGTAGTAAAATCCAATTCAGTCATGTCACATCAGTCAGCCATTAATACCTTGTTCAAAAATTATGGAAAAATCTACGAAAACAAATATAAAAGTGTATTTAATTCTGAAGATAATAGTCCCATAAAAAAGTTTGTCGCGGAAATTAGAGTACAAGAAAAAGCAATTCCAAAATTCTGTAAATTTTATGATGTTCCATTGGCATTAGAAAAAAAAAGTTGAAGACGAAATCAAACGTCTCGTTAATGCGAAGATCCTTAGTCCTGTCAAGTTTAGTCGTTGGGCAAGTCCAATTGTTTGTGTTTCCAAAGCTAATGGGGACTTACGGATATGTTGCGATTAAAAGGTCACTGTCAACAAGGTATTGGATGCAGATCAATATCCGTTGCCAAAGATAGAAAACATTTTTGCAAGTCTCGCCAATAGTGAAATTTTTTGTGTATTACATCTCATTGGCGCTTATCAGCAAGTAGAAGTCTTGTCTAAGTCAAGAGAATTTCTCACTGTTACCACTCACTTAGGATTATTCGAAATGAATAGGCTGCCTTATGGAATTGCATCGGCACCAGCTATTTTTCAATCGATTATGGACGAAATATTGAAAAATATTTTGGGTGTGTCTTGTTATTTGGGCGGAAAGAATGAATTTGATTGTCGGATAAAGTTAAAAAAAGTTCTTAGTAGATTTCATGAGTTTAACGTGAAAATTAATTTGTCCAAAAATCCGTTAAGTATTTAGGGCACACTTTGTGCAAAAACGGAATCAGTCCTGATACAAATAAAATATCGGCAATCGTAAACGCTCCACAGCCCCGAAATATCACGGAGCTCAAGTCATTTCTCGGACTAGTTAGTTTTTATTCGAAGTTCATACCGAACAAATCACATGAGCTTCATATTTTATATAATCTTTTGAAGAAAGATTCCCAATTCATTTGGTCCAAAGAGTGTGATGAAACGTTTCAAAAATGTAAGAAATTATTGACGTCAAATAATTTATTAACTTATTTTGACCAAAACAAACCTATAATTGTGACTTGCGATGCGAGTGCGTATGGATTGGGAGCAGTACTGTCACATGTGATAGATAATAAAGAGAGGCCAGTATGTTTTGCCTCCTCAACATTGTCACCTTCAGAAAAAAATATGCACAAATACAACGTGAGGCATTAGCACATTAGCAATTGTATTTACCATCAAAAGGTTTCACAAATATTTATATGGAAATGAATTTTTTCTCGCTCTCCTTAGTATTATATTACTCCTATTAATGTATTAGTATTAAGTATATTTTGAATTAAATAAATGATGGATGGTCGTTCTCTTATTTTTGGACCACCGTCGAAGCCACATCTTATTTTGTATGGATACAAATTATTCGCGACAGATTAATTTGAAAGGTTCATTTTAGTAAGAAGCCATGGGCAAAAAACAGGCAAAACCATTTCACAATTAAACGGGAGATAGACAATGTTAATAAACCGCTTTGCCAAATATCCAGGTGCCTAGTGCTCCGCGTATGCATACAAGCGTTGTGATGATTTTACATACATTTTTCATTCGCAGTTTCATACATCACCCTTTCACTATGTTCCCTGTTTAAATGGAGAAAAAAAGCAATTTGAATTGTGCATGCAAGCGAGAAAATTAAATGAGAGGAAATTATGTTATTGTGTTGCTTCGGTCAAAACCTTGTTTAACCACTCTTTTGCGATTGTGCCTTTGTTTTAATATTCAATAAAACAAATCAATATTTAAAATGATCAAGTCCAAACCCAAAAGTTTTTTAAATTTGTTTTAAATTATCTTTCCAAAATTTTACTTTTTAAGTTGAGCTTGTTTTTTGGGAAATCTAAGGTTTATCAAGTTGATAGTTGATGACAAATCAAAATTAAAGATTCGATACATAAGAACGATTGTAAATAAAATTAAATGCATTTTCCAAAAATGGCTGCAAAAATTTCTAAATGGCAAACCACTCAGCATCTGAATTTTTGCAAATTTCGACAATTATTGAAAAACACGATTATTCACAACAAATTTCGATTATTCCCGGAAAACTACGAACAAACTTAAGATCATTATGAAAATTAAGAAATCACTAAGAATCTCGAATAATTTCGTAACGTTCAATTCCGGAAATTTAGATTGTTCCAGAAATCTCGTATTTCAACAACCTCATCTCTATGTAAGAACATATAGCTCTATATGCTTAATCGATCTCCAAGCTGTCAAACAATTTATATTATTTAATACTCAACAATAAGCAAATAATAAATAAACTTGAAACATCGACGGGAAAAATCTTATAAATATCGAAAATATTGAGTTATCACTATAATTCTGTTACATAACACATCTTCTACGCTCAGCGCTGCTTTTTTTTTGGCTTTGGCTGCGATTTAGCAAAAAGGGTCTACTGAACTATTTATGTTTAGCAGTAATTTTGTCAACTTCAGTTTTAGTTAGAGTATCCAATATCGATTATCGAGTATTCGGATATTTGGTACTTTTTCAAATACTAGACTACACGGGTAATTCCGCGAGACCTTATTCCACCGAAAATTTTGCTATGAAGAAATTAATCCCATTTTGAGTTTGAATTATGTTGTGGAGTGTGGAAAAGAATTAAATCGATGCGACATAAATTCAAATTTATCGACGAAATTAATTTATTTTCCGGATGAATTTAACCCCGTCGATAAACATGAATTAAACGGAAATGTCACACATTCATTATATCTTCAAAAAATTTGTACTTCAACAATAGATTGAAATGAATTTAACGTATTATCACAGATAAGAATAGACAGATGTGGATCTTGTATGGGCCATATTTACAATCCAAATTTCAATACCAAATTCCAATCCAAGCTGTTTAGACCAGGACGTATATATAATTTACATTTCTATCCCTTTTTATCCTTTTTACCCATGGCCATGGCTATTTTTATTACATCAAAACAAATGTATACAAACGAAACCCAAAAACGGAATGCTTTGTATTTGTTTTCATGTAATAAAAATAACATGGGTAAAAATGATAAAAAGGGATAGAAATGTAAATTATATATAAGTCCTGGTCTAAACAGATTGGATTGGAATTTGGTATTGAAATTTGAAATGTAAACATGCCCAATACAAGATCCACATCTGTATATTCTTATCTGTAGTATTATTGTCAAACTGGTACAAATAAATTAAACAAGTAACAGTTTATTTTCATTGTTCTTTATTGCGAATTTAATTCATAGTTAAAAATGGATTAATTTCGAGCGGATTTAATTCAGTTTTTTTAAAAATTGATGTCGCAAAATTAATTCATGGTTCAAAGAGAATTAATTTCGCGTCGAAAATGGCGCGAAATAGTTCATTATTGGCGGCAGAATTAATTCCTGCGGACTTAATTCACGGAGCTAAAAATTAATAAAAATTAATTAAAATTCGTTAACCTTTTTGTCTGAGGATAATGTTTTGGACTCTTTGGTTTTTTTAAAGTTGTATTATTTAATTATAAGGAAATATTTTGAATATTTTTTGTCTAATTCTTCACTTACATGGAGGATTGTCAAATGGATTTGATATATTCATGATAAAACACAATTTAATTGGATTCAACTAAATTTAAGCTTGCATAAGGATTTAACTTGTTTGTGGGAATCAAAATGAGTAGTTTATTAATCCAAACATTCAGGACCAGGGCTAGATTCTATGGAAAGTCAACTATTTTAACGAATTTACAAGAACATATCAATTGTCACTTGATCAGAATTTAGCCCCAGGTGGGGCAATACGACGGCATGAGTTTTGTTAAGGAAGATGGCATTAAATGATCATGGTAGTAATATTGAATAAAATGCCATTGCCCCATATAAAATATCATACCGTTAGTTTGATTTTAAATTTCGTCAGTCGGGAATAACCTGCGATTTTTTTTAGATGGTTTAAAACATATTTTGTATGTTTTCTAATAACCAGGTACCCGGATAAACCGAACATTTAAATAAATAAAAAGTGTTTGACTACCCGAGTACTTCGAAACTCGAGTAATTTTGATACCCTAGTTATAGTTAATCGTGTTGCGTACTTTTTAGTATAAAGTTCCAGTAACTAGGCCCTATTATAGAGGGAGCTAGCAGAAGTAATTTACTCGGGCACCCAGTACAAATTGCCTTAAAATTGTATACCTTTTGTACCTTTTTTCTCGTCTTGCGATTTGCTAAGTTATCGAATATTTACCCATCATCGAAAAATATAGACCAATTTTCTCGGAACTCTTTATAGTTTACCGACCAGTAGCCTTATTCTATACAAAATAAGATAATGTTTACACGTGATAAACAGTGAACGAAAAGAGAATCGAAAAACAATTTAATGTAATTTTAGTAAAAAATCACAAAGTTTACCCGTTTTCACGTTTACACATTATCTTATTTTTTACAGAATAAGGGTGCTGATTCAACAAGCAGATCCACCAACATTTGAAAATCTCTGAAAGTCTAAGTATTGATTTTGCGGCTGCTGCAAAGGTCGTTTGCAAATTAATATTAGTTTTGCAGGTTATTCCAGCGATGAACCCTATTTATTGTTCAATAAATGTGTAAACAAGTAAGATTTGATCGAAGTAGTTAAAAACGTCCCGTGACTCACCTTCTAGGTTTACAATCAGAGTAAATAAGATCGAAATTCGTTTTAAACAAGCACGATGCGATTTGTCATCATGTCTTTGATCGTAATGAATTTGAAAACTGGGAAGTCGTCCAACAACATTGCATTCTATAATTAATGTCATGAAAAATTGATTTTGAAAAAATTAAAATAGGTATAATGTTGTTAATTACAAAGGCTCCAAACTACTGCTCCCTTCATATTTAATAGCTCCTGCCGGTAGCTGATCGTTTTTAGCTAAACTCGTTTTGCCGAACCACAGTGTTTCGAGAGTATTGGGATCCAACAATTTATTAGGGCTATTTTTCAAAATACATTATGAATCTTGACCGTGGGTGAAATAATTTGAATTTCTGTTGAAACAATTTTCAAGCTTTGGTGTTCATTAAATTATCGTTAGATTAGTAATAGGGAATTGGTTAAAGGGAGATATTAAAATAGATTTGAGGTAGGGATTATAAATTTAGCTTAAATTCAATTATATGAATTAAATTTTTTTATCAATCTTTTTGGCAATGTCTTTAATTATTTGAACCCTACATTGAATTTGATATTAATTATTATTATTCATCTCATTTCGG
The DNA here is from genome assembly GCA_958295665.1 of Tipula vernalis. NCBI lineage: Eukaryota > Metazoa > Arthropoda > Insecta > Diptera > Tipulidae > Tipula > Tipula vernalis. The sequence continues at coordinate 347,648,651 of OY282559.1, forward strand.
TTTCGTAATTATTATTCATCTCATTTCGGTTATCTAAAGTTATAAATTATTGTACCAGTATAGAATGCACTCTCGTTGAGTACTGGTGGTGATAATTAAATAATAAAAATAAATACTATATTGTTTAAATATTGTAATCATAAAGGAATAATTAATTAATTATAAATTAATAAAATAAAATAGTTGTGCGTGTGTTTTATTTATCACGAACACATAAATCGTATAGTCGATGGAAAATATCGACACCCCGACATACGATATTGGTGACCTTTCGACGTTAATCTAATAAAACTAACGTTTTATCAAAAATTTCAACGTGGTTGCAGACTTGCAGTAAACCAGTGGCTGTGTTCCGGATAATATTAATAAATTAAGCCGTGTTTACGGACGTGTGGTACGATATTATCGTGCCGCACAACAGGTACGTACTCAAAATTGCTGTACTTTAAAGCACAAAACTTTCGTGTAATTTTATTAAATTATAGAAAATCATCGAGAATATATTTTCGAAACATCATAACGGTCACGATATTTGTGATAAAACCAATTGCGCCTACGAGATAATAGTTTGCTGATCGGATTGCAACATTGCAACGTGTTGTCTCAACCAACAGGAGCCAAACATCAATTTTTCAGTCAATTGTCTACCAGTTTGAGTAACTGCAACGTGCTTGTGCTAAACCAACTAAATTAACAAACAACATTTGGAAAGCGGTAAAGAAAAAATCAGCCGAAGTAGGGGCAAATTGATAACATCAAATATTAACGGTACTGAGCATCATTGGAATACACGAGTGTTTGGAGTTCCATAGTTTACAACTTTAACATCAGATTAGTATAACATTTTATTTTTAATTAATTTTGTAAATTTAACGTTCACCACTATTGTGCAAAATCTAACTTTATCAATTTAAAATTAATCGGGATCTTATTAGATACGTTATCGTGATACATATTATTGATCGAAAATTTCCTTTAGTGGAAGTCAATTTCAATATTCGTTTTTCTTGCTATCGTGGTAATTTTATTTTCATATACAAACTTAATATGTCGGACGACGATAAACCTACAGTTAAGGAAAATACTGAAACCATCGCAAGAGTCAAAATGCCAAATTTTTTGCCAGAGCAACCCTATGGCTTGGTTTGCTTTACTAGAATCTACTTTTGTGATAAACAATATTAAATCCGACGATTTGAAATACCAACATGTCTTCACGGCTCTTCCAGAAGATGTAATCAATTCGCTTACGGCGGCAGATAAAATTCAAGAAGTCGAAAGATCGCAAGCTTTAGGGGAGGTCAGAAACATTTCAAGTTCCTCTATTGTTTCAACAATCGAGCAATTAATCGACAAAAAGTTTGCACAGTTATCCATTGCTTCAACTTCCCAAGCGTTTAATATGGGCAGACAACCATTTCGAAATGATCATAGTACAAATCGAAATCTCAATTCACCTCATCGAAACCGATCTAAATCAAATCATACTCGAAGTAATAGTCAGGTAGCACGATACCCTTATTGCTATTATCATTTCAAATTTGGCGCAAAAGCAAGAAATTGTATGAAACCGCAGAAAAACAGAATATATTCTGTTTTCTGTGATGAAACCTTGCGATTTCAAAGATCCTAATAACCAAAAAAAACTAGTACCGTCCCCTGTTTACGAGGCAAACAGCGGTAACTTGTTATCACAGCGTTTATTCATAAGGTGTAAGGAAACTAAATTAATATTTTTAATCGATACAGGGGCCGATATATCGGTAGTACCTCTTAAATATTTCCCTCGTAGAAACAAAAATTCAGATTACTCTTTAGCCGCAGCTAATGGTTCCAATATTTACACATATGGAACTCAGTTACTAAATATACATTTTTGGTTTACGAAGAGTATTTTCGCACTGTTTCGTAATTGCATCCGTTAATCGACCCATTATTGGGGCAGATTTTTCTTAGTATAGATTTAATATTCTGGTAGATCTTAAACGAAAAATGATACTAGATTCGAAAACATCACTGTAAGTAACAGGTATCACAGCATCGGCAGATAGCCCGACTCCCAAGCATTACAGCATCGAAAATAAATTTGGAGTATTGCCTCAATAATTATCCAATTCTTACTGTATCTACTGACTATAGTGCTCCTGTTAAACACAAGGTAGTCCACTATATTCACACAAAGGGTCAGTTACCATTCTGTAAACCTCGACGTCTAGATGAGAATAAATAGCGAAACACGAGTTTCAACATATGATCAATTTGGGAATCTGCTAATATTCATCATCATGCGTATCGTCTCCTTTGCATCTCGTTGAAAAGAAAGACAATAATGATTGGAGGCCATGTGGTGATTACCGCCGGTTAAATGCATGTACGAGGCCCGACCGGTATCCAATCCCGCACATCCTTGATTTTACGATGAGACTGAATGGTAATACTGTGATCTCCAAAATTGATCTTGTACGAGCGTACCATCATATACCCGGACCTTTAGATAACATTCATAAGACGGCCATAACTACACCATTCGGACTCTTCGAATTTCGAAGAATGCCTTTTGGGCTAAAAAATGCGGCCCAGTCTTTTCAAAGATTTATCGATGAAGTACTACGGGATTTAGATTTCGCTGACGCGTATATTGACGACATTTTGGTAGCCAGCCGTAACGAAGAAGAACATATATATCATTTAGAACAAGTGTTTCAGCGGTTAAGTGATTTCGATGTTAAAGTGAAAGTTTCAAAATGTGAATTGGGAAAGCAAACTCTCGAATTTCTATCTCACGTTATTTCGAAAAATGGAATAGTGCCTTCTAATCATCGAGTGGATGCAATATCTGCTCTTCAACCACCGAAATCTATCAAAGAAATTCAGAAGATTTTAGGAATGATAAACTATTATCATCGATTTCTTCCGAACATTGCTGACATTCTTGCTCCTATCCATACACATTTAGCGGAATTGCATAAGCTCGGTTACGGTTACACTGCTAGCTCACCCAATTAGTGATGCAAATCTGAGTGTAACAACAGATAGTTCGAGTGTTGCCATTGGTGCAGTGTTGCAACAATTTAACCCTGAGAACAATATTTGGGAACCACTTTCGTTTTTCTCTCGAAAGCTGCAAGCAGCAGAAACCCGATATTCTGCGTTTGATCGCGAGTTGTTAGCTATATACTCATCTATAAAACATTTCAGGAATCTAGTAGAGAGTCGACAATTTTATGTGTTTACTGATCACAAACCTCTCGTAACTGCAATAATGTCCAAGACGGAACGAAGCCCTCGCCAAACGAGGCATTTAGAGTATATAACACAATTCACCAATAACATTCAACATATCAAGGGTAAAGATAATTATGTCGCTGATTATCTTTCTCGATCATGTAGCACCGACAACGCAGTAATCGAACATACTGGAACAGATATCGGGAAACTTATTTCTGAGCAAGAAAATGACGATAAACTGAAATCGATCGTCTCCAACTCAGATAAAAATAAATGGAAAATGGAAAACGTTATTCTTTCAAAATCAGATAACAACATTTGGTGCGAAACTTCATTAGGAAAGAATCGCCCGTATATTCCAAGTTCGATGAGAAAAGACATTTTTGATACTTTGCACAATTTATCACACCCCAGAATTAGGGCCACAAGAAAATTAATATCATCACGATATTTTTGGCCAAGTATGAATATCGATGCAGGATATTTTGCGAAAAATTGCATAAACTGTCAAAAGTGTATAGGCACGTAAAATCCTCCATACAGCCTATAGTTCCACCCGAAGGTCGTTTTGAACACATCCACATGGATTTGGTAGGCCCTCTTCCTTCGTCGAATGGTTGCTCGATCGTTTATCCGATCAATGTTGCTCGAACGTTTATCCGAGAATATATTTCTCGTTTCGGATGCCAGCAAGAAATTACTACGAATCAAGGGGTTCAATTCGAATCCAAACTGTTCGCGGAATTAAATAAAGTTATAGGATGTCACCGAATCAGAACCACAACATACCATCCTGCAAGTAATGGTATGATAGAACGCGTACACAGGCAGCTGAAAGAATCTTTGAAAGCTAGGTGTAACACGGTTAGCTGGACTGATGAATTACCTCTCGTCTTATTTGGAATGCGAACCTCTATAAAGGACGATTTGAAATGTCCAGCAGCAGATTTGTTTTATGGACAAGCATTAAAGTTCCAGGTCAACTCGTAGTGAAATCGTTTACCTATGAAACTGTTAATCCATCAAACGTTGTTGATAAAATACGAGAATATATGCGTAATTTGAAACATCAGCCACCTCGTATCTCTAGTCAAACTCAAACTTATGTTCCAGATGATTTAAATACGTGCGAATATGTATTAATTCGAATGGATCGAGTTAAAGTCGGTTTAGAACCTCCTTACGAAGGTCCTTTTGAGGTAGTCCATCGATTTCGGAAAATGTTTGTCATAAATGTGAACGGCAAACATCAATCTAATTCCATAGACAGATTAAAGCCTGCTTATAACATCACATCTCTAAGTTCTACAAAGGGCGAAACTAAATACAGAGTTGCTTTTCACGAGCGCACCATTATAAACCATTCAAAGTATGATTGTCGTTTCTACTTTTGACATATTACGTGTATTTTTCGAAAGTTAATACTTATTGGCTTTCACTGCGTTCATCTGGAGAGGGGATTATGTAGTGATCAAATAATAATTTGAACCCTAAATTGAATTTGATACTTCGGTCACTGTACAAAATTATATATCGATGACGTAATTATTATTCATCTCATTTCGGTTATCTAAAATTATAAATTATTGTACCAGTATAGAATGCACTCTCGTTGAGTACTGGAGGTGATCATTAAATAATAAAAATAAATATTATATGGATTAGATATTGTAATCATAAAGGAATAATTAATTAATTATAAATTAATAAAATAAAATAGTTGTGCGTGTGTTTTATTTATCACGAACACATAAATCGTATAATCGATGGAAAATATCGACACCCCGACTTACGATAGCTTCTTTAATGGCCCACCATAGAGTTGTTGCCTATTTTCCTTACCGGCCACAGATATCTTAAGGTTCGGGGATTGAGATCGGGGATTGAGATCGGGGATTGTGCTGGCCAACTCAAGGGCCATCCCAGGGGCATATTGTCTTCTGAAAAAGAGCACATCATATTTTGGAGGATATCATTCGTTCACTTTTCTTTGCCGTTTTCACCTCTTTCAAGGGATTAAATCTGACTCTATTTGGTGGTACTAGAACGAAGTATAACTACCACACAATGGATGTCCCATCAATTATCAATTACTGAATATCAAGTTATTGTTTTATTTTATTGCTTTTGCTAATTTTCTGATGAATATCTTTTCCACGTTAACTTAAAAGATGCCGTTTAGTTTTGTAAAAAATGTATAGTCCAGGAGCCCCTAAAACTGTTGCGTCTTGCGCGACTGCGCAGCTCGTACACACCCCGTGCTGGCCCTGACTACACTTTACAAATTTAGAGTATGTTAGCTATCCTTGGTATGATTATATTTATAGAGGGCTCTGGTAATATCGAGAAACTACAATAGACTCAAATGATCTCTCAAATTCTAGAGTAATCTCGATATTCTCAATGCGATTCAAAAGCAAAAATCGATATTTCTCCTAAAAATAGCTGAAATTTGATAATTTTGAATAAAATCTACATTAATTGAAATACCTCGGATTTCGAGAATTTCACCTTTAGCTCAAGGCTACACTTAATACAATCCAAACGAAACTTTAATAATCTCGCAAAATCTATAAAAACTTCCAAAATTTCTAGATGTATAAAATAATCCAATCCACATTACGAGTATGAAGTCAGAGAAATGTCAAAAGTTTTTTTCGAAAGTCACGCTCAAAACGAGATGCGATATCTGCTATTTTAAATAATACGGATTTCGCTTCCACTTTGCCAGCCAACAGGAAAATTTAAAAAATAAAAAATATTTCATGGTCAAAAAATTGAGCCTTACCTGGTCTCTGTGCCAGTAGATGCTGTGCTATAGTCTAAGGGCAATTTTATAATCTAGTTGACATGACATTTTTGAATTAATTGTATAAATCTCTTAGAGCTTTTTACTGTAACTCTACAGAGACCACTCGAACCATGTTTATAACGTATTGTTTGAACGTTGCAGGTGCTCAACACAAGGATAATTTTATAGACAATCGTGTTTAGGTCTGTCATGCAAGTTTCAATTAATTAATTAGATCTTCCCGCAGTCAGGATCGCGCTGTGGTAAATAACTCTCGATAGTAAAACGTAATTTTGGAAAAAAATTTGCATGGATAAAAACTTGCAACTGCTATTAAAACAAAAAAATGAAATAGGATGAAAAAGTGATTTGTTCATGATAAATACAACTTCCATTATTTGAATAAGCGAAATATAGTCAGTCTTACAATATACAACTTGCTACAGCTGCCACCAATGAGACTAGATTTTGAAAACGAAAACAAACAATAGAATACAACATTTTGACCTATTCAATTGTAATGAAATAATGAACGGGCGGAAAATTTGCCAAATCAATCAACAAGGGTTGACATATCAGATATAAATGCGTTAGCCATATGTTTGGTTCGGAAGTTCGATTGTAAGATTCCATAAATATACAATTACTAATTAAAATTAATACGATCGGTTCTTAGAATTTGCCCGAAATCTCGATTTTGTTATTTCTGACCCATATTCCATTCCCTTTTTGTTTATGTATATGAAAAAGTCTAACTTTTAAATTATTGATTGATTTTCTCCCTCTCTATCTCTATCTAATTAAGATTGATCGAAAAATCGAATTAAAAATAATCTTGTTTACCAATTTTACCTGAAAATGTTGACATATTGAGTTTACATTCAAAAAGAAAAATCACCAGATTGTAAACAAATTAAACGAGTCACACATTAAAATAATTTGGAAAATCAAGATTGATATTTCCAACCATCATAAAAAAAAAAAAAAAAAAATGTGTTATAATCGTGTGTGACATGTGTCAAAAGGGAATTTGGAATATTATTCAGCAGATCGATTATTTTGAAGCTGTTTTTAGTCTAGTGGGTAATAAGTGTCATCAACATCATATAACGGAAATTAAAACAAAAAATGGTAAAAACCTGCCAGCCAAAATCACAAAAAAAATGTAAATAGGGCAAATCAGGGGAATCGGTCAAAAATCTAGTCGATATAGTTTTAAATAAACAAAAACATTGAAATATCAACAAATAACCTCATCATGATTTTCTATTTTTAGCGTGTATTTCAATGAAATTAATTCCACCACCCCACACTATATACCCTCGTCATTATTTTAACATCCTTTTTTGGTTGAGTTTTGCATTGTAATTAAAATATTGTTTCCAAACGCGTTTTTCCGGTTTCATATAATATACTCGCATTTGTATATAAAAGTCACACACATTTCATCTTTCTATTTTACATTTCACCACATATAGTTTTGCTCTGTATGCGGGATCTGAATAAAAAAAATGAAAAATCTAGGTCAATAATGAACATATTTGTTTGGTTATAATTTTCCAATGTGGAAATCATCATCGTACATTTATAAATAACAATGAAGACGTTTATTTTGAAATGTATGAATAAAAGAAATTCCATCATACCAATGTTGAATAGAAAATTTATATTCATTCACAATTGTCACATTAGTCGCGCGCGATAATATTTTCCGGTTTCAGTAATAGTGCATGCAGGCAGTGAGGTGTGCTCCGAGGAAATATAAAAATAATGTACCCTCATTTGAACAATAAAATGAGCAAGCACATTTTAATTGCAAATAATTACAGACAAGACATCCTGAACGAAATGTTTCTTTTGTTTTTTTGAAATATTGATACAGAAGCTTTTAAATATTTACAATAATTTCTGTTTTCAATTTTGTTCCTTCCTCAATTCCCAACGAAAAATCTTTTTAAAGCAATCTATTTGTGCTACAATACTAATTCCAGCTAAATTCTTTTAGCATGTCTGTTTAATTATAAACTTCTAAATTTAAAAAGCTTAAATTGAATTTTTTTTTGTTTTTTTAACTACCTAATTGGAAAACTAACTTACAAAAATAAATTTTCTTTCTTTGTTGTTATTGTGATTTTTATTTAATTTTCAAAAAACGACAAAAAAAAATTTCCTTTTTGTTTTGTGTTTCAATTAGTCCTTGTCGTATGTTACAACAATGGGAATATTAGAATTCGGTTATATACTATATGTACGTGCCTATATAAATGTTTTATGGTTTTACCGTTCAAAGAGGTCATCATAATAATACAGTTTGGGGTAAATTTTGTTTCTGGGTATAGTGAATTAATTTGTCGCATAAATGAAAAATAAGATTCGAAACCTAATTACTGTACCATTTAGTATATAATTTGTCAGTGACTGTGTCACGATTAGAATATTTATCCTAACTCTCAATATTGTGTAAAAAAAGTAGCTATCATTCAAATTAATTCTTGAATTTTTTGTTTTGGTTCTCAGTACACATATTCTGTTTGTGTAAAAGCCAAAGCAATATGGGTCCTTTAGAATTTTTAATTAAACACAATTTCACGAAAATAGGTGCTTCGCCCTACTTAGCATTTTACGCTAACATATACAATTTTTTAGAATTGGCATATTAAGAAAAATATGTTACATATTTTTAATCAATAATTAAATTTCGTTTGCTTTAGGTAAAATTAAAACTTAATGAAATATAAAATAATTCAATTATAAATTCAAATTTGTATCCTTTTTGCTCCTTTTTAGCTTTTTGTGTTTATGTAGCTTCTTTGTTGTGTTTTAGATGAGCGGTTAAACCTTTTTTTAACTTTCATAATATTGCGGGTTTAAACTAAACGAGTAAAACAAGTAATTAAAATTATTAGAAAATTTGTAATTGCCAAAAACGACTCAAAATTCATATTTGCAAAAATCGTGGGTATTCAGATGGTTTTAAAATTCTCTCTGTGCATGTACACTGTACAGCTTTATAATATTTTGAATTGCTTTTAAAAAGATGGCATTTGAAAGACATTTTGTTTTGACATGGATCAACATTAACATTATTTGAATAAAAGTCAAAAAATGCCAGAAACTACGGAAGATGGGGGATCTTAGAAATTTCTGAAAGCAATAACAAAAAAAAAATTAGAAGCAATTAGAAGGTAGCTCTGTCAAAATAGTTTTAGACTGAAATGCCTTTTCAGAAGGTAATTCAATCAAAAAATTAAAAAAGTATTCAAATCAAAACTTTTTTGACTGGGATTCTTATTGGATTTTTGACCGAAATACATTTTGTAAATGAGATTCAGTCAAAAACCAAAAGGAATTTCAGTCATAAAATTTCCGATACAAATTCAGTCGAAAAAAAAAGTTTGACTGAAATACCCTTTAGGTATTTGGACAGAACAACATTTTTAAAAAGTATTTTAGTCACAAATTTCTGGACTGAAACACGTTTCGGTTGTTTTGTTTATTTGATTGAAATGCCTTGGTACACCTGTGTTTTATTTGTTCACGGAATGATCGAGCTGCGGTATCATGACATAGTCTCCAGGGACTTTATCCCCAATTTGTGTTTTGGGGATTAAGTCTCCCTTAAGGGAACATTAAACTTTCTCGGTCGATATTTTAATAATTTTTATGGGGCTGATAAATTAATAAAAACACATTTAATAATTTTTCTGACATATGGTATATTTTAAAACTTTGAATACAAGAAAAATTTTTGTTTACAAACTTTTTTAAATGATTTTTTATAGAAGGTTTTTGCAGCCTCATGAAAGCCATTTTGAAAATTTTGATCTACCGGCTCAATGGAACATTAGAAAAAATATATGGTAAAACATACTACGTCAAATTACATTTTTTTGGAAATCATGTTTTAATTTTATGATTTTTAATGTGTAGCAATAATAAAAAAAAAAAATAATATATGACATGATTTTTGTTGTTGTTATTGTTGTTTTTTAAGGTACAGGGTGTCAAAGGGTGTCAAATATTTAAAATTTTCATCCTTTTGCTGTTGTATTTAGTGCTTTAGAAATAAAACTAATTATCTGAAAATTATAAAATTGGGCTCATTTGAAAGATAGATAAATAGGGATTCATCTTTTTGATCTTCATCTGTTTTTTTATCAATTTTTTCCCCATTTAGTTCTAAAATAAGCATTTAAACAAAAAAAAAAAAAAAACATAGGATATAATTAGTAGAATAAAAATAAAATTTGGAAATTTGGGAGTAAATTCAAAAAAATCGTTTCGGCTTCCATTTTGAAAAAGAAGAAATGAAAGAAACAAAATACAACAATAAACAAATGTCGTTGCATAAATTGTTTGTTTTACTCAGTGCCCTCAGTGCCACAATTCAAACCATAAAAATCATACAATTAAAACATGACTTCCGGTCCCATATAAGGAATTTGCGATTTCATGTATTTTCTCCACATAGAAAGTCTAAAAATTGAATAGTCCGTTTTTCCATTAATTTTTTGTCGAATACTTCTTGATATTACTATAGCGTAGCTTCTCATCAAAATTACTAAATTACCAACTGGAATCTCAGAAAACATAGAAAATTTGGGAAACGAAGATTTTATTTTAAATTATTGAAATTTTAAAATTAGAATGGGGATTTCCATTTTCCAGAATATTTTAAAATTAAATCTTCCTTTTCCATAACACTTATTTGTACGAGTAAAACGTAAACTTTGCAGATTTTATTTTCATTTGACTGCATAACATAACATTTGGAGAAAGCATAGTATCTATTTCATATTTTCCAACAATTTTGCACGAAATTCTCCTTTTCAAATGGAATTTCAGTTCAAAAATCCAAAAAACGAATTCCAATAAAAAATGTTTTGACTTGAATGCGTTTTTAGTTTTTTGATTGAACTACCTTCTGAAAAGGAATTTCAGTCTAAAACTATTTTGATTGCGTTTCCTTTAAATTTTTGACGGAAACTCCTTTCCGTTTTTAACAAAAATATTTTTTACTGATACAGATGGACGAATGCTACAAAAAAACAAACCATCGAAAAGGTATTCCAGTCCAAGAATTTATGACTGAAGTACCTTTCAAAAAGGTTGTGTAATCCAATTACTCAAAAGGCATGTCAATCAAAGAGTCCTCTGACCGAGAAACCTTTTTTCCACCTGAAGTTCCTTATAAAATGTATATGAAAAATTTCACGACTGAAACTACTTTCGTCTTTTGACTGAAATGTTTTTAACTGGTATTTCCGGAGCCGTTTCAATTATATTGCATTTGCATTATTACATTTCGCATATTAAAATTAACATAGAAGTAGTCGCAAAATGATAACTATTAAATGATTGCCAAATATTAGATTTTACTGGAGGCAAACTCTTTAATGTAAGTGAATATCGTAATGCATCATGAAGAACAAAAAAAAAATCCAATTAGAGGAAATCCCCAAAAAAATTTAATCGAAAGCACAAACTTAAGAATTGCAAAAACCCAAAATAGAAAAACACAATTTTTCTAATCCCCAAAAAAATTAATTTCAACTATTTACCTGTCAACTGTTAAATTATAACATTTTTTTTTGTTTTTCTAACTATTAGTTTTAAATAATTAACCACTATTAAAATAGAGAACCGCTCAAACTCACTTAACACTAGTTCTCTTTACGCAAGGATAACAATAACTTATATAGAAACCTTTTGTTTTCATATTGTAGTTAATCCAGGTTTAATAGGGTTTCTGGCACTTTGTATTTTTTGCAATTTTTGTGTGGGATTTCTATTTTCGGGAATATGGTAAGTAATTCGGAAAATCGACAAGTTGTTTTTTTACCCTCGATTAGACCAACAGAAAAATCCCAAAAAATCAAGGTTTTTAGTTACAACAAATTTTTGAAAGGTTATTTTAATTAGATTTATTCCTTAGAGGAGGGGCTAGCGCCCCGAACCCTCGCTTTGACAATTTCTTAAAATCTCAATATTAATAGAAATTAGAATGTTTTTCAAAAATTTGTGTTTTTTTTAATAATTATTCACGAAATAAAAAAAATAAAAACTCCTCAAAGCCGCTTAGCATTGGCCCTCTCTGCACAAGGATGACAAGTAAATATGTAGCATTTTGTTATCAAATTATAATTAGAAGTATTTAATAAAAATCAAATGGGGTCTTCTGGAATTTTAATTTGTATTTTTCGGAATTTTCTGGGGGATTTTTTTGGGAAAAATGCTCAAATAAAATGTTTATTTCGTCTGTTTGTTTGAAATAAGCCAATTCTCACTTATCTTCTTAACATAAATTCAGGGACGTATTAGGCAAAGGAAGAAAAACAAAAGGGAAAGTAAATAATTGATATTTCCTTCCTTTTTCTTCCTTTGCCTACTGTACAGGCGAACGATAGCTGTCGAAAACCCTATAGAATTATCGATTATCTGACAAAAAATTGTGAACAGAAGCAGAAAGCAAATTCGCCTTCAACTAAGGATGATTTTAAGGTTTTATACCGTTTAAAGTAGTACACTACATCCGACATTTCTGATGACGTCTTGGGAAAGAATGATAATTCGACAAAATTGTCTGTTCGAGCTTGACACCATTCAATAAATAAGATCAGTTTTTTATAATATGTTATCTAAAATTTATTACATTGGTCAAACCAATTTGCCAAATTATTAGGCACGGTAATATTTTCATTGGTAATATTACCGGTAAAATCGATAATTCTGCGTAATATTATCCAAAGTGGTGTTACCGTATCGGTAACATAAATTAAAACCCAGTTTTTTTCAAATAACTCAACTTGTCTAAATGTAAAAAGAGTTGTGACACCACTGCGTTATACTAACATTCAGTACCTAAGGTTTTATATTTAATCGATTAACTGTTGAGCGTGCAGGAAAATTAACGTACTTTTCACACAACTTCAACCTGCCGAGGTCAAATAAACGTAGTGTGGGTAACGAAGATGAGGCTATTCCTGCGGAACCAAAGACAGATCGATTATCAATCGATGAAGTTGCAGTGGTGTAATAGGTACCCGCAGCCCATGGTTATCGGGGCCCGCGATATTTACCAAGCGTTCGAATATTAGTTCAAAGTTTAGATTAGATGGACGGTACCCTTTGAATGATTGATTGATTGATTGCGATGTACGATCAAGCATTAAGCAAGTCTCCCGTATTATAAATGCGAATACCACACCACTATACCCATGTCACGACACCATTCTTCATGAAGCCAAACCCCGTAAAGAAAGGCTTCACATCGATAACCACATAAGTCTAATAGTATGATATCCGCCCCTGGCCAGGCCGCCGTCGTACACCTTTTTACATATAACAAGATCGAGGGATGGGAAAGGAATGTTAGCAACAAAGACTCAACCCGGTTCCAGACACCTAAGTAGTTGATAGTTAGTAAATTTGTTAGTAATATATTTTTTAGTAATTTTGCACAAGACAATACAATTTTAAAGTTCTTCTACTGCTCCAACCTGTAAGAGAAGACACAATGACAACACAAATTTACTGGTGCCGCAAACTCTTTTTTCTGAAAAGCTGTAAACAACTATTATTATTCCCTCCACCATTTGTTCCATCGGCGGTTGTGAGGGGGCGAGATTTCGTTCCATCATCATGTTCCCATGCGGTCACCCAAATTTGTACTAACTGTAGGTAGTGTTGCTTGACGTTGTTGTTGAAATCGTTGCGTCTCTGCTGTCTCTTCTACTCGCCCCCAGATGGACGGTACCCTTTGAATGGAACATTTTTAGGAAACTTTTTAAAAAAGGCGGTGGTGTACTTTTTAGAGAAAGAAGAAATCGTTCCTGTTGCTATTAAATATTTTGTTAAGACATCGCAATAATTTCGTCTCTGTCGCTGAAGGTGAAGTGAATGTCAGAGCAACTACACGTAATCTGACTGCATAGAAATAAAAATGGCTTTAGGTTCTGACAGATATTTAGATTTAGAAGAAGATTTGCTAAACTTATTTGAAATTAAAACTTTCGACATCAAATGATAACGGTTTTTGTTTACTGGGTTAATTTATTTGTAATATATTTTGTGTACTCCAAATTTATCTCTTTCGCTCTTCAAACTCAACCTTTCACAAATCAAATTCAACCTTTTGCCAAACAAATTAAACCTTTTACAAATCAAGTTTTGATTAGAAAAGGTTGAATTTCTGATAAAACTTCTTTGGCAAAAGGCTAAATTTGATTTGAAAAAGTGAAAAATTGTTGAAACTTGCTTCCTAGAAAAATACCTAACCGCGACGGGGTCCTCATTAGGAGTGTCTTTGTCTTTAGAACGATTTATAGTTTCTCATTTACCGAATCTTTTTTATTACCGATAAACCCGGTTTGTTTTGAAAAACTCTTTTAAATATAAGGAAATCGTAAATTCTAAATTAAATTTGCCATTAGTGATGGTGTTTTTTTTTTTTTTTGTTTTCGACGGGTTCTCCTGTTTCATTTCCTCTTGTCTCGGATTTCATGTTTTATTCACTTTTTAAAATTTCTCGAGATTATTGGAGTGTAGCATGGAAATGGGATACGTGATCTTCGAGACTTAATTGGTGATTCGTTGTTTCAAATCAATCACGTTATTCGAAATTTTCGAGATTATGCGAGAATTTGTGAGATTGTCGAGAATCTAGAGCTTAATCGAAGATTTTGATTGTTTGATATTTACGATATTATCCGTTACTATTTCTTTCATTCTTATTGCATATTATTTTGTTCAGCTTAGTCCTAACTTGTTTAGCAGCATTTTGCTTTGTAGTATATTAGTAACAATAAGTTAGTTGAGAAATAGTTCGATATTAACACGAATTTTCGAAATTTTCGTCGGTTTTCTAGATTTTTACATGCTTTCCGAAATTATTCATTAATATCCAAATTTTTCGGTATTATTGAAATTCTTCGAGATCAATCGAGATTCACATAATATAGGAATTATTCGAATTTATCTGAAAGAGAGATTTCCTTAGTTTCTCGACTTTTGTAGGATTATTCGAAATTTATAAAGATTTTCAAATTTATTCGAATTTTGTATGGCAATGTTCTGCACTTATCTTTGAGTTCTGCAAATTTGCAGAGTTACACATATAAATCTGAATCGTGATATTTAGTAGATTTTTAGAGATTACGCCAAACTTTACATATTTCTCAGTTGTCTATATGTTATTCGAAATTAATTAAGTAAGACCAAGTTATTTACGTTTTACATGGCGCTGATTGGTGCGTATAACATTTCCTTTGGTTTTACATACTTAATATTGATAATTCGATATTTGAGAACTTCCTAAAATATTCAAGATGCTTTGAAAATTCAACAATTTTAAGATTATTCCTTCAAATTTGTGATGTTTTATTCATATATTTAGAAATCGTCATAGCACTGAGTTGATTGCAAGAAATTTCGTTTTATTTGAAACCATTGAACCATACCGTTTATACTCTCGAAATCATATAATTTTAATTAATGCGAGACTGGACAATAGGAAGAAATAAGTTTTTAACTAAAAGCCGTACTTGTTCCTTTCGTTTCCCAGAAGCATTTTAGGAACCTAGGAAAAAATTTTCGGGGGCCCGAAATTTTTACTTGCGCCATTGTGACGTTGCATATTCATATTAGCTTGAAGAAGAGGAAACTGTGGAGGAAACTATGAATGCTTCAGTTATGGATGATGTTGAGGCTGAGGATGGTAAATGCGTCGATGGGGAAGACCCATAGATTGATAAATAGCTTAATTGATAATAAATGAAATGCTTATGTATGGTAAATATTTTTAAATCTAGGTCAAGTAGCTGTGCCACTATTGGGCTACATTCTCGATACCACATTGCAAGCAAATTAGCAACTTTGCTAGCTGAAATCGAGTTTTCACATTCTCAATAAGTTTTGCTAGCTATTAGCAATCAAAATAGCACAAAATCTTGCTATCGAGTTTTTGAGATGTTAAATCAAACATTAATGTAATTTTAGGTTAGGTTGAGTGACATTTCTAAAAAAATAAACCATCTGTTTCAAAAATTCGGTTGTAAAACTGATTTGTTAAAACTTAAAATATTTATTTAGAATTAAAAATGGAGTGGTTACTAATACGTCAAAGGTATCGCTTCAATATTCAACGAAAAGTGTTTCGTGATAGGGAGAATCCCTTTGAATGTGAAGATGCAATATTTTTTAAACGGTACAGGTTTACTAAAGATGCCGCCAAATTTATTATTGAACTTCTTTCAACAGACCTGAAACGAGCAACTTTACGAAGCAAGGCTATTCCACCTTTTTTGACGGTATAATCAAACTTTATATGGTATAATATTAACCAACATTTCGGCGTGATAAAAATGCTACTTTTGTTTGCAGGTACTTATAAGTTTGAACATTTTGGGCTGTGGAAATTTTCAATTTGTTTCTGGAGAACTGAACTTTCACAACCTCCAGCAACCAACAGTAAGTAAACTGTTGCAACAATTTTTAAGTGCGATGAATTCCAGAACAAAGGAGTTTATAAAATTTCCCATTTCACTCGAAAATTTGGGTCAAGTCAAGAGAGATTTTTATAAAAAATATGGGTTTCCAAATGTTGTTGGGTGCATCGATGGGACCCATATTGCAATAAAAAAACCCAAGGTAGACGACGCTTACTGTTTTTTTAATAGAAAAGGATATTTTTCGATAAATGTTCAAGCGGTAGATTATTTGAATGATACAGCAAAAATGGAATTATTAAAATTATGTGAATTTATTTTAGGTTTGTGACTCTAATTATATATTTACGGACGTTGTTGTGAGATGGCCAGGGTCTACACATGACACACATATTTTTAAAAATTCGGGACTTTATACGTTTCTACATTCGCAAGATTTCCCTGAGAATACGTGGCTTTTAGGCGATAGTGGATATCAATTACAACATTGCGTCATGATACCGATCCTAAATCCATCAAATCCGCAAGAAACGAGATATAATGATTACCATAAGAAAACCCGTAAAATTATCGAACAATCATTTGGGGTCCTTAAAAGTAAATTTAGGATCATTTGTAAAAGTGGTGGATTTCTTTGGTATAATTTAGAAAAATCCGTTGATATAATTACCTGCTGCTTTATTTTGCATAACATTGCACGTTTGAAAAATGAACCAAACATAACCGATGATGAATCCTCAGCTTCAGAAGACGAACTTGATACCATTGAAAATAATATGCAAAATAGAGATACACCATCTCATATTAGAGGTACCTTAAATAGGAATATACTTTTGAATTATAATTTTCAAAATAGACGAAATTAGACAACAATTTCACATAAATATATTTTTATTAAATTCAGTCTTGTTTCCATTGTCGAATAAAATCGTCTGTAAATACATATGTATATATATAAAAATATAAAATAAAATAAAATTATGGTATTTAAAAATAAATTCACATTGTTTATAAAAACAACAACATTTCTATATTTTACGCGTCTAAATATTCCTCTAAATATTCCTGGTAGGGTGTATTTTGATTTTCACCGGCGCAGCCCAATTTTGTAGAAATATCCTCTAGGATTGAATTCGTTCGTTTCATTTCTTTTAGTTTTTCTTCTGATACCGCTAATTTTTTTTTCATAATTTGAACAAAAATATCATTCGTATCATTCGTATTGTTGAACCGTTTTTCAACTCTCGTTTTCCGGGTTTGCTTTTTTGTTCGAATAGCAGTGGTGCGGGCTCGTTGGGATGTAACTGGAACTGAATCATTAGCTAGAGTTTCTGGTGGCACTAACGATGAAATGTTCACTTCTAAAATTGGTGGCTCATTTGCCGTATCGATAATTTTTGCCAGATTTTCTCGGCTCGATCTAGCCAACTAGAATCAATATCAATTTAATAAACACTTATAAATCGATGTTCGTTATTTTCTAATATTACCTCAAATGTATCACGATAAGATCCAAAGCCTTTCATGGCGTTTTCCCCAGCAATGCAAATTAATAATTCTTCATAATCTTTAAGTTTTGGTGGAGGACCACTACCACCAGTTTTCTTACAATGCGCGTTTATTTCTGATAATTTCCTTTTTGTGCGGCTTTTCAAGTCGGTATACTTTAATCGCAGCTCTTCGCCAGTCCTACTCAACAAAGTATTTGCCGAATACTCCACACTTACTTCGCTCCATGCGTTTTTAAGGGCCTCTCCAAACAAATCAGAATCATCTAAAAATTTAGAATAGTGAAATATTCAAAAACTAGTGAATGCATTTGTTTATTCTTAACCGTATATTTGTTATATATTTAATATAAAGTACAAGGAATATTAAATTGCACTTACAGTTTATTAGTTGTCGCTTTTTATCCAGGATATTAATTAAAATATTAATTTCCTCATCTGTGTAGTTCGCTTTTCGTTTTTTCGAGCTATCCATTTTTGTGTCGTTAAGTAGTTGTTTGCAAAACTCTAATGTCAAAATTTAATTCAGCATCGCGCTGAATAAAAATAATATGGCGGATTTGCTAGACGTATTGAGAATGTAATTTCTTATTTCCAAAATTGTCACTAGCAATTCCGCCATTTTTGATAATAGCAACAGTTTCTCTTGCTAGATGTACGAGAATGTAGCCCAATGTCCAGATGTCAAATTTTAATAGTGTTCTTTGGCACGAATTGCAATCAAAATATTGAATAAAAAGTGTTTTGGCTATTTTACCCGCATTACCGGTAACATTACCAAATTTAAAAATATCGGAATTTTTACAACACTAGGCATAACCCTTGAATCTTGTCCGTATATGTTGAATTTAGGCGACTTAGCCACAAGAAACTGTTATTATTGTGTGAATGGATTTCCATTTTTTCACTATTTTGTGTGCTTTTGTTACTTTGTAAAATTTTTTTATATAAAAAAGAAAAATTCTTTATTATTATTTATTTTTATTATTTTAATATTTTTAGCTTCCTTATAGTAACAATCTGTTTTATTTTTAAAAAATAACTTGTGTGGAATCGATTTCGGATGCTTTCGCCTTCCTTTCTCAATTTTTAATTTAATATTAATGTATTAAATTAAAAATTGAGAAAAAAGAAACTGTTATGTTTAAAACATTGTTCTAAATATTAGGTGCATTTAAAATACAAATTTTAACTCTGTTCTAAATAATACATGTACTAAAAGTAAAAATGTATTATTTAACTAATTTATGCTGGAAAACAATTGAGTAGAATTTCTGCTAGCAGCGCTGGCGGCAGAAATTTGCGTGAACTACATGAACATCTCTTTGATAAGCAGAATTTTTTTTTGTTGTATTTATTTGATCCATATTTACAATAATTTTAGTAAATTAATTAATTTTTATTCTCCATTTTGGCAATTATCACACAAAACTTATTTTCTGTCAACAAATTAAAAAAATTGATTGAAAAAAAATGGAAAGTATACAAATTGTAGCATACTGATTGGCAGCCAAATAAGCAATAGAGACATCTTGTAGAATTCTGTGTGACAAGCAAAATCCATATATTTCATACCATATAAACTAGTGTTTTCTAATTTCGACGTTTGCAAAATTCTGCACATCTTTTTCCAGCATTATGCCGCAAACAATGTATAGCAAATTTCGAAATTAGATACCGAGGAAGATAACATTTGAAATTATTGGAATATGTTAAGCTGGTGCACAAAGCAGACCCTCCCTAATCAGATCTTGATTTAATATCAGAATTTAATTAAACTTCTCCGATCAAATTAAGATTTCCGCTTTTAGCGTAGACCCTGTTTGACCAATCTCAGTATTTCTTCATTCAAAACTGAATAAATAAAAAAATTTAGATTTTGGATAAATTTTGGAGAATAAAACATTAAAAATTATTTGTCGAACTTTAGGAGTTGATAAATAAAGGTTTAAAATTTTAAATTGATGATTAAAATTAACGGTACTGATGGTTGGTTATCTGTATCATATATGGTTTAGTGAATGATTCATTAAAGAGGCGGCGCAAACATTAGTGATCCGACATTAGAATAACCGTCTATAAGTGGAGTTTACTTGAAACGGCCAGATGATGTTTTCACAGTTATATTACCTTCGTGAGATTTATCAATATAGAGGACAAGGCTTTGATTCAGTTTTGCTTCGAAAGTACCGATGACACGAGGTCGAATAAAATAATTTTGCATGGCGATACACCGATCTCTGAATTCAAGAATCAGTTGAAGTGCTATATGAGGAGATCTAGAATAAACTAATATGTTTTCACCCATCGCTCCGGCTCTAATAGATCTGAGCAATGGAGTACACAGAATCTGGAGGTGGGATATTATTATTATTATTATTTATTGATGGCGGCTATCAAATGAGTCTCGAGATGTTATAAATAGGCGGGCAAAATACGTACGCGCTAATTCGTCGTGGAAAGGAGTCTACCTTGTTTCGAGAGGATTACGAATTTTCAGGAACTGCGTACGGCTAGGGCGGAGTATAACAGTCACGAGTCGAATATATGATGAATCATCGATCCTGAATGAGAATGCAGTTGGTTGACACGCTCTCGAGATGATATTTTATTCAAAAATGTTAAAGTGTCCGAAGTTCGATTGTCCGATAACCGAGAGTCATTTTGAATGAGGTGATTTCAGCACTACGTTGACATCCGAGGATATTACAGAGAAGAAGACATATGCCGGGCATCAACATAATAAATCAACACACTAAACAACTTTCTTGAGATTTAGAATTAAGGAATATTCTGACTTAGAATGAACAACTCGAAAGGGTGAATCGATTGTTCCTTTGCTTCCTAGAATTATGAAGACTGGTGGCAAAAAATGTGGAACTCTTTATATTGAGCTACTAATCGTTTGATCTAATATGTTGCGAGCAAAAATGGGAGAGCCGGAAGACATTCGAGTTCGTGAAATTTTTGATACGGACACAGTACTTTTATCAGCGATCTAGAGAACATCTGGAGAAAGCGACATTCAGCAAAAACACAAATCGGCTTATGAATTTTTCATTGTAAACCCCTTTTCAAATGATTTTAAATCTTTGATTGTGAAAAAGACCCACTTTTAACTCGCTTAACTCCTCAATAAATAAAACTAATGGAAATCTTTCAAATATCTCTTTAAATTCAGTTATAAAATACCAATCCAAAAATATCGACTTACACACACACAAACTCTTAAAATAAAATTCGAATCCAATAAAAACTCAAAGTACCGTCAATATATCATTTGCTAAGGAACATTAAATTTTTTTAAGCTTTTCTCGTTTCTTGTGTACGAGGAAATTATTTTCCATGACTTTTTTTTTTATACAGAGCCAAGGTATATAAAAAAGAAGGTAAGGTTCACATATATACAGACACACACAAAACCAACAAAAGGAAAATGGCAATAATATATTTTGAAATGAGAAATATGAAATTTATCTTCAACAAAACAAAAAAAAAACAACAAAAATTATAACATTTTGAAGAAAAATTTATTTCAATTTTTTGTTGTTGTTGTTCTTCGGCTGTTGGGTTATGTTCTGGAAAATTGATTGTGTAATACAAATGGTAGGCATTAGAATATCAGATTTTAATTAAAATTAAACCGACATAATAAATGAGCATACAACTTTCTTGAGATCTAGATCTAAGTAATAATCAGTGATTTGAAATTCGTGGTCCACGGGACCACTGATGTAGAATGATTAAATAATTCGAGCCTATTTTGTGTACCACAGCGATAAAAATGTTAAGAGACACTGCTAAATTCCTCTGCGTATAATTACGTTCGATATTTCATGCAACAAGTTCTAATGAAATGTCTCTACCGTTAGGGTTAAGCAAGTTTGAATATGTTGGAAAATATTTCATGATTATTTTCAGTTTCCTTTAGGGAAAATATTTCAAAGAAATGAAATTGACATTTTTATAGAGTAGGTACGGTTTAAATTTGCTCTCTTAAAGAGCGAACTTATGCAGTAAAAAAGAGCATTTATGTAGGTGTTAAGCTTTAATATTTCACTTGCGGTTGATTAAATTATTCCACTCCATTAAATCATTGTCACAATAAAATAAATGTCCTCTAAACTTTATAAAAAAAAAAATTAAAACCAAATTGTGCGTGTTGTTGGCAGAAAATGGAAGAAAATTTCTCAGAACGGATGAAAACCGCTTTGCATGATTGTATATGGATTACAATAATTATTAATTATCATTCACAACACAAAAAAAAAATTAATGGGGGAATTTTTTGTTTTTTCACTGCTGCTTGTTGTATTTCCATCTTAAGATGACAACATTTAAATTTTATATTCCATTAATATTCAACCACTCGAGAAAGGGGAGGGGGGGAGAGAGAGAGCAAAATAAAAATAAAACGGAAGAACCATTTACAAAATAAAACAAAAAAGAAAATTAAAACAGAAGGAAAATTATGATGATTTATATAATAAAATTTCCATTGATCTAGAAACACAATAGAAGACGGATAAAAAGTTCAACGAGTCACTACCAGAGAAATATACTGCTTCTCTTCAAAAGAAGGGTACATATAATGTACACGACTATTATAGAGCTATTAACCTAGAGTCATAAAGATATAGCATAGAATAAAATCACATTTCGTTTATGCCTTTAGTTGAGGAGGATACATTCAGTATTATGAAAAAATGGAGGGAAAACTACAAAGGATATTAAAAACGTAAAAACGAAAATTTTAATTCTATAAAACGAATAACTCTTGCAGCTAGCTATCATCTATTCCAAATTTTCATGCTTTATTTACCTACTTTTGATAAAATTTCATTTTTTGACCTTTTCCTTATTTTCAGGAATTGTATTTGCTATTTTCATTTTGGGTTTTCCATTTTTTTTTTCTTTTATACTTTGCGGCTACACTTATTGGTTTTTCATTCAATTTCAATGTGGTTTGTTCTAATGTATTTTTTTGATTTAATTTATTTATTTAAATATAATATTCGAATAAGCATAAAAAATTCCTCAAGGCAATTTGATTTTGTAGGGGAACAATTTTAAGTGAGATTTTTAGCAAAACGTTTAGAGCTAATATGACACCATAACATTAAAGACTCGCTTTATTTTCGTTTAAAACCGTTAAAATGTACACAAATTTAAAAATCAAAATTTAATTCACATTTATATGATTTTAATATGTTCCGAAGATTGTAAGAGAATTCAATCCAGTTTCGAACTGATGAGCATTGTGAAAAAATCAAACTTCTCATCATTTCAAAAAAATTAAAAAAAATCAAAAAAAAATTAAAAAAGTAAAATTAGCTTACACAGAAATAGAGCTGTGTGAATGTCGTGAAGAAGAAAAAATTGTAAGAGAATTTATCTGTATTAGTATGATTCGCTAGTATATAACGCACAGCACATTCTGTATATATAGAATGTAAATTGTGGTATAATCAGTCCAGTCGCCGCGGGCTGATGAGAAGATTGATTTTTTCATAATCATAAGCTCATCAGTTCGAAACTGGTTTGAATTCTCTTACAATCTTCGGAACATATTTAAAATCATATAAATTAAAAATTAAATAAATAGAATTCTGTCTATTAGTCGGTTTCGTTGAATGATTGTTCGTAAATGTACTAATATGGTATACTTCTACGTGTTAATAAAAACACATTTAAAATGGTCTAATCACCGGTAGCTTATTAGAAATTACATGAATTAATTAACATTCCAAAAAATTAAAAATGTTAATTCACATCAATAAACAAATTTAATTTAAAGCGACAAGACAATTCCGAGCAGTAATCAAATTTCATTTCCTATAAGACTCTAAATTAAGTTTAATTCAGCAAATCTGGCTCAATTTATTATTATTTTACTCTATTTCTTCGTTCATCTCAATTTTCAAAATAATTAATTTTTAATTTACCCATTATAATGAATTTATAATGGAAAAGTAAATAAAATCGAGCAAAAATTGTGTTACATATTTTCACATTCCTCAACGAATTAGGTTACTAGGACCATCGATAAAAAAATGTATTCTACTTAGATATACTTATTAAATTTATGTTTTCTTTGATGTAATTACCTCTAGTGGAATTCCTTAAATAACATTACGCTGTAAGGAGATGGGGCAATAAGGAATAGTGAAAATGTAAGGAACTATTCATTCAAGCCGGGAAATTATTTAAGAATTTCCCTTACCTCAAATTTTAAAATAATTTTCAGTCGTAGAAAAAGTTACATTGTGGCATATCAAGCACGTTCAGATCTCTCTAAAAAAAATATGTCTCACAAATTCAATTGTGAGTCTGTGATTTGTCTTGGAGGTAAATACTTGAAATTCCTTTATTCAACGCAAATTTTAATTTAAAAGAAAATTTAGTTGAAAAAACTGAATTTTAGTAACAAAAAATTCGTGCAAGATAATTTTATTTATGTACATAATATTGTTTTTTTGAACAAAATTGTTTGCACACTTACAAAAATTTATTAAAAATGGAATTTTTCCGTCTTTATAATAATTATTAAAAATTCGTTTGTTTTTAATTTTAATTTCATTAAATTCAGTGTGCCTCTTATGTATTAAATAATAATAAAAAATCTGTTTAATTAATTGTATGTTTCTGTGTTAAATTAATTAATTTGATAAAATATTAATAGTCAACAAAGAAAAGATGATTATTGTAGTGGTACAGGATTAATCACGTTCAAAATGTAGATAACGGTACAGATGAGGTACTTGTTTGGCAGGTAGTTTCACACCACATTTATTGTTTTGCATGCGGTTGTAAAAAATAGTTAATATGCTAAAATTATAATGAAATCCTACGGTGGTAGGAGTATCACCCCGTTAAAGAAAGAAATTTGTATATATCTTTATTTAGTTAAATAAAATAAATAATCGCACAAATACTCGTAAGTCGTAACACAGCGAAATATTATTCGAATGAATATGCAGTGCAAAATAAAAATTATGCTTGGATATGGATACAAAATTGAATTAATCGAATCGCTTCTGCTGATAGATGAATCATAAATGTTTCAAATTGTGACAAAAGTCTAAAAATGCCTAAAAAATTGATTTTTTCATCTATTTTAACCAAATATTTTCTCTTGATTTTAATTGTTTCATTATTCTGGATTTTAAAATTTCGCGATCATGTTTTATGATGAGTGTGAAGTTTATGCTAAAAAAAAAATAACAAAAAATTACACTGTTAAATTAGCTATTTTTCCAATTGGAATTTAAATTATATGAAAATTTAAATTTTTTGTAATTTTGGATTTTTCGTACCATCAAACAGATTCTTTTCATCGTTTTCAGATAGCTGAACCATCTGTTTATCTCGTTAAACAAAAGCGTCCAATTGTGTTGAACATTACTATATTTCAGATAATTTAAAAGTTGACTGATTTTTGATGGTTAAAAAATAATTATTTAGCGTCGATCCTGGAAATGTCCCGAAGGCCCCGTACATTTCTTAGAATAGCTAAGCCATATAGCGGTCAATGTCACCAAGCCGATCCAATTATAATGAACTATAATTTATTTCACAGTTTTTGGAATTTTTAATAATTTTGGATTATTTTAAAAGTTTTACATCGCCGACTGCAGAGATGTCTACAAGGTCTTGCACATATCCTCTGATAGGCCATATTATCAGATAACATGGCCATACACCCTCTACGTGGCCAACCTAATCCAGTTGTGTTGAACTCTCCTATATTGTGCCCAATTTAGAATCTTTAATAATTATGGATGGTTTAAAAATTGTTGTATCTCCGATCACAAAGATGTCCACAAGGTCTTGTCCATATTTTCGGATAAATTGGCCAAGTGCCAGTCTACGTGGTCAACCTTATCCAATTGAGATGAACTGTACTATACTTCACAGAATTTAGAATGTCTAATAATTTTGATGGTTTTAGGTTTAATTTCCAAAGTCAGTCAACTTTTAAATTATCTGAAATAAAGTAATGTTCAACACAATTGGATGCTTTTGGTTAACGAGATAAACAGATGGTCCAGCTATCTGAAAACGATGAAAAGAACCTGTTTCCTGATGAAAAGAATCTGTTTGGTGATACGAAAAATCCAAAATTACAAAAAATTTAAATTTTCATATAATTTAAATTCCAATTGGAAAAATAGCTAATTTAACAGTGTAATTTTTTGTTATTTTTTTTTTACCATAAACTTCACACTCATTGTTTTATGGGCGAATGTAGTTATCTGACTTAAGCTTACTAAAACTTTTCGTTCTTAGAGTTGTTTTAGAGTTTGTGAAGTTTTTTAATTTTTTTTTTTCAGCAAATTAATAGGAATAGCGGGACCGATTCAATGTAAATCTTCTATTTGTCTTTTCTTCTATTCTGCTACTATTTCTTCGAGAACTAGATGCGATTTTCAAACAATCATTGAGAAGAATAGTAGAAAAATTTTTTTTAGAGTTCTTCTGATTAGAGCTGGAATGAGTGTACTCGTAATTTGATTAACCCTCCGTTGGATACATGCTACAAGACTCTGGCCAGACGTTCAACTGTAATTTAAATATATTTCTAATTGAGCAAGCGACTTGAAATTTCGTGTACCTTCCTAAAATTTTATTAGCTATCGATCTATGAAAAAATCAGGACCAAACAAGGATACTTATAATAGTGTTGTGATGTACACATCCTTTTCGTAGCTCACGCGTCTGGCCAGACTTATGAAAGATGATCGCCCATTTTACTTTCTATTGGTAATTTTCCATTCAGACACACACATGTGCATTTCATAAATGTGTGTACTCATACTGTTGAGCGATACTTTTTCGACGTTTTCTTTGTTCTTTTCTATCCAAACTTATCTGTCTATTCTCTTAACAGTGTGTACGAATGTGCCGATGTGTAAATTCACGTTTGCGTTATTTCTTTTCTATTCATTCGCATTAGATCAGTTGGCTGTTGAACGTTGAACGCACAACACGGTAGTGTTAATAAAACATATTTTACGTGGCAAATTCTTATGATTGTTTGCTTTATTCAAAATGGGTGACAAAGTGGAATTTAGATTTCGCATTTTATGAACGATTGGCAGCGGCTTTAGCCAATAATATAGAACGTGAAAGAGCTGCTGAAGAGGATGAAGAAATCGATCCATTCGCTGACGATACGGATGACAATGATACAGATTATGTGCCAAACGAAGACGATACATGTGATATTGAGAAAAAAATGGTCATCTAACCTAATGAAATATTTACCAGTGATGATGACGAAGAGGGAATGCGGTTTAAAAATCAACAACAAAGGGCTGCTGAAGATTGTTTCTGTGGTAAAAACGACACAAAATGGAATAAAAATGAACCAAATACTGCTATCCGTCTGCGTCAACATAATATTATGCGTTTTTGATCTGAGCCCAAGGAGCAAAATTCTACTCCTATTGGAGTTTACAAAAAAAATGTCACACCAAACATTGTGATCATTATCATCATCGAAACGAACCGTTATGGACAAGATTCAGTTCAAAAATGGGATGTGGCTAATCCCAATAAAAAACAAAAAATTGTAACCGAAAGTGAATTAGATGGATTTATTACAATACTTTTGGCTGGTCGTTTTTCACAAAATAACAAGCAAAAGTCAGACGTTTTGTAGCTTACAAATGGCTTAGCCTAGAATTATTTGATTGAAAATCTCGCCAAGAACTATAGACCGTATTATTATTATTATTATTGGAGGGCTATGCGGGCGATCAGCCACCTCGCACTGCGACCTAAAAGATCTATTGTGCTGGACCCTGCTTAATTATCCGTCCAGTCAATATTCAGGTTCTTAATGAACCTGACAATACTGCCTCCCGGTACGTATACGAATTTGCGGCAAGAAAAATTATTCACAGGTCGAGAAGAAGAAGCTGAACGTCAAGTGAATCAAGGGGAAAATGTTATGTTACAACTTGCAAAAACGTACAAAAACAGCAGCCGTATAATTATCGCTGACAATTTCTGCACCACAATGGAAGGAACTAAGCGACTGGTATCCCTTATGAAATGAGAAAGCATCCACGTTGGTCCTGTTCTTTCATCTTGTTTTGGATTTCACAACAATTTGGTTTCAATTTGCAGATACGTGCCAAAAAAGAATAAATGTTTGAATTTACTTTCCACCAAAAGCACTATACAAAATTTTGTCAAGACCAAGCAAAGAAACCCAAAGTAATTTTGTATTATAATGCAAATGAAGCAGGCGTCCATTGCATGTGTGGTGACCAAAGTGTCCGAACACTTTTTATCAACACAGTAAAACACAATTACGCGATCACAATTATTTTTAATATTTTTGCATCTCTCACACACCTAATCACAAAACATTACCGGTTGCCAAAATAAATTATTTAAAGCAGTTTGATTCCGATTGTTCAGCTGATAAGCTCGATAAGACAAAAAAACATAAAACATATTATCATTTTGTCTTTTATTAATAATTAATATTTTATTAGTTTTAATATTTGTATTTAAATTAAAAGTGCTGTGCCAATAAACCTATAATAACCATTTATAAAAATTTGTAATTTATTTGTGCAATAATAAAATTTAAGAACTGTTGTTTAATTTAATAGTGTGTACATTCAAATTAAACTCCGTGGTGACCCCATTGGTGACCCCGACGAGGAAGTGTTAAAGAGTTTTTTCTCGAATTAAAATTCTCGAAATTAACAATAAAACTATTGTGGCATTTTTTTTTTACCTTATAAAATTCTACAAAGCACAAATTAACGAAATAATCAATTCAACAGTAAAAAATATTAATTAAATTAAACGGCCTATAAATATAAAAGGATCTAACAACAGTGATAAAATTGCAGTTTGCCGTAAGCATTTACGCATATATGTATATAGCTTTACGGCAAGGTCATATCTACATCGGAAATAAAATAAGACAAATTTTGTTTGGTGGATATCAATCTACATCACAACATCAATAAAACCAACATCGTGGTGATAAATTATCAAACACATTTTTGGAGAACAATCAGTGACCATCACAGTTTACGGAACATCGAGTTTAGCAATCGTTATTACGCTAAGTAACTGTTTCGAAGCAAATACCGAGAAACTTTCATCACTCGTCATCACATAAAACAGCAGCGTCAGTAATAACGTTTTCAAGGATTTATTGGTGCGATTTTATTTTTATTAATTATTTATTATTTATTGTCTTTATTTATTATTATTATTTTTTAAATTCAAATTTTGATTTTATCCACGAATGTAAATCGAAGCTTATCATTCTGCAAAACCCCAATTAGTACAGCATTACGTGTATACTTTTAATTTAATTCGCAGTGTTAAAATCCGTTAATTTTAAATTAATTCTCCTACTAATATATAGTTGGAAATTGTTGTGCTAAGCGAAATAAAATGCGTAACGAAGGTGAAGAGATTAAATTTGAACCTAATAACGCAAATGTAATTTCGCGCATTAGGATGCCAACATTTTTTCACTCAAGTCCAGCGACTTGGTTTTCGTTGGTCGAATCCACTTTTGTTATCAATAATATAAAATCTGATGAACTAAAATATCATCATGTATTAACTACATTACCTGAAGACATTTTAATGACAATTATAGACTTAATTAATCGACCACCACAGAATGAAAAATATAATAAAATTAAAGAAACCATTTTATCGCGACACACCGAAAGTGAACATAAACGAATTTCGACCTTGTTAGGCGGAGTAGCTATAGGTGATGACAGGCCGTCGCAGTATTTCAGGAAACTTGAAACAATCGCAAGATGTTAGTTATAGCAGACAAAATTCATGAAGTTTGCTTACCATCTACAGTATCGGCAATTAAAGTGAATACGGATGTAAACTGTCTACTATTGTTATTAGGTGTTCAAGATTTAATCCGAATGATCAAAACAGATTTCAAAATAGTTATCATCAAAATCGATCGAGATCTCGTGATCAACGACATGCTGCCGTAAAGGAATTTACAGCGACACTTTAAAAAATAAAATAAGAAAATTCAGCATAAAAATCTTCTTACAAAAGAATTAGGTCAAATTTCCTTTAAAATTAAGCAGAACTTATTTCGAATTATTTGGAAGTGTTTAGACTCCATTCCAATGTAATAAAAAATGTGCCACTGTTTCTCAAAATTAGTTTCTGTGACAAGGAGGCTTGTGCTCAGAATTATCATTCAAAAGTTTACATTTAATAAGTGAAAAGGCTTTCAGATTAACTTTCGGGCGCTCTTCGTCGAAACTTAAACTAACCTAAACAATGTTGGAGAGCCCTCCAGAGAATTAAAAAAAACTGTTTAAATTTCAAAAAATGTTCAACGAATTCTAATCTTGTACTACAAAATGAACAAGCAAACATTTAACTTATTGATTAGCAATTCCTAATGACGTACTTATATTAAATAAATTTCATTCTCCAGAACCATACCACACAATTAAATTGCCACCGTTTTTAATTTTTTGGGAAAACATCAGGCACCAACAACAAAATAAAAACACAACCGCAATTTCAAAAGTTTAAAAAACGCAAACAAAAAATTATGTTTTGTTGATTTCTCTAGAACAATGGGGCAAAGTGTTTCGTTTTCTAAAGTTACTCGACTTTAAGGAATACAACAACAACAACAACAACAAATTGTAACAGTCGGTTGATTATAAATTGTGTAAATACGAGGAGAAGGTATATAAGTATGTATGTATGTATAACTTTAGCTTAAGAAAAGAAAAATTTGTGCAGAAAAACAAAACAACAAAATAAAACGCTGCTGACTTTTTTTCCACGTACTCAAAAAAAAAAAACTTTACGGTTTTTACTCCATTCATACTCGTAATACACAAAACAAACACACTGCACACAAAGTAAAAACAAAACTTTTTTTTTACTTTACAACAATTAAACAATGTTAAAGGATATACAATACAGCAACAACTAAAAAAATATAAAACTTACATCAAAAGAGGTAATTTAAAAAAAATAAAATAAAATAAAAAATCCTTTTCTTTTACGAGGAAAACTTAAAAAATTATTTTTAAAGTGAAAGGATATAATAAAACATTTAAAAAAAGGAATTACCTTACCTACATCCGTACAAATGTGAGTTTATGTGGTAAACTTAGTCAGACGATCAGTGTGGCACTAATCGTAACACATTGCGTAAAGAGTATACAAAAGGGGGTATTTTGCACCTCACTGTTCTCTTCGTTTGCATGAAAGGATGTTTTATGAGAAAAAAGTAAATTGATTTTTATTTTTTTTTTGCTTATTCTACACATAAATACAGTGGTTCGCTTGTGTTTGTGATGTGCTTCTTATTTATCAAAAGCACTGTCACCTTTTTGTTTTCTATTCGGTTTCTATTGTCTCTTCTAAACAAAAAGGTAATATTGTGGTAGACTTAATAATAAAGAAGCTCAAGTTTGGTGACCTTACAAAAGTAAATACAATATCGTTCGAATAAAACATTTATCACTTATGGGAATATTCTCGAAAAAAGGTTAAATCTTTCGGGATACGTTTTTGAAAAAATATTGTTCCTCCACAACTCAACCCTTTAATATGGAATAGAGTTTGCAAATATTCGATTAATTAAATCGCTCGGTTATTGGGAATTTTTTTTGTGTATAAAGGACTTTTGAACTTATTTTCCTTATTATTGTTTTGAACAGAATGAAGGAGCAGCTCAAACTTGCTTCTAGTTTGTAACTAGAATTTAAAATAGTTGGTAAGATTTAGGTTTACATTATTAAAAATTCGTAACCTAAAAATTGAATGCTGTACTGTTATAAGTTATAATTTAACTCGGGGCCTGCGGATAATGTAACGTAATATTCGACGAACACCAATTAAACACATGCCTTAAGAACCATTTGAAACGATGGCTAGAACTTCATTAGTCAGAACAAATTGTATTTCAAAATTTCGGTGCAAACAACATTGCCTGTTTGTATAGGATATACAGTCCGTTACAGTTGATTAAATCCAATCAAAACAATGTAGAAAATACCCTTGTATGATTTAATTTTAACCCCCGTGTTATTTGGGTTTTTCAAATAATTCAAAGAAATGTCGGCCCAAGCAGCTTTGATGGCTTCAATAAGCGACTCCTTATCATTATACTGCTTATCCCCTTCATAAACCTTGCGAGAAAGCCATCCCCAAACGTTTTCCATAATATTTAAATCAGGAGAGTACGGGGGCCATTTAAGTAAATCGACGTTTTTCTTGGAAATTCAGCCTTTTACAATCCTTGCCGTATGTATAGGAGCGTTATCTTACTGATAAGTCCATTTCAGTGGTCCGAACAGCTGTTGGAACTTTAGAAATGCTGAATACAAAATAGACAGATAAGACTTAAGTGTCATTTTTTGATTTTGAAAAACTAACTCAATCCCACCGTAGTATGAAATATCTCCCGAGACCATAACTCCTCCTTCCCTGCTATGATGTCGATTGAGAACTAGCTCTTCTTTGCGTAGGTCATGGAAATAATAGTTATAACTAGGCTTAGGATTTGTAGGTTCTAAAAAATCAAAAATATGTTCCTAAAATATGTAACTAAAATTGCAAAATATGTGGTAAAATATGTGATTAAAATGAAAAATATGTGGTCATATTTTGAAAAGAAAACCAAAACTAGACCTGATCTTAAGAGTACCAAAAAAAAAAAATCAAGTTTTTGGCTATAAAGTTGGATAAACTAACTTTCCTGGGTTACAAAGTGTTGGAGAAGTAGCCAAAAATGACCAAAAATTTGTGCTGGTAAGCGATACTAACTTCAAAACAACACCATCACGGTTGAGACTAAATTATTCACGCTATTAAAGCAAGTTTTAAACTAAGGAAAACTAAAAAACGATCATAGTTTTTTGCTCAATACAAATTGTAATTCAAACTCAATTTTTAATTTAAGTTTCCATCAAGATTATATTCCATTACACTTTAGAATTCATATTCTCTTATACATCGTGCTGATACTAAATAATTTTGTTCTTTTACTGAAATCATGTTTCGAGTTGTAATTTTTACTAATTTCAATTGAAATTTAGTTTAGAGTATCAAACTTACACTTCTCGCATCATTTTAAAATGAAAACTAACATGGAACTGTCAATTTTGTATTTTAAATTTCACTCAAAATTTTAACTCAATTCTTTGAGTTTGGAACTTAGCCTATTTGTATTCAAAGTTTCATAAATTTTTTTTTTTAATTGCAACGAAAATTTTGGAATTCAAAAACACCTACCTTTTTCTCAGAATTTTCCTCTCACTAAACATAAAATTTCCTCAAATCTATTTTATAATTGTAACTTAATCTTTAATTTTTCTCTTGCCAGCCCAATTCGAAATACAAACTCAACTTTTAAACTAAAAACTAAACTACAGTTATGTTTTTGCTCAAGTCCAAATTACTGCTTAAAATTTAAATACTTCGATTCTTACCCAGATTTCTGCTCAAAATTATGATACTAATTTAACAAACCCTTGACGCAAATTAGAGTTTAAAATCCCACTCTAAATCAGAATTTCTAATAACACTCGAATTTTTCTTAAAATGCATTTGCTACTAAAGCTGAAGTTTTACTCCAAATTTCTAATCAAGCACATTTAGACAAATTTAGGTTGGAATTTTTACTTAATTTGTAAACAAAATATCATAAAATTTCTAGCTGAATTCCAACCAGAATTTTATGTTAATTAAATTTCGAATTCAAACTTAATTTTTAAATACTTTTTAATTAAATTGCATCCAAACTTTGTTCAAATCTTGTTTTACCCCGTTCTAAATAAAAATTTTGCTCGAATAATTTTAACTAAATTTTTAAAATTCACTCAAATTGTTATTAAAGGCAGTGCTTAAATCAAATTGTAATTTAAACTCTATTGCTAATGTAAGTTCCTACTTAAGATTTTATTCAATTACGGTTTAAAATTGAAATGCTTCTATTATAAAACAAAAAGCTTTCCGATTTTTGCTTGATTCCTGATTTTTTAGTTGAACTAAAGAATTTGTTGAAATCATGTTTAGAATTTAAATTCAGACACATATAAAATTGTTTTCAAAATGTGTTTCTCAAATGCAATTCATGCCTCAATTCCACTGTGAATCAAAGTTTGTCAGTAAAAATAACTTGAGATAAAAATATAAAATCGGTGGTTGTGTGAACGAGACACACAACGGAGTCAGTCAAGTTTTTACTTACAAAAAATGTGTATCTGTGTTAGTGCACTGAGGTCGAAATTAAAAAAAAGTATCAAATCGAGAACATTTTATGGCAGTCCAACTAATACATGTACATAAATATTGTGTACCGATGAAAAATATTTCTCGCACCCGCTGATAATTTTAATTGTTTGGTATTTTTATGGGAAAGATTTTTTTTAATTTTGTATTTTATGACGGAAATAATTTGAATAAAATAATTCTGATATGAGTATTAATAATAATTAAATTTTTAGATTATTTTGAAACGTGAAAATAATCGAATTAACACTAATACTTCATTTTTCTAATAATTTTTGGTTATTCTAGGTTATGTTTTTGTTTGCTGTCAAAACGCTAAGGAAATTTTAAAGTTTGCAATTTTTATGGTACAGTCTAATGTGTGATCGAAAATATTCGAAAAAATAATTCTGATGTGAGCATTAATAATAATTAATTTTTTAGATTATTTTGAATCGTAAAAATACTCGAATTAACACTAATTCATAATTTTTTTTAATAATTCTTGGTTATGTTTTTGTTTGCTGTCAAGATGTATCCATAAAATTTGCTATAAAAAAACAATAACAAAATACTTTGTCTTTGTCTCTCTGATGGATTATTATTTTTTGTCTTCTTCCAACTTCAAGTCAGCTCAGTCAATTTTTCACAGTGGAATTGGGGCTTTAAAGAAGACAATTTCTACTTAACATTTCACTCAAACTCATTATATCGAGTTTAGAATTCGAGCTAATTATCTCTCTTTAAAATTCTTAATCAATTTCCTCTTTGTCGAATGTAGTTGACCAATTTAGACTAGATTTATGTTCAAAATTCCATTTATCAGTTTGTTCAATTTCGAAAACAGCTTGGAACTAAATTTCTGACTAAAAATCTTATTTTTTTTCTAATCCATTTTGATTTTAAACTAAGGTGCTAGTCTGAATACCACTCATAGATTAAAAGGTAAGTTACAATAATCAATTAGTAGAATACTTAAATATTTGTTAAAACTTTAAATTTCACTCAAGTTTTTTTTTTTCAATTTGATTCAATGAAAGTTTAACTTGGGAGTTTAACTTAATTTAAGATTAAAATGTCACTCAAAGTTTATTCAAATCCAGATGGAATTGTAATCTAATTTTCGCAGGTTTTATTCGAATCCATTAAAATTACTTTCTTTTCCACTCTAATTTTTTGATATTTTTTTCCCCCTTGACACATGTATCCATTCTTTGCTCAACCTAATTTGCGCTCATTTTTTTGTTTTCTAACTGAAAATCAGCTCAGTCAACATATATTGTGCAATGCAAACTTATATTTCTATCTCAATTCCTATGCCAAAACCATTTTTTTAAATTTAAATTCCTAATTCAAATTTCACTCAAAATTTTCGATTTAAATTTCCAAACTAAATTCAAACGAAGTTTTATTGGTTTTTGAGATCAAATCTCGTATTGCAACTCAATTCTTACCTAATTGCGATTAAAATTATGTTTAAATCTAGTTTGGAACAACCAATTTACAATTAAATTTTTGCTCAGTCCAAGCAGAATGTGCTAATCAATTTCTAATCTAAATTTCCAAATCAATTTTTAACCCAAGTAACACTCTACAACAACTTGTACTATTTAAATTCCATGGAAAATGTAGTTTAACCCAGAAACACTTTGTTACTTTCTCTTTTAAATTTCACTCAAAATGTTGGCGTCGTAGTTTCATTGTCAAAATTTATGGATTTAAAACCGGAGGTTTTTTTTAAAATTTACTCAATATTTAGTCCAAGCCCTGCTTGAAATTTTTATTCAAAGATTGGAATTCAAACTCTATTTATAACTAAATTTTTGCTGAGAAATTCGATTAGTTTTGATTCATGTTAAACACAAGATGTTGTTCAAATCTAGTTTCTAATTAAATTCCTGCTCAAGAATTTATTCAATTACATTTCGGAATTAAAATGTTCATTCAGATTTTTGCTCGAAATTCTAATTTTATATTCGATATAAATATTTCGATAGGCCAAAGTAAAACTTTTTTAACTTCTAAAAAAAATATTTGTTGGTCTAAATTTAAAATTTGACTTATAAAATATTTTTGATCTATCAAATTTTAAGCTTTGAAAGTCAAATTACGTTATTCTTGAAGAAAAACTAAATATATTTGGAATAAACCATAAAATATGTGGTAAAACGTAAAATAAGTGGAAATATTTAAAAATATGTGGTAACATACCATATGTAGCTCATTCGCTTTTATTTGTTCTAAAAAGAATAACTATCCAACTAATTTTTGGTTCGAATTTCCCAAAACAAATATTTTTTTACCTAAGAATCCTAAGCCTAGTTATAACCATCGGGCCCGTCTAAATTGAATTTTTTCTCATCCAAAAACACGACTTTATACCACTGGTTATTTCCATGTCATATGCTCTTTCCCAAATTGAAGCCGATTGTTTTTTCGAGCTTCATTTACTGGTGGCTTTTTCTTAATTTCCATCCGTTTAAGATGTTTAGCTTTCTGTACGGCGCGACGAAAGGTTTTTACACAGACATTAACACCAGCTTTCTCCTTGATTCTGCGAGCAGATAGAGCAGAATTGGAGGTAATACGAATTATTTTACGCTTATCTACCGGTTTTAATTTCGAAACAGAACAGTGTGACTTCGGCCTAGTTTTTCGGCTATGAATCGGCTCGAATATCTTTGATCGTGGTAAGCATCAATTTTTCCCTTTTCAACATCGTTTAGGCTTTTGTTTTTTCCCATTTTTTAAAAAACAATTTACAACATTAATTTAATTTTTATTTAATATTTTTTATTTTAATAAAACTAAACAAAAGAAAGGAAAATTAACTGGATTTATTCACGTGTAACAGTAAAAATGATTTTTTTTTACCGTGTTTAAATGAAAAACAAAAAAGGAACGTTTCCAATGCCAATTAGAAAACCAATTTTTAGTCATTTGATTGTTGATGAAATCATCTACCTTTCAGTATAGAAACAACAATTCGGGAATTCCCATTTTTTTATTTAGTGGATTTAATCTGCTGTAACGGACTGTATATATGAGCTGTTTATTTTGAATGTGGCATAATTCACTTTTTGAGAAAAATGAGTTAAACTCTTGACGGTTACAAATATGTAAGGTAATTTTAGTTTTAAGCATTTCAAAATCTTTAAAATTTTGTCACTAGAAATTTTACTGTTAAACAGTATTCCAAAAACGTTTATTTTGAAAATGGCATATGTAAGTCACTCGATTTATTTTTAGTTTTGCAATAGAATCTTTAGATGTAAAAATGGATTCGCGGACTTTTGGTCTAAAGCAATTTACCTAAAATCAATTTATCTAAAAAAATTTACTATTGCAATATTTGCAAACGTACACAGGAGCATCAGCGCAATTTCAAAATGGATGCAACATTTAAGATGCCCCTTGGGGGCATTTTGCCCATTCTTGGTTTTATCTATATTGAATTCTGGCAGAAAATCAGTTAAAATGAATTGGCAATAAAATGTCTATTTTTTATAGAACGAGTATAACAAATTTTTTAGGGAATTTGATTTATCAGAACAAGGTAACACTCATCTGTTTGTAGAACTAAATGATAAGAAATGTTTTTTCGGAACGAGGTTAAATACGTCCTGGTTTCATTTCTGTCAATCCGAAAAACGTAAAGCTAGTCAACTTACAGAATTTAGTAAAGCCATTGTCAACAATCTTCAAATCAAAAGCATATATTACAAGTTGTTTTCATTACCATTAATTTCAGCTGATAAAATTGTTTATTGTTATGAAATGCTGAAGATTTATGCAATGGATGTCGATCTAAGGAGTTGTAAGGAATTCATAAAATATAATGAGAAATAGTAGCAAAGAAAGGTCCATCCATTGTAAAACAGTTGCTATTCAATAAATAATAAATTATTTATATTTTCAGGAGGGACCAGGACTGGGATTTTGCACAAAAAGCGAGAAGCCAGTTTGTGTCTCTTTCACTTAAACTGAATATGAACACTATTTCGTTTTTAATAGTGCGAATTGCTTAATATGGAGCACTAGTCGTTCCGAAGGTGATTGTTTTAAGAAAATATTCCCGAAGTGGCTCTGTTAAACCACACGTTGAAACTGAGCATCATCAGAATGAACTATTATAAGTCGAAACATTTGTTTTAAATCTGCAGTGAATGCTATTTCGTGGAATCTTCAATTCGTTAACACGGAGGGTAAATCATTCAGCAATGCTGGGCCTGAATATATAATGTCAGTAAGCGAATTCCCATTACTTTATTTTCTGGATGCATTGAGCGCTATTCTCATCTTGGTTGTGGTGCTCGATTCCTTCGTAACAGCATGATAAGGAAGGTAAAAACTATTGATTTTTAGTTTGCCATTCTATGCTTATTTTCTCCTCTTCGGAAGTGTTAACCAGTTCCGCTGGTCCGTTCTCAAAATATGCATTAAAACGTTTATTGTATTCAACATGAAAATTTGGATCTCTGACAAATCATCGCTCCAATTGACTAAATTCTTAAGTTGCAATATGATAAGATTTGCCCACTGTAGCGCCTGTTGTTAAATATTCCTTAAAAGGTAAACGAATTCCATACCGACCCGATGTTCCCGAAAATGAGTTTCATTATAGAAATTTTCGCCATATCAATCTCCCATAATTTCCGATTAGCGGAATCAATTTGCACCTTGGTAATTAACGTACTAATTTTCAGCTTACTTTCGTTTTAATTGTTGATGGCTCCAATTAAAATCCAGTCAAGTTGCGTGTTCTGGCTGTCGGGAGGCCTTCACTTTTTCTTAATCCGGCAATTATTATATCAGCATAAGCTTCACTTCGAAAAATTAAATCAATTTTAGCTGGTTTGTAAAACTCAGGATCTGCTAAAGCGATATTCTGAGTGGTGGCTTTACTTGGTAGAATATTTGTGAGCTTCTGTTTTACAAATGCTGAAATATTATTTTGAAAAGTATTCAATTTAGAACACACCGTTAAATTCATGATTTGGGTACAAAAATCTGCCTTAATATCACCAGTTCCCGTAATAATCGTTTTGATTGATTCCTTCGGTAGATTCAACAACTTTGCTGCTCGATTGCTAATAAGAGACGCTTCACTTCCTTTATCTATTAAGGCACGAAGTTCAATGAATTTATTATTGGACGTTCTCACCTTTACTATTGCGGTTGTTAATAAAACTGTCCTTACGTAAGATCGCTTGTGCTGGATCTGAATGTGACGCATCAGATTTTGTTGTTATATTAGTAGTTTTGTCGAGGTGTAACAATGTATGATGACGTTTCTCACATCGGCAATTATATCTGCTTCTGCAAGCTGCGATGGTATGATTATTTGTGAGACAATTCGTGCAAACGTCCTCCAGTCCATAGGGAGGAATTGTGGACATTTGCGAAGAATATAATTGCCATTACAAACAATACAAACAATATTATTGATACTGTTAAAGTTAGCCGAAAGTTGCCAGCCGAAAGTGAAAAGTCGATAATGCAGATTATTATTAACATTCCAGCCGAAAATAAAAAATTTAGTAGTTATCAGCTGAAAGTAAATAGGATATACGGAAATTTTTTTTGTAAATAGCCTTACGTGGAAAACTTTGTTTAACCCAGTCGTGAAAAATATCGGAAAATCAGAAGAATCCACAAAATTGGAATAAAATCAGCCGCTAGAGTGTATATCTGAAGTTAAATCGTTTTTATGGGACTTGTCAATAATTATCGAATGAAAAAATTCTGTTCAAGTTTCCCGTGGGAAATCTCGGAAAATTTGATTTTCCAAAAATCATTAGAAAATTTGTACAAAATCAGTCTCTAGAGTGTTAAGTCTGGATATGGGTTGCATTGATGTTACTTATAAATAGGTATCGCAGGAAAAAAATTCAGTTCAAGTTTATCGTGGGAAATCTCGGAAAATTCGATTTTCCAAAATCACTAGAAATTTTTTTTCCTGCGATAGCTATTGACAAATCACATCAATGCCATCCATCTCCAGACATAACGCTCTAGAGGTTGATTTTATAAAACTTTTTTAATAATTTTTGGGAAATCGAATTCTCCGAGATTTTCCACGGGAAAATTGAACTGAATCTTTTTTCTGCGGTAGCTATTGACAAGTCACATCAATGCCATCTATCTCCAGACGTAACCCTCTAGAGGCTGATTTTACACAAGTTTTCAAATGCTTTTTGGAAAATCGAATTTACCGAGATTTCCCATGGGACACTTGAAGTGAATTTATTTCCTACGATAGCTATTGAAAATCGCATCAATGCAATCCATCTTCAGACATAACGTTCTAGAGGCTGATTTTATACAAATTTTCAAATGGTTTTTGGAAAATCGATTTTTCCGATATTTCCCACGGGAAACTCGAACTGAATTTTTTTCCTGCGATAGCTATTGAAAAGTCACATCAATGCAATTCATCTCCAGACATAACGCTCTAGAGGCTGATTTTATAGAAATTTTCTAATGATTTTTGGAAAATCGAATTTTCCGAGATTTCCCACGGGAAATTTGAACTGAATTTTTTTCCTGCGATAGCTATTGACAAACCACATCAATGCAATCCATCTCCAGACACAACACTCTGGAGGCTGATTTTATACAAATTTTCTACTGATTTTTGGGAAATCGAATTTTCCGAGATTTCCCACCGGCAACTTGAACTGAATTTTTTTTCCCTGCAATAGCTATTGATAGACATAGCACTCTGAAAACTGATTTTATTCATCCCTTTCGTACTTCCGGCTGGAAACTTTTTTAAATTTTCCGAGATTTCCCAGGGGAAACTTGAACTAAATTTTTTTTTTTGCGATAGCTATTGACAAATCACATCAATGCAATCCATCTCCAGACATAACACTCTAGAGGCTGATTTTTTCATTCGTTTCTTACTTCCGGCTGGAAACTTTTTTAAATTTTCCGAGATTTCCCACGGGAAACTTGAACTGAATTTTTTTCCTGTGACAGCTATTGACAAATAACATCAATGCAATGCATTAATAACACTATAGAAGCTGATTCTATACAAATTTTCTAATGATTTTTGGAAAATCGAATTTTCCGAGATTTCCCATGGGACGCTTGAAGTGAATTTTTTTCCTGCGATAGCTATTGACAAATCACGTCAATGCAATCCATCTCCAGACACAACACTCTAGAGGCTGATTTTATACAAATTTTCAAATGATGTTTGGGAAATTGAATTTTCCGAGATTTCCCACGGGAAACTTGGACTGATTTTTTTTCCTGCGATAGCTATTGACAAGTCACATTAATGCAATTCATTTCCAGACATAACACTCTGGAAGCTGATTTTATTCATCCCTTTCGTACTTTCGGCTGGAAACTTTTTTAAATTTTCCGAGATTTCGCACGGGAAACTTGATCTGAGTTTTTTTCAGCGATAGCTATTGACAAATCACATCAATGCAATCCATCTCCAGATATAACACTCTGGAGGCTGATTTTTTCATCCATTTTTTACTTTCGGCTGGAAACTTTTTAAATTTTCCGAGATTTCCCACGGGAAACTTGAACTGAATTTTTTTCCTGTGGTATGATGGTTTAACCAATCGAACTGAAACTTCGGATTTAAGTTTTTTTGAAAAATTGGGAGGTCCCAGCGAATTAGACTCCAAATCGGCTAACCGGAAGTGGCCACTCCCTTGGTTCAGAAAATTAATTTTGCAAATACCCTAAAAAGTATAAGGTTTACAAAAAACTACCTAAACAAAATGTTTCCAAAAATTAAAAACAAATGAAAATAAAAAATAAAATAAAAAATTAAGAAAAAAATAAAATTTCTCAAAATTCTCTGTTCGTAAAAGAAAGTCGTGTGTTGGCCACATCTCCATTTTTTTCTTCAAAACATCCAAAAAACTAAAATAAATTAGTGATAAAAATATATCACTAAGAATTGTCGTATTACTTATGCTAAAAAGAGTTTTCGTAAACCTTGTGGTTTGAAGAATTGTAGGGATAAAATAAGTTATTTTACCCGCCAAATGATATTTGATGAATTTTGGAAGTTATAAAACTTTAGAAGCAAACCGTGTTTTAGGCGCAGCGGTTAAACTGAAAATTCCTAAATATAGAAGACCAAGATACCGCAATGCGAAACAAAGGCAATGTGAAATTAAATATTATTTGACATATAAAAATGTGAGTATGTCGGTTTGCAAAAAAATGTTCCTGGACATATATAATATCTCAGAAGGACGGTTCGCCCTTGCAGTTTAACAACATATTCCTGGAACAGATTTTCGTAGAACATTCGAAGGA
Organism: Tipula vernalis; assembly: GCA_958295665.1. Classification (NCBI taxonomy): domain Eukaryota; kingdom Metazoa; phylum Arthropoda; class Insecta; order Diptera; family Tipulidae; genus Tipula; species Tipula vernalis. Next base: position 347,691,184 of record OY282559.1, read on the forward strand.
TCAAGACGGAAAACATCAGAATCTCTCATAGCTGATGTCAAAGAGCGTATGTATTTTAATAATCCCAGAAAAGACACCTGTGAAACTTAAAAATTGAAGCTTGTGAGGAAGAAGATCAGAAAATACAATTAAAACTAAAACATGACTTACATATTAGAGCGGCAGAAATGGCTAGAAAATCTTTAAAAGAAGGTCAGAAAAATACCGCACAAAATCCTAATGAATATTTCGCCTTTTCATTTGATTTGCAAGAAGCATTACCTTTCCCCAAACTAAGGTTTTCTGTAACATATTACAAGAGAAATGGGTACGTTTTAAATTTAGGGTTTCATAACTTTCACAACAACAACATTGACATGTATCCTCGGAATTAAATCATTGCGTCAAGAGGTTCACAGGCAGTCGCTTTGTGTTGCATTAAACATCTTAAGAATGATACATCAACCGACCAAATTCGAAACATAAAACTGGCACTAACTTGGATCAAAGTTGTTCAGTCTTCAGAAGACAACCAAAGGGAATGTTGTTGAGATGCTTTGCCTACCCATACTTTTGATTTCTATCTTAAACCAGAGTAAAGAATCATTTAGTTTACTGTTGGGTGTGGAAAATGCAACGTAAGGTAAATAAAAATGTCTAAGTATTAGTGCTTGGAACTTATTGGTAATCATCACGAAGGTTAATCGAACGGGTAACTGATTCCTTACAAAATTGAAGTGTAATTTGGCTTCTCTTAAATGAACCCTCATTTCGCTTCCTTGAGAATAACGTCGTTGATATATTGCGCGCAATAGCATAACAGTGCATCGCGGGTGATATAATTTGTGTCAGACAATTGAAATGTGTCCTATAAGGCTCGGGAATATACGGTAAATTAGTTAAAAAACTCTAATAAAAATTTACTAAGCCCGTGAATATTTCGAAAAATGCCGAAAAGTCGTGAAATCGTTGTATTATTTGTGAAAGTCAGTAACATCAAGCAAATTAACGCTAAGCTAAAAAAAAGTCACGCACAACCAAAATAATAATGGAACTCTCAAAAAAATGAAAGATTTTCAATCAACAATCTTAAACGCACTGGAGTAATTTCGAAAATTTCGAATAACCAAACTGTTGCGAAACACGCCTAATCATCAGCAAATTTCTAACATCAAGCAACTTAGCCAGCCCAAGACAAATTTCGAGTAATTTCGTAAATTTCGAGAATTTATCAAAAATCGAAAGAAACCCTTCGAAACCAATCAAAAAAAACACCCACACTAATATACAGCTAGAAAGAATTCGAATTTTCGTTTTAAATAGAGGATTTTCAAAATAAATATCGGTAAATTAAAAAAACGGTAAATGGGGAACAATAATCGGTTAAGAAATATTCAAATTCCAAAATCATTTTACAATCCTTCCAGGGAACAATTCGGAATTCAGAAGCACTTCCAATCCCATCATAATCGGACAAGTACCCATTTATTTCTATTTTCCATCGAAAATACCGAATTTCATTTAAATTAATGATTTTCTAAATTTCCTCAAGAAAATCTTTGGTAGCTATTTAGCTAACACCAAAATGATCTATGAAGTTATGAAGTTGTCATTCCATCTTAGCTATTCGACAAATATTTTAGTTTTAGAAAGAATATGGCACTGGAGTCCTTAGGACAACCTTGTTTGATAAACTCTCCTTTGAGTGACCTTTAGAGGGTGAGCCTAGTAGAAAACGCATTTCGTTTTTTCTCAACAATGGTTAGAGATACAGGGAAAATACCCATTATCATAGTTGTCAGACGGAAAAAGGAAATTTATTTGGTAAGACCATTAAATGACTTTAGTTTTGAAAAAAGGGCAAAAAAGATTATTTTTAATGGGTTGGGGTACCTTTGAGGACCAGGTGTCTCAAAAGTATGCAAACCCATTTAAAATCACCATTTGCCTGTATCTTTAAAGCTTAGGTCATTCAAGGTCATCCAAGACCCATGAACCATTTTCGAAAAAAGCAAGGTGCACTTTTTACCAGACTCATCCTATATTAAATGAAGACATTTTCGAAAAATATTCCTTTAGAAATAAAATTCGTTATGTGGTGCTTTTACAATAATGAATCTAGATTTCGGACAAAATTCACCTGCGCATCAAATCATTTTAGAATCCCATTTCTATCGAATATTCCAAATTTTATAAAATTTATTAAAATTTTATAATTTTAAGCCCATCGCTCATATTCCAGAGCTTTTTCTATAAAACAAATATTATCCTTACATTTGCCCATGGAATTAGTGAATTGTAAATGGCATACCATAAACTTTTTGCAGTGGCGTACAATCAAGTTAACAGGTTAAAGAGATGTTGATTTGCCATTAACAATCACCTGTTCATTATTTATTCTCATTCTTCATATTTTAATTTAACACAGCAATAAAAACTAGTTCATCTACCGGAGAATGCTTTTTTTTAATACGCTACTGTACAAATTAATTATTTTCCTTGTGGAAACGGGTTCTAAGTACGAATCTTCTTCATTGACAAATGATTAACAAAATTTGTTTTATTTACCCAGAACGATCGTCAAAAAAAATTAACTTGGTACTATGTACACTTTAGCTGACACAAAGTGATAACAATTGCTTTGAACTTGAATCTTGAACAAAGATTGCGTAATTCAAGTGATAATAGACAATGTTGCTTTACTCAATGTTCAACAAACACGAGATAACATTACTCTTTTAAAAAACTTGGACTTGAACCATTAGAACGTATTGTTTTGTGTTCCAATGATGAGGTGGATGTACAACGTATATCTGAAATTAGTGAGTGTACCTGCCTATAACGCCAGCAGGTATTGTTTGAAACAAAGACAAATTCTTTTATCTTATCTGTAATACACAAAATGTTATAAATTTTCAAAAATTACTACAAATTCATTTAATTCGTATACTCAAAGGGCAATTTGGAGAGTGCAAGTTTAATTGGTACACAAAACGGTGCAGTATATTTTAATATGAATGATGAGCACCACCTGCTTCTAGTGCAGACAACTATATGGACTTGAAATTTTTCAAATTTTTAAAGAGACACTTTTAGAAGCAGGTAAGTCGGTATTAGCCTCTTGGAGCTTATGTAATACTAAATTTAACATTTTTTCTTTCTAGAATTAATAACAAATTATTTGTCTTACAATGCTAGGAGTTGCCTTTGTAGTCATCTAGTTAACATTAAAACAACCGGCAAAAAACGGTAGTCACTACTGCGTATTCTGTTTCAACACCAAGTGGACCGTCAGACGAGGTGCTAATAGTCTATAATGTCTACACTCGGAGTGTGATGTAAATGACAATCGGAGGCCCCACCGATTTTTAGTTTTATACAGCCCGAATAAGAAACTTCAATGGTGACCTATCCAGTCCAGATATTGAGAAGGTGCACTAAGAATGGGAATCGGTATAACCCGTTAACCGATCGTATTAGATACAAGCCACCAGAGGATGTTTATTAATGTGAAACACATACAACAATGATAAGGAACATTCAAAAGCTCCAAACTGAGCTGTTTGAAGAATCTGAATGATAGAGATGTCCCTAATAAAATCTAACAAGAAAAACTTACTAAGGATTTTTTTATCTAATAAAGCTTCCGGGGCAAAAAATGTATAGGCTCATATTAGAATTATAATTCTGACCTTGATGTGATTATGACAGGTCATTTCAAGGTCATCAAAAACCATTTGGGATAATTTTTTTTTTATAAATTGTTTCATTTGAGACTTACCGGTAAATGAGTATCCAACCATTGACTTATTATTGTTGCCGTCCGTGTGTCCGGGGAAGGTGATAAACAACCACTTTGTTGTAGGCATAGCGCTAATGTTTGTGCGGCACCTAGCACAGTAGATGCTGTCACCGATGTTATTTCAGCATTCGATTGGGAATGATTGAGTCGTGATGTTGCACCTAGAAAGATAAATAGAAATTTATTAAAGTTACCTGCTGAAATTTTCCTCGATATATTGTGTTTCACCTACAATTTGCACACTTTGTGGTTATACCATCAACCGGTGTCGATGGTAAACTACCATTACTCTCAGTAACACTTGATGTATTGTTGCAAGAACGAAACCACCACCATCGTGTCATAAATTTTAATCCTTTTATATTTATATGTATCTGATTCTTATGTATATGGATATTATAAGAGTCTGTATGTAAGTGCACAGGATTTTAGGGCACCACCAAAATATCTAATATTTTTCGGCAGCGGTTATATCCTTTTTTTTATTTTTTATTTTTATTCAACAGACAATAACAAAAATAAAATGGTAAAATAAAAAAATGAAAACTAAGCAAAAATCGAGAAAGACAAACCCCTAATCCAAATAAAATAAAGATAAATATTCAGGGACACGTATTTTCCGCGTTTATTTAATTTTATTGAAAATAATTTTGGTGTTTGGTTGGTTGTATAAATGGGGGGCTTTTAAACAACACAACCACACCAGAACAAAGGTCCTAATAATATCTATACATCTTAGATTATATTCCACGCAAGAAATGTGATTATAATGATGGGAGTGGGCGGTGATGTGGAGAAAGTGTGAACATTTAAGGATTCTAATTTAATTTTTTTTTTGTGTGTGTCTTTCGTTGACTAAGGATAAAAGGAATTTTTATATTTTTTTACGAGAGACAGAATATCAAAAAATGTTCAGTAAACAATGAAAATAATAATCATAAAGCTTTTCTTGGTTGGTTTCGAATGGAATTTGCATAAGTCAATATAAGGATATTAATCGTGGTAGAATGGAGAAATAGAATCATATAATAAACAAAATAAAAAATTGAAAGGAATAATTTATCATTGAAATAAAATGTAAAGTTAAAAGATTTTGGTTTTTGGTATATACTATATGTATACTCAAGATTAAATCATAAATAACAGAAAATTTATTAAGCTAAATTGTTCTTTAATTTATGTTCACAATCCACGCGTCTTTAAAGCAGATAAATAAGTAGAATTTTTAGATATATTTGGTTGACTAGTGGCATGAGTCTTTAAAGAAATTCGTTTGACAAATTTTCCTTTAAGAAAACCCTCTTAAATTTTGTCACGACGCACGTAATAAATTTAAAAATTCAAGAACAGAATTTTCAAAAATGTATGCAAACATTTCAAAACGAAATTATTTAACAATATCTTAAGGTAAGGTCTTAACCGAAAAATTATTAACAGGAAATCAATAGAAGCAAATCCATCAAGAAGGAAAGTAAAATTAAATTTTGATTTTATTAAATTACAATTTAGAGGAATTAACTAAAATTCAAGATATTCAACTCTTGTTTTGTCTTGCAAGCGCTTACGTAGGAGCTTTTATAAGAGATAAAAATATTAAAACAAATTTTCTTTAACAGTTTTAAGCAGCGTAAGTTACAGTATTGAGGGAAATTCGTTTTTAAGTTCGTTCCGCAACTTTTGATATAAGTTATAGTTCACAGTTTTGATATAAGTATGTTCGTGCGAAAATTCACATCCTTAAATTCTTCAGAATATTACGAGATCATTTAGCCCAGATGCGTGAATTTTATTCGAAACAAGAATAAAAATTTGTTCTATTTACCGTTAACAAACCAAGAGAAATTAAGAATATTTACATGGTCAAAGATATCTAGAGTCCTTGACAGGGGAGTCCACTAGAAAGGTTCATTCCTTTTAGGGTATTTAATGAAATGATGATTGCTACCTAGTTGGTTGGTTCCGTTTACTCGAAAATAACATATATACATAGTTAAAATTGGTTTTGGCCTATTGAGGTTGGTCATCTATTAGAACCTAGACTTTCCGATTTGTTGGGAAATTTTCAATCCAGTGTATTAATGAGGTACTGCTTTGCCGGAATATGAAATATATGTATATCAGAAATTAGCTGAGTTTATAGTTCGATTTCAGGCCTGATTTTCAATCTTCAAGATTTAGGAGAAATTCTGTAAATTTATCAACAATTTGGAAATCAGAATAGTATTTCAATATAGCGAACTGCAATGAAACAAACTACTGAAAACTGAATAAAATATGTGCAAAGTGTCTATTAATTGAAGGCTTATATTTAGTGATATGATTGAAAATGGGCGTTTCAGAGGGTGATCGATCGAATGGAGTTAACTATCTCACCTGTGGAATTCTTAAATTGGAGCTGAAATGTCAATTGTAATGTCAAGCATTATATTTAATTGGATTTAGAATATTAAATTTGATACAGAACTGTAACATCCTGTGTTTATTGTTTAATTACAGAAGAGTAAAGAATTTAAGTTTTTTTTGAACTTTAAAATCAATTAGTACATGTATTACAGATAATACTTCTTTAAACTCACAGAAATCGAAAATCAAAGTCAGGGCCCTAGATTTTCTATTAAGGAATTCCGAGATTTCAGCTATCACATTCTGCTTAAAAACTAAACTCGATTTGTTTCTGAAAATTCTCGAAAAAAACTCCAAATCCAAAATTTTAAAACCAACATTCTCAACATTGAAAGATTCTAGTTTCTCGCTCTCTCTCTCCCTCTTGAACAGTTAAATTTACATTTTTTTAATTCAAATTAGAAATTACGTTCTAAAACTCTTTAAAATATCGAATATTCTTAATTTCAAACTTACACAATTTTAAGAATAAAAACTTTAAACTTCTAAAGTTTTAAAATTTTTAAATTGTATGAGGCAATTTTTTTAGCTAACTATGCTAAATTTAATAATCTAAAATGCAAGATCCAAAACGGCCTAAAATCTTTAAGATAACAGGAAGGAAACGCAATTATTAGCTTCTTAAATTGTTCTAAGACAATTGGTGAACGGAACTTAAGGTAAAAGTTCCGAGTAACAAATTTAAATCGCATTGAAAATCTTACTTTCAGTTTTTAACTCCTTTGTTTTAAAAAGCTCAAAAGATAACTTTTAAACTTTTTAACCGTCTACAAATAACTTAACTAAAACTGGAATCTGACGGTAGGCAATTTTAAGTTAATTTGAAACTATATAATTTAGTTAACTGTTAACTAATAGTAAGCTACAGATTTAATGCAGTTACAATTTAACATTATTAGGTTAACGGTAGGTTATTTTAAGTAATTTTCGACTTTGACAACAAGTTTGTAACGAGGGATAACCATTCGAAATATTAATTGAAAATAAATGTTTTTATCATAAAAAGGCTTTAGAATCAGTTATTATTGATACTAAAGCAAATAAGCAGCCTAATAATCCCTTCTTCATTCAATTTACTCATTACTGATTAGCAATTTGGGTCAATTTCTAATAAATCTGTTACCTATATCCAGATTATTGCAGAAATTGAAGGAGCACTGCTGATTGATAATACGTATGAACAGCTCGATAAACCTCTACTTCGTAATGAGTTAGTCATTGGGCCCGATTCTGGAACGATAAAATCCATGTTATGTTATTTTATTTCCCCGCTTCCTATATGAATTTGTATTGAATAAACAAAAATAACATAACATAACACAAAATTTTGGAAGGCAGAATCGGGTCTAATATTTTAACTAACTTCAAAAATAGTGACAAACATAAGAAACGTCTCAATTCCAGTGAAATTGTTCTCATACAGAATATTTCCTTTGCCAAACAGTTTGTGAGCGATCACAAGGACATATTGGTAACACCAGCAAAGGCAATACCACCGTGGTGGTAAAAGGCTCTTATTATATGAACAAGCTACAATCTATGCTAGCAGGCACAACAGTGTGGCAAAATGAGGGTCGGATAATGAAGGCGGAAGCTAAACTTTTAAGATATCAACATGGTATGGCAACCAAACTTTATGCTTTGCCCAAAATTCATAAACTGAACGCTCCTAACCGACCCATTATGAGCTCGGTTTGTACGCCCATGCTCTGTCTGCCTTCATGTGCCGAATTTTGAACAACACCGTAGTAAAATCTGCAAGAAATGTAAACGACTCAGCTGATTTTAAACAAAAAATTCAGAATTTCATCTTACCACAGGATTACATAGTTTTATCATTAGATGTAGTGTCGCTTTTCACCATTATAGATTTTAGTTTAGCTTTAGTCTTGTTGAGTGATAGATGGAAAGAAATTAAAAATAACTCGAAAACTAAGCTGAAGAAAACATAGGTTATCGAAGCAATGGAATTGATCCTCCACAATTGCGAATTCTATTCTACATTAACGGTAATCTTTACAGACAAGTTTTTGGTTCCCCTACGGGTTCCCCGATTAGCCCAGCAGTTGCCGAGTTGGGCATGGTATTTGTGGAGACGAACGCCTTGAGCTCTTTTGAATTTGTCCCTGACTTTTATTTTCGATACGTAGACGACATAGTTACGGCTATCCCTAAAGAAAAAGTCGATGAATTAGAACTAGAACACTAGATTTGCTTATCATACATAATGCAGATGGCTCGCTTTCTACTGGCTGGTTTCACAAGTCAACCTGGTCTGGTAGATACTTAAATTTTAATTCTCATTTACCTCTAGCTTACAAAAGAAATACTGTTAGCCTTTTATCTAATAAAATCCTCCAATTATCTAGCTTTCCACAGATCTAATTTCAATCTTCTTAAATCAACAATTATCCGCATTCTTTTTTCAATCCGATAATTAAATCAACCATTCACAAACATTCAATACGCCACAATAATAACCAGTCAGTAGAAGTTGACCTTAATAAATGATGGCCAGGTAAAAACCATTAATGTCACTCTTTTCTGCCATAAAAGAGCCCACACGCTTCAACGATAACACAAAAGTTGTATATTAAAATTACTTGTAAATGCAATCAATCGTATATTGAACAAACAAAGCAATTGTTGGGAACCCGTTTTAACCAACACAAAAGAGATGCAAAAAAATTGACTCTCAAAAAAAAGAAATTCAAATCTGACCAGTGGCACTTTCAAGTCATTTACACGAATCCAAACATGATATCTTCCTCGATGCTGCTAAAATTCTTTGTAGGGAGCAAAAACATACCACAAGAAGAGTTTTTGAAATGATTGACATGAAGATGAATCCAACCTGTTTGAATAAACAATCTGATTGTAAAAATACGTATAATCATTTGATTTTACATCAATAACCCGGACACCCCATATCAAGTTTGGTGTTGAATTTGTTTTGTGTATTGGTTTGATACACATTGACATTTGATTTGTTCTACCATTAGATATTTTTTTCAACTCATCTTAACTTTCACATTACAGTTGGTTTTGTTGCTGTTGTTAAACAATCGGTTTGCACGTATTTCTAAAATACGTATTATCATTTGATTGTACACCAACCACATATCAGGTTACATAGGCATATCTATTTTATGTATTGTCTTGATATATTTTGACATTTGATTTGTTCTACTATTGGACATTTTGTTTTTTCAACCTAAAAATTGTAAATCTTGTTCACATTATGTTGTTGTCGTTAAAGATTTGAACTTCTGTGACATCTATCCCATACCCATACCTTCATTTAGTTTACTTAGCTTTAATTTTCCTTGTCATTTGTTGTTTGGTTGTTGTTGCACTTGTCTTTTGGCATATACTTTAAAATTCATTGTTGTAAACTTCAATCTGTTAATTTATTGTTTTTTTTCACGATCTTACAATTTTTCGATTTTTTAAATTCCAATGGGAATATTTTTTAACATTCACGACGACGCTTTTCATACTGAAAGGAATAGTAGTGCTTTACGGGATTAAATGTGTTTTTATGTTTCTTTTTTTGACAACCAGTTTGTAAGTTTTTTAAATTAGTTCCCATAGAAAAATTATTATATTTTTCTACTTTGCTTTTAGATTTTTGTTTTTCTGACGATGAATGGGATAACCATTCGAAACGTTATTATTGATACTAAAAATAAAAAAATAAAAAGTCGAACTATGTATTTTCTAACTTTTTGTTAAGATTCTAACTATTTATCAATTTATAGTAAACCATGGTTTATTATAAATTATTTTTGAACTATTTTTAACGGTTTGGTAAATTTTTGGCCTTTATCAACATTTGTATCAAATAAAGGTTTATTTTAAACAATTTTCAAACCATTTTTTAATTATAAGCGTTTATTAAACAAATGATTTGCTTTATTCGTAAATACAATTTTTATCCTTCATCTAAATAAATTTTAATCAATCAATTTTTAACTATTTAAACTAGACCTCGGGTCTTTCTTAACCGTTTGGATAAATTATTACTCCAAATTTCGGTTTATTAAGTAATTTTTAAACCTCTCTTAAACCATTTGGTTAAATTTTACCCCGATTATCAACTTTTCTGAAACCACTCCGTTTTTATTTGTTCAATTGTAAATCCGATTTTTTATTCTTGTGAAAGCTGTCAACCAGGTAATAAAAATTAAATGAATAATTTAATTTCTAAGTTTATAGTTCATAAAAATTTCAGAAGAGTCCGAAAACATGGGCGAATATTCTAAATCACCAATTTTGACTCTTTCCGCAGCAGGTAGTGCGCTGTCTACACAGTAATAATTATTTGCAGATTAATTTGGGAAAGTTTTTATGTAAATATTTATATTAATTAATAAAATTCTTTAATTTAAATGTGGTTTTTAATAAGTAGATAAAAAAATTTAAAATACAGTGGAGCAGATGACCGTTTGCAGAGGTTTTGCTGAATCAACTTTCCTGGAAAGGAACCTTATCAAAATCTAGCTTCAGTTCTTTTAGTAAAATTAATGAGACAATTTGTATCGCCATAAGCAAAACATTTCCCAGCAAAACCTTAAAAAACATTTTATAACCTATTAAAGATTTTAGCTGAGGTTGAAACTCTAAATTTTAGGTAAGGAGGGGAGTCTAACAATTTAGGTCACAATTTTTTTTCGAATATGAGGGTAGCTTTAATTTATCATGTTTATCGAAATTTAAGAATTTAATTGGGATAATGGATTGCAGTTTTTAAAAGGAATTGATAATAGTATACGAATTTGCTTTAAAACATTTCAGAATTTCAACGTGTCACCTTTTTTCTATTTTTTAAAGCTTGCTTATTTCACTTTACAAACAAACAAAAAACTAAAAATTTCTTTTTTTAAAAAGGATTATTTAATATTACATTGGACCGCAAATTTAACGCGCCAAAGTTGTTTTCAGTATAACTTTTAAAATACAAAGAATAGACCAATACCGATACATTGAAGAAAAAAACAAATGTCGGCCCATTTAAAAAAAAGGAATCATAGTTAGGAATATTTTGACATGTTGATAATCCAGAAACGCGTATTACTCCTCTACAACGAATTATAGTTTCACAGTAACGGATCACACTCGAAACTAAATGTCTAATTTGATCGTGTTCAATTTAATTCCAAAATTGCACCAGATTTGATTTGACTTAACTCCGGAAGGGCGGTTAGTGCCGATTGTAGGGCTGCTAATTGTCTTTGAAGTTGATAGGATTAAGGTAGGGCCGCAGAATGACCACATCAGAGCGTGAACATCAATCTCATCTAAATACATCCTCAATATGCATGCAGTGTGAGGTCTTGCATCATCATGGATCAGAAGAAAATTGCGGCCAATATATTGTGCAAACGGTACCACATATGGTATGGCAGCGAATTATTTAAAGATCCGCCAATTACCATAGGAAGCTGTGGCAGCTCGTTCATCCACTCATTCACTTTGCCACAACTAGTTCGTCCGCACACAACATAAAAAGAAGACCGTTTTCATTTGCAAATGAACACACCTATTCTTTTAGCAAATTATACCAACTGTGCGACAAAAACAAAACACAAACAAAACAAAATACAGAAAATTAAATTTCGTTTTAATCAGTCTCGTCTCGGATTTGGTGCAAAGCGCACGCGCTCATCGTCTCGCTATAGTTTACTGCCAACCAAATGCGGCGCATGACTGTGGTGATAAAAAAAAATATAAATTGTGAAATTAATTAAATAACAACAAATTATGCAGAAAATAAATAACGTATTAAATCAAATAAATAATATTAAATAACATTAATTAATAAATAAAATATATTATTATTAAAATTGTGCATTTTAAATAATGTGAACACAGTTATAAAGCTGTTGGAGGCGATCAAATAAATTCCATCCCCTTACCATTACAGATCCGCCACAGAATAACATCGTTTTACTAATATTGCACAACGCATAATGCCCTGAAACATCGATAATCCGGCGTGTTGCTAGTATTCTACGATGTAAATTTCTGTAAGACATCTCCTTATTGGATCCGTGCTTACATGAAGATTGTAGACGGCCCTATGTTGCTTTTGCAACTTTTTAGCAGTTTTGAATCATTGTACAATGTGATCATTTTAATAAAACGATCCTTATTATCCGCTGTGACTCAATCCCTGCCTCGCCCCGGGTGTGTTTCATGATCTTGTGCTTCTCTTTAACGTTTAATCACACAAGAAATTGTTGTCAACCGCAATCGACGGTGGATCCATCCTTGTTCAGCCAGAATAACCGCTATTACATATTGATTGCGGTTTAAATTTCTTGTTGTTCGTTCCACTAAAAACTAAACTATACTACTACTGTAATAATTTATCAGGAGTATGAAATAGGAGCATAAACATTAATAACTACTAACCACGTCCACGTCCGTAGGTGGTCAGGTGTGAAGTTGCTCGGGGATTCAAGTTGGCACGTGGTCAGCTCCGTAACTTGCAACTTCCACAAGTGTTCGTGTTACCTCCACGTGGTGACCGCTGGTAACTAGATTGTTGATTCTTTGGCTTCTAGGCTAAAACACGGCGTTAAAGGAGTCAACCTTAAACAAATCGCTGGGCTGGGTTAAGGAGTTAATCGTACCGTGCAGATAATCGACCAGACTGGGGGCCCAGCTTTAAAACTAGCTCAGTCGCTAACGGTGGATCCGGATACTTGGCGCCCTCCGGATTAAGTAGCCTTATCTGTGTACTGCGGATCTCTGCACAGATGGACACTTCTTTCTCCGCTACTCGTGTGAACAATTATGGGTCTTCATAAGAACAAAAAACAATAAAAAGAGTCCGGCTCCCTAAAAAATCCTAAAAATGTGGACAATGAGACTCGGGTCTGTAGGCCTAACTCTAAGTCTACAAATAAACAACGGGACATAAGCTCAAGCGAGGCTAGTCCCTCCACTCGGGTCACCAAATCTGAGTATACAAATACAAAGCGGAACCAAAGCACGAACGAAGCTGGTTCCTCAAAACCAACCTATAATACTAGGAGGAAGGCCTGGAGGGCCCAGGATAAGATAAATAACATATCGCCAGAAGACAGAACGGATAACAACGGATGTAATATCAGTTTGTGATATTCGCATATATGTATACGGACAGTCAGGCTGCCATTAAACGCTTCAATCACACCTCCTCACGTCGAAAGTAGTCTAGAACAGTCTCTCATCTCTTAACGAGATGGCAGATCAGTTCAACATCCACATTTTATGGGTGCTAGGACATTTCATAAGTACAGGGAATATAAACGCGGATGAACTGGCTCGACGTGGTACAACGCACCACTTCTCAGAAAGCAGAAAGGATATTGAAATGCCTCTTGCGGTATGCAAACTGCTGCTTCAGGAAGAAGCTAGCAAGCTAACGAATAACAGATGGTCAAGTATCACTTGTTGGGTAATAACTCGGCAGGTCTGGCCAAAGTTGGACTTGGCAAGATCCAAACAGCTGATCTCACTTCAGCGAAGTCAGATCAGTGTGGTTGTTGGAGTGATTACGGGGCACTGTCTCATAGGGAGGCATGCGAGTAGACTTGGTGTCTTCTCACATGACTACCGTCGTAGTTGAGAGATTATTGTTCGTCTGGCACGAAACAGACTAAAGTTTGGAGAGGTACCCCTCTTCAAAGACCTGACGGACCTCTGTAGGATGGACGTCAGGAGTATCCAACGCTTTGTTAACAGCTCAAAATGGTTCCAATGAGTTGGAGGAAACAATTATTCGTGGTATGGCTACGGACCATTTTTGTGCCTATGCCTGGTCCTAGTGCCACCCAAACCTAACCTAACCTAACCACGTCCACGATATTTTTTTATTTATGTTGATTGATTGAAAAACAAAAGTTTTGGAAACAAAAGGTTGCTGTGGTAAAACAATATTCTAATAACCCCATAGTAACATAAGCAATAAGATTTGAATAATCTAATTTAAAAGTTACATTGAAAAAATCTACAGTGCATTAATTTTGAGTACCAGTGTATTAGGATCTGAATATTTTAAACAAAAAATTAAGAAAACTCAACCCTACCCAAATTTTTCCCTTGATAATTTTATTGTGATTCTCATTAAATGTTTTCTTAATTCTTGAATTATTCACTAATTTTTCAATTTCTTTCACTTTTTCAATGTAATACAGTCATAAACAAATTCTGATTATAAAACGATTGTTCTGCGGAACAACGTTGGAAAACAGCGAGGAGTAAAGTTATGTTATTAGCTGACAAATTAAAAGAAGAATTAGAAAAATATCGAATCATAAAAAAGGAATATACGCAATTTGCGGTCGATTATTTGCAGTCGATTATAAAAATGGAAAACGTGTCGATTTGTAAAATGGTAAAGGTGCTTCATGACTCACGCATAATATTGTTGCAACGACGTCATAAACCGGTGAGGAGAGCCCCGCCGCTAACCTCTGATTTCGACCGATTTATAATGCTTGAACGACTGTAGCGAGAGAACAGTTCATATAATTGGAGCAATTCTGGTGTCAATTTTTGCGTAAGAAAACTGTGGCAGATAATTTAATTAAAATAACAACCTACCAAATAACGATTTTCAATGCTTGAGAGCACTGTACGTAGAGAGAGAACGCCTTATCTGATCGGATCAATTCTGGTGCGGTTGTTAATTGTATTATCATTTCGCATATCGCCTATAGACGTTGTCTCGCAAAACAACTACAGCCGTGTAGGCGACACAGCCCAGCCTGAATTTTTGATCATAACCATTTTACATCATATCTAGGGCATCTAAATAAGTTAGATTTGTACCTCTATATATTTTGTAAGAAGAATACCTTTAAATTATAAAAGCTCTCCATTTTACAAGAAACCGAGATAACGTTTAGGTTCTAGTTTTTGAAAAACGTTATCACTTTAGAAAACTGTCCGCAAATCTACATAGTCATGTGTTATCCCCTTAATATAAGTTCTATATTTTAACGAACTTTATCTTTCAGCAAAACAAAAATTATCAGAGCTTTAAGAGTTATTGACAAATAATATTGCGGTAACTATGCAAATCTAACCAAGAAATAACGACGTAAGGGCCCAACTTCGACGTCATGCGTTTCAATAAAATTTCAAAAAAAAATAAACTTAATTTTCGGGTTCGGGTTCAAAATAAATTTTTCAAAAGATGAAGAAAAAAATAAAACATTTCTATAAAGCGAAATCAAAATTAGAAAAGTCTAAATTATTCTACCCGAAAATTAATTTTATTTTATTTAGTTTTATTTGAACTTGAACCCGAACCTGAGAACCCCAACCCGGTATTTGTTTAATGATTTTGACAAGTGATTGCTTTAAACAGCGTTAGTTACAATAGATTTTAGCTGATGCGAGCCACAGGTCGCTAGTAAAATAAATTCATGAAAAGAGTAATAATACGCAACGCGAGGCCGATAACGCGTACTAACCTCAGTCTCCTTTTACAAAAGGTTATTTGTGGACGCTTAACCTGACAGTATATGATCGTACTTTAAACGAGCCTATTTGTATGATGCGGCATGGAGGAATTGTTCAGCGTGAAGGCAACGAGATCGCTTTTTGTTTGCTACAATATTTGAAGCACATCCCCGTCTGTTGCAAATACCTCACTTTATATAGTGATTCTTGTGCGGGTCAAAACAACAAGAATTTCATGGCTGTAATGTTCACCTTGTTTATACAAGAACCACATAAAATTGAGGCCATAGACCACAAATTTTTAGTGCAAGGACGAAAAATAAAACACACGCTTCCATTCACCACCCTAGTGATTGGTATCAGTTTGTGCGGTAAGTCGGTTCCAAACGAGCTTTTAAAGTGATCGAAATGATGCAAGAAAAGTTTTATAACTTATCTTCTATATTCCAGGAAAAATTTGTTTGTAAAAAAACAGATGAGGATGGAAATAAGTTCGTTTGGAAGTGTAAAATGGCTTCGTTACACAAAACAAATTGTTCAAATTGAAAATAAAAATACTCTGGATAAAAATTCAGAAATGCGGCGTTCCATTGGCAAACTTAAGCCATTTAAAACAGTGCTATTCTCGCTCTGTAAATATCAGCAGTGCAAAAATGAACCAGTTGAGGCTAAACAAAAGTTTTAGACCTTTATTCGAAACAGAAAGATATTAGTGACTTAATCACTCATTGCCAATTTTCAACAAAATGGCGGTCTTAAATATATAGGTTTCAAATATTTCGCACTCCCATTGTCGATGGGGTAGTTGTTCTCTGGGCTGAAATTCTGGCTATAGCAATATTTTGAATCGAAAGAGCGGTCCTTGTGCGGCCAGTTGATGGTCTATTTGCCAGGAACCACACGTTGCCAATTTTGAACGATACGGTATATTATATACGAATCGCGAGTCGACGCCTTGTCGTGAACTAAAATGTCATCGACAGAAAATGGCGACTTTACGACAAAAGACGATCAAATTTGTACTAGAATAGAATATGTTAGGAGCAAAGAAATTTGAACAAAACAAATTATGTACGTCTAAATGTATTAAAAATAATTCAAATCAACAAAAATTTTCGTAAAATCAACGAAATAGTTTAGTAAATTCGACAAAATCTTTCGTACAATCAACGAAATAGTTTCGTAAAATCAACGAAGTTTTGTAGTTAACTCAACGAAAACTTTAGCGAAAATCACAAATTTGAACAAGATTATGTCAGGAGCGAAGAAATTTAAACATAGCAAATTAAGTCTAAATGTCTTAAAAATCATTCAAATCAACAAATTCTGTCGTAAAATCAACGAAAACTTTAGTCGAAATCACAAATTTGTACTAGATTATGTTAGGAGCGAAGAAATTTGAACAAACCAAATTTAGTCTAAATCTTTCGTAAAATCAACCAAATAGTTTCCTAAAATCAACGAATTTTTGCAGTTAATTTAACGAAAACTTTAGTGAAAATCACAAATTTGTACAAGATTATGTCAGGAGCGAAGAAATTTAAACAAAACAAACTAAGCCTAAATGTCTTAAAAATAATGCAAATTGACAAAATCTTTCGTAAAATCAATGAAAAAGTTTGGTAAAATCAACGAATTCTTTCATAAAATCAATGGAAAAGTTTGGTAAAGTCAACGAATTTTGTTAGTAAAACCAAAGAAAACATTAGAAAAAATCGTATTTATTTAAAAAAAATTGACTAAGAGCGAAGATATACATATAAGCAAAACGCATTAAATCCACATTACACGAAAATAATCCAAAACAACAAATGCTCCCGTAAATTCAATGAAACACTTCAGTTTTTGTGTTTTTACCCCAAAGTGTGGTTTATACATCTAATGAAAGATCTCAGAGTCATTAATGCAAAATTCAAGCATAATACTCATAAAATTTTTTTTTTCTTTTTTAGAAGTTGCCCGGAAGCTTCATCTTGATAAACTTTTTTGCATATGTGTCTTGGCTAAAACGTAAGGAACTTGTAATTTTATTCTGAAAAACTCCTGGAAACACAACCTGAAAAATAATTTTACAATAACAATAAAAGCAGAGATGGATTCGGTGAAGAGAGACAAAAGAATCCCTTAAGCTACATACATAGAATATGATGGCAAAATTTGGTGCTGCCTTTCCATACGCCTTGAATCTTAAAAGTAGGCACATATTCATGTGTAGTAAAAGCCACAAATAACTTCAAGGCGTTGTCAAAGGTTAGAAAATTTCATTTAATATTATATAGGAATCACGAGTCGACGCCTTGCCGTGAACTAAAACGTCATCGACAGAAAATGGCGACTTTACGACAAAAGACGTTTTTCGAACGCTATTCATAACACCAATTTTGCCAATCGCTATGATATCGACACGAGATCGGCAATCATAATTGGGGTCAATATAATCAAAATGGTGTCTCCTATAAAAGTAATATAGTTTGTTTTAAGGCATCCTGTGCATCGTTTAATAGTTATATCTGCTGATATAAGCAATTATTCGCCATATCCGATGAATGCCATTCAACATTCGACAAAGTTCTTTTCGTATACGTATTCCAATA
Organism: Tipula vernalis; assembly: GCA_958295665.1. NCBI lineage: Eukaryota > Metazoa > Arthropoda > Insecta > Diptera > Tipulidae > Tipula > Tipula vernalis. Next base: position 347,709,421 of record OY282559.1, read on the forward strand.
TTTTGAAAAATTGATCCGCAACAATTTAAAATGTGTCTTTGAGCCGCAAATTACAAATAGAAGTCACCAATTTTTCCCCGTTAGCAAACGAATTTATTTTCATTGGTGCGAACCAAACTGAACCGTAGTACATACATTGATTACGATTTTCTGAATCGCTGCCAAATATTATTTTATTGATATGAGTACATCCAGTTCTTGCTATTCCAGTGGATCACCTTTTTTATTATATCGGAAAGTTTGGTAACTATTACATAAATAGTCGGTTTCAGTTGAAAATATTCATTTGGATTTTAAGAAGCGGATTTTATAAAATTTGGCAAGTACGGATGCGGAAAAACAAACAATTTCCTCGGTGGATGCGGATATAAAAATACGTACCAGTAAGCACGGCTCTAACACGTAAAGCCTGAATTCCATTGCGAATAAAAGTTTGTCAGTCAAAATAAAGGGAGATAAAAATATAAAATCGGTGGTTGTGTGAAAGAAACACAAAACGAAGTCAGTCAAGATTTTACTTACATCAAATGTGTGTTTGTATTAGTGGATCGCCATAATTATGGTCAAAAATTATCAAAATCGAAGTCATTTTATGGTTATCCAAGTAATATATGCACACAAATTTTGTGTACGAACGCAAATTTTTTTCCGCACACTAAGTTAATTAAAAGTTTGTTATTTTTACGGTAATTGTCATAATTTTTTTGGTGGTTGCTTCTAAAATAGCTGTGATAATGCAAAAATATAAAGTTTGTATACAGTTAAATTGTGATAAATTGGGATCAATTGTGATAATATCGCTAAATACTATTATTGGCAATTTAGTAAAGTAATCGTTTTTTTTTTAAATAATTTATTGGTGGTGAAAAAGCCAAATTAAAACTCCAAGTGATAACCAAAAATTTATTTTTTTTATTTTTTTTTTTTTGCTGTCGCTGTCAAAATTTATCAAGATATTTGTGCTATAAAAAAAATAAAAAAAACATGCTTTTTCTTTGTTACTCCAATGCATTTCTTTTTTTTTTGTCTTCTTTCGACTTGAAGTCAGTTCAGTCAATTATTCACAGTGGAATTCAAGCTTTATACGTTTTTATTTCTTTATTCAAGCCTAATGCCTACGAAAGTCTTAAGACTATTTTCTTTAAAACTTAATAAAATGAAATCGCACGTTTAACTAATAGGAAACGGTAACATTTTATTTAACAAACCTTTGCCTAGTTTACCACACCTTGAATACTTTTATGGTTGAGGGCAGTAATTTCAGCTTTTTTTAAAAAATATTATAAAGGGTATTTGGTGTTCAATGTCCGGATTTTAAAATTAAATAAAAAAAAACGTTGTGGAATTTCTATATATCGTTCAGATGGTCGGCGACTTCGCTGAGTGCCGAGGGTCCAATTTTCGATGACATTTTGGTATTAGCGACAATCCGAGGGGCGATTTTCCGTCTTATGTTACTTTAGCTCCTGAATCGTTCTTGCCTTATTTGCATAGATGAGTGATTTGATATAACCCCATACAAAAAAGTCTAGCGGTGTCAAATCATACGATCTTGGCGGCCAATTAACGTGACGTTTTTGATTTTGAGAAATAATGAAACTTTTCATCTAATAGAGCGATTCCTCCTTATTGAACAGTATAGCTCTCCATATAATGAATAGTCAAAACTTACTGAATATTTATATCACTACAGACATTAATAAAGACTTATGGTTGCCGGACAAATGAATTAAAAAACCCAGACAACCAAATTGGAAAGAAACCCCTTCAGTTTAGAATTGGACTATCCTTCAAAACTCAGATGACCAATTAATTGCTGAATCTATAAAAAATAAATAAAAAATTATCAACGAGATTTCGGAAAAGCAGGCGGTTAAAATGAAAATGACGTCAAATTAGACCCTATTAAAATAGTTTTAAATCCCATATTTAGGACCGATTTCATCTACTTAATTAGAGGCGTGACGAATATTCTAAAAATTCAAAATTTTGTTTTTATGACAAAGTTAGAATGAAATTCACACCACTACATTTATTTTTTGACGAGTTATTGCTTACTAAAATTTAATCTTTTGCCCTTTTCTTAAAGACAAAAGACGTACGATAAAAAATGCGAAGGGATACTTAAAAAATATTATTCAGTACTATTTGCTGCAACACGAAACTTTTTTTTGGTGAAAAAGAATACAAAAATCTGAAAAAGATGAACTGGCTTATCCTTTTTCGTAAGAGTTGCACCATGTTGCACCCAAATTTATAAAATCAAAGTAACATTTTGAATGGAAAAAAATAAATCTTGAGTATGCCCGTCTCATTTTTACATAAGGATAAAATGTATCTGCACTCTTTTTCGTGTTTATATTCTTTTGGAATAGAACAAAAACTACTTCTTATATTTCTGGTGGTGAATCTTCTCTATAGGCTTTGAAGGAATCACAAGCAAATAATTAATTGGAGTACGGTGACACTTGGCTTAGCTTTATGTTGAAATTTTTCCTTAATTATTTGAAAAGAAATTGTTGTGGAGATCCGACATTTTCGAAAATAATTGGGAATACGACCGTCTTAAGGAAAGTTGACGCCAAGGTCTTAACCTTTCATAATGCAAACCATCTGTTTTTACTCCTAGTCCATGTGCTGTCCACTGAGTTATTTTCTTTAAAATTTTAATGAAACTTTCATTAGAATTGAAAAGTATTAAAGGTTGGTTCGCAGGGTCGGTTTTTTACCCTAGCTAATTTTAAGAGCTAAAATATTTTTATCTTTTAACCAAAATATCCGACACGCATACCAACTAAATCAACCAAAAAAAAAGAAATATTACGAGCCATAACTTTCCCATTAGAAATTATTTTGCTATTTTTTTACGTTTGTTTAAATTTTATTTTTATTTCTGCTGTGACCGGTGTTGTGCGATTATTTTGTAGTTTATCGAAATTTATTTTTCTGTTTGTATATTTGTATATGCGAATTATAGTCATTTGCTAATTTCATAGCATGGTAAAAAATACCTAGGGTAAATTAACCGACCTCGCGAACCTAGCTTGAAAGTGAAAAATTGGTAATGTTTCCTAAAACTCGAAAGATGATGGAAATGAGAAAAGCTAACAAAATGTAAAACGCATAAAAAATTGAGTTCACGGATTGTTATGGACACCAGTATTCTTGGACATGGAATCCAAAATCAAATGTGTGTCAAACGAATAACGTTTAACAAAACATCCGTTTACGAGAGCCCCCAAGCCACATAAATCGTAGTACGTATATATTGTTGTTACCTTTAGGATTGATGCGAATTATGTATGTATACAACACATACACGGTTTATGTTTTTTTTATTTTATAGCATCACAAAAAAAAAATGTAAATTATAAATTTTGTGTAAATTTTACTTTATTATGATAAAAATTTACATTTTTATAGAGTTGAGGAGCTGCGGTAAAAAATAAGAATTGTGTTTGTTGTTATTAAAATTTAAATATAGAAAAAAAAATTTTTAATTTTTATATATCTACATATCTGCACACGTTGACACATATACTGCAATGCATATCCCTTTACTTGTTGGCGTAAAATTTATGATATTTAGCGGGTGCGACAGGGTAGATTTACCATAATAAATGCAATATATAATAGAAAAGAGGAATAATAAATTTAATATCGATTTTATTTTTATTACAGTAAAAGGTGTTTGTAAGACATTTTCACTTGGGAGACGATTTAAGATTTATTAGGGAAAATGTGTCAGGAAGTTCAAAATTTTTTTATTGTAGCGTTAATAAGCGAATTTAATAAATAAAACGCACACCCCGTAATAAATCAAAATACGCCATCTGTATACCTATTATTTAATTACAAGTGATATTGTACATAAACCTTTTTCTAAATATTTTGTACAATCATCAATTTTACAAATATACATACACAAGAAATAACAAAAATCTCTCATAAAGAATTTAATTTAATATTTAAATGTAATTGTATGTAAGTGAACATACATCATACACAGATCCAATCCATTGATATGAATTTTCCCCATAACTTTCAAGATTTATTCTTCTTTATTTGAAGTAAATATTTACATATGTACATATATTCTATAATATATTAAGATGAATAATGATAACTACATTATGTAAGATGTAGAATGTAGTAAAACAAATTTGCTTTAGTACATAAATTTTATTATGCTGTTTTGTTTTAATTATAATTTGCTAACTGAATTTACTACACTGATTTACTAAAGGTTCAAACACAATAAGATCCGTTCCATTCCGCTCGGTTTTTCGTCCCAATTTACTCTAAAGTATTGAACAAACGATGGAAATTTTAATACTAAGAACGAATGAGAATATAATGGATGCCACATTAAGATCAAACTTTAAATTTTTGAGTAGGCGAAACGGCTTAGGCAGGTGAGAAGCAGATAGAAATCGAACGGAAGAGACATCATTCTCTTTCAGCCTTAAGGGTTGCTTAATTTAAAGTCTTTTTCGTATTTGCTTCGATTAACAAAAGAGTTGCAGATAAATTATGAAAATTCCAGAAAAAATTCAAAATTCGATTCAAATTTCGAAAAACGTTGTTTCACTTTCAGTACCTCTAAATTTGTAAATTTTGTAAATTGATAAAGTTTCTATTTAATCAAAAGAAGATGAAAGATGAAAGAAATTTAGGTTTAAAAATGAAAAAGAACATAATTAATAAATAATTTAATTTCAGGACAACCAAATTAATTGATAAAATTTTAAAATTTGGCGAAAGTCTTTAAGCTTACAAAGCGCAATTTCGAAAAATTTCAGAATAGAAAAAAATCTAAGAACCAATTTCAGAATTTAAAAACCTTTCGAAATTTGTGAAAGGCTTGAAAAAACTGGACTTGAGCGTTGTGTTTAGAGCAAAGAAGGATTTGACATTGTGAAGAGATGACAACAATATTAACCAAAAATGTTTCCCCAAGTGCATATAAAATTGTCGAATTAAGACAACAGCGGTCAATTAAATGAAACAACTTTTTTTCCTTATAGTAACAATGATTTTTAATAATACTTTAGAAGATCGACATCGGATAGGACATATTCGTCGGTTCTTTTTAACAACTACTCTCTACTTTGGCGGCTACATAATGGTAGAAAATGGTTCAAATCATAAATGCCAATCAATAATTGTCTCAATGACAAAAAATTAGGCACCAGATAAAATTTAGAATTATAACCATTCCTCGTTCATCACCAAAACGATAACGATTGTTTTCATTAACGAAGTTCCCTACACTTTTGAAGTAGATTCTGGCTCAAACAATACTATCATATTAGAATCGATCGTCAATATTATTTGGATCAGAAGAGCATACCAAAATGTTACTGCTAAATATTACTGAAAGGAGAACCAATGTTTTGGGCTGGGATTGGTTACCCATTTAAACATTTCTGTTTAATGTGTTTATACAATTTCATAACGGTCATTGAAAAAGGTAATAGGTAAATATTATCAATTATTTTCTAAACTTAGCCCGTACCAAGATGAACCAGTTTCACTTCAGCTCGATTCGATATTTTTTAGATTAGGATAGACTGATTGGGCAAGACAAATTAGTTTAGGTAAATTGTGTAGTACAGACAACACCAATAGTTCTACTCTGAAAGTGTGACGGAAGCATCCGTATTTCGGTGACTATAAATCAACCTTAAATAAGATGCTGAAACAACACTTTATAAACCATCGCTGTAAAAACCATAAATACCGATTAGGAGACTTTTACCATTAAGAGGCTAAATTTCGGAATCTCAACTTCATCTGGAATATCAAAAATCTACAAACAGCTTACAAGGATGACTGATCGGCTCAATAGAAGTGATTAAACGTTTATTTGACAGGATAGAAGGCAACTGTAGGTATTCTTGTGCCTTCCGAAATTCTACCCTAGTTTTTCTGACTAACAAGACAACCATTGCCGAACCACTTCATCGGTCCTTGGAACGCAATTCAACTGGATCCACGGATCTTCAAATGCCTTTGCAGAGTTAACGAGCCTTCTATCGGCAAAAAATTCCTTTTGTCCACTAAATAATGAAAAATTATCGAACCGTTTGGTCTGTGACGCATCTTCTTCTAGCAAAGAGTTACAACTTTTGCCATATTGGTCTAATATTATACAAACCTGAGATTTCTGGCAATACAATTCCTTGCTAACTCGGTCAAGTAAAATCAGTCCTTATTTTATGTCATTAAATCGATCCATCATACGACAATAAAATAGTTCTAGGAATAGACAATTCAAAAAATTTGTATATGTATATTCTAAGAATGCTAGAATTTAACGAAATTTTTTAATTTTGTGTTTGTTTAACAATTTCAAGATTTTCAGATGCATTACGAGATTGATTAAATATTTCCATCAATTCAAGTTTGTGAAACGTGAAAGAATTACAAAAGTTTCACGCTTATGAAGTTTATCCTAAGTTAGAACTAAACCAAAAAAAAACAACAGAATGTGTAAATGTATTAGTAAAAAATGAAAATGAAGACATTTAGGCGAACTTTTCTCAATAAATAATTTTAAAACTTTTATTTATTGCTTTAATTAAACTTAGATAAATACACATTTATAAAATAAATTAATTACACATAATCAAATTACCACATTTGGAAACATAAAATTTAGGATTTTCTTAAAAAAATGCGTAACTTAAGATTTTCTATAAAAAGTGCGTATCTTAAGATTTCTTGATAAGTATCTACTAAGGATTTAAGCATGCCAAACCATAAGAAAAGCTAATGCCTTTTACATGGTCAAATTACCATATTTGTAAAACTGTTGTTTAGGATTTTCTTAAGAAGGCCCATATCTTAATGGCTTGAAATGGCCTGATGAAAAATCGTAAGTAGTTTACAAATATGGCAATTTGACCATGTGAAAGGCATTAGCTTTTCAAATGGTTTAGCATGCTTTTAGTCTCAGTACAAATTTATCAAAAAAGCTTAATGATGTTGGTGATAAATAATGAAAATCTTAAGATATACTTTTTCTTCAAAAAAAGGTAGCGCTTGTTTCTTTTAAATTTTGGCTGATTATATTTTAGATAAATAAGATAATTTTTGTTGGTTTAATTCTAATTTAGGATAAACTTCATGTGAGTACTAAAGGGTCTGAAGTTTGTCCAATTTAGGTCATTTGCATCCATTTTTTTGTAGATATATACATAATAATAAAAGCGTAGTAACATTAAAAACTAAGCTCATATGAGCTTCATTTATATAATGATACCATTTATATTTTTTACTAAATTTTTATTGAAGAAAATGTGTTTTTTATGAAAAACGCCATGTTTGGTGACCTTTGATATAAGGGGTCACCACTTTTTTTTTTTTCTGAAAGCCTATTTACCTTAAAATCAAACACTAAAATAAAAAAAATTGAGATGTGGCCAACACACGACTTTCTTTTACGAACAGAGAATTTTGAGACATTTTACTTTTTTTTATAACTTTTTTTTTTAATTTTTTTTTTTTAATTTTTAAATTTTTAAATTTTTTTTTTTAATTTTTTTTTTAAATTTTTTTTTTTAATTTTTATTTGTTTTTAATTTTTAGAAACATTTTGTTTTCAGTAGTATTTTATAAATCTTATACTTTTTAAGATATTTGCAAAATAAATTTTCTGGACCAAGGGAGTGGCCACTTCCGGTTAACCGATTTGGAAAAAAATTCACTGGGACCTCCCAATTTATCAAAAAAGCTTAAATATGAAGTTTCAGTTCGATTGGTTAAACCATCTGGGCTGTGGAGAGGACACAGACAGACTGACAGACTGACAGACGGACAGACTGACAGACTGACAGACGGACAGACTGACAGACAGACACCATTTCGAAACTCACTTTTTCGGACTCAGGGGACCTCAAAACAGATAAATCTCTAAAAATCTCAAGGTCCAAAATTTTCATGATTACTATACTTTATTTTACTAGAGTAAAAGAAAGTAAAAAAGAAGGCCTTCTCTGACACGCGGTTTCATTAAGTATTATTATGACAGACAATTTCAGTCGTGTAACAGCATATTATGTATATAAGCTAAAATGGATTACATTCCGTTAAAATGATTTTTGTTTCAAATCTTCAAAGATATCGTATTTTTCTGGATAAAAGCTGTGGCATTTTTCAATACCTGATATTTTTCTCTCCATTTTACTAAAATCGTTATTACTCAAAACAAATAATTTACTTTGGTTCATTTTTGATAGCCCATGAATAGAGTGAAGTTATTTAATTTTCAAACGACCCTTGTTTGCTCTAGAAGCATTCCTCTCAAGCACTCCTCCTAATGTATCTCATGGTTTTTTTCGTGGGAAGTTGCAAAAAAATGTCGTTTTGCTTCCAAATCGAGGATCACCTTAAAATGACAGAGATTGTAGAAATTCAAATTTTTAGAAAGTAAGACTGTTTTGTAGTTGTTGTGCACACATTTTATCCAAGAAGGGCAATGATCAAAATGTTACTGTTTCCATAGTGACTGAGGGACTGTTATTTCACCAAAACCACTTTTTTCAAATTATCGGTTTCTGGGCAGATTGTGCATTCATTTAAATAGCATGGTGTGGTTTTGCATTACCGCATATAATCTGCAAAATAAGATCTCGATAACTTCCTTCTTCGTGTGAAAGGAGGTTTATTGTTTTCAAGATTTTAAACAAAGTTTAATGTTTTGATGATATATGCAGAACCAAATACTGTGAGTGCCGGAAGAATTTGCCAAAATACAATGCCTTGAACGAACTGAAGGAAATGTAAAAAATCTATTTTTTTTGTGTGGATAGTTTACTTAAATATTTGATGTGCATCCTTCAAATTACTAAGAATCAATCTACACTGCTTAATAACAATATCTCCTTCTGATGAAATTGTCTCTAAATCCCGTTTACAGCACACACCACTTTCTTGATCAATAGTTTCAGATGCTTAGAAATTTTTTCTGCAACTTCTTGAAATTTTTCTTATTTATAACTGTCACATCTCATTTTCTTATGCACGATAGGAGAACTGTTAAAGTATCGTTGAATGAAGAAATATCAGCATGATTGAATTGCTCCTCAATTAATATTTCTGATAAACTTGTTCAAAAAACACGTGAACATACTCGATCCAAATTATTATTTTGTACACCAGAGAATCGTTCATTATCACCACTTGATTTAACATTATAAAACTCAAAATAGCAACAAAAGCAAATTGCCTGCTCTTTAGATAAGGTTATACCTTTTTGCCTTTTATATTAGCTGGAAGGGGGGGGGGGGGGGAGGGGGGCTATTTGGGAATTCAATTCGAACGTATTCAGCTCTTCGAATCTGGTTCAATTCAAATAAGAATCCAATACTTCAAAGACTCGAATACGTTCGAATCGAATTCACAAATAGCCCCCCGAATTCATTATAAGTTAACTGACTTTTCAAGTTTTCGATAAATCTTTATATTTCTGGAACTTTAAACACCTAACTTTCGTAGTGAATATTTAATACTTTAACATTTTTAAATTTTAGTTCAAACTAACGAATGAATAAATTTTTCAAATGTAGCCTATTTGTACGGAACTATTACTAGGTACATAAGTACTTTTTAAACGCCCTTTTCTTCGTTTTAGGCAATAAAACATTTAGACCAATAGTTGCTGATTTGTGGTAATATAACCAAAAAGTACCAGGTAAGAAAATTAGTTTTACTACTAATTTTAAAGGTTCCAGCCATGTTTCAAAGGACAGCTGCTTCTTCCAAGGCTTTAAAAAATATTATATTAACAATAAAATGTTCTCGGGAAAAATTTGAGTGGATTTTCTTGATTTTTTTGTTTAAAATATTCAGAACCAGATATATTTTAAAATGGAACATAACCTATTTTTTTATTTTATTATTTGATTTTAAGGTAAATAAGCTTCCAAAAAAAAAAAAAAATATATAAATGGTGACCCCTTGGTATCAAAGGTCACCAAACATGGCATTTTTCAGAAAACAACACTTTTTCTAGAACAAAAACAAAAATGATACTGTTTATAAATGAAGTATATTCCCTTTCATATGAGGCAATAATCATTCAAATCGGTTTAGTTTTTGAGAACAAGCACTTTGAAATTTTCAGTTTTTAAGAATATTGGAAAATTCAGAAAACGGCACTGCTCCGAAGAACAGTTCATTTTCAGCGGTTTTCAGCGGTAAAATTGCTAAAAAGGATATTTCTGATTTCATGCAAACTGTGTCAATCCCTGACGTTTTTAAGTCTTGAGAACTACCAAATGTCCACCCAAATAACTCGCCCGATCAGGTCTGCTATAACAACAAATTGAATTTTTTTAGGAATATTTCATAAAATAACCAAACCATTTAGACATGCGGCTAACACATGAATCGTGACAAAATTATAAACCAATCTGCTAAACTTTTTCTAATAAACAAAATTAAGTCTTTTTTTAATCAAACTTATTGATTTCCCATCTCATAAATTTAATCATCTGCCAACTTTACTACTTCTTATTAAATACCCAACATATCGTTAAATCGTAAAGTCCCAGCCAAAAAAAAAAAATAAATAAAATTAATTCTCTAGATAATACAAAATGTAATTGATTTACAAAAAATTACCATAAAAACATTATTTTTGTATCCTTTTTGTCCACCCTCAAATAATAAAACTCTGCAGATGGTAAAATAAAAACTTTATTCGATTTCAGTTATCCTTTATCAGCGAAGAGAATAATTTTCATAATTTTGTTTGTAGTTCATTGGGCTTCTCGTATAATTTTTGGGTTGAACATTTTGTCATTAAATTTTCTGGACACGAACTACAGTCTTGATGATGTTCTCGCAAAAAAAATCTTTATCATATCGGAGTTTGATTGACAATTTTCAGATTTTGGTTGTCATCTCATACATACGGCTCTCGTGTTATATCCTTTTTATTTTCTTTTGATTATAAATTTTATGACAAACAAAATGTTTAAATTTAGATAAGAATTTTTGTGATGCCCTTTTTTTAGAGGGGGGAACTCTAAAAATTTGTTTCACAAATATATGCTAATACTCATCAGTACAAGTTATACATATACATATTTTATGAATTTATGAAAAGATTATATGTATGTTTTATGCACACGATTTTTTTAGCGACATAAATAAATAATTTGGAAGTTAAGTGTTCTTTTGTTGTTGTTGTTACGACAGGAATTGGTATTCTAACGAAATACGAGGCACAATTTGATTACGGAAAATTTAAGGATTTTTTCATCTATTTTTGTGTATGTTCTAGACAATGGATCACGTTTTATTTATAAAATATAGTGCGGTTTTGCGAAATTATAAGAAATTATTTTGATTTTCTTTCTCGAAAATCAAAATAATTGTTTGTAACATTTTTCAGAATAAACAAAAAAATAGAATATTGGGTTGGTTGTTGGCCACTTAGACAACAAAAAATGGACATTTCGATAACTTTCAGATCTTTACTACAATATATGCAAAACTTTTATGATACGAACCGCACTGCGAGGAGGATAGTGTAAAAATTATCAGAAGAAAATTTATCGATTGTGAATTCTTCCAACCGAAAAACGGACTTACTTATTTCTCATACTTTTAGTAAAAAAAAAATATTTGTCCCTTAAATTTTCTGTTTAAAAGTTACCAATGTCATCAAATTTCATCGAAATCTAAGTGCCCATTTTTTTATTTTATTTTTCGCATTTTTTTGCATTTTGGACCCTGAAGGTCAGTGATCCACAAGTACCTAGTGTAGCGTTAGACAATAACGGGAATCCAAATCAAAAGACAGAATGAGATGAAAGTAAAAATTAGCTTACACACAGAGCAGTGTGAATATCGTGAAGAAGGAAAAAAATTGTAAGAGAATTCATCTGTATTAGTACGATTCGCTAGTACTTAAAGCACAGCACATTCTGTATATATAGAATGTAAATTGTGGTATAATCAGTCCAGTCGCCGCGGCCTGATGAGAAGATTGATTTTTTCATAATCATAAGCTTATCAGTTCGAAACTGGATTGAATTCTCTTACAATCTTCGGAACATATTAAAATCATAGAATGAGATGATTATAGAATGGCAGCGCTAACTTGTTGGCAGGTCAAATCGCTCGTTCTTGATGAATTAAAAATAAAAATGTGTCAAATTTATTGAAGAGCAACTCGTTTTGCTAAACTTCATGTAGATGTACGAGTAGAAGGGCCCTTAATTATTCCTTTAATTCGACAAAATGAATGAACCATACGATATTATTAAATCGATCGGAATTCAAATTATTTTATGAAAAAATACATTGTGAATAGCTTTTGTAGCATAAACTACCAACAAAAATATTTCTGCATGACTTCACATTCTTTTACAAATTAACAAAACCATAATAAAAAGTTTTCAAAAAAAAAAAAAAAAAAAAAATAAAAATTAACAAATTTCTCTAGATAGAAATAATAATTTATTAACCCTTCAATGTTGCTGTGCTTATACAAAATATTTTACATCATGCCTTCAAATTGACAATGGACCAGATGCTTGACCGAATAAAAAGTTTTCCGGTTCTACATTTCTTCTTTTTAGAGTTTATGTTTTGTTATAAAGCTTTTTAAAGATTTATAATTCTAGCGAAACAAAAAAAAAATCCATAAACATGTCACTACTGTTAAAACTGTGGTGATGGATTCATTTCTCGCATGTATTCACTTTATACAACTTAAAGTTTATGTTTTGAGGGAAATAATTCGGCCCCACCCCCCTACAAAACAATTTTAATGTTTTTATGGACCAAACCATATGAATGGGATTATAAGAAGATGAACTTTGATCTTTATGCTCCCTGTGCGAAATTAATGTAAACAACCATAAACATTTTATTTGTTTGCATTTGTACACAACAACATCGTACTCTTGTATTTAACAAAAATTTAATCATCACATTTTTCTGGTTTAAGATTTACCCTGTACGTTAGGTATATATGTATATCCAAGTGGATTTATTTGCAGATTTAATTTCCGATTTATTATTAAAAACATTAAACCAGTGTACGTTTATAGATCAATCATAATTACTCCAAATTATACAGAAAATCTGGATTTAAAATGCCACAGTAGTCTTGTAATGTACACGAGATATAGTGTATACACATAACATAGGCAGACAGACAGCAGAAATTTCCTTTTCCACAAAATTTTTCAGAACTTTTTTTCGTTTTTTTTTATGGGGAATGAGGTAAAATATTCATCACTAGAACGAAAAACTAAAAACACAGAAATAACTACATATGTAAATCTCATTTTTGCTTTTATATCCTGTCTGTATGTATACGAGAACTATTTTACAAAAATTTCTATTTTATTTATTTTAATTTTTCATTTCGATGTCAGTTTTGCTAAAACTAAAAACCAATGCTATTTATGTATTGTGTTGTCTATATAAAATTTCAGTAATGTATATAATAATGTATCTAACTGTTTGATAGATTTTGTTTAGTTAGATAGTTTTATGTCAGTTGTTATTAACCTAAATGTGTCGAACATGAAGAAAATATCGATTGAATGGTGAGAATTGTTTTATTTATTTAGTTTTAAAATATAGGAACTCGATAAATTATTTTAACGGTAAATTGTATCAATAAAATGATGGTAACTTTTTTTAAGCCAAGGAAAACATAAAATTGAGTTTTAATTAAATAATTTTCAAATGGTTCACAATTCTCAAGAAATCGTCAAAATTATTTACAATTATCAATTTTATATTAAATTCCGATAATTCTATTAAAGTGTTTTCAAATTCCAAGGGGTAATAAAACTTCAAACGCCAATTTACAGTAATTAAATTCGCATTTCAAAAAGTTCATCGTTAACCAAAATAAAAAATATATATTTTTTTTTTAAAGGGTGGGTGTATGTAGCCCAGAGCACTGCGACCATTGAGGCGTATTGTGCATCCCTAGAGATTCCTACGTGAAATGTAGATCTATATCCTTGATAAACGCCGCTGCCTGATGCATATCCAGTGGGTCGGCGTTAGGCCACTGTATTATGTACGCATTGAGGAACTTTAATCTTTTTAGGATGATAGCATCGCATGTGAATAGTAGGTGTTCCGATGTCTCTTTACCGCAGTCGCAGAATCTGCACTGGTCCGTAAGGGACCTTCCCATTTTATGTAGATGGCCGTTAAAAGGACCGTGCCCTGTTAAAAACCAGGTAAGGGATCTTAGGGATTGGCAGTCCATCCTTGGTGCCTCACCAGACATATAATATTATAACTGAATAATTTCTTGGCCTGTCTCATTCCAATGGAGGACTCCCAGACTAATTTCCTATAGTTCTGCTCCCAATCCCTTAAGACTGGGACACAGGAAATCTCGGCTTGCTCCCATTTTTGCACATCGGTCTGCTGCTTCATTTCCTCTAATGGTGGAGTGGCCAGGAGACCACAAAAGGGTGACTTTATTTGCTTTACCCAGTTCTAATAAATTACAGTAGCAGCTCCAGATCAATTTCGAATTGAACACTGAAGCTCCTAAGGCTAGCAGAGCTGCCTGGCTGTCCGAGATTATATAGATCTCGATCTTCTTATATTTCTTTTTGAGACATTGAAGCACACATACCTCAATAGCAAAGGTCTCTGCCTGGAAAACTGCAGGGGTGCTACCCAGTGGTATGCATAGCTCTAGGTCGGGCCCGACTATCCCTGCACCGGTACCCCCGTCTGTTTTTTACCCATCCGTATACCATACAGAAGCATGGCGAGGGAGGGAGGAAATAATATTATCTACCAGTACCCTATCCGGCAAACTAATAGTAAAATTCCTCCGACAGTATATTGTCCTTTCCTTACCATCAAATCCGATAGTTGGATCAATTCCTCCTTAAAGTTTAATTTATGTAGGATACTGTTGTGTCTTGGCCTTACAGTTTTAATTTTGGCTATTATTCTTAGGCTCAGACCTCTTGAACCAACGTTTGTCGGCTCAGTCCCCACGTTTTGCCAATCATTCTATGGCAGGTGAAGTAGGCTTATTCGCCTTGTTTTGTGATATGATTTAAGTGGGGATTCCATGTCAATTTCTGATCAAGTACGACACCCAGATATTTAACCTCCGTTGTCAGTTGGAGACCACCCCCCCCCAGGGCTATCGGCAGGAGGCCAAATAAAAAATATAATTTAGAAATTAATAATTTAACAAATTTTAGAATAAATAAGACTCCGAATTATTGAATTTTAAAAATTAAGGAATAACATTTTTTTTAATATAAAAAATTTGTAGAAAGGGATATTCCCAATTGATATTTTAAAATAATGAAACCAAAACCCCAAATTTGATAAGCTTAATTTGAAAGTCGAATTTCCGAATGTCTAGATTCAAAATTTCAAACTATTAGCTATTGAGTAGATTGGAAATATCATCTAATGCGTAGGTAAATTTTTAAAATATTAGCCCTTGGTAATATAAGAATAAGAAGAGACGCAGAAATTTTATGTCATTTTAATTGAATTGAAATTAGGGAATTTTTAGATATAAAAAAATCTCGAAATTTTCCTCTTTCGGCCTCTAAGAAAAATAAAATTTTAATGCACTAAAATTCCAAATTAAACATATAAAAGTTCATTAATTAAAAAACTTTACAAATGTTAGCTAAATTTGACTCGGATTCAAAAGGGTACAAAAATACATAAAACCTGGTTTCGAAACTTGAACAAACAATGCAGAATTTAAAGTGGTTCAACTATTAGAAAAAATCTAAATTTAAAATGCGCTATTGAAACTTTTGGACTTAGGAATAGTACGATATGGAAATTTGAGGATAAAAATGTAAGAATTTCAGTAATATAAAAATTACTAAATTTTAGGGATTAGTCTCGAATAGACAAGCAAAAAAATCCCAAAGAAAAAGCAAATGGGGCTACGGCCCCCAAACCGCTGCTTTGAAGATTTATTAAAATCCCAATATTAATAGAAATTGGAACGTTTTTCAAGAATTTGTGTTTCTCAATAATTATTCACATACTGAAATAAAAACTCCTCAAAGCCTCTTAGCATTGATCCTCTCCGCGCAAGGATGACAAGAAATTATGTAGCATTCTTTTGTTAACAATCTCAAACAATTTTTGTTGTTTAGATTTCGAGGGTATCCTAAATTTTAGCTAAACGCAACACCGAAATCGTGAAACCAAAAATAAAAATTTTAAGAATTTCGACATTTTAATTTTTCAAATTCTAATTAACAAAAAACCAAATTTAGAACTAAAACAGATTTGAACTACTAAAAAAGAAATTCGACTAAGTAGAAAAAACTAAACAGAAAATACCAAATTTGGTATAAAATTAGTCATTTAGAAATTATGAAATTAATGATTTTTTAATAAAGAAATTTGGAAATTTCGCATTTCGAAGATTGAGTATTTTGGACACCGAAATACAGAATTAGGAAGAAATTTTAAACTTTAAGAATGTAAACAGAAAAATAGGATTAAAGATAAAAAATTCCTGAGAATTTTAAAATTTTAATAAACGAAAGTTCAAAGTTTTTGCTTTATTCGTAAATCAAAAATTTAAGTTTCAAAAAATAAGAAAATTTTAAATTCAAAATATTCAAAATTATTAAAAATTTTAAAATTATATGAAATTAGCGAATTTCGATCGAAGAAATTAAATGGAATTAAAACAAGATTGGAATTGGAACTTAATTCTGTTTTACAAAACTCTTTTTATCTGTATGTTTATGGCTGATTTACGTCTGATGTACTGTCTCGTAAAAGCTTGTTTTGATATTAACCCGCTGTTGTAGGTTTGAACCTTGCACAAAAGCCAATTCTTTACTGTTTTTTTTTTAATTAAGTTTTCCTTTTTACAGAATTTACAGGAAGCGGGATTTTGAAAAGCTATCATACTCAAAACCCAATTCCTCCTAAAAATGCCGTAACACATTATAATGAAATTGTTAAGTTTTAATGTATGGGTAACCACACCATATCCATTTGTTGTATAAATAGGTGTTTTTACGGTAAAAAGATGATACTCGGTACCTTGCTTAAAAGTTGATTTTAAAGTTCCTGGGACTTCATCTGTTAAAAGCTGTTGGTCTACTCCAATTTCTATGAACTCATATTAAAAAATAAATTTCATAAGATTCAAAATTCGGAAATTATTAATTTAAATGTTGAATTAAAAATAAAGAAACGAAAAGCAAAATTTAAGAATTCTAAAATTAAAAATTTAAGAAACTATAAATTTTAACAATCAAATTAACAAAATTTGAATTAAGCAATTTACATTATATTCAGAAACTGTAAAATCAATAATCAATAGCTTAACAGAATTGCTGATTTCTGGTTTCTTGTAGCTTCTTGTAGCTTCGTTTTAACTTTCGTTTCGTAATATAAAGTAAGCCCTCTGAATGGCATCAATCTAAATTTGCATTATTTAAATATGCCAAAACATGGCATACTATCGTATTCATATATATTTGTGCAGTATACATTTTTAATGCAACGCCACACAAACTTCTTTAAAATTGATATAAACAAAAATCTTTTTGAAATTATTAATTTTTATTTAGTTAGCTTAATTATTTTTCTTTATAATTCAATTAAAAAAAGGTTTAATTTTAATTTTAGGAAAAAATACAGTTAATTTAATTTTAAACAAAAATTATTTGTGCACATAAATTTTTATTCATAATTATTTGTGCACATCAAAAATACTAAAAAAAATTAATTTATAATAATTCAATCAGTTATATTTTAATTCAGAATAGACAAAAACACATTAAACAACAAATCAATATGACGTATTTCCTCCTTTTGACTTCAGAACTTCTGCGAGGTGTTTGGGCATAATGTATGGGCAAACAAATTTGGACGGCGAAAAGTCGTGTGCAATTTTTTAGAAAAAAATCCAGAGGTAGCAACTTCTGATGTTGTAAAATTCTTTTTAAAATTAAATTATAAAAGATCCATAATTTATCATTTAATTAGAAGATTTAAGAATAAAAATGCAGTTCAAAGAATAGCGGGAAGCGGTCCGTCATCTTTATCATTAAACAAAGCACGAAGGGCATTGAAACGAATTACAGTTGGCCAAGTGACAAAATCATATCGTTCTTTAGGAATTAAATTCCAGTCCCACAAAAAAACCGTTAAAAATTGCTTAAACGAAATGAACATTACAGAATGAACATTAAAGTGTACGAAAAACAAATAAAGGTCCAGAAACCACGTTGTACAAAATTCTTTGCGAGCAAAAGATAATGTGATTGTGATTCAAGATGACGAGACCTATTTTACTTTAAATGGCAACGAATGGCAACCCAAAGCCTATTTTGATAATGGCACATGTAATATCGACGAGAAGGTGAAGTTCATACCTAAAGAGAAGTTTCCAGACAAAATTTTACTGTGGTTGGCAATAAGTCAAACCGGAATGTCGGAACCTGTATTTTTTAAAGCGGGATTAGCCATTTACAATGAAAGGTACAAGGTCGAATGTTTACCAAAAGTTAAAAAATTTATAAGAAACTACCATGCAATATAGCATCGGCCCATTACTCCAAAGCAAGCACAGATGAAATGCGGCGAAGGGGTATTCGTTTTGTACCAAAAGAGGAAAATCCACCAAATGAGGATTTTTGGGCAAATCTTAAGCGGAAAGTGTATAGCAAAGGATACCAACCAAAAAATATAAATTGCCTTATCATTAAAATTAAAGCGACTCTCAGGGAACTCGATACATCGATATTTAAATCGGCAATGGAGATAGTCCCTTTAAACGTAAGAAATGCTCAACGAACCAACGTAAATCAATTTTTACATTAATGTATAAATGTAACAAACTTTTTAAAATGAATTGAAATACAGTTTTCTAAATTTGAAATATTGAATTTATTTGTCTAAATTTTCTTGCCCATACGGTAGAGTCGATTAATTTTTTAAAAAAATCTATTGGCACGGTGCTCCACGCATTTATTATGGCGTTCCAAGTGGCTTCTTCAGTCCTTCCAACAATACAAGGAATTTGTCTTTTCATGTACGCCCATATATTCTCAATCACATTAAGATCCGGGCTCTGAGGCGGACATTCTAATAAAGGTTGGTCCAAATCTCTTTAAAATTTTAGTACCATTTTGTTTTTATGGATAGGAGCATTATCCTGTTGCAGCATAAAATGTTCTCCAATTAATGTGCATCCAACCAATAACGCGACATCATTTAGAAGCTGCAAATAACGGCTTTGAACAAGTTTGCCTTTTAACAAAGTAATCGGACCAACACTGTCATACAATATGCACCCCCATATCATTAAATGGCCTCCACCAAAATGACGCGTTGGTGCGACGACTGTACGTTTTTCTCTGAAGGTTTCGAATAAAAGAAATGTCTTTGCCAGGTCCCATCAAGAGAGAAAATTGATTCGTTCGTCCATAAAATATTCCCCCAAAACTCCAGCAAATTTTAATCTTTTTAATTTATTTACTTTTGATATAAACGGTTTTTTTTTTGAGTGGTGTATTTTTTAATATTCTCCTCCCTTAATCTCCTTTGATTAATCTCCTGTGTATTGTTGGTTGGCTAATGGGTCTATTTCTCGAAAAGTTTATAAACTTTTGTATACTGTTTTGCGTCGTTGCTGGATTGATTTTCACAGCTCTTACAGTTTTTCGGTCTTCTGTGGCAGATGTTGCTCGATTTCGGCCTCTTCTAATGGCATTTTTTACCGTTCCATGAATAATTTTTTTTCTTTATTTGGTACAAAATGGTATTTCTATGGCAACCATACTTTTTCAATAATTCCGTGGTCGAAATTCCATTTTCATAATCAGCTACCATTGCTGCTCTGACTTCAACACTAAATTAAATTGTTTAGGCATTTTTACTGAAGAATTAACTTAAATTTTTTTCATAACTAACTAATTACACACTAAGTCAATTTCTGAAAAAACAAAAATTCAAATAACTGATTTAAAAATCATACTGAACCAGGTTTTTTAATGTGCACAAATAATTTTGTATAAAATTAAATTAACTGTATTTTTTCCTAAAATTAAAATTAAACATTTTGTTTATTGAATTATAAAGCAAAATAATTAAGCTAACTAAATAAAAATTAATAGTTTCAAAAAGATTTTTGTTTATATCAATTTTAAAGAAGTTTGTGTGGCGTTGCATTAAAAATGTTTACTGCACAAATATATATGAATACGATAGTATGTACCATATATTACATATTCAGATTTAATTGGTTGATATTTTATCAGAAAATCAATTTCACAAAACCAATGGGTAAACTGTCTATCTATTGGACTGATTGCAGGCCCTTAAAATAAGGGATGGGGACACAACACTAAAAAACAATATTCCAGATTCATTATTCCCAAAAAATTAAAACAAAATATTTTTAAATTTCAAATTACAAAATTATAATTTTTTAAATCCTCCTAAATTTATGAGTAATTATTTAATTCCGCGTGAACTAATTCCGCCGATCAAATTTTTAAAAGCTGAGTTAAATCCACGCTAAAAAAATTTGATGTCCTGGTTTTGGTCCCCACTTTTCCGCAAAATTACCAAAAAACTAAAAAAAAAATTATTTCGCGCGAAGTTAATTCAGTTTTTAAAAAAAGTATGTCGCACAATTAATCAATTTGTTCGGCGGAATTAATTAAGGAGATTTCTTTCAATTATATTCTAAAAATTAGAATTTTTTGTCGATAATAAAATTTAGTGGAATCTTTGGTAGAACCAGAACCGAAGTTGGTCATATTTATAACACTTAGAACCGAGCCGGAACCGAACCGAAGTTAAAATAAAAAACAGGAATCGAACTGAAACCGGAACCCTTGAAATGGTTTCAAGGCTCTGTTTCTTGCTAGCTTTGCGCAAGCAGGTCTATTGCCAAAAGCGGCTTTGAGCAGTTCTATATTTCAGTATGAGCATTATTTTATAAAAAAAAAAAACAATTTTGAAAAATGTTGGGGATTCTATAAAAGCAGGGGTTTAGAACGGTATCCCGCATCTTATTTGTTATTTTTATTAGGGATGAAAATGTTGATCCTTTAGTACTTTTTTCGGTCCTTTAGAAAATAAAAAGTACTTCGATACTTTTGATCAACATTTCAGTCCTTTCGAAAATACATTTATATTTAATTTTTTTCTGTAAACGTTAGGCAGTCCTTTTCGAAGATCGAATCATTTTTCGTTGAGCAACTATTCGAATTTCGACTAAATTCAATTCTAACCACCACGTAATAACATAATAACGCTTTTTTCTTGTATTTTTGGTGGGCAAGGATAGTGGTTTTGTTCTTGTAATTGTAACTTGTGACCGTTCAGTGGGAGGGGAATATAGTTGTATCTATATTATATTACTTATAAATAACTAAAATGGATAAATCAGGATACAAAAAACACTTTGATATAAAATTTTTGTCCATTTATAATGTTAGTGCGATGTTTTCAATCAAATTAAATTTAATTAAATCCGAAAATTACTTCAAAGTTAGAGAAACACGAAATTCAAATGTAATATGCCATACTACGAGCGAATTTGGTTTTCTCTAATTTTGAAGTAATTTTCAGATTTAGTTAAATTTAATTTAATTGAAAACATCACACTAATATTATACCTATGTAAAATTTGTATATATGTATTAGTGATTTTATATCGTAATTCTAAAAAAAAATGTTTACTCGCATTTGCAATTCATGCTTGATGTGGATAGCCTCTAATTCTTAACAAATTCATATACATATGTATGTCTCTAATGCTTCACAAAATCAGCATTTATCCTTTTAACTGAACCCTCCGAAAGAGAAAAATGTTTAAATGCCTCTTTGTTACTTTTAGTGACATAAAAGTGAAAAGTCTCAGTTAAACCTAGGGTCAAACGACCAAATTGAATCCAAATTTTTCATCAAAATTTTGCTAACTCCAATCGTTTCTGAGATATTATTTAAAAAATTTATCTATTTCCACAAATTTTTATTGTCGCATTGTTTTATTTTGTTTTGTCTATATCCTTCAGATTCGTTTTATGTCTACCTCCAAAGCAAAGCAGGAAAAAATGTTGATTTAATTTTGTTAGATGTGGTTTTATCTATATCCGTGGATTTGGTCTACTATATCCGCTAATTTTTTCTTCACTTCTATTTTTTTGCCCATATCCTTAAGTTTTGCAGTATCCTTGAGTGATGCTTGATATGCAAAATGTCCTCTAACTCCTTTCCAACAATTCGAACTTCCTTTATAAGCGACAATTTTACGTGTATAATTTAAAGGGAATTCATGGTGATAAAGAAGTTTTAAATGAAATTTTGTACATATTAATTCGGAATATATAACAACTTTTACATTTTTAGGTATGTATCTGTTAGTGACCACGAAGGTACTCACATTGTAAATTTGAACCGAAATTTTCGGAAGCGGCCACAGCAAAATACAAGTTATTGACTCTGCGCATAGCGTTTTGGAAAGAAATTTTAAAAACAAATTTATATCGGTTAAAATTTGTTCCAGGTGCAATACACATGTTACATTTAACTATGGAATTCAATCTCGTTATATGACCATCGCGAGCACGTTTGCAGCAACCGACTGTCTGGAGCCAATTTTCCACCTCCAGCATAAAATCCACACCACAAGGTCACTTTTTGTGGTTGTAATGGAGTCTTTTGAACCAGCAGTCCTGCTGGGTGGGTTTGGGGGTTTGTTGCTGTCCAATGACACATATGTTGCTTATTGACAAAGCCATTCAACCAAAAATGAGCTTCATCACTGACGATGATTTTTCGACAAAATTCAGTTTCTCCAAACTTTAGCAAGGCCCAATCGGAGAAGTTTCAGCGCTTCAAATGATCAAGAGGCTTCAGCTCTTGAGGTTATTTAATCTTGTAAGAGTGTGAGCCAAGGTCTTTATGCAAAATTCGCCACAATGTGTTTTGAGAGATTCGCAATTCCTATAAACGGTGTGGAATCAATTGATTTCGCTCATTTTGAACTGAACCACTTAAGGCTGCGATATTATCAGTAATTCGACCTCTCACTGGGACAAAAACATCCAATATTGAATATTTTGACTCGAATTTATCCATTATAACATGCAGACCGTCTGGTGGGACGATTATTAGCAATTTTAAATATTTTCCAAACGTTGTATCGGGTTCGTTGCCGATACAATGGGGCACAAATAAATTTCACCTTAAATTTTATACTGGCCACACAATTTACAAATGAATATGTGGCCAAAATGTATTCACAATAAAATACAAACTACGGATAAAATCCACCACCATTTAACGCGATAACTTTAAATTTCACTGTGTGTAAATTTACTTTTTATTTATTTTTATATCTAATTTATTTCTATTTTTTTATTCAATTATCTTTATTTTATGAATTTAATATTTCTGGAAAAATGGCGAGTATGTCGCGTCAGAAAGTCTGGAACGTGAGTGTATGTTTTTTTATTTTTATTTTTGTCCACGGCAAAGACATTCATTAATCGTATAGACTTTGAAACTTGGTTTTTTGGTAAGAGTAGAAAATGTCGAACGAACAGACACAGAGATGTACCCCTGAAATTTGATTTGAAATTAAATTGTGGTGATGAACGAATTGTTGAGCGATTATATGAGTGAATCGCTACAGTTGCTCGTTCGTGAACTTCACCATGATAAAAATGTTTACCTTGACTGACGTTTTCACGTTAACGGGTGCGTTCGAAATGTTCAACGGTGGGTTCGTTTTGGTATACAATCAAGTTATGCCTTTTTGGCAGCAAATGATTGTGTGACATCTGGCAAATCGTTGCAATTTCGTGGCTACACTAGCAACTGTTCGAATTTTAATGGTATAACTCGATGTTAATGGCAGTTGGAGAGTAGATGTAAAGAAATAGATTTTAGAATTTTGTTTTATGTTATTATTTTAATAAACATTGCTTGCTTGATGTATACTAAAAATTAGTATTCACAAAAATCGAAGATATAGACAAAATCGTAACGACATAGACAAGCCTTTTAAGAAAAGTTGGTCCAAAACTCTTAAATTTCAAACTCAAATAGTTAAAATACTTTTTGAGTTTCAAGCATTGTACTTCGTAATTAAGCTTTCTTCTAACAAATCTCAGGAACATCTTTAAGTTTCCAGCTAACTTAATTTAACTTTAAAATGCCGTTTTCTCCAATATAGGCAAAATGCATATAAGGACAAGGATAATTCTGAGCCGCCGATATGTAAACACATCAAAAAACTAAAAAGTACTTTAAAGGCCAATTTAGTTCTCTGTTGCTCAACATTTTAGTACTTTGGAATTTATGCCAATTTCATCCCCTTTATTTATTATTTTTATAGAAAAAATTTGCGCTCGCAAATTATTCTATAAAAATTTTTTATAGAATAATTTGCGAGCGCAAATTTTTTCTATAAAAATAATAAATAAAATAAATTCATTTAGGAATTTTAGCTCTTGGAATTTTGGTTTTAGGAATTTTGATTTTTGGAATTCCGTACCGAACCCCAATAAAATAGTTTGCGCTAACTTTAGAAAATAACGGCTTGGCTCCATTTTTTTTTTTACAATTTTTCTGATCGTTGGCGCTGCTCTTAATTCCTCCCATCTAAGCATCGAATAGTTGGTTTTGATTGAAACGTAAATCGGCCAGAGTTGTGGACTATTTACCTAATTAGACGATACAGTTGCTTTTTTGAAACTTAAAGCGACTTCTTCACAACTAATATTGTTCTTATACCTGTACACATATTCTAACGAAGAAGATTCCAATTTATTTCCTGAAAATAGAAAAAATCACGCATACAATGAAATTTTTGGAATCTTGTCTTTGGAAGATTTGATTTTGTAATTTTGGTTTGAAGAATTTTCGGTTTGGAATTTTGGATTCGGATTATTAGGTTTTAGAAATCGGCACCCAATCGTTAAAATAATGTTTTCCTTATGTATTTAATATCTCCAAAAGCAACAAAATCTTATTCGTTATGACGTTCCAAGCAAACATTTTTGTTTTATTGGAAGTTGGTACATTCCGATCCGTAGTAGCATTGTTGTTTGTTCACACCTTATTTACACAATTGGAAGCAATATTGACACTATCATCAAATCAAAACAGCAGATCGATTGACTTTAAGATAACAACATATTTGGAACAACCAACTTAGCCGAAAAGGTATGTCTCCGTTTTTATTTGTGTGAGAATTGGCTAAAGGAAATTAAGCATTATGAATAAAAATATTTAAGAATTTGGAAATTAAGGAATTAAAAGCAAGCAATTCATATTTAATTTGGGAATTCGAGGATAAATATTTTAAATGTTAATTGAGGAATTTTGATTTAAATGGATTTTAAAAATAAGTAAATATCTGGACTCAATCAATTTCCGTTTTTAAAATTTGTGCCTGCTAAATATCTGCTGCAAAAAAAATGAAATTCGGCTATTCTAGAAATTAGAATATAAAATTTAAATAGTTTATAGTTGATTTATTGAAATTTCAAATTTAGAACTGAATGAGTAAAGTACAATTTCGCTGCAAAATTAAGAGCTGAAAACTAAGCGAATTTTGGAATATAGAAATTTAGAATTATGGTAATTTTGAAACTGAAATAGTTTATTATAGAGCTTTGAACGCGGTACCTTCCGATCCAAATATTCAATATACAAATCAACCCATAAAAAATTAAAAAAAAAATAAAAAAATTGAAAAAAAAATTTGATTATAGCAGATACAGTGCAGTGGATGCGGACCGGAATGCATTAAAATAAAATAATTAATTAATAAGTCCGATAGAAAAAGAAAACCACGCACAAGTAGCCATATTTTTTAAGTTCTTTTTTTGCATTTTTGGGGTCCAGTGTGTGCTAATTGTGGAATACTATTCTGAGTAAGGTAGAAAATGATTCAACGATAATCAAGAAAGAAATGCAATCGTGAATAGCCTATTTAATAACAGTAGTGAGAGGACATCCAACAAAACACGAAATACAAACAACAACACAAACGAAAGAAAACGTTACCTTTAAATTAATAATTGGTTTCTGGGATCGTCAGGGTCGGGCCGGCCACTTCATGCCCATATTCGGGACTACCGAGCAACTACAAATCGCGGAATATTTATTCTAAAGAAAACCAACATGCTGATGTAAAACTAACCAGTGACGTAATGATGCATCATTACAACCCCGGACGAAAATGTCGGCCATTATTTAATTTGTCAATCAAAATTAATTAAGTAATTAATTAAGTATAGTTTATTTCACTTTTTGTTTGCAATTAGGGAAATCTTCAGTAGTCGATTAATACATATATTAGCAATGTCAGTACCTTGTAATTAGTGTTAAGGTCATACTACAATTTTATAGTTAATTCAGGCGATTTTACAATTGTCGCTATTGTATCTAAGTTGACCAAAAATTTTTTTTGTATATCGAATCGTAGGTCGTGAATTAGTTAAGTGAAATTTATTTGAATTTGTTTCTTTAAACTAATATTAATTTCATTAACAGTTATTTCTTCGATTTTATAGTTAACTCAGGCGATTTTACAATTGTCGCTTTAAACAAATAGAATCCAGAACCGAAGCATTTCTCAGAACCGGTTTTTCGGTGCTAGAATTTTTTAAACCCGGGTACCCGGTTCTGGAACCGGTTCTAACAATTTTTAAATTAAAAACAATTAAAAAATGTAATAATTTAGAAAAACGTTTTAAATCCATTTTTATTAACAAAAAATCACATTAAATTCAATAAAAAATATATTCGAAATCGGAAGAATATATTTTTATATTTTGGTTTCTAACTTCCTCTTTACTTTCCTGCTTCCATTTTAAAATGTGATCTGAGGAAGCACAAAATATCAAAACTTTTGTCGTTTAGCCGTAACCGAATTTTGGTGGCAATTTTTCCACAACCAGAAAACACGCGCTCCGATTCCACGGTGGTAGGTGGTATTGAATTGAGGCTATCATAGCACCTATCCAGATTCTTTCCATGATTACCCTCAACTTCAAAAATAGCCAATTCTTTTTTAATAATATTGGTTATAATATTTTTGGTTCTTAATTGCGGAGTAATCGTGGAATTGACTTCCTTGTGAATGGCCCTATCGAGTTTTTCTTCCAAAGACAATCCAATTTCGTCAACAATGACATCATTTTCTGAGTCAGATTCAGATGACAGATTGCTGCTGTGTGGTTATGACATGTCAGTAATCATGGACAATATCGTCTTGTTGTTTGCATGTATGGAAATATTGCAGCATTAGTTCGCCGTTCATTCATTCGGAGGGAAAGCGATTCCTTCATTTGAAGAGCCAATTCATTGCTGCCCAAATTATCGATCATGAAGGAAATGGTTGCATCAGCTGATATTAATGTTGCATCACGGCGACATAGTGCTTCCGCAGCTAACTTTATAGGTGCAAGCGTTGTCACCAAAATATTAATCATGTCCCATTCATTTTCTTCAAACGAAATTGTTGAATTGTTGAGATCGATTAAGGATTTTAAAATGCTGTTTTTTACTTTATAAAAACGTTCTAGCATAAGATAAAGGCTGTTCCATCGTGTCTTTACGCCAATCAATAATTGAATTTCTTTTTTGAAGAATGTCATCGTTTTTTGTTGGTGATCGATGAAACAACTTCACTATAGTTCTTACTTTACGTATCAATCGATACAGCTTATCTAACAGTTCTTCTGATTCATCTTCGGTGCAAACAATTTGAAATCCGTCATCTTGATCTTCTTCATCTTTATCACCTGAATCGCAGCCATCGTCATCATCATTCACTTCTTCATTTGGTATGGATTTAGGTTTTTTGTAAAGGACATCCAAAACTCCTAGATGGATAGCATGTGCCAAGCATATTTGCTGCTCACATGAAACTGAAAGTAATTTTCCAACTTTTTGCATCACTGCGGCACCATCCGTCGTAATGCAAACAATGTCTTCGTGTAAGTTTAATCCAAATAACTCCAGCCTTTCTTCAATAAGTTTGATACAACTTTCTGCCGGCAAAGATCCACGTACTCGAGCCAGTCCCAAATTAAAAAATTTACACTTAATATGCGCATTTATATTCAAATAACGCCGGATCTTAGACGAAGTCCATTCGTCAAAAAAGAGGCTGAAACGTTTACCTTGAGATTTCAAGTCTTGAAATTCAATCTTGTACTTTTGTTGCCGAATTTTCCCATATTACATTACCATGCCTCGAATTGTAGTAGCCGATTTTGGTATATCAAAACCACGAGTCATCAATAATTTTCGCATCTCGACTGATGTTATAAAAATGGTAAACCATCGCTAGCCGTCATACGAGCTAGTACAGCTTCGAGGGAGTTGTCTTCACGAACAGTGAGGTAGTTTGTAATCGATGTTTTTTGTAATCGCTTTTCTGGTGGTGCTGCTGGTGTTGTACTTTCAGGTGCGGATCTCTTCATAAGTTTTGTAACAATATTGTGAATCGATAACATGTGCTTATGGAGAGAACTTGTTGTTCCACCAGATGTCTTCAATATTTTTTCACACTTTTTGCACTTGGCACACTCACCTGAAGTGTCACGATAAAAATACTCCCACAATGGAGTTTTTTGAATAAGTAGTTAGCTGCACAACTCAAATTTGGCGTTTGTAGACATGTTTGGGTTAATGGGGGTTTATAATAATAAGCATGAATATTTTTGTGTAAACTATAATGTTCTTTTGCGTTCTAAAATAAAATTGTATTGTATAATACTTACTGTCAGTTCAAATCTGATTCAATTTAAATTTT
Source organism: Tipula vernalis (assembly GCA_958295665.1). Classification (NCBI taxonomy): domain Eukaryota; kingdom Metazoa; phylum Arthropoda; class Insecta; order Diptera; family Tipulidae; genus Tipula; species Tipula vernalis. Next base: position 347,738,228 of record OY282559.1, read on the forward strand.
AAAATAAATTATTGATGTAAGCTTCTCTCACCTCACTCACCACCTTTTGACGTTTGAACGTTTTCGTAGTTGTGTAAGTGTAAGAGCGGAAAAGAAAAATTTTTAAATTGTGTGTTTTAATTTTTTTTTAATACGTTTTGTTGCAACATTGCTTTGTTGGTTTTTTTAACGACTGAATGGAAAAAAAATAGACTCGAAAACCGGGTATTTGGCTGATATCAGAACCGGTTTTCGATGCCGGAAAAATTCCGGGATTCCCGGAAAACCGGGTACCCGGGATTGGATTCTACTCGCTATTGTATCAAAGTTTACCAAAATTTTTTTTTTGTATATCGAAGCATAGGTCGGCCAAATATAATTTTTTTTTGTTAATTAATTGAAAATTTATTTAATTATTCTTTAAAATTATTATTAATCTAGTATTAAGTTCAGTTCATATTGGCCATTGTTATGACCATAAGTTAAGTTCCTTTTTGTTTAAGTTCAACTTTCCCTTAGAGTACGGTAACCATTTTTTTTTTTTTTTTGCATATCGAATAGACATTCGCTCGATCGGGGTTGATATAACACGCGGATTAGTATTTAAACTAACAATTGTATAACCAAAATAATTCCAACAGGGGTATGCAGCGAGAGCTCTTGATGTGGAACCGGAGGGTGAGTTTTTTTTATTTAATTTTCTTTTAAATAATTTCGCCAACTATTTCGTGAGATTAATTTAACTCGCATAAACACCTACATAAATAATCTTTGGCTCTTTATTCGATATGCTCGCTTAAGTTAGACCAGTAATTTTTCAGAGTATAAAACTTGTTTTGTTGTATAATTATTGCCAAAAAATACCAAAAATATATGTATTAAAATTTAAAAACATGATTTTGTAATTGACACGAGAAGAAATTGTTTGCTGTGTTGTTTGGTGGTTAGGCTGATGAATGTTGTCCAGGCAATTAATGGTGAGTGACAACAGTAATTAGAAGAGTCCGTGAGAACCTTCCACGCCGATGAATCTTCCTGGAAAAGTCCTGGAAAACGCGGACCAGTCACTACACTACTATTTACTGTTACTCCGGAAAGAATCGACATGTTAGAAGAAGACAACCATTACACTTGCCGATCCAGTCATGCATTATGGCCGTCAATTATGGTCGAGGAAGCCGAAGGAAATCTGGCATAAGAGCTTAGAGACGAACGTTTTGAACAACAATAATAAAACAAAACATGGTTTCTCTTGTCATCCGCAAAACTTAAGTAGCAAACCGCATAGTAAATCATGTACGTAATAAGAAAGTTATATTTACCACACACAAGACCACACAATCACAAGACAAGTGTGTGTATAAATAATTACAAACTAAAATTTTAGAAAATCAATCATTTTAAATTTTTAATTTAATTTTAAGTCATTTTCAGTTTTTACCACAAACAACTCAAAAATTTAGATATGTAATGCCTACATGGCATGGCGGTAAACAAAAGTTTTTCTCTTCTGTTTGTTACAGCACTAGGAATATGTATAAAGTATAACACAGAAATGTACACATACAGCAAAAAAACTGTACAACTAGTGATTGTTTGGATAATAGATTTAGAGATTTTCAATTTAAAATGACATTCTGTGTACATTTTTGTCTCTATAACTGTACATAAATCCTTAAACTGAACAAAAAATAAAAAGAAAAATTTGTTAAAACATTTTCCAGCAAAAAAAAAAAAAAAAAAAAAACAAATTTTACAATTTTCCGAGTAAAGCATTATAACAAATCAATATGGAATGTAGTAGAAAGAAACTAAAATAATGATAATAATCGGAATGATATCAAAGGGCCGAATGTCGAAGGGCCGAATGTCGAAGGGCCGAATTTCAAAGGGCCGAATGTGTCGAAGGGCCGAATGTCGAAGGGCCGAATGTCGAAGGGCCGAATTTGTCGAAGGGCCGAATGTGTCGAAGGGCCGAATGTCGAAGGGCCGAATGTCGAAGGGCCGAATGGGTCGAAGGGCCGAATGGGTCGAAGGGCCGAATGGGTCGAAGGGCCGAATGGGTCGAAGGGCCGAATGGGTCGAAGGGCCGAATGGGTCGAAGGGCCGAATTTTTTTTTTTTTTGTTTTGTTTTTAGAAATATAATTTTTAAAATTTGTTGTTTTACGGAATATTTGGTAATTTTTTTTTTGTCAAATATAAATGAATTTTTTATGAGTTTATGTATTTTATTATATTTAATCTTTGGATATTCTATCGACAAAAATATTGCATTAATTGAGGTTGTTTATATTTTGCGTTCCTTTTGGTATTATCAAGTGAAAAAATATTTGTACATAATAGGTAATTTACCAAAACCAAGTCTTATTATATCAATATAAATGGAATATATATGTAGGTATACACATATGTATTACTTTTGTAGTATAACCCGTTCGTATATAATAACAAAAGGCGAAGGTTATTTTTTTTTAATATGCGTACCAAATGTAAATAGATTTTAAATAAGAAAAAGGAATTTTGTCATAAAATGTCATAAAAATTCTTTCATTTACCAACGATGTTATTTTCGAGAACATTATATAGTTTATTACTATTGTTTTAGAAAAAAAAAAGTAAATAATAAATCCTAATTATCGGTCGGCTTTCTTTCAATCTCACTATACGATGTATTTTTTTTTCTCTGCACGACGAACACATAACAAACAAAGGGATGGAAAGATTTTAAGGGGTGGATCTACAAAAAAGAGTTTTATTGATGTTTTCCATTCATCCAATCATAAATTACAACATTATGTATTTGGGTAATCCTTTTATTCTATATAATCCGCTCCTACGTGCGGCACGCAGTGCGACATGTTTGCTGATCCCGGCTCCTACGTCCCCCGAAGCTCAAATCTAAAGCCCCTCGGAGGGCTAAGCGGGGGGGAGCGCAGCGACCTCCCGCGTGCCCGTGAGAGTTACCGAAGCCGTTAGCCTCTACAATTCCAAGTTAAATTAGTCGATGTCATTTTTCTTCAGTTTATTTTCCTCAGAATAAAGAAAAAATAGTACGGGAAATTGTTATGCAAGATTTTATATTGCAATATTTTATAATTGCAACTTTTGTAATGCAATATTTTGTAATGCAAAATTTACATACCCAAGTCAGTTTGCCTATGTCCCTAATTTTAAGTTGATTTTTTATATGAGCAGGCATTTATCTACATACATCAAGATGGTTCATATTCAATTAATAAAAAACAAATTGTAATAATTACACAAATTTTATTTAAAATTACATATAATTCCGGAAGTTAGTTTCTCTTCTTGAGCTTTTCTTCTTTTTCTAGATATTTTTGTTATCTTTCTCTTGTCTTTTCTTTTTCTAGATATATTTGTCCATGATGCAAATAGGTATATAGAATAACCAAAACACATAATACAACATTATTTATTTATGATTATGTTCATGGACACATCAATAAAACTCTTTTTTGTAGATCCACACTGAAAAATCTTTATATCCCTTTTTTTTATGTATTTATCGTGTAGAGCAAAATAATGCATTTTCGTATAGTCAGGTTGAAAGAAAGCCGACCGATAATTAGGATTCTTTGTTCCAAAAGACAAATTCCACCACTTACTTTTTTTTTCTAAAACAATAAGCAATAAACTATATAATGGTCTAGAAAATAACATCGTTCGAAAAGAATGAATATTATCATCAGTTTAAAGAACAGAAGTAAATTGAATTTTTATGACATTTTATGACAAAATTCCGTTTTCTTATTTAAAATCTATTTACATTTGGTACGCATATTAGAAAAAAATAACCTTCGCCTTTTGTTATTATATACGAGCGGGTTATACTACAAAAGTAATACATATATGTATACCTACATATATATTCCATTTATATTGATATAATAAGACTTGGTTTTGGTAAAATACCTATTATGTACAAATATTTTTTCACTTGATAATTCCAAAAGGAACGCAAAATATAAACAACCTCAATTAATGCAATATTTTTGTCGATAGAATATCCAAAGATCAAATATAATAAAATACATAAATTCATAAGCAATTAATTTATATTTGACAAAAAAAAAATTACCAAATATTCCTTAAAACAACAAATTTTAAAAATTATATTTCTAAAAACAAAACAAAAAAAAAAAATTCGTCCCTTCGACCCATTCGGCCCTTCGACCCATTCGGCCCTTCGACCTATTCGGCCCTTCGATATTCGGCCCTTTGACACTTTCGGCCCTTCGACACATTCGGCCCTTCGACATTCGGCCCTTCGACATTCGGCCCTTCGACACATTCGGCCCTTCGACCCATTCGGCCCTTCGACATTCGGCCCTTCGACATTCGGCCCTTCGACATTCGGCCCTTTGAAATTCGGCCCTTCGTACCCATTCCTAATAATCATGTTGATGATTAAGGATTGAAATCTGCTTTATATGTACAGTAGATTTTACAATAAAAATGGTATAAGTAGAGGTGGGTCATTCGTTACATTACTTATGTTCATATACATGACAAAATCTATTTTAAATTTAAATATCCATTTTGACAAAAAAAAAAAAAAATATCAACAGGTGGCCATGTTTATCCCCCTTGTACCCTTTGTCTTCCTATTGTAAGATGGTACAATGTACGATATTTATATCCATGAATAACGAATAAAATACCAATATTCCAAAAATGTGGAACAACGAAATCTTTTATCTAATCAATATTAGATTGTTGAATAAAATTAGGATACGATATATTTATGTTCACTGCAAATCGGAAACTCATTTTGATCCATTTTAGGAAAAGGGATACACACATGATTTTATCAAATTATCGTATTTATTATAAAAATAAAAAATAAAAAATATTTGGATATGCGGATTAATAGAAATTTGGGTTACTACTTATGGTAAATGTACATATGTATTTAAAAATTTGCATAAATCGATTTTTGTTTTGAAATGAGCCCCATTTTATTAAGCTCAACAACAAAATTGCGCACCAGTTCAAATCCCATATCCGGATAATATTTGCCGCAAACAATTGTGTATATATGTACAATATTTCAATTGCAATTTGCCAAACATAAAAAAATTTGTTGGTTCTTCTGTACGAAATCACTTATTAAAATTTAAAACTATTTTGCACTTGAATTTTTTTAATTTTATATTCCGAGAGTTCTGTTCTGTATTTTTGTGTATAAAAAATTTTACATCGTACTTGAAAACTACTTTTTGTATGAAAATAAAACTAAATGTTTTATGGGGATACTTGCAAACAGGAAATGTAATTTCTAAAAGGATTTTCATTTAAAGCATTTTTTTTTTACGTTGCTTATGTTATATACGAACGCTATATACGGGATTGATCTGTATGTGGCATTTCAAAAGACTATTATATAGTTTTAGAAAAATACAATAAGGAGGTTAATGTAATAAGGATAGTGTGTCCGGTTATTTGGATAAGAAGGAAGTTTGACATTTTGCAAGTTTGTTTGTATTACTAAATCACATTATTTAACTGAATTGAATTCGATTGGAGAAAAATAATTGGATGAGAATTTTATGGAAAATTAAGAAACATAATGTTGAAAAATTTTTGCGACCAACTATGATCAACTATTTCTACAATCGCAAATTATGCGGCGGAAGTAGATTACGGAAAACTTACTACATTTTCGGAAAATTAGTTGGACTGAAATTATTCTTAATTTTAATATTCTAATTTAAATTCCAAACGCAAAATTCAAATTCCACAAACGTTTCTAATCCTAACAAAAATTTAAAAATTACCAACATTCCAAAAATGTTGATTACATGCTACTAAAAATATTCAGTTCATCGAGTATCTAAATTTTAAAGTTGAAAGTCAATATTTCGCAAATTCAGTTATTCTGCATACTCTGAATTTAACAATTTAAATGTGAGTAAGATGAAGGGTAGAGATTTTATTTACAAACCCAAAATTATTAATTTAAAATATTTGTATTAATGAATGAATTTAACTTTTAATGACCACTTGTCATTCTACGTCATCAAACATTCACTATAACCATAAAAAGATAAAAAATCTGCAACCCAATCTTGAAGACGTTTTCTTTACCAAAAATCTAGTGACAATGTCACGGTGAAATTACAATTACCTTTACATTATCAGTTGTTAATAGTCAAGTTTCATAAACAACAAATGAATTAACGTAAATCATCTTCTTCATCTGAAGACCAGTTACAACCACCATCAATTCAGGACCACCAGGTGTGTTGAAGTTTTGGTCTGTGACACCATAGCAGTGAGACTCACTTAGAACGTTTAAGTTTTGTATGGCGTGTTCAGATTCCCGTCGATAAACTAGTGCACGTTTTGAAATTATGTTTGGAGGACGAACGTTGGACTGGTCTTGGACTGTGATAGATCAGAATCCGGAAACAACATAAAGCTAAGTTTGGCGTCCTCAAGCTAAGTTTGGCGTCCTCATCAAGCAAGACCTTCTCAGATAAAGTAATTTACGGGGTAAATCCGCTAGAACATGCGGCCATTTGACAGAATTTGTAAAGCGATGCAGTTCCTTAGAAAAGATGTGGAGGCGTTTCGGGAAGTAGGGATGCCTGTAGGAAGTCAGAGTAATTCAAGGAACATTAAAAGGCAGATTTTCAAACCAAAAGTTTCGTTTGATGTCCGCCCACCCAATGTACACGAGATGACGTACTTGGAGTTGGAGCCTGAAGACTCCTCTGAAGAGTGCCACTAAGAAATTTGCGAGGTTAGTGAAAAATTAAAGGCCATATCACAAGATCAGACCCATAGTTTGAAGTGTTCCACCATGGCCATGACACGGGCAGCACCATATTGTCCAGTAGCCAGCAGAAGTACGGTTTCTCTGCGATCTCAAGATGTGCAAGACAATAGGAACGGCTGCTAGAATTGCGGCGACCTTTATTATACCTGGATGAACTGCCGGTGTCCTATAGACAAAGTATTCTGTTTTGGATGCTGCAGGCGAAATGTTTAAAAGTTGGATTGCGCTATATGTATTCAATAAGGAAACGGGAGGATAAGGAAGAATCGGGATCCACATCAATCACAAACCGATTGTATGCAAACTATTTATATTACTGCAGTTTAGAGTACCGCGCATTCAACTCTAAAGTGCACACAGTTAGTGGCGCTCCGGAGAGCATCATAGATTAAATCCAAGTACCCATTACATTTCAAGATCAAACGAGACAGGAACGTCTTTATATTGCTCCTACTTTGTCGCAGGTCCTCTATTTAGGCACAGATTTCTGGAAGGTTTTTGGGCTCCAATAATAATATCAGAATTAGCCTTACCTGGACCACAGGAGATCAAGGTCAAGTTCCCGTCATTAGTTAAACTGGAACTAGGGAGGACTCACCTCTTGGAACATACGATCGATACTGGAGACGCTAAGCCAATAAACAGTGGTACTATGCAATCACCCACCAAATAGAAAGAGATGGATCATGGAGTTCGCCGAAGGGTGAACAGCGTGACTGTAAAGTAGGCCTACCCCTTACCGATAATTGACGCTCTGCTTAGCCGACTGAAAAATACTCAGTTCATTTCCAGTTTGGATCTAAAGAATGCATTCTGGCAGGTTCCACTAGAAAAGTCTTCAAGAGCCAAAGCCGCATTCACTGTGCCAGAGAGACCGCTGTACCTTTCAGAACCGATACTTTTCGGGTTTGATGTTGTAACCCACGCTACCTTCACGGAACAGATGAAGCTACTGGGGATAGTTGCCAAGCAATTACGGTGGGCAAATTTTACCATCAACGTGGAGAAGTCTATCTCGGACAAATCATGAGTAGAGGAAGTATAAAGGTACACCCAAATAAAATCCTTAAGAGGAGGATCCTTAAGGGTGTTTTTAGTCCCACGTTCCGCCAAGCAAATCCGTCGTTTTCTAAGACTAAGTGGGTGATGTCGGAAATTTATCTCAATTTTCTCTACCGTATCCTCACCACTTACTTTGTTGACAAGTGCACCTGTCTTGATTCATTCAGATTACCGACGCACATTGTATATTCAGGTAAATGCTTCAACCACTGGAGTTGGGAGCTTACCACAGCTTTCGCAAAGAGCTTAGGACCGACTAACTCATGATGAATCGTTGTTCACACAAAACCCTTCTCCACATCAGTTCTCCAAGATCTCATTCGATTATTTGCTACTACCACCAAGATCTGTGCCATTGAAAGCTCCATGCAGGCTTACACCAAACACTTCAATGCATATCATTGTACTCTCCTACTCGATATGACTTGATCTTAATAGTATAATTAAATTTGCTATATCGGTTATGTACAGGCATATGACTTGAACGCCATCCATTTTAAGGGCTAGTTGCTTCGGCAGGTGAGTTGTTACACACTCCTTAGCGGGTTACAACTTCCATGTCCACCGTCCTGCTGTCTTAAGCAAGCAACACCTTTCATGGTATCTGAAAGGTGTGAATTCGTCATCGTCACTGATCATGCCAGTCTGCAATGATTGATGAACCAGTCTGATCTAGTTTGAAACTACAAAGCTTTATCTTCTGCATTGAATATCGTAAAGTACCGTAAAATATAGTGCCAGATGCACTATTTCAAGTGTTTACCAACGCGACGGCGGAACTAGTATCATGTAGGCTTGTTCAAATCAGTAGAAGGTGGCATCTCCACAAATCCCGATCTAAAGATCATTAACGGGAAATTGCTCTTACATCGGGCAGGGACAGAACAAGATTATCAAAATATCCTGCTGGAAAGTTGTGGTTGCCGAAAGCGCAGACAGGCAGACGAGCCGCCAATCGTGGTCCATATGGGTACAGGGAAAATGATCGAGTTTTTGCGCCAGCAATTTTATTGGCTCACGTTAGCCCATGACGTAAAGGAATACGTGCGACAGTGCCAGATATGTAAACAAACCAAACGGTGAACACCACTCTAAAACCACCAATGAAGGCGTACAAGGAGGTGCAGAGACCTTTTCAAAAACTATACCTCGATTTCCTAGGTAAAGTCTGATCGAAATCCGGTAACTCGTACATCCTTTTTGTGTTATTCACGGTTTGTGTTACTCAGGTCTTTGCAGGGAGAGTACTTGAAGGGAGGACGGCAAACAGTTCACCTCCCAGCTTTTCCAGTCCATATTGACCAAACATGGTGTAAAGCATATTTACACACCCGTATATTCTCCACAATCCACTGCCTCGGAGCGAGTAAACAGGTTAATCCTAGCTGCCACCGAGGGCGTATTTGGAGGAAGAATATCGGGATTGGGTCATGTTTCTTCCACATTGTGAAACTCGGTACATGCATTCACCGCATTTTCACCAGAATATTTCCTGTTTGGCCAACATGTGATCACCACATGGTTTCCAATATGATGGGTTACGCCTTTTAGGGAGAGACGCCATAGGGAATTATGCTGTGAAGGATAAAAACGACCGTCTTGCGTTGGCTCGGGAACTGATGCTGCTACACTTGCAACTTGGGATTCCAAGATACACGAGCACAGAGCAATGCATATTGAGAAAGAATGTGCCGTCGATATTATAATTCGCTCATTTCCTCAATTATTCTAATTTCTCTATAGAAATGAACACTGGCTCATTGGCAAACACTTTCCAAGTGTTTTTATGTGCAATTATCGCAATTCAATCGGTTGCCTTTTTCATGTAACAGCAATTTTCTGATAGTGCATCCACAATCTCTATTATGGTATAGGAGACAAAGTCTTTCGATAGTGTGCATAAGAGCTACGTCGATGCTCCGATTGAATACTGGTGGAATGCCTCTTCGAAATTTTAGCCTAGACATTTGGTTTTCCATTCTTCCGTCATTTGAGCTAATTTGTTCTCAGACAATGATTTTATTCCCCATTCTGAACTGAGCTTAGTAAGCTGTAATTCTTAAATAAAAGTCAGTTCACGCGTAAATTTAAGAAACCAAATATTGCCCTTCAGGATAGTATTCACTGGAAGGTTGAGAAAGATAGAAGCAAATATTTCATTATTTTTTTCTTGCCGTTTTTAGGCTTACAGTATCACCTTGTTTTATTGTATAAAATGAAGACTGTCACAAGTTTTCAGTTGCTTAGGTCGTTTATCCTTGAAGCTTTAAATCTAATTCCTATGTAAGGAAAAATCTATCAAAGAGCTTTGGCTACTTCGACCAAAGAACTTTATCTGAAGAGAGCTAATATTGGTTAATTTAGAATGCCTACTTATTGGTTGATAAACATCGATTTGGATCCTTGAAGAAATCAAAAGAAAGCTTTAAGATTTGCAGAAATTTTCAAATTTGAGGTTACTCTACTTCGCGCTACAGTATTTTCAGAATAGTTTACTTGAGGCGATTCTAAACGGAAAAATGGCTCTTAAACTTTCTTATGAAACATTCTAAAGTAGCAACGTTAATTTTAATAAAAGTTTACCCACCAGGTAAGGGTTTCAAACATTTTCGAAACCCCAACTTTGGGATGGAGGAAAGGGAGAGTGGTTTTGTTTGCTTTATTTGGAAATAGATTACGATGATTGAGAGAAGTTAGATTATTCTTCTTGACCAGAAGAACCAGATGTTCAGACAATCATTTCAATCCCCAAATTTCAGACTCAACAGACTATCACTTTCTGATCATTCTAATCCCACTATTCTAGTGACCGAAGTAAAACACAAAGGAACCTTCACGGTTAATTCTATGGAAATTAATTCAGCTTCTGATTCGGGCTACAATGATGATTGTATTCCACAAATTCGAGAATCTTTAGCAGATCCCTCTCACGATCGTCCAACTGAAATACCTTGAGGAAAGCAATGTACCTAGAAGAATTTGCCCCATTTACAAATGGAACGTTAAGTTCAGTGGAGATCCTGTCAGTTTGGTAATAAACAATTTTCTACAACAAATTAAAATGAGGCCTGTGACAGAACAAGTATCTGACAAAGAATTTCTGTTGGCAGCATATTATTTTTTTGATGGTTCTGCAAAAATCTGGTTTCAAGCATCTTCAGATTTCTTACCAGAAGATATCATGACTATTGACTCTTGCGTGAAATAGACCAAAGAATTTAAGCTAAAAACGAAACGTTTAATATTATTTAGCACAGACGTAAACTTATTTTAAGCAGTTACTTCAACCAATTTCAGAAAAGGATATATTGAAAACGGTTATTCGGAATCTTTTACCATTTTATTTAGAAAAATTGCCAATATCTGAAATAAATTCTATCGAGAAACTAAAATCAAAAATTTTTAAATGGAAGAGTTTTATTGTCCAAACCAATTTTAAAACCTCCAGTAAATAGATTTTCTCGACAAACTAGAGTTGATGCTTTTATTATAAAGCCATTAGATGGACACAGGTTTATAATTACGTAAAACCTAAATCAAAATTATTTTTGTTACAGGTGTGGAAAGTTAGGATTTATAAGAACTCGGAAATGTTCGAGACGTTGTCCTACTTCGGAAAACCCAAAATGAAAATTGGAGATGAGTCTCTCTAATTTCTCTGAATTTAAAACTCCCACAGTAACTACAATTTTAAAAGGTCATCCTTGTTCTGGAATGGAAGACCAACGATAGAATTTAAGATTTTGTATGTATTTATTGATGGCCTTCTGGATTCTGGTGCTATGCACGATTTTTAGCATAAATTCTGATAATTTAATCAAAAAGTTAAAACTTTCAATCCTATTGATTCATCGATTTTAACAGTTGACGGAACCACACATAAAATTAAGGGATATTTAAATGTACCCTTTACTTATAATAATAAAACATTAGTGGTACCAACGCTTATTGTGCCTTCCATTCCAGATCCAGCGTCATTCTAGGAATGGATTTTCGGAAGCTTTTCGATATCCTTGGAGTAATCCATTGGCAAAAAACCGAGTGGAAAAAATTGCCTTTGCTTACTCAAGAAACCTAAATGTCGTAACAAAGCAGGATGATTATCATTTACCTCATTTTTCACACATATTAGGTCGTTTTAACAGCACAAATTTCCTATCGAGTGTAGACATGTCTGACGCCTTTTGGCAGATTCCTTTGGAGAAGGCGTCAAAAGAGAAAACAACTGCTTTTTCATAATTGCGAGGTGATTTTCAATTCACAGTTACGCCGTTTGGCTTACATAATGCACCATAAACGCAGACTCGCTTGTTGTACCGTCTTTCGCGTGTTGATCTTGAACCTCAGGTTTTCGTATATCTCGACGATATAATAATATCAACCGAGACTTATGAGGAACATATTCGGCTATTGAAATTCGTAGCAGAAAGGGTATCAGCGTTTTATTAAAAAATGTTTTTCTATAACCTCGCCAATTTCTGATATTTTGAAGGGAAAAAATCCATCTGGACTGAATCTGCTAATAATGCCTTTCTAAAATTGAATTCAATTCTTATATCACCACCTATATTGGCTAATCGAATATTTTTAGAACAATTTGTGATTCAACCGGATGCATCCGATGTTGGAGTACACAACAATGGAAAAATCACATGACAGAGAAGGAGTGTTTCACGGTGATATTAGCTATTGAAAAATTTCGTCCATATATCGAGGGCAGTTATTTTGTGGTCAGTACAGATCATGCGTCGCTCCTATGGCTTAATAATTTGAATGATCCTGGTGTTAGACTTGTCGCTGCGGTTTCAACAATATAATAAAGAAGTTGCCAGATTCTCAAATGAATGGAAATCAAATCTATAAATTATTTCCGGGATCAAAGTTAAAGTTAGTTGTTCTGTTGTCGGACACGACGATCCATAATCCACACACTTCGGAACTTCTAAGACTGGTCTAATACCGTTAAGGATTATGTTAAGAATTGTGAAGTTTCTAAAGCGCCTAAAGATGACACATTACGAAAATCTTCTTCAAGTGAACCTTGGAACATTATTGCAATTGATTAGATCTGTTTACAAAATTTGTACTTCTTCTTCCACTTTGAAAATCGAAAATGTCAATATTTTGCAAAATTGATAAATTGGAAGCTGAAGATCAGAAAGTAGTAAAATTTGAAATTCCAGCTTACTAACTAAAAATTATGTAACAGTCTGTTTTAAATAGATCAACCAATCAGAGATCACAGTATTTATATTACAAATAATTTTTGGAGCTATCTAAGAGTAGTTCTAAATGGCACAACTGTAGATTACCAAGATAATTGGTTGGTGTGTATTTATTAATACTGTTAAATTTAGTTTCTTTAGAGATCAACAAGCTTATAAACATATGCAAATTTGATGCAGAATCTAAGAAAAAACCAAACAATATTTTATTAAAACAGAAACTCGTGACATGAATAGTAAAATGTAAAAAACAGAAATTCATAGTTGTATCTCAATTTCATTTCCATATTACAGAAATTTCAAATGAAGTGCACATTTTCACAACACACCCACTCAACAAACAGTAATTTGAAAACAGTACAATTTATCATTCAAATCACGTGGATTCAACGTTTTATATTATATGTTAAGCATCTAAAAATGCTAATGCCAACAAAAAATTCTTCCAACTTTAGTTTTCACACATAAATTTATTAATATATTTGACTGTTTAAGTAAAATTATCTATAACTTAGGCGATTACTTCACAAAAATTTGATTGCTAAAAGAGATTACACCACATCTACATACTCAACTATAAAGATCCACTTTAAATATTCAACTACTATCCTGCCGCAATTTTCATTACACCCAGAATCACAATTCACAACGAATAATCACATTCAAGAATCAGTACACAATGTAACCATAAAAAGAATGTGAAGAAAATTCATTTTCATTTCTGTTCACATTTCACATACAGCTACATACATACAAAGTAGTCATATATTACATTTTATATGAATTGCGTTAGAAGCGATATCCTTTGAATACAAAAGCATATATACATAAGTAGAGTTATCCAAATATGACAGATAAGTTTTCCAGTCATAAAAAAAAAAATGAAGTGTACATTTCGAAAATAAAAAAAAGTCAGCCTTAGCATATAAAAACATAAAATCTAATTGAGTCAAAAAATACACATGAATTTAATAAGAAAACTTTTATTATATTAAGTAAAGGATTATCGTGAATCAGGCTAAATATAAACATAAAACTTTCTCTATCGGAACGACAAAAGTTTAATTTAACTTTATTTTATTAGTAATTTTTACACGGGGTGGTAAATTTTGATTTTCTTTTAAATTTAAATCCGTAACAACCTTCTCTATATTAAAATGTATAGCGTATGGTTGTTTCAAATTTCCACAAACAACATACACAGTAAAAAAAAAAAAAAAATTCACTCAAACCAAAATAAAACGAAGCAAAATCACTCAAAACAAACTTTTTAGTATCGAACCGGCGTATTTGTTATTATTATTATTATTATGAAAATTAATCCCGAGACACCGCCGACAGTAACTACACATAAAATTTAAAAACGCACGCGTACCATAAAATGGCAAAAAAAAACGTTTTGAACAATTCGAAAGATGAAAAGCAACTGGCTGCGGTAATACTCTAAAATAGTATTTTCTTGTTGTGTAAAATACACAACACAATCATCATTATCCTTTTTTGTTCTATTGGATAAAATTTGCTATCTCGTTTTATCCCCTCAGTTTTCATTTTTGTTCGGTTTTTTTATACATTTTCTGTTGAATTTTCACCATCCTCACTCCGCGTGCTGTTCTGTGTATTATTTTATGTATACATCGTAGCTAATATGTATTGTACATATTATTTACATTTTTCCAAACAAAATTAAATGTGGGAAATTTGTAGTCATAAAGAAGAAGATAGATTTACTCTCCCCCTCCTCCCATTAATATAAACCAGATGATTTTAAATTATTACAAAATTTGGTCAATCAATAACGCGAACATGATGAAAAATAATTAGCAATTTGTAATTCTTGATCTCTCTAAATTAATATAAGGCCTAAGGAAACAAAATCCAAAATAGGATCATTATATTAAATAATTAGATTGTTTAAAATCAGCATTTTTTTTTTATAATCACCCTTAACACTCTCAATTTTCTTTTCGTCTTTATTTTCAATTTAATTTCGTCGTATTTTAAATGTATTTGTATCCTGTTATTAAATATTTTTCACACAGTGTGCAAAAAAAAATGTATTCGTATATATTTCCTATATAGGAAACTATGCCCTTTGTTAACATATTGGCTATCAGCATGATACCCCTTCTTAATCGATAAATTTTTGTGACATAAAATTCTACTTTTCTTTACTACGTCATATAGCCTGGTTTTATTTAAAATTAAAATCATTCATCGATTAAAATGATTACAAAAAAAAAAAAAAAAAATTGTTATCATGCTGATGATGAGGAGAACGTATTTTTAATCGAAATGTGTGATGCACTCCAGTTTAGAATACAAATTATATTTGCATTTCTACATAAAAAATAAATTATGTCGACAATTTACAAAATCAGTGACTTTTAATTCATATAAAAAAAAATCGATGTTTTCGTATAAAATGGTGAGCGTTACCATAAAAGTTTCATAAGAAATGTTTGTACAAAACTAAGCGGACAAAGTCAAAATTCTGGTAAAACTGATTTAAATCAAACTGAATATGGTCTACATTCTCGATACTTTATTGCAAGCAAATTAGCATCTTTGCTAGTTAAAAGCATCTTTTCCCATTTTCAACAAATTTTGCTAGTCCTTAGCAATTGAAGCAGCACAAAAGCTTGCTATCATGGTTTTAGAGTGTCTTTTTCTCAAAAAATTAATCATCTTTTGTTTAAAAAATCCTGTGGTAAAACTTATTTGTTAAAATATTTGTACACTACTTACTAATACATCAAAAGAATTGTTTTGTGACAGAGAGAATTCGTTTAAATGTGAAGATGAATTTTACGATACAGGTTTGTTCCAAATGCCGTCAAATCCGCAAGAAAATAAATATAATGATTACCATAAGAAAATCAGCCAAAATTGCAACTTGCTGCTCCGCCTTGCAAGACATTTTAACATCAAAATGTAATCCAGCATTGCGCTGAATAAAAATAATTCAAAATAATTTTCAAAATTGTGACTAGCAATTATGCCTTTTTTGCCAATAACATTAGTTTGTTTTGCCAGTTGTACGAGAATGTAGCTTTATGTAGAAAATCTGGTTAAACTATAAAATTATTTGTGTCTGTATCTAAAATTCACACTTTTTTTATTTCAGCATTGCTGAATTTAATCTACCTTACTAAAACTGATAATCCTCCGTTTCTAGGAATTTAAGAAATTAAATTGTAACAAATCGAATTTGAAGAAACCTATTTGTCAATCTCCTCAAACTAAATTCAAATTTTAGGCGAATCTGTCATTCTTGGCAGATTGTTTTAAAAGACATTTCAAAATTTTATTCAAATTATTCAACAGAATTTCGAAATGTTTTCTCAGTAATTTTAATTAAAATTTGTTGATCATGAATTAATTTGATTAAAATTATGACCATTCAAAATTTCTGAAATTTTCTTTTATTCCGCTCAACGGTCAAACCACTCAAAGTCAACGTCTGCAAGTTTTTAAATTGAGAAAACGAATATTAAAAAACACGATTAAATTACACAACTAGTAACTACTGTAGTGTAAATCTATTATAGTAATTCAAATTTTAGACATTTCTAAACTTTCGGCTTTATCCTGGTTAAGATGTAATTTAGAAAATTTAAAATTTAGAAAACTCTGCTCTCTGCTCTATTGTGTGACAATTCTCAATTTTTAAAATTAACCTTCCATTGTTAGCGAAAATTACAAAAAAATTGATGAAAAATTAGTTTAAGGCCTAACAACCAGTGCTGCCACTTTAATACAAATGTAGCTGAAATGTAACAATTTAACCATTTTAAAACTTCACTACCTACTAAACTGCATCCGCTACATTTTTAATAGAATTTCAGGCTATATTCTACTATAGTCTAATACCTAAATAAAAATCCAGCTGTCGAAGTTAGCACAATCGGAGTATTTGTACTAACTAATACGCCTCTAGTCCATACTCCTGTACTCTGCTGTTTCATTTATGCTATAGGTACTAATAATACTTTAACACTATATTTTGACTTATCGGTTAATGATAATATTCTAGAAGAGGTTTATCATAAAGCACCTTATTTAAAGCTAATTTATAATGATTTCCGTTCATTCTCTGAATGTGACAGTCATTTTAGTAGGTTTAGCAGCTAAGATAATCAACAGCTTTAAAAGCTATTTCATTGAGAATCTGAAGATTTGTCGGTTACAACATAGCAAATTTCAGTCGTGCAACACGCCCCGGAATCAATACTCTCAAATCCCTCATCCTGCTAAAAATATATATTAAAACCTCCAGAAAATAAAAATTATGCTACATATTATGACCAAAGAAAAAATTTAAGAATAATGCCCGGAAATGACACGAAATTTGCCCTACAAAATCATTTGTTAAACAACCCCCAGCTACCCTCACAGACTGCCTACTCTAACCCCACACAAAAATGGAGGCTACTAGTACCTTGGTAGACATCATCAGATAAACTATCTAATGGTGTTCACTTGACGAAAGCGCCAACGGGGCAAACTTCTATATAAAAGTAAAATAAACAATCCGTGAAAGTATCTAAAAATTAAACCGCGACTAATATTAAAGCTTTAGATTTCGAGCCCATATTTACGCATTTGAAACTGAGAAGGGATCGAAGCTAATGTTCCTCTAAAATAATTTTTCTATTTAATTTGACGTAACAGCCAAAAATTAAAAATGACGCTTACAATTTCGCTGATCGGTACTCTTCCTAAGCGAATAACTTAAAATCCCAAAACAATATTCTAAAAATAAAAATATAAAGGGCTGAAACATCATGAGGTGATCAGAACTTATGGTGCAATCAACAAGTGCATTATTCATGCCCAGTTGCACCCTATTGTTGAATAAGTTAATCGATCAAACAAAAATATAAAAATTCAAATCTTTAAAAGGAATGACAAAAACGAATGAGAGATTGTTATGGACATAACATACAATGTGTTCCAGTATGCCATATCGCTTGCTACAATGGATAAAATGACGGAAATTAAATTCTTGCTTGTTCAGTATTTCTCTCTAATTATATTATGTATATTTGATTCATTTATTTAGAATAAGAAATAAATATTGTATAACTCATGTATGTATCTCTATCATCATCGCAATAATGATAATGGATAAACAATAAAAGTATGAATTAAAAAAACGAAAAAAAGATCATTATTGCGGTGACCATCTTATGGAAATTATATACACGCTAAATTTTGTATATTTTATAAATTGTGAAAATATAAAATAAAAACTTATAATTAAAATAAAATAAAATTATTATTATTTATTATTATAAATGGTGATTGTGTTTGATTAATTGGAGTCAGTAAAAAAAACAAGTAGATGTTAGTGGTTTCCGAGACATCAAATTAGAACCGCGCAGTTTAGCGGTATTGTAGAGGAACCACTACAATTGGTGACGCCGAGTTGAATGCCGCTACTCAAATCACGCCAACAGTAACGTGAATAGTGCTAATAAAAACGCGTTTTACCATTAAAATAACGCTCATAATAGCGTGGTTCAAAATCAAATTTGCACCACCAAATCCACACACAAATTACATCAAAAAAAATTCGTCGAAAAATTTTAAAACAAAATTTATTTGTTGCCGCAACCTGCAAAATATTTCACAAATATACAACGCAGCCATACGTATTAGTAACCCGCAGCTCAATTGCCAACGAGTTAATTCAGGCAAAAATTTCAACGAGAAATTCCTCTGAACAAAATTTATCATCCTGTCGCCATTTAACATTTTACAACAGCAAACTGAAATCAACCATCTGATAAAAAAAAAAGGGAAATCATCAAAGTTTTAAGGACACTCTTCTTAAAAGCTACTCGCTAAGGCTTATACATCTAGCTACAACATTGTGATCAGTATAACTGTCAAGGTCATCAACTGCACTGGACGCATGTTAGTTAAAGTTAACGTATCGTTCCATCCTAAATACGGTTTTGTGATTTATTTTATTACCATAATTTTTTTTCTTATTTATTTTAGATTTTGCTTATAATAAATTGTGAAAAAAAAAGAAATATTGAATTGAGGTGCCGCAATCCTTGAAGCAAGGCGAATTCTAAATAAAACAATCATCGCAACCATACTGAAACGGGTGAGTTGTATGTTTAGTTTAGCGTAATTTCTCATTCGTTTGCTCCATTTTCTTTTTGTTCAAATTTTTTTTTTCTCGTTATATTTTCGAGTTTGTTATTACTTTCGATTACTTCATTCAAATTATTTTTCTACTTTTCCACTTCGCATTAATTCCGTACCCTAAAAAAATAAAAACAACATGTCGGACGAAGAAAAAGAGGTTGGAAAAAAATATTCGGTAAATGAAGCAGCCCCTATACCCCAGTTTTGGAAAGACCTTCCAGAATTGTGGTTTTTAAACAACTCGAGGCATTAGTTAAGGTGAAAAGAATTAATACTGACGAGAACAGGTTTAATTTTGCGATAGCTCATCTACCGGTGGATGTCATAGCTTCGGTAGCAAGCATAGTTCGCAACCTACCGGATATCAATAAATACGACACACTCAGGGATGAAGTTATTAAACGGCGTTCCATGTCAGAGCAAGGGAGAATTGAAACCCTGCTTAAATCAACTGATATGGGAGACTTCACGCCATCTGACTTTTACAGACATCTTGAACAGAAATCAGGTAGCTCGACTGCTGTAAATGCTCAGCTTTTAAAAACTCTTTGGTTAGGTCGACTTCCAGATTCGATAAGATCGATAGTTGCAATACGCGAGGCTGATAATATCAATGAATTAATAAAATTCGCAGATCGAATATTTGAAATAAATAAGCCTAATTTCAATTGCAATACCGTGGAATCGAAACCTTCGAAACAACCAAAAACGTTAAGTCAAACAGAAATCACCCTTGCTAATCTCCAAAAATCGATTGACCAACTAACGTCCAGATTCAATCGAGAATTTAATAACAGGTCACGATCCAGACAGCGATCGAATAGTAGAGACAACCAGCGCTCTGGATCTCGCAATGAATCTAGCCAAAGAAGTGGTTACTGGTTATGCTGGTACCATCGAAAATTTGGAAATCGAGCCAAAAAATGCGGAGGTTGCACATTTGCCCAAAAACCGAACGCACAGGCTAAATCCAATCTGGAAAACTAACACGTCCCATAGTACAAGCGACGAGCGATGGGACATTTCAAAATCGTCGCCTTACCATTAGATGCCCTAAAACAAAATTGCGTTTTCTGATCGACACTGGCGCAGATGTTTCCGTCGTACCCAGAATCCATTTCAAAAATCTTCTGAACGATTCTGAAAGCCGTTTAGTGGCAGCAAAGGGTTCTAAAATTAGTACTTACGGCACCCGACTATTACACATAGATTTGGGTTTGCGTCGTGAGTATCGACATCCGTTTGTAGTAGCTTCAGTCACTAAACCAATAATTGGGGCCGATTTTCTTGTAAAGTTTGGATTAGTTGTCGATCTAAAACACAAGCGTCTGATAGACACATGTACGAAACTGTCTGTCAGCATAATAGATACCTGATGTCTTGTATAATTCAACTCCCAAGTCAATCTCGAAATGAACCTCTTAAGTCAATCTTTAGCTCAACCTCCAACTCAATTTACAACTCAACGTTCATCTCAATCGCAACACAATCCTCAACGAAATCACCAAATTAACCGCCAACCCGGCCTTCCGCTCAATCACCAAATCAACCCCAAATCAACTTTCAAATCAATCCTTAACCTAACTCCAACTCAACCCTTAAATAACTCCCTAACCGAACAACTCTCTTAACCCCAATGCAAGCCCAATGCAACCCGCTTTTGATACTATCATACCATCAAATCATCGTAACATCAAAATCTAAGTTGAAAAAGTTCGGACTATCAAATTATTGCTCTTTCACTCTGTCTTAAATGATTTTTTGTTCTCATTCTTTTTCTAATTGGGCTAACTTTTGCCGAACATCATAATGGAAACCATGCATTAGTTAAGCTCACACTTTATTAGAGCGGACAAGGACAGACATTTCTGCGATGATACAGGTTTTCCACTTCAAATTGAATTTTTGAACGACTTCAATTTGATCCTTTTACACTTCAAATTAAACCTTTTACATTTCAAATTGAACCTTTAGCAAATTAGACATATGTCTGGCCAATTAGCATGGTACTTGGCTATTTCTTAAGGGATTTTAATGAAATTTGTCTTTTGCGATGGAAACGGAACTCTAAAATGATTTTTTGATAAAGTTCTGTAATATGGTCTCAAGTAGGACTATGAAGAAATTCGAGATTTGTGATGGAAATTAAATCTTAAAATGATATTTCTAATTCCGAGACTCTACACTACCGTTAGTAGTTTCTATTATGCGGAGCGTGCCCGCCACAAAATTTTTTTTTTATGGCCAAACTTATCGCCCTGTTAGCAATTACTCAGAAAATATAATCCAAAGTTTAAAGAGAAGTATTGGCGAGAAAAGTTTCTAACAGCTGAAAGCATTGTAGAAGCCATACTGACATATTTCTCACAATCTTATACAAAAATAATTTTTGGGTCACATTTCCTTGTGTTCGTTGGAAACACCAAAATTATTCATAAACGGTTGAGAAATAGGAAAATTTCATCATACTTGGTCATATTCCATAACTTCATCCAAAAACCATTTAAGAATTCTATTTCCATCGCGGATGTAAAATTTCACTAAAATTCGTTAAGACAAAGCTAAATTCCGTCCTAATTGGCCATATTTCAGAACTTCATCTAAATTTTGGAAACCCATTTCCAACGCACATGTTTCACAAATTTCATCATAACCGGTTAAGGAATAGCCAAGTTCCATCCTAATTGCCCGAATCCCACATGTCAAATTTCATCATAATCGGTTAAGAAATAGACAATTTCCATCTTAGTTGGCCATATTCCAGAACTTTATCCCAAAATATCCCATAATAATAATTCCGATAAGAAATAGCTAAGCTGCGTCCTAATTTACGGTAAGGAATCCCATTTTGCATGCACATAACAAATTTCATCATAATTGGCTTAACAAGGAATAACCAAGTTCCGTCCTACTTGGCCATATTCCAGAACTTTATCCAAAAATCCATTTAGAATCCCATTTGCAACGCATATATGAAATTCCCCCATAATCTGTTAAGGAATAGGCAACTTTTTTGGTACCGACGATGACCGTTGTAGTGAGGTTTCCCTGTATATAAATTGCTCAACTGCCCACTAAACCCTAATCCAACCCCAACTCAACCCTAATTCAACCCGCAAACGGAGTCCAACTCAACCCTAAACTCAACCGCAAACTCTACGCGAAACTCAAACCTCATACCAGCATAAATTCGTATGCCGTATTCTGAAAAAACGTAACTTTGTGATTTACGTTTTTTATGACAGTTAAAAACGTGAATCGCAAAATTAACGTTATTTCCTATTCTGACCGATGAAAAACGTTCACGTTCCCGGCGTTAAAAAAACCCACGTTCTTTTGGTTGGGTGTTTGAAACGTTTCTTCATTTATATGACAAGAATTAAGTAATTTAGCAAAAAATTATATATTTTGTATTTATTAATAAACGGGTTGCCGTTAAGTTTTAGAATTTAATAATTAAATTGGCAGTAACTTACTGGACAGACAAGAGAAAAAGCGGCGAACAACAACTTCAAGCGAAGTATTCCGATGATTTTGAACTAAGTAAACGAATAATGTTAATGTCTTATTACCAAATAATTTATTTTAGGTTTTCTAGTAGATTTCGTATAGAAAATGTACAGCAAATCCGAGCACGGTTTGGCCAATTCGGCCTTGTTGTTATTACTATAATACATTGTTATTAACCTAAAGAAGTCATCACTATACTTATATTGTGTAATCTAAAATTCATAAATTGTGTTCGGCCAGCATCCCGTGTCGCCGTTGGTTTGCTTCAAGATACATTTTATTTCTGTTATATTTACAAACAGACTTGTATTGTATTTGCTTGTATACTATTAAAATTATTGCCAA
Organism: Tipula vernalis; assembly: GCA_958295665.1. Lineage (NCBI taxonomy): Eukaryota > Metazoa > Arthropoda > Insecta > Diptera > Tipulidae > Tipula > Tipula vernalis. The sequence continues at coordinate 347,761,317 of OY282559.1, forward strand.
ATGGCATAATTTGACAGAACATTTGTTCTGTTTTCCAGTATTCTATGTTTTTTCGATGTTCGTAAACGTTTTTTTATCGGAATAGGGATTTGACAAAAACAAAACGTTCACGTTAAGAGACATCGCGATACCCGTCACGCTTTTTTTTATTTTTATTTTTTCAGAATACAGCTGCAGGTCTTTATAGTGTTTTTGATGACGTTTGGTTGAATGTTATCTTGGCTAGGCTTGCACCCCACTCTAAATTGGCTAAATACGAAAACTATAAATTTTTCTGCGTTTATCTCTCGAATTGTATCCTAAATGTACCTGAACTAGATCCCTCATCTTATTGAAATAACAATCCTAGTGAATTTATAATAGCACAATCATATTGTTAACTGCACAGGTAGTGGGTTGCTGATATATTCCCGAGGGACAAAATCCCGATGGTACAAAATCCCGAAGGTACAAAATCCCGAAGGTACAAAATCCCGAAGGTACAAAATCCCGAGGATACATGATATATTCCCAAGTGACAATATCCTGCGAGACATAATCCCGAGGGACAAAATCCCGAAGGTACAAAATCCCGAAGGTACAAAATCCCGAGGATACATAATCCTTAGGGTACAAAATCCCGTAATCCCGAAGACCGCCCCTTCTGGTTAAGATAAATTTTAATTTAAAGTAAAATAAAAATTAAAACCGGGATTTTTATTTATGCGGAACCGGGGTTTTTAAAGCAGGATTATGAAAAAATGGAATTTAAAAACGGGATTTTTTTTGGTTACGATCCCATTCTAACCATCACTATTTTCGATGTTCGATTTTTCGTGTTTATACATCTTTAAATCAATGGAAAATTGCATCAATTGTGGAACAACTAGATTTTGGAATTTTCATAGGATTTTACCCTGCGGATTTGGTATTTTCGGGATTAAATATACTCGGGATTTTGAATCCTTGGTATTTTGTACACTCGGGATTTTGTACCCTCGGGATTTTGTATCCTTGGGATTTTTTGAAATCCTCGGGATTTTGTACCCTCGGAATTTTGACTCTCGGGATATTGTCTCTCTCCCACAGGTAGTATTCCAGAGCTCATATTTTACAAACTAAGTAGTTCTACAATAGAAGTCACGCTTTGCTCTGAATTCTTTTTCAAAAAAAGACAGTTATCCTCATATTAGTTGTTCGTATACTAACGTAAAACATTTAGACTATGTTCGAATTAGAGAACAATTGTTTGTCCTTGATTGGGATTCGCAGTTTGCAAATAAAAATTGTGATGTTCATAGCTCTGTTATAGTCTTCATTGAACAATTCATGCTCTAAGTTTCCATTTTTGATATTTTTCAAAACTAGGTACTTATTCAATCAAAAACATAAATTTCACTCGGTTTACCGGATCTACAAAAATTACAATGACCATGTAATTTTCTCAATCTATCGGAAATTGGTTAAAACGGAAATTCGCATTTGTTATTATCAATATTTAAGAGCTATCGAACAAAATCTAAAACATAACACCTAAAAGTTCTGGACCAGGTTATCTTTCCTCTGTGCGACTTGACAGTATATATTCTCATAATAGTGAAGTATACACCCAGTTTTGCTTCCAATAGCGGCTTACTAAATGTACCCGATACTAATTTATCATTATATTCTGGTATTTTCCCTTCTAGGTGGAAATCGGCACTTTTAATATCAATTTTCAAAAAACGTGATAAAAGTACCTAACATTGAAAATGGCCCATTTCTCTTTTAACTGCATTTAGTAAAACTTTTGAAAAACTTGTGTATAATTTACTTGGAATTCTCAAGTCACACGTTTGAAAGCGTAAACAAGGGTTTTCAAGTTGACTGTATTTATACAGATTTTAAAAACGCTTTTGATAAAGTAGCTCACGATGTTTTCAAAAGGAAATGCCACAAAATAGGACTTTCAGCGACAGGTTTGAAAAACGAAATTGTTTAGCTACTTTCGATGTTCCGCACGGTTCTACTCCGGGGCCTCTTTTGTTCACGATATTCATTAACGACCTCTCACACATTTTTGATTGTCCGAAAGAAGATTGTCCGAAAGATTAGAATTACCTACCGATGAGACTACACCTTTCTCCCTGCAGATGGAACTTAATAAACTGCAAAACTGGTCCCTTGCATATAAACTTAACTTGAATACGGAAAAATGTTTGGCGATTAACATTACTAAGAAAATTCGCCCGTTATTAGTCAGTTATAATATTGCCAACTTCAACTTAAAGAGAGTTACTGAAATTGTTGACTTGGGTGTTATTTTTAGACACTAAATTGACATTCGAAAAACACATCGACTTAATTTGCGAGTAAACACATAAAATTCTTGGATTTACTTTTCCCAGAGGAAGAGAATTTCGTAATCCCGAAGTCCTAACACTAAATTGTACAATAGTCTAGTACGAAATAAAATAGAGCACGCTTGCGGGAAGTATTCCTTATATTACTATACTTAAGATATTTAGCATGACCAGCTTACAGAATAGGAGCCTAGCGTTAGACGGCTTATTATTGCGAACAAATTTAGGTTTTGCGAATCCACTATCCAGACTTCAGCGTATAGCCACGATTAATTATTTGTTAATCTGGATTTGTTTTCCTTATTCCTCTTCATTTAAATACTGTTTTATTTCAATTTTTAATATTTCCAAATGACTGATTTTGCAGTTGCTGGTGTTGCCTGTTTGTAGATGTCATAAATTAATATCGTTATAAAGTTTCTTATAAATTTTGGGTAAATTTTGAATTTATTACTTCTTGTTTTAATATTGGTAATGTTATTATTGAACACGTAATTGGACTTTGTCTGTGTGTTGCCCCATCATAAAATAAATAAATATTTTGTTCGTGAAAGTGACAGAACTGCTAACAACCAAAATTAAATTTAAATTATCATCTTAGTACTAAAATTTTCAAATTTAGATTTTTTGTCATTTTGTTAAAACTTAAGTAAATTTTCAGAATTTCAACTAAAATTTAAAAATATCAGACCTATGCCCTTATTCACGAAACTCTAATTATCTTTAATCAATCATCATTTTCCATATAAAACAAATTTAAATTTCTATTTTAACTCCAATCAACTTTCGTGAATTCGGGCATAAGGGTATAATTTAGTTGATTTCAAATTAAGTTTAAAACTTCAAAAAAAAAAAATAAAGTTTGATGTTGTTCAAAATGTGGCTTCAAACATGGTATCGATTCATATTTAAAATTTTCACCAGATTGAAACGTAAAAATCATAAACTTTCAATAGAGCTTGAAAATATTTAGGAACCGGAATTTGGCTAAGTTTTAAAAAATCGTAAAATTAGTAACCAATTTTAAAAACTACGTATAAGTCTTAATGAGTACAAAACCACGGTTTAACTAAAGCGACATATCCTACCAACCTAGCCGCCAGCATATTTTCCACAAGTAAACAAAATTAAATCTAACTATAAAAACGAAATACAACGATAAGAAGAAAACCCGGAAGAGAGTGAGATAGATAAAAATTTCGTCGTCTGATGGATACAATATTATGCATGTACAATATAAGTACATTACATACTTATGTACATAACATACACATCCACACAAAGATTGTATTACGGGGAAGGATTATGTGGAAGAACATGATATGGATTTCGAGGGATTTGTTTGTTGCTTTTGTTATTATTGGCGCTGTATATGTTACATTTTTTTTTTATTCGTGTCGGCCTGAGCATGTGAGATTATGTGTTTTGCGAATTGGAGAAATACATTACAAAAAAGCACAAACAAAATGTAGGTGAATTTTTTTTTGGGGTGCAAACTGCAAATAATAATCAATTATTGTTGGTGCTTACAACGAAAGCATTTTAATTAACCTGTTGGGCTTAGAGAACACAAAAAATATTTTACCATCCATGTAAATACGTAAAATACAAATAAATACTTATGTTAACACTTCTCACAAAAATAATTATTTTGGAAAACACTTGTTACTCGTCTTGATTGCATTTATGTATTGTATAACACATTAATTTTATGCAAATTAAGGATATTTTGGGGTACTCGAATAAACAGTACAACGTATAAGAATTTTATACCCACATCTTATAAGATTTTATTTAATTTTTTAGTTTGAAAAAAGAATGAAAAAAAAAAATATTAAGGTGTCCAAAAATCGCATTAGTCTTTATTTGTATTTTGTACATACTTTTTAAAGGAATTTGTTAATTTACTTATTTTATTGTATGTTAAATTTATATAAAATTATATATTTTTATAGAAGTTTGAATTTTAATTATGTTTAAGTAAAACAAAGGAATTATGCATGCAAGAAGTTATTCCATAGATAACATAAAATCACAGTGGCATTCGGCAAATATTTTTTAAGGTAAAAAATCAATGCTTGGAGAATTTAATTTTAAACAGTCAAAATCTTATCAAAGTTTAACTAAGTGTAAAATTATGATTTATATTCAAAATTTAGTTTGGCCGTAAAAAATCTAGCTTTGTTTGTATTCATTTTACTTTCTTTTAAGAAGTAAAATAAAGTATAGATCATGTTTTCTGAAAGAGGCAGCACGATCAAAGAAAAATTACAGAGGGTTTGCCACTAGATGTCACTACAAAATCAAAAAAATATTATTGACGTTTTTCGAAAAGGACCTTTATAAAAAGTTCTCAAAATCAATTTAATTATCACGTATTAATAATAATTACTTTTATAACACGAAAATATTTTTACTTATGTTTACAAAATGCACATATAAAAATGTCATACAATTTTTGACAGCAAATATATAGTGGCACCTAGTGGCATTATGTGAAAGTTGCTTATGCTTTCGGAGTTTTCCGAAAGATAGTAGCTCTTGCGGTTTAAGAAAATTTGACATTTAAACATGATCTATTGACGATCGAAAAGTAGAGAAAGCGCCTCTCGAGGAAAAAAGTTAAAATGAGGCAACCGCCAAAATGACATTTCTCATAAATGCGACGGAAGAAATTTTTGCAATCCGGTAGTTAAAAATTGTTTTTATAATCCAAAATTGGAATTATTTACAATTATTATCAATCTGGTAGGTAAAAATTGTGTTTACAGTTCAAAATAGGAATTGTTTACAACAATTTCGAACGTCAAATGAGCAGCTACCTCAGTTTAAAAATTTTCCACTAGGTGGAATCTGTGATGCTCCAATCGTCAATAGTAATCATGAAAATTTTGGAGCTTGAGATTTTTAGAGATTTATCTGTTTTAAGATCGCCTGAGTCCGAAAAAGTGGGTTTCGAAATGGTGTCTGTCTGTCAGCCTGTGTCCTTTCTACAGCCCAGGTGGTGTAACCAATCGAACTGAAACTTCAGATTTAAACTTCTTTGATAAATTGGAGGTCCCAGTGAATTTTACTTCAAATCGGCTAACCGGAAGTAGCCACTCCTTATGGTCCAGAAAATTTATTTTGCAAATATCTTAAAAAGTATAAGGTTTACAAAAAACTGCTTAATACAAAATATTTTCAAAAAATAAAAAAAAAATTAAATTTCTCAAAATTCACTGTTCGTAAAAGAAAGTCGTGTGTTGACCACACCTCCATTTTTCTTTACTCAAACTAACTAAGAGCACAAATGATATTTTCACATCGAAAATGGTTCTTATTGAAGTTTAGAAGCTTAAACTGAAAGGTGAATTTGAATTTGAACCGCGTGTGATGTGTTTGAGTGTTGGCAACACACTTGACATTCCGTTCCTATTCCTATATCAACCAGGTCGAGTCTGTTCCAGCTACTCAGGTCGATATGTAAACCAACCGATTTCAGCTAGGTTCATTTAGCTTATAAAGCTGCATTCAAAGTAAAATTATCGTGGCACCATTAGAAGAGAAATCAAGAAATAATCAAAATTAATGATGTAAGTACATATGTAAATTTTTTTTAGCCCGAACCTGGAACATAACCGAAGCCTAACCAATATTTTTTCTTAATCCAAAGACTGAATCGAAAATGTTGCGGGTTCGCATCTCTGGAATATTACTTGAGTACTGTTAACGATATCTTCGTTTAATTATCACAATATTTCAGCCATTTTGGCTTTTTTCAGATAAAATTTGTCAAAACTTAATTAAATATGTTGTTTACACTTCAGCGAAACGACACATTCTGATTTTTAGAGGGAAACGATGACGCTTTAACATGAATATAGTTACAAGATGGTCCGATGCGATTTAATACTAGTTACGCCATCTTTTGTAAATCACTCAAAACTTATTTGTACACCCAATATTTCTCAGCCTTGGCTTCGGTCTTGGCTGTCAAACAATTATCCTCAACTGTTATTTGCTTAATATCGGCCTAATTCCGTTAAATACTATAACAGAAGTCCTCATACCATATCATTTACCTCATACCTCCTAATACTATATTGTTAGAGGTTTATGATTTTCCACCACTCCATGTTGCTTAATACTAGTCAACAAAAACAAAAAAATGTTCTTGGTACCATGAAAATAAGACATGATCTAGAGTAAAATTAACACGTTTATTCTAAAAATGGTAACAGTTTTCCTGGGTCAGCTCTGGTTTAGGAGACACAGCACAACCGCCTTAAGACGTTTGATTTTCTTCTTACTAGATAAAAAAAGATTGACCTTTGACGAAAGAATTAATAGTGGAAAATCAAAATGTTATTAACATACACTTGGTTGATAGGGGAAACCATCCTCCTCACCACCATTACACATCAAATTTGCTCTGCTGAAGCAATTCATAAAAGTTTTAAATAAACACGATCTATAGCGAAACCACACCGCTGTTTACTACATTTCCATGGTCTCCAGATAAGAGTTTCTGGCATTTACAGATTTCATGGCAGTTGTTAAGATGAATGGCTGGAATTCATTCATTTTTGGTGATGTGAAACTTTTACCGAACGCCTAAGTAGCGTTCATAAACTTGGATGCAACATGAATAATTAGGTATATTACCTAATCGGAAAGATTTGACCAGGATTTAAAAACCATCGAAGAGAGGTACGATGGAACGTGGGAAACTCACATGATGGCAGGACACTGCCGAGATTGTCCTGTAGACTCGCACTCTTGTTCGATTAAACGGAATTTTTTTAATTAAACAAAAACTTTTCAAAAACGCATAAAAATTATCTCAAAAACTAGAACTGCTACCGTAAATCTTAAGCCGATTTTGGAATTTCCGACTCAAAAAGGCTTAAAAAAAGATTAGATTTTTCATGCGTCAAATTGTGTGTTGACCAGTGTAATTAGTAGGAGTAGAAACGGGAAAATCACAGCATCATTTGGTGCCAACCAGAGGTTGCCCCAAAGCAGGCGTGCTCTCACCTGTATTGTGACTAATCGTAATGAATGAACTACTTGGCTTATAGAAGAATTCTCATTTCTCGAATGTTACCTGGTCTTGATAATCAGGAGAAGATTTTAGATCATAATAGCGTATACTCTTGAAATGTGCTTTTAAATTAGTAAACAATTGGTTTACAGAAGTTGGCCTTAGTGTAGTCAATCCAAACGAAATTACTTGTACCCAATTTACAAACCAAGGATAAATAGTTTCGAGTTATACTTGATCATAATTTAAAGCCAAAAGTGACACTTTGGTTGTAAGACATCATTGTGAGACCATCGACCTGTGCTCAATACTAATTAAAATTCAAAGACGCAACGGAAGCCAGAAATACCTGCCTCAACTGCTGCTCTCGAAAGCCTTTTGTGGTTCTTGCCACAGCACCTACTACACTTGGGTGCAAAAAATTCGCACATTGATAAATTTTCACCAAAATTTCAAAAATATCAAAAAATCCAGTGTTTGTTTAAATTTCTTGAATGTAGATTCAAAGTCTATTTCAACACCTATCCAGTGGTACCATTTTTGTACTTATACCGTGTCAACAGAGTGATTTTTGGGGTCAACATCTGAAGTACACGTTTTTTGTGAATTTATCAGCATGAAAATTAGTGGTAAAAATCGAATTAAAACATGGAAATCAGCAAAAAAACATTTTTATTAATAAGTATTCCCTCCCTTGGCCCGAATGACAGCTTCCAATCGATGTTTCATGCAACATCTCTGGCTCGAACCCTTTTTTTCAGCTCATCCCATAATTGCGGCTTCGGACGGTGACAAGGATCTGGCCGACCTCGTGCTACAACACAGCGTGATGACCGCTTTCTTGTGGCTACTTTGTTGCGAAATCTTCGTTTGAATGCAGTTCAACTGGGACAGCGGCTCCAAGAAATTCGTGAATCCGAATTCAGTCGAAGGACAGTTAGTAGACGACTTCAAGAAGGTAATCTGACTGCACACAGAACAGCAAATGGGCCGAAATTGACCCCAGCCCACCGGCGAGCCCGCCTTCAATTCGCTCGAGAGCATTTTCATTGGACAGAAGAACAATGGAGAACAGTCATGTTCTCTGGCGAGTGCAGGATGTGTTCACATGGCAACGATGGGCGAGGAAGAGTGTATAGAAGACCAGGAGAGCGATTTGCACTATGTTGCATTTAAGAACGAGTCTCATTGGAGGCGAAGACAGATTTTGTATTCATTTTCGGAACGAATACTGGCCGTCGATTAAGAGGATTTACTTCTCAACGGTACATTGAGGAAGTACTCGAAGACAACGTCGTACCTTTTGCCGGTTTTATTGGTGAAAACTTCGTCTTAATGCAGGATAATGCGAGACCACATACGGCTGCTATAGCTTACCAGTACCTTCAAGAGGTGGATGTGCCTGTTATGGAGTGGCCAGCTCGAAGCCCGGACCTCAATCCTGTCGAACATTTAGGGGACGAGCTGAAAAAAAGGGTTCGAGCCAGAGATGTTGTTTCAACGAGTCTCCAGGAGCTGCTATACCTCAAGATTTGGTGAAAACTTTGGTGAAATCGATGAAACATCGAATGGAAGCCAAGGGAGTCATTCGGGCCAAGGGAGGGAATACTTCTTATTAATAAAAATGTTTTTTTTGCTGATTTCCATGTTTTAATTCGATTTTTACCACTAATTTTCATGCTGATAAATTCACAAAAAACGTGTACTTCAGATGTTGACCCCAAAAATCACTTTGTTGACACGGTATAAGTACAAAAATGGTACCACTGGATAGGTGTTGAAATAGACTTTGAATATGCATTCAAGAAAATTAGACCAACATTGGATTTTTTGATATTTTTGAAATTTTGGTGAAAATTTATCAATGTGCGAATTTTTTGCACCCAAGTGTATAGTTAGTTCAAGAGCCACAAAACCAATAGTATCAAATCAAATTAAAATTATTAGATCAGGATACGACAGCCAGATGATAGTAAAAACAATCGATTGGCGGAGGAACTTTACGATTGAGATACGCGGAAGAGGTCTATTGGATGCCATCGTATTCCGCTACTCCAGAAATGAATGTGGGCGCGTGGGGAGATATGTCCCGGAAGCGCTTTTTATGTCCCGGAAGCGCTTTTTCAGAATTTGATTTCGATATAAATGATGATAATGATGAGTCAGTCATCAGTCCCCCCCCCTCCCTTTATGTATTGCTTGATCCATAAGTGCCCTTCGCTGGGATCGTCAAATAATGAGAAGGAACTGCATTTATTAGTGACCGAGTTTTATAAAATTTATCAGTAATTCTCTTCTTCATAAAATGTATCAGTAAATCCGCAATTTTTAGGTTTTTTTTTTTTTTTTTTTTTTTTTTTTTTAATCTATGCAATCTTTTTCTGGGGCTCAAGGCACTCCCAACTCTTTCGCAGTTAATTTTACCGTCCTACTTTACGCAGTAGTAGCCAAATCGAGGACGTACGGCTATAGACCCGCTTTGTATAAACCACCTGCACATTGCATTGCTTCATGCCAACCTATAGTGCTGACATGAAAGGTGGGTCGGCCCATGGATTCTGCACTCTCAACAGGGGGTCATAGTTGTGTTCATCGTCATCACCGATCGTAATCGGATGATGAAAAATCCCTTTTGCATCCCGCCCCTATCGGGATTCGAACCCGGTACCTCCCGATCCAAACGCCGCAGCTTTTAACCACTGCGCCGTTTGCTCGGTAATTTTTAGGTTGATCCTAGTCATGCTGTTTCAATTTTTTTTTTAAATTTAGCACTGGCGATGAATATAATCTCAAACGTGGAAATTTCATACAACCCATGAGGATATGTAATGCAAAATGCAAAAACTCGTTTGACTTCAGTCGTGTTGGTCGGATTGAACACGGTCAAATCGTTTTGCTGGGAGTAGTGGTTCGTATGAAATGCATTTTTTTCAAATATATAATTTGGTACACGAGTATACCTCATAAAATCATTAAACGCAGAGTTAAAATTTCGTTTACGATACTTCGAATCGCATCAAAAAAAAGTACTATTGGCTGAAACTCTTTTCGTCTCCACTGAATTTTACTTTTGCGAGTGAACTGTTTGATTTCAAAGAGTAAAGTATCTGGAATAGATGTATCTGATGTCGCATCGGCCATAGCAATAACTATTGTTTAAGGTTTTAAAATCCAAGCCTCCGCCTCGATCTTGTATGGGTACGCCAATTTCGATATCGTCGACCAAAGTAGCAATTTCAATACTTTCTCAAGAGTTAAGGTCGAGTTACAAATAATGGATACGTTCCTTTCCATTCCCATGTTTCATCAAAATTAGTTTTAGAGATTTTCTATACAATTTATATAGAGAGACAGAATGGTTCAAGAAGGACAAGCTCATTCGTTTTTTTTTTTAAATTTAGATTTTACGGAAAAACGGCGAACATAACCAAACAAACCAAACCAATTTTTTTGACATAACATTCATGAAATTAGCATCAATATTAATAAATAATTTTTCTAAAAACGTGTTGGCTAAGCAAAACGCTTCATTATTTACATTTTTAGGGGTCTGCAAGAGTACTGTGGTGATGGTTATTTTCTCGTTGTGTCTTATGGCATTTTGGTGTTAAGACATTCTCCGACTATTTTTTTTCGCCTGTCTAAATACCATTTTTATTTGACGTTTTGTTTTGTAAATGTGAATTTAATAATTTAACAGTTTTCGATTGTTGGATCGCATATTTAATTTAATTTATCTTATTTTGATTAATGAAAGAGGATGAATGATTAAGTAGTTGTTCTGTGTGGTTTTCGTCGACTCGTTTTCGCCCAATATGGACATGTAAGACGTGTTGCGGGCTTTTTTAGTGGGAGATTGGATCAGTTGGTTGTAAGGTTGGGTGTTGTGGTGGTTTTGCAAAGAGGGGTGGTGCTTTGTGGAGGTGTAGGGTGGAGTAAAATGGATGATTTAAGAATTTTTGGGTTGGAACTTCAATGAAATTTTGGTGTTTGTGGTGGTGTTGATCGGATCATCTATAACTAAAATTATGGGCTTGTGGGTAATTAGTAGTTAAGGTGGATGATCGCAGTGTATTTCCGGGAAACTTGCCTTAAGCTGACTCCTCATTGTTTTCTCCAATAGCTAAGATCACTGTGTCATCTGCATAAGTGTTTTCAAATGCGAGATCATAAGGTAGGTATAAAACAGGCTCTAATAAACTACCCTGTAGTAATCTTCCATTGATTTCTTTAAATTCAGAAAACACTTGTGCAACGTCTAAAAATATCGTTATACAGACATTCTTTTCCTCTAAGTGCTTCGGATCAAGTTTTATCTCTCAAAGAATTTAAGCATGACTGGCAATAGTGAAATTGGCCTATAGGACGAAGTTTCATGTGGTGGTTTTCCAGGTTTTTGGGGTTATAATTACTTCTACAATTTTCCTCCAGCTTGGTACGTATATAAGATTGGTGAGCTTTAACAGAGCTTTCCTTGGCAGTTCTTTAAAGATTTCTGCAGTAATAAGTCCTTAATCATAGAAGTTTCTTTCGTATTGAAATATACTTTTATCTCACGCATGGCTTGTTTTGGTGTTGTAGCTAAGATTCCTTTACTTCCTTGCACAGCTTGTTCGGTTATTACTTCGGCTTCCAACGTTTGGTCGTCAGGTCGTTGTAATATTTTTTTGGAGGTGTTCAGCAACCCTTCGGGCTTTACCTTCCCTTTTCCTAAGAATTTCTCACCAGCTATTCTTATTGAAGGAATCTACATTATTGGCATTTTAATTCTACTGATTGCTTTCCAAAGTGAATAATCAGTACCACTATCATTAGTTAACTAACTTTCTAATATAGTTAATAATTGATTCATCTTTCAATTGTTTGATCTCTCTTCTTAATTGTTGAGCGATATTCGTCTTGCTTTTTTCCTTGATTTTACTTTAAATTTTTGACCATCGAGAATTTAGTAAATGATGTTCTCAAACCAGGCCCACTACCAACTCGTACTGGTCAGAGTGGTAGATGCTTTATGACCAGTAAAATAAACAATGAATAAAACTAATTCAGGAAATTGTGCCCCAGGTGGTAACCCAGCTAATCAGCTGGCAAATCCACTCTCTAACGAGGCTGGCTCAAAGGATTCTGGGGTGAGCCAACCATTGTTTAACAGCCCTTCTGGGCAACCCAACCCATTTAAACAACAATCCAGGGTAGGTAGATCACCACCACCACCACCAACACCAATAGCAAACACCTTAGAAAGGGATAACACCGAACTGCGCAATAAGATTTACGAAATAGAAAAATTAACTTTAAATCTAAACAAAGATCTAAAAAACTTACTAGAGAAACGGGATGGATTCTGAACCGTTACAAAAAAAATAAGAAACGTAAGATGAGTAAATCACTACAGATTTCACCCGAATCGAAACAATCAGTTAAGCAGCTTCCAACGGGAAGTAGGCACGTGCAACAGGAGGATAAAGCTCAGGTTCCGCCGGAACAGAAACGATCAAGTAACGAACTCCCAACAGGAAGTAAGAATGTACAACTGGAGAAAAAAGTGCCACGGCCACCTCCAGTAATAATATCTAATTGCAATAATTATCGGAGTATTAGAAACATCATGGACAACAATCATATAAATGTCACAGACTGTGATAGCTATAGAAAGTTAACAGGAGCTCTTAATGAAGAAGACAAGGCAAACCAAAGTCATTGCTAAGAAGCTACACGCTTCATGCAAAACAGAAGAGATAAAAGAGAATTTGTTGGAGAAAAATTACAAATTTAAAGAAGTTACACAGCTGCTAAAAAGAGGTGACAAAACACCTTTTCCATTATATATGTTGTCTTTTGAAAGAATAGAAGACATTAAAAATATTTATGCAATCAGCGAAATACTCCATATGAAAGTGCAAATAGAAGCAGTTAAAAAACCTAAACTGATCCACCAGTGCAAAAAGTGCCAAGTCTACGGGCACACGCAAAACTTCTGTAATAAGGAGCCCAGATGCGTCAAATGTGTAGAAAAACACCGTACGGCTGAATGTACGAAACCAAAAGACACCCCACCTAAATGTGTCAATTGTGGAGAGGCACACCCAGCCAACTACAGAGGTTGCGTTGTTATAAAAGAGCTGCAAAAAATTCGCAACAAAACAAGGGAAACTTCAATAAGTTCCAGGCCAGAAATTACCTCAGCCTCAACAAGAATATCTACAAATTTAAGGCCACACCAAACATTTAACCAGCTATCAAGAACTAATCCAAATGTAACATTTTCTGATGTACTATCTATTGGAAGTTCGAGAAGACAACATAGTCCTCTTTTAGTTAATGATTCAAATAATAACCAAACTAATAAAATACTACAAGATATTCTTGACAGACTTAGTTCACAAGAAGAAAAGCAAGAAAAAGCCCTTATATCAATCCTACAAAGGCTCACCCTACTCGAAAAACATGGCAAATAATTTAAAAATTCTTGCATGGAACTGCAAACATATTAAATAACATCTGCAACAAAAACTTGAAAGTGATGAAATACAAGCAACTAGCGTTAGCATTAATACCCGCAACCACAAGTTAGTGGTATCCGCAATATATTGCCCATCTAGATATAACATCAAAGAGAATGCTTATACTCAGTTCTTCAAGCAGCTCGGTGAAAAATTCGTAATCGGGGTTGACTTCAACGCTAAACATACTGACTGGGGATCAAGACTAACCACAACTAAAGGGAAAGAGCTTCATCAAGCAATAATTAAATACAACTGCAACTGGCATTCTACTGGAAAACCAACTTATTGGAACAGTGATCAAAATAAAACACCAGACCTAATTGACTTCTTTATAACAAGAAAAATCCCGGTTGATTATATACAAGTGCAGGAAGGGTTGGACTCCACATCTGACCACTCCTCTATTTTAATGATAATAAGTAATACAATAATTACTAATGATAAACAGACACTGTTAACAAATAAATATACTGATTGGAAAAAGTTCAGGAATGAAATAAACAATAGCATCATTTTAAACACACAACTTTCATCAGAAGAAACATTAGAACAGGAGGTGGATAAGCTCGTCAAAGACATACAGCTAGCGGCGTGGAAAAGTACTAATACAACAAACAAAAAAATAGCTGGCAAATGCTATCCAATGGAAATTAAATCACTAGTTATAGAGAAGAGAATTACCCGAAGGGAATGGTAATGTACACGAGACCCAACCGTCAAAAATAGGTTAAATAATTTAACACAACAAATACGTAGAGAAATACGGGAATTCAAAAATAAATCAATAAATTCATACCTACAATCTCTCACCTATGATAAAGGTAGTGATTATTCATTGTGGAAAGCAACCAAATATTTGAAAAGGCCAGTTATGCATATACCACCAATAAGAACAAATAATGGTTACCTGGCTAAAAGCAAAGAAGAAAAAGCAGAAAAATTCGCGGATCACCTCGAGCGTACCTTTCAGCCAAATTTAACAACACTTAACCAACAGGATATACTGTTCGAAAACCAAACAACTAAAGAAGTTAAACAAGAAATAAAGAACCATGTAGTACTTAAAAAATCACCAGGATATGACCTGATAATTGGAGAGATTCTAAAACAACTACCTAATAAAGCTATTAAAAAAATATCGGACATAATTAATGCTTCCTTCAGACTCCGTTATGTCCCTCTATCTTGGAAATTTGCGGATGTGATAATGATACCTAAGCCAGGTAAGCCACCAAGTGAACTGGCCTCGTACAGGCCAATATCACTTCTTCCAACTATATCAAAACTATTTGAGAGATTGTTATTACAACGAATTCAACCAGAAATTGTAAAATCAGGAGCTGTTCCGTCCCATCAGTTTGGATTTAGAGAGGAACACTCCACAATCGACCAAGTCCATAGAATAACAGATATAATAGAAAAATCCTTTGAGGAAAAAAAGATTTGTTCAGCCATATTTCTTGACATAGCGGAGGTATTTGACAAAGTCTGGCTAGATGGTTTAATATTTAAATTGGAGAAAACTTTGCCATTTGAGTACTGCGAACTGCTAAAGTCATACCTGAAAAGAAGATATTTAGAGTTAAACAGGAAGGAGTTTACTCCACCATTAAAGAAGCTAAAGCAGGAGTACCGCAGGGGAGTGTCTTAGGGCCATTCCTTTTCGTACTGTTTACTAGCGACATACCGCAGACGAGCAATACAACTATCGCCACGTTTGCAGATGATACGGCAATACTAGCTGTTGGTGACACAATCGGTGAAGTCACATTCAAACTACAAATAGCCGTAAATAATATACAAGATTGGCTAGCTAAGTGGAGAATTAAAGTGAATGAGTCGAAGTCTACTCACATTAACTTCACTAATAGATCAATAGAACCACTACCTGTGACTCTCAATAATATTCCTGTACCACATGCCAATCAAGCAAAATACCTTGGTATGAACCTTGATGCAAAGTTAAAGTGGAAAGTACACGTGAAAAAGAAAGCAGAAGAGCTTCAGTTAAAATATAGAAAAATGTACTGGTTAATTGGAAGAAATTTTGCTTTATAAACAAGTACTCAAGGCGGTCTGGACATATGGTATTCAACTATGGGGATGCACCAAAATCAGCCATCAACAGATAGTTCAACGATTTCAAAATAAAGTTCTCAGAGAAATTGTAAATGCCCCTTGGTACACTCGTAATAGTGACCTTCACAGAGATCTCGGAATAGATACAGTCGCAAGTGAAATAAAGAAATGTGCACAAAAACACCAGGAGAGGCTCCATTATCACCCTAACATCGAAGCTGCAAGACTACTTCATCAAGAGGGTATAATAAGAAGACTCAAAAGACTAAAACCTTTTGAGTTACCTGAATAGTCCGCACAATGCAACATCAACCAAAACAACACTTTATGGAAAGAACACATATGAGTGCTTTATTATTATATTGTCAGAATCCAACGCTGTTAGTCAAAAATGACTAGTTACTTTGTAAAAAATTTTATTGTTATCATAAATAAAATTATTAAAAAAAAAAAAAAAAAAAAAAAAAAAACTTTAAAATTCCGGGGGTGTTTCCCCAAGCTAGTTCCTATACATCATTTACAAATTTGTGCACTTCTTATAGAATAGTCTAAACATTCCCAATTAGTGTGATTATTTTTTTTTTTTTTTTTTTTTTTATAGTGGGGTGAGCTATTACTAACCCTGTGCATCGCGACCATTAAGGTCTATTGTGCATCCCCAGATGGTTTTAGATAAAGTGGAGGTTCAAGTCCTTGATAAACGCAACCATCTCATGCATATCCAACGGGCCGGCGTTAGGCCACTGTATTGTGTATGCATGGAGGAATTTAAGTCTTTTATGGATTATAGCATCACACGTAAATAGTAGATGTTCGGATGTTTCCCTTTCCAGGTTGCAGAATGTACAACGGTCTGTAGAGGACTTTCCGATTTTCTCCAGATGTCCATTAAAAGGGCCATGTCCTGTTAAATACCAAATGAGGGACTTCAAAGACTGTCTGTCCATCTTGGTTGCCTGATCTAGACGTCTAATATCATAGCTTAGTAGTTTCTTGGTCTGTCTCATTCCAGTGGAGGACTCCCAGTATATCTTCATTTGTCTCAGTTCCCAATTCCTTATGCCATTTGCCAGATGGTTCTTGGAGTAACCAATACTAGGCTCGGGGCGAAGGAAAGAGCACTCCGCTGCCTCCTTTGCACAGCGGTCTGCCGCCTCGTTTCCCTGTACATCAGAATGGC
This sequence comes from Tipula vernalis, assembly GCA_958295665.1. NCBI lineage: Eukaryota > Metazoa > Arthropoda > Insecta > Diptera > Tipulidae > Tipula > Tipula vernalis. Next base: position 347,778,429 of record OY282559.1, read on the forward strand.
CAGGGGACCACAAAAGGGTTACTTTATTCTAGAAGGTTGCGATAGCAACTCCAGATAATCTTTGAGTAGAAGACAGATGCTCCTATGGCAAGCAATGCCGCTTGGCTGTCCGAGATCACGTAAATCTCGGTTTTCCTATATTTTTTTGTGAGACATCGAAGCACACATACCTCGATCGCAAAAATCTCTACTTGGAAAGCTGTGGGGGTTTTACCCAATGGGATACAGAGTTCAGAACCCGGCCTGGTTATACCCGCACCTGTGCCCACCCCTGATTTCGAACCGTCAGTGTACCATATGGAGGCGTGACGGGGTAAGGAGGAGATGATACTCTCCGCTTGTTCTCTGTCGGATATCTCTATCGTGAAATTCCTCCGGCAGTCAATAGTTTTAACCATTACGTCTGATAGTTGAATTATTTCCTCGTTCAAATCCAATTTCTGTAGGATACTATTATGTCCTGGTTTAATGGTTTTAATTTGAGACGTTATTTTTAGATTGACTGCTCTTGAACCAGCTACTTTTTTAAGGTGCAAGTGTAGTGGTGAGAGCCCTAGTAGCTTCTCAAGAGCAGCTGTAGGGCAGGTTTTCATTGCTCCCGTTACACTTAAACAAACTAATCTCTGTGTGATTATTTACTTTCTGAATAATTTTTTTACTTAATGTTACGAAGTATCAGTGAATGATAGTTTAAGTCCTGGCTTTCATACACTTGTACATAATTTACAGATATCTCCTTTATAAATAAATAAATAAATGTTATCAATTCAAAAAATCATTTTTCTTTCTTTTCCTTCTATTGATTTTATTTGGTAGTTTGAAGAAATTTAAATATCTTAACTATCTTGTACGGTTTGTCAATCCTAAACCGATTCCGGAGCTTGCTCCACACAAAACCAAATGGTTCCTGCTTGAAAGAATTTTTTTAAAATAAAGGATTAAACAAATTTACCTGTGAAAAATTTAGAGAAGAAGAAAAAGCTACGGTCTTAACTGAATTGTCGGAATTCGATGAAAAACTCAAAATTATGAAAAACCCAATTTATTCAGATAAATTCTAATTTTGTTGTCAAAATAAAATTCTCTAAAAATCAATTATGATAATCAAATATTAACTAGTAGGTAATTGAAATTGTTTCACGATTTTAGATATAATACCCACACATCTATTTTATCCGATGATAATTATCTCCCATATATTCTACTCCAATGAACAATAATTTCATAGTTTTTTTATTTTGTATTTTATGTTTCCGCTTCAGTTGCAAAATTGTCTATGTAGCTTTCAATATTGTTGTTGTCTCATAATATTCATATTACTATTATCACTTTTTGTTTTGTTGTGTTGTTCACAAACTAATTTGTTGAATATTATTATAATAATCCTAATTTAATAATAATGATAAAAGACGACTAAAAATAAATAAATAAATAATGTCATAATTAAAAATTGTATGCTACAACGCGCGAATTGATGATATACCATACGTACATATAAACTTCACCTTCGCGTGTCATGCTGTGATAAAACCGATATTCTTACTATTTTAAGTAGTTTTTATTAAGCTTTTCACTGCTGATTTTATTTTTGGGGGTAATGTGGTGTGATAGGGGATTAAATATTTTAAGGTTTAAAATTTAATAAATATACAAAACTAGTGTACATATATAGTGTATATACAATATAATATTTACTATACAATCACGCTAAATATTTCTCACTCAACTTAATATTATTAAGAAAATGTGGAGGCAGGTGGAAGAAAATTTAGTTTATAAAATATAAAAGTGTATTAAAAGATGAGAACAAAATCTATATAAAAAAGAGGATTTAGAAGATATACAACATTGATTAGATGTTTTCCTTTCGCCTTAAAAAATATTTCTATGTATATCGTACCATGTTCTACATAAATATAGGTGGATTAATATTTAGTCGAGTCATGACGGTATTTGATTGAGAACTTAATTGAATACTGTTGTAAATTGCAATCGAGATATAAAAAAAAACGAACGTAAATACAAAAAGGAAGACGATAAGGCTGATAAGGAAATTGAGTTTTAGAGGGGGTGATACAATTATTCTTTCACACCGTACACAAATAACGAATCCAAAAAAGCGATATAGTATTACAATACTTAGATATAAAGGCCAATTAATCCTTCGACGACTATAATGCCTAAGGAACATTATATTATCTCGAAAAAAATAAAACAAATTTTTATTTTTATCACTAATTAGTGTTAACAATAAATTGGCACAATCAAATAATATATGTCAATTAATTAATTAATCTGAATTAAACGCGAGATAAATTATATTATGGAATGAAGCATGTATTTTTTAAGTAATATACATTTCAGCTATAGATAATTGTTGTGGGGGCGTCTTCTTATTAAGAAGATATAATTTTTATTTGATTTGATATCTTATTTGTTAAAATAAATTCGATTTTTTTCGAAAAATGAATGTAACACCATGACTACGTTGTAATCCTGTTTATGTTCGCAGAGCAAAATTTTTTCAAACCCTTGGCACAATTATCATTATTATTAATTTTACCATTCAACCTCTATAATTGGCGAACTAAATTTCTTAGAGTTCAAATTTGTTGATTTTACTCAAGCTGGAATCCTGGGGTTTGTATATGTAAGTTAATTAATTTGAAATTAAATTCTACCGTAACCCAGGAACTTGGAATTGATGATAATTGTGAGTTTAAATGCCGGTTACACTACCAGTCGTCCAGTGTAGCATCGATAAAACTGACGAACTGGCGAAAGTAAGAATTGATCAACAGGGTGAAAATTTTGAGTTGAAAACCTACATATCTCGAAAATTATATCCTGTAGAACAAAATGTGTTAAGAAAAAGTAATTTGGGTTCGAGATCTGATTAAATTATTTTTCTTGACCTTGAAATTATATATCAAGGTCAAATTAATTTTTTTGAATAAAAACCTAATATTTTTAACGGCTCCTTGTTTTGAGCAAAAAAGCAAACTTCTATCTGTCTTTTTAGACGCTTTTCTCGAATGGTTGGTTTATCCTAACAAACCGTTTGTTTAATATAACACTGTAAAAAAAATGTAGTGTTCAATACTAGTGTGAAGTTTATGACAAATAATTATGACAAAATATAAAAACACGTTAGTGTTAGTAAATGTAAGACCTAACAACAGCCGAATAAAAAAAAAGGAATTAGAAAAACTAAACTCATTTTAGTAAATGGTAACACAGATCAGCGTATGACATCATATAGTGTATGTTTTAAGGATGTTTTGGATAAAACGAAATATTTGCGTGCCATTTCAAACAGTTTAATGAATTTTTCAAAATTACTCTACTCAAAAAAAAGGTGAATGTGTGCGTTTGGTGGCCTTTGCATTTTTTATCCCGTTCCATTCAATTTTACTATAATTGCCCAAAATGCTTCAAACCACACGAAAAAGACAGTTTTTACATCCCAATTGACTACGTTAATTTCAAAGAAAGAGATCTTAAAACAATTAGAGATTCGTTTAAATTTTACGGTTCAAACTGCACTAATTGTAAATCGCCAATCGAAAATCCTGATGAACTACAACTTAAGACTCGGAATGGGTTTGCTGTAGTAGATGTTCAACCACTGCTTCCCAATACAAGGTACCATATCAAAATAAACGAAATTCAATCAGAGCTGAATTTTGGGTCCACTAAGCTGATATTAATTGGTATTATTCACTATCAACATGCGAACAGTCGCGGTTTGTCGGGACATTATACCGGATTCATAAAAAGAAAAACCGGATCGTGGGAAATCCATGATGATCTATCCGAATCCATTATGGACACTAACGCGGAAACTAGAATTAACCCTGCATCTTTAATTTACATTGACAGTCGTCCGTAAAATGTCATTTAATTTTATTTGATTATTTTATAATCAGATCTACTCAATAACAGTTGTATCTACAGATTTTTTTGTAGTGCAATTTTGAAAAATTCATAAAAACCGTTTGACGGGTCGCGCAAATATTTCGTATGACCAAAACATCCCTAAAGGTACATAAAATACGATGCCATACTCAGATATGCGTAGCCATCTCTACTATCCCCCAAAGGAATACGATGGAATACTCAGATACGCGTAGCCATCTCTACGATAGCGTGTCAATGGCCGTCAAACGAACACCTTCACCTTTTTTTGAGTAGAGTAATTTTGAAAAATTCATAAAAACCGTTTGACGGGTCGCGCAAATATTTCATATGACCAAAAACATCCCCGAAGGTACATACAATACGATGGCATACTCAGATACGCGTAGCCATCTCTACGATAGCGTGTCAATGGTCGTCAAACCCCTAGTTATTTTAATTATATGCTTAAACTGTTGTTAGGTTTTTTTTGTACAGCGTTACACTTTTACTAATACATTCACATATTTTCTCATTTGTCATAAACTTCACGTTAATGTGTTCAATTAGTTCAGGTGCTAGCCCCCCCTGCGCCATATCAGAAATTTCTTTATTTCTCACCATTATGTATACCATCAATATTAATGAAAGGGCATTGATGTTCAACCTGCTGAAACCACTGATGATTTCCATTTGACTAATAATGCATATTCTCGGGAAAAAAATTATTTGGTGGATGATTTTAAAACTAGAGCCAAAGGTGATCAAAATCACTTTGACGTTTGTTGTGCGTGTATTTGGTGCATGCTAAACCATATTTCCAGAAATAAAATTTATTTAAAACATGGGCAAAGCTAAGAAACTACTACAATTTTTTTAGCGCCGGAATGTAGAACACGTTGCAATACCAAAAAACAGACTAATTTTTCCCAGGGTTGGAATATCTTGAGATATCCAGAACTAGGAGAAATTACACGAGAATTTAGAAATCTTAATTATTTTCGGCGGCAATTGTGTTTTACCATGATAGCATTTTCTTTTGTACCCTACCATCCTATAAAAATTTGTTCACCACGGTTAAATAAATGACGGGATGGACATTCCTTATGGTTTGATCATAAACCTTTAAGAAATCCATCTTAAAATCACAAAGATATTGGTTATCTGAACATCAAAGTGAAACGTTGTGAGTTTGTTACTCAGTCATGAACAATGAACTTAAAATGTTGCATGAAAGTAGGTACAGTCAATTTGAAATATATAGGGTGACCAGACATCCTGGTTTTCGCATACATGTTCTGAGTTTTCAATCTTCTGCGGGCGTCCGAGAAAATGTTTTACAATGTCCTGATTTTTAGATAATATTGGAATCAGATAATTTATAGAAGTTCATGAAAATTGGTCGAAATATTTTCGACATCCGCAAACTATTAAACTTTGTTCTGAACGTTTTTACCCTTTGGAATATAAGGCAAAATTGAAAAATTGCCTCCAAGTAATGAGTACGTATATCTAACGTATATTTTATTTAAGGACGTGATTTAATCTATTTTAGATTAGGGACTCTTTATTGAATCAGTTTAATATCTGAGATATAAAATTTCACTAAAATACATCGACAAATGTTGTTCATTTGTCGGTGGCGGCGAAAAAAATTGTCTGGGTTGGTTGTGATGGAAAACCCAAATTTGTAAATCTATAGTTTTTGATTTATGGTATCCACACTCTTAAATTCCATTATACGAGTTGTGTTCCAAAATATTTCTTTTAGGTTTTATATTAGGCACTATTTATTGGGTCCGCAAAATATTTCAAATTTTAATAAAATTCATCAACAAATTGTTCCATTTGGTGATGGAGATTGAGATGGCTAATATCTTCTTTAATTGGCTAAGTACGTAAAAATAAATTTGGCGATATAATTTTTGATTTAAAGTATCGTCCTAAATATGTTGGGCAATATTCCACAATGTTTCTTGATTCTCTGCCATGGCTTAGTTAAGAAATCTTACCCCAGATGATATGACTTAAGGAATTCTTCAGACCCGGAAATGATTAATTTTGTATAAGGAACTACTTAAAGAATCGACTTTATTTCTCAAATCTCAAATATAAAATTTTATTGAAATCCTTCCACAACGTACTAATTGCATTTGAAGCTGGAGACTTAGTAAACTGCTTGGTTTGGTTCTCCATGTTAAAAAAGTTAGAAAAACCGACGATGTGACACAAGGCATTCTTTAGAGCGTGAGTAACTCGATTTTATATTAGGAACTATATATGTAGAATCGGCTTAATAACTCAGATATAAAATTTCACAAAAATTCATTAGCAAGCGTGCGTCTTCCATTTGGTGCTACAAATGTAGTGAAAGTCTGGATTGGTTACGTATGTAAAAAATAAATTTGTCTTTGGTAAATATAATTTTTTGATTTATGATTTCTATTTATGAACCAAAATATTGTTAATAGTGTCCCACAATATTTCTTGAGACTCCATATCAGCCGCAATTGGAAATTTTGCTATTATGGACCAATTTCAGTGAAATTTGGTATCTGACTTTTCCAACAAGATGATGAGAATCAAGGAAGCGGATTTAAAACTATGTTAGAAGAGATTTCACAGCAAATTTGTTTTTAACCAGGGACGATCGTCGCCCTCAAACCAACTTTATACAGCTTTATTTTAAATCATATTTACATTGTTGGCTTACCCAAACGAATAGTTTTTTTTTTTTAGATTGTGTCAAATTTCGTACTAATATATTTAGTAGGTAATGAGATACGCATGTTTATTTTCATCTAAAAACGTGCATTTTTCGATTTTTAAAACGAGTTCAGCAAAGAAGTTACATCAAATTTTGTTTCCAAAATGGAATTTCGGCTTCCAAAACGTTGGCAAAGTCTTTGGTGACAATGCACTGTCCAGAGCGACTGTTTTTGATTGGTATAAGTTGTTCAAAAAAGGCAGAGAACGTGTTGAAGACAATGAATGTCCTTGCTGTCCTTCGACGTCAACCGATGAACAACACGTCAAGAAAGTCAAGGAATTGGTGCTTAAAAAGCATCGATTGACATACAGTTAGAGATCTTGTTGACATCAGGCAATTATCGTTTAGGTCAGAATTTTGGGCAGAGAACTCTTGTTTCTTGAATCATGACAATGCGGCGTCTCACACTCCATTGATTGTACGTGATTACTTGGCCAAAAAATCGACCCATATCATTCCGCAGTCGCCCGTCTGACTTCTGGCTGTCACCGAAACTGAAAAAACCTTGACTCGATCAGCCTAGAAATAAAGCTTTATAGAAAATGCTAACGGTATTTCAGCGATATTCTGATTACAAAAAGAGCCATAAAATCATAATTGTTTCATACCTTGGGAATTGCAAACTACCTTCGAGATTAGAGAATCCGAGAATAATTCTTCCGCCACAACATTACCTACAAATATCTCTGATTCATAATATTTTTGGTGGAATGTTGTTTTTTTAGAAGTACAGTGAAATTCACTTATAACGACATTGAGAATCCGTTGTTATAACCGAATGTTGTAAATTGTAATATAAGTGTTATGGTTTTATATTTACATGAATAAAACACACAATTTAACTTCATAAAATAAACTTAAAGAAACACGCTTTTTTATTATATTCTTGCTTGTCCTCACTCGTACAACTGAACTACAATGTCCATATGGAAAATTCATTATCATTGTTATGTTAAATCTATATCGATATAGATTAGAATATTTTCCATATAACAATAAGGATTTTAATTATACGAATAACGTTCAAATTTCCGACATTACAAGCGAAAGGTCGTTATATCCGAGAGTGTTATAAGTGAATCTCCCCGCTCGCACTCGTGAACGATGTGGACGGAAGTAATGGGCCGGCAACATATGGCTGTGGCTAATGCCTTATCTGGGATTGCTGCTCTTCTTTGTATTAACGTTGCCTTTAGATTTAGAGGTACGTAGAAACCGAGAATAGTAAAAACATTTCGAGGGCGGTTAACTTAAACTTCTAGAACGAGACGAAGCTAGCTTGTGTAATAAGAAAGAGTTAAAAGCACTCGATTGCAGCTACGAGATTTGCGAAGCGTTCAAAAAGTGGCCAATAGGTTGTGTAGTGTAATTATTGCCAGGCGTTTAAATCGAACAGCCGTAATCACTTGGATACCGGCGAATGAATTCAATGCCTGCCTAAAGTCAATTACACAATGAATTCAATGAAATACCACTCTGAGACTTTGCTGCGAAACCTTTTTAAAATCGGAATATAGCTTAACTGTTGGTAAACCGTAAGTCAAAGTGAACTTATAGGTATTCGCTGTATATCATCAATCACGACTAGCAATTTCCAGATATCAAACAGGCATTTGAGTCTCTCAATAGGGAGAGTCTATGGTAAGAGTTGCAGAATGTTGTGTTAAAATTGAAAACAAGCTATCGAAAGTATTTCAAACAGCACTGGTATTGAATAAGGAAATGATATGTCTAAAACATTAAAACGGTAGATCAGACAAAGAAAATAACTTTAAATCACGTCAGGCTATCACTAAGCAGATTAAAATAATAAAAATCTTCAAGCAGAACTAATGTGCGATGAAATGTGGGTCACGTCGACAAAAACATACACTGCAAGTTCCTGGTATTTTGTAATTTATAAACTTAGTTACTTAATTACTGTTAGAAGTTAGTCAGGAAGAAACTAAACAGATCTCATTCTTCTCAACATCAGACTAAATACTGTCCCCAACCTATGTGTTGGCTTTGAGAGAATAAAATTTTTGTTCGAACGTTTATTTAAGGTAGGGAAAGGCTTCTTCTTCTTCTTTGGCAAATTTGTGAGCAACTAAAATAAATTTTCATAAAATTTCCCACTTGCCCTGAAGTTAATGAGACTAGGCCGTCCAATCAGCCTGTTTGCTTAGTTCATTCCTCAAACACTCGTCCAACAAGGGGCTGACTTTTCCCAAGCCAACATTTTTTTTTTGGAACGTCTCGCTTCTTAAACCCTCATGAATCATGACTACTCACTATTAAACTCATAATAGAGAAAAAGTCGGTAGAGCGGTTAAATTATGTGAAAAATGTTGGCATTTGTTCGCATTTATTACCAAACTTGCACATCATCCATCCTTGTTAGATTTGAGTCAAATTCTTTTGTTGATTTTGTGTGTTGTGCTCATTGTAGTGGAACGCCATTTTAACCTCTATGAAGTTACGGATCACTTGAACTTAATTTCAACTAATATGCAGTATTTGCAAAGCGCCTTGTATACCGTCTCGCTTATCGTAATTTTTGTAAATAGTTAAAGTTATTATCTTGATAGATAAAACAAATACCATTCGATATAAATGTAATAAGTGGTATGCATAAAATATTAACGTACCCGAAATTATTCCATCCATCTGCTGTAAAGCCGCTTCTAACATTTTACTGGCATCAGACACATCGGGCGATCCGTTCGAATCATTTTTCTCTTGATCATCACTCCCATCAACCTTACCCATCACTTAATTGTTTTAATCCGTTTTTCACAAAAACTACACAATTTTCCCGTTTTCGAATCAGTTTTCCACCGTAAATCACTTCAAAATATTTTAAAACAATACCCACAACCATACACAAACACCAAGGCACAAAAACAACAACTGTTGTAGCAGACAACAAAAACAATAAATCGAAAAACCCGAATCACACCTGTGGAATGTATACTGTTGTGTTGTTTACGTCACGCGATTCAATATTTTACACAATTTACCAACAAATCTCTTATATTTACTATTATTTTAGTTTGCTACATATAATAAAAACTCAATACAAATTAATTAATTTAATTAAAATCGAATCTTAAATCGAAATTTCGTATTTCTCGTAAAAAATCATATAATTCAATTACAATGAAATCATGAATGAAAGTGACATTTTTATTTACTATTTACACAAAAAAAAAAAAAAAAAATGCACATAACAAATGTAGCAGATGTGCCAACATGAGAAAATTAATTGTTTCACAATCTGCTGAATTAAAACCCGAATAATTTTATTAAAACTATGTATTAAATTTTTATTTTCGCGATTTATGAAATAAAACCGTAAATTTTTATTTTGTTTATTGATTTTTTTTGTTTTGATAACGTAAAATTATTGAAAATAAAATTTGGAAAATAGTATATGGTTTGAACCTTTGCTATTTTGTTGAATTTAACTAAAACAAATTGTAGTAGATGTGCTGAATACTTGACGGATTTCTTTCCATTTTTGTTTTTAAATTTTTCTCGTTATTTTGTTACGAGGCTTGTCGAGATAGGTTATGCAAAATGTAAATTAATTAAATATTGTATTTTGTAGTTAGCTACATTTTTATTATTTATAGTAAAAGTGTTGAAATTTAAAGCCGGAGGAAGAGAAAGTTATGTACATATTACAAATTGAAATGACATCAAGTCGAGAAAGGGGTGGATATTGAATAAGAGCGAACAGCAACACGTGGAGATTTTGCAAAATTCAATAATGAACCAATAAATTAATAAATAACTAGGTATTTAAGGTAAGTGTAATTTTTATAGTTTTAATTTTTTTAAAGAGCTTTAGAAGATACAACTTATGTTCCTATTTAATTTATATAGATTATTATAATTCACGATTAGAGAAAATTTCATTTGAAGAATGAGTTTCGCTCGGAATTATGGCAAACATGTTTCGATCAAGGCGATGCACTAGGTAAAGTATGAAAAATATGGTATTTAACCTTATATCAAAAAATTATCATTGCACAAAAAAATTAATATTTGGGCATAAAAAACAGACCAAACAAAACTGTTCACTCAAAAATCTTGCTCAAAATTTTACGAAAAATTGTATTTTTATCGTTTGTCACGCCAAGTAACAGTCAATATTTATTCTATAAACCCTAGATGTCTGCTGAAAAATATCGCATTGCACTGATTTTTTATGATAATATAGCCATTTCAAGTGTAGTAGTCAGTTGATACAGCTACTCGTCGCTTGAAAATATATCTTTACAAAAAAGGTCATTTGAAATGACTATTGTGGGATGATAATTCAGTACAATGCGATCTTTTACATTGTAGGTAACAGTCTAAGGTTTAAAGAAGGAATATTAAAACTTGACTGTTACTTGGCGCGACAAACGATTCGACTAAGGGAATAAGGTCCTTAAAAGACAATTTGTTGTGAACAAAACTAAATTAATAATTAAACACAATGCAGGCCACATATTCGCCGGTATATTTAGCAAGAGAAGTCCTCGATTTCTCAAAAATAAAAATCCCTAAAAGCTCAAAGTAAAGTGCCAGAAGACACCAGACAATTTTTGCTAACTACTGTTCAACTACAATATGACCAGTAGATCATTTTTGATTGTAATCCCCAAGTACGTCCATAGAGCCTTTGGCTGGCCCAGAAAGCCTTGGTGGCTCTATTTTAAACTTTCGATAAATGTTGTTTCCAGTTTAGTTTTTGATCTAGGATAACCCCTAGATACTTAACCTCTCTGGAAAAATTTACAGTAGTACCGTTCATCAGCATTCATCATATACCGTTGTTAATTAAGTTAAGTTTTCAATGCTTCGACAATTATGTTCCAGATGATAATATTTTAATCTTTGATTTTAGAAATGGTGATTATGACTCTAAATGGATATCTTGACAATATTTCATGTGATTTCCTTTATATTGAGAAGGATATAGAAATTATGACTAACCGGTTTTACGAAATTTTGTATGCGGGGATGGATCTATTTATTCCAAAAATTGTCAACAAACATAATTCGTATCGTGAAAAGTGGTTCCACAAAAAGCTTGTTAATTTTTATAACCGTAAAACCAAGGTACGCAAACGGTATAAAAAGACGAACGCATCAGCTGATTATGCATTATGTATGGTAATTATTTGTTAGAAATTGAATCTGGTATCAAGTCGAATCCATCGTGTTGAAAAAGAGTTGAAAGTCTGTTGGTTATCCTTTACGCATAAGTTATAATGATAGGCAAGCTCATGATCTAAATTCTATTTGCGAATTATTTGCAACGTTTTTCAAATTCGTTTATTCAGTCGATAATGTTTTAACATCTCTCTGACCAAGGCATTGTCAATAATCATATTCACGGTATTTCTTCTTTTACGGGGGAACAAATTAAAACTGCTTTTGTTGGACTTAATACTAAAATGTGGCCATTTAGCTGATTTATGTAATTACAGCCTTAGGCAAGAGACATGCTCGTCAATTTTCTGACGAAAACACTCTCAAGACATTATATATTTCTTTTGTTAGGCCTATTTTGGAATATGATGTAGTTATCTGGAGTTCTAGTTAAAAAATGTTTACTGATCATATTGAACGAATTCAAAAAAGTTCTTACTATTTGCCCTCCGAAGACTTCCTAGGTCAATTTCAGATTTAGTTTACCTTCTCGGTCGTTGACCTTCGTAGTCTTGAATTAAGAAGGGAGATGATTCATGCAGTATCTGCTCGGGACGTAATTTGTGCTAGGATTGATTGCCAGGTATTGCTTGACTTATGTATATTCATTTTACGTTCCTAAGAGAATTCTTCGTCCGACAGTTAGTGTTGAGTATTGATTTTCATCGTACGAATAATGGAATTGATGAACCGGTACTTCAAAATATTTTAACCAATATTCAGAACTTTTCGATTTTAACATTTCAAGAGATCTTTTTAAGAGTCGAATTTGAAATAATAAAAATTGGAAACACTTTTTTTATATACAAAATCTATTAGTATTGTAACCTATGCTACATGTTAGTATTGCATAAATAAATATAAGCGAAACCATTCTCCTCATGGACCATTGATACTGAGTCCTTCCTGGTGATACCACTGCCATATTATATTGAGTTCATTTTGCATGAGATCAGAGATGAGCCCATCAAACTTGCCTCTGATTATGATAGGTACATCAACTCGTACGAATATTTATTAATATTTGTTATATTATTTATTAATTGTTTTCCATTCTCTATACCAATGGAAATAATAATTTTTTTATTTTTATCACTCATTATACACGTTATTATTTTATAAAACACAAAATATAATAGACACAAAATAACCAAATGTAGTTTGCTCTATTGCAAAAATTTACGATTGACAGAAAATAACAACATGTCGTTCACTGGGTTTTAAAGTTACATCGAGTGACACCGATGTTTATTTGACATTTCTAGCATCACATCACACTGACAACAAATTTTGCAGTGAACGCAACCAGGGACAACCCTTTACGGCCCTGATGGTTACTGATTCGCCAACTAATCTAGATGTAATCTTACGATGTTCTAGCATGGAGCGGATGTACCTAATTGTGGAAAGGGGAACCGCCTTTTCCATTACTGCCCTCTCTATCGATTCATAGGAGGTATTATATCAAACGCTCCTTCAATGTCCAGTAAGGCACAAAGGGAAATTTCTTTATTTGCCACCGCTGTTTCATCCTCGTAACTTAACCGCTAAGTACCATCACAGTGGATTTACCAGTTTGATAAGCAAACTGTCCCGATCCAGCGGATTTTGTACAAGGATCCCACTTATCTGATAATTTAGAATTTTTTCCATCGTCTTCAATAGAAAGGATGTGAGACTAATTGGCCATATGCCTTGGGCTGGGTGTCCGGACGACCTCTGCCCTTTGGTATAAAGACCACATTTACTTTCCTCCAGAGTTTTGGAATATGGTTAAAAGCATTTAAAGCATTTTTTCGGGCAGCAGCCCGAAACATCTGGATCAAGCTGGTTAGTATTTCTTCAATAGCTTTTTAAGTAAAGCCGTAAAGATGCCATCCCCTCTGGCTGATTTAAAAGGTTTGAAAGAGCCAATAGCCCATCTCACCTTACTGGCTGTGAAAATTTTCCCAGAGAGAGACTCCAGACTATATTGTGCGGTGCATAGACTACCACACTTGCCGTGGTGGGTATCTAATAGTACCTCTAAGGTTTCCTTCCGGTTTTCAATGAACCTCCCAAGTTCCATCTGAAGAAGTCCTAAACCATTTGAGTGATTCCTGGAAAGAACTTTCTGAATACGAGCTATATAGAGGGCAATTCATTGATTCCCGCGCAGAAATTTCTCCAGGTAGCCCTTTTGGATCTTCTTAGTTCGAAATCATAATTCGTCAAGGCCATCTTATACTCGCCCCATTCACTGGTGCGGTTAGCCTTGTTGAATAAGCTTCTCGATTTTTCCTCAGCTTACCCAGTGCCCCGTTCGACCAAGTGACCATCTTAGTGGACTCTCTTCGCTTAACCGGGCAGCTGTTCTCGTAAGCCAAGTGTATAGAGCTATGCAGCTGGTTTGAACAGAGCTCCAATCCCTCTGGAGACTCGTATGTTCCCCTTAACCGAGGGCATTTCTAACCCGACCAAAACTATAAGAGTACCAGTCGGTCAGTTTTGGAATTATATTCTCCTGCCGCTACATGGTCTTGGTATCGAGGCCTCTTGAGACACATGCCAGTTTTTAACTAAATTGCTAAAATGCGGACTAGCAAGTGTCAAATCTAGAACCTCTTACCTAATCGCAAAAAGTACGTTTCTTTCCCCTGTTGACAATGTCTACATTATTTGTAATCAAAAACTCGAAAAGGTACTCACCCCTGTTATTGATGCCTGTGCTGCCCCAAACCGTGCATTGTGCGTTCGCATCGCATCCTATCAGGTAAGCCAGCTCATTGCGCTTCCAATGAGCTATGAGCCGCCTAATTTCGAAAAGAGGTGTCATCTCTTAGTCTGGAGTGGGAAAGGGGGCTTAAGTAATTGGTCTACAAATAGTCTAACTGTCATCCTCACCTGCACGTGGTGCACCCTGCTAGATAACTAACGAGGCTCTGGCGACCGATACACGGCGGTATAACTGACTATCGAGAATTTAGTAAATGATCTTCTCAAACCAGACCCACTACCAACTCGTACTGGTCAGAGTGGTAGATGCTTTATGACCAGTAAAATAAACAATGAGTACAACTGATTCAGGAAATTGTACCCCAGGTGGTAACCCAGCTAATCAGCTGGCAAATCCACCCTCTAACGAGGCTGGCTCAAAGGATTCTGGGGTGAGCCAATCATTGTTTAACAGCCCTGTTGGGCAACCCAACCCATTTAAACAACAATCTAGGGTGGTTAGATCACCACCACCAATAGCGAACACCTTAGAAAGGGATAACGCAGAACTGCGCAATAAGATTTACGAAATAGAAAAGTTAACGTTAAATCTAAACAAAGACCTCAAAAACTTACAGCGAGAAAACAAGGAGTTAAAAGATGCTCTAAATGCAGTAATGTCTGAGAAAGAAACCACTAAGATAAACAACACCAATGATCATATAGAGGTTATGTATGAAACAGACGAGGAAGAACTCAATAGAGAAACGGGATGGATTCTGAACCGTAACAAAAAAAATAAGAAACGTAAGATGAGTAAATCACCACAGATTTCACCCGATTCGAAATAATCAATTGAGCAGCTTCCAACCGGAAGTAGGCACGTGCAACAGGAGGATAAAGCTCAGGTTCCGTCGGAACAGAAACGATCAAGTAATGAACTCCCGACCGGAAGTAAGAATGTACAACTAGAGAAAAAAGTGCCACGGCCACCTCCAGTAATAATATCTAATTGCAATAATTATCAGAGTATTAGAAACATCATGGACAACAATCATATAAAGTTTCAAGCTACAGCGTTAAATAGTGGTGATATCAAAATAAATGTCACAGACAGTGATAGCTATAGAAAGTTAACAGGAGCTCTTAACGAAGAAAAGACAGCGTGGTATTCCTACGAAGATAAGCAGACAAGGCAAACCAAAGTCATTGCTAGGAAGCTACACGCTTCATGCAAACCAGAAGAGATAAAAGAGTATCTTTTGGAGAAAAAATACAAAATTAAAGAAGTTACACAGCTGCTAAAAAGAGGTGACAAAACACCTCTTCCATTATATATGTTGTCTTTTGAAAGAACAGAAGACATTAAAAATATTTACGCAATCAGCGAAATACTCCATATGAAAGTGCAAATAGAAGCAGTTAAAAAATCTAAGCTGATCCCCCAGTGCAAAAAGTGCCAAGTCTACGGACACACGCAAAACTTTTGTAATAAGGAGCCCAGATGCGTGAAATGTGTAGGAAAACACCGTACGGCTGAATGTACGAAACTAAAAGACACCCCACCAAAATGTGTTAACTGTGGAGAGACACACCCAGCCAACTACAGAGGTTGCATTGTTATAAAAGAGCTGCAAAAAATTCGTAACAAAACAAGGGACACTTCAATAAGTTCCAGGCCAGAAATTAACTCAGCCTCAACAAGAATACCTACAAATTTAAGGCCACACCAAACATTAATCCAGCCATCAAGAACTAATCCAAATGTAACATTTGCTGATGTACTATCTACTGGAAGTTCGAGAAGACAACATAGTTCTCTTTTATTAAATGATTCAAATAATAACCAAACTAATAAAATACTACAAGATATTCTTGATAGACTTAGTTCACAAGAAGAAAAACAAGAAAAAGCCCTTATATCAATCCTACAAAGGCTCACTCTACTCGAAAAACATGGCAAATAATTTAAAAATTCTTGCATGGAACTGCAATGGTATATTGCAACGACATAATGAAATACAACTATTTCTTGATTTAGAAAAAATAGATATATGTTTATTATCTGAAACACACCTTACTACTCAAAGTCATATAAAAATCCGCGGCTACGAAGTTCACTCAGCAGTTCATCCTAATAATAATGCACGAGGGGGCAGTGCCGTGATTATAAAAAAAGATATTAAATACCATCTGCAACAAAAACTTGAAAGTGATGAAATACAAGCAATTAGCGTTAGCATTAATACCCGCAACCACAAGTTAGTGGTATCCGCAATATATTGCCCACCTAGATATAACATCAAAGAGAATGCTTATACTCAGTTCTTCAAGCAGCTCGGTGAAAAATTTGTAGTCGGGGGTGACTTCAACGCTAAACATACTGACTGGGGATCAAGACTAACCGCAACTAAAGGGAAAGAGCTTCATCAAGCAATAATTAAATACAACTGCAACTGGCATTCTACTGGAAAACCAACTTATTGGCCCAGTGATCAAAATAAAATACCAGACCTAATTGACTTCTTTATAACAAGAAAAATCCCGGTTGATTATATACAAGTGCAGGAAGGATTGGACTCCACATCTGACCACTCCTCTATTTTAATGATAATAAGTGATACAATAATTACTAATGATAAACAGCCACTGTTAACAAATAAATATACTGATTGGAAAAGTTCAGGAATGAACTAAACAATAGCATCATTTTAAACACACAACTTTCATCAGAAGAAACATTAGAACAGGAGGTGGAGAAGCTCGTCAAGGACATACAGGTAGCGGCGTGGAAAAGTACTAACACAACAAACAAAAAAATAGCTGGCAAATGCTATCCAATGGAAATTAAATCACTAGTTATAGAGAAGAGAAGTACCCGAAGGGAGTGGCAACGTACACGAGACCCAACCGTCAAAAATAGATTAAATAATTTAACACAATGAATACGTAGAGAAATAAGGGAATTTAAAAATAAATCAATAAATTCATACCTACAATCTCTCACCTATGATAAAAGTAATGATTATTCATTGTGGAAAGCAACCAAATATTTGAAAAGGCCAGTTATGCATATACCACCAATAAGAACAAATAATGGTCATCTGGCTAAAAGCAAAGAAGAAAAAGCAGAAAAATTCGCGGATCATCTCGAGCGTACCTTTCAGCCAAATTTAACAACACTTAACCAACAGGATATATTGTTCGAAAACCAAACAACTATCCTGAGACAGGAAATTCCATTAACTAATGCTAAAGAAGTAAAACAAGTAATAAAGAACCATGTAGTACTTAAAAAATCACCAGGATATGACCTGATAACTGGAGAGATTCTAAAACAACTACCTAATAAAGCTATTAAAAAAATATCGGACATAATTAATGCTTCCTTCAGACTCCGTTATGTCCCTCTATCTTGGAAATTTGCGGAAGTGATAATGATACCTAAGCCAGGTAAGCCACCAAGTGAACTGGCCTCGTACAGGCCAATATCACTTCTTCCAACTATGTCAAAACTATTTGAGAGATTGTTATTAAAACGAATTAAACCAGAAGTTGTAAAATCAGGAGCTGTTCCGTCCCATCAGTTTGGATTTAGAGAGGAACACTCCACAATCGACCAAGTCCATAGAATAACAGATATAATAGAAAAATCCTTAGAGGAAAAAAAGATTTGTTCAGCCATATTTCTTGACATAGCGCAGGCATTTGACAAAGTCTGGCTAGATGGTTTAATATTTAAATTGGAGAAAACTCTGCCATTTGAGTATTGCGAACTGCTAAAGTCATACCTGAAAAGGAGATATTTTAGAGTTAAACAGGAAGGAGTTTACTCCAGTATTAAAGAAGCTAAAGCAGGAGTCCCGCAGGGGAGTGTCTTAGGGCCTTTCCTTTTCGTGCTGTTTACTAGCGACATACCGCAGACGAGCAATACAACTATCGCCACGTTTGCAGATGACACTGCAATTCTAGCTGTTGGTGACACAATCGGTGAAGTCACATTCAAACTACAAATAGCCGTAAATAATATACAAGATTGGCTAGCTAAGTGGAGAATTAAAGTGAATGAATCGAAGTCTACTCACATTAACTTCACTAATAGATCAATAGAACCACTACCTGTGACTCTCAATAATATCTCTGTATCACATGCCAATCAAGCAAAATACCTTGGTATGAACCTTGATGCAAAGTTAAAGTGGAAAGTACACGTGAAAAAGAAAGCAGAAGAGCTTCAGTTAAAATATAGAAAAATGTACTGGTTAATTGGAAGAAACTCTCAGTTATCCATTCATAATAAACTTATGCTTTATAAACAAGTACTCAAGCCGGTCTGGACATATGGTATCCAACTATGGGGATGCACCAAAATCAGCAATCAACAGATAGTTCAACGATTTCAAAATAAAGTCCTCAGACGAATTGTAAATGGCCCTTGGTACACTCGTAATAGTGACCTTCATAGAGATCTCGGAATAGACACAGTCGCAAGTGAAATAAAGAAATGTGCTCAAAAACACCAGGAGAGGCTCCATCATCACCCTAACATCGAAGCTGCAAGACTACTTCATCAAGAGGGTATAATAAGAAGACTCAAAAGACTAAAACCTTTTGAGTTGCCTGAATAGTCCGCACAATGCAACATCAACCAAAACAACACTTTATGTAAAGAACACATATGAGTGCTTTATTATTATATTGTCAGAGTCAAACGCTGTTAGTCAAAAATGACTAGTTACTTTGTAAAAAAATTTTATTGTTATCATAAATAAAATTATTAAAAAAAAAAAAAAAAAAAAAAAAAAAATCTCTTAGTCTCCAGGAAAGTAGGCGGGGGCCATTACATCATCCTGTTTTCCTCTTTCCACTAGAACCAAACAGTTCCGTTATAATAAATCAAAACACATACATAAATAATAAAGAATTAAAGACTAGACCATTTTTATAACGATATATTTTCAATTAAGCACTAGATATGCTACTGGTCGTCATTTGAAATGAAAATCATCGTAAAAGATCAGTGCAATACACTGTTTTTCAGAGTAGTCGTCAAAGGTTTATGTAGGAAAATGATTCGACTATGGTTCTAGGGAGTTACTATGGATGTCACATTAACAACATTGGTTGGGAAGTGACCAGGCGGTCTGTTTGGGAATTCGATTCGAACGTTATCGACCTATTTGAATTTAATCAGATTCATTCGTTTCTTATTTAAATCAAATATGAATCTTATACATCGAAGTCTCGATGACGTTCGAATCGAATTCCATTTCAATTATTCTTGAACGACTAACATTAACATCAATATAGCAGGATACTAAATTACATTAACAACCAAGAATTGAGTTCAAATTCAGTAGTACCAGTGTTAATAGGTCAACGACAATTTGCTAATAATTGTCACAGCTTAGTTTAATACCAATTTAAATATTTAAAGCAAATATCTGGAAAAAGTTTTACCCTTTACTTTGCAGTCCTTTCGTATTACATTTTTTAGAAAGTATTTAAAGAGTTATATCGTATCTAAAGTAAAAGTGATAAACGAGAGCAACAAACCTTTTGACAAGCATAAGTATAATTCTGTGAAAATATTTATGTTTAACAATTACTTTTATTTTTATGCAACATTGAATTCATTGTTGCGCAATATATTGGTGTACATATATGTAACCTAACTTCACCAAAAAATTGCAAGGCTAGTACGGTCATCATCGTCGCCAATCCACCACAGTCAAAACATTAGCAAACACCAATCGAACCTCCTTGTTGCCTTCAAAGGAAATAGAGAAAACGAATCATATATATGAGCGTGTGCTCAACAATAACCTTTGAGATCGAAAGATATAATTTTATGGTATATTGTCGAGAATAACAACCATTTCGTGTTGATATAAATTTACTTCATTAGAAGTTTGGTTGCAGTAAAGTTAAATTGATCAATTCTTAATATTTTATTATAAGTTTCGTAAGTCACCAGAGAATCGAGATATGGAATAGATAATTATCTAGAAATGTTCCAATCGCTATAGGAAATAATATCTGCTGAGTGACCGAAATTGGATGAAATGGAAGCCATTAATGAAGAGTATATGGTTTAAACAGAGAGGTGGTACATGTCATATAGCCAATATGTCACTCGATTTCACACCATTGGACTTTTTCCTAAAGGGTTTCCTGAATAGTAAGGTTTATCCTTAAACTAAGGACAACGAAATAGAGCATACCATTGAAATTGAAATACCCTTATTTGGCTATTAAGCCACCAGCAATTTTATGATGAAAATGATCGAGTTAGTTCCTTTGGTCAATCGAAAACGCCGTAATTTTTGTTGCTACTATTTCAGCCCAAAAATATTTTTATGGTAAGTTAACCAAGTATAATAAATGTACGTTATTTCAACGATCGATCTTCTACTATATTTCAGCTGAATAATAGGTAAAGTAACAACAATGCCAAACTTAATTTAGGGTCATTAACTAGCCTACAATCATTGTAATTTAGAGCGAGATTTGATTGAATAAATATTTTTTATGAAATAAAGAAATCAGAATAAATTTAAAGAAATGATAACGTAACCTAAATACAATTAATCGATAAAGATAAGCTGCGAGCTCACATGGGAGTATTTTTAGATTTCATAGTAACCTCAGATAAGGTAGAAAAATATTTAATTGATTAATTTTTAGGTAAACAAGATATCAGGTCCAATTTTGTGTTTTGAAAATCACACACAGCCTTCGGCTTAGTAGAGAACTTTTATTCTCAGACACAAATAATGATCATGATGATGAAACTCAATTTACAAAATTACTTCGACCGCCATTTTCACAAATTTTCACCCTATTACTTTCAATTGAGTTTAGTCGTCAAATTTGATAATCTTTCATTATTCGGTTTTTTCTGTCATTAATATTAAATATTGTATAACTTTTGATTTTATTTTAATCCTTACCCGGATTTTACATCAAATAAACTTTTCATTTGATAAATATTTGTTTTTATCAAAAAATCGCTAAGGAATTTATAAGATACAGTTATTATCTAAATAAAGTAGACATAAAATTAAAAGTATTGAGATTTGGCAATTTATCTACCACATTATTATCCCTTAATAAGTTCGATAAAGTTCGTATCGAACAATTTTTTCGTGTGACGTAAGACCGTCTTTTTAAATGCATATTAGCTTATGTATAGTCAACAGTTCATGCTAACAGTTCATCATTTTGTGAAAAGCACAATTTGTCATTATTATTTTGATCTTGTTTGTACAGTGTATAATATACACTGCAACATCAAACAGTGGTACATAGTAGGGACACAAGTACTGTTACATACCTAGTATAATTTCCTTCATTCTACCATTAATTTATTAAAAATTCGTAATTTTAAACTAATTTGCATATTACTTAAATCATAGAATAATATAATCAAGATAATCTTCTTTCCAAACATTGCTGTGAAGTGGTTACTCGTTCGCGTTTTTGATCGATAGTGAGTGAATGCGGCATCCATCTCGCTTTAAGCTTTTTCATATTCAAATATCCATGCAAACGTATGTTGGCATAGTGAAGATCTACTCATATATCTACCATGAAATTTTCAATGTATCTCTCAATGTCAGTTTCTTAAATAAAAATAGTTGCAGTAAACTGTAACAGCCTGGACAGTTTTGGTCGTCGCCGAGAACATGCACATTTTTTCTCAACAAATAACCCCAATATTACGTGTTTGAACGAAACAAAATTACAAAATAATCATCGCGTAAATTTTGAGAGTTAATTCTACATTCAAAACTCGGAGGACACGGCCGCATTGGTTAGAGAGCATTTTTGCAAATAAAACATTTTAATCCTGAAACCATTTTGCGGGATAATTATGTAGCCACTTCTGTGATCATAGGTGATGGTAAAAAAATCATTTCTGCTTATCTCCATTTACTTTTTACTCCTTTACAAGGGGCCGGTTCTGGAACTGCCCAAACTCAAATCCAAATTGCAATGAATTACAAAGCGATTCAGCTTACGCGACAGTCCGACAGTACTGTATGAATTCTGCTCAGATCACCTACCGGTCGTGTTCTACATCAACGGCGATTACAGAAAGGAAGGTGGCGAAAATGGTGTAAAGAGAGTCACTGATTATTTCAATGCTGACTGGGATGCCTTCAGACATATCACAAATTATAACTTGAGTTCGGTACAAAGATTACCCAGATTTCTCCTAAATTCTACAGAAAATCAAATTAAGAAATTTTGTCGGAAACTTGAATGAAAAACAGTTTTCTAGCAAAACGCTAGTAAATCGATTCACTAAAAATAGCCAAGAAAGTATCAGACATGGTCAAGAGGTTCTCTGTAAAAAATTAAGTAATATTTTACCAGATAAATTTAATCTATTTAAACACATCAAATTGATTAGGTCCAATAAACTAGGCAATCTTCATACTAGAGGACTCGGAGGGTTCAACAATTGACCAACAGGTCGTTTCAGATAGATTTCCATATCATTTTGAGAAAGTTTGCTCGTGCAATAGGGAAGGCCGTGGATAGTGTTGACTGTCAGCAGAATATTCCGTGGATAAGGTTAAGAATCTAGTCACAAAACTAAACAAATAATAAAGCACCTAAAAACCTTCGCGCACGTAGCATTTCTGCAGTTAGTCCTTACAATTAATACCATATTTAATTTCGCACATTTCTCGAATAGGTGGAAGGTTTCGTAGGTAATAACCATACCTAATTCCTAATCCCAAATGACCAGTTTAGCTTTGTTTATACCAACAAAATAAAAACAGCAAAAATGGCTTCGTCCGCAAAGCAGTGATAAAATCATATCTATCGAAACGTAAATTTTTCGTAAGTTTTGAGAACCAATACAACTCTACGATTAGAGAAATAACTGCGCAGGAGTACCGCAGGGCTTTATCTTAGGATCTTTGCTCTATGTCTTATACACACCTGACATCCCAATACCGTCAATTCCAGAGACGAACATTCAGATATAAGCTGACGACACTATAAATTCCTTCAACGAATATTTTAATAGATGGAAAATCAAAATAAACAGTGCTAAAACTAGTCTTATATATTTCGTAATTACACTTACCAAATATAAAGGGCTGAAACTTCATGAGGTGATCAGGAAATCTAAATAGTTAATGTAATGTCTGGGTTTAATATGAAACACGATTATAATTGCTTCTTATAATGTTTATTTCTTAAGATATCCAAAGATACGCTTGTTCCACATTTGGACGTCAAAACCCAACCTAACTTAATGTATACCATGAAGTTCGTTTACATTCATACAGTACGACCTCAATACATAACAAACGTCCTCCCCTCCCCCCAAATGTGTTTACAATACTCAATTACTTAACTACTACTACTACGAATGATTTATTTTAAATTCAACGGTTCTACGTATAACCTCACACCCCTTATCAACTTTATAAAATTATTAACTTATATTAACATTTATCTAAATCTAAATGGTTTCTTAATTATATTTCTATCCCTCAAATTGTGATGACTCTTCTCTCCTGTTTCGTAAACAATTATGTCAAGAATCCCACTTCACTTATATCGAACCACTTCACTTATATCGAAGTCTTCCGCACCCTCCACATCACATGTATTCTCTCTTATTGTTGTCGTTTCCGGCTCCTTAAAAAAAACAAGTTATCCTTTTCAATCCCATTGGTTCTTTCACGCTGCTTAGTTACTGGCTCAAATTTGTTCTGTTTACACTGATAAAATTCAGATCGGACCAACCGTGGTCGAATCTAATTAATAAGTCTTTTGATAACACGACCCGTTTCCAATCTGGATAAATAGTTTCTACTACAATATACCTTTACGATAATAGCTTTTTGCCAGCCCGGTTTATTAGCATTACGATAATCCCTCACCATTACCAAATCGTTCGGTTTGAACTTACGTTCTATCGGGTTAACGTATCCATTATTAACTGGTACGACAGTTAGCAAATGATTTTTCGGCTTCAGTAAATCTAACTGGATTTTTGGCTTGTATCCAAGTAACACTGCTGCTGGCGCTTTACCCGTTGTTGAATGATTCGTGTTTCTGTAGTCTAATAAAAATGTATTTACCACCACCTCAACACTGGCATTTGGATTATCAAACAAAGACTTTTTAATGGCGTTTTTAACGGTTTTCACAGCGTTTTCCGCTGCTCCATTTGTAGCTGGATATCCCGGAGAAGTTAGTCTTTGCGTGATGCCATGTTTCGATAAATAATCTTTGAAATCCTCAGACACAAACTGCCGCCCGTTATCTGACACTATATCATCTGGATAACCGAAACGCGAAAACACTTCCTGCAACTTCCGTATTGTGAAACTTGTTGTGATATCCTTCGTACCAAACACCTCTATCCACCTAGTGAGCGCATCAATTATTATTAAGAAATAATATCCTTTGATTGGACCGCCGAAGTCCATATGTATTTTGCCCCAAGCTCTACTGGGTTTTGGCCACGGAATGGATGGCACTTTATTTGGACTTTCCCTATAAGTTAAGCACGCCTCACAGCTTCCCAGCCATCGTTCGATATCCTTATCCATACCCGGCCACCACACATAAGAACGTAATATTGATTTAGTTTTTACCATTCCCAAGTGCGTCTCATGCACTTGTTTCAAAATTTCATTTCTCAAATCGGTCGGTACAACCATCCTGTATCCCCACATTAAAATATTTTTTTCGACTGCTAATTGATCTCGTTTTTCGAAGAAACACTGCAGATTATAGCCCTTTTTTAATCTCGTCAAATTTCCCGATCTTAAGACATTCCATTACCTTTGTTAAATCTCTGTCTTTAGCCGTTTCCTCTACCATCGTCTCAAAATCAATTCTCAAACTACTATTGTTTTGAACGTGACAAAGATATGTTGCCTCTTGTTCTTCGTGCTCATCGCTGGGACTCTTTCCGATCGGCAAACGCGATAACATATCTGCAGAATTTTTATCAGAACCCACATATTTAATAATGAAATTGAATCCTGATAAATGTAACGCCCATCTCTGCATACGGCTTGCTGACATTTGCGGTATCCCCTTTTTGTCCCCAAAAATGCCCAACAATGGTTTGTGATCTGTTACTATAATAAACGGAAGACCTATCAAATATTGATAAAACTTGTTGGTTCCGTAAATAATCGCCAAGGCTTCCTTTTGTGTCATTTCGTAATTTCTCTCAGCTTTAGATAAAATCCGCGACGCAAATTCTATTGGCCTCTCCGTACCATCCGGAAAAACATGTGAAATTAAAGCGCCAATACCTTTAGCTGAAGCATCACAAGTCAGAAACAGCGGCAACTTCGCGTCGTAATGCGTCAAAACTATATCAGACACAATATCTTTTTTTAATACTTCGAATGCGTCCTGTCAATCTTTTGTCCACTCAAACTCCACCCTCTTTTTTAAAAGATTGTAAAGCGGAAACATCTTCGTTGCTAGATTTGTAATAAACTTCCCGTAACAGTTTACCATTCCACAAAAAGATCGCAATTGCTTGACGTCGATCGGCTGAGGTGCGTCCAAAATAGCTTCATTATTAGATTGTTTTCTTATACCATCTCCCTACACAATATTCCCCAGAAAACTTAACTGTGGTTCAGCAAACGCACACTTATCCTTATTTAACTTTAAATTAGCTTCTTTAAGCCTCTGTAAAAATTGTCGCAATCGTATATTATGAGTATTCAGGTCCGGTGCCGCGATAATTATATCATCAAGAAAATTTCTGACCCCCGTAATTCCTCTCAAAATCTTTTCAATCTCCCGTTGAAAAATACCAGTCGCTGGCTTGATGCCAAATGGCAAACGATTCATCTTCTTCCTACATGCGTACTCCAAGCGACCAATTTTCGGGAATTTTCTTCCAATTCTATTTGATTACAGGCGCGAGCCAAATCGATGGTTGAAAATATTTTATTTCCTTGAAGCTTAGCGAAGATTTCCGAGATTCGAGGCAACGGGTACTTAACATCTGCTAAATGCGGATTTACAGTCGTCTTGTAATCCACACAGATTCTAATGTTTCCATCGAACTTCAAAATTGGTACTAAAGGTGTACCCCATACTGCTGAATCTATACGCGTAATAACCCCCTGTCTCTCCAGATCTCTTATTTGGTGCTCTACCACATCTCTGAAAGCATGCGGTACAGGTCATGCATTAAAGAACTTCGGCTGCGCCGTTTCATCCACCTCTAACTTTATTATCACTCCTTTCAACTTCCCAATTTTACCATCAAAGAGCTCGTTGTAATTCTTCACTATCTGATCTACTTCTTTAATCTCACCATCAACCACGTTATTAATCGACACGACCTTAATTTTGAATTCTCTAATGAAATCACGTCCAACAATGGGCATTGACGCATTCCCAATCACTAAAATCCTAAATTTTCTTTTTACCTCATTGTACAATATTTTCGGTTCAAACGCCCCCACAACTTTAAGTTCTCCGCCGCCGTAACTTTTTACCGTAGTAGTATCAGGTAACAATTTCACTGATGGAAATCTTTGAAAGAACATACGCGCTGGAATAGCTGAAACTCCAGCTCCGGAATCGATTTGGAAAGTTACCATCTCCTTTAGAATCTTAATTCTAATTAAAAACGGATTAAAATTTTCCGTTATACTTGAACTGCACACAACCGTTCATTCCCACCAATTGACAGAATTTCATGCATTCCGGCTGACTCCGAAGACAATTTGTCCAAATTTCGATCTCCTTTAAACTCACTATTAGGCGCGGAATTACTCACTACGTTAATTTTCACCTCTTTACAAATCGCAAGCAGGTGCCCTTTTTCACTCTAATCTAATTCAACTTCAATTCAAACCCCTTTTCAACCCTATACTCAACCATAGCTCAACCCCAACTCAACCGTTAATTCAACCGCAAATCATCCCTATTCAACACAAACCGAAAATCAACACGGATGGAAAACTACATGCGTAAATGAACTCAAATTATTATAATCTTCACCGCAACCACCGACTCAACCTCCAAATAAATCCTTAACTGAACTTCAGCTCAACAATTTTCTCAACCACTCAACCCTGGCAGGTAGCCAACCCTCTTGACGTACAGGTTCAAAACCCTTTTCAATTCCCCGCTTTGATCATAGAAACAGTTTGGTCAATCAAAAAAATTCTAAATTGGATAAGTCGTTCTCGAGATACCATGGGTACAGACATCCAGACAGTCGAACCGACATTTTGTTTTTTTGTTGCTTTTTTGGACTCGGGGATTTTCAAAACGTCGAGAAAAGTGGTTTTGGACCAACCAAATTTTTGGTAACTTTTGACAGGATTTCAATACTTTGGTTTTTTTTAGACCAAAGAAATTTAATAAGGCCGACCATTAACCCTAAACGGAAAACAGATATTTAATTTCTGGTCGCTTTTTAAGCGAAATAATTTTTTTTGTTCACGTTAAAAACATCCGAAAGTTGTCTTCAACGGCTGTTAATTTACTTTACCCAGTATTAAATTCCAAAAGTGGACTGGGCAACAGAAACAAATTTTTATAAATATATAAATTATACATCCGTCCCGTTCTGGCCTATGCTCGGTATTAATTACAAGTAATTTCTGCGTGAACGAAAGCCAGCGGTGTGCCGAGATCCTTATAGAAACAAATATTAAAAGGGGAAATCGAAGACATCCAGAAGAATCAAAAAGTTCTGTTAGAAAATGAATCAAATTTAAATAAGGTGGGATAAAAATGAAACATTTGTATATGGCTTCTAGCTTTAAATTTTATTTAAAATAAATTGTTAACATAATAAAATAACATAATTAAATATTTCCATGTAATATAGAATTTAATAAAATAATAATAAAAATATTATAACATAACATTTTTAATTTTAAAAATTAATATAATATACATAACAGTTTTTGTTTATATTTGTTTATAACAACATTTAATAATTTATAAAATTATACTGAATTTTTTTAATTTTAAATTTCTAAAATTAATTTTTTTTTTTTAAATTGTTTTAATTAACTCTAAAACAACCATTTTAAAAATAATAATTAAATTTAATTTAAAGGCACTTTGCTTTTACATCACAAAAATAAATTTGTATATATTAAATTTTAATATAACAATAATTATTAATAATTTATTAATTAAAGTAAATCCATCACCTACTTAATATTAAAAAATTATATTGTACTTTAAATATAAATTTTAAAATAATTAAAATTTTGGTTTTAGTTTTTAATTAAAATTAAATTGTTGCCTATATATATTGCACTATTTCCTACGCCGTTAATTATTTAAAAACAAATATTTTATTATATTTTAAATTTTTGATTAGAAACAGTTTTTTTTTAAATATATTATATTATAGTAAGCTTATTTAAAACTAAGACAAAAAAAAATACAATACACATTGTTTTTTTTCTAATAAGACACATTTTTTGTTCATAGAACTTACTTATTATATATCATAGATATATGGGCTAAAAATTACCGTAAATGTTCAATAAGGAGGCACTATTATGTTCCTCGACAAAATTTACTTTTACGGTAAACAATAATTTTATAAAAAAAAAAATTATAACAAAAAATATATATAAAGAACTCTTTAATAATTATTTTTTTTTTGTTATAATTTAATAATAAATTGTTTAAAAATTATGAGAATTACAATTGTAGATAAAAATATAATTTTTAAATATTTAAAATTTATTCGTTAAAATAAAGGGAAATTACCTTCCAACTTTATTAGAACGGTTTTATTAGAGAGAAATTTTTAACCTAAAAACTATTTTATAAACAAATAAATACATTCAAAACACATTCAAAACATTCAAAAAAACGCATATATAAATATAAATTAAAAATTGTAAAAAGTATTTTACAAACAGTACGGATGACAAAATTGATAGACCAAACGTTGTGATCGTTCAGTTTTTTTCATTATACCTTTTTTATAGTATTGCCTTATTGAACGTGATAATTTATCGTAATTCATTGCTGGGCGATTTTTGCGGCGACCCCATAATCGAGCGACTCGTACCGAATCTTCAATTTTAAATACACCCTTTGTACGGTCCAACCAACGTATTGCGGTCCCATGTGTTTGTGGTGATGCTAACAATTCTTTTAAGAATTGCCACAAATGAATGTGCGAACCACCTTGACGACCGGTTCGTGGTGCACCCGTCGGTGTAGTTGTATTTGTTGTACTAGCAACATTTGTAGATGGAGATGGTGGTGTTGCTTGTACTGTTGCTGTTGGTGGAGAGTTTAAATCAAGCGGCATTTCTTCATCGTCTTCTGTATAAAATTAAATAAATTAGAAAATTTTAGATTTTGTTTTACACTAACTGTTTATATAAAATTATCACGTATTATTTTTGTCTCTGTGTGTGTGTATATGATATTCTAATGAACTTTTCAACATTAAAATATTCAAATGGATGCCGTATTTTTGTTGTCGTGTGACAATAATAACGCGATCGAGTTATAAAATAGAAACAATGATCGATGTATTTGCATATAACTTAATTATATGCTTTTATTAAAAATGAATTCCAACCACAAAACAAGAGATCAATTATGAATGAATATTTATCAAGATGTCATGACCTCTTGATAAACAAACTTTATGTAAAAAAAAAACGAAATAAAAAAAGAAACTTACCATCACTTAAATCAGTCATTGTATTTGTGCTGTTTTTAGTATTATTAGCCTGAGGTACTGTAATATTATTCCATTCGTCGGTTGGAATTAATGGTATATTTGGCAGTGGTGACATCATTGGTGATGAATTTTCAGTTGTCGACACGGGTATGATAGATGTTCCTACTTCACTACATGCTCCTTTCCAAACCACTAGCTGAGCATATAATGTTGCACCTGACTGTAAATTATAACAAAAAATTTTGAAAGTTAATTTTTGGATTCATATTTTTTAAATAGCAAATATTTAAAACAGACTCTAAACGATCAAACCATTCCCTTTTTTTTGTTACTTATTCTTTTGTTTGACCAAAGACAAAATAAAATATAAAATTGTGATTGTATAAAACTTGTTCAACAAAATTTCATAATGATCGTCGTCGTGATCAAAACGACCTTTGCAAAAAAAGCAAAAAAAAAAAAATGTAAAAGAAAATGGCTGACAGAATAAATACTACTTTGGTTTAATTGACGCCATTTTATAATTAAATATTTATGTGTAATATGTGTATACACATAATACATAAATTTATTTATATACACTTTTTGTATTTTGTTTGTATGTGCGGTGAAAGTGATCACCTACTTTCATTATTTTTTATTTTATATCGTTTTTTTTTTTTTTTTGTTTTGTTGTAAATATTTTAAAATACTACTTAAATATCAAGAATAATAAAAATATGTTTTTACCTCAGGCACACGTCTTATAAATTCATCTTCCGAGAGTTGGGACATATCTGCACCATTCTCTGGAAATGTAACTTCAATATTTGAAATTTCTTTTAAATTCCATGTTGAAATTTGTGATTTTAACCATGATTGTACTTGATTCGATGTCCACAATTGTGGATCTATAAGAAAAACAAAATAAATAAATATACATAATACACAAATAACTATGTATACATAATTAAATAACAAGACCACTTTCAAAAACAGAAAAAATGTTGAAGGCCTTGAAAATATTATCTTTGCGTTTTTATAGCAAGTTAAAAGTTTTTTTTTTTTTTTTTTGTATTTTACATAAATCGCGAAATAAATTTTTATTTTTGTAAAATTATATTTTTTTTGTTGTTGCAAATTGACAGCGTTATATAAAAAATAACCAAACAAAAATAAGGAAAATCCAACAATTAATTTGAATTTTATACATTTTTTAATCATAAAATTTGA
Source organism: Tipula vernalis (assembly GCA_958295665.1). Classification (NCBI taxonomy): domain Eukaryota; kingdom Metazoa; phylum Arthropoda; class Insecta; order Diptera; family Tipulidae; genus Tipula; species Tipula vernalis. Next base: position 347,809,883 of record OY282559.1, read on the forward strand.
TTTTTAAAAGCGATCACGGTTTATTATGCATTTTGATATCTTATAAGTGTAATCAATCAATACATAATATGTGTATATAATACACGCGCGCGCGCGATATTCTCTTAATATTAGAACAAAATGAAATATTAATTTGATAAGATAAGAACCGGACCTTTTAGTACTTAAGCAACACGACCCATTGATATTTAAATATATTTTATCATTAATTAAGTGGCTTAAATTATTAATTAATTAAAAAAAAAAAAACTAACCTGGTGGTATATCAAGCAGGGCACATGTATCTTGAACATCTCTTTTTATTTGCTCCAGGGCTAATGAAAATACGGGCTCAATGTCGCCACGTGTGCTCCAACCTCCAATCAACGACTCCAGCGCCACCGGCTTTAAATTATGTTTTCGCTGAAATGTGGTATCTTGCAAATATTCTCGCAACAATTGATGATCTTGTGGCTGATGCTGATGATGATTTTGATGATGATGTTGATGATATTCTTTTGGTTGATGATGTGCCGGTTCAAATGAATCGTTCAACAATGATTCAATATCAATACAAACTTCGTCTTGATGATCGGGTTCCGTTTTAATTTCACAGCATAAAGGTGATGGGACACTATTTGAATCAGCCGGCGATGGTGGTAATGATACACCAAATTCTTGTTTTATTGTAAAGTTACAATTGTAATCATTGGCGGTTGTATGTTGTGATGGTGATGATCCAGCCGATGATGAGCATGTACTATTTGGCGGAGATAGTGGATAATAATTTGGTATAAATTTATTTTCTTGCTGTTGTGGCGGTGATGGTAATGGAGATGGATATTGATAATTATAATTAATTGCCAATTGATTTAAAAACTCATTATCTTGATTTGTTTGCTTTGACAAATGTTGTGAAATTTCGTTCATGGAATACTTTAACCAATCCTGTTTCTCCGTTTTCATTGATTGATATTGCGGCGATGAAACTGGCGTTAACATTTGTTGATTATATTCATCATTATACGATTGTGGAGAAGGCGAATCGTTAAATATTGTTGCAGGAATATAATCAGATGTAAATAAATTTGTTTGATTACTATTATTAAATTGATTTTGATAATTTGTCTGAATTGTTAACTGTGACTGTGGACTTAATGGTACTTCACCATCATTTGATAGCAATGATAAATCGAAATTATCTGCATAGCATGTAAAATCATCTGTTGTTGTATGATATAGACCAGCTGGTACAATTTGCGATATCTGTAATTTAATAAAAAAAAAACAAGAATTTAAATATCATCAACCTTGACAGGTTTTTTTTTTTTTTTTTTTAAATACTACCGCATATTTTCGTTATAAAACTTAAATAATATTTAAAAAAAAAAAAAAACTTTTCTCACCTAAATATTTTTAGTGTATTAGCGCGCGCGCAGACAGACGATATGCTTCTAATCTAATGTCTAACCAAGGAATGACCAATCAAATAGTACAAACAATAAATTTTATTAGATGTGATCTAATGCCTATATTCTACCTCGCGATCTATTACAACAACACAAAATAAAACCGAAAACATAAACGATATTTGTTCATTGCTTTAAAGTTCTTTCTTATTTTATTTCTTTTTAATATTATATTCTTATTTATTTATTTGTTGTCATTGGGGAAAATCCAAAAAAAAAAATTTGCAATACTTAGAATTTGTTGTGTTAGAATAAGAATAGATTGAAACACGGAAGACATGACTTGATCAATGGAATTTTGTATATATTTCATGTTGACTGTCAAATTTGAAAAGTGATCGTAAATATTTTTTTATCGCGATCGTGATCATTTCATAGTCAACATATTTTATATCATATGTGGAAGCCGTCTCCCTACTCTAAAACAAAACAAATTATTATGACGTTTATTTAGTCAATGTATGTATATCCAATTAGATGATGAATCGATAATTTGCAATCTTACTATAATATTCACATAATATTATAATTATTTGTCCTTCACAAATTATAATGAAGTGAATCGAAAATGTGTATACGAGTTTGTAGGTACATATAAAAGCGAAACTATACAAAAAAATATCTTATATGATCTCATCAAATCTTAGCAAAAAATAATATTGATTTTGTTACGTAAATTATATTAAAAGATGGTAATAATAAGTAATGTTGGAATTACCGAAACAAATAATGAAAAGTAGATTATTGCAATTTTGAAAATTGGTTAAATTTATGCCATCTATTATTTAACATTAGAAGTTATGCCTCCTTCTAATTAGTTGAAGTAAAACTAATTGAATTAATGCTAACCACAACCTCAAAATCGTGATTTCTTTACCTTTTTCAAGAAAAATCATAAAAGTAAACTAAAAAAAAAAAAAATCGCTAAAAGCATTCAAGGTCGTTTATAACATTTTTTTTCTTTCATATATTTTCCGCGTTGAACATACAAACATCTCTATACAATTTGTGAAAGTTTCTTTTGTGTTATACATATATTTTGTTTACATTTATATCGGTAACTACTGATATAAGTATGTAATAAAGATTTTTTGTATTTATGGCTAAATTTGGCGTAAGTATATATAAAAGTTCTGTTTATTTTGTCAACTCTTATGTATGTATACAATTTTGTTTTTTATTTAATTTGGTATTAGTTCAAATTGACGTCAATATACGTATATATCTCTCTTTTATCTATTTATCTAGATACTGTATACAGATATAAAAAAAAATCTATAATTTATTTATATTACTAAAAAAAAACGCTATATAATAATCCGCCATTTTATCAACAACAAAAAAACCAAAAAACTCAAAGCCATTTTGATTTATTTATCTTGTTTTTGGCTGATTTTGTTTTGTTTTTAACCGTTAATTATATTGCAAATTAAATTTATATACACAAATGGTATTTTGATTGTAAAATATGCTAAAATAAAACATTTTTTAGGTTTTAAACGGTAAAATTATTTAAAATGTATCCATCTTGTTCAGCTAATAATGTAACAAAACAATTATAATTTGTATGTTATTTGAAAGTATTATTTTTGTTAATACACTATTTGATCGCGAATACAAAACAATGGAATGTTATGATCGCGTTTTATTTTTGCTTAAGGCATAGGTGGGGCATTTAGGTTAATTTTTAATCAAGGCTGTCAACTTTTAGGTATTAACAATTTTTTTTTTTTTTTTTAATGTTCTGTTGCGGTTTAATATCAGGAACAGAATATAGAATATAAAAAATAAAAAAAACTAATGTTTGGCAATGAAACTATAATTAATTTTATTGTTATACATTTTTGTTGTGGTCATTTTTTGTTAATTAAACAACTGTATATATAGATATAAGTGTGTACAATAAATATATAGATCATGCTGATTTCAGTCAGGTAATAAAAACAAAATTGAAAGTTGATTTACATTGTGAACATACAATATTGATGCGTAATACAATAATACAAAAAAAAATAATTATTAGTTAAAAATGTTCAAACAATGTAAAATGTGGAGGGACGAGGGAGGGAGGAAAGTATTGTGTAACATACAACTTTCTCAAAATTTAAAGTAAAATTATTTAATAATGATTTTCTTAGAAATAATAAAACAGAGGCCACATAATTGGTTGTGTAATTTCATCGGAAAAACCGAAAAAAATTGTATGTCTTTGCAAAATTTCACTTTTACTTTGTCCTAAATAGTTTTACAGTTACCTATTCGTTTTTTATATGGATTGAATTGCGAATTAATGTGAAGGGTTGAATTTCTCGAAGATGTTATGTAACCAAAGTTGCCCAATACTAATATTTACAAATTTGACCAGTCAAAGTAAATCCAACATAAACACAATTCTATACAGTTAAATTTTAAGTTTCTCCATAATTTTTATCAATAATTAATTAGTTTGACGTCATTATGAAATAATTTTTGTGAAAGTTTATTTTTTAAATTATTTTGCATTATTAGCATAGAGGTGTCTCTTTCTAGATTTATAATTATACACATAAATATTTTTTAATGCGTAATAAAAAAATGTATAGCTAAAATTGTCTGTTTTCTTTCTGATTGATCGATTTTGTCATAGTTTTTTTTTTTATTAAACATCGATCATATTTGATCGTCCTAGTTATTAATATATGGTTGTTTATTTTAAAAGAACATTTTATTTATTATCTACCTAGTATATTCTTAGAAAAATTAAAAGTAATAATAATAATCAACAAGATCATTATTAATCTTGTATGAAAAAAAAAAAGTTGATCTTCAAGTTTTGGTTATTTTTTATATTTTTGGTTTGGCGATCTTATTATTTACTTTTATTTCTCTTTGTAGTACGATTCTAATATATATGCATATAATATTATTTTTATACTACTTACATTATTCTTTATTGAATACATTTTATTGTTGTTATTTTGTTGTTTGATGATCGGTGAATAAATCTCCAAAAAAAATTGGCCAGTTGGTTGGTTGGACTAACTGTATTTCAACTTATTTTTTTTTTTTAACAAAATATCAAATGATCACAATTTTTTTTTCAACACTGTATAATATAGGCACATAAATTGTTTTTTTTTAATATTTTTTTAAAAATTTGTATTTTATTTTTAATAATCACAAAAATTCACAAATAAATAAATAAATTAAGTTAAATAAACAAATAAAATTATTTTTCACTTAGTAATAATTTGCATAATAATTTTTATTTTTGTTTTGTAATTAATTAATAAAAAATTATTATTTTTTCTTTAATTAATTTGCTTTCAATCCGTTCTCTTCGACTTTCAACTCGTGAATTAAAATTAAAAAAATAAAGAGATGTAAGAAAAAAAACTTGAATACTTTTTTTGTTGTTTTTTTTTTTTTTAAATGGGAAATTTTGTAGAAATCAAGTTTTCTTAGTACGGAATATTAACGTTCGGAGTGACTAAGGCAGCACTTGGTTGTTGAATGATATTAGTTTTTGTTTTTGGTTTCGTTCGATGTTTGGTTTTGTATAAAAACGAAAAAAAAAAAAAAAAATCAAATGAACAAAAAAATTTAAATATTTACTTTATTTAAACAGAATAGATAAAGAGATATATTAAGTGTGCGAATGATTATTTGAATTGATTTTAGTAGGTTGTAAGAAATGAGTATTTGTAGAGTGAGAGTGATTAAATTCAGGTGGAATATGTTATTGGAGTGATGGAGTAAAGAAACAAATAAAGCACATTTTAAAAATAAACAATTCTATTTTATTTTCAGATAATGCAGTTATCCAACTTAGTGGAAGCCGCGATCGGATCATTAACTCGAAGGAGAGCTTTGAAACAAGATGTGACGTATTACATTAGCTAAACAATTAACGGGAACCAAACTTGAAGATTGTGATTCTATGGCGGCTCATCGATTAAATGCTATTGTTTTTCCAGTCAATGACGAATGGTTGGCGAGACACAATTGCTTAATCCGTTATTATATTAAATGGTGCATTGCTACCAGTAAACCTTAAACATCTGAGTCACAAGTTGCTGTCGAGAGTCATCAATTCGAATGTGTAATGTGTCAAAATAAAAACCATTCAATTTTTTAATGGAGCGATTTCCACACATTAGATGTTACGGGACGTAGATACTTCGTTAAACGAAGCAACCGATGTCTAAATTGCCTCAGTAGCACACATGCGATTTTCAAATGCCAATCACGTCGACGATGCCAGAAATGTGGAATGAAAGAAGTTTCAACGTCGCTCTAGGCTATAACCTTATATGCACAGAATGTATCCGTTTCGTCAATACTCCCTACTGTCTTAGTAAAAGTAATGGACGGTTCGGGAAAACTCACAGCTTGTCGGGTATTAGATTCTGGATTACAAGTAAGTTTTATTACAGAATCATATACGCAACGTATTCGTATTAAAAAGTAAAACACTCGTGTGTCTGTGAGTGGATTAGGCCAAACCGGTGCTTTAATTTCCAGAGGACTGGTTATAAACCAGAATTACACTACTTCGATGTTAATCCCAGCCAATCAAAAACGTTAGGAGGAAACGTTATGCGAAAACGATTTCAAGAAGAACATACAGTGAAATTCGGAAGGACGATTTATTGGGCGATTACCGATCAAGAAATTACCCAGGTTTTTAGAACTGTCCGTATTTTCAGCTATTCAAAGATTGAGGGGAATAGAATGACGTTTTGACCATTCGTGCAATTCAACAAATGTTTTCTGCAGGAGTACGAACAGTTAAAACACGTGACTAAAATTTAGCTCGAAGAAATAAACGACCATGGATTTTACAATCCTCATCATAGCGTATTCAAAAGGTTCGGCTGTACAAATAAGCTAATGTCTACGATGGTTCCCAAAACACCAGCACTGGGATATCGCTAAACTTTTTTTTGACTGTTGACCCTACAGTACAGTCAACCTTATTTTCCATTATATAAAGATTTCGGAAACAAAGTCGATTTTTCCACTACCGAAGATAACCTATCCTTTCACCGCTGGTGGCTAATGCAATCGCTATGGACGTATATGTGGACGATCTTATAGCTGGAGCTGATGATGGAGCCGAATTCCTGCACCTCCAAGTCGAGAACAAAAGGCTACTGTCGAATTGTGGATTCAAACTTAGGAAATGGAAGCCCAACTGCAGTAAAATACTAGCAAATGGTCCTACAGAAAGTCGAGAAGCTCATATCAAAGAACTTCGGAAAATTTGAAGAAAATTTCAGAAGCTGTTATTTTCCAACGAGAAAAACGAAAGAAAAATGAGAGTAGCTCCTTAAATAAATACGAATTTCAATGAAGATCAGCAGCTTACAACAAGTTTTCCATTGCAAATCTTTTATAGCAGCCTTAACACAAGAACGAATACATTAAAATGTTAGATGGTAGGTTATCCATGAATAATTAAATTTTACAAGATGATTTATCATATTTACCTCAAATTTTATTTTTAATAATTAATATTTACAACCCAATTCTCGTAGTCCTATCCTTTGTCACACCAAATTACAATGAAGTTTTAATGTTCCTATATGTTAAATCTTAGTATAGTCATTTTAAATGACTAGCATAGCAACTGCTCACTTATATATATCGTGTCAAAACAAGTCATTTGAAATAACTTCAATAAAATCACGATGTTTTTATAGCAGCCGTCTAGGATTTATTACAGGGATTATTACAACTTGACTGTTATTTGGCGTGACAAACTATACGATTAAGGGAATTGGGCCGTTAATTCACGTTGATCAACATAAAAAAACCTCTCCCACTCTCGTCGATCGTTATTAAAATAAAATCAAAAAATAATCATTATTTGTGAACTAGTGAACCAGCAATTGGCCAATGATAGTAGAAAGATAGCATATGTCATAGATTTCTGTGTCAACTAAAAGCGACGCCATGCTTGAACCTATCACACTTTGGGATCAAAGATAGTGAATACGGAGAACACTGAAACCACCGATGATAAGCAACAATAAAACGGATTGGGACCTCTTCAGTTGCCGGTCTCATTCATATAAAAATTCAATCCAAGATCAACATAGCTGAAGAGTCTTTTCAAGTCGCGATAAAAGAAACTTTTTTTCAACAACTTGTGCTAAACCACCGATATCGATAAAACTCCCAAATATTCTTAAACATGGTTCTACTATGATAAAAATAACACAATAGATGCGTTCTACATAGTTAACGGTGGAATTTTATTTGTTAAACAAGTCGGTTCACAGTCTATTCACACAACACACAGCAAATCCACTGAAATCATAATAAATTTGGTCCTAATTAAACTTTCAACTATAATGAACCAGAAGCAATCTTTTGGATAAAAGCTAAAACACTTCCGGTATTTTTAAGATCGTTGATGTTACTCCCATGATGTAACTGAAAATTCAAAATTCTTAAGATGTTCGAGTTTATTGCAAATTTTCCAGATTTTTCGGGATTGTTCGATTTTTTGCAAATTGTTCGAAGTTACACTTTACTGTGTATTAGTGATGAGTTGCAGCTTTATGTTCAATTGTCAGGTGATCTGTAACGTGAAAATTTCACAGTATTAATGGTAATACTTTCTTTTACTCTAGTAAAATAAAGTATAGTAATCATGAAAATTTTGGACCTTGAGATTTTTAGAGATTTATCTGTTTTGAGGTCCCCTGAGTCCGAAAAAGTGAGTTTCGAAATGGTGTCTGTCTGTCTGTCTGTCAGTCTGTCAGTCTGTCAGTCTGTCAGTCTGTCAGTCTGTCAGTCTGTCAGTCTGTCAGTCTGTCAGTCTGTCAGTCTGTCAGTCTGTCAGTCTGTCAGTCTGTCAGTCTGTCAGTCTGTCAGTCTGTCAGTCTGTCAGTCTGTCAGTCTGTCCGTCTGTCCGTCTGTCAGTCTGTCAGTCTGTCTGTCAGTCTGTCAGTCTGTCTGTCTGTCTGTCTGTCTGTCTGTCAGTCTGTCTGTGTCCTCTCCACAGCCCAGATGGTTTAACCAATCGAACTGAAACTTCAGATTTAAGCTTTTTTGATAAATTGGGAGGTCCCAGTGAATTTTATTCCAAATCGGTTAACCGGAAGTGGCCACTCCCTTGGTCCAGAAAATTTATTTTGCAAATATCTTAAAAAGTATAAGATTTACAAAAAACTACTTAATACAAAATGTTTCTAAAAATTAAAAACAAATAAAAATAAAAAAATAAAAATTCAAAAAAAAAAATTAAAAAAAAAATCAAAAAATTTAAAAATTTAAAAAAAAAATTAAAAAAAAAAGTTATAAAAAAAAATAAAATTTCTCAAAATTCTCTGTTCGTCAAAGAAAGTCGTGTGTTGGCCACACCTCAATTTTTTGTATAGGTAACATATAGATAGATAATAGGTCCCCGTTACTGTCCTCTGGCCAATATAATTGTTTGCTTTCCATTTAGCTAATTTACAATTTATTAACCTACCTTCAATATTGTGCCAGACTTTTAAAACTCTGCTCATATCAAGTATAATATAAAGCTGTTTGATTCTAAAGGATGTTCCATTTATATTTTTTGTACTAGAGCGCCATATATTATTTGACAGATGACAATTAGGAACATTCCGGTTATTAAAAATGGAAAGATATATAAGATTGAATAACGGGTATTTTTTGTTAAAAACTATTTTAAATTTGATGAAAGTTATGCAGAAGTTGTAAGGCAATTTCGTAGAGAACATGGAATAGAAAATTGTGGCCATTCGAAAAATTGTTGCAAAATTTGTGGAAACTGTTTCGGTAAAGTATTAAAAAAGTATAATACACCATCTTAGTGGTCATACAGACGAAAATATTGTTGCTGTAAGTGCTAATAATGTTAAAGAGAGTCCAAAAACTTCAATTCGTCATCGTTCACAACTTCACAGCGCATTTTGCACAAAGATCTTCATTTGAAGGCATATAAGATTCAGATAACTCACAAAATAAAGCCATCAGACTTTGGATTACGTGGTCAATTTGTTAATTGGGCCATAGAAAAAAGCTTGAAAATGCGATTTTAAAGGCATTTTCAGTGACGAAGCAAATTTTTAACTTTGGTTTTAGAATGAAGCTTTGAAACTGTTCTTTCCATACATTTCAACGGCGAATATAAGATGGCCTAGAAGATGGTGATTATACGAGTATTAGTATATGACACGTAAAAGATGAGGAAAATTAATTATAATTAATAATTTGTTATAGCCAATTTAATAAAATTAAACAAACGTAAATTTGCAGTGCGTGATTCCGCGTTAATTTTGTACTGAAAAATCTGAATTTCTTTACGCATACAATGCATTACGTTCATGGACCAGCCACCTTTGGCTCTTTGATTTGCTGTGTTCAATCACAAAAGCTGTTCAAGATATACTGGTATACTTTGGATAAAGTATTCGGTTTATTTAATGTTCACAAGTGTTTTGATACTGAATTCCTTGACGTAATGTGCATTAAGGAAAAGGTGTTTATTTAGACTAAAAATAGAAAATAACTTAGAATTACTAAATTTTACCTGTTTTTTTGTTTATTATTATTTTATGTAACTTCACCATTCCACATTTTTTGTGTTGGAAAATTTATTGTACTCGTATTGCACCTTCAACTGGTTTAGTATCTAATCAACATTTTTTTACTGTGTATTTTTATGTTTAGTTGAGTTTTTAAATGGGTTTCGATTAATTCCGTGATTAGATAGAAATTAAAAGTACTTTGACCGAATGTTAATTGTGTATAGCTAACACAGAAATTATTTATCCAATTTTGGTACATTTTATCAATCAAAGTTATTTGAATTAGAAAGTTGTTCAAGAAGGGTGATAAACTGCTTACTATTTCTTTACAGCCCACAATTAAGAAAATTTTGGAAGAGCCTTTAAAGCTAAGAGTTGATGTCTTCTTTTCTAAATATAATGTTTTGAATAATTATCAATATGGCTTTAAGTCTGGGAAAAATACTGACTCAGCTCTAATTGATTTTTTGAATGGGGTTCATAGTATGTTAAATGAGAAAAAGTGTGATGGTTCTGTTTTTATTGATATTAAGAGGGCATACGACACGACGTCCACTGGGTCCTGTGTTATTTATAATATATGTTAATTCCACATTTAATGTGTATTTGCATGACAAAATTATTGCTTTTGTTGATGATAAGGCATTAAGCTATTATGATTCAAGTATTTCAGAAATGACCAGCCGTATTAACTCTGGTATCAATAAATTGCGATCTTGGTTTGATGATCATTCCATGATTTTAAGCGAAAAAACTAAAATTATGTTTTTTAGATCAGCTGGTATTCTGGGGGCCTATTATGAAATTTTTTGATTTCGGATTTTTACGATATCGAAAAAATTCGTCCTATTATGAAACAAAAAAGGAAATTCGTATCGGATTTTTTCGAACGTACATGGCAAAATTCGACTGCTATTTAGTTGGCGGATTTTGTAAAATTTATGGTATTTTGTGTTTTTGTGGAAAATACGTTTTTGTAAATGATTTATTCAATTTTAAGTAAATTAAATATTATTTATAATATTGTAATATTTATAATAATAAATAATATTACAAATTCGATTTTCCAAGTTTCATAATAGGGTAAATCCGCGGCGTATCGAGTTTTTTCGATATCGTAAAAATCCGAAATCGAAAAATTTCGTAATAGACAGGTCTAGTTATGTTCCAGAGATTGTTCGTCATTTGCGAAACTGTAGTTTAGTAAATTGTAGTAACCTCTGCATTCCAATTGAACCTGTTTATAATTTTAGGTATCTAACATTTGAAATTTTTGCCATGAAAAGCCTCTTCCGTCAACAAAACTGTATTATTTATGTAAGATGATGGAAGCCAAGAGTTATAATTTAGATACTGACTCGACCAAATTTTTTTATGATATAAATCTGTCGTTAAACGACCTTGATTTTCAATTTCACACGTAAATAAGTTTCGCGGGGTAAAACTATCAAATGAGTCCGAAATATTGTCAATTTTCGAATTTAAAATGGCCGCAGTAATATCATCAACATACCGATAAAAGAAGATAGGTTTGACAGAAGTTGTTTTTAACACCTTGATTTCAACGTGTTCCATTACTAGGTTTGCCACTATTCGATAAATCGGCGTACTCATAGCTGAACCAACAACTTGTCTTAAGCATCTTCGTCCAAAACTAAATTCAGTATGATCTAACAAAAATTTCAACACTTCTACAAAATTTTCTGACTCCAGAACAATGAGACCACATCTAACGATACTAATATGTACATAATTTAATGGTAGAGACACTTTTTTTAATTTTATTAACGATGTAAAAAACATTAGACAATAACGAGACAGTACCTAACGATGTAGAATATTAGACAAAAATTTGGATAAATTGTATAAAGGTAGATAGCTAAATAGCTTACAATTTGTCTCAAGCAAATACCAATTTTGAGCACTTTTTTTAAGAAATTTTGCCAAATTTTTCTCAATTTTTCCTAAACGTTTCCAAGACCCAATGATCACATTTAATTTTAGCCGCATTTATTGACGTTTGATCTGATCCAGATCAGATCATGTCTCATGAAACGATACCAAAATGCATTAAACAAACACACACCAAATTTCAATTATCTGCTTCATTTCGTTTTGAATCTGCCTGTTCATAGACGTATTGTATTCATCATATTCTTTTTCACTTCTTTCGAACAGTTAGAATGAGTTCGCTATTTAATTTTATTGTTAATTTCACTACTACCAACCACTTAATACAAAATTAATATAAACCTAAATTTTAATTGCTGAACTAATTTTTAGATCACCATTTGCTATCCAAAATCAATAAGAAATACCAACTTTACGAATTTTAATGTAAGTGTTGTTGTCTGACAAGAGTAACCCCATTTTTTCTAAATGTTCAATTTTGGCGTAAGTACCCTTGTCAACTTTCAACACGTATACAATTCGGGGTGCTGATTCAAAAATTGCTTTGCCTTTTGAACCTCTCGAATCTGTTTGATTTCTTCAACACTCACAAATGTTTTACCCAAATAGTTGTTTGATTTGAAATCCATCAACATATTGTTTCGGTGACACCTAGTATAGAATAGAATAAGTTATTTAATAGCGAAAGATTACTGTTCTAAAATGGAAATTGTCCATGCTACAACTGTTCCACATGTTACCAGACTATTCTTACTGGAAAAATTATGAACTTTCTAGAAGTTTTGGTTTGAGTATATAAAAAGCGAACGAGGTCCAATTGTATATTCGAATTTGCAAAGTGAATTAGTGGGATATAAAAATTATAAGTGAACAGTAAAATTGCGCGAAATTCTGTTGTGTTAATTTTTAGTGTTCAATGAATAAATTCGTTCGTGATAAATCGAATTGTTTTGTTTTATTCACAATCCAGTGATTCGAACCTTGTAAAACGTAACAATATTTACTTATCTATTTCTAATGTTGTATTGTTATGACTCGTCTCATCTAGTCCTGAAAATTTTTTATTTGCGAATTTGTAACGTTTATCATCCTTACAAATAATTTTTATGATATTTCTAAAATAATAATTTCTATTTAAATTAGATACAATGATCAACGATAAAGGTTCAACGAGCCTTTGAATGATTTTAGTGGTATATTTACTTTGCAGATAATCTTCTACACTTGGTTAAATTCATATAACACAACTTATCTTGGCCACGTCTTAACAAAAATATTTAACACTAGAATTAAATATTATTAATTTTAAAGTTAATCCACAATCGGCAAATACAAAGAACAGCAAATAAAATGAAAAAAAAAAAAAAACTTCTGGTCTTACACTATCATACCATATAACTCGTAAAAATATTCAATAATCCCGGCTCATTTATTATTATAACTTGTTTATTGATACTTTTATGTGACCGATTTCGTATATTTGATCACGCAAAGCGGCTTGTTTTAAGCGCGCGATCATATTGGCAAGATACTTATGTTTTTGGTAAAATGATTAATTTATTTGAATTTTAAATCATTTTTGTTTAAACTAAACATATTGTTTTTTGTAAAGTGCAACACTTTCAATATTAATTCATTGATTCTAAAATTAGATTTTATTTATATAAAATACGATTTTTTGTTTTTTTGTATTTATATAAATTAATAAATGTCGATCAATATTGATGTGTAATGGAAGATAAATAGTGTGGAGTTTGTAGTGGGTATCATTTTAATTTTGTTTGTACATAAAAACATTATTTCAGAGGTGAAATTTGCGGTTAATTTTTGGGGTTTTACTCAACTGAGTGATAGATGAAAGTTCATAGAGGTGATTATGGTTTTTCAGAATCATTGAGCTCTTAACGAAACTTCAAACGTCTTAAAAAAATCAGTTTTTTTTAGCAACACAAAACTAAAATTTATCCGTTAAATAATTGATTATGTAGATTATGTCAAATACACTTTACAAGGAAATGATTAGCAAGATAACTTTATTAATCTCGCGCTTAATACAATAGTTTGGTTTGGTTAATTTATTTTACATTTTTCTTTTTTAACGAAACAATACGACTGACGATAATCTGATGTAGGTAGGTGTTTTAAGATAATAAATTAAAATGTCAACTGTAGTTTACTATTTGGTATGAGTTTAAGATTCTAAAGTATGCGAAGTTAAAACAAAATAAAATTCTTATTCTATATCCTATTGGTTTTTCTAAACATCACAAGACAAATTCTAACTACTCGGTAAGTCATTACTCGCTCTTTCAGGTAGCCTACAAGTTTAGCAACAACACAAAACAAAAAAAACTAAAACACACCATACTTATATCGCCCTTTCTATGTAAATCGAGTATATATATATTGTATATTTATGGTGTGAACTCGACTTGTTCAATAATACGTTCTCTTTACAAATAAAGTTGTAATTTCAAGGAAATCAATTTATTGTTTCATGTGTACGGCTAATACAATTAGTAAAAAAAGTAATAGTAAGATATATGCTATAAGATTTATATTTGATTTTTATAAGCTTTGCTAATTATAAAAAAAAGGTCTGATTTTTTCGTAATAAGATAAATAGACCACATAGTAAAAATTTGTAGGGCTTCGCACAAAAAAAGTTATTATTGTGTATTAAATAAACATTTACAGGTTCAATAATTCTCTCTTACTAGTCTTCTATAAAAAAACAAAACGCCTTAACAGAGTGATTAACATATTTTGAAAATTGAGATCATTAAGACAATTCCAACAGTTTTGATGTCCGTTGCTACAATTTTTTTAAAGTTATTTTTAAAACTCAGATTCTCTGGGGCGATCACCTATCATCGTGAAACTTATTAAACCGTAAGGAAGAAGGAAAAAAATAACAAAAGGGAATGAACGGAACTTTAAGCAAGGACCAACCCACGAATGGAGATTGTGACTCACGAATGGTTGAGACGGACAACCCACGAATGGAGACCTGCCACATCCCATATCCAAGCTCTTAGCCTTTCATCCTCCTCATCAACTCGTTGAGCTGAAAAACTTGACTAACTCGAAATCATCCGAACGCGAATTTTGTTAATTTTTATTAGATCTCTACTCTTCTCCTCTCTCCCTTCGTTCAATTGCAGGTAAATACAACCCGTTCCTCGGCTTACCACACGTGGAAAATTCCCAACCCAGAAGATGAGGAGGATGAACGTTTCGTAAGGATAACTCACACCGAGGTGTAATTTGTGCTAAGCCATAATATCTTTGGCGTGATGTACTCCTAATGATTTTCCCGCGCCGTTTACAATTTCATACCCTAAACACTTGACTAATTTTGAAATGAAACTCTTTTCGTATTTAGACGCTAATTTTGTTGCATACTGTTGTAGTTTGTAATTTGGTACAATTTGTAGTTTGGTTTGCCTTGTTCGCAAGTTATACCGACAGTTTGTTTTCTGCGCCGCCTCCGTAAGATTCTTTTGGACTTGTTGATAAATTTTGGCTAAATTTTCGGAATTTTTATTCATAATGAGATCATTTCCTGTATAGTCAAAAAATCGCTTCAAAAGTTTGTAAGTTGAACCATGTAAGATCGCATGTTGTCCAAACACAATAAAACTGGTTGAAAATTTTGGTTTAAAATCGGCATTGTGCCGAAAATAATTTGAAATTAGGCAAGTTGTAAGCAAGCGATCGATTACAGTCAAATTAGTTTTTTTGGTTTCTGTTGAATTTCTGGAGATATTCTGGAGAATTAATTGCTGTTGGACAACTCCTGTTCCAGTGGAACTGGCGTCGCATTGAATATAGAATCTCTTACTGAAATCAGGCGTTACTAACACCGGAGAAGAAGTTAACGCTTTTTTCAGACCATCAAATACTTGTTGTGTTACATCAGTCCACTGGAACCACTTGCCCTTCCTCAAGGGACGCCGGGAATGGTAATCGCAGTCTTATCTTTGGAACTTTGGATTTAGCGGTATTTCCAGAAGCAAATTATTACTCGGCAAGCCTTCTATTAGGGGTAGTGGATATGCATTCTTTTTAGTTACAGCATTGAGTTTTCTCGCGTCCAAACATAACCTGACTTTACCATTTTCTTTTTAACGCAAGTCATAAGATCAAGCTCCTTGTACATTTCCTGTAGAATTGATGGGGAACGAGAATAATAGCGCTGTTTGACATGTGCAACGTCAGTTCTTCAGAGTCCTAATTTATGAAAATTTGGCAGTGAATTAATTATAGCTCGGAGCTGATTTTGCTAAATTTCGTTCAGAGTGTACACTTCAGAATCAGAAGATTGAGTAGATGGAATTTCCATTTTTAATTCTTCTATTACGGCTAGCTTTATTCCGAAGCATTTTCAGAAATCGCACCCAAGATATAAACTTTGTTGCAGCGTTGACACTATAAGAACTTTAAGTTTGGGAGTTTCATTGTTATAAGAAATGTCTGTTTTAATATATCCTAGAACATATTGCGGCGTATCACTAGCTGTTTGCATAAATGCAGGAAACACATGTCACGGAATCTTATTTTCCTTGCATTCGTTGACGTCCTATTTCAAGATCGGCATAGATAAGACGATTATCAGACAGAATATCAACCATGGAAGCTAAAACTTCGGATATTTTAGCAAACAAAGTGTTTTTTAGATCGAAAATATTTTTTAGCACACATCTTTCGTGAATTTGGCTTCGTGCATTCAGATGTTGATGTTGTATTAGCAGGTAGCAGCTATGTATTTAATATATGATTTTAATAGTGGTTGGCAGTCTCCTGCTCTGATTGTGTTGACTCACCGTTTGTTGGATAATGACGACCCCGTAGTAATCATTTCTTGGGCTCTCTATTTCTGTTTTGCAGTACAAGAATGGCCTTTTAAACCAGATCGGATATTTTTCTCAAGACCTCCATTACGTCATCTCGGTTAGGGGCGATTTCAAGCGTAAAATTAAATTTAAAATTTCATAATAGAAATCCGCAAATGATTCTTTTGGTTTTTGTTTTCTACCACCTATCATTTGTTTAATGTCTTAGTCGGTCCGTCTGTCTTGGAATCTACGCATTAGCGAATCTCGAATCTCAAACCATGTACTATTCGGATTGCAACTAAGGGTTAACTGCTCTTTTGCACCTCCATCCAGAAGAAATGATATGGGAACCCTGCAGGTGAGCCAGTAAATTTTAATTTTCTCCTAATCCTCCTAATCTTCCTTCCTAACTTTGTGGTGAATTAAATAGACTATCAAAATGAACATTATGACTTGGCGGCATCTGTGGTTTACCATACAATCTATTCGCCAGGGTACCACTTGAAAATCTATCTAAATTGGGTTGGCCATACGTCAAATTTGGAGTATTAGGTATGTTAAACATTTGGAACGCGGATGGAAACTGTGAATTCCATAATTGTGAAGACATATCTCGGTTAAACTGGGGTTCGTTTCCACGAGCTTAATGAATTGGTAATTCACTATGACGGTAAATGGGTACCCATAACTTGCCCTGGAGCATCATATGTCCTAAGAGCCATGTTTTCCCCGCTTTGCTTTTCTATATCAGTTGGCTTAACAGGTTTAGGTGTAGAGGAAGCATCTTCGTTCACGATATTTTCAGGGACTGCCTAATATATGTCATTTCTGAAAGATCTGGTGGATTAATATGTAACGAACTTACAAATACTACAGATTCATTGAGACCTGGAAATTAACTATCTACCAATTTTGAACAATGATCGAAAAGTGCGTTACAGATTTTAGCCGATTTATTCGCTGGTTCTACAACTGATTCTATTGATGAAATTCGTAAAATTATAAATAAAATATATTCCTCCGGATGACTTTGGGAGGTCATGGAAAATACATATTCGGACGTAAAATTTCCCACTCTTCTAGAATCCGGTGTCAAAAATTGGAATTTTCATTTTTTTTAAATGTCCGTGACCTTTAAATGACCGATAGATGGATAGATCCCCATTGTCCAAATTGTCTAAAGAAAATAAGTTTTCAGTTGTTTGTCCTCAAAAAGCATGTCGATTCAAATATCGTTGTGCAAAAGCGTTGGATGGGAAAACACTAAGACATTCATCTGCAGCATTTCTCCAAAGTGGTGTTGTTACAGATGTGAAGCTTAGTGGCAGAATATTGATAGTGCGTATGAAGAAATGAGTAAAAACTATTGGGTTATAGTCACATCAAGCAATTAAATGCCATTTGATTCGCAGCAATATTTTAATTATGTCCATACCGTCGCAAAACTCGTCTAAATTGAACCAAACTTTTAGCAGAAAATTATCTTGAGCGATGAAGCGAACTTTTGCCTTAACGGTGGTGTCAATACGAAAAACAGTCGTTACTGAGGAACCGAAAAGCCCCAAATTATCTACGAGAAAGTTCAAATCGACAAAAAGTGGCTGTCTATAGTGCGGGATTTGCTCTAAACAAATTGAGGAGCCGTATTTTTTGTACGACAACGTGGACAGGAGTGTTGTTATCAGTGGTGATCGGCTTTGTCTCTTGCATATCTGAAAACCATGTTTCCTCTTATAATTCCAGCAAATTATATCGGCATCCGTTTTTTTTTTACCCGAATATTTGCTGCATCAAACTCTTACATAATTGTTCCTCGTTTTATTGCCTGAAACATCCACACTCACAGTCTTTAATTTGAAATTACTACTAATGACAATTTGACGCCTTTAACGATAAATCATATTGCTTGGTTGGTAATCCAACACATGATGCTTTATGTAATATTCAATACTTTATTACATAAAACTTGTACAAAGTACCAACAATCAAGAATTTTCGCAATACCGATTTGCTAACTTATCAATCCAAGTCATTGAAATTGAACAACTTGAAAATTTATTGATAACCAAATTAATTTTTGCGAAATTATTATTTTTTTTACTAATTTATAATTGCGGGCTTGCCATAATAATTATACATAA
Source organism: Tipula vernalis (assembly GCA_958295665.1). Taxonomy (NCBI): domain Eukaryota; kingdom Metazoa; phylum Arthropoda; class Insecta; order Diptera; family Tipulidae; genus Tipula; species Tipula vernalis. The sequence goes on from OY282559.1 coordinate 347,828,752, forward strand.
AAATACATTTATTGATTAGCTATGCGCGTTATCAATTCACAATTTGTTTGATTAACCCTAGATAGAAGTAATTTTGTTATTTGAGTGTGCACCATTTTAAGGCATGCTATAATTTTATTACCAATTTTGTATTCGCGATCACAATCATTGAAGTTGAATCAATTTTTGTTTGTTTTGAGATTCACGTGATTATCAGTGTCGCGTACTTTCATTATCTTTATTCGCGATACTAACAGTAAATACGAGTGCCTACACATATTTTGTAATCAAATTTATATTTATTTGAAGAAGACCAACGTGAGTTGCGCTTTACCATATGTATGACACAATTTAGAAAAAAATTGCGAAATATTTGTTTGATTATAAAAAATATTTCATTTGCTGTGGTAAGGCAGGCCGGCATAATAGTTGCAAAGTCACTGTGCGGATCACTCCTCTTACGTTTCGAGAGTAAAAGTGACAAACCACAAATTAATGATTATAGGTTTGTATCACATTTACTCGTATATCATCTGTGTGTCATTGAATTGGTTTGTTGTGAGAACTTTCTCCTTCGCACAATTTGAATATTATGAAATTTAGTTATGTACATACAACAAAAATACAAAAATGTTGGTCCAATACTTAAGCAGAGGGTGATTAATTTTAGCTTCTTCTGCGATAAATATGTTTACCTGTAAAGTAGCGCAAAACTCGGTCAATTAACAGTACATCGTCAAATGATGTAATTAATATTTAAGAAGATGATTTTTTATTGCATGTTTGGGCGAAATAAATTTTTTAGTAACACATCTTGAATAATCTGTATACATAAGTGTATCGCACCTACAGACGATTCTATAAATCAATATTCAAATTTTGGCAGAAATAAATCAAATTTGCTCTCCAATTATCAAAATTATCTTATTATCAGTACATATATCATTTGATTGTCTCCTTTGAGCTTGTAAAGTATAGACTTTTCACCCCGACAAATTGTCTTATCTCGTTTTCTTCACAGAAAAAAAACAAGCAAATAAATTGTTTAAGTCTCTTAAACAACGACCTTGAAATATTAAAATCAACAATAAATTTCGATTAAAAGAAACAAAAGAAGCACAAAATTAAAATCTCTCAAGCAGTTCAGAGCAAATAATTCTGGAGGATAAAATGCTACGACCAAAAGTGGCACCAATGGTAAGGTTCATAAACAAAATTTTGACAAAATACAAACAAAATTAAACAAAAACTCTTTCTGAATGCTTTCAATTCTCAGTGGACTAGAAAGTCCTGATAAATTAGGACAAGACATCCATAAATATTATTGAATAGAGCATTGAATTGACGTGTCCCAAAATTTGCGAAGCTGTCTAACATAAAGTTAGAAAGGTCATAATTTGGAAATCCTAGAAAACTCCCACAATCGAAACATGATCACCTTCAGTAGATAACGGTAGAATTTCATTGTTGAAAAATTCGATAAATCCACTCTAAACATCTGTGGTACTTCCACAAGGTATATAAACTGCACCAATAAAAAGGCTTTTGACTCACCACTGTCACAATTTGCTTTAACTTGATAAAATCCAAGATTATTTTGTCGGCATCACGATCACGACGAAACACAGAATAGGATGAGAGAAAAAATTCCTCAAAATTGAAATCAGCGTTCAACCAAGCTTCTGTAAAAACGACAACACCATCATCGTTGCATAAAAGTGATGAATTGGTCCGCATTCCACTGTTGTACATATGCAAACAATTGTCGATTTTTTTTTGGTTGTATGGGACGTTGATCATGATTGCAAATTAGAAGACTGTATTAGACGATGGGTAGATCCATCTCTCACCAAAATACCTGCTGGCCACAGAAACAATGGAGGATCCACAGCAATTTTGAAGAAAACGAAATTGAGCCTGGTACAATCTATAACATCTTCAGACACATCCAACGTTTTACTTAAAAACAAACGCAAAGAAAATTCATACACTCAAACTGAGGATTTAAATATTGCTGCTAGCTTGGGGGCTCTTTGTTGTCCCTATTGTTTGTGCGACGAGAATTTTGGTAAAGTCGTAAAGTTTGGAGAACTTAAAATGCTCCAGACTCCTCTAATATTCAAATCCTTTGAACCAACATTCCTTCAATAATTTTTGGCGAAAACAAATCAATCAATTCGCAAAACCGAATTATTTTGTAGCTCAGACTTTTTTGACGGGACCGGTAAATTTTGATATATGTAGCATTTATTTGCACTCGTCTCTCTCATTCGACACAAAGCTCAGTACATAAATGTTTTGTCAACATAGCGTCAATTAGTGAAATTTAACTTCAGCTTTCACAATATAGAGTAGTGCCAAAAGCAAGGCACAAATGGAAGAGTTGTGAGGATATAAACTGTTAGGAAAGCCACGATGTATTTCAATTAACAACAAAAATTTTAGTGAATACGGAGCCAATACGATCAGAATTGGTAATGTTGCAACTGGGAAAATGAACCAGAAGTAACTCACTAATCTCAACATTCCTTTTAAGAGATTAACACTACCATTAGGAGCACGAAGGACATCAATAGAACCAAAGCAATGAAGACCTGTGAATATTCAGATTCCTTAATGCCGAAATTAATTATTCGCAGGATTTGATGGTTCGTGTTAGTTGACCATAATAGCTAGATCATCTGAACTGCTCTCATGGATAACAAGAACATCGGACGAAACCATTGAATTCACCACGCACCGATATTTGTAGTGGCGACACTAGGATTCTCAGGTGGCACTGAAACTCAAGTAAGTAAGAGGTGTGCCTGAGGACAACCGAAAGTTGAAAATCAGGTTAGATATCTGTGATTTTGGGTACTTCTTCCCAAATTTAAAAAAAAAAATCATTCTAAAACTGAACATTCTGTTCGCTTGTAGGTAACGGATGTCTGCTAACAACTAAATAAGACCAGCATGACCTTAATAATAGGAAAGCTTCGTACAAATTATTGATACCAGTAACAGAGTAAAGCAATTATTCGGAATCAATCCAGCTATCTCTTAATATATTTGAACTGGCGTTTCTGAAACGGTATCCCAGTTTCGCGGGATCTCGGTCTCAAAATTTTGACCGGGAAATCCTGGAATTTCGCGGTTTTCGATTTATGTAATATATATTCTGTAACTCACCCTGTTAAAGTTAGTCGAAACCGAAGTTAGCCGAACGATATTTAGAAAGAGTTCTGGAATATGGCCAATTAGGAAGAAACTTGGTTAATTCTAAAACGATTGTAATGAAATACGATAAATACGATATGAAATCAGTAAAGAAATAACCGAGTTCCTTCCTAGTTGTCCATATTCCAGAACTTCGTCTAAAACTCATTTTAGAATCTCATTTTCGTAGGGCATGTAGCTTTTCATCATCAAACTTTTGAGACAAAAACGGAATCCTGGGATCCCATTTTGAAAAACCGTATTTGCATAAAAGAGATCAAATTCATTCCAAAGTCATTGGTAAAATTCCAATATAAACTGATAATGTCAGATCTTTGTTTCTCCCATCAACGACATCCTGGACCTATAACATTAATCGATGGGGAATATATTACACGTATCCGATACCTTCACCCAGCTTGAACTCATGCCATAATTTATATTTTTTTATTGGCACTTTTAAAGCCGAACCTTATCTGGTATTTATGGCCATAAACCTACTAACCTTATCATGAATAGCTTTTCTTCTTACTAATTTATTTTACGATATATCCACTTTATAGAAAATGAATAGATAAAATTTTATCGGTAAACCGATAAATTGGAACAAACGTACCGAAATATCGATAATCGATTTAAAAAAATAACAACTCATACTTAACTGCAAACCAAAAAACAACAAACTACAGAAACCAATACCATGCATACTGTAATGTATTGAACCTAATAATATTGTCCGGGATCCGTTCATTACAGCGTGTTTTAGTCAATAGCGTAACTAAGTACCCGCAGCACCCGCAGCCCACGGTTGTTGGGGCCCACGAGATTTCCTCTATTAGTTCAAATTTTAGATTAGATAGCTCAGAATGCATAGTTCATTTCTTGAAAATTTTTAAGAAAAGGCGGTGGTCTAATTAATTAGAAAAAGAAGAAATCGCTTCTGTTGCTATTAAATATTTTCTTAAGACAGGGTCAATCATTTCTTATCGGTTCTGACTCCATAGAAATAAAAATTCCTTAAGGTTCTGACCGATATTTAGATGTAGAAGAAAATTAAATCGATAAACTCGTTGAAAATAAAAGCTTTCGACATGAAACGACAACGGTTTTTGTATTTGCTGGATTGATTTATTTGTATTATAGGTTTTGCGTAACTCCAACTTTACCACTCTTCAATTTATTAAAATTCAACCTTTACAAATCAAATTACGCCTTTAGTCAAACAAATTCAACCTTTTACAAATCAAGTTTTGATTAGAAAAAGTTGATTTTGATTTACCGATAGATACATTTTTTTTTGAAAAGCTTTTTAGAAAAGGGAGCTTATAGTTTGCTGGTGTTTGCAGCTTGCAATATATCATTGTGATGTTCAGAAAAATCAAGAAGAAACTAGAAAAATACATAAATGCGACTGAAAATAATTCTTGTTTCCCTCACTTGAGCCAAACCAGTCAGTCTCTATAATCAATTAGTGTTCGTTCAACTTATAGTTTCTCATTTAGTGGATCTTTTGATTACCAGTAAACGGTAAATAAAAATGGAATTTACAGGTTTATTTTGAAAAATATTTTAAATATAAGGAAAATGCAAGTGCCAACTTCATTTGGAACTAGTGATGGTGTTTTTTTTTTTGGTTATGTTTGGTAGGGTTCTCCTGATTTTGGAATTTCTTGCTTTCCGATTTATTATTTGCTAGTCTCAGGTTTCATCTTTTGATCACTTTTTAAAATTTCTTGAGATTTTTGGAGTTTATCATCGAAATGAGATGCATCGGTTCGAGACTTAATTGGTGATTCGGTGTTACGAAACAGTCAGGTTATTCGAGATATTTGAGATTATTCCAGTATGCTTGAGATTTTAGTAGAGTGTAGTTGATAGTTCGAGGTTATTCGAGAATTGAATCGATACTTTTGAAAATGACAAAAGTAACACTTTTTAGAAATGCGACTTTGGTCGAAGAATACGATTGTTCCATATTTAAAAAATTACCCGATAAGAACCGAGGGTTCTATTCTTATTGCATTTCGCTTTATTGAGCTTAGCCTTAACTTGCTTAGTAGTATTAGTAACATTAAGTTACTTGACAAATAATTCCATATTTACACGAATTTAAATTTTTACAGTCTTTCCGATATTATTCGTTATTATCCAAATTTTTCGGTCGTATTGAACTTGTTCGAGATCAATCAAGATTCACAGAATATAGAGATTATTCGAATTTTTCTGGGTTAATCATGATTGATTATTCCGTGGTTTATTCTAGATTTCTTAAGTTTTTTGACACTTCTAGAATTATTCGAGATTTATGAGATTTTGAATTTACTCCAATTTTGTGAGGCAATGTTCTGCGGTTAGCTTTGAGTTGTAAGAACTTGGAGACTTACACAAATAAACCTAAATGATGATATTTAAAAAATTTTGTGAGATTATGCCAAAATTTCGATATTACTGACAGTATAAATAAATTATCAAGCTTAAAGCTCATTGAAAACAAATACTCTAAATTAATCCCAAAATACCACCTTCCTTTATAATACCAAATTTGAAAATCAAATGGTTTGATTTGAAAAGCTCTTAAAACTAAAAGCTCTTAATAGTTTACATTGAGCAAACATATTCTAAATCCTACCCAAAATTCCGTCATCCCTTTCAATATCAAATTTCGAAGTAAAATGGTTTATTTAAAAAGCTTCGATAAGTGAAAGCTCTGAAAACTAATACTCTTGCCATTTTTTTCAAATACATAATTTATGCTCATCACACATTTGATTAAAACCATGAAATTATTAAAAAGTAAAAAAATATTAAGTTCAAACCCCAAAAGGTAGGAATTAATTGTCAAGCTCAAAGCTTATTGAAAACAAATATTCTAAATTTATTGCAAAATACCCATTTCCTTTAAAATATCAAATTTCAGGATAAAAAGTAAATGATTTGGGTTAAAAAGCTTCGATACGTGAAAGCTCCTCAAACTAAAGGTTCGACATTTTTTGCAAATACATAATTTATTTTCATAAAACCTCAAATTATGAAAATTCTTAAAAATGTTAAGTTTAAACCGAAAAAGTATAAATTAATTGTCAAGCTTAAAGCTCATTGGAAAGAAATATTTCAAATTTACACGCTTTGTAACGGAATTTTGTGATAAATTGTTTAAAAAGTTTTGATCAGTGAAAGTTCTTAAAACTGTTTGCAAATACATATTTTTTGGACCTAATACATTGTAGCAAAAACCAGAAATTATTAAAAGGCTCAGAAATGTTAAGTTTAAACCCAAATACATAGTATAAATTAATTATCAAGACTAAAGCTCATTGTTAACAAATATTCTAAATTCATCCCAAAATGTCGTCGCCCATTTTAACACCAAATTTCGGAGTGAAATAATTTCATTTAAAAAGCTTCGATAAACAAAAGCTTATATTATAATAGCAAGTTTCCTAGTAATATGGTTAGGTTTGACTAGAAGCTCTTCATAATTTACATTGAGAAGAAATATACCAAATTGTCCCTAAATTCCGTTATCCTTTGTAAATCGAATTTCTGAGTAAATGGTTTGGTTTAGAAAGCTCTTCTAATTGAAAGCTCTTAAAACGAAAGTTCTTGACATTTTTTGCAAAACATAATTTTTGCTCATAAAACATTTTAACAAAAACCTGAACTTATGAAAAGGCTCACAAATGTTAAGTTCACACCCAAAAGGTATAATTTAATTATCAAGCTTAATTCTCATTGTATAACAATTTTCCGAATTGTTAAAACGGTTGTTTTATTTACCATTAAATTCACGCCACGCGAAGAGGTTGAGATTTCTGATGCTACACTGTAATCAACTCGACTTTTCATAATTTTATATGGCCTTATTATTATTTTTGAATGATTATTGGTTTTTATGACATGAAACAGAAATATCCCGGTTGCACGGTGTATATTTATTTTTATTTATTTATGTATGCATATTTTCCCACCAGCGTCTTCCCGTTGGATGATAACTTTTTTCGATGCTGAGTTTTTGGATGAAGAAAATAATTTGAAAAAAATTCAATTAAGATTAGGTCATTGGGAGAAATCGTCAGAGCATTGAGTTGCAAGATGCTTCGTATCATCTACTCTCAAAATCAGATAAAATTAATTAATGCGAGACTAGAAATAGGCATAAATAAGTTTTTCACTAAAAGATGTACTTGTTCATAGGTAACAAGAAGCATTTTTAGGGGATCAAACAAATGTTGCGGGGGGCCCGAAATTTGTAGTTACGCCACTGATTTTAGTAAGGAATTTCGCCCGCGATTTTTTTCGCGAATTTTTTTGCCCTTTCGACGCAATCGGCCTTTCCACACGCTCGGCCATTCGACTCATTCGGCCTTTCGACCCATTCGGCCTTTAGACATTCGGCCTTTCAACACTTTCAGCATTTCGACCCAATCGACCATTAGACATTCGGCCATACGACATTCGGCTTTTCAACATTCGGCCTTCCGGCCCATTCGGCCTTTCGGCGTTCAGCCTTTCGGCGTTCAGCCTTTCGATATTCGGCCTTCCGACATTCGGCCTTTCAATATCGAACGTGGCGTAGGGTACACTACGCACAAAGCCAAAATGCCATACACGGGGACATAATATGGAAATAATGGAAATTAATAAACGTGGAAATAACCGAAAATCGCATAAAGGTTAAACGCGGAAGATTTAGATTCAAATAAAGAAGAGTTCACCAGGTCGAGTTGAAGCTATGCTGTCCTGCATATAATATAGTTTTCGTAAATAATATTTTTTTATGTTAATCCACCTTATGCTGCACATTCTGTTGTGAATGAACTTCTGCTCAAAACAGAGTATGTTAGCTTAGGGCGGAATGGTTTTAAAAATATGCAGGGATGCAAAATTTATGTCAAGAATCTAAACAAATAAACAAATAAATAAAATAAAAAAAATAAAAAAATAAAAAAATAAAAAAAGTACACTATGACTATGGCATGTTTCATTACGGCATATTTCAGTGTGGCATAAAAAAATCAGGAAAAATATATTTTTAAATATGGCGGTTACGAAACGTTTTCTCTTTTTTTCTAGTGGAAACACTTTCCCGAACAGAAATGACCAAGCATTTATATGGCGCACAGAATTTATAAACGAAAGGGAATATGTATGTGGTAGGTTTGATTTTACAAAGCCATAGTGTTAAAATCGAAGCTGTTACAAAAGAATTAGAAACGAGGAAAAAAGCAAACTTTTCAAATAAAACAAATGGGAAATCACAAAACGTTACAAGTTCCTAATTCGGATCCCTGAGATACTTTCATAAATGTTTGCATTTCAATATATCCGAGAACATCGTTTAAGAAAATTTTTTCATTTTCTTGTAATAATTGATTTATTTCAACAAAAAAAAACGTTTTTAGTCAAAACGGCGTTATTGTAATCGGCGTGTACGATACCTTAAACACCAATTAACCGATCAGTCTGAAATTTTAATATCTTCGTCCACCATTTTATCAATTTATGCTCAAATAAAATAATCGTAATCTAAACTGGGACCATAGTCATACTTTTTCTAAGGATACACTTTAAACAATAAAATTCAAAATAATTCAAATTCAACTGTTCTCAAGAAAATATGCTTAGTAGCATTCAGCTCAAATTGAAAAAAAACCTATCGTGTGGTTACTAAATCAATATACAGTGCATTGATGGCAGGATAAATTTGATAAAATCGATACTATTTTCGCCATCGTGAAACGAATTCAACACTAGAATGTTCCATTGAAATAAAAATTAGTCTAATGAATTTGTGTGGCCTATTAACTAATATTAAAAATTTGAAAAGTGTTTGTCGTCCAATTGTTTGGATTAAAATATTCGTCTATTCGGCTGTTTTCGAAACGAATACCTATTTGTGGAACCTAACTTATTCCATAAGAAATAACATTGAATAAGTTAGGTTCCACAAATAAGTGTACATATTCGTTTCGAAAACAAGCTTATAAACAATTTTGGTTCATGTTTTTGCTACTCTATCTATAGCTACAAGCAGTTACGTCAACATTCTCCGCTAGATCATATTTGGTATTAATTTACAACAATAAAACTAAAATTTTCATTTTTAAATATTTATTTTAATATTTTATTATCAGAAATTCAAAAAACTATATTTTGGTATTATGTCAATTAAGAATTTGGAGGTTATGTTTTGCTCATATCATAATTTTTTGTTTGTGCCAATCAACCATTTAGCCTAGACATAATTTTCGCACTTATAATTACTTGCAGTAGTCGATTTGAAATCCCAATTTTGTGATTAAATATTTTTTTTTCGTACTGTGACGGTGACACCTTTGGTGTAATAGTATAATTTAAATTAATAGCTCAATGTTTTACTGTACTAAAATGGAATTTTCCATGATAAAATTGTTCTAAATATTTCTACACTATTCTTTCTGGAAAAGTCATGAGCTTTCTAGAAGTTTGGTTTATGTATACAAAAAGGCGAATGAGATCGAATTGGATGATTAGCATTTGGTAAGCGATAGTGATTTAGACGTAAATCGTCTAAACCTAAAATAAAAAATTATCCAAAAATTATTGATAACATTTTGGGGCTATTTTTTATTTTTGAACGTTTTTTCGTGCCGCCTATAAGGGAGGCAACTTATTAGTCCGAGGCAACATTAATGTCGCCCGACAACCGATGTGAAGTTTTGCTGGAAAGGTGATCAAATTAGAGTTTCACTAAAGTCTGAATAAAACACTGACTTTTTGAGTAATTTCTAAAAAAAAAAAGTATTAGAACATGAAATTTGTTTTTTAGCAATTTTGTATTCAACGTGAAATGTCCACCTTTAGTTGGAAGACGTCGGTGCATAACAGCTATTTAAAGATTCAAATCGCTCGAAATATCTCTGCCTAAATAGCTCTGAAATTTTTCTGGATTTTTGGCGTAAACTTTGCTTTTCCAAAGACCCCAAAGAAAGAAGTCTAGTGGTGTTAAATCTCACGTTCCTGGTGGCCAGCCGACGTTTCCGATTTTTGGAATTGACGTGTGGCAGCGGCAGGTTACACTATCCTGCTGAAACCATACACTTGCTAGTATCTCTAAAATCACGAGAAATGGCCTTAGTGTAGCAGCAGTTTTGAACACGGTTTAAGCAGTTTTAAGTCTTTTTCAAAATTTTCAAAAGCTGGTCGAACATGCCATAAAGGCATTTATCTTAATAATAAAAGTCGTTTCGAAAAGCTTGATCTGCTCAAGCTTTCCTAAGATAAAAAGTGTATGCTTGGCAAGTTTTTCACACGTTGTTCCACCGAATGCCTCTCCATGACTAGTTTTGTTTCTGCTACTAAATGGCGGATGTAAAAAATAAACAAATGAATTGGAATTGCTGCTACACTATGCCATTTCCGATAGTCTCATGAAATTTCATCAGTTGTGGACCTATATTGTCATAAAGTGGGCAGGTCGAACTTTTTAAACTGGTTTTGTTATTAAGATAAAGACGGTTAGACATGTTCGACCCAGTTTTTGAAAATTGTGAAAGGGACTTAAAATGCTCAACCCTTGTTTTCTAAATAAAATAAAATGTTTCAGAAAGCATGATCACATTACATTAAGTCATTTTTACCATTTTAACTTTTTTTATCTTAATAACAAAAACCGTTTCAAAAAGCGAGATTAGGCCACTTTATGAAAATATATAGGCCCGCACCTGGTAACACCACTGAAATGAAGGAAAATGACCACAGTTTACCAGAAATTTCAACATATTTATGCTCTTTTTCACAATTTTCAACTCTTTTATCTAAATAATAAAATTATTGCGAAAATCGAAACCGGGTTGCAATCTGGTGTAATTGGAAATCAAATTATTCCATTCAAAAAATGCCCAAAAATCCCCTAGCCTTTCTCTAATAGCACAGGCGGCAAGCGGAGAACGCCGTTTCTGGATAATAGTACTCGAAGTCAACGCCTTCAGTGACGATCAGCTTGTGGTCGGCAGTACACAAGACTTGTACTTTGCAATATAACCTGCGGATCCTGTTAGCTAATATAGAAGGAAATGGATAATCTTGACAACTACCTTACACTAGCTGAGCAATAATAAGTTCTCGCACTCATCGAAGATCTCTCGAGTTTTGGAAATAAAGAATTTCGAAACAAATGTTTTCTGAATTCTTCTCTTTAAGGGCTGCGAAACGTTTCACGGAATTAATCATCTCTCATCTCAATCGTATTATAGACTAAAGGACTAAGATGATCAAATAGGTGAACTTTACAATTACCAAACAAGATTTTTAGCGAGTATGCAGCGAATGGAAAGTACGCACACCGTCAGATAGTGGAAAAAGGATATGGATTGGTCACCCTTTAAGAAAACTAAACAGCAGAATAACAGTTGACTGCCCAAATTTGCGGCGTAGCGTGGAAGGCATTTGGAGGTTGTCTTCTTTGCTTCTATGGAAAAAGTTTATTGAACCTTTTCAATCATTCGGGTGAAAATTTTTAACTTTTTTAAAAATTTAGTTATTTAATTTATTTGAAATTTAAGAAATTTCTGTATCGGTAGGAATATTAATATTTTGTCATATTCTTATCTAATAATTTTTTTGGGGTAAGCGCAACATTCACAATGACCCTATAGTTTGAATATAAAGCAATCACGTTGAAAGCATATGCGCGTAGATAAATCAATTATTGCAAATATCATGTCAAGTGGTTTTATAATTGTATTTGTACCAGAGATAGGTTTTTGTGCTTGTGTTGTTCAAATTATTAAAGTGCATCAATATGCGTATAATCTACATTCTAGATATAAATGATATCGCGTATTTGCCTATACTCTAGAGTCTAGAGTGTTCTATTGACTAATTTTATTATTATTATTGTTTACTTACTTTTGGTTACTGGTTCGAAGCTAATAACGTACTTACAAAGTCACGTAAGTCGATATGTGAAATGAATAATTCAATGTTTCTTATTCTATTGATTGCTTGGCATAATTTGCAAAATTTCCCAGCGTTGCATGATTCAAGTTGTACACACAATTTGTGTAGATCGAAAATCAATATAGACTTAGTTTATTGTTTTGTGGTTAGAAAAACAAAATTTTTGTTTCTGCCAATTAGGTCGCTAAATAATGTTCAGTATGCTCAATGTATCACCAGACATCATCATCAATGAATGAACTGAATCTCACTGCTAAATTTGGTAATATTTTTTCTAATTAAGATTTGGGTTTACTTGTAACTACTTGTAAGCGGTATTGAATCTCAGGTGATTTAATCCTACTTAAGAAATCAGTCCAACTTTATACTTACATAAATTATTTTCCGCTATATCTAGCAAAAGCAAAATGCTTGTTAATCAAAGTGTACCCAAATCGTGTCACGTATTACATTACAGACCGGTTTTAATTAAATTTATTATTATTAATTAATAATCACCATTGTACAACCCTAAATGGCCACTGTGTTCTGAACTCGCTCCTCTGAACTCGCTCTAAAGTACTAACACCTAGCAGCAATACCTGAAGAAACAAGATGCATGTTTCACACAGCCCTAATTGATAGGCGTTCCATTGATATTTTTTATTCCAAAAGCCATTTCGTTTATCATCAATTTACGTAAATCAGAAAAATTAAGATGACCCATTCGTTGGTGCCAAACAGCAAAACTATTGCGATTCAATAACAATTCCAATACATACAGTTTTTGATGTTTTTCAGGAACCATTATAACTTTTCCTATGTTGCAGATGAAAGCCGAACCGTTTTGAAACGAAATTTCTAAACCAGCTTCTACCGAGATAACCGAGAAGAGATAATCATCGAAAAAGTTTACGTCGTTCGTTACGGCCAGTGGCATATTATAGTCGTCAATATTGAATCACAGTTTTGAATTGGAAGCTCTGGCGGTTGTGTATAGTCAGTTGATAGATTCAGGCCTTTTGTATTGGAAAAGAAATTTGTGGTAACTCGCTCTGAACATCAACAACAAAGAAACATTTGGTTCTCCGAATAGGGCGTTGTTGGCTCCGTCTTCTGGAATATAATTTTGATGTTCGCCACAAAAGCGATTGCTTTAAGTCATGCTCCATTTGAAAACCCGACCCACATCGAACCTGCCTCATTGGATATATTTAATGTGAATGTGATCGACGAAAACTGGGTAACAGCACTATAAATAAATGATCCAGCGATAATTGAAATAAATGATCAATTATCGAACTGAAAAAAATCAATTGTACCGCCGAACCAAAGATGGTCTGTTATTCTGTGCACCGAAAAGAATCCGTGGCAGAATTTTCTACTCTTGCCACGATCAGATGGGGCACTTTGCTGTAAATAAAACCATAGCTGCCGTTAAGAAATTTTATTAGTTCCCTCGACTCCGTCAATGTGCGAAATAGTACATTGATAGTTGTGCCAGTTGCTTTTATTATCGAGAGATAGAAGTTGCCTGAGGCTTCCAATTGCACCACATCGAAAATTTACCCGAACCATTTCACACATGTCATTTGGACCATCTGGGTCCATTTATTAGAAGTCATCGAGGAAACTATTTTCTACTGTGTCATAAATATTCTAAGAAAGCTCTCCACGAATTTTGTGTGTACCTAGCAGATGTGTCACCGACAAAGACTCCGCATTTACATCAACGTTGTTTAGAGACTTCTGACGCCGACCATGCTTGCCTGAGTTACGCAAAGAAGCTTCGGAAAGAATAAAAAAATAAAAAATTTTGGCAGCTTTATACCTCGTCCGAAGCTTATCCGGTTGGAGATGTTGTCGTCGTTTTTATGGAACCAGTGTCAACTGGGCAGAACAAAAAGTTGAAGCGTAGATTTAGCGGGACCTTATAAGGTAGTTGAGGTCTTACACGGAGATCGTTATTGAATAAAATATATTATATGACGATTCAGAGTAGTGTTCTCAGCCGATAGGATGAAACGAGTCAAACAATCCCCAAATTTTAATATTGAGAGCGGAACCAGCTCCAGCGAGGATTGAGGACAACTCTCGTTGTCAGGCTGGTTCAATGTAAAGAAATTAAATTCACTCTAGAGTTTATTGGCTAAAATGGAGAATTTAAGACTGTTTGGAATAGAAGCCACGTCATCATCATTTGGCCGAAGTCCGTAGGTAAAATTGTTAATTGTTAATTAAATTGGACTTTTACACCCTAGAACACTCTAGAATTGGCAAACATGGTTAAGCGATAACATTATATCTAGAATGTAATATGCTATTGATGTTCTTTATTAATTATTTTATAATAAGTGATAAGAACATGACAAAACGTAATACACGAGATATGTTTTCCGTACATACTCAAGAGAGACATTAATAATTGATAAACCACTTGAAATTATTCGCGATATTGATAAACGTGCATTTGTTTTCAACGTGATAGAGCCTGTGTAAATGTCCAATCCAAAAGTAGAATACACCTTATCTGACTAATATAATTTAATGTTAATTACCTTATCTTACGTTAGATAAATTTTATAAATCAATATTATTAGCAAGCCGCTTGCAATTAAAATTACTTCACATATTTTGTTGGGTGTTGGGTGCGTCTCAATATAGGGTAGGGGTTAACCGTCTACCAGATGTGTTACGTGGTAACGAGTGAAGGCGAGTAAAGTATACTATAAATGAGCAATGAGCGGGACAAATAGGAAAACTAATACCCCAGGTCGTACACCTGTTGCTCAGGTAAATCCACTCTCTTCCAAGGTCGAACTCATGGGTTCTGGGGAACACCAGAATTGTATACTACAATTATTTAAACCAATCCATTTTAACCAATCCAAGATATGTTGGTGAATAAACAAGCTCAATTGAGTGAAACAGAAATGGAAAATTCACATCCTTTCCAAAGGAGTAAGATAGTATCGTATTCTCTGATAAGAGGCCGTAGTTCCTTCTTTGGGGCCAGCAGCCACAACACTCGTTCTACAAACGAAGAAAAGCTTTACAATGAATTGTGTAAAGCTAATAATACATTAGTTGAAGCCAACAATATAAACAAGCGACCGAATGATATAATTACATGGATGGAGGGACATCGGTTCTACTCCTAACCAGAATACAACTCCACAAGAGTACCATACGGATGAAGGCGAACTAGCTCGAAAAACTGAGTGGATAAGAGTTAAAGGTGTGTGAGAAACAAGGAAACAGAATAATACGCCCAATATTGTCCCGAAATAACCATATAAAAATACCTCCACCACCACTAACAGCTGTGTCAAATGTTTAGTCAAATTGTGTAAAATATCATAATGTTCAACCTAAATGCGTTCACATCAGTTAAGTAAATCGAGTGTCGGGCGGGAACTATCCTTCGACAATTGGGTAAAATGATGCTCAAATAACGATAAGTAACGGAAATCCAGGAAAAACTGTTCCTGTAAAATAACGATATAAGTCAAACACATAAATTCATTTTAAGCAGACTAAATAAGTTTGATCAGTGATTACAGAAACTAGAGTACATCACTAAGGAAGCCATCCCTAAACACAAAAATGGCCAATGATTTTAGAATCTTATGTTGGAATACCAATGGACTGATGCAACATCATACAAGAATTGCAATACCGACCACAGCAAAAGAAGTTATGCGTGAGATAAAAGCTAATATGAATACGAGAAAATCTCCTGGGCACTGCCAAGAAAAGCTCTGGTACCAAACTTGTGGAAAATTGCAGAAGTAATTATAATCTCAAAACCTTTGAGAAACTTCTGGTAAAAAGAATCCGATAATCGAGAGTAAAAACTTGATCCCAAATCATCAGTTCGGCTTTCGTAACCAACACTGAACAATTGATCAAGTACACAGAATAACCAGTATAATTGATTGAGAAAGTACTAGAGGCAGAAAAAATTTTGTTCAACAGTGTTTCTAGACGTTGATCAAGCGTTTGATATATTAGGCGTGAAAGACTTAACTACAAGTTAAGAAATCTTCTACCAATACAATTTGCTAAAATACTGGAATCTTACTTGAAAGATAGGTTCTTCACGATTAAGTTATAGATGAAACCTTTACCGAATTAAAAGAAATCAACGCAGTAGTTCCACAGGGCAGTGAATTAAGGGCGGTTTTATACCTACTGTACACATATAATCTTCCTGCATTGGAAAATAACATGAAGAGTCAACACATAAGTTACAATCAGCTATAACTCAAATACTTATATAAATGGACAAATCAGTTCAAGCAACACGAATTTAGTACGCAGACCTAAAACAATCAAACCTTTTGAGCTGATCTGATTGTCAGCTTAAACAGCTTTGTGCTGATCTAAAATCCACTATAAAGATGTGGTTTACTTCAATTTACCAGACACTATGAAACACCAATGGGAAGAAGCCATAGATTAAATTAAGTTAGTAAATTAAATCAGAAACAAATTACTCATTAGTCCAGGAGACTAGAGACTAGATTGTAATTATATAAAATAAATAAATAAAATTTATTTTAAATAAAAAAATTTGCTAAAAAGGGTTATAATTAATAAAAAATAACAAAGGACCACAAAAAAAATGAGTGGAGGGTTCCATGAATCAGACTAAGTGGATTATATGTTTTTTGGGGCGGTGAATCCGAAACCTGTTTTGCCCAAAACCTGTTTTGTTATAATACCCAACAATATCAACCCTTAAACCATATAACCCTATAGCTTCATAGCTCAATAATCTTGAGATCGATAACCTATAACCCTAAAACCCATAACCTCAAAACTCATAAATCTCACATCCCAATAAACGACAAACCCAAAATGTAGCAAAAAAAAACAAAAAAAATTACACGCAAAACTCAAACCTCAATCTCGGAGAGTTTTAGCTTTATAATTCCATAAGTCCATCACTTCATTACCTCAAAAACCATAACCCTATAACCCTGTGACAGCACCATCGTGGAATTACCAAGACACCAATATCGAAACGTACAACGGGTAACACCAATATAGAAAGGTACAACAGGTAACACGAAAAACAATTGACATATAGTTTTTTCTTATGTGCGTCTGCATATTAACACGTTTAAATATTTCGACGAACAAAAAAGATATTTTAATTCTTAACGAGTGTTGAACTACGAGTCTTGCATCATTATCACCGATCATCATCATTTGAAATATTATAACTAAACGTACACAATACCGCACGATTATCGCCATTTACAACTTCGCCATGGTTGATCTCGCTACACCGCGCACACCATACTACAGCGATTTCCATAACCCTAACGTCCTGTAACCCCAGTAATCCAAAATCTCATAACCCTATAAATTCAAAATCCCATAACCCTACAACTCTTAAATGCGACAAAAAAATACTTTGAGGTGGACATTTAAAATTCCACGACACCACATCCCTATAAGTCCATCACCTTTCAACATGTAACCCTATAACCGTATAACCCTATAACCCTAAAATGCAACAGTAAATGTACTTGCACGTAAGACTTGAGTTCTGAGCCTGACAGCTTTGCCATGAGTCGGCATCCAGGACACCTCGGGCAACGGAGTTGTTCCGCGATCTGGCAAAGTCCCTGGATCACGGCGCTCATGCCATCATGGTCGGTACACGGAAGAGTACGATGCAGCTAATGGGAACCCCAGTATCGGCGGCTGGTCAGGGTGAGAAAGCGGGCCCGCAGGCGTCGTCATCAAACGACCGAAGCTCTACACGATGGGTAACTTGGCATTTGAAGAGTATAATGTTCCAAGAAAGACATCATGCAATAATTACGTAGACTCTTTCTGCGTTGTTTGTGGATAATATGTTGTGTGACAGACGTACTAAAAAGTAGGTACCAGGACTTATATTTTACGCTACATAAGTAGCACTGGATGGTTTCAGGGGTAAAGGGGAGATAAGATCCTGTGGTATCACAACGGGCCACTAACCTAACCTAGGTCAACAAAGTGGTTTCATTAAACATCCATATTTTCTATCTGAATGGGCCAGCCGAGCTCGTGCCGAACATATGTGAAAAAGGATTGGCCAACTAGAAACAATTTAACTCTAGGATCTAAGAATATCATAAAACAGAGTCTAATACCAACAGATAAATAATTATAGGCTTTGACTTTCAAGTCAGTAGGACGTTAAACTTTTTTCTTTAGTTAATTTATTGAATTTTTTCACAATTTTTAATTTAAATTGCGAGTTATGCCGCTTGTTATCCGTTAAATCGATGATGTCCTTGCCGAGGTCCCTTGACGGCGAGTAGAAAGAGTATTCAAGCAGAATCTAAACGGAGGAATATCCAGCATTTTGTGAGGTGTTGTGATCATGGCTAAAAACGATTATTTTTTGTTTTTTTAACACATAGTTTGTTAATTATGTGGTTCGTCATTTGCTGTACACTACATTATAAATGAGCTTATACGCTCAAAATCTAGTGTATAACATGGAGAAAACCTTCGTGATTAAATAAATTAAATTAAATTAAATAAATTAAATTAAATTAAATTAGATAAAGGAATTCTTCCACAATTACATATAAAGATGAGACTTGTAAACCAATTCGTCAAAGCAATCAAAACTACGGAGAGCAAAGATTTTAAGTACATATTTGAAAAGTTTTATAAACTGTCTGATGCGAAAATAGTAAGAGATGGTATTTTTGATGGACCACAAATTAGAGAACTTTTGAAAGAAAATGAATTCCGGAAAAGAATGACTAAGGTGGAGGAAGCAGCTTTGCAAAGTTTTAGAGGCGTTATGAAAAAATTTCTTGGAAATAGGAAAGATTCGACTATTTCTAATTAATCTAAAGCTTCATTCTCATATTGAGTAATTTCCTGAAAATGTAGGCGATTTTAGTGAAGAATGGGTGAAAGATTCCACCATGATTTAAAAGATATTGAAAAGAGATATCAGGTAGCTTAGGATAGCCATATGTTGGCAGACTACTGTTGGTCTTTGAACACAAAAGAAAAGCACTATGAAGGTTATTTACAAATAAACGAACGCGTTGTCACTCTAAAACTATGAAAACACATGAAATGGCTACTTACAAAGTCGTAAACCTCTTTGAGAATCGTGAGAGGCGAGTGGACTCACGTAAATCAAGTACCCCAAAGGGAACAGAAGCCTGCTACGTCCACGTCATTGTTCCTGGGTATCGCTAAATGTAGGTTATTACAATGCAGGAAATCTTGACCTTATTGAGTATTTGAATTATAGTTTTGGAGAACCACAGTTTATGAGAAATAAGATTAAATATCTGGTTCAAACTTTCTGCAAAACAAGAATTAAGTCCTGCGCAGAAGTTTTGATTGTAGCTTTCTGAGATTACAGGCTCTTGAAGGGTCAGTCAATTTAAGAAATTTACAACCAGGTTAATTTTCAAACGTAGGCCAAACTTTTCTAAAATAGATTATGAGATTTTGAGGGCCCCACTCCCAAACCAATCGCAATTTGTAGTTTGGACTCCTCTTTGAGGAAAATTGCAATACTACAATGTACGCTACCAAATTAGACAAAAATTGCTCTTTAGACTTTTATATAGAGCGCTGTATACACAACCCATGTATACATAAATCATTTTTTTTTTAGCCATATCATCAACCATCACGTCAAAAAGATAATTTTCCACCAAAACATTTTAATTAAAGATAAAAAAAAAAAAATTTAATTTGTGTGCTTTGCACAGTCTGATACAACTGAAAGAATAAGGAATGCCATATAATATACGTTCAAACACCTCTGCGTAGACATGTTATTTCATTATATCTTGATTAGCTTTAATTTAACCAAAAATAAAAACTAATCTACCTTATCACAAAATTTGTGACGTCCACACAATATTATGGATGATGTATTAAGAACGCATTCAATGATAGTAACTTCGAATTTTATATGTGCGCGCTTATATTGCTTTTGGCAAATAACTGATAACAAAATACATGATGAGTATGCGAAATATTAAATTGCGCGCTATAGCGATAAGACATTATAGATAGAGTATTACGATGGCCTTGTAATTTATTTGCTTTTAAATTTACACGAATTTGGCTGCGGTTTAGCTAATTTAAATAAAATCGAAATAACCTAAAAATAAATTTTGTTTGTTGTGCGTGTATTACAAATTACAATTCGTAGGCTGACTCTGACTATATTTACTAAAACGTAAACACAAAACTTAATTTCTTCTATTACGTAGGTCATTGCTAGTTTGACTAAGCGGTGATTAATGCTTGGTTACCAATATATGTATAAAAGTATATGTAGGTACATATGGTTAATCTAACATCTAGTTTAGGTCGACAACCAATAGTTTTATCGCGATTAATTAATCTCGGCAAAAGCAGCGACAAAATTATCAAATTCGCACGAATTAATCCCTTTGTTGTGGGTCGATATTGGGAGTAATGTGATATTAATCAAATAATTTACATAATAATGCTAAAAATAAATTTTTGGGAGTCATTAAGACATAATTCTTATCTCATGGTTGAGAGAAAAAACTAAATTGAATGACTTTTAAAATGTCAACAAAAAATTCGTTTCTAACGGTAAACTAGAAAAGAAAACTATATAAGTAAATTGCACCTACAGTTGTCCCTATGCATTGGTTCATTTCCTAACAGGTAAATTATTCACTGTGGATTTGTTTTTTTCGAAACAAAACCCACAATAAAATCCAAATCTAACACTAGTTAGTGATGATTTAGTCGTCTTTACGTCGTCTGCTCAGCTTATGTTAAACTTAATTTATCTATTATGTTAGACAGTAAACTTTTATGGAATAAGGAAATTGTAATTGGATGCAAATTTCAAAAGGCCATTGGAACGATGTCCTCAACCCCACTTCTTGTTATGGAAGCTATTCTGTTCCTGCGTGTAATAAATATCTCTGTGGTACTTGAAATTGATTTGGTTAATAATAAACCAGCAGTGCAGAATTCGGCATATACTGTCCTTCGGGTATAGCACAGTTTTTTAAGCGGAATCAAATGCACTAACACATGTTGTAATTGAATCAGAGGCTTTAAATGTCAAGTTGTCAGGGATTGTAAAAGCTTCAACAATCTTCTTTGTTCGAACAACAGAGTCTCGATCACGTCGGTTCCTTCTTATTGTGAGATTGAGGAAATATCATCAAAGCGTTCAAAAATTCCGCTGTATGTGTTGGACCAAAGATGGTTTGCTACTTTAAATAGTCGTCTGGCAAAATATTTTATTCCTAGGCCTAATTCAACCCTTTCTAAGTTTGCTTTGTCTTGGCTTTGATGGCTCAGAATGGTTTATGCGAGGACTGTCCCTAGTTCCCGAAGGCCATCCAGCTTTTGATACAGTCAGGTTCCACTATTTAACTCGACTTTCAAGATTTGTTGTGGTAATGCTGCACATTTTACTATGTGTTTGTGCCAGTATAAACTAACGGATGATAAATTCACAACTCTTTCATTTGCTTTAGAAAAATATTTCTACTCTCTTGTTGATTTTTCGGTCCCTATTATTCCGAGATGCAGTGATGCTATTATGGTGAACTTGTAAAGAGCTAATTCTTACAAACAAATAAAAAATTGCCGGTTCTTTTATTGAAGTACCTGTTTCTATATTTGAAAACTAAACGTAAAGTTTGACGGAGCCACCTTTCTAAATAATTTATTTGTTTTTGATTTAAAAAAAGTTGTTTAGAAAATTTTCCAACACACATTCACAACCCAACGTCATTTCGAACTATTTTTTGTCTTTTTACCCGGCAGCCAACTTTACTTATTTTATAGACTATGTTTATCCTAACATTGTCTGTTGTAAAAAGTTGTATGGACCATACGCAACATGTTGCAACAGATTACGTTTGGAAATAGGTAATATTTTTATAGTATTGACACCATCTACATACAATAAAGAGTGATACAGTAAAAGCCCGTGTATCCGGGTTGCTTGGAGATGAAGGAAGGCCGAATAATCGAATATTCCGGAGGATAAATGAATGTTTCGTTAATATATGGAATTTTTGCTACGATTTCGCATTATCTCATGTTATATTTGTTGTACATAAACGACTGTCGTTTATTCTACAGATGCTATAAAAAATGCAAACATGCTGGTCTTTGTAGGTCAGGTTACTATTTCCTAAAGCATTAAAGAAATGCAGCATCAAATCCAAGATTGTGCCATTTCGTAGGGGGGAAATCCTGTAATCAACTTATATAATGTCATTGTCAATAACACCGAATTGCGATGAATTTGGGGTCGCACTATTAAAGCGAACATAATGTTTGGTTTTTTAAAACGATGGACCGACGATGGAAACTATGCCGTAATTGCCTGGGGTCTGCACTGTTTAATGTTCAAATGTTTAATTAAAGAAACCCATTTTGGGCATAGTCGTGTGATATAATTACAAACATTATCGTGAAAATATTGCATGCTTACTTCCGTATACAACAAAACATCATTCTACAAATTACAAAGAAAATTACCCCATTACCCTAACTCTCCAAATGGGCATATTATACGAAACAAGAATATTACATGAAAAATAAAATATAAAGGGCTGAAACCTCATAAGGTGATCAGAACATCGGTCCTGAAAGTTAACTCAACTCCCTAATCAATCCCTAACTGAACCTCTTAACTTAATCTTCAGCTCCATCTTCAACTCAATTTACAACTCAACCTCCAACTCAATCGCAACGTAATTCTAAACGCAATCAGCAAACTAAATGTCACCTCGTCCATCAAATCAAACACCAAATCAACTTTCGAATCAACCCTTAACCTAACCTCAAATCAACCCGCAAATAATTCCCCAAACGAACCACTCACTTAACCCCAACGTAAGCGAACTAAACCGTAACTGAACATCAACTTAACTTAGTTCGAATCAAATTTCAACGCTCTACTCAACTCGATACTTAACGATTCGAAAGCTACAAGCGTGTTTGAACTCAACTCAAATCAATTTAATCTAACCTCCCGTTAAACATTAAACTAGATACCAAATTAATCCCTAACCGAACCCCTCGTGAACTGAACTTCAACTGAAACCCTATTCAATCCCAACTCAACGCAAACTCAACATTGAACTCAAACCTTAAATGCATATACATTTTACAACCCCCGACTCAACTCCCAAATAAATTTCAACAGAACTTCACCGCTCAATTCCAAATCAACACTCTCGCATAGGTATATGAACTCAACTCAGAACAAGTCAAGCTAACTTCCAATTCAAATCTCAATTCAACTCCCAAACTCAACGCCCTGTCCAATCCAACTCAACCCATAACTAACCCGAAATTAACCCGCAACTGGACCCTTCACTAAAGCTCAACTCAACCCCCAACTCAACTCCTCAACTCAACCCCTCAACTCAACCGCAAACTCAATCAAACTAGGCACCCAACTAAATCATCAAGCCAGCATTTTTAATAAGTTAGCTTGTATATCCATGCTATAAGGCGGCTTTTACGAATGATATTTATCATCATGTAACTATCTTAAAATTATGCCATCGTACCATCATAACATCATGTCTCATAACATCGTGGCATCATACCATCATAACATCATGTCTTCGTGCAATCATACCATCATACGTACCGTCGTACAATAACACCACAATCGTTCCATCATTCCATGATACGATCATACCACTAGGCAATTATACCATTAAACCATTGTACTATCATACATACAACTCAACCTTCGGCTCAACTTCAAACTCAATGCCCAACTCATTCCTCAAACCAGCATATATAAAAAATTGGTCAACTGCTCGCTATATCCTAATCCAAACCTAACTCAATTCCAACTCAACTTCAACTCAACCCGCAAATGTACAGCCGGTTTTGGGTCAATTCGTATGGCAGGTACCCTCTTGATGTACAGGTTTCCAAAATCTTCCTAATTTTCCGCCTTAACCAAAGAAATAGATTGGCGAAAATAAAATTCAAATCGGACAAGCCACTCTCGACAGACGGCGGCACATTTTTTTTTTTTGCTTTATCGAACTCGGTGACTTTTAAAACGTCGAGAAAAGTGGTTTTGGACCATCTTACTCGAAGTAGACAACAGACAATAGGTGTCGCTAAGCAGTCGTAGAAACATCATTTCCATCATCAACTTCGAAGAAAAGTGGTCCAGTGATTCCATTTGCTAAATATGCCCATTAAATAGTGACTTTTTGAGGGTATACAGGTTAATAATACGAGGAATTTCTTCATTCCAGATATGACAATTTTGCTTGTTCTCTGTTCAATAAAAATGGTCTCTTTCTTACTAGTTCTGCTTGGGTTAGTTATATTTAGGACGCGTCTAAATGCAAATTTTCATGCAAAATCCGTCATAAACAGCCATAAGATATGCCCAAATCGTACGATAACGTGGAATTGAAGTTGTCGTGAATATTTTAACTTACAGCAGCAATAATTTCATTTGTGCGTACAATTTTCGGTCTTTCACTTGGGACACGTTTAGTATTGTAGAAAATACCATTTGAAAACGCAACTTTTTAATAAGCGGAATTAAGGGTAAACTACATTTTGGATCGAGACTTGGCTCAGAAAACCTTAGGCCAGAATTTATAGTTGTTGTAACTATTGCTATTATTATAGCAACGATTTTCAAAAATCATTTCAAAATCATGTCTAAAATTCGATAGAAATTTCGAATTTACTTT
This sequence comes from Tipula vernalis, assembly GCA_958295665.1. NCBI lineage: Eukaryota > Metazoa > Arthropoda > Insecta > Diptera > Tipulidae > Tipula > Tipula vernalis. Next base: position 347,853,582 of record OY282559.1, read on the forward strand.
GATGTTTTGGATATTTTGTAGCAATATTTATATTGATGGATTTTGATCACTACAAGCGCTGTTACAATACAAACAAATCTTATAGTGAGGTTTTTAAATGCGAAAAATGTTACTATAACAGTAGTTATATGCTGCGTTCCATTTAACGTGGCAAAGTACACCCAAGTACTTCTGACTGCATGCAGCTACTCTTGCTAAATTTTATGAGTAGTTTGCTTTTCGAATTTATGGCTACTTTGTTACCAGAATATTTAGTACAATAATAATGTTACGTAATTAATAAATTATTTAAGAAATCGAGCCTCAAACATTTTTACAAAAGTAAAACACACGCCCTCTTTTAAGCAAAACCAAATAGTTCAGCACTTAGCAGAAACACTGTGTAGTAAATGTAGTACATATGCCCTAACAGAGATGTCACCATATCGACATATTATAGACACATTTGTTTTGATTGCATAAAACAAGCAAATGTATATTAAGTTGTATATGATGAGATGGCCGAGGTAGTAAGGTGATGGAGTGGAGTGAAGAAGGTCTGGAGCTCGAATCTAAGCAAAACCAACGAATAAACTTGTTTTTAGATGAAAAACTTTGAATTGGGGATAATCCGAGAAGATTAATCGGGATCGAAATCGCAACAAAAAAAAATTTGGTAAAATTCGTGGAAATAAAAAAAAAAATCAAATTTTTGCTTAAATTCGGACTTAGCGAAAAATCGCATACAAATTTTTGTTATTGTAACAGGCGAACAGAAATTGCAAGAAGGTAGAATTGTCAGCAATATGACTTTATTTTGTATGTTCAAGTGTCACATAACTTGAAGTGGCACACTTTGATACAAAATAATGTCACGTTGCTGACAATTATGTTGTTTTTTAAATTCTGTTCGCCTGGTAAAATAACAAAAATTTGTATGCGATTTTTCGCCAAGTCCGAATTTATCAGTATTTAAACGAAAAACTGAGTAAAATTATATAGAGATGAGTGGTTGGGTGGTAATATGAAGGAGTGGTGTGCGAAAGGTTTGGAGTTCGATTCTTCAAACTTCCGACTTTATTTTTTTTTTAAGCAAAAATTCAATTTTTTTTTTATTTCCACGAATTTTACCAAATTTTTTTTTGTTGCGATTTCGATCCCGATTAATCTTCTCGGATTATCCCCAATTCAAAATTTTTCATCTAAAAACAAATTTTTTCGTTGGCTTTGCTTAGATTCGAACTCCAGACCTTCTATCACCTTTCTACCACGGCTATCTCATCATATAAAACTTAATATACATTTGTTTGTTTTATGCAAGCAAAACAAATGTGTCTATAATATGTCGATATGGTGACATCTCTGTTAGGGCATATGTACTATATTTACTACACAGTGTTTCTGCTAAGTGCTGAAATATTTGGTTTTACTTAAAAGAGGGCGTGTGTTTTACTTTTGTAAAAATGTCTGAGGCTCGATTTCTTAAATAATTTATTAATTACGTAACATTATTATTGCATTAAAATAATATGGATTAGTTGTACTAAATATTCTGGTAACGAAGTCGCCATAAATTCGAAAAGCAAACTACTCATAAAATTTAGCAAGAGTACATGCGTGCAGTCAGAAGTACTTGTGTGTAGTTTACCACGTTAAATGGAACGCAGCAAATATTTCAAAATCATGTCTAAAATTCGATAGGAATTTTGAATTTATTTTGGTGTTTTGGATATTTTGTAGCAATATTTATATTGATGGATTTTGATCACTATAAGCGCTGTTGCAATACAAACAAATCTTATAGTGAGGTTTATAAATACGAAAACTGTTACTATAACAGTAGTTATAGTTGTAGTAACAACTATAAATTCGGACCTTACTATTTGACAGCAATAATACCTTATTATGGTTCGAGTCTTGGGTTAAAAACACTTATTTTACTTTTTATATTTACTAAAATAAATTTGAAAATTTTAGTATGCGTATTGTTACGTTTTTGCCTTGTCAATCAAGGTTCGTATCACTGGATTGTGAATAATACAAACTCAATTCAATTTATCACCAACGAATTTATTTATTTCACAAAATTTATTACAACACAGTTTATCAATAAAAATTCACAAAATCACTTTACATAAATTATTCTTAAATTTCACTGATCACTTTTACTTTATTTATCGCACTACAACACTTTTTTAAATCACTTTTTAATTCCTTTTAATCTTTATACTATCGCTTACCAAATATTACTTATTCTTACAACTTTACACTATCGCGTTCCAAATACTAATAATCCAATTCGATCTTGTTCGCCTTTTTATATACACAAACCAAGCTTCTCGAAAGTTCACGACTTTTCCAGTTGGAATAGCGTAGAAACATTACGTAACAATTTTTATCATGGAAAATTCCATTTAGTACAGTAAACATTGAGCTATTAGTTTTACTTATTCTATTGCACACTAGGTGTCACCGTCACAGTATTATTTCTTAGATAGATAAGAACCATCTGTTTTTATAAAAATAAACTAATTTTTGACATTTGCATGTAAATATTGATTTATAATCAAATGCCTACTTTAATAATTTATTTATTGTGTATAAAATATACTTTGTTTATAAATAATGAAAGTGCATGTTTATGAGGCAAACGAACTGATTTCTTCGTTTAATATGACTGCCACCAAAATGTTTATGTTTATCATAACGGCATCGTAATTGCAAACAACGCATATATAATCATAACACAATGCGATTTAAAGGCCGAGAGGAATAGATCATGTTTAAATGTCAAATTTTCTTAAACCGCAAGAGCTACCTACCATCTTTCGAAAAACTCCGAAAGCATAAGCAACTTTCACATAATGCCACTAAGTGTTACTAAATATTTGCTGTCAAAAATTGTATGACATTTTATGTGTGCATTTTGTAAACATAAGGAGAAATATGTTTGTGTTATAAAAGTGATTATTATTAATACGATTAATATTGATTTTGAGAAGTTTTTATTGACGACAGATTCCACCTAGGGGAAATTTTTTGAACTGAGCTAGCTGATAATTTTATGCTTGAAATTGTTGTAAAGAATTCCAATTTTGAACTGTAAATACAATTTTTACTTACCAGATTGCTAATAATTGTAAATAATCCCAATTTTGGATTATAAAAACAATTTTTAACTAACTGAGACACACTATTTGTGAGAAATGTCATTTTGTCGGTTGCCTTATTTTAACTTTTTTCCTCGAGAGGCGCTTTCTCTACTTTTACAATCGTCAATAAACGTCCTTTTGAAAAACGTCAGTAATATTTGTTTGATTGTGTAGTGATATCTAGTGGAAAACGCTCTGTACTTTTTCTTTTATCGTTCTGCCTCTTTCGGAAAACATGATCTATTATTGAAAATGTGAATGTATATCACAACACCGTACAAGTTAGTAACCGAACAATAACATATTCCCGTCAATTAAAAAAACCAAGCAAAAATTAACACCATTTCACCACTGAAAATTGCCTATGCCCAAATATATATGGTATTATAGGCAAATGGTAATGATGATGTTGATTATCGATAAGTAACAATGCTAATACAGGTAATAATAATTGTGAACACCAACTTTTACTTGTTGAAATATTCTGGAAATGGACATGAAATATTCTGGAAAATGGATGGATATCCTTTCTGATTTTAATATTAAATCTCTATTCAACAGAAACGAAAATTTAAATTCTGGAAAATGAAGATTTAATTTCCTTATTCAGAATTTTGTGTTGAATTATTTTGCAAAAGGGGGAATTTACTCCTCTTTCTAGTAATACATTACGTAAAAGAGGCGGGTCTTATTTTGGAAAAATGGAGGAAAATTGTATACAAATATTTTGGAAAGTAGGAAATATTTGGGAAAAGGGGGAATTTACAGCTATTTTACAGTTATTTTATTTTCCGAGAAAAGAAATAACCAAGTTACCTCCCGATTTTCTATATTCTTGAACTTGACCTAAAAATCATTTTAGTAACTGTCAAATTTCACCATTATCGACTAATAAATAACTAAATGCTTAGGCTCCCAAAGCCGCATAGCTTTGAACTTCTTTGCGCAAGGATAATAGGTAGATTCTAAATTAGTAATTTAGCTTCGTATGGGCATATACATAAAAATAACATGTGTTCCGCCAAAAATGTTTGTTGAAGGTATTTTCATACGTTTTATATCTTAGATTACTCTATTATAGGGTGGGATCTAGCCCTCAAAACCCCGTTTTTCCTTTTCCACCATTTTGCGTTACTTACGAATTTGTTTAATTTCTGTTTTCCTATGATTCCCTTTTCGTAATCCTCGGTTTGAATAACAGCTCTTACGCAAACATACTAAGTTGATCACAAACATTCAGAATCGACTTTCGACTAAATAGAAATGAAGTTCCTTCCAATGGTATTGGGAGTTTTGTTAACATGAAACAAATCAGCTAACTCCTAAACAAAGCAATTTTTGCGACTTACTGTAACTTCCTTAACTGCACATTTTTTCGCCTGGAAATTAAGCAAAAATTGTTAAGAGTTATTTCATTTTTTTCTTTTGAGGAGTTTGATAAATCATTGATAAAGCACATCGAAGCTAAACGAAGGTGTTTTAAAACGAAATGGTTGATAGGGACCATTCCAACTTAATCCTAGACTGTTAGGTTTTGCTATATCAAAATGGTACTTAAACCTATCTGCAGTCAAGAATACTGAGAATAACGGTAAATTTATCCTGGTATATACGTAACACAAACATATATCGGGATCTACATCTAGTTGAAATTAGAACAAGATTCTAACGCTTTAGCCAGGGAAATATTAAAAAGACCCAATTACCAAGTGCAAGATATTATTAAGAACTAAGATAGGTTAAGTCTTAATCAAAAGTTTGTACATAATTAGTTTGTAAGAATTGATTATATTTTGTGAGATCTTGTGAGTTTCCTAGATAGGAAACATTTAAGAATAAAGCCTTAGGCAGCTAAAAAAAATATTCATTGAAAGACTGTACATAGCTATTTCTCTTATGGAGCGATATCTAACTCTCGCATTAGAGTTTTGGGCGTTGGGTGCATGTTGTTCGTATCATTCTCGTTTTTTTCGTCTTCACAGCCGATTGGAGGTTTTGCTCGCCGCCATGTAGGCATAGTGCTATTGTCTTATACTTTGTAATAGATTTCATTGGTGTGCGCGAAGGAGGAAGTGGTCTGAGTCGATATTAGCTTCACGTTTGGTTCTGATGCTTTTGAAGCTAGAAAAATGCCTTTTACTATTGAATTATTCCTTTTATTTTTCGCACTGCTATGATTTTATAAATTGCACTATTTACCTTTACTCTATGGAGGTACCTTCACTCTCTCTCCTTCTACTTAAGAAGGTTAAAAAGTGATTCAAGGTTATGCTTAGCAGGTTTCATAAGGATCTGTATGAATGTTCTCTTCCAGAGTTTCTTTATTTCCAATAGATAACGTGTAAAACTCGGTGAACATTTTGGTGTTAACTCCGAAACTGCGACAAGCACATAAGAACTAAAAGGAGGTGTTTGTCTGTTTGTTGATTGTTACGCAGATACTAACTACACAATGGGGGGCTGCCAATTTAATTTTTAGACTAAACTATGCGAGACGCTCTACTACTTACACAAAACTTAGATGAAAAATATAGTGGGGGTGGAGAACGGGGGATTACCAGAAAAAAAATGTTTTGTTAAGATTTTTTTTTTTGTTTAGTTTTACGTATTATTTTCAGCACATCTTAAATAATTACCAATGTACCACAGATGCAGAGAGATTTTGGATTACCTTCAAAATTAAAAAAAAGTAAAAAATCAATTACGATGAAATGATTCATTCGTCTAAAGATCGAAAGTTTGTAAATACAGCATTTTTGTAAAGCATTTCTTAAAAATAACCGAATGACATTGGTGGGAGGTCGCGTATATGTTAAGATTATGTTTCATTTTTTATTTATATACTCGTACATACGTAAATAGTTTTGTGTGAAGAAATTCCTGTTTGTATACTGGTTTCATCGAGTAAACGTTAGCAAAGCATTTTCAAAAAGTGCAAGAAATACAAAATATGAAATGTAAATTATAAACGCGCTATACCAATTAGCGTATATGGTTCGCTATTGCATAAACGATTGATGGAAAATCCCAAAATATCGGTGTTAATTCTTTTACTTTGAGTCATATATCACTTTATTTAAGTATTTAGTGTTCAATCAAAATTAAGCATGTCTACCCCAGATAATTCTTCTCTTAATTGATCTAATCAAATGTATATTAAACTTTTCATCTCGATTAAAGTTAAGTTCATTTGATATTTTCGGGGACAATAATGGTTGAAATAATAACCGTTGAAATGGTTGAAAAAACGAAATAATTGTGGGCTTCAGAGATGATTTAGGGTAACTAATCCGTTAAATCACAGCCGATATGGATATTTAAGATGTTGATCAATAAACCGCAATGAAAATGAGAAAATAATTATAAATAAAAAGGATATACAGGATTTTCAAATAGCGATTCATATACTGGAAAAGTAAAGGTGAGCATCCAAGAAAGGGCATCCAAAGAACAATCAACCAAACATAAAACGACAGAGCCTAGTAAACTGAACAATATTTCAAAATGCTTCGAACTTTATACGTTCGGAGAATGCCAAAGTTAAAATGAGCACGTCTTTGTTTGGGTCAGGGGGCCAGGTTGAAAATTGAATGGCGATTCAAACAAGAAAGTTGAAACCTATATAGAGAAAGGAAGAAAGGGATAGCCCTAGAAAATGCCTTTTGTACATCCATATTTCAAAGCGTATAGAAGTCCATTTTCAGTGATGTTGTGCATACTTCGAGAAGCTTCAGCGAACGTCGTACTACACCAAGTCGATCAAGACAAAAATGTTGTGAGCGTTTCCTAAATATATGTAATTCTCATCACGTGTCACAAACGAAATCAAATATTTAGCTTGCTGAAATTTGAAATCTGGCGATAGCCAAGCCAATGTTTGTAAAATATTGTATAACAACAAGCGGATTTAATGTTTATTCGACGTTACGGCTAATTCACGGTTTTATCTAACGATGACGCATATAAGTGTATTTATAATACTTGTGATTTTAGAGGTTGATCATCATTTGCGTGTCATATTTGGTGTTAACAATAATATCATTATTGTCACAGAATACTGTACAAAACTGAAAGAGCTTTATTGAAAAGCTTCGAAAAGCTTAAACTAATAAATGATTAAATTGTCTTAATTAACACTTTAAGTAATTCGATCGCGGATTCTGAAATTTTATAAAAATCAACATTTTACATCGCAAATTTGCATTACAAACAGTTTGATATTTTGTTGTTGTCAAAATCATAAATGAAATGTGTCAAATTTACTGAAACTTCAAATACTGATGGGATTATGCGTATGAAATTATGGAAGCAATAGCAGTCATAACCACTAATTTGGAAAAAAATCTGATACTAGTAAGTGTTTATACATTAAAGAGATTAATGTGAATGGGTGGTCGAATAATGAAGGGAGCAGATAGCCTTGCACGGATTTAATAGGAATAAGAGTAGTGTGAATTATGTATGGTAAAATGAATGGAAAATTGGTAAAGACTATTTGTATAGAGCGAAAAGGAAAATTTGGCGGAAATATGTGTCGCAAATAACACATAGAACCACAACTAAGGATCTTTGGAATTTGTTTAATAGGTTGAATGGATAGGAAATATGATTATGGGACGAGTTTCTTCGAGTCTTAGATAAATAAAATTCTACCACTCCAGCAACGGACCGTGAAAGTTTTTTTTTTTTTTTACTTTTATTGGCTTGGCTCCGAAAATGACGAGCCATGTTGCCAAAAATCAAATTTTAAAAATTTTTATTTTCTTACATTTTTACGATTTGGATAAATTAATTTTTTTTCCTCTAATTATTTTATTTCTGAAGGAACCGGATAAGCCCTTCCTTACATATTTTGCTAGTAGTTCCTTGTATGGTTGTTTATCTTTAAATTGTTATTCCACTCATTCTAATATAATCATACATTTCCTTATAAACCAAACCACCCTCATTCATTGCTGTTGTTAAATTTCTCGCATTCCGAAGGATGTTGAACTTTGATCTGTATTGACTGAATTTTGGACAGGCCAAAATCAGATGTTCAACATCCTCCACACATCCACACAAAGCACAATCTTTATCCTCACTCAAACGACGTTTCGCATTCGCTCACCTACTTTCTCCACAGATTCATCTGGAACATTCGAAGTACATCTCTTGCATCCTTCCTTTCATACTCCTGAACCCTGTCATTCCCTGTAGCCTTTTTAGATAACATATCGGCTCTTTCATTCCCTTCGATCTGCCTATGTGATAGCACCCATTATATGGTCACGTCATGTTGACAGATATGAACACATTCAAAAATCAAATCAACATACACATTACCTTGTCTTCCACCTCCACATTTCAACAAACACAAACCACTCTGGGAATCTGAAAATATTATTATCTTCCTATTCCCCTCATTCACAGCTAGTATCTGTATAATGAACGCTGAATTGATTGGAATATATGAAGGTATCCATTCATATATTCCAATCAATTCGGCGTTCATTATACAGATACTTTTATCCACTCTAAAACACTTTTCCACATTCGAACTGGGCATGAAAATACCAATGCCTACATCATTATCCATCACACTAGCATCTGTAAAAACGGTATCATGTTCCATGTATTGCCGACTGATTTTCCCTCATTAAGAACGGGTTGCGGACCAGCATTGCCTATACTTAGAAATAGATTCATATTTTCCACTTTGAAGTCTCACTACCATTTCATTCCAAAACTCATTTTTCTTCGTTATCATTTGCACTGTCTCTCACTATGATCCACTCTCTCTTGTAATCGAGAGGTAAATCACCCATTTCAGATCACAGAGTTTGTATTGGAGTTGAATTAATCGCTCCCAGTACCACTCTGGCACAAGCATTCTCTACTTTCATCTATTGACTAAAAGCCCCTTTCGATCCATTTCCATAAACACTAATACCATATCCAAGATTAGAGGTTATAAGGGCCTTTCTTAGCATATCAGTCACACTGGGGTGTGCGCCCATTTAGGTTTACTCATTCGTTTAATCACATTTATACGATCCTCGCAGTTATCTGCCAAAATTTTCATGTGCTTCCCAAAATTCATACGCCTATCAATCCAAATACCCAAATACCTGTACTTGTTCACATGTTCAATTCTATCACTATCCACTCTAATGTTTAGATTTACGTAATTCGTTCTAAAGCTCATGTAAGCACACTTATTAGGATTCACTGTTAAATTTAACATTTTTAGTTTTCCAATAACCCGCTTTTGCGCTTTTTGAGCGCGCCGCATCAATACTTCTTCCTTTCCCTATTATAACAAAATCATCTGCAAATTGCAAAACAATTTGATTTTCTGTATTGATGCGGTGTATATCTCTGGTATATATATAGGTTGAAAAGAGCTGGCGATATTTTGCTTCCTTGCGGAAGTCCAATATTCGCCACGCCCTCCAACCTATACCCACTTCCATGCAAAACAATTTTTCTTTCACTCATAAATTCTTTTATCCACATACATACCTTCCGTGAAAATCCAAAATTCGAAAGAATTTGTTGTAATTTCCACGGAACCACATAATCATAGGCTCTCTGAATGTCCAAAAATACCGCAACTACCTTCATATTATCTTTCCTTACTTCCCACACAAACTTTTCCACACACTCGATTGCAGAGTGGTTCTTTCGAAATCCGAATGTTTGCTGGCAACAAATTATTTTCATTCATAAAAGCTTCCATTCCTACTTTCATCATTCCATTTAAAATTTTAATAAATACTGTGACGGCGACACCTAGTGTGTAATAGAATAAGTAAAACTAATAGCTCGATGTTTTACTGTACTAAATGGAATTTTCCATGATAAAAATTGTTACGTAATGTTTCTACACTAGAAGAATCATGAGCTTTCGAGAAGTTTGGTTTGTGTATATAACAAGGCGAACAAGATCGAATTGGATTATTAGTACTTGGAATGCGACAGAGTAAACTCGTAAGATTATTATTAGTAATATTTGGTAAGCGATAGAGTAAAGATTAAAAAGGAATTAAAAAAGTGAATTAAAAAGTGTTTTTGTGGAAATAAAAATTATAAGTGTACAGTAAAAATTTGGGAATAATTTATATAAAGTGATTTTGTGAATTTTTATTAATAAACTGTGTTTTAATAATTTTTGTGTGAAATAAATAAATTCGTTGGTGATAAATTAAATTGATTTTGTATTATTCACAATCCAGTGATACGAACCTTAATTGACAAGGCAAAAACGTAACAACATTCAACATACATATGCCGCGATAATTTGATGCCACATTTGGATCTCTATCCCGTTTAGGGATGGGAACCACCCTGCTCTCTTTCCATTTGTCCGGTATTTTTGAACCCATCCACACTTTGTTGAGTATCTTCAGCAAATTATGTTTTGCTGAGTCACTAAACAACCGAATCATTTTATAACTTACTCGGTTCGTCCCTGGAGTAGTAGATTTTGATCTATCTAACACTCTCAGGAACTCTCCCCATTCATACTTATACAATCCATTCTTTCATTTCTACTCATTCTATCTACTTCATTTGTTACATTCCAAATCATTGCTTACATTCAATACCATTCTTATAAATTCTTCACCTTTTTGTCTATTCTCACATACCACATTGCTCACATTAAAATATTTACCATTCACCCTATTAAATAAACTCCATACATCCTTAGTTGTGGTTCTATGTGTCATTTGGGACACATATTTCCGCCAACTTTTCCTTTTTGCTCTGCGAATAGCCTTTTTCAATTTTCCATTCATTTTACCATACATAATCTTATTCTCACTACTCCTATTCCTATTAAATTCACGCAAGGCTATTCGCTTCCTTTCATACCAGAATTTAACTTCATTGTTCCAACAACCATTCACATTAATCTCTTTCATATCCACAATTTTTGTACACAGTTCATTTACCCGTTCAATTTCACTATCTAACTGGCTTTGATTTATTTCATTTTCTCCGAGAATCTCATTCACCTGATTCGCTTATTTCCTGTTATTCATTAATTCACGTTTTTTCTTAAACACTCGATTATCATTCATGATCATTTTGATCATGAAATGATCACCAGCCAAATTCTCTTCTTCAACATTCCAAGTGACCCGGCAGGCCAGTTCAATAGTTGTCATAGACAAATCTCTTGCGCTGGCCGTGCCTCCCACATTCGTCATTTTAGTTGGCCTTTCATCATTCAAGAGCACCATATCGGAGTCTTGAATCAGGTCGGCCAACTGTTTTCCTCTCGCGCAATTGTCAAAACAACCCCACATTCTCGCATGGGCATTCATATCTCCACATACAATCAGGTCACTTTTATCTGTCATCTTTTTTCCTGTCACGCTCACTAGTAACATATCTCTTTCCAAATTCATCGTTGAGGCGGCAATTGCTTCAATCACCTCAAAAGCGGGTAACTGTATCTCTTGAAGAGTTATATTTGTGGCGTACATTATTGCCACTCCACCATAACCATCGCTTCTTGGTTTGGAAAGAAATATGTACCATTATGGAAGTAGTAGCAGCCATAAGCACTAATTTGGAAAGAAATCTCATACTATTAAGTGTTTATGTAAGGACGGTATTAAAAGTGTGGACATTAAAGAGATTAATGTGAATGGGTGGTCGAATAATGAAGGGAGCAGATAGCCTTGCGCGAATTTAATAGGAATAAGAGTATAGTGTGAATTATGTATGGAAAACTGAATGAAAAATTGAAAAAGACTTCGTATAGAGCGAAAAGGAAAATTTGGTGGAAATATGTGTCGCAAATAACACATAGAACCACAGCTAAGGATCTATGGAATTAAATACCAGTCCAGGAACGAACCGTGAAAGTAACTAGTACTTATACGTAGTAATGATTTAGTTGTTGAGTGAATCAGCACAACATAATTTGCTTGAGACACTCAACAAAGTGTGGATGAGTTCAAAAATACCAGATAAATGGAAAGAGAGCAGAGTGGCCCCCATTCATAAACGACATAGAGGAGAGATGTCATGAAAGACTGAATGGAAGTTTCTATGAACGAAAATAATTTGTTGTCATGTTCTTATGGGATGTAAGAAAGGATAATATGAAGTATTTTTGGACATTGAGAGGGCTTATGATTATGTGGTTTCGTGGAAATTACAACAAATTCTTTCGAATTTACATATAGGAATAAAAGATTTTATGAGTGAAAAAAAAAATTGATTTTGAATGGAAGTGGGCTTAGGTTGGAGGGAGAGGCGAAAATTGGGCTTTCGCAAGTCAGTAAAATATCGCCAGCTCTTTTCAACCTATACACCAGCGTGATACACGGCTTCAATCCAGAAAATGCAGACAGTTTTGTAATAAAGGAAGAAGTATTGATGTGTTGGCTCAAACAGCGCTAAAGAGGGTGGATGAAGTAATCGAAAAAATTAAAATGTTAAATTTAAGAGACAATCTTAGTAAGTACCTATGCTTATATGAGTTTTGGATAGGCGAAAGAATTTTGGGAAACACATGAAAATTTTGGCAGATAAATGCAAGGAGCAAATCTAAATAGGGCGCTTACCCCAGTATGACCGATATGTTAAGAAAAGCCCTTATATCCTCCAAAATTGAATTTGGTATTAGTGTTTATTGGAATGGTTCGAAAGGGGATTTTAGCCAATTGATGATGGTAAAGAATGCGTGTACGAGAGGCAATTAATTCAAGCCGAATATTTACTCTGTGGTCTAAAATGGGGGATTCACCCGTCGATTACAAGAGAGAGTGGATCACAATGAGGGGGACGGTGCGGAGTTTTGAAAATATGGACCTATTTCTAAGTACAGGCAATGCTGGTCCACAACCTATTCCTAATAGTCTTGCTGCATGAATATGGGGAAATTTACCAATATTTGCAACATGATCGTTTATACAGATGCTGTGAATAATAATGGTGTAGGTTTTGGTATTTTTATGCCTATTACGAATGAAAAGTGTTTTAGTGTGGAACGCCGGCGGTGAATTAAGGGAATAGGAAGGTAGAAATTTTGCCGATTCCCAGAGTGATTTATGTTTGCTAAAATATGGAAGTGGAAGGGAAGGCAATGTATTTGTGGATATGAAAATTTTAACGAAAGGAAAGAAATACAGATAACCCTGTTTTACTACTTTGAGAATTCCTTTCTATAAGAAACTCAAAGGAGATACACAAATCTTGTGAACGATCGAGAGAATCAGGCTGAATCACGATAGTTGGAAACAATGCTTGTGGAAACGTCGATTGCGAGTTGTGTGGAGTGTGGAGGATATTGAACATCTGATATTGTTAGAATGGGTGGAATAAAAATTTGACAGCGAAAGAATTAATAAATACCAAATATGTAAGGGAAGAATCCTGTTCCTTCCTTTTGATTATATGAATAAAATTGAATATAAATAAAATGGAATTCTAAACATTGTAAATAGGAGAAATGAAAAATTGAATTTTGGCAACATGGCTCATTGTTTAAGAAACCAAGCTTAAATAAAAGAAAAAGAAAACTAATTGGTGTTAACAAAAAATCATTTGCGCTAGGTAACACTGTAGAAAACTGTATGAGTTTTACAGAAAAGTTTTGAAAAAGCTTAAAGCAATAAATGATTAAATTGTCTTTATTATCACTTTAAGTAATTCGATTTTGGATTCTGGCATTATATAAAAATCACCACATCGCAAATTTGCAATAAAAACAGTTTGATTCATATATTTGTGATTCTAGAAGTTGAGCATCATTTTCATTCACACCAAATCGGAATTTAAATTACATTACACAATGATTGAAAAATTTTGCGAATTTTTTTAAATATAGAATTTCAAATATAGCATATCGTCGTCTTAGGATTATTCTTGTCTATGTCCAATTTTTGATCAAATTGAGTTATATATGGAGCTAGGGTAAAACGATCACGAAGAATTCAAATTTCCTATCGAAATTTGGCTATCTGCAACCTTTTCGCAGATTTTTTTTTTAAATTCATCTATGCCCTATAATTTTTTCGTTTGTTATACTTTGTTTTGTCTCTATCCTTGAAATCCGGCTTGTTTGTCTATCTCCATAGAAAACCTGTGTAAAAATTGTGGTTTGATTCTTTTTGGTATGATTTTGTCTATATCCGTGCTATATCATTCTACGTTCGTCTCGCGTAAATATAGCGGAAAGTTTCGATAGTGAATTATTTCCTAAAACATTCCTAAATTTTAAAAATATTTTAGTGTATTAGTAAAGCAATCAATTAATGGTAAATCAGAGATAAGAATACACTGTTAAATTATAAATACTATTAACTGCAAAACAATGTCTAGAAATAAAACTATGAACAAAATGTAAACCATTGCCCATTCATGACTTTGCAATTAGTAGAGACATTCTCTTGGAGCTGAAAGGGTTACATGTGACGAAAATCATCCCAAGCCTAAATTGAACAGCGAACGTTCAATATTAAAATTTACTAAACCACCTTCGGTAGTTTGTCCGGAAATGAAACTACTAATAAAATGTAGGTCATGGTCCATTCTTGACTTATGTATGTATTTTGCTCTTAGTTTCATTACCGGACAAGGTACTGAAAATGATTTAGTAAATTCAAATATTGAACGTTAGCCGTTCAATTTAAACTTTGGGTGATTTTTGTCATATCTAACCCTCATAGCTCCAAGAGAATGTCCCCAATATTTGCTTAAGGTAAGAATGGACCACATGACCTACATTTTGTTCTTAGTTTAGTTTCCGGACAAGGTTCCTAAGATGGTTTAGTAAATTCAAATATTGAACGTTAGTCGTTCAATTTAAACTTTGGGTGATTATCGTCATATCTAACCCTCATAGCCATAGTTAAGAATGGTCGACATTTTCTTCTTAGTTTCATTACCGGACAAGTGACTCAAGATGGTTTATTAATTTTAAACATGGAAGATTAGTCGTTCAATTTAATCTTGGGCTGATTTCCGTCATGACCATTTTAGCTTCAATAAAATTTCTCCAGTATTTACATAAGTCAACTATGGATCACGGTCTACATTTAGTAATTAGTCTTATTTCCGGATAATGTACTGAAGATGGTTTAGTAATATAATTATTGAACAGTATTATTTCAATCTAATGAATTTAATTTTATTTACTTTTTTATTTTATTTATTGGATTTTATTATGTTTTAATTTTATAATTTTGTTTTATATTATATTGTTTCTACTTTAACATTGGTTGATGGTCAACATACTAAATTATTTTTCGTTTCGAATTACGTAGATATAGATAAATTATTGTTGATATAGAAAAGCCGTTCAAAAAAATGCGTACCAAAATTGGACATAGACAAAAGTGGTAAATTTAAATCATAAATAATTAAAATACTACTTGAGTTTGAAGTGCGAAACTTTGCGATTAAGCTCTGGAGTAACATTACCTACATGAAAACTCAAAATAAATAGAGAAATCACTCAGAAACGCCTTTAATTCTTTGGTTGAACTTCAAATGCCGTTTTCTCCTATATAGACAAAACGGACATAGACAAGAATAATCCTAAGGCGACGATATGTAAATTCGTCTGACTTCTTTCTATCTCTCTTCCTTGATTTGCAAGAGGAAAGGCTGCCCTTAAAACTAGTCTATTTCTGAAAAAAGCCAATTAAAAACCAAAATCAATTCAACTGCTCGATGTATCCTGAGTATTACAACAGGAGTACCCTGAGTATTGTAGTGTTTTACAATTTTTACAATCAGAATTTGTCTATGATTTGAACTTCTCTATACACTGAGATTGCAGTCTTATTCTAAGTGATAAACCGCGGCGTCAAATATAAAGATCCCCGATATTTCACCAAGACGTCATACAAAAAACAAATGAATTTGGTTATGACATGACATTTTTAAAAATCGCTGCTGGTTGTTTACCTTTACAGATTATTCCCGGTTTGGAAAACCGCATAATTAATTTAATATATTTATAGATATAAACACACAAATATTTAATCCCAAAATTGCGGTTCAGAACGTTATTTATATACCAATAATAATACTCGAAAAACTAATTAGATAAAATCTTGCCAATATATACAAAACCAAACCTCAAACTAAATGTGAATTCCCTTCCTAGCGTAAAATCCATGCCAAATATTAGTTTTGCTCGATTTCAAAACCAGTCAGGTGTTCAGTTTTACAGTTGCTATTAGAACATTCTAAATTAAAAAATTTATTATGTATTTCTATATACAAAAAACCGCACTAATTAATCAATAATAAATATTTCGTTCAAAAGTTAAACACAAAACGGAATAAATGTTATAAAAATTATAAATAAAAGTTGAATTTTGACTGTGTATTTTCTATAGTTACGAGAATTGATCGAGGTCCCCTAAAATAATTGGAAAATACGCTTACTTCCCCATTCATATTCAAATTAATAATTTCGAATTTTGGTACAGCATTTCTTAGAACCATCCATATAAATAGGTAAAAAGACTTGGTTTGACGCCAATTTTATGTACACGCACAAAATCAACGAACTGTCACTATCCTCTGATGTGATGTATATGATTAACACCCTCAATGTTATATTAATAATACAACGGTAATTTTGATTTATTGACGTAATTAAAAATTATCGATAATATTGTTTAACATTCAAATTCCCCCTCAAAAAAAAATTATTTATAATTTCTTGTACATACAATCAAATCAATCAATAAAATATTTTAATAAACATTTACATTTTGCAACATTCTCTACGTCTTGTACTCGTACCTCTCTGTATACATATAAGTACGAGTACAATAATGACGATGGCTGTACACCACAAGAACAATACACTCTTAATATACAAAAGACCGCGATAATTCTCGTGAATTTTGAAGGTGAAATACTCGGTAAGATTATTTTGAAATCTGGAGTTTTTACATTTCAAAAATGCCATTGCAAAAATTAATTTTTTAACTTTTGTATTTAACCAACAATGCAAACGTATAAATCAAAATATAAATTGTGACGAATGGAAATTTTTTGCTCTGTACAAACTTTTAGTAGAGCTTTTTGTTTTGATATAATCAGCATTTAGGGGATATTTTTTTATATTTTAATTTATCATGTTCGCTACCAGTGATTTGAATTTTACGAAAAAATTCATTTTCTTATAAGAACATAAACATCGGTTTCTAATTTATGCTAATTTTAGCTGAATGAAAAAAAATGTAAGAAAAACTCTCGCCGTCTAAACTCAAAGAGAAGTTACACAGCTTCATACATTGGAATTGAAAGTAATTTGGCTAACCGGAATTCTTTCTACTGATGGGAACCCAAGAGCTTTAGCAATCGAAAGGCATACGACTTACAGAGACGACTGGTCCATGCATGCAAAGAAATTCAGATCCTTTGGCAAACCATACCCAATCATAAATCACCCTCATTATTCTTAGCTCTTTCTCTACATCTGCATCAATTTGCAATTATAATAATCACCAACAACTTTTAGGCAACAAACATTTTTCGTGCATATTTTTTACATCGCACTACCACATGCAAAATTTTTATTCATTGTTTAAATCGAGAAAAAAGCAATTTGAGTTGTGCATGCAAGCGACCGGAGAAAATGATACTACACCTAGAGCTATTCAAGAGTTGATTACGCTTCCTTTTGTAATGTCGGCTTATTCGGTTTTTTTGAGAAATTTAGCAACGATTAACTTGGTACTATTAACAATTCAAAATTTTAGAGTACAAGAATAAAAACGGTTTTCCACTCAAAAAGAAATGCATATTCCAAAAGGGGCTGAACAAAATTCCTGGTGGCCTTACACCAAACCACAGAATGTCAACACATTCATCTCACGTCACCCAACTGAAACTCTTGCAAATTTCCAGAAAGCTTAGAACTATTTTGAATAAATTTAGAATTTTACATCATGATCAAGAAATCATATCTCGAAATCTTCTCATAATCTCGAAACAAATAATAAAATCTCGAAAAATGTCTATTACATATAATAATCAACACCAAACCAATCTCAAATAAGCTTCAACGCATCCAGAAATCCAATAAAATAGTTCTCTTTGCGGGATTTACTTTTAGTACTAGTACTAAATCTAGTAAACATATCAAAAATTGAAATAATTTGTCATGTTTTGTCAATTTTTTCATGATTTGTCAATGAGCTCATGCATTTGAAGCGACCATTTTGTGCTCTATAGAATAATAAACGAGTTTTATGCCCTTATTATAATCGTAAAATTTCCGATTAGTACTAAAATGGTATTCCCAAAATGTAACTAGAGTCTATAAACGTAATTATGCTCTATAAGTTTACAGCGACAAATTTGTTGACGTAAACCTGCATATCTTGATTTTAAGAGCCCATAATTAGGCAGCCGGGCAATTTTTCGACACGATTTTTTCAGGAACTACTAAACAAATCTTCTATTGGGATTTCTATGTATTCTTATTCTGAAATGTTCAAATAGTTGTGGGATTATGATGTTGTGGGTATTCTGAGATGTTCAAATAGTTGTGGGATTTCTTACCAATCATGTTAATAGTGTATGGGACGCCTTAATACGTCCGAATGGCTTGCCACTGACATCAGTCTAATCCTTTATATTCTCTACTAAATTTTAAGTTAATAATTTGCAAATGCCCGACCAACTGCTTGATCAACCCATTTATTGTTTATGGAAGTGAAAGTTGTTGCTATACTGAATGAGTCTATAAAAGATGACAACGGCTCATGACTTTCGAGGAAGAACCTGATGTGTGATTGCTCAAAACTCGGCAATGGTTGGGAATACCGAATTTTCTGAATGACATGTTATGATTTATTTTATGACATCACTTTTTATCAAAGGCTATTATTTTTCTTACAGTGGAGAATTTCTTACAATTTGTGAATACCAGTTTTTAGTACTCTGTAACTTTTGTTCTATAAACAGTTTCTGTAAAGTTACAGCTACAGAATTTTTACATTTTATGAATTGGGGCTTTAGTTTGACAAGTAATGTTTCGAACTTACTGCATGATCCCGTACAGCAATTCCATTTAACTGAACAAAGAAGAATAAGGAAAGAGTTGTCGGACTAAAATTCCTATCTATAGAGTTTTAGAATAATTGTTTGTAAATTTTATTGAATAAAAAACAAAATTTTACTAATAAATATTTAATTTTATTCATTTATTGCACACATTGGTGTTTTTGGGTGTGTAACGAAATCCCGGTTCTCAAAATCCTGATTTGTCAAAATCCTGTTTTTTGTTAATCCTGATTTTCCAAATCCCGGTTCTTCAAAATCCCGGTTTTTAAAATTCCGGTTCTGCAAAAATAAAAATCCCGGTTTTCAGAAAATCCTGATTTTTATTTTTATTTTACCCGCACTATGAAATCCCGTTTTCCTCCACCAGAATTTTGAAAACGGGGATTTTGAAAACCGGTATTTTTTAGTACACCCGGTGTTTTTCTTACATTTACTGGCGGCATTTCTATTGAAGCTGCGTACATGATACACATTTCTGGTGAAAAACTGTGCACCACGAAGTTAGCTGTATGAGTTGAATTATTTCCAACTAGAACAAAAAGTTCACCAGGGTAACCAAATTTAACTAAAAATTTTACTATTTTGCTAATTTCCTGGTGTACATTTTTTCACCAGAATTGGAGCATGTACGCGTATATATATATAAACACGTTTTTACATGCAAAAAGAGAATAAAAATGCGAAATTAGCCTAAAACAACCGCGTTTATTCCTAGATATTTTCCAAAAACCAATAAGGACAATTATATAAATTTATTGGATCAAATGACACTACTTTCGTTGATGTGGAATCCTTAAAACGTAGTTATTTGAACTTACACATATTTTTACATGCAGGAAGAGAACACAAAATACGAAATTGAGCCAAAACAACCCCAAAAAATTTCTAGATATAATCCAAAATCCATTAATGATAATTTTATACATTTAATTCAGCAAATGATGCACAATTCGTTGATATTTAGTCCTTAAAAATTAAAGTAAACACGTTTTTACATGCAAAAAGAGAATAAAAATGCGAAATTAGCCTAAAACAACCGCGTTTATTCCTAGATATTTTCCAAAAACCAATAAGGACAATTATATAAATTTATTGGATCAAATGACACTACTTTCGTTGATGTGGAATCCTTAAAACGTAGTTATTTGAACTTACACATATTTTTACATGCAGGAAGAGAACACAAAATACGAAATTGAGCCAAAACAACCCCAAAAAATTTCTAGATATAATCCAAAATCCATTAATGATAATTTTATACATTTAATTCAGCAAATGATGCACAAGTCGTTGATATATAGTCCTTAAAAATTAAAGTAAACACGTTTTTACATGCAAAAAGAGAATAAAAATGCGAAATTAGCCTAAAACAACCGCGTTTATTCCTAGATATTTTCCAAAAACCAATAAGGACAATTATATAAATTTATTGGATCAAATAACACTACTTTCGTTGATGTGGAATCCTTAAAACGTAGTTATTTGAACTTACACATATTTTTAATGCAGGAAGAGAACACAAAATACGAAATTGAGCCAAAACAACCCCAAAAAATTTCTAGATATAATCCAAAATTCATTAATGATAATTTTATACATTTAATTCATCAAATGATGCTCAATTCGTTGATATATAGTTCTTAAAAATTAAAGTAAACACGTTTTTACATGCAAAAAGAGAATAAAAATGCGAAATTAGCCTAAAACAACCGCGTTTATTCCTAGATATTTTCCAAAAACCAATAAGGACAATTATATAAATTTATTGGATCAAATGACACTACTTTCGTTGATGTGGAATCCGTAAAACGTAGTTATTTGAACTTACACATATTTTTACATGCAGGAAGAGAACACAAAATACGAAATTGAGCCAAAACAACCCCAAAGAATTTCTAGATATAATCCAAAATCCGTTAATGATAATTTTATACATTTAATTCATCAAATGATGCTCAATTCGTTGATATATAGTCCTTAAAAATTAAAGTAAACACGTGTTTACATGCAAAAAGAGAATAAAAATGCAAAATTAGCCTAAAACAACCGCGTTTATTCCTAGATATTTTCCAAAAACCAATAAGGACAATTATATAAATTTATTGGATCAAATGACACTACTTTCGTTGATGTGGAATCCTTAAAACGTAGTTATTTGAACTTACAAATATTTTTACATGCAGAAAGAGAACACAAAATACGAAATTGAGCCAAAACAACCCCAAAAAATTTCTAGATATAATCCAAAATCCATTAATGATAATTTTATACATTTAATTCATCAAATGATGCACAATTCGTTGATATATAGTCCTTAAAAATTAAAGTAAACACGTTTTTACATGCAAAAAGAGAAAAATGCGAAATTAGCCTAAAACAACCGCGTTTATTCCTAGATATTTTCCAAAAACCAATAAGGACAATTATATAAATTTATTGGATCAAATGACACTACTTTCGTTGATGTGGAATCCTTAAAACGTAGTTATTTGAACTTACACATATTTTTACATGCAGGAAGAGAACACAAAATACGAAATTGAGCCAAAACAACCCCAAAAAATTTCTAGATATAATCCAAAATCCATTAATGATAATTTTATACATTTAATTCATCAAATGATGCTCAATTCGTTGATATATAGTCCTTAAAAATTAAAGTAAACACGTTTTTACATGCAAAAAGAGAATAAAAATGCGAAATTAGCCTAAAACAACCGCGTTTATTCCTAGATATTTTCCAAAAACCAATAAGGACAATTATATAAATTTATTGGATCAAATGACACTACTTTCGTTGATGTGGAATCCTGAAAACGTAGTTATTTGAACTTACAAATATTTTTACATGCAGAAAGAGAACACAAAATACGAAATTGAGCCAAAACAACCCCAAAAAATTTCTAGATATAATCCAAAATCCATTAATGATAATTTTATACATTTAATTCATCAAATGATGCACAATTCGTTGATATATAGTCCTTAAAAATTAAAGTAAACACGTTTTTACATGCAAAAAGAGAAAAATGCGAAATTAGCCTAAAACAACCGCGTTTATTCCTAGATATTTTCCAAAAACCAATAAGGACAATTATATAAATTTATTGGATCAAATGACACTACTTTCGTTGATGTGGAATCCTTAAAACGTAGTTATTTGAACTTACACATATTTTTACATGCAGGAAGAGAACACAAAATACGAAATTGAGCCAAAACAACCCCAAAAAATTTCTAGATATAATCCAAAATCCATTAATGATAATTTTATACATTTAATTCATCAAATGATGCTCAATTCGTTGATATATAGTCCTTAAAAATTAAAGTAAACACGTTTTTACATGCAAAAAGAGAATAAAAATGCGAAATTAGCCTAAAACAACCGCGTTTATTCCTAGATATTTTCCAAAAAACCAATAAGGACAATTATATAAATTTATTGGATCAAATGACACTACTTTCGTTGATGTGGAATCCTGAAAACGTAGTTATTTGAACTTACAAATATTTTTACATGCAGAAAGAGAACACAAAATACGAAATTGAGCCAAAACAACCCCAAAAAATTTCTAGATATAATCCAAAATCCATTAATGATAATTTTATACATTTAATTCATCAAATGATGCTCAATTCGTTGATATATAGTCCTTAAAAATTAAAGTAAACACGTGTTTACATGCAAA
This sequence comes from Tipula vernalis, assembly GCA_958295665.1. Taxonomy (NCBI): domain Eukaryota; kingdom Metazoa; phylum Arthropoda; class Insecta; order Diptera; family Tipulidae; genus Tipula; species Tipula vernalis. The sequence goes on from OY282559.1 coordinate 347,876,440, forward strand.
AAGAGAATAAAAATGCAAAATTAGCCTAAAACAACCGCGTTTATTCCTAGATATTTTCCAAAAACCAATAAGGACAATTATATAAATTTATTGGATCAAATGACACTACTTTCGTTGATGTGGAATCCTTAAAACGTAGTTATTTGAACTTACAAATATTTTTACATGCAGAAAGAGAACACAAAATACGAAATTGAGCCAAAACAACCCCAAAAAATTTCTAGATATAATCCAAAATCCATTAATGATAATTTTATACATTTAATTCATCAAATGATGCACAATTCGTTGATATATAGTCCTTAAAAATTAAAGTAAACACGTTTTTACATGCAAAAAGAGAAAAATGCGAAATTAGCCTAAAACAACCGCGTTTATTCCTAGATATTTTCCAAAAACCAATAAGGACAATTATATAAATTTATTGGATCAAATGACACTACTTTCGTTGATTTGGAATCCTTAAAACGTAGTTATTTGAACTTACACATATTTTTACATGCAGGAAGAGAACACAAAATACGAAATTGAGCCAAAACAACCCCAAAGAATTTCTAGATATAATTCAAAATCCATTAATGATAATTTTATACATTTAATTCATCAAATGATGCACAATTCGTTGATATATAGTCCTTAAAAATTAAAGTAAACACGTTTTTACATGCAAAAAGAGAATAAAAATGCGAAATTAGCCTAAAACAACCGCGTTTATTCCTAGATATTTTCCAAAAACCAATAAGAACAATTATATAAATTTATTGGATCAAATGACACTACTTTCGTTGATGTGGAATCCTTAAAACGTAGTTATTTGAACTTACACATATTTTTACATGCAGGAAGAGAACACAAAATATGAAATTGAGCCAAAACAACCCCAAAAAATTTCTAGATATAATCCAAAATTCATTAATGATAATTTTATACATTTAATTCATCAAATGATGCACAATTCGTTGATATATAGTCCTTAAAAATTAAAGTAAACACGTTTTTACATGCAAAAAGAGAATAAAAATGCGAAATTAGCCTAAAACAACCGCGTTTATTCCTAGATATTTTCCAAAAACCAATAAGGACAATTATATAAATTTATTGGATCAAATGACACTACTTTCGTTGATGTGGAATCCTTAAAACGTAGTTATTTGAACTTACACATATTTTTACATGCAGGAAGAGAACACAAAATACTTGGATTGGCCGTGACGGATGAGTGGTCTGGAACGTTGCTATTATCGGGTTACCAGATGAGTTCAGACCGATGATTATGGGCATTGAGGCTTCCTGTATTAAGATTTCTTCCGATTCAATTAAAAATTATATATTTATTTATTTATTTATTTATTTTATACACAAAAAATTTTTAAGATCCGTACCAAATACATCCGTACAGTCCATTTTGAGCATAAGAGCTCATTATAATGGAGTATATATGGAAAATATATGGTACTCTAAACTTTTTCTCCCAATTTTATCTGGATGCCCTCTGCATTTTTCTCCGCTTTTCATCCCTTCGATAATTCAGCTACTCCTCGTATTACAGTTTTCGCATTATTGTCATAATGAACTGTCATAAATTTATATTGCAAGATGTCAATAGTGAATCCATGACAAATAATGCAGCATTGGTTACGAAGAAAGTTAAATTAAAAAGTCAGGACAAGAAGTTCATTCCATGTTACAATCGTAACAAACTTGGTCACTATGCGTCTAACTGTCCAGAGAAAAGGCCTACAAAGCCTCAGAATGAAAAAACTTTGTTTGCATAGTTTCTGAGTACAACCGCTAAATCATCGGAGTGGTATATTGATTCAGGAGCTTCAGCCCATATCACATCGCACGGGGATTGGTCCAAAGGAACCACAGAGCCGCCACCGAATAACGAGGTCATGACTGCGAATGATTCTCGTCTGACTGTCAGTAATGTTGGTGACATTCAGCTGGAGGCCGGTGATGGAAGTGTTGTCAACGTAAATAAAGTGATGTTTGTTCCAGATTTGTTTGCAAACCTTTTATCCGTCAGCCAAATAGTAAAAAACGGTATAAAGGTAGTATTTGACAACAGTGGGTGTAATGTGTATGATCAATACAACAAAGTAGTCATCACAGCAAAACATGAAAATAGTATGTTTATATTTAATCGGCCGAGTGACAGTTTGGCCCTGATATCCAGTACTGGGACATCTAATTCTGATGAAATATTATGGCATCGGCGAATGGGACATTTAAATTTCAACAGTTTGATGAAGTTGAAATCAGAACGTGCAGTAGGTGTTAATTTTAATCAAACCAACCACGACGGATGTTCAATTTGTTTAAAGGGTAAACAAACACGACTCCCATTTAAAGGGAGGTGCGCGTTACTTTATGTTGGTCGTCGACGATTTCACAAGACGCGTTTTTGGCTACATACTTGAGTCAAAAACAGAAGTTGTAAATATTTTGTGATATTTAAAAATTTTGTTGAGAACCAGACTGGAAGGATGATAAAAGCTTTACGTACCGATAATGGCAGTGAATATTGCAATGAGCAATTTTTGAAAATCATACGGACGTCGGGTATTCTGCATCAATTAACAGCACCGTATATACGCCAGAACAGAATGAAGTTGCAGAACGCATGAACCGAACTATAGTAGAACGTGCGCGATGCATGATGTTTGAGCAGAAGCAGTGCCTACCGCGGCGTATACAATTAATCGTTCATCGTGTAGAGTCATTAATGGAATGACACCAAAAGAAGCGTGGTCGGGGAGAAACCGAATTTGTCGCATTTCCGAGTGTTCGGTTGTGTATGTTGGGTACATATCCCAAAACAGAAACGGAAAAAATTTGACGCAAAGTCGAAGATGGGAATCTTCATTGGTTATAGCGAAGTATCGAAAGCCTACAGGGTGTATGACCCCGATACAAAGCAGATTACAGTTAGTCGTGATGTAGTTTTTCACGAGAACCAGCATAACATGCTAAACATAAGAACAGATACTGTCAGAATCAGTCAGTTCCTCTTATTTAGATATTTTCCCGAAAGCATCGATAATCGATAATGATGACATCGGAGATTTGTCACAGACCACAACCAATGATCCAGATCAGAATGACAACTCTGCATCATCTGATGAAGTGACCAACGACGATACATTTTACACGACCAGTGAACAAGAAACTGAGAATGAAACTCTTCAAGTAATGGCTGATGACTATGTGCTTCCTGAAACAGTCTAGATTAATATAAATGAAGGCGAAGCTAAGCGTTCTTCTAGACAGCCTAAGCCAGTAAACTGGAATGACTATATGACTTACAACGTGCATTCAATTGAAATGAATGATCCAGTCTCTGTCAGCCAAGCGTTGAATCGAGCCGATAGTGAGAAATGAAAAGAGGCCATGTGTAATGAATATAGTTCGCAATTGGACAGCACTTGGAGTTTTGTTGATCTTCCACCGAATCGAAAGCCGATAAACTGTAAATGGGTTTTCAAAACCAAGAGGGCCGCAACTGGAAAGATCATAAGGTATAAGGCGTGACTGGTAATCAAGGGTTGTTGTCAAGAGAAGGGCATTGATTACGTAGAAACTTATGCCCCAGTAGTCAGGTATAGCTCGATTAGGACGTTAATTGCAAGTGCCGTGAAATATGATCTTGATATAAAGATCAATTGGATGCAGTGACGGCATTTCTACAAGGAGATCTCGATGAGGAGATCTACATGACGCCTCCGGAAGGTTATGCTAAAGGCAACAAAGTGTGTAGTCTTACAAATTATCGTATGGCTTAAAACAGGCAAGCCGAATTTGGAATATAAAGTTGAACAAAGAATTGTTAAAGTCTGGTTTAGCCAAATCCAAAGTCGATCCGTGCATCTATTACCAAGTTAGTGGAAGTAAAATAATATTGGTTGCCGTTTATGTGGATGATCTGATAATATTCACGAATGACAAAGAAATGAAAAGGAACCCCAAAGAAAACCTGATGTCAACATTCAAGATTAAAGATTTGGGTGAAGCGCGTTATGTATTAGGTCTACAAATAACACGAGATCGCAATATATCAACGAGATGTTATCACGTTATAATATGGCGGATTGTCAGCGGAATTTTGCCCAAATACAAAAAGGGAACGGGATGAAATGACTGAAGTGCCATACCAGTCAGCTGTTGGAAGTATATTGTTTGCGGTTCAAGTGTCCAGATCAGATGTGTGTTATGCAGATCAGATGTGTGTTCGGGCTTTGCATTGTGAAGAAATAGAATTCTAGTGGGGGTATTGAAATGAGAATTATATTTTGGTTTTATTTTGCAATCTATATATTTCCGAAAAAATCGGTATTAAGCTTCAATTGTAAGAACCGTTTTAGTCACTGATATCTACGACTATAATCGTAACTATAAATTTAATCCATACTTAAAATTGACGTTTGAATGTGGTTTAAAAATACCAAAACATGCACTGTAGTCATGATTAATGCCTTCGCCGAGCCAAAATCACACTTTGCTCTAAATAGCCTAAGCATAGATTCTGCGGCACTAATAATTGTATTTCACCATCAAAATCCCATTCCACAAAATAATTTCACACAACGGGAATCTTTGTAGCCCCACGCAAACTGCAGCCCTTTACACGTGTCGTAATCTCATTATTCTCAAAATAAAATATTACGAATATTCCCGAAAATCTCGGATAAGCTCAGAATCTCATAATATCAATAAACGGTGTCTTAAAACGCATTACACTAACACAATTGGCAATATGAAACCCAATAACAATCACCAACTGCTTTTATTCTAGAAACTGTTTACGAAAATCAGTCATCCTATACAGTGACAATAAGAAAATTAAGTGTCTATGAAGTGTCTCAGGATTTTCGAGCCCCCAAATACGGCTGTATTGTTTATTAAAAAGCCGCTTAAGTCGAAACGTGCTTCGTTACATATTATTAATTTTTACCTTTTTGCTTGGCAAATACGAGCTATCAAAAGGCATTATAATCAAAATGTCGCCCTTTCAAATTAGTACAATTTGTTTTAAAACACCCTGTAAATAACTCCGAACCACAAACAAACCCCGATATGTTTAAAAATCAATGTTCCAATGAATGACATAAATTCAACATCAAAATTTTAGAAACTCGAATAATCTCAAATAATCCCAAAATCCAAACTTTGTTTTAACCCCCAAATTCAAAGAAAACGACAATTCAGAGAAAATGTCTTTAAATGGAAATTTTGCACGAATTACAACAATCTTTTACAATATGTATAAAGATAGGCGAATATGAACCATTGTGGTGCGGAGCCAACTTTAGCAGTTAAAATGACAGTAGGTCCCAATGTAAAAGAAATAAAACCCAAATATTAGGATTTGGTGTAACAAAAATAATTTTCCATCCGTCACTACCGAAAATGACACCTCTAATTAAACACTTACTTACGAAAGACTTTCAGTGAAGATCTGTTGATTGATGACACGAACATTCATCGTGAATGTGATAATAATATTTCAACTGACGAAATTTTAGACGAACACCTCAAAACGTAACGATCAATTAACGAATTATTATTTTTACCTTTGTATGTATGTACATTAGGCGAAGTGAGAAACATTTGTCACACGAAAATAAATTTTGTTCCCATACATTTTATTTACTATATTGGAATATGTGCATATGCGGGATTGAAACGAATGATCATAAAAATATCCATGACAAATGATACAACGTCTAATGACGTCAAACTGCAACTAAATATAAAACAAATTATTAATGTTAACATAAATTAAAGCGTTGAATGACTACTACTTATGTATGTATATATGATCTTCTGCGAATGTTGCAGATTACAATTTAATCGATTTATTGCAACTCTGTGGCTTAGAGATGTATGACAGCGCATTACAAAATTATAATTATGTACTATAAAAATAAGACAGATCTGCGCGTGTGAATATTCTCTTATCGTCTGAAGCTGTCTTAATTTTTTGTTTGGAATAAATTTTATTTTATTCACACAAAACAACCGGAAGATGCCTTTAACCTTCATAATTGTTGCCATCTGGTAGATTTTTTTTTTTTTTTTAGAATCTAATATTAAACTTGATATCTTGGGAATTCTTGAAACCTGCCTTGTCTGGTGTAATCTTCATTAACGATTTCACTTACTTAGTCGTACTCGAACCAAAGCATGAATCCCTTATTGTAATGGGGTTGGGTCCACAGCTTGAGCTTGGGCTGGGAAATTAGAACAATACTTGGTCAAATTATAGAAGAACTAAAACGTTAATACACCGCAGTGTTTCAAAAACCAGTGTTTGAAATGATGTTGTTAACCCTTCGCCTTGTTTGCAACACAAGTTTGCTGGTGTTAATGTAGTTGATATTAATATCTTCATTTGCTACTGCTTTCTGTTTAAATATGTGACGAACATTTATTAGTTTGGTTCGGCGATTGTAACCTTCCTTTTTAGTAAGCTTGACACTCAAGATGTTCATTTTATACTTGATTCTAATTTAATTCCATTGATACATATATTGCTTCTTGTGTTATAGCATACAATGACTGATGTTCAGCCTTACACTATGATCGTGATTTTGTTTGCTGATCCCTCGAATTCCAGGAAACAGCACCATGTTGAGCAATGAATAGCCCAGCGTGCTTATGTGTAACTGGTAAGTTTTGGATTCGCTGACTTTCTGAATATTAAACGGTATTTTTGGCCTTCAAATAATGTAAAAAGTGCTGGGTTTACACTTAATTATTTGATACTTTACCAAATTTCCATGTTTATAGTCAAGGCTTAACGAGACAAGAACTAACCATTCTGAGATCCTTCATCTTAAATTTCAGATATATTTGTTTTTCAATTGGTGTACCAGCTGCTCGATGTTGAGGAACAATATTCTGATGATGTGATTTCTGATGATCATCACTACAACTCACTATAGCTTTAATATCACATCCCCTTTTCCGATCATTTTCATGCCCATCTGCTGCTTTACACTACCAGCACTATTCTTACTGCGACAGTGTACAGTTCTTTCTTATTACACATGGGTATATCAGCAGTGCTATAGAAAAACCAATTTATGTCATTTTTTTCAAACATTGTCTATAATACAGTACATAAAGCATCACCGTCCAGTACATAAAGCATCACAATCCGTGGTGTATATGTTTCAAGCCGATACCATTTAACCATGTACTGTCTAATTAAATCATTTACGTAGGTTGATGGATTCATGGATTTTGAATTAATAGGTCAACTATAGTAGGCCGACTAGTCTTGTTAGACCACTATATTCGTATAAGCATCAGCAAGACTCTTCCAAATTTCAGCTGCAGACTGACCTTCTTCGATATGTGAATAATATATCAGATCACCAAATTTCCATTGATGATTTGAAAAGTTTAATATTAAGATAGTTTGGGGCTTGGGCAATAAAATCTATACCCAACAAAGTTTTATGCTCTACACGAATCCTTGTTTTTGTCACCAGTTCCATCTATGTAAGTGATGAACTACATGGCTCATAAAGGCTAATTGAATCAAAATAGATTTTTGATTCTTCGGTACTTGATTCTCAGATGCAGAAAGGTGTTACTTTGGGGTTACAGTGTATGTACTTATAACATAACCCTTTAGTCCACAACAAAAACCAGATAGTTCGTATTTCACCTGTTTCTCATGATAGTCTAATTCTGATCTGACTGAAAAAATTCTCTTCCTCTAGAACAGAAGTTAATAACTCTTTGAAGGTTTTAAATGACTAGAGTTTAACATTTCTACGAATGCGTTTAGACAAAAATCCATAGATCATATTTAATTGCGCATCATCCGGTAACTGTGCAAACAATGCACGACTATATGTTGGATGCAACTAAAAGTCAACTCTTGGTGTAAACGCAACCATAATCGATTTGGATTTTGACTTTTCGTGGCCATCTTGTATTGTCAATTTCTTACTTACTTCCGTTCCGTCATATGTAAAAGTTGTATTGCATAATTTTGTTACTAAAATAAATATCCTAAAATCATCAAGTGTTTCAATTAACTACAGAGTTAGATTAATTACACTCTAACAGGTTATGGGCCCAGTGATCGTTATATAGGCTAAGTTTGTTAAAAACAAGTGAATAAAATAAACTTTATTAAATACAAAAACTATACATCACTGCCGGTTTTTTTTTTTTTTTTTTTGAGACACATGATGGCGGACGTAATCGATGGAAAGTATCGCATCGAAAAGTTGGCAACGATAATTACTTTAATTGGAAGTTTGTGATGGAAATGCTGCTGAAGAAAGAGCAAAGTTGGGATGCAATAATTGGTGAAAAGCCAGCCGAGGCAGCACAATTGACCTTTGTGGAATAAATCAAACGGCAGCGCGATGTCTACAATCGTTTTAAGTGTGCAAAAGAGTCAATTGGTTCACATTAGAAAAACTAAATCTGCAAAAGAGATGTGGAATGTGTTGCAGCAATATCACGAAAAGGGTGCATGCAATAGCAGTGTGCAACTAATAAAGGAAATTTGCACAAAGAAGCTTACGGCGAGTGATAACCTCGAAGAACATATTCATTAGTTGTTGGACATGTTTCAACGGATTGACGATCTCGGAGAGGAAAAGTTATCGGAAAAATGGCAGATTGGGCTACTGTTTGGGCAACTACCGCGCAGAAAACGGAAGACCTGAGCATGAAAATGGTTCAGGCAAAACTGATTGCCGAGTATAAACGTTTAATTATACGCAATTATAACGAAAATGGTGATAGCGCAGGCGACGCTGTACTAAAGATCGACAAGCGAAAAGGAAAATGTCGGTTTGCCACAAACCGGGACATTTTAAAGTAGAATGCCATAAGTATACTAGATGGCTTCAAAAGGATAAGGTCAAACAACCATTGGGAAAATCAGAAAAGGCGGCGGGTGTTAAGAAATCAGATGACGATATGTTGTTCATGGCCGAACACATCGAAGGTCAAAGTGCAGACGATTGGATCATTGATAGCGGTGCTACGTATCACATTTGCGTGAGTAAGTCTAAGTTCAAGAATTTGACTTTCAATAATCAAGAAAAAGTCAGGGTGGCTGATGGACGTACATATTCGTCACGTGATACCGGATCCGTCAAATTACAGTTTTTTGATGATAAAGGTAATTCGGTATCGGCCATATTAACGAATGTATTATATATACCAGAAATTTCATCAAACATCTTATCGGTAAAATTAATGGCGGCTCGTGGATGTGAGATCACATTTGGTACGCATAAGTGTTCAGTGCAAAAGAAAGGGCGAAAATTGTGGCAGCCAATACATTCTCAAATAATCAAAGGATGTCTATGCAGCGTACAAGAGAACTAATTTATGTGTACACAAGTGGCATCGCATTTTGGGTCATCGTGACATTAATGTGGTCAGGCATCTAAACAAAGAAAATTTACTCACCAGTGTGTGTTTTGAAGCGTGTAATTGCAGCGACGACTGTGAAATAGGTACACAAGGGAAAATGACTAGGTTGCCTTTTCCAAAAAGGTCATTGACATCAACGAATGCTGTGATGGATCTAGTTCACACTGATTTGTGAACTAAGTCCCATGGTGGAATGCGCTACATTCTAACGTTCATAGACGATTTTTCGCGATACACGGTAATTTATTTGCTGAAGGAAATATCGCAATGTTTCATGAGGCTTAAGTAATTCAGTCAAATGGCGCGAACTATGTTTTCAAAGACCATACAAGTTATTCGCTCAGACCGTAAAACAGAATATAAAAACAAACAGGTCATTGAATACTTAAAGGGCATCGGGACTAAAGTAGAATACACTGCCGCATATTCACCAGAACAAAATGGAGTAGCAGAGCGCAAGAACCGAACGCTAATCGAGATGGCTCGATGTATGATGTTTGAGGCTAAATTGGACCATTCGTTCTGGGCGGAAGCAGTTACAACGGCTAATTTCATGCAGAACCGTTTGCCAACAAAAGGAGCTCCGAAGACACCACTAGAAATCTGGTCGGCTACATTACCAATTTTGAAAAGTTTTAAAATCTTCGGGAAAAAATGTTTTGTGCATATCCCTAAGGAGAAACGAAGAAAATTGGACATAAAGGCAGTGGAGGCACGATTTTTGGGTTACGACGAAAACTCAAAGGTGTATCGATGTTTCGATGTAAAGACGAACAAGTTGATTATAAGCCGCGATGTTCGTTTCTTGGAAGGGGAAGATAAAACCGTAACTGTCGCAATAAAACCACAAGTTGACAATACCACTAATGAAAGTGAACAAATAGTGGAGGCACCAGACGACGTGTCAGGTCAAGAACATATCAAGCGAAATAATTAGGGCCGCAAAAAAGGTACTGTTTCAATCCCAATTGCCAAAAACCCAGTTAGATGCTCATAACGAGAAACTAAGGGGGTCAAATCAAAACGATTAATCGAGGAAATCGAAAATATTAATTCAATAATTACTGAGCCGAAAACACTGGCAGACATACTGGAGACCGCAGAAAAGGATCAATGGTTTGCGGCTATGCATGATGAAATGAAAACACATGCAGAAAATGGCACCTGGGAAATAGTTGAATTACCAAGTAATCGAAAAGCAGTGGGTTGCAAATGGGTGTTTAAATTGAAAGCTAACGCAGACGGCACTGTAAAGCGGTTTAAGGCTAGACTGGTTGCCCAAGAGTTTCACGGAAAACGCAACGGTTTGGCCAGGATTACGACGAGGTATTTGCACCAGTTGCTAGGCAAACAACTTCTAGAACGTTGTTGACGGTGGCAGGCAGAGAGCAAATGCAGGTCATCCATTTGGATGCAAAAACGGCTTTCTTAAACAGCAAACTGGAGGAGGAAATCTACATGAAGCAGCCGCCATGTTTCGAAACGGATGATAAAATCATGGTATGTCGATTAAAAAGGAGCTTGTATGGACTGAAGCAGTCGGCACGCACCTAGAACATGTCATTAAACAAGGTAATCGTTGACGCAAGATTTTATCGCAGTGAAGCACACCCATGCTTATACTATCAGCAAATCGCCAATGGGTGGTGTTATATATTAATCTACGTTGATGACATCGTGGTGGCTTGTAGTGACAGCAACGCGATCAAACGGGTTGAGGAAATTCTGAACGTCGAATTCAAAGTTGATAGTTTGGGCAAAATAAAGACGTACATTGGAATAGAGGTCGACAGGGACATTAATGGAATATTTAACATAAGTCAGAAATCATACATCAATCACGTGGTGAATCGATTCAATTTAGAAGGTGCAAAAATATCTAAATACCCGTTGAAGCCCGAATATCAGAAGGGTTCATTGTCTGATCTGCTGCCAAATAACGCGGAATGTCAACAACTAATTGGCAGCTTGCTGTATATATCAATAAACACTCGGCCAGATGTGGCAGCAAGTGTGGCGATACTCGCACAAAAGACAAATTGTCCGAATGAAAAAGATTGGACAGAGGTGAAGCGAGTTGTACGTTATCTAAAGGGTACAAACGATTTAAAATTACGCATGGGAGATGTTAAATGCGAGAACATATTTTTTGGGTATGTAGATGCCAGCTGGGCCGAAGATCGATGCGATCGAAAATCAAACAGCGGTCTTTTATTCAAGTTATTTGGAGCAACGATAAGTTGGAGTTGCAAGAAGCAATCATGCGTTTCACTACCATCAACAGAGGCCGAGTTTGTTGCATTGTCCGAAGCATGTAAGGAGGCGATTTGGCTGCGAAGGTTGTTGAACGGTTTTAATGTCGACATAAACAACTCGACTTTGATATACGAAGACAATCAAAGCTGCACTGATCAACCAAGAAGGTTTCTTTAGCCGATCTAAGCACAACGACACTAGGCGACAATTTATTAAGGATCACTTCGAAAAGCAAACGATTCGATGTGAGTATTGTCCTACCAACGAGATGCTGGCAGATATGTGCACCAAGCCGCTGGGCACAAATCGGTTACAATCACTTCGAAAGGACAGCGGGTTGTTTTAATTTCATTTATTATTCAAGGAAAGAGGGAGCAGTTGTTATAAAATAGAAATTGAGGAGGAGTGTTGGATGCAACTAAAAGTCAACTCTTGGTGTAAACGCAATCATCATCGATTTGGATTTTGACTTTTCGTGGCCATCTTGTATTGTCAATTTCTTACTTACTTCCGTTTCGTCATATGTAAAAGTTGTATTGCATAATTTTGTTACTAAAATAAATATTCTAAAACAATCAAGTGTTTCAATTAATTAAAGAGTTAGATTAATTACACTCTAACACTATACCCAAACGATGTATGCAAAAATTTAATAGCTTCATCAAACGTTAATACCGCATTTTTGATGCTCTGTCACCTTATTCTACCGGTACCTTCCAAGAGCAAAGGCAATCCTTTTAACGCGTTTTCATTAGTAACGTTGGTACAGTCTTAATAAATTTTAACTGCATCAATAAAATGTTCGACGTCCGATTCTTTTTCCCTTGGTATGTATTGCTATGTAAATTGGAATTAATTCTACCAGGGCTTCCACAGCTAACTTCAATATTTTGAGAAAGAAGTTTAGTAGTTACTACCACTTGAAAACGCCAAGTTTTAAAAAGCGGAATTAAGAGTAAACAACATGTTGGATTTAGTCATGGTTCAAAATGCCTTACAAAATGACAGAAAATAACTTGTTATGGTTGAAGTCTTGGGTTAAAATTTACGTATTTTGGTTCGTGCTTTTACTAAAACAAATTTGAAATAATCGGGTAAATTGTTCTTTTACCTACTTTTTAACAGTGTACAGGGTAAGGAGACAAACGAGTTGATTTCTTCGTTTAATACAACCGCCACTAAAATATTTATGTTTATCATAAAGTCAACGAAAGTGGGGTTAGCATTAAAAATCAATATAAATCCGTACATCATAACAAATGTGGATGTAAGCCTACAATGATATGGAATGAATTCTAGTTTCATTTTATTGATTAAATCTTACTTGTCACAGAGAGTTCAATATGTGAAGTTCAAGGGTTTAAAGTCATCAAAAATCTTTCTCCATTCTGGAGTCCTCCAAGGATAGCGTGTTGGACTATATTGATTGAAACTGATATTGACCGGCGGGCCTATTCTCAATCACATTAAAGCTTCCGTATTATTGTGAAATTTGCAAACATTGCGAATTTCATATCAACATCAATTTGGTGTGAACTCGTATACAATATTATGAATTTGGCTGTAACAATATAGTTACTGAAACAAACCCAAGAGCGACTTATTTTCACTCATAATTATTGTATGGAGTTTTAATGAAATTGGCATTGTCAACAGACAAATATATATTTGGAAATAGGCCTCCAGGATTATTTCAATTTAATTGTTAACTAATGTGTTAACTAATTACAACTAATTTCAGTTCAACGATTTGAGGTCAAACATCATTACTTAGACGCAAGGAAAATTTCCAAATGATGCCTAAAGAATGTGACGAACTTTTTAATTAAACCACATTTGCCATCAAATAAATGACGCACCCGAAAGATGCAATAAGCCCTAAGGAAAAGTATAATCATCGTATGTTTAAGTTCTAATTTTTATTTTCATAATTACAGGCTGGGTTTTAAACGAGTTTTAAATGTATTATGGATACATATAGAATGTATATCGCATTTTTCGCAAGTAGTTTTTGGACGAAGTTTGTTCAGAACAGAATTTCATTATAAGTTACATACTGTCGAGTCACAACCTTATCAAATTTATATTGACACCATCCAACTCGCGAATATATTTTCTTTTCTTTTCAGAAAATATATTCGCGAGTTGGATAGTGTCAATATAAATTTGATAAGGTTATGACTCAACATTCCGCCTCCCTTGAACATATAAGTTCAATTGTCGATTGGTAATCTCGCTAATTTTGTTATTGGACGCTTGTATACTCCGTTTGGCGTAATTACCTCAACTACTCGTATGTTGCCGTCAGCGCCTGGAAATATTTTTTGAATTCGGCCTAACAGCCATTTCGATGGTGGTGTTCTTTCATCAGTTAAAAGTACAACGTCGTTGATCTTAACTTCGGTGTTCGATCTGTACCACTTTGATCTCATCTGGAGTGTGATGAGATATTCTTTATGCCAGCGATCCCAAAAATGTTGGCATATTTGCTGCATAAATCTCCATCGGAGCCCATGTGAAAGTTTGCTTGTTGTGACATCAACTTCTGGTATATAGTTGGTTGCGTGTCCGATACGAAAATGTGCAGGAGTCAAAACATTTAGCTCCTCATTACTAGCCTTGCTCAGTGGCCTTGAATTTAGCATTGATTCAATCTGGGTCAGCACAGTGTAAAATTCGTTGTAGGTAAGTATTTGTTTTCCGATGATACGTCTTAAATGAAATTTTAGAGACTTCACTGCCGCCTCCCATAATCCGCCAAAATGTGGTGCATTATTTAATAGTTGGAAAACTTTTTGTAGTTCACGGTTGGCGCCAACAAAATTAGAGCCATTGTCACTGTAAATGCCACTTGGTAATCCACGACGCGAGATGAACCTTCTTAACGCCGCCAAAAATGCTTCCGTCGTGAGATCGTTCACTAATTCGATATGCACTGCCTTTACGCTAGTGCAGATGAATAATGCAATGTATGCCTTCTGTGGTCTTTGTCCTCTGCCTCGTTTATGATAGATGAAAATAGGCCCTGCATAATCGACCCCGACTTTCATAAAAGGTCTCACATATTGTGTTCTACAATCGGGTAATTCAGCCATTATTTGATTTTGAACACGGTGTTCATATCTGGAGCATATAACGCATTTTCGAATTATTTTTCTCACCGCTGTTTTTGCCCGAACTATCCAAAATCGTTGTTTCAGGGTGTTATTTAAAAGCGACAGCCCAGCATGCCCCTGTTTAATGTGGACCTCTCTGATTATTAGGTTTACCAAGTTAGCGTTGTTCGGTACAATTATGGGATGTTTTGTTTCGAATGATGCTATTGAATTTTCAATTCGCCCTCCAACTCTCAATAAACCATCGTCATCAATGAATGGAGCCAACGTGAGAAGTTTGCTCTTACGTCCGACTTCTTAATTTTGCTTTAGTGACTGAATTTCATCTGTAAAAAACTTGAATTGAATGTATTTAATGATGAATCTTTCACTACAACTTAGCTCTTCTCTTGTTAAAGGTCCGGAACCTTTTCTAGATCGCCTACAATTGTTTGTAAATCTGCGAATCCAACCAACTACAGTTATGATTCGATGGTAACTGGAGTATGCCTCTATTGTAGCTTCTAGGAAATCTCCGGAACATGTTTGCCTCTGAACCAGAGTTTGTGTTCTCTTAATTCTTTAGCGGACATCCCTCGAGAGGCACAGTCAGCTGGATTTGATCTTGTAGGAACATAGCGCCAATTGTTACGACTGATCGATTGGATAATTTGGGAAGTTCTGTTCCCAACAAAAGTTGTCCATCTTCTTGGATGCGATGAGAGCCAGTCCAAGACTATCTTAGAGTCGGTCCAAGCTATAATTGAATCGATTGCCAGAGTGGTGGATATTTTTATCGAATCTACCAGCTTTACCAGTAGCGCACAGGCACATAATTCTAGTCGCGGAATTGATACTTGTTTGATTGGTGATACTTTTGTTTTTGCGGCTATCAATCTTGATGTGCAACTTCCGTCCTTGTACAAAACTCGCAAATAAGCCGCTGCAGCATAAGCTATTTCGCTAGCATCACAAAACCCATGGAGACTAATGACGCTCACATCTTTATTTTCAAGCAACCGCCTAGGAATAACTATCTTTGCAGCCTCGTTCATATCGTCCCGAATACAATTCCACCTTTTTTCGGCATCGCTAGGTAATGGCTCGTCCCAGTTTAGTTTGACCAGCCATAATGATTGCAACAGGATTTTAAATCGTATTGTCCCCGAAAGGATGACTCGTTTTGTGATTGAAGCTGATTTGTGTAGTTCTACCACGAATCCAAAATGATCGTGCTCAGGATTCCAATTAAGCCCTAATAGTTTAAGGCATATTCTATCGTGATTGTCCTTGATATGTTTAAAATTCAAGCCCCTTTGATCTTCATTAATGGTGTCAAGTAGCTGGTCTGAATTCGAACTCCATTTACGTAGCTGCATACCTGCTTCATTTAAAATCGTGATTAGATTATCCTTTAAACGTATTGCGTCGCTTAAAGTGTTAGTTCCCGTCATCAAATCGTCCACGTACATTTCACGATGAAGGGCAATCGATGCTTCGGCAAACCTGTGTTTATTTAGTTTTGACAATTCTTCAATAACCCTCGTAGCCAGAAATGGCGCAGCTGATGTTCCGTATGTGATTGTTTTTAACTGAAAATATTGAATAAAATTATTAGGATGGTCTCGCCATATGATACACTGGTATTTCTGATCTCGTTCATCTACTAGAATCTGCCGATACATTTTTTCCATATCTGCACTCATTACATATGTGTGCTCTCTGTATCGTAAAAGTATTTCATATATGCTAGATTGTACGGTTGGACCTACTAAGAGCATCATTGAGTGATATATCATTGTTTGTTTTTGCGGAAGCATCGAATACTACACGCAGCTTTGTTGTAGTACTTTGTGCCTTAAATATTCCATGATGCGGTAGAAACACGCTGTTGTCTCTAATTGCTCTTTCCTTGCTGATTTCTGTCATGTGTCCAAGAGTAATGTACTCCGTTATGAACTCTCTATACATTCGGATAAACTCCCCATCTCTCACGAACCTTTTTTCTAGTGTCGTTAATCTCTTTATTGCCATATTTAACGAATTTCCAAAGATGGGGCGCTGCTTATTAAACGGTAGTCTTAGAATGAATCTTCCATTTGAAGCTCGAGTAGTATTTGCGACGAAGTGTGTTTCACAACCTGCTTCTTGTGGCGTCAGCTTGGATTTCAAATCAATACCTTCCTCTAACTCCCGGAATGCTCTCAAACACTTATCTAGATTAACTAGCTGCGAGTGATCTAATACGGTAGTTGGTAGTGCCGTTGAGTTGACTTGATTTTTACTTTGTTTTCCGACCACTATCCAACCCAATAAGGAATTTTGTGCTATAATTTTCCCTTGTTCGGATGAATTCATATGCAATGGTGGTAAAGTTGCAGTAACCTTCCGAAGTATGTAAGCCTCTACTTCCGTGACTCTACAGTGATATCGCTTAAGTCGGAAAATTGTATCGAAGTAATTCCTCTTGTTGAATCTACCTTACATTGCCCAATGCCGGAAACTGCGATTCTTCCGTTTCGTCTTGGTAAACCGAGGCGCTGTACACACGCTTCGGAAATGAATGATAACTGCGAACCAGTATCTAATAGTACTCTGCATGAAACTCGTTTTCCAAAACCATCCCTTACTAGAACAATAGCAGTTGGTAGTGCTGACTGTATTGGAACAATGGATGCTTGCACGCAATGAATATGCGCCTCTTTCTCTTCATCCTGTGTGGGTTTGCAACAATTGAGGTTGTTTGTAAGTCTGTTTGCATATGTATTAGCGTTTGATGCCTTTTTCTACATACGTGACAACTCTTCTTGGATTTGCACTGATAAACCGAATGCGAATCTGATATGCAATTAAAACAGCGTCTCGTATGTTTAAAAAAAATTGACTACATTGATACAGCAGATGCTCCGATGATTTACACAAAGCGCATGTTATAGTGTTAAGTGCGTATTCCCTTGAAGATATACGAGTAACTGTCTTGACACGACTATTGGATGCTGATGATTTCCCACTTGACCTTAGTGACTCTAATGCATCTGACCTGTTGTTTAAGAATTTTAAGAATTCTTCAAATGTGTTGAAATCTTGGTTAGTTGTTTGTTGCGACCATAATTTTCTTATCTCATCATCAACTTTATTGAGCAGGATAAAGATGAGCCAAGGGTCACGTGATTCAGCTTTAGAACCAAGCGCCCGGAGACCTCTAATTACTTCGTCTGACTTATTTATCAATCCCCTAATATCGGCAGCAAGATTAGACCCGATATTTGATTGTTCTAGAAAAATTCTTATAAATGCGTTGATTGCGTGTTTTTCCTGTCGTATCTGTCACGTAACTTCTTGAATGCTTCGTTATAATTGGTTTCAGTAATTGCAAAATGTTTTATTTGGGACGCTGCTTCCCCCTTCAGTAAACCTTTAAGGTATTGAAATTTCTGCGATGGGGTTAGCGCAGTGCTAATCCCCACTAATATGATGATCCCCACTGATAAAATCCCCACTAAATGAATCTATATTGATTTTTGGTAGTTTAACTTGTGCACGCCCTTCATTATTGGTTGTGGTGTTGAACAACGCTGTATCTTGAGAGGCACCCTCTATGGATAACGATCTGTTCAACTTGCTCAATTTCGTAATGGCCCCATAATAAATATCCTCGAAAAGTATAATCTCGGAAGGCTCATCTGCGTTAATTAAAAATATTTCTCTCTCGGTATCACTAAAATTCTTGAGTAATTCATTTGCTCGATTTTGCCGTATTTGCACTTCCGCGATATCAACTCCCGGTTTCATTGCTTCTACAACTGTTCGCATTCTGTTAATTTGTTCATTTAGCGTTTTACGCTGCTTCTTCAGACCGGCTAGTTTTCGCTCAAGCTTTTCGTCTAACGGCATTGTATGTATGTATATATCTTCACAATTCAATAAATTGGTTTTCACGATTTATAAACTATTTATTGTGCGATTAAATTTTGCGAAATACTAACGAATTTTTTTTTTCTTTCACTCTTTAAGTTAACTGATTTTCTTTAACGGTAAAATTAGAGTTATACTTATCTGGGTGGTGTGGTCTATTGGTTACCACGTTGTTGATTACCAATTCTGTTGAAATCCAAGCTGCTAGGTTTGTGGTTTCCTTTTTCCTTTTATGGTTGAATCTTCAATTGTATTAAAAGCCTTATCCGGCTCGAAGGACCAATATTCGCGAGTTGGATGGTGTCAATATAAATTTGATAAGGTTGTGAGTCAACACATACTTTACAGTGGGTCCGACAATTGAAGAATCCGGATTTAAAAACACTTTGGTCGAATTTTATTGGTCGATTTTAATAAAATTTGTTGGGAATGATCGTTTATAATACACAGTTAATTTTAACTTAACCTTTTAAACGATGCTCACGATACTCTTGCTTAAACTGTTTGAATCAAATCCTTTTTCAAATCATCCAAAGTTGTGTAATATTTTTGGCTATTACTTATAAAATTAACGACCAAAAGGCACAGTGGTTAAATCTGCGGCGTCTGGATCGGGAGGTGCCGAGTTCGAATCCCGATAAGGGCGGGATGCAATACAATGTGCAGATGGTCTACGCAAATGATACGTCGTTAATTTGGTTACTGTGCAAGGTAGGTTGTTAAAAACAAACTGTGAAAGAGTTGGGAGTACCTTGTGCCCCAGAAAAGATTCCAGAGATAGAAACAAATAAACAAACAGACTTGTAAAATTCCCCAATCGAATAATCCAATGGATTCCATCCATTGGATGGGTTGATTTTTGATATGTTCTGTGGTTCATGTTATTAAAACATAATCAATCTTTGATAAACACTTTAAAATTTAATTAACTAAAAAATTTTGTTTTCATTTAAAAATTTTGTGACTTTTGTGATTTTTACTGGGATGCTTCAAATCTACTTCTACAATTACTAATGTTTGAAAGTTTTAGTGTGATTATCGAAATGAAAATTGTCATAGATTAATGTTCTTTCCAAAAGCTAAGAAATCTTCTGAAGTTTAATTTTTAAAATTCGCTATTACTTATCCACCAAACACAATCTTATAATCAAAACACTTCGATACAGTAAATTTTAGAAAAATAAAGCTTTAAATTTGTGTTTGGCGTAGCACACTAATTTTGTATCGTGCAAAACTTTTCAACAAACCTGATAAAATAATATTACTGTATACATACAAAAAATGAATTTTGAAAGAAGTACGCTCGGAATCTCGATCAATGAACCGTATAAACAAAAAAAAACTGTATTGTTTTGTTTTTTTTTTTGTTTTTACGAAAATCATCGCCACCCGAGATTAAATTTTATAGTATAGATTTTACGCATTTGATTAAAAATTTCCCCTCTTGTGTAGATGGATTCCAATATTTTATTTTAAACTAACGACGATCGTTCGTTATATCATTTGTTTTTTTTTTTTTAAATGTCGACATCTTTCGCGTCTTCCCCCCTATTTATTATTCATTTTAATTTTGTTTGTTGTTAGTTCGTTACCAAAGCAACACTATTATATTAGGTTGGACGCACATTTAACATACAGAGTGGGGATTTAATTGCGCTGTTGTTGTTTATAAAACGTAAATTATTTATTTAACGTAAAACAAGTGGTTTTGTCTTTCTTGTTTTTTGTTTAGTGATCAAATGTTTTTTATATATAGCGACGCGCGGTTTTTGTTGCGCTGTTAAATTTTATATTTTTTATTTTATTTTATTAAAAATCTACTATAAATAATTAATTATTTGTGTTGTGTGCTTTTTTTTTTTCTAAGACAATAGATACATGTATTTAAAAATGTATGGTGTTCCACGTGTTTAATTAAAATTACCTATATTATTTTATTATAATTAATCGTGCTTTTTAGTGAATTATTTTTATACATCTTAAAGATTATGTGAAATTTACAAAAGAAAAAAAAAAAAAAATTAAGAAAAGTAGTTTATACATAAATACAGATATTGTTTGGTGTGGTTTGATTATACAACTTTACACACAACTTAAAGGCATTTTGAATACAAAGAAAAGGTAAACAAATTATTCTTGTATATTTCTAGAAGGTGTATGCTTGTATGTATTAAAGTATAAACCGCCGATCTTGGTTAGTTTTACTTAAGTTTATTTTCTTTTAAAATATATTTTAAGAAAAACCATTACGTCATTTGTTTGGAGGATACAAGAAACTCGTTTTAACATTGTTGTGTGTAATGTTGTTTAGAATATAATGAATAAAGCTTAATCGTAGCTATGTCCAGCGCAACCAAAATACAGGGGGAATTCACATAAAAGCCGCGTATACTCGCGATTTACAAGAAAATTTGTTTCACAAGAAATATTGTTTATAGTCGTAAGGGAGTGGCCGCTCTTATTTTATTAAACTTACTATAAGAGACTTAATTTGTTTTTGTTGTCGATAAGCGGAAGTCAAATCACTCAACATGCTTAATGTGTTTAATCACTCAACTGCAAAGACAAAAACAAAAAATATAAATAAATTTAACTAGGATTGTCTAGACTAGTGTCGCGCTAGTCATTTTTGTTAATAAATTATTAATTAATATTTCCGAACAATAAGTTGTGCGATGGCTTAGGTCTGGTCTAAACTAAAATATGGACTCATATAACTAAAAACTACATTAAGCTTTCACTTTCCTTGTATGATCACCCTGAGATCATATAAACATACGCTTACATGTTATGCACATACGCGTGTAATAAAACATTACGCGATTTTGGTGTAACGAAGATTTTAATCTTGTGTTTATATGGTAGATGATGGTAAGCAAATTAATTTGGACCAAAATCACACCAATAAATAACATGTTCATTTCAATCTTGTCCTCATACGAGTACTTGAATTTTTACACTTTAGTTGTCTCTTTAGCTTAAGATTCGTGATCGCATATGCATATAAATATATTAATTTAGTATTGTACCTTGAGATGTATTCGCCAATGCTGTTCATGGAAAATTATTCGTCATTTTGTTTAGAATCTGAATCATATAAGTTGGAAATGTACCAGTTTAGTCATTAGTCGATGAGAAACCTCATGGCGAAATACAATTAACGTTTTGTTTTGCATTTCCGATATATTGATTATAGTTTTGAATTCATGAATCTCATCGTCACACTGTACAAACGGGCAGGTGACGAACTCATATAGTAAAAATTCTTTAATGTTTTCTATATTCTGCGTGCTAATCATAAGTTAAATAAACGCGGTGAAACAAATTAACATTGAGGTGTTATAAAATCATCTTCAAAACCATAATTTGGGTGCAAGAATTAAATGCTAACGCGAATTTTGTTGTTTTTCGATATGTAAACGAAAACTGGTTAACTTTCTATTTTTACATAAATTCTGTAAGTATAGGATGGATGATAAAAAATTGTGTTATACAATCAATTGAATCATAACTAGTAAAAATAATAATAATTAGAAAATCAATTTACTAACGACCAGTTGTTATTTATTCAGCGAGAAATGAAATCAAATTAGCGCGGTAAATCAATTTGTGTTTTATTGCATTTGCTGTGTTTGTTTAACCGAATACACGATGTATGTTAATAAAATTTCGAAAGTATTCTTTATAGTAATTTCAAAGTGCCTTTGAAATCTTAGAACATTTTTTTTATTGCTGTAATGTAATAAATCGAAGCGGTTCGTAAAAAATTCTCTAAAGCTAGATGATGTCACATAAAATATTCACAAAGGGATGCCTCGTTCTGAAAGACTAATATTTCGGAATTCTAGGATTTTAAAAAAGTCCTTGAAAAGCAAATGTTGTTTTGTTTCAAAGATAGTTTCAAATTCAGTTGTATCAACACTCGACTTACAATTTTTAGACGTTACGTTAGAAATGTACGGCTTAAGCTAACAAATTTGTGTGACAAACCCAATTTTCAAATCTTATCTCGGTTACCTACTAAAGGTATTTAAGACAACTAAATTATTATCTTAACGACTAATCTAAACGCAGATCAGTATATTTTTCAAACTATTGTCATTCATATGTCTCATACTTCTAATCCGTCTTCTGAAACTTAGTCTAGATGACGTCAGACTTTTTAACTTCTTATGTTTTACATACACGCATGTTTTGATATTTAAAATTGACATGTTTAAGGCTTATCACTAATCCTTTAATACGAGATGGTGGTTTTGAGCTGAGAAACTGCATCTTTTTGATTCTCGAAATGGCCATATTGTGAGTCAATGATTGTTCGACAATTCATTGTTGTGAGAGCAATTAAATCGTTAGGAGTTGAGTTGAATGATAAATTGTTTTAAACTTTTTGGATGCCCAATAATGTGACAACTACTAAATCTGCTTTGCACTGTTCAAACGTGTCGTTGGCCTCTTTTGTGCAGTTTAACGGCGTTTTGTCGTTTTTCGTCGTAAAATCATGTGCTAAGAATTTTCTGTAAAAATTTATCATCGCTAAGAGACTTTTGAGTTGCTTTACATGGTTGGGCATGGTTTAATTAAGCTTAAGCTAAGATCCTCGGCATTTTGCAATATTGATGGTTAGCTGGTATTCTTACAAAAATGTTTTTTTCTCTATTATCCAGAGTAAATTTTTACACTATTTTGCTTATAGTAGGTGGTATTGATAAATAAAAGAATGTTTCCGAATACATCGTGTAGGTTTTCACTGTGAAAGACGAAAAAACCGTGTGAGGCGAACCATTTTCGAACTTGATCTGTCTTAAATTCTAAATCTAAACAAGAGACTGTTCTTAAGTGCACTTGATTACTTTTGTTTGATTAGCCAATAATTTTTCAAATCTACTCGATCAATTTCGGAAAGTTTTGTGACAAAATTTATTTTGTAATGAGATTTGTAATCAAAATTCAGAATTAAGCAATTGAAAACAGCAATAAATGGGCAAAACTTTGAACGATAGCAAGATTGGTTGGTTCATCAAGAGGACTAGAATTAAATTTTTGCAACTAAGCAATAGTTAAAGCAATCTGCATCTCTATCAAGACTTTTATTCCAAAGAGCAAATTCAGCTAGCCCTAGGCTTCGTTTTTGATCCGTGTCCCGACGTCATGTCTCGATGTCTCAGATTTTATTTAGTTTTTGTTCAATAATTGCAAGTTTTTTACTTTTCCCACTATAAAACAGTTATATTGCGTAGGTATTCACAGTTGAAAAAATATTGCTTATGTAATGCAAATTGCATTACATATAGGTCCAGTGCAAGGCTGTATTACAAAATGATACAAAGCTTGCATTAAAAATTAGTTTGATACAATTTGCTTTGATTTGTAAAATACAGCAATTAGATTAAATTTTAGTGCAACATTCCATTAGAATATGCAAATTGTAGAAGAGCCGTCAATCAGCTGCATTAAAATTTATCAAAGACTGCATTATATAATAAAATATTTTAGAAGTATTAAGTATATTAGCGATTTTTTTCTTGTTTTTCCTGGGTTGTTCTTTGTTTTTGGTGCCTTGAGGTTGAGGGTCGAAATCTCAGAGAGCAGTTTACTTAAAAAAATAAAAACAAATTGTATGTTCATCTCAATGGACGGGGTAGCCTAGTTCACTTTATGGTCGCCCAAGGTAATAACTTATAAATTAAGAACTGAAAAGCTTACGTTAAAACATAATAGATATTTTCGAATCCGGAAAACTAAATTATTAAAGATTTATTAAGCTGCTTATATGTCATGTAGTCGGTTCGATTTAGTGAATTGTATACCAGTAACGCAAAACTCGTGCTTGATCTTATTATTCATATATACATTTAAGTCCGCTTGTTTTAGCGAATTTTATGTTGGTATAATTTTTCAATTTGGGCAGGTTGCTTTAAAATGTTAATTAGTTGTATTAAAAATATTTTTTAATGCAAATACTGCTTTAGAAATCCTCATAATTGCATTAAAATTCATTTTAACTCAATCATACTTTACAATTTAATAATAACTTGCATTATTCCAATTGTATTCCAGATTTTCACATTTATCGTCGAATTAGGTTACCAGGACCCCAAAACATCGATTTTAAAAAGGTCGAACCGTCCTTCCATCCTCCCGCCCTTCCATCGTTCCAGTCATATATTTTTCATATTTTGGTTTTGTCTCTCATTCTCACAATGGTTTTGGTTGAAAGAAATTTTTTACAAAGATCGATTTTAGTAATAAGCAGTTTGTATAAACTATTGGGTCCATTCCAGTCTAGAATAGAAGGGGTTGCAGTAGAAGAGAAAATTGCCAAAATTTTCTCAAAAAAGGATCGACGATTTTTTATTTTATTTTGATGATAAATGTAACAATCCATCATCGACGTGTTTACAAAATGTCAAATCAATTGAAGCATTGGGTAGGAACCATTTAAAAAAAAACAATAAACAAAATTTGTTGAACTGTTTTCCGAGCTAATATAGGTTTTACACTTCAAATTGACCCTTTTACATTCAAGTTGAACCTTTTGCAAATTATATTTATCAAAACAAATTTTATTTCTTAATTAACCCACTTAATCCCAGAATCAAAATGTTATAATGTAACATTGAAATTTTCGTTGGGAGTAAATAAGTACACCAAATTTGTTAAAAATAATTCTACTAGTTCGGGAAAATGTAGCTTCGAAAAATGTCATGTGGGAATTGTAAAGACCAAAAATTTGTTTAATCCAATCAATTTAACTGATCGTTGGTTATTGTTTTATTCACGTCTTCTATGGAAACAAGGATTCTAAAATGATTTTCAGGTCATCATAAACGGTTGAGAAAAAGGCAACTTAAATCATACTTGGCCATATTCCAGAACTTCATCTAAGAACCATTTTAGAATCCCATTTCCATTGCAGATATCAAATTTCACAGACACCGGTTAAGAACTAGCCAAGTTCCAATCTGTTTGACCATATTCCAGAACCTCATTTAAAAATCATTTGAGAATCAAATTCCCAACGTACATGTCAAATTTCATCACAATCGGTTAAGGAATTTCCAAGTTCTATCCTACTTGGCCATGTTCCAGAACTTTATCCAAAAATCATTTAAGAATTCCATTTTCATCGCACATATCAAATTCCACTAAAATCCGTTAAGAAATAAGTAAGTTCCATCCTATTTCCATCACGGGGGTCAATTTTCACTAAAACTGGTTAAGAAATTGCCAAGTTCCATTCTGTTTTCTTATTTCCACCATACATGTCGAATTTCACCATAAGTTTAAGAAACGACCAAATTCCATCCTGATTGGGCTTATTCTGTAGAACATCATTAGAATGGAATCAAATTGTGAGTTATGTACTGACATGTCAATTGTGCAGCCGTCTACTATACTGTACATATATTTTCATAAAACGAGTAGTATCCGCTCTAAATCAAAGAAGCTCTATTTATCGATTATGGAAGACCATTACGATATCATATATATAGTTGAGACATGGTTAACTTAACCTTAAGTCGAAGAAGTATTTAGCACCTTCTTTAAATTATGTGACATCGCAGGGACAGGTACCTTCTTGAGGATAGTTACACTGTGGATGGTGGCGTTATCGTTGGTTTATCTAACAAAATATCATGAGTGGCAGTAAAGATTGCAGATTGTGATATAAAAGTAGTAGCTGTAAGGATTAAGTTTGGCTCATTAAAATGATTTATTTGTGTCGCATATATTCCATCTCAGTCTGAGTGGGGTTTTTATGAAAAGTTTATAAATATTATCAATTCGGAGGTGATTCCAATTATACAACCAGAGGATCGCTTGATTATATTGGTCGACTTTAATTTGGCGAATATTGACTGGGATTTTTTTGACAATAATTTAACAACATTAAACTTGAACGCTGATGTGAATAATTTTATAGCTGAGATAATTTCATTAGATGCTAAAGCCACGCGTTTCCATCTAGTATTTACCATATACCATTAAATATTACTTTACTTCTGGAATATTTTGAAACAGTTCAGAATACTATTCCTGTCTGACCTATTTAACTTCACCTCTTGGTGTTCTGATCGGAAGTTAATTTTAAATTTGTCGTAAGTACAACGTAATGTACTTTAGTCGCCAACAAGTAGTCTCTAATCTGGTTTATCGTCTTGATGGCAATGTTGTGGAGAGAGTTGGGTATTATATTTACTCCGTACTTACTATTTCATAAATAGATGGACGGTTACATTTAAAAGCCTAACTCGATGTTGGGGTTTGTGGAAAGGCTTG
Organism: Tipula vernalis; assembly: GCA_958295665.1. Taxonomy (NCBI): domain Eukaryota; kingdom Metazoa; phylum Arthropoda; class Insecta; order Diptera; family Tipulidae; genus Tipula; species Tipula vernalis. The sequence continues at coordinate 347,903,403 of OY282559.1, forward strand.
CTAAAAACTTCCATGATCACCATGTTTTAAAAACGTTGTATGCCTACTATGTTTCGTTTGTGCATTCTCAACTTGAATACGATGCCATAACGAACCTGGGACCATCTAGTATCAAAAATTGATAGTGCTGATATTCTGCAGCTTCATGATATTTATGCTCCAGTTCATGAATTACGCGCTAGATCTTTTCAAATTAAGTTATAAAATGCATCGGTTGCCTTCAATAAAGTTCGGAATGTTTTTGACTTTAATTTATCGAAAAATGTATTTAAGAAATTGCTGCCCAATTTTCTTTTAAATTGTATATAAATTAGAGATTTAAAGTTAGGTTGGTAACCATAATAAATAAACAAATCATTTTAGAATCTCATTTCCATCGCACATGCGGAATTTCATCAAAGCTGGTTAAGAAACGGCCAAGTTGTATCCTGATCTCCATTTCCAGAACTTCGTATAAAAATCATTTTAGAACACCCGTTTCCGTAGAAGATCTGAATTAAACAACAATCGACGATCAGGTAAATCGATTGGGTTAAACAAATTGTTTGTTCTTTTACAAACTGATTTTTTCCCCTAAATTTTTCCGAACTGGTGGAATTATTTTTAAGAAAATTAAAAAATTTGGTGAAATTGCTCCCAACCTTAATGATTAAAAATTTAAATGATTGATGAAAATTTGAAAAAAGTTGAATTTGATGTGTAAAAGAGTCAATTTGAAGTGTAAAAGTTTCAATTTGAAGTGTAAAACCTGTATCAAACTTTTCGAAGAAACATCTTTCAACAGTTACCTCCCAAATTCCAACAATTGTTCCATATATGTAGATGTTATTGAGACAAAGTGATTAGGTTACCGTGTAATATGGAATCTATAAGGCTCGTATTTTTAAACAAGGATAAATCGACGGATTAATCCACAGTTTTCGAAAATCCACTGATTTAGCCAAGGTTACTTTTGGTAATTTTAAATGTAGATAGATCCGTGGATTTTTTGTGTCGTAATTTTGAACGAAGCTAAAACCGGCGATTTTCGAAATCAATTTTCGAATTAATAATTGCATGCTGGGATATTAGGCATTGTTTTTGTTTGTTTTCTAATGTCAATCTCAAAGCAATCTCAATATCGGCGTCAATCGAACAAGAACAATTCATTGCTCTTGTATGTTTATGGGTTATCTGTCAAAATATAAGAAAATAGAAAATTGCAAATATAAAATCTAAAAAATTCGTGTTCGAAGAACAATGACCATAATAAGTTTGCAAACTGAAAACGGCAACCAATCAGCCAAATAACAGAACCAGAATAAATCTACGAACCAGTGGCGAAACTACAAAACCCGGGCATCCCGCCAAATTTTTCTTGGGCCCCAAAAATAATTCTTGTACTTATGAGCAAGTAAAGCTTTTAGATAAAAACTTATTTATTTCTACTATCGAGCCTCGCATTATTTAAAAGTATCTGATTTCGTGACTAGACGAAAGAGAACGTGATTCATTTCAATGGCCTTAAAATAAAACGAAACATCCAGGAACTATCAGTGCTATGACGTTTTCTAAACATATCGATGAAGCATCACAAATTTCGAATATAATTGAAAAATCTCAAGAATATCGAAAAAATCTCAAAAATGTCAAATTTTCAAAGTATATATCTACATATATTGAATATTCTTGAAAGTTCTCAAATATCGAATTATCCATAAGTATGTAAAACGAAAGAAGATCCTCGCCTAGGGAGAAATATCGAAATTTTGGCATAATCTCGAAAAATGACTAAATATTGCGATTCAGATTTATGTATATGTGTAATTCTCTGCCAGTCCTCAAACTTAATTCGAATAAATTTGAAAATCATTAACAATCTCGATTAATCCTAGAAATGTCGGAAAACTTAAAAAATCTAGAATATAACGCAGAACAATCACAGAAAAATTGGAATAATCTCTTTATTTTGTGGATCTCGATTGATCTCGAACAATTTCAATAATACCGAAAAATCTGGATATTAATGAATAATTTCGGAAAGCCTATCAAAATTTAAAAAATCCACGACAATTTCGAAATATTTCGAAAATCCATGTAAATATAACTTAATGTTACTAATACTATTAAGCAAAATGCTACTGCAAATAAGAATGGAACTCTCAAATAGTATCGGATAATTTATTAAATATCGAAGAAACATATTCTTAGAATAGACTCTAAGATTCTTGAGTACCATCGAACCACACTAGAATAATCTTAAAACATCTCGAATAACCTGACAGTTTTCGAAACAAAGAATCACCAACTAAGGCTCGAATATCAAAATTTCATTTCCATGCTAAACTCCAATAATCTCGAGAAATTTTAAAAAATAGAAGGTATGAAAGGTATGAAATCGGGAAGCGACGGAAATTTCCAAAATCGGGAGAACCCCGCCAAAAACAACCAAAAAAGAACACAAGCACTAATTGCAAAATTGCAACGCTAATTGACTAACTGGTTTGGCTCAAGTATCTGTTAATTCCCTTTCTAAAGACAAAAGCACTCCTAATGAAGGAAACATGTAATTGTCTTCAGTCGCGGTTAGATATTTTTCTAATAAGAAAATTTCAAGAATTGCTTCTTGATTTTTATGAACATCAAAATGGTACATCGCAATCTGCTTAGCAGTATTGCTTCCTTTTAAAATCAAATTCAATATTTTCTAATCAAAATTTGATTTGTAAAAGTTTCAATTTGTTTTGCTAAATGCTTAATTTGATTTATAAAAGGTTAAATTTGATGTGCAAAAGGGTTAAACTTGGAGTACAAAACGTATTTTACAAATAAATTAACCCAAACGCTAAAATCGTTATCCTCTGATGGCGAAAGCTTTGATTTCAAACGAGTTTAGCAAATTGTCTTCTAAATCTACATATCTGACAGAATCTAAAGGCATTTTTATTTCTATGGAGTCATATGGTTCAATAGTCGGAACTTTTTCACCTTCAGCAATCGAAAAGAAATTATTGGGGATGTCTTAACAAAAAAATTTAATAGCAACAGGAATCATTTATTCTTTCTCTAAAAATTAAACAACCACCATATCTTAAAAAATCCGTTTTGTAAATTTGAAATAGTGAGCTTCTTTAATCTGAGCTATGTACGAAACGCAACAAGCCTAAAAGCATGTAAATCGTGTTGTGACATAGACTGAAAAAATAACTACATAATGTCGAATTCGCGACTAGCTAATTTGAGTCTGTCTACGGAATTAGTCTTTAGTAAATATCGTGATTTGTGGCATTCCTGTACAAGAAACAAATAAAATGGAAAGCGAGTGGTGCACGTAATATGCGATGTCATAAGCGATAATATGCGTCCAAAGGTTCCAGATCTGGTCAGGGGGTGTTGGTCAAATAACGAACCCCTTCTTTAGAAAACTGGGATCGGCGCCGAAACTATTCCTTATTGTAAAACTCCACGTCTATTCTATCGTGAAATATCTTAGGAGTTAGGACGTTTAGATCGTATCGACAATATTATCTAGTAATCTGATTCACCAGATTCTGATGACGAAAACCCATTAAATATATTTTCCATTTTTAACTTAAATTTTCAAAAACTTGTTTAAATTTAAATTTGCAATTCATTATCTACAAATATTTAGTTTTGTATATGTAATTTCACAGATTCTAAATGACGTTTTATATTTCCCAATTTTCGAAAATAGCCGTATCCACTGTTTTAGCCATCGATATCGAGGTATAAATCCGAGGATACAATTTTAATCCAGGTTTGATTCATTGGATTTATCTTCGTTTACAAATACGAAAGAGGGGATAAATTTGCTGATTTATCACTATCCTCGTTTAAAATTACGGGCCTAAATTTCTCAATTTACCTAAAATACTTTGCTGATGGCAAATAATATCGTCAATATAAAAAAAAATATATCTAGTAAGCTTTTAAATATAAATTCTTTATGTGACGTTATATTGACATTTTATTGAATAAAATTTTGACGACGTGTTGATCAGTTTAATATTTGTGAATAGCATTAATAAAATCGCCTCTAAAGGTATTATTTCTGAGTAATAAATTCTCTTGGAATTGTCATTAATTCAGAATTTCAGACGTTGTAATAGTGCTTGGGTTTTATTTATTTGTTTTTCTCAAATGTTCCACAGTGATGGCTGGTCTCCACTTTCGTATTTTTCTCCTGACAAAAAAAAAATCTAGTCCATTTTTTTCCTCGTGACAATTTTTAGTACATTTTCCAAAATACATACACAAAAATAGATTTGAGCATGCGCATTGAAATTTTGTCAAGAGAGAAAAAGATCAGAATATTCAATATTTTTGTCATGACGTTGTGCCATTTGAGCATAAATTGTATTTTATGCTCAATTTAATGTCATTTTATGTTGAATTTTTTGACAAATAAAATGAAATTTTGATGTTTTTTGGCAAAATTTTAGCTTTTTAATAAATTTTAGGTGAAAATGTAATAAAATTTGTGTTATTATAATAAAACATAAATAATAAATTGTGGAATACAAAAGCAATTTTCCAAAAATTGTATTATTCGAAAAACGAACCAAATTCAAATTTTTTTTTAATTCTCAAAGAGAGAAATTAGTTATATTCTTTATGTTAGTAGTTGTACAAAAAATGTCACGAGCCGTTTGTCATTTATTTTTTGTCAAGAGAAAAATAAACAAGTGGAGACCAGCCATGATGCTCCATCTAGAATAATAATTTTGCTTGGGTAGGTAATTCAGATAATTGTTTTTGTTGTTTTTTGACATTATTTTGTTTTACGCATCGAAGAAGCCAGGACGAGATATGTAATGTGACACACAAAAATAATTGATCCAAGAAAATTGTCGATTAACATTAAATTTTAATTATTTTATAACACAAGCCAATTACTTTTTAACAATTTGACATTTATCTGAATTGTAACAAACGAACGGCCAATTCACTTCAATAGCTTAATTATCTGAATATTAACTCAATTATCGGAATAGTAACTCAATATCAATTCAGTTAATTCACCACAAACGAACGTGCTTTATATCAGCCAATTCTGACGTTACTCCACACATAATGTTGTGATTTGAGCAACACATAATGTTGTGAATTGAATAATTTAAATTTTTAAGAATTTTAAACAGTATTACTAGAGATGTATAACAAATTTTTGGAGCTAAGTCTTAAAGGTTGAAGATAAAAAATGGCGAATTAAATTTTGATTGCCATTCAACCCGTCTCAGTTCTAAATAATCTAACATTAATTAGAGGATTTATATTGCCATGACCCCATGACCACCAATTTTTTATTTTGTAATACGAGTTCTTTTTTCAAAAATGTTCCGTATTTTTCGAGTACACAGACAAGTTGCCCAAGAATTTATTGAGTAGTGTTTCACATTGAGATTATTCGTGGATTTGGGAGATTGAGCAAGTTGCTTGATGCAACTTATTCCGCCTGTTTACACGAGTCGTTTCTTCCTTAAGGCCAGCTTATAATTTAAAATAAAATACAAATGGTTATGTACATTTAAATTTACTTAACACTTTTTTTTTTAATTTTAAATTATTGTAAGAATAAAAATTTTGTTCGTTATACAATAAATTAATATTTGTTTTTTGTTTTCAAAATTACTAGCACCAAAAATTCGCTCAACATTTCTAAAAAATGTAGGATCTACTAAGTACTTCCTCTATTTGATTTAATTTTATTAATGTTAGATCCACAAAAAGGGGTATTTGATAAGCATTTGGCTACATGTTTTGGTTTCCTTATATTATGCAACACCCACCCTTGGTATTTTAACAACTGGATTATCAATAGCTGCCCTCAAAAACCGATCGGAGCCGATTTTATTTCAAATTATAATCACTCAGGAACAATTTGCAGATGCTTTGAAGAGGTTGAAAAGAATACTTGTCAATGTTATTTTTGTATTATTTAGAGGAGTAAGTAATTTTTAAGAGGAGTAATGAAACTCGCACTATTATTCACAGATAGATGTTTAGTTTATTTTTGTATTAAGTAAACACAAGTTAAAAATCATAAAAAATTTGGGGGGAAAATACGTCCAGACGAATATATAATGCCGGAATGATGTTATTATTATTATTAAGTACAATACAATTGGTGTCAGTAATGAATGTTGTTTCTCTCTCTCTCTCTCTCTCTGGCTTTCACATCCAAGGAGGGATTTTGCTGCCCGCACTAAGGTCCTCCATCCGTCTCGATCCATCGCTCTCGTCCTCCAGTTTCGACATCCTAATACATGTAGATCTTGTTCGACGTCGTCACGCCAGCGCAGTCGGGGTCTTCCTCTACGACGAACACCGGCTGGTTGTTGATGGAACACTTTATTGGTCATTCGTTGTTGTGGAGACCGTGTATTGTGGCCGAGCCATCTCACTCGATTGGATTTGATGAATCCGATAATATCGCAGCCTCCAAGAAGTTGCCTTATCTCGTGGTTCATACGAATCCGATATTCGTTGTCCGCGACTTTAATTGGACCAAAGATTGAGCGAATGACCTTCCTTTCGAAGGTAGATAACAATCTACAATCGTTAGAGGTCATGGTCCAGCTCTCGCTTCCGAAAGCCAGCACAGGACTTATGAGTGCTTTATAAAGTGCGAGCTTGCACGACTGCGACAGATGTTTAGATCGCAATAATTTCGATTGGGCGTAGAAAACTCGTTGTCCGGCAGCGATTCGGGCTTTTATATCTGCCTGCATATCATCCGACGATATTATAACTGACCCAAGGTATTTAAAGTTTTCGACGCTATCAAAGTTATGGCCGCCAATTCCGAGATTTACCATGGAGATGTTCCTGGGTGTTGATAACAATTTTGTTTTGCTGCTGTTCACCTCCAAACCAAGTCTTCTTGCGCAGCGATTGAGCTGTATGAAACTGTCTTTGATATCACTAGTTCTTCGGCCAAGAAGCACGATATCATCTGCATATCCAAGAATTTGGCCTGATTTATTAAATATACAGCTGGAAGTTTCAATGTTGCTTTTTCTCACTACGTATTCAAGCGCCAAATTGAACAGCACAGGTGCGAGTGCATCTCCCTGTCGAACACCAGATGTTATTTCAAAGGAGTCTGACACAGCTCCCTCAATTACGATTCTACATACAGACCCAGAGGTTGTTAATTTACACAGGGGGCCACTTCGTCATTCCGATTTAGCAGATTTTGAAAGTAGGTTTGCCATGCAGAGAGAACATCAGCCACGTTTGTTCTCAGCTCTCCATTTCCGTCTTTGATGGCTGTACTTCTTGGGTGGAAGTCTTTAGTTTCGTTGACCCTTCGGCATTGATCATCGAACCAATCATTGCGGGACCTCGGAGGCCTTCTTCCGATGAAACTTTGCGCCGCGGTGGTTATGGCTGACTGTAAAGCGCGCCACTGCTCCTGGATGATAGGTGGAGCTTCTTCGTTGTTATTGGGCCGGTCTAAATAATTAGTGACAGCTGATTGGTAACTCTGCAGTGACGCTTGGTCTTTTAAAGCATCAATATTCCACCGAACGGTCTTTTGCGCTTGTCTGTTGAACGTAGATGACAGTTTGCACTTATACTTAAATATGACAAGCACATGATCGCTGTCCATGTCTGCACCTCTGTAAGATCTGACGTCGGATATGCTGGTGGAGTGTCTCTTAGACACCATGACGTGATCGATTTGGTTTTCCGGTCTTCCATCATTCGATCTCCACGTTACTTTGTGGATTCTCTTGTGTGGGAAAAACGTACTTGATACAACTAAGTTGTACGTTATTGCCAGGTCGGTGACGCGTTGGCCGTTGTTGTTACTAGTTAGGTGCAGACTGTTAGGACCGATGTACGATGTATTTTCTGCACTCCTACCGATTTTTGCGTTAAAGTCGCCCACGATAATTTTAATGTCGTGATGCGGTATGTTATTGATGACTTCCTCCAGCTCGACAAAGAAGAGATCTTTGATGTCATCAGATTTATCTTCGGTGGGTGCATGTACATTAACGATCGTGATGTTAAATCTCTTGGTGCCTGGCCGTGCATATCCGCATGTTGATAGGGCGGAAGTCGATGATATGATGCTTCGCGCGCTGATGGATAAGGAAGGCAACTCCAAATTCTCCTCCATTCTGATGGCCGCTGTAATGAAGAGTGTAACCATTGGTGGTGTCATGGATCCCACTCCCAGACCATCTAAGCTCTTGCAGTGCAAGCACGTCTAATGTGTAACTCTTTGCTTGATTCGAAAGGATCTGGAGATCTCCAGGTCTTAAGAGGCTAAACACGTTCCATGTTCCCATTTTTAAAGCGTTATCCGTGTACAATTTCCGAGGTCGATTTTGTGATGAATCCGATATGGCAATCCGAGGTCTTTGATTAGGGTTCATAACTTTAATTGTTTTTATGAGAGCAAGTTGTTGGCCTGCTACTTAACCAGCTTGTTACGTGTGTGGGCCACGTACTGATGAGAATCTTCAGGCATCCAGTCCTACCTTGAACACATTTATATAGCGAGCCGCTTGATACAAGACAGACGCATTTGATATTGGTTTTGAGGCGCCAATGACTCGCCCTGACATGTAGTATCCATGACTATAAACAGGATTTCCCCTGCTCGTCTCCACTACACCGCCTGATTCATTTAGCGTGACCCAGGGAGCACCGCAAGGAGGTATGAATCTAGGACTTCGCCCAAATGTTGTTGGTATGACTAAAATTATATTAGATAACGGCAGTGTCACGCTAAAGTAGACTTAAATAGAAATTTTTGAACTTAAGCGCTTTCATGACGGAAAAAAGAAAAGTTGGATTTAGTTTTTTCCGATATAATTCCAAAATTATTGCTTTGTTTTTGTTAAAATCTTCAGGCTCTTGACCGAATGTACCGTACTATTTAAACTGTTTTTTGTTCAACATGTGGCAAAGCTTTAAAACGAAATGATGACACATGCTTACAAAAATTGGCGGAAAAGGGGAAAGAACAATGGTATGTTGGGACGTGAGGTAAGGTCACAAGAATGACTAGTGTAAACAGGCGGATTAGGAATACAGAATAAAAAAAATGTTCAAGATTTTCCTAAATACCCTTGGTTTAATTTGCCCGAAATGTTTCGAAATTTTCAAAACAAAATCGATATGCTAGGTGTTACGGCAAAACTACACCTACTTTCTAGGCGGAATCGATATTATTTCTGATAATTCTTAAGATTTTCGATATAATTCCAGATTATGTTAGGTTTACGTGGCATTGTGTTGAAGATTGCTTTTATAGTTGTTTAGCATTGTGCATCGTTACAGACTTACAGATAATTTATTCGGTCTTCAGTGCTTCAACTCAAGATTTTCAAAACTACAGAATCTTTTTTGGATTTTTAGAATTGTAAGACAAAAGAAGTACGATAAAAAATGCATTTTTGTATGGTTTCATTATATGAAAATGTTAAGGAATACCCAAAAAGTAGTATTCAATACTATTTACTGCAACACACAACTATTTTTGCCGAAAAATATTGAAAAAATCTATGAAGATGAACCATTTTATCTTTTATCGTAAAAGTTGCTCCAATGTTGCTCAAAATTTATAAATTCATCGTAACATTTTGAAAAGCCAAAAGAAAATGTTGAGTATGCCCGTCTCATTTTTATATATACAGTATGTTCACTGATGGCCTTTTGACAGCAAATATCCAGATATTTTTGACAAATGTTACTCCCCGCTAACTTCACTTTAATAAAATATCCGGATTTTTGTTGATGACATGGCCCAGCTTTTGACTTGACATATAATTTTTGTATTTTAAACGTCAACATCACATTTTCCTTTTATTATTTTAATATTTATTATTATTACCATTGTTCAAATCGAAGCATTACATATTATTTTAATTCAAATTTTTCATTTCGCAGAAATTTTCGACTTTTTTACGCCGTTAAAAGAATTAATTTTCTGTTGTCAAAAAAACTCCAAAAAAATCCAAATAAAAGTAGAGTTAAAAATATACCGATCCTTTTGATGCGTTCGTTTTTTTGCTCAAAAAATATCCGGATATTTTTTATCCCTTGTCATCAGCGAACACTAGCATGGATAAAATGCGTGTGTACTTTTCTTCGTGTCTCTCTCTCTATTCTTTTGGAATACAATAAAAAGATTGAAGCTGCGTACATGCTATATATTTCTGGTGAAAAAATGTACACCACGAAGTTAGCTGTATGAGTTGAATTATTTCCAACTAGAACAAGAAGTTGACCAGGGTAACCAATTTTAACTAAAAATTATACTATTTTGCTAACTTCGTGGTGTACATTTTCCGGTCGAAAATGTCGGTCGTTTATGAAAAGTCACCGGTTGGTAAAAATATTGAGCAAATTTTCGTTCAGTTTATATTTTTCTAAGTTGCTGTATATTTTACTATGGAGTTGTCAAAATAATAAAAATAACAAACGGTATTTTTTTTAGTTTGCATTAAAATGGTCCTTAATTGGGACTATAGCCCCTAATCATTATAACTCGTGGCGTGTGCCTGATTAGCTAAAAAAATTAGATTACGTAGTGTCTAATTTTTATTTGCATATTTATTCAAATCAAATCGGCCATTAGGTTTTTTCTAAATGGCGTTCATCAACATTTTAGAAGTATTAAATTATTCTAATGAATATTATAAAAAGTTAATGGTTGGTTTTTTAATAGATAAACATTTTCAAATTAATTTTTGTCATCGAGTAATTTTTGGTTTGAAAATGTTGAGTTTTCTTAAACAATAAATCGCTTCCCGTCAAATAATATCTACCGGATGATTTTTGACGGAAATTTACCGTGAAAGCGGTGTTCATGATACCGGTTTTTGTAAAACCGGGCGATTTCCGTCAAAATTCCACCGGTACCGGATTTCATGATAGTACTTTAATCAAGATTTTAGGTCTATTTGCACCGGTTTTATTGTTTGAAACCTTACGCAAAGCATCTTCAAATATTTTCCACTGAGGTTTACTACTATAGACGTCAAATTAAGTAAACAAATACAGGTTGGCCATCTACGTATTTTTAGGGGCATACCAGCTTGCCGTTTTTACACCGCACGTGCTCTTTCGCGGTTACAATAAATTCCGACCTCCAATTTACATTTCATTGTAAATTGTTGACTATTTTAGAGATAATGAAACTAATTATTTTGATAAATAATTAATTAAAAATATTCAATTAATTCGTATTCTTTATTCATGTAATTGCGTAACAAACAAAAACAAATTTAATTATTTGTTGTTAATAAATGCAATGTACGTGTAGTATTTTTGTTTTTTTTTTAATTTTCAGCTAAAATTATCATCAAACCGTGACCTGAATATTTATTAAATAATTTTATTTATAATTTATAATTTTTCAATTTAATTTATTTATGAAGATTAGCTTTGGGACTTAATTTATAATTTTCTTTTTTTTTTTTTTTTTGGTTTATTTGTTTACGTTTTGTATTATGTGTTGCATCTGTAAATTCAGGTCATGCCAGTGAATGTAATAAAAAAATATTAAATATATGTATGTATTTGTCATCGTGACACAATTTAAATTTGGTTAGGAAAGACTAATTTTTTGTGCTTACCACACACGTAAATCAAACCAGCTGGCTTTACCGAATATTAAAATTACTAAAATGATGACGTAGAATTATAAAAGGTTTTTGAGCCATATGCGCTGATGTTTGAGTCAAAATTGAATTTAAAAATTATCATATACGTAGTGGAAGTTGGATTAAAATGTTCTGTCTTGAAATTAACTTGGGTTTTATTCTAACTGTTTACACCTATAAACCTTCAACAAAATAAGTGGAATATCTAAATAATACATTTTTAGTCAGGTACAAGTAGAAACCTCTAATTTCACGAAATAAGTCGATTGTCTTCTAAAATGATATTATTAACCTAAAAACATTTTTTTATCAACAAATTTGGAAAATAACCGTTATTTTGAGATATTAATATTTTACAGAATACAGATTAGTTACATATACTTTCCCGCAATTATAAAATTCGTTTATAATAAAAACAGAGGACGGCAAACGTCTTTCAATGCTGGAATATTATTGTTTATATCATGAAACAAAATTTCATTTATGCAATATAGTGCTGTGCATATCTCTCTTAGTAAACAGATTACCTATAGATTTCTCATATAGATATATAACCTACCTTTTAAATGACTTTTAAAATCTCAGTTAACTGAATTTCGAAACGGTTCACTGCGCAATAATTTCCCCAAAATGTATTTTATAATTTCGTTTGGCATTTATCAATATTATCGAAGACTAAACAAATTCAGATTTGTTTAAACGAACCTTTATTATCTTACTATTTTCTATCTTAAATTGCTAAGCCCAAGTTCAAAAATCTCGAATAATCATAAGTTCAGCACTTGTTCAAAACATAATCAAATAAAAGCCTTGTAAATCTCGGCAAACTCAAAAAACCCGAGAAGCATCACACATTAATATCGCAAAATATCCCGAATTATATGTAAGTCAGTAATAACCTATCATTACCCAACACTTAAAGCCATTATTGTAAATAATCTTATCAGAACCCTCCAGTTCACTCCAAAGAAAAGTTCCTCTCAAAAAAATGTTTGGTATTATACAATAAGTTCCGGTGGAATTATAAAATATTTTCGAATTCGAAAATTATCATTATGGTAAGTTTATGATTCACTTTCTTTTCTCATTTAGAATACGGCGCAAGCGAATAATCAACCGTTATAGTCATTTAATTAACTTCAAAAAAAATTTTGAACATTGATTACTTTCATCACAGCTAGAGGGTGCTTTTTCCCGGATTTTTATTGTTCCCGGGGAACGGGAAATTTGAAACCAATTTTCCCGGGTTTCCCGGGATTCCCGAGAAATTAAAAAAAAAAAGAAATAATACATTAAATTTATTTCAAAATATAAAAATAAAATAAAGTCATAAATTACGAATAGGCTATGCACTAAACAGATATCAATACCACATAAAATGTATATAAAACTACCTCAAGGATGTTCGCTTCTTTCTGCAAAAATTAGAGGAGGCTGAAAATACCCTTTCACTTTTAATTGAAGTAAGTTGGATGGTTATTACAGCATCCAGCAACTGCAGGTTCAACACTTCTGCAGATTTGTTGTAATGTTTCCCGTATTTTGGTATATTTAACGAACGGCACAAGATCTTGGTTTCTTCGTTCTTTAATGCGACTTGATAAAACTTCCAGTAACTCTGTTCAAATATTATCTTCATTTGCACGTAAAGATTTAAACAAAAAACCAAATTTGCATCACATCTTCCCAAAGCTTTCACAGCTATATAATTTAAATGGCTGAAGCGCATTGAAAATATTCAACAATATAGGGATATAATTGTTATTCAGTAATGAGATCCCAAATCATTTAATTCCTCTCGACTGAGTTAACAATTTTTATAAATCTTTCAATCATGATCACAATGCTATTCCATCTGGTGTTACAATCCAAAAGCAAACTTAATTCCATTCCATAATTTTGCTTGACATACTCTAGAAGAATTGAATTTCTTTTCGGTGAGATTTTAAAAAATGTTTGCAATTTTTCTTACCATTTGCAATGCACCATTAATATCGTCACGTTCATATCTTGGGGCTATATTATCGTTTGATTGATCATCATTATCAAATGCTAAATTTTACCATCACGGCAGCACCATCTGTGGTTCATGTGACTGCATCTGTTGAATTTATACCAAAATCAAATAGTTTTAAATTGACCAGTTCAAGTTTTGTATCAGTTGTACCAGCTACTAATCCTAAGTTATATATTGTTTGTCAAAATGGATATTTATATTTAAGTAGCGCCGATTCGGTAAAGTCGTCCATTCATCTAATGTCAGGCTGAATTTACCATATTTATCTTTATGAAATTTAATTTTTGTTACAATATCAGATTTTGAAATTACATAGAATTCGTGAATCAGTTTCATTATATTAGTTTTTCCTTTTTGGCTTATCATGATGAGATTAGTAAATAAATTCGCTTTTCTTTATACCGTGAATTGAAAATTCATCAAGTGCCGCAATCTCAATTGAAAACCCATCAAGTGCCGCAGTCTTGCCACTATTTCTGCCAAAGATTGCCTTTTAGTAAAAAATTAAATTATAGTTTGTTTCGTATAATTTTATAAAACTTTTCCTAAATTGCTTGGGCCAGCCTCTTGATCGTCATTTGTGTTTCGTGTACGTACATGTTGCAAACGCCTTATTAGCCCGCTTGTTGACGAACCCTTGCTACTATATTGTGCTAATTGATAGAAAAAGCCCTTGTGTCAATTGATTAAAAAATAAAGAACATACAAAAAATCCCGGGAATTTTTAGTTTTTTTTCCCGGGAAACGGGAAACAAAAAATTAGGAAATTTCCCGAGAATTCAAGCCCGAGTATTCCCGGGAAGAACCCTCTAATCACAGCATACACAGACCAATTGATTTTGAAGAACTGTACCTGCTTTGCAGGCCTTAAGAGGAACACAAATGCTAGGAGTATTTTGTGCACTTCACTCTCATAATACATTTCAATGCAATGATGTCAGAGCTCCCAAAATAAAATTCCCCAATATCGAAAGTCCACCAGATTTGAGGGATTAAAAAATTGTTACGCAAAATATTTCTCTTTACATACTTAACAGCGAACCATTTCGGAAAAATGTTACTAGCCCCTTTTTGATTTTATATAATAAAACACAATATTTTGTTTTTGTCACTTTCTTAATGGGATTTTTATTTTTATTTGAAATTGACACCCCTATTCCCTTAGTCGTGTCACTTGTCACTTGTACCGACAATCAAATTTTGATATTCTCTTAGTCGATCGATGCGACAATTGTCGTTTGAAGTGACAGATATAGTTTTACGTCGCATTCTCTTATATTATCACTTCGATCGACTAAGAGAATACCAATTTAAAGTTGAAGTGACACGACAATTGTCACGTCGAACGAAGTGACACGACCAAGGGAATAGGGGTATGAAATTACGATCGTTTTGGATGTTACTCTTTTATCAAATTTCTAATAAACAGTAACTAAAATTATGCTAAAAACTGCTTTTATAGCCTTTTTTTGTGCCTACTTGTCTTATGAATCTTCTTTCCCTTTTATTTTATTTTATTTTTTCTTCTTAAAGGGGTGGTACCGCTCTCATTTTTTTATATATACCATCTGGTGTGTGTTTATGATAAAAAAGAAGAATTTGATGACTATCTGGTATGTGTGTGGTGTGTGGGTGTGTGTGGGTGTGGGTGGGTGTGTTTGTACAAAATAATATTTATTAGGTATTACCTTTTTGATCTCTTGCTTTTGTATATTTTAAATTTATTCTTTCAATCATAATATGTCGACCATCTGCATATTGCATTTACTTAACTCCATGCCACCGAGTTCACCGATGCACTCAAAAAATGATAAAACGCCCTTTTACGTTGAACTCCAATGAAGATAATAGTACAAAAATTCACTCCACTTATAAGTCATAAAACAATAATTCCAGTGAAATTTAATTTCGAAAATACACTAGGCAGTGTAGTCTACGACACAAAAAATTCTAGTGGAATTTCCTTTTTGAAAATATTTCTTATGAAAGTAGAGGCTAATGCCCATATTCATAAAATGTAATAATTCTGTAGCTGTAACTTTACAGAAATTGTTTGTAGAGCAAAAGTTACAGAGTACTAAAAATTGGTATTCAGAAACTGTAAGAACTTCGCCACTGTAAATAAATACTGTGACGATTATGGCCTTCATACAGCAGGTAGCGGTACAGCGATGGTTTGGACGGTTGGCGCGTGATATAAACAGGAAGGTCGATAATTCGATGATCATCGCAGCTAATGTTTTTATTACGGTTATTGATTATGTACATCGAAACATGTTTATACAAAAACACTCAAATTCATAATGATCAAGGAAGGCGTGGTTTAGTGATTCAAGAATAAATGAACAACGACACAAATACATTCACAACACCGCCCGTCGATGATGATGAATGATGATGGTTATAAAAAGCCATAAACGATATTTTCAGATGATTATGTGTCATAAACAGAACACCCAAGAATGAAGATGGTTTATGACACGCAATAAAGGAAATTTCGGGAGCAGTATTAAACTGGTATATAAATAAATACGACCGATGACAAGCGGGGTACAGTTTTTGGTTTACTTTAAATCGTGTAAACACCCCAGTGGCAAGCGGACAGATTTAAAGAAGTAAAAGCAAATATTAAAGTCTATAAAAGTAAAGTCAAATAAAGTCAAGTCAAGTGCAATAAAAGTATACAGAAGCCAAGTTCGTAACAATACATATGAATTTGCCGCTGTAAGAAAAATGAGTAGCCTTTTTTGGTAGAAAGAAACTAGAAATCAAATCATAACAAATCACTCTGGCTATAATGTATGAGACTATTTGCATTCGCTTACCTGATAGACATAATTATGGTAAATAAAATATTTTTCACAGACTGGTATTCGACGAGGCCTTTTCCGTGCGTGAACTAAATGCCGGTTTCGTTAGAAAAAATAATACATAAGCGCGTATATTTGTTTTTTGTATTTCGTCAGCCATCTTTTGTAATCCGGTAGCCTCAAATTTTGCACTCAAATACGATCTTCAGTTTGTTGGTATGTGTAAGGTTTTGACTTTAGAAAAATTAAATCATGTTGATTTATGGCAGGTAAATAGATGCTATCGAGAGAAGTATTTCCTGTCGAAAAATTGTTACTCTGCCGAGTAACAGGAATAGCTACATTTTGTGAATACCATTTTAGTACTTATCGGAAATTTTACGGTTATAGATCGAATTTACATTTTGTGAAAAAGGACACAAATTTGCACTCCACCAGAACTCATGATAAAGCCCTTAATCTCGATGCCTCATTAAAAAAATATTGGGCTCAATTCTGATTGATTGGATAAATAAGAAAAGAAAGTTTGTTGTGAACAAAAGCGATTTAACAGTAATACAGCTACTCAAAGACCTTGGCCACGCACTTATACATCTCTCACTATCCGTACCATATCTTAGAATCCACAGTGGTGCTTTTTACTTGAACTCTTTTGGGATACTCTTGTTTTCAATTGTAAATCTATCCTTCCCTTTTTACGTTAAATTAGACGACTTTGTTTCTAGGGGCGCCTAAATGGGCGACAGGAGTTTCCAGCGCTTTGTTAACAGTTCAAAATGGTTTCAATGAATTGGTAGATAAATAATTAATTGTGGTATGGCTAAGGACCAGTTTTGTGCCTATGCCGGTCTTAATGGACTGTCACCTTAACCAAACCTAACATAACCTAGACTACACCCGGAATGCAGAAAAATTAAGTCTTGTGGTGCTATTATAATGTTTGTTGTTGAAGTTATAATAGTTTTCGCTTTATTGTTTTATTTCGCTTCATCGTAATGTTCAAAATACACACCCTAACATTCTATGTACGTGTAGAGACGTAGTCTGACATCAAAAATATTCACTCGTTTATGTGCTCAAATGTGCGAGGCCTAACTTTTTATTGAGGCCTCACTGCGCTAGATGTACCCGTTATGCAACACAAAGTGAACTCTCGAAAACCTTGAATAATCTCGAAATTCACAAATATCTCGAATATTATAATGAGTAAAATCAAGCAATCAAGTTCTAGAACCAAGCCCGACCACCTAAAGATAAATCCTGAAAAACTCAAAAATCTCGCAGAGCTCAAATAATATCGGAACATCGAAACATCTCGACAATCGCATACTAAAGGAGTTGAACGCTATACGAGTATGTAAGTATGTAGGAGCATATGCAAAACATGAAAAATCTCAAATAATTGTAAAACTCAAAATAATTTTCTGGAAATTATCAAAATAGAGAATATGTTTGAAAATGCTTTACACTATGCGATTTACTTCCATCCAATATTTACTGTACAAATTACATGCGTGAATTACATTGAAATTGCAATCGACCGCATTTTCATAAAATGTGTGTGCAACACTTTTGACAGGAATACCTAACCTTCAGGTTCTGTCCTTTTCCATGAAATTTAAAAACTCACGATCATTATTCTGGTACACTTTTGAATGTTATTCAAATCGGCTCAAGGCGCCTAGTTCAAATTTGTTAATTTAACCTTTGTTCTTTGTTGATTTAGCCTTTGATAGGTAAAAATGCCTAATGTTACGGCAGTTTCGGATGAAATAAAAGAATCTTGGTATGAGAAGGAAGAAAACGACGGTTGATTACGACGTTCCGCTCGAAATTTTACCCGTACACCTTTACTATAACAACAAGGAGTACACATGGGCAACAAATTAAAACTGTATAGTGTCCACTATTAACCTTCAATCTATTTTAAGCTCTCCTGTTTTAACCAATTGCCTTAAAAATTACCTAACCTCGATAATTATAAAAGAAATTCAAATATTTATACCCACGGTTTAGATTCAGAATCTAGTTTCAAAAATAATCCTAATAAAATGTCGGACTGCGGAGTATCTTAAACGAGTTAAGCTAAACCCTTGATCGATTGCTCTGTTCAATAAAATACGATTAATTAAAATTGAGGTTGATTTACTACGACTAAAAACGAAAATTTCGAAATTTTAAATCGAGAAAGCGTTTCAACAAATCTCACGCAGGACGCTTAGAGGTCTGAAACCGGGACTTTAGTTTATTCAACTTCTTTAAGGTCCATTTTACAACTAGAGAACAATAAGTGTTAGGATCTTGAATTTTGGTATGTACGTAGATATTGTCAAGTACAGCTCAAAGCGATAAAGAACAGGTTGCAATATAGTCGGGTCGGATGTTAGGGCACCTAATGAGTTCTTCGTTGGGCTGATTGTTTGGGTGACCAGGTCAAAAATAACTATATCTGGGTAAAGTCTGAAAAAGTTTGAAAAACCAGAACATTTCGATTTAAAAAAATCCAGGACAATTATTAAGTCTCTAAATATGTTATGGATTTGATTAACGAATAAATCGCTATATAAAATTGGTTTGCCGGCCATGTTTATTCATCGGTTACAAAACAGATATGTGAAAATTCATTGATTAACAAATATGTTGGGTAAGTCAGACACCAAATTTTTATTGGATTGGTGTATAATTGCAGAAGTTACATTTGAGGGCAAGAATGGAGTGTCTTAAAATAAAACTTGGCCAGAATTCAACAAATATTTCGATTTATACTTTGTATTTATCGAATATTAGTAGTCCATATTCGATAAATAGAAAGCATAAATAAAAAAGTTACCAATCCAGGCCTTTATTACTTTTCCAGTACCAAATGGAACTCGCCCGTTTGCCAATGGATTTTAGGGAAATTTCATTTCTGATTTATTAAGTCGATTCTAGCAGTAGTTCTTAATACAAAACCGAATTATTCAAGCTCTGAAAATTTCTTGGGTCATATTATTTAGAAAAGAAATACTGCAGAACACCTCTAATGATTTTATGGTTGGTACCATTAATGAAAACAACAATTTTTTACATACACAACCAATCCACTAACTTCTAGAGGTCCCACGTTTGTGAAAGGATTTTAATAATATTTTAATATTTAATTCCTAATTTAAAATTGATTAATTTCGGCTGTGGAGAATTCTTTCGGCCTTGTCATATGGGGTCGGATTCCTCAATTAAAACATGGCCCGAACTCAAGAAATATTGCGGAACACTGTCAATTATATTTTGGTCCATACCTTAAATCAAAAATTATATTCGCCTAAATTTGTCTAAGTAAGTATTTAGCTAATTCAGACTCTCTTCTCAGTCTCCAGTATCAAATGGAATAAGCACGTAGAAATATGGATTTTAGTAAAATTTTATATCTGAAATATTTTGTAGATTCTTTAAATAGTTCGTAATGTGGAACCTATTTTTTTATGTCCTAAAGAATTTTTCGCCCATAAGGTTGGGCGGAGACCAAAATTTTTAAAGTAAAACATGGCCTATCAGCAAAAAATATTTTGGAACGGTACTCGTAAAAATTAGATTTACCAATTCTGGTTTTTCATAATACATTGATGTTGATTCTGGTTCCTCCGGAGTTTTGTATTGCTGCTAATAAATTGAAACCAGGACATTGTAAGGACATATTTGTTCTTTACCAACTTTGGCAAAACAAAAAATGCTCGTCAATTTTTGTCTTAGTTATTGTTTTCCACAAAGTCTGTATTTTATGAACTGGTGTTTTTGGAACTACAAGGCTACCTATAACTAATCGTGCCCTTCTTTACTAATGCTCTTTGCGCGAAACAAAACCAATTATAATGCCTTATTGTCACAAGCTTGACTAAGATGGTATAGGAATACACTTAATCTAGATATAACAGTTTTTACGATTAAAGAAGATTACTACCAAAAACTAACTATGAAATTGCTAAAGTTCCATTTGTTTTAAATTAATTTTTGAATAAGTGCAGGAGTTGACGAACATTTTTCCAATGTTTCTGAATCATGAAATAGCATATTTCCTTGACAAATTTACAACAACAATTGCATATAATAAATCCCCGCAAGAATAACATTAACCCAATAAAAAATTGGGTTTAATTAAACATAATTCTAATTCTTGGTTATGATACCTGCCACCAGAGTCATAATACATAGTACATTTATATTTTATTTCGAAAGGTTGGCTTTTGTCAATTAAATCAAATTGGCTATTTTCTTCGGAAAAAAATTAACCCAAAATAATTCGTATTAAATTTTGGTCAACAAAATACGCTTATTATTAAATAAACTGTTAGTTACTACAGGTTCCGAATCATAGGGCCGCAGCCTACTACTACCAGTTATAATAAATCTCTAATCGCACCATTAAATTGCACAGTTTAATGACTTTCTACTGTGCAGTTAGAAAAGAAGGTTTTACAAAAATTCAAAATTTAAATCAAACCATCTGAGAGTATTTTGTTTTTCGAAATGTTTCTTGATTTTTTCGAATATCAAGTGAAATTGCAAAACTCAATAATTTCGCTCTTCATGTTGGTTGCACTGCTCGGAAATTGATTTGTTCGTGTCGTATAAATTATGTCGCTTTTTATGTGTATTAGTAATAGGAGACATGATCGATCGGCTAGCAAGGATACCATTTACAAGTTGACGACGATAAGACTAAACTCGATGAATTATACAACACAAATTTTCGAAATAATTGCGATTCAAGTTTTATCGTTAGTATCATTTGTCTTGACTTGTCACGTTTTACTTGCACACTGAAAAATTCTTATTATTTATGCATATATTAAATTCGTGTAAGTCATGCCTTATCACTATAATACTGGTGTACTTAATCGCGATGTTCGCGTTTAATATGACCGATTTTTACAGAATTCACTAACTATAATCTTGTGTCTCCAATACATTAATTAGACAGTTTTGTTATGTTTTATTATCATCATAATTTTTAATTTGATAATTTGTTTAAAACCTCATTATGTTTGCATTAAAACAATATACAAAGACACAATGCGAGTATGCAACGAAACTCATGTTGGAACTGATACATGAATCATATTGTAAGGAATGCTATACTTTGTTGAAGTTTAATAAACATACTCGAACACGTTATACTCAAATGATTTGTCGGAAATACATGACATTAGTAATTGATACGTGATAATTATTATTCACTGGGCACGAAAATGGTTTTCCCCTATATTATACGCCTTTCATCTTCCAGGAATAGAATTATTGAGAAAGAACCTGCAATATCATTCAACATGAAAAATATATAAAAATAGAGGTTATCAAACTTATTAAAATTATTATGGTCAAGGTAAAATCGCGATCAGCAATTGAATTAATTTAGTTTTATTTTCATGGTTTGTCATTAAAAAATTTCACTTAGATAAAATGTATGTGACATAATCGTTATGGTCAACATCATATACATGTTGGTATTTCAAATAAATCAATTTTTCTTTTATTAACTGATAATCAAATATTGGTTAAGTTCCATTTACATATTATATTCGCAAGCAACAACAAAATTAATGGTGAAATGACCATTATCATATGAAACCGCGAAACCAACACAAAAAAAATGTGATAATGGTGACATCATTTTACGCGATCCATGTTTTTTAAGCATAATATTGTGTTATTTAAAAATATTTAAACAATTTACATTTAGATGACGAGTCAACGACGACTACATAGGTTTCAGGTTATGTAAATGATCGTGGAATGATCGGTTGAAAAAAAAACAAAAACAAAAAAATTGGCAACAGCAACAATTTTCTAGTTAAGTATAAAACAAAAACTTCAATTGAATGGAATATGTAAAACAAACCACTAAATTGTAATTAAATTTGAAAAGTGAAACTATTTATTGCTGAAATAGTAAATGTGTGACTAACGATGAACATATATGAATGGTTTTAATCTAATTGAGCAATTCATACAAAGAAGTTAAATAAGATCTTTATATTTGATTATAGAGAGCGTGTAAGCCTACATAGTCGTAATATTCCACTTGGCAATAGCCTAAATTTTTTGCGAAAAACTGTAGTTAATGGCTCACAAATAAGGCTTCTGATGAATGTATAGAAGTGATTGATATTTATCTATTACACTACTATATACATAATAACCAGATTTGATTAGTTTTAATCACTTTAAACTAAAATTTCTAATTGCTTTAATTCACTGATTTAGCTTAACAGGTGTTAGAAGCAGAACGGATGTGATAATCTTAAGACTACCCTTTTACACAAAATATTTAATTCTTCTATAACTGTTCCAAAAGTTGCAAAGCAATTTGCCAAAAAATAGATTCTTGGCGAATACTATATTATTTCTATAGTGTAGAATATGCTTGTCTATTTAATAGAGCGCCCACTAGAACCAACAATTCTACTCGTACTCTATCCAATGCTTGGTGCTCCAATTTCTCGAAACGAATGAAACCGGTGGTGTTAGTAAGAAAAGTAATCTAACACCTACTATACTTAATTTAAATTTATTACTGTTGTACATATTTACCTAATCTCCTAGAATCCAAATCGGACCTACGAATATATCTTATCTGGCCCAAAACATGCTTGTGGTGTTGTATTTATTGCTATTAAAAATTATAACATTGAGCTCATTTTAAAGATAAATGAATAGGGATTATAAAATAATTATAAAAATGCTACCATCTTTCATTTCTTCTTTTTCAAAATGGCCGCCAAAATGTTCTTTTTGAATTATCCCCATGTTCATCTTTACTTTATATTTTTCCTCATTTAGTTCTATTAGACATACTAAAAAATCATCGCAACATCTTGTTCCATTTTCTTGCAAAATATGTTTAAATATGACAATCTACTACAACGTTTTATGCAGAAACGTTTTGTTTTGCCTAGTTGATTTTTGGTATTTCAATGAGGGCCGACATACTAATTTATGTATGTATGTGTATTTAAATTAGAAAAATATAAATAAAGCGAGTTAACTTTTGTATTTGTTTATATTCTATTTAGTGTGGATTTAGCCTTAAATGCAATCAATCATTTTCCGTTATTCCAGCAATTTTGAACGTGTCCCATAGAACGTATAAGCAAATTTATTTCGTGATGGTACCCAAACAATCGTAAGACAATCGACACGTCTCTGTATTACGTTTTTGTTTTTTCATTTCATATCAACAATATGAAAAACGAAAAGGAACCACAGGGGTGGGATACTGGGATGTTGTAACATCACTTTCGATTCGAATTCGATACAGTTTATGTCTCTTGTTTCAAGAATAAAATCGTACTCTATTTCGCTTTTTGATTACACTTTTTCTATTCCAATCTCTTTTTGTCGCGTACTTTTCCTTTCCTTCACATCGATAAAGTACATATCACTAAACAAAAATTGGGTGATAAAGAATCGTGAATGTAAGTAGAAATAGAACGTTGTTTTATTCGATCACAATTTTATTCTTGAAATAAGAGATATAAAATATATCGAATTCGATTCGCAAGTAATGTTACAATATCCCACTTCAGAGTCGTGTCGATTGTCATAGGGGTGAATAGTTTTTTAGATTTGAGGTTAGCTGTCAGGAGAAATTTTGTTTGCCTTGTTAAAAAAGTCTTTATGAAACATAAACAAATGTTTTTTTGTACAGGGTTCTTTATTTTAACTTTTTTTAATCTTGAGCTTTCAATCCCAATTCGAGATCATTATCAAAACTCAAAAGCATTATGAAAAATATTTCCAAAATTGTTCCTTTTATATACAAATTATACATAAAACAATCAAACATTTTTTTTACTAAAAACCAATTTTTCATGGAAACGCACAGCCGAGACAATTTTCCAAAAACAAAATTTTCTTGGTTAATGCGTTTTATGCAGAAAGGTTGTTCAATTGAATAAAAATAAATTGTGTATGAGACAAAAAGCTTATATAAATTAATCATATGATAATTTTTGCCTTTTAACGCAAAGTGGCTGACATCTGGTGGACGATATTAATACCTGAGAAAAAGGTGATCATTCAAGGATAAAATAATTCGTAAATAACACACATAAAAATATACCAATGATACATGTTAAACCGAAAGTGATCTGACTGAAAACGTCCGAGATAAATTCAACATGTAAACGGTGACTTGACTGAAAGTTATCTGAAAGTAGTCTGAGCTCGGTCAACTTAAATTTGGTTGGTTGAGTCACTTTGTATATTGAGTTAAACATATAAACTTTAATTTAGTTGAATTGACAAATTTTTTCATACTATGAAAAAGGCAAAAGGTTTTTATACATTTTCGAAGTGGTTTTCAAATTATTTTAAATAATTTAAATGTAATTTTAGAACAAAGTGACATTTGAACTGTCAGCTCAGATCAAATAAAAATGTCCCATGTAAACACCAACTCAAATTTTCAGTCAGATCACTTTCAGATAAAACTCAGTCAGATCACTTTCGGTTTAACATGTATCTTTAGTAATAAACGCTGAAGTGTTGATCACCATTTTCTAGTGGCGATCGTGGCGCCTCTTGCGACACCTTAAAAACGAATAAGCATAATTTTCAACAATATTAATCAAATTTGTACTTGATTTAATATGTACCATTTCCAAAATCGATCTTTTCCTAAAATTGGTTTGTTCATCGAGAATTTTCACGTTATTTAAATTGATTAAATGATCTGTAATTTTTCAGATGCCGTTTAAGTGTATCAATATTTGAATTTAGATCTTTATTAGTGTCATCTGTGTTGGTAAATTTTTTTTTTCCAAAAATTGTTTTGTCTGTCGGACTTGGTAAACCGCATTTGATTGTTTTTTAGAGGTACCTTGTTTTTATTTTTGGAAAAAATATTTCCATTTAAGGTTTTGGCTGCAAATCACACAATTTTAAAATTATAATTCTGGAAAAAATGTTTCATAAAGATTTTTTATATATGGAATCGTCAAAAAGTTTGTGATTTCATTTTCTGGTCTAGAGATATAGAGTAATACTGAAATTTCTAAATTTTCCATTAATAAATTTGTGAATATGCGACCTATAGGGGAGCCAAAAGTTTGTTTATAAATGTTGTTATCCAAAGGAAATTCTGAACTGTTCAAAACAATGTCTAAGGCAGGCCACACACGTACAGTTTTAACTGACAGTTTTAACTGTGCAGTTATAATTGTCAGTTTTAACTGTGAACTGAGAAGCACACACACGTTCAGTCTAATCCTTCAGTTACCATGGATTTGAATGAGCGGAACGATTTGTCTGCTCTCGGTGTGGTTTTTTTAATATTAAAAAAATTAAATAAAAAAAATTCTAAAAAGTGGTGCAAGAATTGGCTTCAAAAACGAAATTTAACTTCTCATATAAATTTATTAAAAGAATTAAGTGAAGAAGAACCACTAGATTCAGGCTCTTAATGGATCTGATAATACTACTGGCCGGTACAAGATACATACTATCCGGGCTCATTGTTCTCCCTCCTAGATGTTGAAGTCTTTGCTGGAAAATGGCTGGGCATTGACACAGAACATATTCCGCTGATTCCGCTTCCTACTTAGGCCCGATTTCTACTTAGGCCCATCTTCTTAAGGTGAAACCTTAAGGGGACATGACCTGTGAGGAAGCCAGTAAGCAGCCTCAACTCATGTTTTCTAAGTTCAAGACACAGCTTAACCCTGACAGACGAAGGTGATATAAATTTCTTCGCCTGTTGTAAACCTGGAATTCTGCGCTAGTAGGAGGACTTTTGAAGATCCTCCCAGCGTTTTACCGCTACTCTAAGGTGCCCCTTAGTGACGCCACAGAAGGGTTCTGGTCCAATAAATGGAGAGGCAGAACCCTCTTACAGTATGACCTGGCACCCACATAAGTTTTACCTTATTTGAGCCTGCCAGATGTTTAATAACCTTGACTCAACGGTACAAGACCTAAGAGCCTTTAAGGCCGATTGGCTGTCTGATACAATATAAATCTTTGCATCGTTTAGCCCTTTTCTATGCCTATCCTAGCGCAAAGTTCTATAGCATGTAGCGTTTGTATGAAAATTATATAAATAGTCGAACTAGTTTTGTATAATTCAATGTTTTAGTTATTACATGATACGTCCTCTTATCTCAAAATTTCGACACAAAACTGAGAACTGTGCAGTTAAACCCCCACACACGTTCAGTTCAGTTAATCGTTTCAGTTTAAAATATAAAAATTTTAAAGTTCTCAGTTAAACTGTACAGTTAAGTTTAACTGAACTGAAATACCCACTCACGTACAGTTTAAACTGACAGTTTTAACTGTACAGTTAAAACTGTCAATTAAAACTGTACGTGTGTGGCCTGCCTAAGGCAGTAAAAATTTACTTTTCGTTTAGATTTAGATTTTTTCTTTATATTTTCCCAATTTTGACTGATAATGTTCCGTACAATTTGGCTATCAACATTTGTAAACAATGATTTAACATCTAAAGAGATCAACAGAGGTGTAACGTTATTAATTTTGTTTTTGAATTCCTCAGAATTTAAAATAAATGAATTTATTTTTCCTAAATTTAACGTCGGGCTATTTATCGAACTTATTATTGGTCTTGTATGGTACATTTGGCTCATAAATTTTTGGTAACCCATATAGGTAATTTTGGAATCACTACTAAATAATTTGTAAGTTTTTTCTTTGCAGCTGAAATCTATGTTGACCAATTTTCTTCATTCTTTTACTAGCGATTTAATTTTTGTCTGTATCGGTGTAGAATTGTCTTTAAAAATTTGTGCGTAAGTCGAAGTATTGTGGAGTAAATAATACATTTTTTTCAATACAGCCAGTTCAAAATAAACGGTCCATTTGTCTCACCTTAATTCTACCAAAATGGTAATTGAAAATTAAAACTGCTCTGCGATGAAATTCAAGGCTTTAAAAGCTCAAGCTTAAATCAAGTTAAAATAAAGAACCCTATACCAAAAAATACTTTAAAATAATTGCTGGAAGAAAAGTGGGAGGAAAAATTTAGCAAAATATCTCAATTTCTCAAAATTGATTTACATAAAAAGAAACAAACAAATAATATTTTGACTGACAGACAACGCCAAGGGTGTTTTGCAATGAATTTGTCACGTGTTGGTGTTACTATTAGAAATAAGACAAAAACTATTATTGGTCGATTGGGCATAATTCTCAATCCTATTGACAATAGGATGGTGCGCTCTAGCGCACAAAAATGTAATATGTGATTCTATAAAACAAAAATTTGTTATACGAAGCTACTGGAGCTTGGTAATAGTGTCAGAAATTCACTAAAAATGTATCCTTGGATCCTTTAACAATTCAAGCTAAAATTTAATATTTTTAAGTCATTTTTGTTTGTAGTAAATGTCGAATTTCTACAATTTTTAAGCCCATTTTGTTCCAAATGGATCAAATAAACAAAAATTACACTTTAAATGACACATTGGATTAATTAGATTTTCCAGTCATTATAATTTTAACAAATAAATATAAAAATGAAATGGACACTATTTCGATTTCTCATATACCTAATATTTGTTGTATGGAATCACCGTTTAAGGCGCCACCTTTTCAACTTTTTCAATCGTCGATTCATAGTCCTTTGAATTCGAATTCAATTTTTTAGTAAAATAAACTTTAGCTTGCATAGCTCACCCAGCTGCACATTTCAGCTAATAACTTCGCTCACACAAACATTCATATTTTTGTTTAATTTGTTTATTTTGACACAACATCATAATACAAGTAAGCCACGAGATAGCAATCAAATATAAAAAAACATTTAATATATAAGCGATGTTAGCTGGCGCAGTAGGGCGAAATGAACAACGTTCCATTAAGGCCCGCTGCACATTTTAGCTAAGCTAAGCTACGCGATGTGGGCTATGTGCGTAGCTTTCGGTTGTATATAAAGAGATTTAATGGAACGTTGCACACTTGAGCTAAACTATGCGAGCTATGTTTTTTGTTTTGAACTTGCTATGTCAGCTAACATCGCTCACATATACACTGATGTTATTGTATATTTTATTATTAACTCGTAGGCTACTTAGTTATATTAGGTATTGTGTCATAAATCATAATAAATGAATTATGCAGAAAAATCAATGTATGTGTGAGCGATGTAACTAGCTATAATGTGCAACGGAGTGAGCTAAGCGGTCTAAACTACGCTAATATAAACTACGTCTCTCGCTTGGCTTAGCTGACATGTACAACGGGCCTAAAACTCTTTATTTAGAACGAACATAGCTCATATCGCTTAGCTTAGCTTAGCTGAAATGTGCAAAGGGCCTTCACATAAAATAGATTGCGATTAATCGCAACCCGTTGCACATTTCAGCTAGACTTAGCGAGAAATATACATAGTTTTCGTTAGCTTAGTTAGCTCGCCTACCTCACCCCTTTACCTTTTCAACTGATAACTACGCTTATACACACTTACATTGTAGATTTTATGTCTTCCCATTAAAATTTTTTATTTACAGCCGGTAGATAAGAATTTAGCTCACATCGCTTAGGTTAGCTTAGCTGAAATTTACATCGGTGGCACTATTCTGGTTTTCCCGGGGAATTGAGAATTGGGAATTAATTTATTGTTACTTTTTAGTGTATTTTTGTTTTCTTTTTTCCAAAGCATACTAAATTTTGGGGAAAAATAGTTCTATTTCATAGTAATTTTGTTGTTTATTTTTCCCTAAAAATTTGTTTGGGAATTATTTTTTCCCAAAACAAGAACAAAATACCAATCACTCAGTATACTTTAGAGAAAAGGAAACCAAAATACACTAAAAAGTAACAATAAATTAATTCCCAATTCGCAATTCCCCGGGAAAACCAGAATAGTGCCACAGGTCCCTAAAAGATCTTAATAAAAACAATAAAGTAGTAGCTTGCTTTGTTTATCGCATTTGTTTTTATATAAATACAAAATTTGCAAACTGCAAGTTTGTCTGTGGTTACGTAGACAAATTTATGTATCGATATGAATTTTGTTTTTGAATTTATACTGTCCTTGTGAAAAAACGTAAAATAAATTACGAATAATCGCAAACTACTTATAGATGAAAACTCACCGTCACTGGATTGGATAGAATAAATGTTGTTGTAAATTGCCAAATAACATGCAGCTAAAAATGCTCTATTTAAATTCAAAGCATCAACAATTGACGATTGGAACCGTGATTTTAGACAAAATATTTGTCGGCATTACAACTTCAAAAAATTTCCACTGTACCATATTTCAGTCGTTCTGCGAGCGCTGATGCTAATTTTTGTATGGTATTACAGCTTTATTTTATTCCGATAGGTAGTGCTTTCAATTGACGATTGGAAATAGAGAGAAAGCACTACCTATCGGAATAAAATAAAGCTGTAACACCGTACAAAAATTAGCATCAGCGCTCGCAGAACGACTGAAATATGGTATAGTGGAAATTTTTTGAAGTTGCGAAGCCGACAAATATTTTGTCTAAAATTACGGTTCCAATCGTCAATTCTGTGGTTTTTTTGAAAAAATAACGAGAAAATTTTTGAGAAATATGAATGAAAATAACTCGACAATTCTCTAAAGTTTCCAAAATAAGTTTCAGTTTTACAATATTTTCCCCTATTCCTCCGGAAAATCTACATAAAAAATGGAGGTGTGGCTAACACATGACTTTGTTTTACGAACAGCAAATTTTGAGAAATTTTTTTTTTTTTTTTTTTTGGAAACATTTTGTATTAAGTAGTTTTTTGTAAACCTTATCTTTTTAAGATTATTGCAAAATAAATTTTCTGGACCAAGGCCACTTCCGGTTAGCCGATTCGGAGTTAAATTCACTGGGGCCTCCCAATTTATCAAAACAGCTTCAATCTGAAGTTTCAGTTCGATTGGTTAAACAAACCCTCTGGGCTGTAGAGAGGACACAGACTGACATACTGATAGGCTGACAGACAGACACCACTTCGAAACTCACTTTTTCGGACTCAGGGGACCTCAAAACAGATAAATCTCTAAAAATCTCAAGGTCCAAAATTTTTATGATTACTATACTCTATTTTACTTACTTAAAAGAAAGTAAAATGAACAACTGCTACTAAAAGGGATACCCATCATATTCCCAAAAATAAAAATCCCAAAAAATGCAAAATAACGTGCCCACCTATTAAAAAGGTAGACCCCATTAAATTTTTGTTAACTACAAGCGGCTTTGGGGAGTTTTTTATTTTAGTATGTGAAACACAAACTTAAATATTTAATGTAAATATTTTTGAAATTTTTCTGACGTTTTCCTGTCATCCTTGCGCAAAAAGGTCCACTACTAAGCGGCTTTGGTGAGTTCTCTATTTTACAAAACATTTTTTAAAAATGTTCCAGTTTCTATGAATGTAAGAATTTCAAAAAAACGTTAAAGCGGGGTTTGGAGACGGCATCCCATATCTTCTAAGGTATAAAACGAAACTAAATAATATTTCAAAAATTTGTTATATTTAAAAAATTTGATTTTTCGGGATTTTTGTACTTTTTTGGAATTGTTTTATTTTGGATAACGATACCAACCCCTACTAAAAACTACTGTGACTTTTTATTTCAAATGTGTTGTCTGAACAACATTTTGCAGTTAACTATCTAGTTTCTCAAAAAAAAAAAAAAAAAAAACACAGAATTACGTGCAAAAGAATTAAGATTATACATCAGCTTCTTCAGTAAACTATAAAATGAGAGATATAACAGACTCTGAATATGAATATTGCTGCTTCCTCTCGCTGATGGAAAACTGCAGGTATTACATTGAAGAAGAAAAGAGGGAGATGGATTCAAAAATGTTGAATAGAAAATTCTACTGTTGTTTTGTTTAATTCGTTATCGTTATACCATTATAATCCGTCAAAGTGTTTTATTATTTTAGCAATATCTGAAAAAATAAAAGTAAAATTACCCCCCCCCCCCCCAATTGAGGCCCCCTGATTTTATTTTACTAAACCTTTAGCTGAGGGATTTGGCTGCAAAACAGTAGAAGATCTTAATTTCATAACTTATTTATATGGATTGTGAAATATTTTAAATTTTGCAGGAAAATCAGCGGCCAATGATGAAATAAAAATATTTATAAACATTTAATCGGATTTTTATTTTTCGATGAAATTATATCTGATATTATTACTTTGTCATCAGACAAACACAAACTGTTGCTGCTAAACAGTTTACACCAGAATAATCAGACATAAATTCATTAGTGTTTACATGAGGATACATCAGTGCCACACATAAATTTCAAGCAATAAATGTTAAATGTTGTAACCGTAGTAGGTGACGAAAAATTGGCGTTGCTCTGTTTGGAGACGATGGGAAGCATGCGGGGAAGAGGGAGAGGGCGGGGGTGAGGGAGAGGCCGGGGGAGAGGGAGG
Source organism: Tipula vernalis (assembly GCA_958295665.1). NCBI lineage: Eukaryota > Metazoa > Arthropoda > Insecta > Diptera > Tipulidae > Tipula > Tipula vernalis. The sequence goes on from OY282559.1 coordinate 347,935,265, forward strand.
GGGGGGGAGCATGTATCGATTTTTTGATCATTGGCATAAACACGTTTATTTAAAAATAAAATTTTATATTGATATATAGACTCGAAATTTTCCATATTCCATATAGAGATCGTTCAATTATTTGCCTCCGTTTGCTGCCATCTCTGATGTCGGTTCAGTTCGAATAATTTTGTTTTGCAGCTGCTGTGGACAATAGTCTTGCTCATTTTATGTGTTTCATGAAATGAAAATGTATAGCACAAAATTGGAGTAAGCCATTTTGACCAATGTTAGTTATAAAGAAAAGAAAAAATTCGGAAATACCATAAAAAGATTTAATTATATTCAGGATACTTATTGCTTAAAATCTTCCCCCCTCCCCCCTACCCTTGAACTCTAACCATACCCAAATAGTATGCCCATTTTCTTTATCCACCAGAAAACAATAAAAAACTGACCACGATATTCCATAATAAAGTATAGTTTTTAAGTTCACTTGAACTACATTAATTAAATTAAAATATTACAAAATTCACATCTATCGTAACACACACGTACAATAGCGATTTTCGATTTCCACTTTGTTTCGAAAATAATTAAAATCATTAAGTAACTCGTACATATGTACATACATATGTATCGCAAATTCGCCAAGGTTTCGTCGTCAAGTGAATAAATGGTATAGCATAAATAATGAAACATTTCGAGGTCGGGGTCATAAGAAACCTTCGTCAAATCTAAAAGTTTGTACATATTTCTCTCGTTCGAGGTTTTTGTGTATAAATCGTGTAAAACACATCTTAAATCGAATGATCTGGTTTCAATGAAATACCGCGCGCGGTAAATTTATTACTTTATCCAATTACGCGCGATTTAATCAATTACAAACAAATTAAAGAAATTGTGACATTGGCAACACCTTCATTTATAAAAACTAAAAATCTCATATTGCACGAATTCGTAAAATATATAATTAATTGGTTTAAAAATGTTTTATTTTTTTATTTCAGATCTGAATACATATATAGAGTATGGGGCTAGGAAGGAGAATGAATGGCTGCGGCCAATGTGTCAAATATGGAATGTTTATAGCAAATTTATTTATATTCCTGGGTGGCGCTTTGGTATTTGGTATTGGAATATGGGCCGCAATCGATTCAGGATATGTCAATGAATTACTGGGAACAAATTTATATATGGGCGCTATTTATGTGCTGATCATAACATCGGCGATTGTTTGTATATTAGCGTTCTTTGGATGTATCGGTGCTGCACGACAAGTGAAATGTATGCTGTTAACGGTAAGTTGAGATTTTATTATGACATCTAAAAAATTCTTTATAAACCTTTGTTCCGCAACATTGTCAATTTTCTTTTTATCGTTCCAGTATTTTATCTTACTGTTCCTGATTTTCGTCACAATGCTAATTGGTGGCATTCTTGGTTTTGTATTCCGTGAAAAAGTTGAGCAAACCATGAAACAAGAAATGAAAACGGCTATCAAGCTATATGAAGGAAATCGTTATATTACACGAGCATGGGACACAACTCAAGAACGGTTCAAGTGTTGCGGTTATGACAGCTATTGGGATTGGCAATCACGTATCCCAGAATCGTGTTGCGAAGAAACATACGGTGGACAAAAGAAACCGTGCCGAACACCAGGCACACGTTCCAACATTTATAGAGACGGATGTTATGATGTCGTCAAAAATTATGTAAAACGAAATGCTGCAATATTTGGAGGGGCTGGAATTTTTGTTGCCGCCCTTATGATATTGGGCATGGTATTTTCGTGCATGTTATTTAAAATGATTAAATAGAGAATTTAAGAGTTACGATAAATTTTTAGACTAAATTAAAACACAATATCCGTCCATTTACACAAACACACACACACACAAATATACACACAATTTAGTTTATAAGTAAATAAATAATTTGAAATTTAATTAATTTAAAATTCGAAAAAAGATTATTCCAAACTTAATTGAAACTCGTTTAAATATAAAAAAATTTTAGATAAGTATAAAAGCGAAATCTCGATATTTTTTATAAATTTTGTAATTCCATTTTTTTTAAATTAAAAATGTATACTTAAATATAATTAATTAAGGAACACACGAGCATAGATTAATTAATTTATGTATTTTAAGACTAAATTTTAAATAATAAACCATGATTGATTATAAGATTTACAAATAAATCCTAAATTTGTCTGGATTTTGTCTTCCTACGATTTGATCGATCCATTATACGTAATTTTAGTGGTGTTTAGCGATAAATCAATATCGTCGTAACAAATTTTTGACATTGTTGTAAGTATATGGTCGTCGATGTGTTTACTCGCAGTAAAGTCACAATGATTGATCTATATCCTGTTTAAATGCATAAAATTTGGTTTTGTTTTAGCTAAGCACGTTTGAATGGACAAAAAGTCAACGTACTCGCATATACACACAAGCAAATAAAACAATAAATAAATTATTTTTGATATTTTTCAGCATAAGTAGCGCCTGAAGCCTGACGTACCTACGTATGTAAATTAAATATTGTATTTGCTTAGATGCCGAATAATTTGAGTAAATTGGTTGTAATTTTGTTTTATTGCTGTACTTTGTGTTTTTGGCAAAATTTGATTCAAGCCACAGACAATAACAAATTGTACATGGGATAACGTTCGTTGATTTTTTGGGCCTGTTTGATAATTGTGACGGTGCGGTGCAGTGCATTCCGTTTTCCTTGTCTAATTTAATTTATTTTCTAGTGGTGAAATAAAGAAAAAATTGTGCACTGCACCGCACTGTGCGAATTATCAAACAGACCCATTATGTACAATTTCTGTAAGATACTTAATGAAACTTGTACAATTTGTCTTAGAATTATAAGTCTTAGAAGCTTTCTTCAGAAATTAAATCGAATCAGTAATCAAGAACTTTTCGTATCGATAATCATTTCAAAATTATTGTCGATACATAATTCTCAAATCATCAACATATCAAACTCTCTTAAGAAAGATTAGAAAATTTACCTAGCACTAAAGGGCCAGGAAAGATTACTTCGTTGGATGAAAAATGTATTTTACGAGAAGTTTCTGCAAATCCAAAGATAGGCACAAAGGTAAATCCAATAACTGTTCGACGTTTACTTCAAAAAAAAGTAAAAACGCAAATACCAAAGGTGTTTCAAATTATTCGGAAAAAAATTTTGAACTTCGCAAGGAAATACAAACATATGACGCCTGATTTTTGGAAAAATGTGCTATTTAATGAGGAAAGTATGTGGGTCTCTGTTTCAGAGTGATAAGAAGCAGAAAAAAATGTGGCGAGAATACAATGAAGCACAAAAAACCGAAAAAATTTGACTGCTACCGTGAAACATGAAGATCAGAACATAACGCTGTGGGGCGCAATGGGTGGCAAATCTGGGGAAAATTTTCTTCTTATTAAGCGTTTTCGCGTGAGCAAACTACCCACAAGTACTTGTGCCTACTTGTACCTACTCATGGCCAAATGATGGTGTAGCTATTAGAAGTAGTTACGCATAAAATTAACGACAAAGGGATTTTAGTTTAAAAAATTCCAATAGATGGCTCTAAACCAATTTTAGTTATGTCGAATGTGAATTTTTTAACCCTAGTCCTACTAAGTGTGCCGTTTTAGCTCATTTGATAAATGCCTCGATTTTCAAAATAATGTTAATTTAAGCATGGTTTCCACGATGGCGAGGCGAAAAAATTAGTCAAACTAAAAATAGGAAGGAATAAAAAAATAACATAAGATAGTGAGTGAAACAGCAACAAGTCGTTACTCCGATTTTTTATTTATTTATTTAGCGGCGCCGTAGAATGGCAATGGGATAAAATTTAATAATAATTTTAATTTTGTATTTAACATCTAGAAAATAGAGTATTCAAAAGAAATATACGACCATTTTTTTTTGTAATTCTATGTTTTTTTAATGATTATAATAAAAAATGTAATTAAATGTATACATATTGTATTATTCGTCGTTGCAATATAAATTGAGTTCTTATAAATGTATATTAATAGATTGAATACTAGACAACTTCATTGTAAAATTTTGCGTTCAGGAAAACAAATTGTACGCTAAAATATTGTTCAAATCTTTTGTATGAAGTGGTATAGATACAATTTTTATTTTTATTATTAAAAACATTTATTAAACATTTTATAATTTAATTTTTTGTGAAAATCAAGGAAAATTCGTAATCTTTAGATTAAATCTTGCGCCGCTTGAGTTTTTCCTGGCGTTCATTTTTATTAAAATTAGGTTATTTTAAAACATTTTACGATTATTTCATATAAACTGCTGTTTGTTTTCCTTAACACTCAAAAATATCTGACATATTTTAGCTATCAAATTATCGATCTATTAGTTAATAGTTGCTTTCCAATCGACCAACCACAAGCACCCGCTAGCAAACCGCTAATAGAAAGGTTTTTGTCTCCGCTCAATGAACTACTCGTAACTGCTCTTGTTATTTTTCACGAGCAGTTAGAAGCAATTACGCATAATTTCGCCGCTAGACGGTTGAGTGCAGAACCGCTTGATAAACCGCTTTTTTATATCAAAAATATTTATTTTTGTTGTGTCAAAAATAAAAAATTTTCTATCGCATTGCACGGCTCGTCTGAACGCGGCTCAACCAAAAAGTGCTTGCACTTCTGTTTTTTTTTATGGCATCATGTTCCCTAAAGTTTAACAAATAAGATAAAAGTTTTTTTGAAATCATCCACCGACCAGTTTACATTTTCGCGCCAAAATTCGAAAATTGGAACCAAAACAACGGTTTTTTGGTCTGAAAAAGTGAAATATCTTATTTTGTATGCCCTTTCGGAGGATTCCAGCATACAAAGATCGAAAGAGGAAAGTCTCAGGAAGAGAATGCAGAAAAGTACAGGTCAAAAGGTTGCTAATTTGCGAATTATTTCTCTCTTTGTCGACAGATGTCTTCTAAACACATACGTGGGGATATAATGAATTATTTCAAACAAATCAAAACTCATGAAAGTCGAGAAGAACAAAAACCTTTATTTCAGTAACATTAATTCAAGTTTGATTTAATTAATTTATCAGCTCTCATTAATTTATCATTATAATCCGGGTGGTTTTCAGAAACTTGATATTTGTTCCACATTGTCTTGAAATCAGAATGCACTGTCTCTATGGCCTGTTCACTGTAAAACCCCAACCCTTTTCTATGGCCTTCACAAAAATCGTCTATATGATAAAATACTGCATGTACTTTTGGTGTGACTGATAGCCCTAAGGCCAAATGGCTAGTCTTGAATTGAGCGATAGATTCTTTGTAACAATCATTTAATTCGATTCCAAAACAATTGTGAACTACACGATCAAAATCCTTCAGTGTTTCCACATATTTCAAACAACCAATAGAGCAAAGCGATCGGAGACTATAGAATTTTTTCAATAATATTCTACATGAATTGCCATTGAATTTGGTACCTCCTTGAGTAAATTCTCGTTGAACATTGCATAGGTTGATCCATTCTGTTGTTTCAGTAACAAATTCATCTTGCATATGGCTGACTATTTTATTAACCACAGCAAGCATTAGATGTAGTTCTGGAGGAGGAATAATGTCAAGAATCTTTTTATCGTCATCAGCTGAAAAAACTGGAGGATTGATACAGCTTTTGAAATTTTTCTCATTTTGCATTATCGATCCGCCAGCGTTTCTCCAAGCTTCAAAATATGAGGTTGAGTTTCCCACAGTTCACCGAGGTCCGACGTGCTCCAAATTTGTGCTTTCACAAAGGCACCATGTACAAGGGTACGTCGATGAATGAGACCTAATCCCTGTCAGAATATTGGCTAATTTGAGATCAGTCGCTATCGTACCAGAAAAATCCTCAATTTTCCATATTTTCCATATTGCTGACACGTTTTCATAATTCTCTTGAGCCGATTTCACAATAGCAAGAATAAAGATTTTCTTAACGCCTGAGTCAGCAAAAGCTTTAGCAAACACGCCATCATCATACTTTTGACGTTTTTTCTCCTGTTGACAAATTTCAGTTGAATCGTCTTGAACAGACAGGCACACCTTCAAAAAACCACCGCCACCGTCAATTCCAAATTTTAAGTGCTGATTTCTAATATCCCGCTGTTTCTCGATATGAGAAAGAAAATCTTCAAGAGTTAGTATGGCAGTAAACTACGGGACATTGGATTGGTGTGCTCATTCGAGCTTTGATGGTTACAAAATCTATTGTCTTAGCACAAAAGAAATTTTTTACCTCGCCATTCTTCTGTTCCAGGCTTTATTTCAATCCTGGCTCAATTATCGCTCGCTTTTTGGTAGCAACTCTCAAAGCGGTCGCTATATCAAGAGTAGTCTTTGTACTAAGATTAAATTTTGTTTTGATTTTCAAGAAATCGGCTGTGGATATATTCGAAGCTGGTTCCTCTTCATTTTTCTCGTGGGGATTTATGAATAATTTCATGGAGTTTCCTCCACGTGCCTGAGTAAGGGAGACCGTCGAATCTTTTTTGTTTACTTTGTCATCAATGTCATGTTGTTGAATTGCAATTTTACTGATTAATGTTGACGCCACTTGTTGCATTACTTTCTCCCCCATTGTATTTATGTAATTGCATACATTATCAACTTGGGCAGTTTTGGTGCATTTATGAGGTGTTCCTCGTTTGGGATCGATAAAACCCTAACCTACTTATTTAAATAAGTATGTTGGCGAGGTAACTTAAAATAAGTATGTTCTTACAAAAAAAAAATCTTAAACGAAAATCAAAATTCTGTTAATTTCATTGCATACATATTGTGATATTATGCAGTAATTAAGTTTTATAAAAAATTTAATTAAAAATATTATTTTATAGTAACAAAATAGTCAAAATAAAAAATAAGTAGCTATGTGAAATCAATTCGGATGACTTTATATACTTATTTAAGATGGCGGCAAATAAGTATGTCTAAATAAATAAGTATAACTTTCGGAAAGGGCCTTAGAACCGAAAAAATTTGGATACCGGATTACCGGATTTGGAATTCCACATGTGGACATCTTTCAAAATTCATAAAAATTGAATTTTTTCGGTACTAAGGGAATATTTCCGAATGGGTATAAGCATGTAGAAAAAATTCCCCATATAGGAAGATGTCCATGCCGCATGGTTTTATAGACGAATTACAATTTTCGAACGTTTTTGTGTGAACTTTGACAGATGTTCATATGTGGAAAATGGATGTGGAATTCGAGAATAGGCCCCAAGGGCCCTGAATTATCTAAATAAGCTGTATTTTGTTAAGAAAAAATTAATTCGAATTATATTGGAGTTATTTTTTTCTTAACAGAATAAGCCGCGAAATATTTTTTCGATTTAATTTTTATATTCTACGTTGGTATTTCTTCTGTTTTTCATTCAAGCAGTTACGTATTTTATTTGTTCGGGCTCGAATTAAATAACTCAAATTGTTTGTTCGAACCCTCTAAACAAAAGAAGCGATTCAGAAAAAACGATACTATTGCGATATGAGAACGATACATATTTTTTTATATCACACCACGCACTTTCTTATTTGTATTTCTACTCCCATAGAAACAACGAAAATAAAAATTGTATATTGCGCATTCTCTTACTCGCCATTTCAATTCAAGTTTAACCTAAAACAAAAGCGGACAGCGATATTTGTGTAAAAAGAAACTAAAATCATTAGGAAATATTTGGTGTTTCACAAAGTAATTATATATTTATTTTACAATTTGTTTAAACCATTTTTGTTTATTAATTTAATCTTTTTATACTAATTGTTTATTTTTTAAGATGTGAGCAAATTTTACTACTGCCGATTGAATTGAGGAGCAAAGTATTATGAAACCCGATGTAATTAAACCGTCATATAAAAAAGTAAATTTTATATATTATATATAATGTAATAATTATTATACTATAATTGAAGTGAATAAAAAAAAATTAATCGTATTATAAAACTGGCTTTTTATTTTTGCTAATCCAAAATAAATACTATCGTAACCAACACGAAAAATACGATACGTAAATATATCGCATAATTAGATCTGTTTACGATATGAAAAGTAAGCGTCGTAAACGTATCGTAAAAAACTTTCTATTTACGTTACGTAAAAAATTCTAATTATCAAGGGACGTTGGATTCGTAAATCGTAAACATATCGATTTCGAATCGCAAAAACGATTCGTAAACGATATTTTGTATGAACAACCAACATCATTTTCGTATCGTAAACGAATCGCTTTGTTTAGAGGGATAATTATTTAATTTCTGTCACGTGCAACTATTGTTGTAAATTTCTCAACATAGTAACTCAATTCTAAATCATGTCAATCGAAAGTGCTTAAAAAAAATAATAGTCGCCCAAAAGGCTTTTTCTAACCCCGAAATAAGATTCGAACACGATCCAAATGATTGAAAAAAAAAAAATCTATAATTTGAAGTTCTCTACTTAAGTCATAGATGTCGTTGCATTTATGACATTTCAAATGAAATATCCTTCCAGACTTCAAAAACTTAACTAATATAAAAAAATAAATATTTAAATAAAAAATAACTAAAAAATGTCCTCGGAAATGGTATGTAAATGTAACTACAAATTGAGAGTATTAAAGTCTATGTTTTACTTGATTATGTTTCAGAATCGCCAATGTTACAGTTTACGCAACACCAACGGTAAAAAAATTAAAGATAAGGCCACACTTGGTTCGTTAATCGAAACATGCAAAACAGTCAAAATAACTTATGCAATCGAATTTTATCCAGATTTATTGCAAATTCATGAATTCCTAAATTCTTACTTGGATTTCTTAGGACTCCGTGAGACATTTCAATGCGGGGTAACAATGGAATATTTAGAAAGTGCCATTATTGATCGGCACAATGCAAATTTGTTTCAATTGATGTTTATTTTTTTGGCTACGATTTTAAAATATCATTCAATAGAGTCCATAGGTTATAAATATGCCCCATTAGGAAAAATAGAAAAACAGCTTCATTTAGGACTTTTCACAAAACATCTAATGAAAGAATTCTATAAATGTGAAGTGCATGATCTACGTTGCGATGAATTTACCATAAGTGAGGTATTACGATTATACTTAATAACATCCAGTGTGCCATTATCCGATTTTCAAATTTATAATGAAATGTATAATGGTTATACCACTAGACAGAAGCTTGCACAGGAATTTATCGAAAAACATGCAACCGTTATACAATCAATTCACCATGATACTATTTATCGATTATCATCGGGCGACTTAATTAAAATATTTCTGTGTCTTCAGCATCAAATTTTATTATTCGATGCGGTGCGTACTAAACTCGAGGCACGTTTGAACGCACCATCCAATTATCTTGGGTGCGACCAATCAGATCGTAAATATTGGAGATTTAATTCAATGCCGGGTTTATACATCGAATGTTACGATACTTGGAAATGCATAGATACTATCGAAAATTTAGATTTACTGATTGAGGCCATTAAGCCGAAAATCACTCTTAAAAAAAATTTGATCAAATACGGGAACAAAATTGCAGAATCTATTTTGGAATCAGGAGACGGATCAAACCGAAATAAGACCAAAAATTATCAATTTAAGGATTTTAATTCATTCGATGATTGGCCTCGAATCTGGGAACAGAAATTCTCGAAATTTCAATATTTAATCCAGGAACTACCTATAGCAAAGCTAGCCAAAATGGATTTTCAATCATTTCAAATAGATTTTTTTAATTGGGAAATTCCAAAATCTCGTCGTCCCTTACAATTACATAATCGAAAGGGTTTTGTAATAGAACGGAAATTATGTAAATTATTAAATTTGCCGGAAATTAAATTCGCGGATGAACATTTAAACGTTATTCAAGGGCATGCCTTAAGTCTTGCGTACACTTACTATTCACTGGATTTGAAATATATATTTAAAAGTTTCTCGAATTTTGAACCGTTAATGCATATTGAAAGTGTTGCCGAATTATTTTTAAATTTGTATAAACTGTACGAGATCATATTTGTAGATAACCACAATTTCTGTTGTATATGTCATTCCGATCATTTAATGGGTTTGATAAAATGTTTTAATTGCAACCGAGTGATACATGAGAGATGTTTGGAAAGCATACCTATTGCAGTAGAATCAATTTCCAAAAATTATTGTGATGTATGCCTATTTCGTTTATAATTTGTATAGTTTAAGTAGCGTTTGTCTTTATATTTATGTTATTTTGATAAATTAATTTTAAATAAAACGTTGTTATAAGAATGATTATGTTTACGAATTTTTATTTATTACCGATTTATGTATCGGCCATTTCGAATAAGATTCACCTCTTTAAGAAACTCCTTAAATTTTCGGTTGCGCAATGCTTGAATTTTCAAATTTTGTTAAACTCGCTGGAAACATTTCTTCTGCGAACACGACACTAATGACATCTGCCAGTTTATGCCCCTCATGTAATTTGCGCAAGGAGCATCCAGTTAAAAAGGCGTCATCGGAAAGAACTCCGTTTTCCAAGAATTGTGTGGCATAATGGTTGGCTGGTCAGTCTAGAAAGGGTTGCTTATGAACGAATAACACATCATGGCGAAACAACAACTTAGCGTTTTACCAAAGCAATACATCAGAAATATTGTTCAAAGTTGTAATGTCTTTATCAGTGGAAGACTGAATTTTGTGCAATTGGTTTAGTAAAATGCATTATATATTCATAACACGTTAGGTATTTGAGGACACCCACATATGTGCTTGCCACGTCACAGCAATTTATTTATCTCATCTTTTTTTTTTCAGAGCATAAATGAAGGATAATAAACTGACTCAGGAAATGAAAAATACGCTGTTATCTTAACTATACATGCGAATCACAATGATTTTGAAATCTTCCAATTTTTGAATGTCGCCTGATCTTTTGTTCACAAAGTTCGTCGAGAGTTAGAAGTATCTGATGGCAATGTGGTGTTGCCAAACGCCAAAAACATGAAGCACATTCAGACACAGTTAGAACATCACAGTTTGTACAGTAAGTCTAGGGCATTATTGATGAAGACCCATCAAAGTCCATAAGGGTCTTATCGAAAGATCTTCAAGTTTGTATGTGTACATAATCCGTCGCATTGTGCACGAAGACATCCAGAAGTCCTACGTGATGCGCAAAGGTCAGTTTATGTCTACAGAAACTCGAGAACAGCAAATCATCGGGACACAATGACATTTAAGCAAGTTGAAACATCCTGAAATCTCGGATATGATCTGGCTTTATTCTGACGAAAAAAATGTTGACCAGGATCAAAAAATAAACCGTCGAAATTATAGGTGGCTATGCGCAGATCGTTCAGATGTTCTCATGCTATAAACACAAAGTTTTTTTATTATTACTATCTACAGGTACAACAGTAAATATACAATCGGTAAGCAAACATACGAAAAGAAAAATTAACAATTATCTATAGACAAGAATTTAAACAACTCATTTCTTGTTATGTCAGAGACGGAAACAAAATAGGTAAAGTGAATTAAAAAGTCACGACATTCTCAAGACTGATTTCGAAAGTGCAAAATTTGTAAAGGCGATCGCAACGACGGCGGCGCAAACGGCATGTGGCAGCGTAGATATTGAAACGAGCAAGTAATTCGTCACAATCTAATCGAGAACTCAGAACATCATGAACGAAGATAGCAGATGTAACGTCTCTTCGGTGATCCAATTATCATAAAGTGGGAGAATATATTGATGCACTCGCTCAGTGGGTAACTCACGAAGGGCATACAAAACAAATTGCTTCTGAACGTTCTCAATTCTATCTGAATGGCACTACTTGTAAAGTGGGGACCAGATCTGAGAAGCGTATTCTAAAATGGAAAGAAACAAAGGATGTATACAGAATTTTCAGTGTGAGCGAGTCGCAAAAGTCTTTACAATTGCTCTTAATGAAACCTAAGTAGGGCTTTGATAGCGTAAATTTTGTGTACCATCAGGGGTGCGATTATGTAAGCATTACGAGTTTCTCGAAATTGCGACAAAACACGATTTATGTATAACTTTACGATTTACCGTAATTGCGACTTGTTGTTTTAATCGTACACCTTTTTAAGTACGACAAACAACAAAAGAAAGATTCTTTGTAAGCATTTTGTCGCAATTACGAGAAACTCGTTCGAAACTCGCAATGCTTACATAATCGCACCCCAGTTTTCGCACTTTGATTTTTTACTTTAGAATACTGACCACTAGATGTCACGCGGAATGAGTTGGGGAACAAAAATGTTATACCGAGTTAACACCGTCGGTAGTATAATAGCAAAATAGTTTAATGCTATTTTGACCATATTGCTAGTGTTCGCTGATGACAATTAATAAAAAATATCCGGATATTTTCTGTCAAAAGGCTATCAGTGAACATACGGATTATGGTCGTGTTCAGTCGGGCAAAAGTGATAAAAAACATCATGATATTTTTTATCACGTTAGGCCATAAAACGCACTCATTTATTATAAAAAAATACCAAGTTTTTGTTTCGTTTTATGCGTGATTTACACGTTCCAACAATGTTTTTCCAACTTTTTTTTTGTTGAGACTTAGAGCTACACGCAGTAGAAAATATTTACATGCGATAAAAAGAGAAAAGTATAAAACGAAAATATCGGTCATGCTATAACTTTTTGGCGGTATAAAATCTATGATGTCTATGATGTGAATAGGGCGATAATGCAACTTTATGTTTCAAAATTACAACTTTTCTGGCTAAAATAAAGCTTTTCGAAAGTAAACTTCCATTTTTAAACAAAAATTTATAAAAAAATAAAACAAAAATGTCGGGCATGCTATAATTTTTTGGCGGTATAAAATCGACAATGTAATTTTTGACGAATGCCGCTGCGATACCACTTTATTTATCAAAATTACGACTTTTCTTGGCTAAAAATGAAAACTGTTCGAACGTAAATTTTAATTTTTAAATAAAAATTAAAAAAAATAAAAATAAAGCGCTATAAAAATTTTACAAATCGCCATTTTTTATGTGTTTGTTGTTGTTTGTTTCCATAAAATATACTCGGGTCGAGTATATTTTATAGTCAAAAAAAATTTTTATTGAAACAAAGTTGAAAAAAAAAAAAAAAAAAATCCAACAAAATTTTGTTTGTTTATATATTTGTTCTTGTCTTTCAAATGGAATTCGCGATATACTAATCTCTTCATTTTTTGTTGGGAAACATTGTTGGAACGTGTAAATCACGCATTAGGTTTCAAAATAAATACATAATTGAAAATAAAATATTTGGCTTTTGATTGTGGTGTGATATTTTTAATATTATTGACGATTGGAGCATCACAGATTCCACCTAGTGGAAAAATTTTTAAACTGAGGTAGCTGCTAATTTGACGGTCGAAATTGTTGTAAAGAATTCCAATTTTGAACTGTAAACACAATTTTTACTTACCAGATTGCTAATAATTGTAAATAATTCATATTTTGGAGTATAAAAACAATTTTTAACTACCGGATTGCAAAATTTCCTTTCGTCGCATTTATGAGAAATGTCATTTTGGCAGTTGCCTCATTTGAACATTTTTTCCTCGAGAGGCACTTTCTCTACTTTTACAATCGTCAATTCAGGAAATTGGTTTTGATGTTGCCTTAACAAAGATGCTCTAAAGAAGTTTGATATGTAAAATCACTTTTTTTCATTTTGGTTGTTTTGTCGGGCATGACATAAAATACAACGAAGGAAAGATAGGGTAATCAAAAATATCATGATATTTTTTATCACTTTTGCCCGACTGAACACTAGGTATAATAGTAAAAATAAAACAAAGATTTTTGAATTGATAGCTATCAAATTTTAATAACTATTATATTTTATTGTAGAAGGAAAATTTATGACAGTGTATTGTTGATAAATTAGTTTAGAAACTTTTATGTGTATCTCGAAATTATACTTTATCATTATTTTGTTTTAATTTTCTATTTTTTGTAAATATTTTATGTGGTGTAAAACCAACTATGGTATAGTATGTAGATAGTAAAATATTATTATACTATTTTGCTATTACACTATAAACGGTGTAAATCCAGTATTAGTATAATTTCAGATTTATTTTTTAAACGTCACTTTTCCTGTCATTGTGTCGTATTTCAGTGCCCTGACAGCGACTATCAATGCACGCCACATATTTACTTAAGAGTCACCCTGTATAAGTATAATTATTAAAAATAACAATCGCTCAAAAGGCCTTTTCGAACTCCGAATTAAAATTAGATTCACAAACATTTTTCTAGTTTTACGTTCTCTACATTAATCATAGATGTCGTTGCTATTACGACATTTCAAATGAAATGTCCTTTCAGCCTTCAAAAACGTAATGTATATGGCACAATACAGCAGTATGTAAATGGCTCGAAATCAAATTAAAACAATCAAAACTACGCAATGTCCTCGGAAATGGTATGTAACTACAAATTGAAGATATTGAAATGTTAATTTTTTTATTTGATTATGTTTAAAACATTTCAGAATTGCCAATTATACAATTTATGGGACACCAACGGTAACAAAATTAAAACCGTGGGTTTTGCTGAGGCTGAGATTAAAAATAAGACCACACTTGATTCATTAATTGAAACGTGCAGAACAGTTAAAATAACATATGCAATCGAATTTTATCCAGATTTGCTACAAATACATGAGTTTCTAAATTCTTACTTGGATTTCTTAGGACTCCGTAAAACATTTCCATGCGGGGTAACAATGGAATATTTAGAAAGTGCCATCATTGATCGGCACAATGCAAATTTGTTTCAATTGATGTTTATTTTTTTGGCCACAGTTTTAAAATATCATTCAATAGAGTCGGTGGATTATAAATATGCCCGATTAAGTAATCAACATTTGGGAATTTCCATAAAACATCTAATAAACAAATTGTATAAGTGCGAGGTGCATGATCTACGTTGCGATGAATTTACCGTAAGTGAGATATTACGATTATACTTAATAACATCCAGTGTGCCATTATTAGATTTTCAAATTTATAATGAAATATATAATGGTTATTGTACTAGACAAAAGCTTGCACAGGAATTTATCGAAAAACATACAACCGTTATACAATCAATTCACCATGATACTATTTATCGATTATCATCGGGTGACTTAATTAAAATATTTCTCTTTCTTCAGCATCAAATTTTATTATTCGATGCGGTGCGTACTAAACTCGAGGCACGTTTGAACTCACCATCCAATTATCTTGGGTGCGACCAATCAGATCGTAAATATTGGAGATTTGATTCAATGCCGGGTTTATACATCGAATGTTGCGATACTTGGAAATGCATAGATACTATCGAAAATTTAGATTTATTGATTGTGGCCGTTCAGCCCAAAACCACTCTTAAACAAAATTTGTTCAAATACGCAAATAAAATTGCAGGATCTATTTTGGAATCAGGAGACGGATCAAATCGAAATAAGATCAAAAATTATCAATATAAGGGTTTTAAATCATTCGACGATTGGCCCCGAATCTGGGAACGAAAATTCTCGAAATTTCAATATTTAACTCAGCAACTACCAGGAAAACAAACCAAAATGGATTTTGAAACATTTCAAACATATTTTTTTAATTGGGAAATTCCACATATTCGTCGTCCCAAACAATTACATAATCGAAAGAATTTTGTAATAGAACGGAAATTATGTCAATTATTAAATTTGCCGGAGATTAAATTTGCGGATGAACATTTAAACGTTATTCAAGGGCATGCCTCAAGACTTGCGTACACTTACTATTCACTGGATTTGAAGTATATATTTAAATGTTTATCGAATTTTGAACCGTTAATGCATATTGAAAGTGTTGCCGAATTATTTTTAAATTTGTATAAACTGTACGAGATCTTATTTGTAGATACCCACAATTTCTGTTGTATATGTCATTCCAATCATTTAATGGGTGTGGTAAAATGTTCTAATTGTAATCGAGGGATACATGCAAGATGTTTGGAAAGCGTACCTATTGCAGTAGAATCGATTTCCAAAAATTATTGTGATGTATGCCTATTTCGTTTATAATTTTTATAGTTTAAGTAGCCTTTGTCTTTATATTTAGGAAGTGTCTCTTCGGACAGATAGTACGTGTAAGAGTACGTCGAGTACGTGTAAGAGTACGTCGAGTACGTGTAAGAGTACGTTGAGTACGTCTATAAGGGTATGTCTAGTATATGTAAGACTACGTCGAGTATGTCTAAGAGTACGTCGAGTACGTCTAAGAGTACGGATAGTATCTCGTAAAAGTGTATATAGCTGAATAGTTTTTATAGAAACTATAATTGAATAGTTTTTATACAAAGTCCCGGGGGGGGGGGAGGGGAGGAATTATGTATACTCCTTACCTGATTTTCCCGATGTATACGTAAAGTGAACTTTAGCCGAAATGGAAATACACTTCCTCCTCTTAGAAATGCTATAAGAATTTTTAAACAAAATCCCCCCGACTTTGTATAGAAACTATTCAATTATAGTTTCTATAAAAACTATTCAGCTATATATACTTTTACGAGGTACTATCCGTACTCTTAGACATACTCGACGTACTCTTAGATATACTCGACGTACCCTTGGACGTACTCAACGTACTATCTGTCCGGATAGCCACGTCCCTATATTTATGGTTTTGATAAATTAATTTTAAATAAAGCGTTGTAATACGAATAATTATGTTCACGAATTTTCATTTATTACCGATTTTGGTACCTGCGACACTTTAAGAAACTCATTATATTTTGGGTTGCGCAATGCTTGGATTATAAAATTTTTTTAAACTTGCTGGAACTCGTGCTTGAGTTTTAATAAACAATTTCTTGTGCGAAAGTAGTAGAATAGAAACTTGAACTGAACGAGACACGACACAACCAACTGATAATATCTGCTGATAATATAAATTACCTATGTAAGTTGCATGAATCCAGTTCTATTATAAAAAGGCGTCAACTGAGAGAGTTCCGTTTTTCAAAAGTGGCACAGCATTATGGTTGGTTGGTCGGTCCCGGAAAGTCCGCTTATAAATCAATAATCATATCATGGCGAAAAGAAGGCTGATTTGATTCGAGCAAAATATGACCACAAATGAGGAGCGTCTGATCAAAAAAAGTCCTATTCACATTTTCCAAAATGAAAATTTTTTTGTCTGTCGGCAGAATTTTTTAAATGAAATAGATCAACAAAAGTGGCTATTTCCAGAATGGGCCAAAAATTGCCAATTTCTCTATGAAAAATATCACTAAAATATTCTTGATTTTGGTCAAAATAAGCTATTTACTACAAAAAAGTTATTAAAAGTAAGTAAGGTAACCCCCGAAGAACACGGTACTTGGAGAACACGAGTTTCGAAGAATACGGATACCTTCCCCCGAATTACACGGTTTCAAACTATGTACACGATTTTCGAGTTATTCTTTTGAAAAAGAATAAAATACATTTGTATTCTCTTGCCCACGCTTCACAAAAAAAAAAAATCGTTTCATGTTTTCATTCGTTGTTTTCGTTGCTTTTTGTAGTCTCGATCGAACAACACGGTTTTAAACAACACGGAACGAATTAATCGTGTTCTTCGGGGGTTACCTATACTAAAAAGTAAGATGTAAATAGCGACTTTTGATCAGACACTCCTCAAGTATACTTTCACTTGATGTGTCCGGAATGAGTAGTTTCAAATCAAGTTTTTCTTGGATGAAATTATTGTAGTAATAATTTTGAAAATTTTTTTTCAATTGATAAAAGTAAAAAGAAAATTATTTTCGGTTTTTATTTTGAGCATAATTTGCATTTTTATTTTTAAACCAATAACTATTCCAGTGACCAAAGTAAGAAGGCATATAATAACTAGAAGGGAAATTAAGTTATGTTTCCACAGTAAAGTTACGGGTGCGATTGGGTATCTCTCGTATTACGAGTTTTGACTTTTGAGAACCCGACATCTGTTGACAAATTTTCTTTAAAAATAATCATTTTAATCATTACGAGTTGTCTGTCGTACTTACTACTCAAAAAGTTCTACGAGTAAAACAACATAAGTCTACACATTCGCGTTTTGTCGCATTTTCTCGTAATGCCTCTTTAGTTTATGAAAAATAATAAAATATTTACATATCTACATCAATGTCGAATAAAACCATTTATTCATAAATAGATTAAAATACGAATTTTTATGATTTTTAATATACTAAAAGGGCGTACGCAAACTTATTCGGCTCACTGTACATAATCACACCTCTGGATCCAGATTTAACGATGACATAAAGGTAAGCGCATGCCAAAAGACTTCAGATTTTTCGACACGCAGTCTACAATAAACTACTTTTCATATCAGAACTTCAAAATTAAAAATTCTTTTTTTCATTTTTGAATTATGCAAATTAATTTTATTTGATTGCAAATATTCAATTTTTTCGAAATAAATTCAATTTCTTGAAAAATAATTGATTTTTAAGTGATAACTTAAAAAAAATCAAAATATATTGCAATTAAGTTATCTATAAAGCCAAGGCAATGCGTTTCAACTCGACTGCAATAATTTAAAGTAGTACAAAGCGAAGTGCTTTGTCAACGTAAACTACAAATCATATTTTTGGCATGACATTTTTGGTTAAGCCTGGAGCCTCATGAATAGTCAGGATTGTATTTGAATCAGGTAATTTTAAATTGTTATTTAGAATATTTGGCATAACTGGAATATCGGAAATCAACTGGCATTTGTTAAAACTGACTGATATCCTATTGTTATTAGAGGTAAAGAATTGATGGTATATTGATTTTAATCCATGTACCACATTCGCAGGGCATCTATATATAAATTTTGTTAACGTAATTAAGTCGGACGATATACGGTATTTGGTTTTGATCTACCAGAATGAACATTTTACGACAGTTACTTAACAAAACCACTAGGCCCAATAGACCTGCATGTACCATCAAGAACAGATCGATATAAACCGTGCCATATTGCTTGAATCGATTTTAAAGGTAAGATGCAATCGTGGGGTTATTTGCTTTGATATCATCAAAGTTTTTACCAGCCTCTTTATCTTGGGATGACACCTTAAATTTTATGTCATTAATGCCGTGCTTCGTTGAACTGATGACGAGATCTTTTCCATTTACATGTGAATTTGAGATCCATGTATTGAATAGATATAATTTCAGGTTTAATTTTATCTAATGGTAGCGGAAGTTGGTGTAATCTTTCAAATATTTTCGGGCCCAGCATTATTTCAGTAGCATTGGAGTGATAAAGCAGTTCATGGCAAAAATCAACGAGTAAAGTGGCAAATTCCGGAAAGTTTTCAATCATTTTAGTTTTGATATAAAAAAAAATGTCGACATTTTTCTAAATCGGTATATTTTTTACGGCTAAATGTACCGAATTACCGGTTGTTGCTATTTTACTATTTAAGCAAGATTTTGAATTGCGAGATTTTATAATGCGCAATTTTGAAAGGTAAGGTTTTTTGTAAAAATGCGAAATTACGTTAAGTGGATTTTGAATTGCAAGATTTAGTAGCGATCCCAAATTTTTCATTTTTTGAAAATGCATTACAAATGTTAAAATGAACAAAATTCAGTTTATTTGCTATATTGTAGATAGAAGGGCAAATGCCAAGGGCCAAAGATCAGTGGAACAAAACAGATAAGGGTTTAACCAAAGATTTGCAACTATTTTTGAGAACAATTAGGAGAATACTGTCAAAATTTCAAAGTTGAATAGAAATATTAAACAGAATATTATTCTTTAAAATTTGGGTAAAGACCACCAGAAATACATAAACGAGTCTTTGACGTACCATTGATCAATGTTTCATTGATCCAAATTGTTTGCATTCCATATGTTTTTGCTGAATGTGAAATTTTGCTTAACACTAGATTTACCGGCAATTGAAATACACCTATTTCTACCGAAACCAGTCAGAATAACTGGTCGTTAGAAAAATGTTTAGAGAGGCTTCCAGTCATTATATATTACAAAAAATGGTAAATTATCAATGATAATGACAAATTAACAAACATAAATTAACTGTCGTATGATTGTAGATCCACAACATGACATGTAAAGGGTCTTTCAATAAGGATGCTCAATTTTTTTTTTATTTGAAAGAATATTTTATGGGATTAAGTAGGGCATATAACGTCGTTCAAATGTCCGCCGCGGCTTTGCTTGGTATCACGTATTCGGGAGGTCTAATTTTCGATTAATTTGTCGCATAAATCTGTCTTTAAATCGCACGATCTCGGGGGCCAATATACCAATAAATTAGTACAAAATAAAATGTACGTAAAATACCGGAAAATTATTCAAGAATAGCGGGAATTACGGAATAGCGAATCCTAACTATGTTTTCTAGATTTAATGTCGATTTTTTTATTCTGCATATATCTTGATGATAACCCTCCTTGCGGCCCTAGTTGTTCTTAAGTAATTCGTTTTTAATTTTAATTAATTTACGCGTCCAGGTTTGCTAATACTACGTCTTAAGAGTCTTTTCGATTGTTTTTAAGTAAAAAATGGGATGTGTCTGAAGATATTATAGATTATCGATTACTGGTTTCTGCTAATAAGGATGTCACCATGCTCAATTTCATCTCCTTCAAAATTGGTGTGGACCCTGCATTGTTTCATCAGTTATTTCAACCCAGTCTGTGGCCAATAGGTATTTTAGTGAGAGAGTTCTCTACCCGACCAAAAACTTAACTCCGCTGGTTCCACCCATCGTCAAACACAGTCGTAAAATTCGCATTCATCATCAACGCCCGATACAACGAAAAAAATCGACAATAGGAGTAGTTTACATATGTATTATCATAACAACAGTGGAATTACCTCCAGCTAAATCCTGCCGTGCACACACAAATGACTAATTAAGAACAGAAGTGGTTCAAGTAACATTTTGTTATTAGAGAGATAATGAGCAAAACGTGTTTTTATGATTATTAAAATTGGATTACTTTTGCGCTAGCTAATATGATGACAAAGAAGTATAAAAAGTGACATAACTGAGTTTTTTTAAAAATATTTCTTGGATCACTTCTGTTCTTAACTAGCCAAATCAGGATAGCTTGAATATTTAGTATTACAACATCACTTGGATGCGCACCAAGGGTCATTCAACAAATGCATGCATCATTGTTATGAAATAATTACGATAATGTGATTCTTACCGAAACCTGGTTGAATGCTGGCTTCAAAACTGAGGAATATTTTCCAGCCTTTTATTCGTTGTTTCTTCGTCTTGATCGCGAGCCCAACAATATAATAATATGGAGTTTGATCAAGTAAACTTAATTTGTATTTCTGGAGAGCTGGTTGTCGTCAAGGTCACTTATATTTTGTGCGAGATGACCAATAAAACATATAAATATTTATGATTATTAATTATTCTTTATTTTATTTATACTTATTACAAACATGTCTTTTCACTATGACATCCGGAAGAAGAGAGCGAAAATATTCTACTTTCATTATATGTTCCCCTAGGTACCATATTATACATTTCAGGTCCCTACGTACCATATATTACATATTCCATATTATATATATATGTATCTATATTATGTATATATATATATATATATATATATATATATATATATATATATATATATATATATATATATATATATATATATATATATATATATATATATATATATATATATATATATATATATATATATATATAACTATATATATATATATATATATATATATATATATATATATATATATATATATATATATATATATATATATATATATATATATATATGTATATATATATATATATATATATATATATATATATATATATATATATATATATATATATATATAACTAAATATTTCTTAATACTATTTTTGATCTTTTCCATCAACATATCAGTAGCTGTAGGTATCTTTGATGATCTCTTATCATTTCAAAATAATTTAATTTTGTTTTCTTCTTTTATTTTAAACGAATTCAATTAATAAACTTAATCAAATGACGTGTAATCACTAAACCTTACTGGTTTTTTTATAAGCGACTTATCACGGAACCGACAACCCTGACTTACATTTTGCTCTGCATTCTCATTTCTATTAACCCCTTCCACATTCACATTCTCACCACAGCCTTCCTCCCTTACTTCAAAACCACTTGGATTCTCTGTAACAACATCTTCCACTACGCCTTCACATTCATTATACTGACTAACGAGTTGATTCTCTACACAACTCCTACCACTATCAAACAAAACAATATTGAAACTTTGACTACCTTCATTCATCCCAACAACAGTACCTTGATCGTGAACCTTATCCTGTTCATTCAAACTCTGCTCTATTTTTGAGTTGTCATTTAGCCTTCGCCCTAACCCTCTCATCTGATTCACATGCCTCTTTATAATCTTGCTACTTGCTGGTAGTTTACATATATATATATATATATATATATATATATATATATATATATATATATATATATATATATATATATATATATATATATATATATATATATATATATATATATATATATATATATATATATATATATATATATCCTTGGTCCTAATCGTTTCTCTACTCTTGCCCTTAGCCACTTTTTATTTGATATATAATTCCTAATTAAAACTTCCTCATTTTCGCTAAACATCCGTGCTCTATCGTCCTTATATCTTTCCGAATCATCCTCCTCCTCTTTATCTCTTTTAGACTTTGGTAACAATAAATCATATTTTATTTTGGGTTTGTATTTCAATACCAATGAAGCCGGTGCAACTCCTGTCGTACAATGAGGTATGTTTCGATAATCAGCAAGAAAATTGCACAACGTATTTTCCACATTACCCAGATTCTTATCCAACCCCGCAGTATACAAAGCCTTTTTAACCAACTTTACCGAATTTTCCGCCGCCCCATTCGTAGCAGGAAAATAAGTAGGTGTCAGAGAATGCTTAATGTTGTTTGATTTCATAAAATCAACAAACGTCAATGATACAAAGTGTGATCCATTTTATCACATACCAGCTGCTCTGGCAATCCAAATCGTGAAAACACACTTGACAAACAACGAATAGTGAATTCTGTCGTTGGACTTAACGTATGAAATCCTCGACCCACTTACTATATGCATCTACAATTATTAAATAAAACCTGTTGCACATCGGACCCGCAAAATCAATATGAATCCTTTTCCAT
The DNA here is from genome assembly GCA_958295665.1 of Tipula vernalis. Lineage (NCBI taxonomy): Eukaryota > Metazoa > Arthropoda > Insecta > Diptera > Tipulidae > Tipula > Tipula vernalis. The sequence continues at coordinate 347,958,520 of OY282559.1, forward strand.
GGACCTTCTGGTCTCCTCCACATAATAGTTTTTGCTTTCGGTGGATTTGGTAATACATTTATACAACTCTCACATTCCCTTATCAACTCCTCTACATCTTTGTCTACATTTGGCCACCACACATATGACCGCACTATCGACTTTGTTTTGACAATTCCAAAATGACTTTTATGTATTTGATGTAACAATGGTTGCCTGAGAGTCTGTGGAATAACTACACGATATCCCCACATCAAGACTTCTTCTTCAATCCCTAATTCATTTCCCTTTATCATATATGCTGCAAATAGTTTTTTATCTAATTTTGAAAAATCGCCGTTCCTCACTGCTTTCATCACTTCTATTATCTCTAAATCTTTTCCCGTTTCCTGCTTAATTACCTCAAAATTAATTGGTAAGACATCATTTGAACACACAAAATTCAAATAACTAATTTCTTCGGAATTAAGTGGCCATTGGAAAACGAGACAACGAATCCGCACAATTTTCCCTAGATTTAACATATTCAATAGAGTAATCAAATGCTGAAAGATGAAATGCCCATCTTTGTAACCTACTCGTCGACATCTGTGGAATTCCACGATGTTCTCCAAAAATTGCAAGAAGCGGTTTATGTCTTCCAATTAAGTATTGAAAAAATTTCTTTGTCCCAAAAATAATAGCGAGTGCTTCCTTTTCAATTGTTCCATAGTTTCTTTCACTATCTGAAAGCGTTCTCGATGCAAATTCAATTGGCCTTTCTATTCCACCCTCAAGTAAGTACCAGTTCCTGTTGAGAATCGTATTTTACCAACACTTTATCCGACATTATTTCGTCCTTAATCTCACAGAACACTTTATTACATTTTTCACTCCATTCAAAACCTTCTCCTTGTTTCAAGAAATTATATATTGGATGCATTTTCGTAGATACATTTTCAATAAACCTACCAAAGTAATTCACCAGTCCACAAAACGACCTAACCTCGGTAATAGTCTTCGGAATTGGGAAATCACTAATAGTATACTTCTTACTACTTCTATTTATACCCTTATCCGAAATTACATATCCTAAATATCCAATTTTATTTTTACCAAACTCACACTTCGATGCATTAACTCTAATCCCAGCAGTTGACAATCTACCAAAAACATTATTCAACGCTATATTATGACTGTCTAAATCTTTCGCAAACACCAACACATCGTCCAAGAAACACACTACCCATTAATACCTTTTAACACTCTTTCAATCTCTCGCTGAAAAATCCATACGCTGGTTTGACCCCAAATGGTAAACGATTCATTCTATAGTTTCCCATATGTGTACTCCACGAAACCAACTCTTTAGACTCCTCATCCAACTCCAATTGATAATACGCACGATCTAAGTCTAATTTTGAAAAAATTCGGGCATCCCTCAACTTGTACAAAATATCCTCTACCTTTGGCAATCTATAATTCGTATCTTTCAAATACTTATTTAACGTAACCTTGTAATCCGCACAAATTCTTATGCTACCATTTTCCTTTAAAATAGGCACCAAAGGTGTACGCCAATTTGCTGTTTCAATCTTTTCAATTATTCCTTCCTTACTTAATGTCTCTAACTCCTTTTCGACTTCACTCAAAAAAGCAAATGGAACCTTTCTGGCCGGAACAAATTTAGAAATAACTCCATCCATAATATCTAAATGTACTTTAACATTTTTAACTTTCCCTAATTTACCATCAAATAACTCCTTATATTCTCCTATTATCCTCTTTAATTGATCACTTGCGTCACTTAATTGGCTTATCTCTATTTGTTTCACTTCAAATGCACTAAAGAAATCGCGACCTAAAATGGATTTCTGAACTCCATCGATTATTAAAAATTTAAACATTTGATCAACGCCATTATAGTTTACCGATACATATATACTTCCGCGAATTCTTAATATATTTCTACTATAGTCTTTAACCACAGTACTATCCCGTGTCAATTTAACATCTGATAAAATATCATCATAAATACCTCCAGGAATAGCCGATATCGATGCCCCTGTATCTATCATAAACTTAATTAATTTATTTTTAATCAATAAACACAATTCTATTGCTGAATTATACCCTGAGGTATTATAATAAATTTCATTAAAATTTTTATCTTTTGTTAATAATGAATCTTCCATTACACCCTGCAAATTATCTACATGATCATTAACCAAGTTTTCTTTCTCATAATTAACAATACTATTTCCTTTCACAGACAAATCTAACGGTTTTACATTACAATAACTCTTACTTTCTAATTTCTTATTAATTATATTTACCCTGTCACTCGTTGCTCCGTCTAATTTACTTCGTTGCATATCACAAGTCAGAATGACATCCACATTCTTTGCTGATGCACCTTCATTTCCCGTTAGTACACAATTTGACTCTTCCTGTTTTCTTTCGGAACACACCTTCTGCATATGACCTCTCTTGTTACATTTTCTACATATAACATTTTTAAATCGACACTGATCTCTAACATGATTTGTATATCCACAATGTATACATTTAATTTACTTTTGTTGCTGCATATCCAAATACGATGCCTTATTTCCTTGAATCAGAAATTGTTTACTATTTTCATTTTGTTTATTTCCCATTTGGCTGTTATTTTTACCATCCACATATTGTTTTTTTAATGCCATCACTTCGCTTGTTTCTTCTACCATCCATTTATTTTCTACCTTTTTTGCCACCTCTAACGCCTTTTTAATACTGCTAATATCCCTCGTTTCATCACACAGCTCTTCGAAATTTTTTTTACTATGTATCCCCGTCACAAATTTATACATAATAACATTTTCCAAACTTTCACCAAATCCACAATCTTTTGCCGCACCACGCAATTTCGTTATATAATCTTGGCATGATTCTCTTTCCTCTTGATTATACTCAAAAAAACGTTTTCGCTGAACCCATATATTCACCGACTCCAAAAAATGATCATCCATCTTTTTTATTAAATCCGTGTACGACAACTCGCTCAACTCCTCTGGACAACATAAATTGTACATAAACTGCTATGTTTCATTCCCACAAAAATTTAGCAATGCCGCTTTCTTTTGCTCGTCATCATCCATTTTGAACACTGTGATAAACTGTTCAAAGCGACCCTTGTACATCTTCCATTTATCTATTTTATAATTGAAAGGCAGCATGTGGCCCCAAAGTGCTTTTTGCTTACCACTCATTTTATCAATTTTTTTTTGCCTTTTTTTTTATAATTAATCACTAATATATTATTTAACACTTTCCTTATTAATTTTCCTCGTCGCCAATGTTATATTTTGTGCGAGATGACCAATAAAACATATAAATATTTATGATTATTGGTTATTAATTACTCTTTATTTTATTTATACTTATTACAAACATGTCTTTTCACTATGACATCCGGAAGAAGAGAGCGAAAATATTCTCCTTTCATTATATGTTCCCCTAGGTACCATATTATACATTTCAGGTCCCTACGTACCATATATTCCATATTCCATACATTACAGTCACTGGTCTAATGACCACGATGACGAAATGTTTTATGGGTTCTACTGTTGATATCAGTTCTAACTATGTGTTAGCTAGCTTTGCAAATATTCGAACTTGTCAATTCAATGCAGTATACAATAGTTATGATCGTATTTTGGACCTTGTTTTTTCATCGGTAGAATTTAGTGACGTTGAAGCATGTCAGGATTTAGCGGTGCATTCCAGTACACAATACGCACCACTTCTAATTAAATTTTATTTTGTTGATTGTGATTTAAGAAAATTTCGTTAACAACGATTTTGAATATCGTTTTAGGGCTACAGATGTTCTTTCATTATACAAGTTTTTTGATAATGTTTATTAGAATTTGTCATTTGATGCGCCAACTGTTTCGGCCGCCGCCTCTGAATTTTATAAAATTTTGTCATACGGGGTCATTTTGGGGTCGCTTAAACAATATTGCCAACCGAAAATCAAGACCGTTTAAGGCATATAAGCATTCTTGGAAAGACAAATTAAAATATTGCGTATTATGTAATGAATTAAAGGTTCTCAACGAATTTCTTTATAATATGTATTTGATAGGAATTTTCGCGTTTATAAATAAAAAGGGAAAATCACAAGGTTACCCAAGGGTTATAAAATAAAATAATGAATCCGTTTCGGGATCATATAAAATTTGAAACGCGTTTGCTAATTTTTTTCAGGGCTCCTTTAACAGTTTCGATTTGTTTAACCCTTCAGGTGACGACTATACCTATAAATCAAATGTCGTAAACCAACTTTCTGCCTCCGAAATTATAAATGGATTAAACGGTTTAAATACCGCAGGTAGTACGGGTCCAGATGGGGTACCACATTTGATCCTGAATAAGTGTGCCCTTTCTTTGCCCTTTAGTGTTATTTTTTTAATGTTAGTCTTTCTAGTAGAATATTTCCTGATATTTGGAAAAATTCATTTATTATTCCCACTTTTAAAACAGCTAGAAAGGGTGATATTACATGTTATAGAGGCATTTCAATTCTCTCGGCGATTCCTAAGCTTTTCGAATCTTTGGGTAAGTCTAGAATATAATTTCACATAAGACATAGAATTGGGCAGATCTACGATTATTAACCTCATGATTTTTTCGAATGATGCATTCAACATTGATGGAATACGTGGGCAAGTCGATGTTATTTATACAGACTTTTCGAAAGCTTTCGATAGGTTGGATCACAAACTTTTAATTCAGAAATTGTATTACTTTGGATCCGATTTCATTCCAATTAAGCGGATGATGTTCTTCCTACAACTTTACGATGGCAATGTGTAAGGATCTTAGCAGCTAGATCTTTCATATTTCCAAATACCTCTCGGTATTTCACAGGGCAGCCACCTTGGACCGCTTCTGTTTACGATATTTATTGATGATGTTGTTCAGTGCTTCAAGTTTTATAGCTGCCTTATGTATGCCGACAAACTAAAAATCTATGCGAATATTAATTCTATTTAGGGAATGTATTGTATCCTCTTACTCGTCTTTTATTACTTATATTAAAGAAGTTTCTTTATATTCACTTTGTTATTTATTACTTAACTATTACATAATACATAACTTATTATTTTTATATGTGCTTCAATGCACGTCTTATACTATATCGGATACAATGAATAATGTGTTGAATGATCTTTTTCCATGATGGCTGACCACCAGGGACGATGACACAACGTGATCCTCCGCTGTTGTCATTGTTACCAACTATCAGGATTTTTAGTGTTGCCTGATTTACATTTTAAGTTTCAAAATATTACACGCTTTCGTTTTTTTTTTTTTTTTTTTTTTTTAATTATCCATGACATAATCACGTAGAAATGTAGGAGGTCTTACCTCTCTACCTGCTCTTGTTCGACATTCTCTGAATTCATTATTATTATTGTACGACGACATATTTACATTTTCATTTTTTTTTTTTTTTTTTTTTTTTTTTTAACTCTATGCAATCTTTTTCTGGGGCTCAAGGCATTCCCCACTATTTCGCAGTTAATTTTACCGTCCTACTTTACGCAGTAGTAGCCAAATCGAGGACGTACGGCTATAGACCCGCTTTGTATAAACCACCTGCACATTGCATTGCTTCATGCCAACCTATAGTGCTGACATGAAAGGTGGGTCGGCCCATGGATTCTGCACTCTCAACAGGGGGTCATAGTTGTGTTTATCGTCATCACCGATCGTAATCGGATGATGAAAAATCCCTTTTGCATCCCGCCCCTATCGGGATTCGAACCCGGTACCTCCCGATCCAAACGCCGCAGCTTTAACCACTGCGCCGTTTGCTCGGTCACATTTTCATTGTTTACTACGTTCTCATTATCATTATTCATTATATCTTCGCTTACATTACTATGCTGTAATTGATTAAAATTTTGGTTTAGTTCTATATTTTGTAACATTTGATTCTTTACCTTATTATCTGCATAAGGAATAGTACTGTTCCTCAAGAAACATCGGTTTCTTCGTACCTCATTAGATTACCCAGGTCATTCCTGACAACATACGTTCGCCCATCTTCCACCTTTATTACTTTCCCAGGCATCCACACAATGTTCTTCCATACGGTTACATTCTCATTTTTGTTTAATTTTGACAATTCTTTAGCGTTTCTATCATAGTAAAATTTTTGAGTTTTTCTTTGTTGTAGCCGTTTATCAACAACGTATTGTGACTTGATATTTATCGGTTTCAACTTATCTAGCCATACGGGTGGCTTTGACTTTAGCGATCTCCCTAAAAACAATTCTGCAGGGCTTCTTCCCAGCATGGGAAGAGGGGTGTTTCTATACTCTAATAGGGTCAATTGATAATCCTCCATCACACTATATTCCCCTAATTTTCGCAATAGCTGTTTGGCAATAGATACCCCTTTTTCTGCTAGACCATTGCTTTTTGGATAATTTGGACTTGAGAAGATCATATTTATGTTCCACTTCTTTGCAAAATTTAAAAATTTATAGCTGTTAAATGGATTATTGTCAGCAACGATATTGCATGGAAAACCAAATCTACTAAACACACCCTCTAATACTTTAATCACAGATGATGAAGGTTTATCTTTTAGCTCAAGCACCTCTATCCAGTTTGAATACGCATCCACAAGGACTAAAAAACACTTGTTCGAGAAATCAAATATGTCGATGGAGATTTTTTCCCATGAACAACTAGGTACTTCATGACTAATTAGTGGTTCCTTATGATTCTGCTTTTGATATTTTTGACAAACTGAACAGTTAGTCGACTGACAACCCTGGCCAATAATATAGCTCAATTGCCCTCATTTTTGTTTTTTGAATGCCTAAGTGTGGTACATGTATGCTTTCTAATATCTTGTTTCTTAGACTTGTAGGAACAATTAACTTGTGATCTAAAAACACTAACCCTTCTGAAATATTTATGTTGTTTTTAAGTTTACTGTATTGCTTGAGGTCACCGCTCAATTTTTTATCTGAGTTAGGCCAACTATTTTGAATATAATCTATTACAGTGGATAAGGTTGAATCATTTTTTGTTGCCTCGCTATAAACAGTTTTATTTTCGTCCGTCATGCATATCTTCATCATTATCGTCCTCTTCAGTGGTATTTTCACTAGCTCTAGACAATGCATCTGCTATTAGCATGTCACGACTAGGTATATGTTTAACTATTATGTTGTATCTCAATAATTTTAACAACATTCGTTGAAGTCTCATACTCGCTTTATCAATTTCAGTTTCTGTTATTTTTACTAAAGGTTTATGGTCACTGTGAACTATAACCTCTGTCCCATATACGTATTGATGAAATTTCCCTGTGGCGAACAAGATCGCCAACAATTCCTTTTCTATTTGTGAATACCGTTGTTCACATTTATTCAGACTACGAGACGCATACGCTATTGGCCGACCCTCTTGAAGAAGGACAGATCCCAGTCCATCTTTTGACGCATCAGTTTGAATGATGCAAGGAATCTTGGGGTTAAAAATTCTTAATACTGGGTTTGAGGTTATAATCTCTTTTAGTTTATGTAACTCATTGTCATGCGACCCTTCCCATTTCCACTCCACTTTATTCTTTGTTAGTTCCCTGAGATTGGCGGTTACCTTAGATAAATTGGGAATAAACCTTGCCAAAAATTTTGCTATTCCCAAAATTCGTAATAATTCCTTCTTATTGTTTGGAGGCTTTATGCTTGCTATCGCTTTGACATGTTTGTTTGTAGGTTGCACTCCCTTTTTCGAAATGACATTCCCCAGGAACGTTACCTCTGTGACCCTAAATTGCAGCTTTTGTGAATTAAATCTTACATTGTATTGCTCAGCTCTTTGCAACACCTCTAACAATATTTTGTCATGTTCTTCCGGTCCTTTGCCGGCCACAACCAGATCATCAAAATAAATTTCCACCCCTTTTATAGACCCGAAAATTTCGACGCATTTCCTTTGAAATACTTCTGGAGCCGAATTTATACCAAATGGCAACCGCTTAAACTGTACCTCCCAAACGGTGTAGTGAACGTACATAAATTAGAGCTAGGTTGGTCTAGTTTCACCTGCCAAAATCCATCTTTAAGGTCTATTACTGTAAAGACTGACATTCCCGAAAGTTTTGATATGATATGATCGCTACTCGGAATCATATAATGTTCCCTCTTGATATACTTATTTAATGGCTTTGGATCCAAACAAATTCTCAGATCACCATTAGGTTTTTCTCGGATCCATTATATTATTAATCCACTCCGTAGGATGACTAACTCGCGAAATGACACCCCTTTCTTCTAGGGAATTAAGCTTATTTTTCAGTTTATTATACATTGAGATGGCAAAAATTTTCCTATTCTTAATTACTGGAATTGCCCCCTCTTTCATTTTTATTTTGTACGTCCCTGGAATTTCCCCCAACCCATCAAAAACATGTTTATATTTTCTCACCAGATCTTCTTTGCATCCCAGCTTTGCGACTACTCTCATATCCACGTTATCAATATCGATTCTTTTTATTAACTTTAGATTAACGCAGGTTTTCAAGCCCATCAATGACTGCAAATTTCCCTCTACCACTAAAAACTCAAAAAATCCACTGATATACCCTGTTGAACAATTTAATTTTACTTTCCTTACAGGTTTGATTTTGAATTCACCGTATGAAACCAATTCTATGTGTGTGCCTTTCAACTCGACCACCCCCTTATTATTAGATTTTATCTTGTCATATACAGACCTGGTTATAATGTTGCAGTCCGATCCCGAATCTAACTTAAACTTAACTACCTCATTTTCTACCCATATGTTTTTAAACCAGCCATTTCTACATGCATTATCTACACTACAAACTTGTAACTTACAGCTATGATTATAATTATTTAACAAATATTTTGCACCTGTTTCTGCTAAGCATCTATCGTCTTCTTCCGATATATCCTTTTCTCCAACATTTGATTGCAGCATGTATACATTCTTTGATTTGCAAACGGCTGCAAAATGATTTATCCTTCTACACTTATTGCATGTTTTGCCTATCGCCGGACATACTTGTTTGTCTCCATGACCATATCCACAGTGATTGCATTGCGTTTTTATATTTTTGTGGCCATTTTGATTTTTATTCCACTTCGCTTCAAATTCTTTACCACGTTGCTTATAGCTGTTTGTGTTGACCGCATCCACTTTTTCCATTTTTATGTTCGGATTGTTTAACATTTGAACTTGTGTTTTAACTATTTCTCCCGATTTACACATCTCGATGGCGTTTTCTAATGATAAATTTTTTTCGCTAGCATCTTGCTTTGTAAGTTGGTATCACTAACTCCAAATATTAGCCGATCACGAATCATCCTGTCTTTGAACTGTGTTCCGCACGTTAACTTAGCACATGTAAAATTACACAACGACACTTCATTTTTTATTTCTACCACAAAGTTTTCTATTGATTGAAATTCTTTTTGGCAAATTTTATGAAATTGATATGTCGCCATTATAACGTTTTCTTTTGGAACAAAATGTTTCTCAAATTCAGCCAACACTGCGTCAATTGTTTCATTCTCCCCGATTTCAAATGTATTGAAAGTTTCGAATCCTTTTTCGCCCAGCAAAAATACCAGCACTCCAACTTTTTTCTTATCGGGGCCTTCTTTCGCCCCAAACGTTTCCATATACCACATGAATTTTTTCTTAAACACACTGAAATTTTTTTCTGCGTCACTATATGTAAGTCCAGCCGGCATTTTGTTTAATTTTTTTTCCATTTTTTTTATTATTTTTTTATTTATTAACATCTGACACCATGTATTGTATCCTCTTACTCGTCTTTTATTACTTATATTAAACAAGTTTCTTTATATTCACTTTGTTATTTATTACTTAACTATTACATAACTTATTATTTTTATATGTGCTTCAATGCACGTCTTATACTATATCGGATACAACGAATAATGTGTTGAATGATCTTTTTCCATGATGGCTGACCACCAGGGACGACGACACAACGTGATCCTCCGCTGTTGTCATTGTTACCTACTATCAGGATTTTTAGTGTTGCCTGATTTACATTTTAAGTTTCAAGATATTACAGGGAATTTCCTTGACAAATTTACAACAACAATTGCATAGGATAATTCCCCGCAAGAATAACATTAACCCGTTCTTGGTTATGATACCTGCCACCAGAGTCATAATATATATATATTAAATTTATATTTTATTTAGCAAGGTTGGCTTTTATGAATTAAATCAAATTGGCTATTTTCTTGGAAAAAAGTAAACCCAAAATAATTCAAATTAAATTTTACTCAACATTAAACGCTTAATGTTGATTCTGAGCGTATGGAAAAGGAACTTAATGTTTTTTGTTAATGGTCTGTAAGGAATAATTTGACCTTGAATACGAATAAATAAAAAGTTATGACGTTGTGCAGGACGCGACTGTCTTGTGCAGAGCAGAGATCGGAAACGAGCACAAAATTTCGAGAACGAGCAAATACAAAATGGAAAAAACAAATTAAAACGAAATAGTATATTGTACGAGGGCGGATTGAAAATGAAGCTACCTAAGTAGGAAAACAAAATTTTTTTTTGCCAAAAACCATTTATTTCTCAACATAGTCTCCATTTAATTCGACACACTTAGTAAGACGATATTCCAACTTTTTTATACCATCTGAATAATACGATTTCGGGAACCCCTCAAAATACGCGTTAGTTTCGATAATCACTTCTTCGTTTGAGATGAATCTTTGTCCTGCGAGCCATTTTTTCAAGTTTGGAAACAGGAAAAAGTCACTAGGAGCTAAATCTGGACTATAAGGTGGATGATCAACCAATTCGAAGTGTATTTCACGTAATTTTAGCATCGTATCTAATGCTGTGTGAACCGGTGCGTTGCCTTGAAGAAAGAGCACTTTTTTCTTCTTTAAATGTGGTCGTTTTTCCTTGATTGCATCAACCAATTGATCCAATAATGCACGATAATACTTTCCTGTGAATGTGGATCCTTTTTCAACATAATCGATGAGCAATATTCCGTGTGCATCCCAAAATATAGTGGCCATAACCTTGCCAGCCGATTTCACTGCCTTTGCCTTCTTCGGAGCACTTCCACCAGCTTTGGTTTCAGGTGTGTAGTGGTGGACCCACGTTTCATCAACAGTAATTAATCGACGCCAAAAATCAACAGGATTACGCTTTATCATGTCCAAACACCGCTGTGAAGTGGTCTGTCGAACTCGTTTTTGTTCGACACTGAGCAAACGCGGCACCCATCTTGCCGATAGCTTTTTCATATGCAAATGTTCATGCAAAATGTTGAACACACGTTCATATGATATGTTTACCATTTCAACAATCTCACGCAACTTGACTCGGCGATCATTCATAACGATATCGAGGATTTTCTTGATATTTTCTTCAGTAACCACCTCTTTTGGCCTTCATGTTGATGGTATTGTTGCAGTGCTTCTTCGGCCGCGTTTAAATTCAGCAATCCAATATTTTACCATGTAATCTGACGGAGCAGACTCACCGTAATGCTTATCGAGCTTTTCTTTTGTCTCTTTCGCCGTTTTCCCTTTCAAATAATAGTGTTTAATCACTGCACGAAATTCGTTTTTTTCCATTTTTCAAGAAACACAAAAGTTGCTTACTTCAAACGACTACAACAAATAAACTAATCGATGAATTTGGGTGAAATTTTAACAGCTGACGTTTGACAGATCGCAATTTCTAAAAAACAAAAATTTTTTGTGTTTGTGCTGCCATCTAGCGCTAGGTAGCTTCATTTTGAATCCGCCCTCGTATAACAAGTGAAGAAAACGAGTCATTGCAATATGAAAGTGAAATTTACAGTTTGAGCGATAGCGAGGGCTGTAATCATTTGAGTATTCCAATTACACGTTTTCAGACGAGTTATACATGCTATTTTTTCTACGATATAGTAGTCCTGTAATATTTATAAATAGTTAGCAATATAAAAAATACCAAACTTGTACAGATCAACAAAACTAATAACTGAAACGTTCACAATATAATTGAAACATTTGGGTTTTCACAAATCGTGTGGCAATTGAGAAATCGTTGTGCAAAGAAATTGCAACACGATTTGTGCAAAGCATCCTTTTCTTTGTATAATTTAAATTCAAAAATCATCATCGAAAGCATAGGTTACTGCACTATCGTAGAAAAAATGAGTTTAAGATAAAGTTTTGGAATTTGGCCAAGTAGGATAGAAATTGGCTGTTTCTTAACCGATTTTAGGGAAATTTGACATGAGCGAGGGAAATGGGGTTCTAAAATGATTTTTCGATAAAGTTCTGGAATATGGGCGCCGTGTAGCATGGAATTTGGCTATATCTTACCCGATTTTAGGGAAAGTTGATGTACACTTTGATTTTTAGATAAAGTTCTGGAATATGGCAAACTAGGATGAAGCTTGGCGTTTTCTTAACCGATTTTATTGAAATTTGGTATGTGCAATGGAAATGGGGTTCTAAAATGATTTTTCGATAAAGTTTTGGAATATGGTCAATTATTATGGAACTTGACTATTGACGGAAACGTGTTTCGAAAATGTTTTTTGGATAAAGTTCTGGAATATGGCCAAGTATATTGGAACTTGGCTTTTCCTTAACCGAGAGTGATGAAATTCGATATTTGCGTTGGAAATGGGATTCTAAAATCGTTCTTAGATGAAGTTCTGAAATACGGCTTATAAGGATAGAACTTGGCTATTTCTTAACCGATTTTAGTGAAATTTGAGATTTGCGATCGAAACAGGATCCTAAAATTATTCTTAGAAAAAGTTCTGGAATAGGGCCGGAGGATAGAACTAGGCTATTCCTTAACTAATTGTGATGAAATTCAACATGCCCTACGGAAATAAGGCTATGAAATAATTTTCCTAATTCCGGGGCCCTACACTATCGTTAGAATTTTTATTAGAATTGCGCATGGTATCACCCACTTTTTTTATTTTCCTTTGATTGTGATTAAATTTCCCGGCAAATGGCTAGTAAATATGTATATCAATATATAACCTCCACAGACTTATCATAAAAGTTATTGTATATTGAGGTTTCTGTGAACCAGGCAGCTATTGAGGCTTAACGTTTTACATACTTTTAAAATTTAAAAAAATTTTGTTATATGCTCTTTTCTATTAAATAAATCATAAAATTGAAATAAATGCTTTGACACACTAAACTGAATTATGTACTCTACACCAATTCCGCTTGGTCAATTCCACTAGGAAATAATTTGACTTGCATAATGCAACTTTGTTTTTAGTTAAACCAAGGCTGGCTTTCTGGAATTTCCTTTACTTTCTTGAGATGACTAATTTTAGAACTATTCCAGTTAAAGTAAATATTTTACGTAAGTTAAAAGTTAGGCACTCATAATTTGCCACCCCTAAATGACTTTAAATATGAAAATGTAAAATTACACAAGTTGAATATATTATTTTCAAAAATAGATGGTTTTCATAAGCTCAAGAAACCAAATAAAATCCCGCGTTTGAGGACTTTCGCGTTTTAAGGTTTATGGTACATATTGTTCGTATGTGCACAAACAAGTTAAAGTTTTTAGACGAAATATTTAATGGAATTTAAATTAAAAATAAAATTTGGTATTTATTTTTTAGGTTTCCGTCTTAGAGGAGTTTTTCGTTTAAGGTTTTGTTTGATTGTAAACTCACAAGTTAGGTTAAGGTTGTAGTTGCTTTGAAGCTCTTTTAGCCACAATAATTTTCCATCATGTTCGCGCGCAATAGATGATTTTAGGTACATATAAAGTTCTTAAAATTAAAGGAATTAAACCATATTATGGTTGGTTTCTCGACTTACATTTATTCTAAGCCATCTACCGTACAAAAGTGAAACTCTCATATTACTTTCTGTGAAACGTAAATAACACAAAATAAAATTAAAAAACTTTAAACTACAATTTCATCGTATATTAATAGTTTATTATTTTCATTTACGTTCTTTAACATTTAGTTTTATTTAAATATTTATATATTATTGTATTCATTTTTAATAATAACCGTAATACTAATAAATTGATTTTTTCATCTATAAATTAAATTTGGTAGTTGAAAACCAGAAAAATATTTTCTCTCATATAAATAAAATATGTTTTTTATTTTAAAGATTTTCATCAAATTTTCTCAAATAATAAAAAATTATTATTACAAGAAACGTACATACATAATTAAATTAAATAAAGTAAAAAAAAAAAAAAATTTCAAAGTGTAAAAAAATAATTCATAAATTTCGTTTTTTTTATATACATAAATCCTATATAAATATAAAAAAATTGCATTGATTTACATTGTATTCCATGTTTTTAAACTTATATATAATTAATAGCAAATAATAATAAACTATGTATAATAACAATTACGGCACTAGCATTTATAAAATCACATTAGAAAACTAAACAAAAAATAAATTTTGTATTAATTTTTTTTTTATGACTAATTCAACGGGCGATTTACAATAATTTTGTCGCCCAAATTTACTTAGGTCTATATATAATTTATGTTTATAGGCTTAAGTTAAAATCTAAATTTTTTGTATGGGTTCTAATCTAATAAAAATTCGGCTTTCTTATAATTAAAAACACTTTAATCAAGATGTTTAAACTTCCTGACTGACCCTAAGCTCTGTTGGTAAAAATATTTTATTTGCGTTTTCTATACTCGACCGGCAGAGCGGACATCTTTCACATCTGTAAATAAATAAGCAGAATAACGGTATAAGTAAATGAATTTTTCGTGAATATATTTTTAATTTATAATTTACTTTTCTGCACATGTTGCACAACATATAACATGTCCACACGGTGAAAACATAATATTGATCACACAATCCATACAGATTCGGCATGTCCATGCCTCAGCTATTCGCCCAACTACTGCACGTTCAATAGCATTTCGGTGTGCTTCACTATTTTCGTACCGCGTCTCACACAATTGTATTTCATCGGCACTGCTACTGTTGCTACTAAGGACATGCGAATTGATTTCAATCCCTCTCGCATGTAATATCCGACGTGCATTATCGTGTACCTCGCGACACGTTCGCTGTATATCGAATACGTAACGTTTTCCTAAATCGGTACCCTCGCTAAACATGGAAAATATTTTCCCTTTAAAATCTCTTGTGTACTGGGTTTGTACAACAGTTCGAACTGTTTCACAGCTATAAAATGCATGCTTTTCGGTAATGGCCCTATATAAACTTGCCGCATTTCTTTGTTTCGGTGGGAATTTAACTTCAAGCGTTTCAGTTTCATGTTCCTCATTCAAGTAAACCAAACTGAATGTTTGCTTTTTTGAATTTGCTTGCTTAATCGCACTAAATGGTATATTTTTGGTTTCATCACATTTATGTATGATCAGACCATGTGGTCCGACACGTATATCACATATATCACTGGTATCGCTTGTGGTCACAAAACCGTTAAATACTTCCTCCCCAAAACCATGTAATTTTGATATTTCATTGAGTAGCCAGTATTTAGCGGATTGTGCCGACATTGATGCAATCTTTTCATGCTCTTTTGCTAATAAAATTAAAAAATCGGCTGGAATTGGCAGTGCATCATCTTCCGGCCGGATAACATAATTCTCATATAATCGTAACGGTGATACCATTTGACTTTGAATTACATCATTTGTTGCGTTTTCAATTTGTGTACTACTGCTGCTACTGCACTCAATTTCACCAGATTCTGATGATTTTCGTTTCGATGGCCGTCGTCGATCTGTTTTTTTGCCACTTGCACTCTCTTTATTGTGTTTCATATTGTACGATTTCATTGAGTAGCTCGATGTTAAAGATGCAGGATTAAATTTAATTTCATCGCCCTGTGCTAGTAAAGCGCCCAATCGAGCCGAATTTTGCCAATCGATCGACATTAAACGTTTCCCCATTAAATCACTTCGCGCCTGCATATAGAACAAGTTTCGAACCGAATCTTGGAGTATTAGATGAACAGGCACCCAGAATTTAACACGCAAAGCCAATTCTAAATTTCCACTGCGTTCATTATGCTTTACAAGGGGATTCCTTAGATTTAGCCATTGTTTAGTTTTTGTATCGATCTCAGCCCCGTACGACTTCTTCACGAGGCCAAAATAATCCGTTTCGCAGACAATGTTTAGGTCATGACACACCTGTAATGAAAAAAAAAAAAAACACAAATTTAATTTACTTTGCTAATTTAAATAATTTCTGTGTGTACTTTATATAAATAATGTGCTAAGTAAATATTTAAGGTGTCACTGGTCAGTATAATAATAATGTAGTGATTTACGTAATTCATCGATCGCATCAATATTTATCCAGCCGCATCGTATATAAACTCTAATTAATACTAATAATATAGACAAAGACCGGCCGGCTCACTTTGTTGTGTAACCTTGGCCGTTCGAAAAGAAAATATGTTTTTAAAGGTGATTACTGCTTGTTTATATGTAAATATAGTATATATATTTATTAGAAAGCTTATCTAATTCCAATATTCTTATCATTCAAATTGTATAAATGTAATAGACAGAATATGTAAGCATTCTTTATACATATTTTATTCCGTGTTTACACGAGGCAAAACATTGCTTGGCACGGTTTCTTTGTTTGAGCCACAACACAACTGGCATTGTTTTCTTCATCATGAACATTCACAAAGAGTGGGTGTGACTTACGAATGTTGTACTCTTAAAAATTTGTTTTTTAACAGCATATTAATTCTTATTTATAACCAAGACAGAGGTGTGGTTTGAAATATTAATTTACCTAATTTTAGAAATAGCCTCAAGAATATTATCGTCCCAAACAAACACAATCCCTATTTGAAAAAGCTAAATTTATGTTGTTACGAACCGCGTATTTCGCCTCAAGATCCAGATAAATTGAAAATATGCTACAAAATTATCAAAAAAATATGAACTAGCATAAATTTCGAATTTTCTTCTTATTAAATTAAATGCTAAAAAGAAAATACGCACAACACAATAATACTTAGGTTTATACACAACAAATATTAATTTATTCTGGTTGTTTAGAAAGCAACAACAAAAAAAAAAAAGGAAAATAATATTATTTAATATTCTTTCAAAATAGCAGCGCTAATTTATTTATTTCTTTAAAATTTGAATATCAAATTAAAATAAAATATAAAGCACAAAAAAAAGAACTAAAAAAATAAACAAAAAGACTTGCGAAGGTCGTATTTGTTTAAAAGAAATATAAACAGCAATAAAACGCGTAAGTAGGTATATAGAAAATTATAACAACACATTTCTTCCGCGCTTTGCTTATAGTAAGTCGTCTCTATAACGTGCCGTGTGTAAATCATAATAATACTAAATAACTAAATAAACAAGGTGGAAGCTGGGAAGATAACACAAAATTCAAAATTACCAAGCTGTGTCTGTGTGTCACACGGCTCGACAAAATGTGTTTTAAAGATGATACAGTATTTTGTTGATTTTGATGCTTTACAATTCTCGGATATTTTTTCTTTTTTTGTAAAGAAAACAATATTTTAATCGAGGCCATAAAACGTTCAGGTTGATTGCCTTTTATTTATTTATTTTTAAGCAGTTTTGCTATATCGTTAACCCGTATTGGCGTTGCATAATTTATAGATAAGCTTTGACTCAGAAATCTTAAAATATTTCATTAATTCTCTCAGATTGTTTCAAGACGAGATGTGGGCCACTTTCATTTTGTGTTCACTTGCTGAATTGCTTTTTGTTGGCAAACCCTGATGAGATATGAATCTTGTTTCAACAATATAGCGTTGCTAATTTTACTTTCATAACGATATAACAAATTGGGTGGCACAAAAGATATTTACAAAAAAGTGAGTCATTTTGATAATTTATTACCTCCATACCGTACCCGCTCATACCTGTTAAATAAAATAAAATGGGTTATTCGTCAAATTGCAGTGTTTTAATTAATATAATTGCGGAAATGGCGAAATTGTTGTAATTAATACAGCAAAACCACCGAAATCGAACTCTTCAACTGCAGCAGAAAATGTTCGAATAGCGCATATTCCCAATAAAGGAACAGAATTTATAATTGACTCGAAACGAAAATCAACCTAAATTATAAGAAAAAAATCTAAAACAATGTAAAAACACACAATCAACACGAAAAAAATCTGTATCCCGCCTCAGTTAAAGAAATTTCCGCTACGTGGAATCCGTGATGCTCCAATCGTCAATATGACCGAATTTTGCTATACGACCAAAGTAGGAAAGTAACGTTTGGTTCATGGTTTGCGAGGTATGAGGACACGTTCGAGGAGGATGGGAAGAAACTTTACGATAGGGCCAAAGTGTGGTTGTTATTGTAGAAATTCAAAAAAGTGTTAAGTATTCAAGAGTCACAAGTTGGCATTTGATACTGGTGTTTGACCATGACAAAGGCTCAACAGATGATTACCTGTCATATGCGGCCAGGAAGAATCGGCAGTGCGAAGATTTTAATTTGAAGGGGTTAAGCCTGGGTCAATTCAATTGTTTAATGTTTGTTTGCGTCCTTCATGCAGGATCAAATGCCGACATATGAGCATGTCTCTTGTTAAAATTGGAATCAACAGCATCAACGGATGTGATGGACTTGAACAAATTGGTAAACGAAGCTCAACCCCCAATTAATCTAAAGCGGGAAACAGCAATGATTGGTAAAAATTCAGTAAAAAAAAACCTTAATGGAAAAAAGAGATATAAAAACTGTGCGGGTTTCTCAACGCAAGAACTCCATGCTGGTCATGCGGATAGATGCACTTCTATCGTGATTGCCATTTTGCTACGCACAAGTGTTCCAAATGTCACAGAATAGGGCACAAGGAAAGTTATTGTGTGTCTTTCGAAAAAAAAGAAGGCGCAAGCACAGGAGTACACGGCGTCATCAAAAATGCCAAATACAACGCAACACCAGAACAAAGCTGGTTTTGCGCAAGTCAACAAAGTCGATTGTTCCAATAAGAGGTGTTGCACCACAATTTTCATTGGCAACGTGCAAGCCAGGGGCGACATCAAATACGCTCCTCTTCGTTTACAAATCGAAACAGCGTCTGATATATCTATCATTTCACAACCGTCCTGGAAAAAATTAAGAAAACCGGCTACATTGGCAATTGACGGAACGATTCAAGCAAAAAGAATAGTCGCATATTTCCAGTGCGATGTTAAGCTAAACGGTGACAAATGTTAACGACTTTAATATTTTAGTAATTAACAGCCTTGTAAGATCAATTTTCCGATGAGACAGGAGTGTGTACAAAAATCAAAGCATATTTAAATCTAAAGAAAAGCGCGGGGCCAGTTTTTAGGCCAAAGCGACCAGTGCCTTTCAAAGTATTAGTTGAAATTGAAGAAGAACTGATACATTATCATTTTACCAGTCGATTTCTCAGACTGGGCACCTCCAATTGTGCGGAAAAATCAGGATTTGTGGCGATTATTCCACAGGATTAAATGAGACACTTTAGCCTCACCAATATCCTTTGCCAGTGCCAGCCAATATATTTGCTTCACTATCCAATAGCATAGTCTTTACACACATAGACTTATCTCTTGCTTATCTACAGGTTCCAGTAGCCGATGAATCAAAAAACATGCTCACTATCAATACTCATAAAGGGCTTTTCACATTCAATCGATTAGCGCCATTCGATTCGATACTTAGCGATATTGACAACGTTGCAATGTATTTAGAAGATACTCTGATAAGCAAGAACGATGAGCAAAGTCATATCGAAACGTTAAAGAAAGTATTTCAACGGTTAAAAGAGTACGGGTTCCGGATTAAAATTGCTACATGCAAGTTTTCATCACCTGAGATCAAATATTTAGGGAAAATTGTAGATCGTCATAGTTTACGTCCAGAGAAAATAAAAAATTTACCAGTTCCAGAAAACGTCAACCAACTCTAATCGTTTCTTGGATCCGTTAATCACTATGATAATTTTGTCGAGGAAATGCGAAGGTTGAGTGCACCATTGGATAAATTATTGCAAAGAAACGCAAGATTCGTTTCGTCACCAGAGTGTCAACAGTCGTTCAATAAGTTTAAATTAACCCTTTCATCCGATTTGCTGCTGACACATTTCCACCCCGGCTTACCAATTTGCGTGGCGGCAGACGCTTCCCAAGATGGCCTTGGGGCCAGAAAAGGGCTATAACCAAATTGAGAAGGAGGCATTTGGTATAATATTCGTAGTAACCAAAATTCATCGTTACATTCGCGGGAGAAAATTTACGTTAACTGACCACAAACTACTTTTATTCATTTTTGGTTCAAAAAAATGTATTCCTTGTACGCGGCTAACAGACTAAAGAGATCGGAATGATTCGGATATGTCGAAGAATATATCGCTTGTACCATATTTCAGGAAATCATTGAGGAAGATTTTGAAAATAATATAAACGCTTTGCCATTCACATCAAAAATGATCCAAAAAGCGACTGAACGTAGCAAAAATTTTAGTGTGAACCATCGGGTATGTACATACATTCAAAACGATTGACCATCATCACTTGACAAAAAGTCAAGGTGTTACCATATTTTGCTTGATAGGAGGCACTGTCAATGTTATTATTCCGCAGTGCTACAATAAACTTGTTTTACGGCAACTTCATAGAGGACATCCTGGAATCGACCACATGAAAGCAGTAGCAAGAAGTTATGCTTTCTGGGCTAATATTGATAAGGATATTATAGACTACGTGAAACAATGCCATAGTTGTGTAAATGCAACAAAAGCACCGGTAAAGACTACATTAGAATCTTGGCGTCTACCATCAGCTGATTCATATGAACATTGCAGGCCCAGTTGAAGGGAAATTCTATTTGGTACAACAAATGACGGACATCACATGATGACGGACATCACAACGAGAAGCAAAATCAATAGTTTAATAGACGTCATGCAGCTAAACATCGATCGTATAACCCAGGCGATTTGGTATATGCAAAAACTTATACAAAAAACAAAGCTTATTCAAGTAGAGGCGAAATTATTGAAAAAATATAAATTAAGTTTTAATGGAAAGTAATAACAACAGCAGCAGCCTCGATTATTGAATTACATTCATTTCCAACCGAGGAAACTAGCAGTGAATGTGATCAGTTACAGTCTAGTTATGCAGATTCACCAGTAACAGGAGTTTCTGGTTCAATAGAGGAGACAGTTTTTAGACTACTACGAGAGCAGCCTGATACTCTATTAACTCATACGGGACGCTTTGGAAGACATATTTGTCGTCGAGCGTACTACAAAGACTACAATACCTCCTAAAAATAGGGAAGGTGTTGGCAACGCTGATGAGATATGAATCTTGTTTCAACAATATAGCGTTGCTAACTTTACTTTCATAACGATATAATAAATCGGGTAGATACATACAAGATATATACAAAAAAAGTGAGTCATTTTGATAACGGTATCACCTCCAAACCACTCATACCTGTAAAATAAAATAAAATTAGTTTTTCGTCAAATGGCCGTGTTTTATAATTAACATAATTGCGTGTGATAAAGTAATACCGCATAGCATTAAACATAAGTGGTAACAGTTTTCATTGAATTCTTATTTCATGAGCCAATCAAGCCTTTAAATTTTACAAAATTACTCCTTCTATATGAAATTTTACGGTAAAATAAATCAAATTTTCTTACTTAAACTGTCTAAAATTTCAAAATTAGTAGAAAACATATTTTCTACATATCGGGCGTAAAACATGTTTTGCGCCCGATTAGCTGTTAAATTCGACTAGGATATTCGTGTCGTTCAATAAAATTCCAATCCCGCGCAAAAAACATACATTTCACGCCCTTGGTACATAAATAACTATTGATTTATTTAATTTTGAATTCTCTCTAGTAGTTATTCTCAAAGTGAGGTAAGTTTACCCTCAAGCTTAGCCGGAAAACAATCCAGGCTTTAGGTATAATTTGCGGATAAGCGAGTAAAATTTTTAAATTTAATATTAAAATTGTGAGTATGGAAATAAAAATGAACCGACTCTGGATTGAAAATTTTAAACCTAAGTAATTCTAAAACCTATTTTGGTTTCGCAATCGGGTATTGCAATATCAGCAGGAAGCACATTTTTTTTAAAGTATACACTTGTTTCCAGTAACCAAAATGTTGTATTGCAAATTTAAGTATGTATCAACTTGATTTTCGAAAAAAATTACATTCATCCTCAAATGGCGACCAAGCCTAAATAATTTTGTTTTGTCAAAAACGAAAACTTTAATATAACTTAAGTGAGTGACTTTATTTATCACGCGTTTAACATAACAAAATGTATCTAAATTTGAAAATTGTTCTGGATGTCTGAACTGAAAATTTTCAACGCAGGCAATTCGGCGAAATTTTAAATCTGTTAGAAATGTACGTATTTTTTAAATTACTAAAGCAAAACGCAGCAGCTTTTTTCTTTCTTCTTATCCTATAAACTAAAATTAGTTTAGGAAACAAAAAAAAATGATCAAGTGATTTGTTGTACTGCGAACTGGTGTTAACAGGCACATTGTATGATAAATGTTCATTTCTATCATTCAAGGCAATCCGGCTATATTTTTTGCTCGCGAAATATTTTTATTTTTACTTATTTCAAATGTCGTAAAACAGGAACATTAAAAACAAATAAAAATAAATTCAAAATGTCAAATTTTAATTTGTCACAAATTTTTTAGCTAATGATTTAATATTTTTCTTAGCTCAAGCTGCATACCGGTGCTGAAGAAGTATATTTTTTGGTGTTTGGATAGAAAGTTTTAATAAAATTATCTTAGTAACTATTGAATTTCAGTGTTTGTATATTGGACAAAATGTTTATAGGGTTGCCATTTTATCACAGGACTCCATAAAATTAAAACGAACATACTCATTTAAGATTATTTTCGATTAATAGTTGTTGTAATGCGTAAGAAGGAAAAGGAAATGTGTATGGTCCCTATACGCCCTACCATATTGCCAAACTAAACAAGTTTGGCTTGTCTACAATAGTGATGGTACTATTTTCTTTAATGTTTTTTAACAACAATAAAAAATTGATTTAAGTTTTAAGAAACCACAAATATTTTTCTCATTAGGTATAGGTATGGGTTTCTGTATTCAGTTTTAATTTTTTTTTTTTAAGTTTAAATATTTACTATTTCTTCCTTCATGGAAAAATGTCGCCGGTGAGTTTAGCATAAAGCAAATTAAATTTTCGACTGAAATGGCGTTTTTTACTAGAAAGTTGCCAGTTACGAAAACTGTTTTTTTCTCTTCACCTTGTGCACTTTGATGTCTTTATTTTATGTCTCAATTTTCATCCCTGAAATCGTTTATCTTTCGTATTAGTATTTATTGAAATTGAAGAATTTCGTAAGCTCGTTAAAAAACGAATTCTATCCGATTTACATTCAACGGGAACCAAGGTCTGCAAAAAAATTGAAATACAATATTGAAAAATTTATTAAGGCTAAATGTTGATTCACCACCGTTGATTGAGTTAAAAACCGAGTTAAATATTTGTTATCTTGTTGGACACAAAAGAGAGATAACATAGTTTTAACTCGGGTTTTAACTCTGTCAAGTTGTCTTTTCTTGACGAACTCAATGGACAAATCTGGTGAATCAACCTTTAGCGGAGAAAAAATATCATCAGCTAAAAATTGTCATTTGCAACTCGACAAACAAACTCAAAAATCGACGTTTGTTTTTTTTACGATATTTAAATCGTAAAATAAAATGTTGAACTTAACATTTCGTAATTACTAATATTCTGAAAATCTTATTGTCAATGTCAAATAATGGAATGAAAATTAATAAATTAACTTATTTTGAAGAACAAATACTCACGATAATATTTTATTATAAAAGGAAGGTTCTTCACAACTTTGGTAAGTTTAACGACTTTTCCCATCGGTTGAACGTATACTCATAACAAAAAAATTTCTTTGAAGTTTACGTAATCACAGTTTCCAAATTTCGAATATTTTTGAGAATTTCTGGAATTTTTGTCAATCTGAAAGATATATTTCTCATGAAATTTGTGAAATTAGAAATTTCGAGGAACCATATTACGAATTAATTTAGATTATAGAACAGGAATAAAGAACAGTGTGAAAGTGACGAAGAAATTTGTTGAGCTCAGTAACATTAATTTGTGATTTGTTGCATTTTCCAGAATGCATTTCGGGTATTTTCAGTATTAGGAAATTCGGGCTCTTCCTAAAACATATACACCAAATATATACTTTCTGTATTTAGATATGTAGCAGTCATGCACCATGGCCAGCTCGAAACTGGTCGTTAATTCTCGTACAATTGTCATAATATTAACTTCATAAAATTAATCAAAACAAAATACTTGAGAAATTTGGTCTGATATAACACTTCAGATGGTTTCTGTTTAAGTTTGATTGAGTTTAGAATATCGTTTTGGAAATTACTTCTTTGACGATCTTTGAATTTTATTTTATGTAATATTAGTATGGTTAAGTCGCTAATATGAACTTTGAATTTTTGTTAAATGGGTTGCTTTTTTGTCCAATATAAAATCGTATGATGAACAAATTAAACAACGTATCAATAAAATTAAAAAAAAAAAAAAAAAAAAAAGTATATATATATATATATATATATATATATATATATATATATATATATATATATATATATATATATATATATATATATATACTATATATGGCGAATAAATGATCATTACGAAATATACAGCGGACGGAAACCTACTGAATGAATTATTATCAACGACTTATGACCACAAATTTAATATATTGTAGTTTCTATCTAGAGATAATATGTTGAACTTGACTTAAAATGAACCCAATGCATGCATTGCAAGCAGAATTCAGATTTTCCAACATAAGTAAAGTAAACGTGCAAAGCAAAATTGTTTTTCATTAATTTTAGCATCACACTTTGCCTCGTTTAATTTTGATACATTACGCTAACACATTCATAAACTTATTATTCGCTGTTTAAATTGAGGAAAAAAGATATTTCAATTGAGCATGCAAATATTTATGGTATATACAAATAGAAAAAAAAATGATTTGTATCTCTTCGACCAAAACCTTGTTAAAGTAATATTTAGTAGAGTATGTTAGCACTCTTTTGGGTATGTTGTTTAAAAAAATTGACCGTGTTAGCTTAAATAAATTCGAAGTTAAAAGTTATATTGGATAGGCGATAGTAATGCGATCTATTTGTTTACATACGTTTATACATTACCTAAAACTCATCAAACATCACTAATAAACTTACGGTAGGTAACTTCGCGTAAATTTCAATACGGTGAAAAAGTTTCAAATAATCTGGAAAATTTGCTAACTCGAAAAACTACTGAACATCTTCAACATGTTTGAATAATCTGTAACATTAAACGAGAAACATCAACGAGTACCTAATCTCGATAATTTTAAAAATCTCGAATAATCTTTAATGATATTCTTAAAAGTATTGAATAATCTTGATAGCAAGCCACCTGGAATATCTGGTTTAATCTAAAATTGTTTCTAGGATGTCCGAAAATCTCAAATATTCTCAAGAAATGTCACCTATAACTCAATATGTTGTAAATTTAACTTTGGTTTATTTAACTCGACGCTTTGTAAATCTCGAAAAGCTGAGAAACCAAAGTCTCAGTAAATCACTAAGTTCTGTAGAAAGATGTAATGCAACCTCTTGCAAATATTGAGGAATATCGAAAAAAACGGTCAGAATAATCACGATCCTCGATATATGCGCAAAAAATTTAAATGTTGAAGATAACGAACGAATAATTTGCAAAAATATCATGGGGATTGCAAAATCTCGAATAATCTCGTAAACATTGAATAGTGTGGATAATTTTGAATAACTTCGATGTCAAGCAACTCAACACTCAACGCCAAACAAATATCGAATATACTTAAGAGTACAACTCAAAGCCTTGCAAATACAGGTAATATAAAGAATCTCGAAAGATCGAATAAAAAAAAATGGATATTCCCGAAAATCACGAATTAACATGTCGAATAAATTCTAGAATTATCTTCAAAAATTTCAATACTTAGCAATCCAAAAGTAAAAAAACATCTTACTTGAAAAGTTACTGGAGAAAATCGAATAATATAATACGTTTGAAGTTGAAAGACCGACTGGGTCGGAAGGGCAAATGTCGAAAGGCCGAATGTGTTGAAGGGCTGTATGTGTCGAAAGGCCGAATGTCAAAAGGCCGAATGAGTCGAATGTCGAATGCCCCAATGGATCGAAGGCCGAACGTGTGGAATAACCCATTGCAAAATTTTCCTTCACTTAATTTATTGAAATCAATATTTAAAACCATTGAATTTATTTCTTTACGTGCTAATAAATATATATGTAGCATATTATTCTGATCAAATTTTTTCGGAAAAGTCCGTGTCCTTCTTTTTTTTTGTGGTTGGTACATATTACACTACGGCATGTTTCAGTACGGCATACAGTACACTACGGCAGATTTCAATTATTTCAATGCGGCATATGGCACACCTCGGCATATTTTATTACGCCATATGGTACAAAACGGTATATTTTAAGACTTACCTATTTCTTAATCGAGTATGATTAAATTCGAGATTTATACAATGGAAATGTTAATGTTAATATGGTCAATTAAGGGTGGAACTTGGCTATTTCTTACTGATTATACGGAAATTTACACACTTAGAATTTTCCTTGATTTAATATAATTTTCCTTGACTTAACAGAATTCTCCTTCACTTAATAGAATCATCCTTTACTTTAGAAAATGTTGCTTCACTTAATTCTTTTCACTTTGATTCGTCCTTTCGACACAATCGGGCATTCGGCATTCGGTCTTTCGACAATCGACCACAACATTCGGCCCTGCTCCACATAATAGACTTCAAAACGTCGTAAAATCGATATTCGTTCTTTTGACATTCAGCCTTTCGACATTGGTTTCGACAATCGACTTCGGTCCTATTATATAATAGGCTTCGAAACGTCGAAAAATCCAAAAAAACCTACATGTAAGTCTGTAACATATAACGCGACTCACCTTCTCAAAAATTGAGAAACTCGAATAATCCCTATTATAAATCATCTAAGATACCTTATCCCGAAAAAAAAATCTAAAAATACAAAATCCACAAAACGAAAATCCAGAAACACAATTGTTAAAGTGAGCCTTACAGAGTGCTTAATATTTGTGATCCTGGAAATCGCTTCGTTAACCTTGCTGATACTAATCAAAGGAGTTATGTTGCTCGTGACGCATCTATTGTTTCAAATTGAGGCAGAAGTCTAAAATGTCTAAACAACTGAATTTTCCATTTTTAAAGGAAATATTTTATTCGGATTTTGTTTTCTGATTTTTTTTTCTGGTAGCACCTAATTCTAATGATAAAGATAAAAATAATAAAAAATAGAAAACCAGCAAATCCAAAACTCGAGTCTCTTGGGATTATGAAATACATTTTAAACTTTCGAGTAGCACTTTGCAGGTGAAATTGAAATGTGTATGGATTACAATAAAATAAAATTTAATTAATAATTCATTGTAGATTTTATTACTCGGTAAAAATGTAGTAGTAAATCTAATCGGTAAAAGTTAACCTTAACCGGATTTTATTTTCCTAAGAGAATCGCCTTCAACAGTTGGCTGAGGTGTCTAAATAATGGGTTGGTGACATATTCCCGAGGGACAAAATCTTGCGCGACATAATCCCGAAGATACAAAATCCCGAAGGTACGAAATTCCGAGGGAATAAAATCCCGAGGATACATAATCCCGAGGGTACAAAATCCCGACGATACAAAATTCCGAGGGAAGAAAATCCCGAGGGTAGAAAATTCCGTAATCCCGAGAAAATCCCGAGGAGCGCCCCTTCTGGTGAAGGAGAATTTTAATTTAAAGTAAAAAAAATCAAAACCGGGATTTTTATTGGCTTGGTAACATATTCCCGAATAAAATAATACAGAAACTTGAAATCCCGAAAAAAAAATCCAGAAACAAAAAATTCAGAAAAACAAAAATCCAGAAAACTAAAATCCAGAAACACAATTATCAAAGTGC
The DNA here is from genome assembly GCA_958295665.1 of Tipula vernalis. Classification (NCBI taxonomy): domain Eukaryota; kingdom Metazoa; phylum Arthropoda; class Insecta; order Diptera; family Tipulidae; genus Tipula; species Tipula vernalis. The sequence continues at coordinate 347,986,647 of OY282559.1, forward strand.
GACCAAGTTAAAACTAAAATTTATAAAATGTCTTTAAAATATGAGTTTTTCCGTAAAGTTCTTAATATTTTATGGTAATGGAAATTTCTTCATCAACTTGCTTCTACTGATAGTTCTACCACCAATGTTTCAAATTATTTTGTGGTTGGCTCAATTCGTTGGGTTAGTATGGTATCGACGAAGGTATTTTAGCGAATTATAGATTTCATGCTTCGTTAATGCTTCGCCAACCTTGCAGACACAGATCAAAGGAATGGCATCGCTCGTATCGCTTCTTCTGATAGATTTACCACAAATGTTTCAAGTGATGACAAAAGTCTAAAAATGCCTATAAAATTGAATTTTTTTCATTTATTTCAAACAAAATATTTTTTCTGGATTGCCTTTCTGATAATTTCTAGATTTTTTTAACGGGATTTTTTTTTCTGGATTTTTAATTTCTGGATTTTTTTTTTCAGGCAAATGTAGTGATCCCATTTTTATTTTTGCCGAACCGAGGTTTTTAAAGTAGGATTATGAAAAAATGCAATTATAAAAACGCGATTTTTTTGGGCGCAATTTTTATTAAGCGGGATATCGTCGTTACGATCCCGTTGTATCCATCACTATTTTCAATGTTCGATTTTTGTGTGTATAAATCTTTAAATCAAGGGAAAATTGCACCAATTGCAACAACTAGATTTTAGAATTTTCATAGGCTTGTACCCTGCGGATGTCATATCTTCGGGATGTATCCTCGGGATTTTGTATCCTCGGGATTTTGTACTCGGGATTTTTTGAAATCTTCGGGATTTTGTACCCTCGGGATTTTGAGTCTCGGAATGTTGTCTCTCTCCCCTAAATAACATATAACAAGAATTTATTTTTCCACAGTACACCTGTCCCTCAATTAACACGGTAATTATACGTTCCGCCAAATTACCGTGTAACTCAAAACCGTGTTAATCGCGACTAATACACTTGTCCCTCGATTAACACGACGGTTGATTAATGCGGCGAAACTTCTGTGCGTGTTAATCAAGACTTTGTCTCAATTCGTTGACCGTGTTAAATCAAATCCGTGTTAATCAAGTACCATGTTAATCGGGGGACAGGTGTACTTACACGCAAGTCAAATTTTGAATAAGTAAAAATTGCTAAAAAAAATTAGTTTGATTTATTGTACATGTGAAAATTTAAGTCAGCAGCCACCGCTGTAAATCATTCACATTACCAGTTTGCTAATCATTTCTAAATACTACTACCAAAACCGGGGTTTGCAATTAAGATAATTAATTCCACCTACCTAGATTTGAATTTGAAAACTCGATATATGTATTATAGAACTTATTAGTGATTTTTATAACCAAATTGATTTCAGTTGACTAACAATTTTTTTACTTCTAGCACAGGGAGCAGCATTGGGTAAGTACACACATACTAATATCTGTAGTACTAAAATGATTTAAACCTTCTATACACCAAAGCATTAAGTTTTTAAATTTTATTCCAAAAAACTTTTTTTGACCATTGATATGATTCAGAGTTGTTTACTATAAGAGCTCATTAAACCAAAACATTCAAATTTCACAAACATTTTGGAATAATGCGCTTCAATTTCCATTCTAAATCAACTTCAAATTAATTAAATTTCCCCATATTTGGTTATCTTGATAAATAATATGTAGGCCGATCGGTGGCGTTTACAACTTTGAATAAATTTATAAAACGAAAATTAGCATACTCGTATTAATTGGTTTTTTGCCATTTCAAAAACATTTTCTACCCAATTCGGAATTTTTATTCAAAAAATTTGGTGATTTATTATTTCTATCAAATTTAAATCCTATATTACTGTTGCTTGGTTCAAATTTGTTTCAGAAGGTTTATATTGTAACATTATTTAATAATTCCTTTAGTAAGGGGCTAAAAATAATTTAAAAAAAAAAAAAAAAAATACCATGTACGGCCTTCGGCTGATCTTACTGTATAAATCGTTTCAAATTTTGTTGGTCAAATTCAAAGACGTAAGGCTAAATTTAATTTCGTTTATCGCGTAGAATCTGTGACTACTATACGATAAACTCAACCAATAATTACACAACTTTATAAAAACACAAAAAAAAAACGTAGAAATACTTTTTTAAGCACAAAATTATTTAAATATTAAACAAGATTTGAATCCAAAACTACAAACCTTGAATATTAGTTTTATATATATACACTCCATTCGCTGCATTAGGTGCGATTGAAGTATGTATATTAATCAAAGTTTAAGTGGATATTTTAAACTTAGCTGAGTCATCGTTCTTAAATTAGTTTTTAAGACACAATTATTTACGCGACCAATATTATGTTAAGACGTTGACCGGCAATTTCACGCAAAAGTCATCTTGTGTCAGCCAGGCGCGGATTAACGCCTAGGGCCCGTGAATTTTGAGCTGTTGTTTTTTCAGAGTCACCGTACAGCGTTTCGGAAGACAGGCTACTTAGTTCTTCAATGCGGCACTGGAATGTTTTTCCAGATTTCCTCAATATTTTGGAACAGGGCCATCTAAACTCCTGGAACTTTACTTTTTTTAATCCATGCTTAATTTCTGCCCATAAGTTATCTCGATTGGGTTAAAGTCAGGGCATTCCAAAACATTTATTTTTTGATCATTATCTTGCAGTGTGAAAGATAAATGAAAACGGTATGTTTTCAATGGAATAAGGCTCTATCAAATTTTTTATTGTCCGGTCGCTCATTAATTTTAATTACCGATCAAAAGCCGCTTCAGAAAAATGCTCCACAAGCCATATTGTTCCCATTTCCGTTCCTCCGTAAACCATACCGTCCGGCCCAAACCAAATTATACTTCAATTCGTCATTACAAGGGATTTTTTCAAAACGCCAATGATTTGTGCAAGTGAATGTTCGCAAAATGTATCTTTCGATTTAACAAGAAATATTTATTTCTGTATCAGAAATAAGTAGTGGAACCTGTTCCCGGTTGTTTTTCTAATCTCACGAATTAGGATCACGTTTTATACAATTCCGAGATTTTCCGGGTTTTTCCGGGCTCTTTAGTTAAAATTTATAAATGTAATTTTGGCTTTGAAAGTATGCCATTTAAAAAACACAAACTGTCAACATCGAATGTTCAGATGGCACCCCTATTTTTTTTGTAACTTGGCTAAAAAGTTTGATAATGTTCCAATGATTATAGAAGTTGATTTTGATTGGTATAGTTTTACTTACTGTTTATAAGTCTTTGGTTAATTTTGTTTGATTGCCTTTCCAAAGACAATTTATAGAATAGTCAGTTGTGACTGGAAAAATATTCGATTTAATTTAACTCTAATCTTCACGGTTATTGAAATATTTATTAATAAAATATTTTTCCTTCCTCATCCCGCTAACAACTTTCGAACCCCAGGCGCGTTCATCTTCAAAAAAACAAAGAGAATCCCTCAAAAACTGCTTCCTTTATACACAAATCAAAAAGTAAATCAGTCACAAAAATTTATTGAAACCGACTTTTCATGGAAACGCCAGCCATATAATTTTCCGAAAAAAATACACACCAAACCTCATGTAAGAAACTTTGTATAGTTGATTGATTGATTAGAATGTATGGCCAAGCATTATAAGCAGGAACTCCCGGACACACACCGTACACCCGTTTACATATAACAAAACCGAAGGATAGGATAGTATTATTAGTTGGGACAGACTCGACCCGGACTGGGATTTTGCACAAAAAGCAAGAAGCGAGTTTCTGTCTCTTTTACTTAAACTAAATATGAACACTATTTCGCTTAGTAGAAATATATTTTATTAATGCGACCTCAACTTACTAAAATAAAATGATATCCTATTTCCACTGTCATTTGCCTGTGTCTCTCACCAACGAAGGTACATGGTCGAAGCGGAGAAAAGAACATAGCTCTTATACATAACATAATTGACTGAGATCGCAATAGAAAAAGCGACATAGATCGAATGAAATGGGGTGAAAACTTATTCTTTTAAAAAGAGAGATAAAATCTCTTCTCGCCTTTTGTGCAAAATCCCACTCCCGGTTACATACACCTAAGCGATCGACAGTTAGCAAAATTGTTAGTAAATATTTAGTAAAAATAGTTAGCACTACTTCCACTACTTATTCACTACTTATTGATGCTGAAGAGTTGATTCAAGCTAAAATTTAATTCTGAAACTCAGGATTAATTTTAATCCCTATACTAATGATTAATTCTGGAACTGTAAACTCGTCTAACTATTTATTAGCAAATTAAGGAAGAGGAGACCGCTTTAAATATTCTTTAAACTAAATTGTTTAATATACATTAATGCGCAAAACACAATATGGAGACTTTCCCAATTTTAAGCTAAAAATTCTAAAGGAATGTTTAAAAATTTAAAATTACTAATAAAATTACTAAGCTACGACCATAAAATTAAACTTAAACTAATCAGCAATTTCCTACAGATCTAGAAAAAGGAAATTAATAATGTTGAAGTTACTTATTTATAAAATTATGATATAATTTAAAAATTGATAAAACAAAAGTCTAGAATCACCATTAATTTAGTTAAGTATTATAAGTAAACACAGTCATAAATATTCACAGAAGAACACGTAACTTCGTCCAAAATACATGATTAGTATAAAAAACTAGGTCTGCCACAAAAACAAAAAGTCTACTGCACTGCCACTGCATGACCGAACAATACGTTCGCAAACCGACAAGATCCCCAACGAAATAAAACCCAGAGCAATCTAGTTAAACATCTGTGCAAAAACAGAAGACAGAAACACGCCTTACCACTCCCAGCCGAGACCCCCTTCAATTTTCCTGACTCGTCCCTATCAAGCATATACTTTACAAAACCCAGAAAATGGCCTGGACTGCAACTTGCATTCACCACAGCAACTCCGAAACGAAAGTTCCCGATCGATGACAAAACAAACAAGGAAATGGTAAGCTATCCAACAATCAAATAGAGAAAATAATGGAGGAAGCGACACGCAACAAGTCAACCGCAAATCAAATCAAAGAAAATTTAGGGCCATCCGCCACAAAACAACACACCGCTCGAGTACCAGGAACGACAAAAAATATCAAATGGTCGAAACCGCAAAGTAAGCCCAATTCAACCCATAACCACATCAAAAATCGGCCACTGCCCGCCGAGCGACACACGCGTTGAAAGGCCGAACGGCAAACAGCGATTTTCTAAGATTTTCTCATTTCATTCATCCCCTCAACGCATGCATCGCATCGCTCGGCAAACAGTAGACCACCTACCCACCGACCCTGCCCTGCAACAGACAACCCCAACCCCTCCAAGATACGACCCGCGGCCAACCTCCTATGCGTCGCCTTTCCCACCAGTCTCCCCTCCCCCCAAGCCATAACTTGAACCTTCCCCTAGGTAGCCGTGGACCACAGTCGATGATACACCAGTTCTAAAAGCAATCCGGCGAACATCAAGTCCTTTCTCCCTACAAATTATGATGGAGAATCTTTCCTCACCACTCAGAAACCCTCCCCTCGGCACAGCTACAATAAATAAAATAAATAAAAATTACAATCCAAGCCACCTTCGAAGCCAACCATACACTGGACAAGATCGAATCAAAACAATAAAAAAAAAAATCGCGTATAAAAACGCGTTCCCACACGAATGCTCACCCAAATCACTCCAAACCTCATTCAATACATCCCCTCTGCCTCCACAAAGCACCGCTAGGGTCGTATCGGTCCACAAACATACTACTCGGACATACAGCAACAATACAGCAAACTTCCCGTCCTAGCAACAGACCCAATTCGTTGTACCAATCATTTGCTTCAATCGAAATCACGCGCTCCCATATGAATATTTATCACTGTAGGATATTTACGAATAACGCTCAAATAGAATTTCCCAGGTATCTCTGAAAACTAAATTAAATTAATGATTCACCATTATACCATATCTTTACTACTTAATTAATGGAATTTAACTTATATAAATTAGTTAGTGATAAGTAAAATAAAATAGTTATCACAAGACAATATAATTTCTACGTTACAAAACAGCTGGATGCTTGGAGTTTTTAGATGCTGAGCAAGGATTCACCAGTATTTCTCTAGCTCGGAGATGACCTAACAATTATATATAATTAATTATAATTTATATCAGCTACATATTCTAATGATTTCCTCCACATTAGTCATTTTCGCCAAATTTGCAACATAAAATTACTATTAAGCTCAAACTACTATTATAGTTGAAGTAATTCCGCAAATTTTCACAACCACACTACTCCTCAACCTTAATAAATTAACTGATAACATCCTACATCACAACAATTCCTTCCATTTATCTCCATTTGTACTCACAAACACAACCCTTAACGATGTAATCTATAAAATCTTCAAAACTCAGAAAAGTACCACTCAACAGTTAAAAATTACTAAGAGTACATACTATACGTAATTAATTAAACTCAACATCATGGTCATTAATATTTCTAAAAATGTATATCAAATTAATCGGCTATTCGATATTTGTAAGACAGTGATCATTAATATTTCAAATTCTATTTAAAACTTAAAAACAGTAGACTACCTAAATAAAAATCCAATTAGCATTATTCAGCTATTTAAGAGATTTCCGCCGCACCATTTACCATTACCACTTAAAAATACGTCAGTAAAATAATAAATCAATAAAAGGAAATTGAAAAATTATATTCTTAAAAATTATATCGTTGTACCATATAAGTAATATTGACGTTTGTATGTGAAAACTGCAACCTAAACTTCAATAAATCCATTAAGTTATGTTCACGTAAGAAACTTTGTATATAGTTGAATAAAAATTCGATATTTGAGACAAAAAAATCGTTTGAGTTAAAAGTCTAAGCACAATCTTCAACAAAAAATTTTGTTGTTTATCGAGAATTTTCATTCTATCTAGAGTAACATGGTGCCCTGCATAAGAAGTTCAAATAGCTATTTATTTTCCAAAAAGTTGGACATAAAACACCAAATATTATTTACCAAATACAAAGTGTTGCAACGCACGTGTACATAACATACAAAATCAATTTTTAGGAAAAAGACTTTTTCAAACATTAGTGCACCTACACGACACCTGAAAGACACAAACCACCAAACTAAAAACCTCAAAATAAATCTGCTTAATAAATATTACTACTAAATTCAATCAATGCTGAGGAAGACCTTGCTTTTATCGGCAACCCATATGATTTGTTCTTCCAAACCGCTTTCGTCTTTTAAATTCTTGTGATTGCCTCACTCCCTGATTTGTGTCTAAAAGAACAACCTTTGAAAATAGCTCAAAGAACAAAAAATAAATTGAAATATTTTGCTACAAAAACATTTGAATATTTAGCGAAATTTTACCATATCTTTGCAGCTGGCAAGGCCAAGTATTCTATAAAGTAAATCTAAGAGAAATTGAATAATTCCTTCTGAAATAAATAGTACAGCGCTCCTTTTGCTTAAAACTTAAACTAATTTTTCCAAGGGTTTTAAAATTTGGATCAATTATTTATTACAAGTCCATTTTAAATAGTGTTTACTAGGGAATTTATGTTCTGTTCATTAACAAATTGTGAAAAGGCTTATTATGCAAAAAAGGGTTTGCTTTCCGGGAATCGGGATTATAAAAAATTACCAATTTCCCGGGATTTCACTCTCAGGAATTCTCGGGAAGGACTCACTGACCTAAAGCGCAAAGTTACGCTTTGTCAGCATCCTTCCAAGCGCGACAAAGTACTTTACAGGCATGTTGCACACATTATTTTTCCTATAGGTAATTATTTATTGTAATAAACAGTGAAACTGTTCTCTATTATAAACTCTCTGTTAAAAAGCAAAACGTAAGTTCACGAATCAGTAAATCGCACGAAGTTAAGAGATGTGCGACTACGAAGTCACCAATGTGGAAAAGTGGAGGTTTAGGAGCATGGAGGAAAACAAACGTTTTGGGCATGGAAAACAGAGCCAGAATAAAAATGTACAGCTATGTACGTAGTCTATAACACCGTTGTAGTACCGTGTTTTAAAAATTTTTATACTTTTGTCAAAGAAATTTAGTTATTCCATCGAAGGGAAAATAATTAAAAAAAATTGAAATAATTAATACAAGTGCAAACACGAGTTTAACTCGTGACCGGCCAATATTATGTTTTTAAAATTAAAACCGGCGATTACTCATTTCGCTGGTTTTAATTCAAAAAAACTCCACAGCTGAGCTTTAAAAATAAACTCAAATAAAAATAAGCAAATTTTATTAATATGCGCAGAATTTTAATGACAAAGACTCTGTCTGTTTGTCTGTCTGCACACTCCATCCCACACAACAAACAAGAAGTATACTTATATAAAAAAATATAAAAAAAATGGTTGACACAAACAAATTTATTCAATTGAAGTATAATAATATCATCAAATGTTTGTTTTTTAATTAAAAAGAATTTTGTGTGTTCTTATCTCGAGAAAAATATCTCCAATTGTGTGTTTTTTTTTTGTGTTTTGTGTACTTTATCATAATTATATGATAGTAATCGTATAATTACTTCTATATATGTACATACTTTCTTTACTTGGAACAAACTATCGCGCGAAAGTATGTTCGAGTATGTAAAACACTTGAGAAGATAATAATCGAATTTAAAACGATCAACCTTTGAACAATAAAAAGAAACAATAAAATATTACAATCGAATTTGATTGATGAGGCATTAGAACAAAGATCGATATTTGCTATTTATCATATTGTCTGTGAGTTTCATTCCTAATTTGGTCGGAAACACAAAATTATTGCATAATTTCGCGATATTTTATTTAATTTTTTTTTTTTTTTTGGTAAGTCTTCAAGGTTGACTAGTTTACTACAATATATGGAATTATTAGTTTAAAATTTTTTACAATAAGATTGCAAAATAAAATAAAAAACTGGTATGACCAGTGTCTACTGAAACCAATTTGATTCCAACCACTCGTATTTAATTCGCAAAGAAATCTTGCTTGCCGTGCAGCGCGCCAAACTGAAACTTTGCCAAATTTTATATAAAATAAATTTTGGTGAGTAGAGTATGTGTGTGTGTGTATTGTCATCGATAAATTAAGATAATGTTTTATTATTTTGTTGAGTTTTTAACCATATTAACTAATCTGTCAAGTGTGCTAAAAATAGTTTAGATGGTTGTACTAATGTCCTTGAAAAATCAATTAATGTAGATAATGGGAATACCTTTAAGGTTTTCATGATGAATCATTTCCGTTTGGCTAGTAGCCATAATTATTTTAACTGATTGTTCCGATTTATTTGTATTTTATTGTTGTTGGAAAAATGGAATCTGGGCTGTATTTAGGCAGGTGCAGTTGTAAGCATTATGTTTATTTATTTATTTATAACAACAGGAAAAATTATTTTTTGACAATAAAATGAACATCAAATATCTACAATTTACAACATTTAATTTGCTTTTTAAATAAACATTTGGATAAGTTGAAATTGAACTCATTAAAATTAAAATTAAATTGACGACACATAGCTGGAACTGGGCACATGAATATCAATATTGGCAAGAAATTCAGTGAAATCAACTGCACCATTTAAAACATCAGCGATGAACATATAAGCTGCAACCTTACGCCGGTCAATCAGTGATTCCAAATTTACAATTTTACAGCGCTCTGCATAAGGTAGTAAATTAGAATTAATTGTTTTCGTACACGTTCAATTCGATCAATATCAATCTTATACATCGGATCCAAATAATCGATGCATACATAATCCAGTTTAGACCGTACATTACAAACTCTTAACGGAAAGTGGATTACTAAAAAGATGACTCCCAAATCCTTAAATGTCGTCAGTCTTTTTTAGGATAAGTAATCATATTTCCTCTCCTGAAGAAACTCATAACCTTACATTTTTCTAGATTTAAGTATAATTTATTCGTAATGATCCATTTGTATAATAAATCTAGATCACTCTGCAGTTCCATACATTGTTGCGAAGTAGGTACGATTTTTGATAATTTCAGGTCATCGCATAAAGTTCACAGCCCAATATTCGAACAAAGACGCAATTTCATCGATGAATGTGATAAACAGCACAGCTCCAAGGTGAGAACTCTGAGGAACGCCTGAATGAATCTCAATGGTTTTAGATGTAATACCATTTATTCTAACCCCTTGCTTTCTTTCACGCAGGTACGAGCCAATCCAATCCAAAAATAATTTGCATACTTAAAGAAGAATGTCAAACTGCGGTGTATCAAATGCCTTCGAAAAATCAGTAAAAATGACATCTAGACTAAAACGCTTCAAATACTTTTGATTTGAAGCTTAACAGATTTGTAGTGGTAGAACGTTGTCGGATGAACCCATGTTGTTGAAATGCTAATGAAGATTTGAGATAATTAGAGTTATAATCAGTTCAAATAATTTAGTTGTTGATGATAGTATGGATATTACCCGATAATTTTTGATGTCATAACGTTTACCAGGAAAAATGCCATTCTTCAGAGAAGCATTGAAAACCAAAGATAAAGGCCATGATAATGACTTACTGAGATCTTTAAGAATACTTGTGGGTATATTATCAAAACTAGACCCATATTTCGCTTTTGGATATACCATCGATTACATCAGTCACAGAAATAAACGGCAATCCTATTAAATTATGATGATACTGTCCCGAGTGAGATGTAGAGACGGGACTAACCCCATCATCATGTTGTTTCTTATAGACAGCTTGGAAAAAACAGCGTGGAAGTCAAAATTTAACTTCAGTTGCAATATATGTAATTACTACATTTAGATGAATTAAATAAATTGAGCTGTAATTAGATACGATTTTAAGACCGGCCGTAATTGGCCATAAATGAATTGTGAAAAATTTCCTATCGGCGAGCGAAAGTATACCAAACGGCAATATTTCTGTGGCATTTACCCAAAAGTACATACTCGAAAAAGAGGATTTTGAGATAAATCAGTTTAAAGTTTCGAATTGCTCTGGAAGAAATGTTTGTGGTTCGATTATTTTGAACTTTTTGGATTTTGTTGTTTTATTTGTAAAAAAAGATTGCGTTTAAATTTTCCCAAAAATATGTCATTTCTACGATTTTTCATATTTTTAATGAATCCCTCATAACTATACTTATGTTTAATCTGTTAAATCTGGATGCGTGTCTAGCTGTGATTCTGTGTTTAAATTCGTAAAAGATCTAATAAATCCCGTTTTTTAGCATCCAATATCTTCAACTGGCTTTTGTAACATTGCGCAAGGTCGTGTCGGGTAAGATTGTTAAATCCGCGGCGAGTTATGTTGAGAATCTTAAATAATTCGTCTTCATTGTATGTAGTTCTATGTAAAATTAGCACTTGGTCTTTCGTGTAGCGAATCCATGTTATATCGGTTCATACAAATTTTTCTCCATTTGTATTTACCTTAAGCCACATGAGCTTGAACTTAGCTAACGCAGCGAAATCATAAATGTGATCTTGCACCATTTCATGTACGAGGAACCGAGTTGCGACGGAACGTACAAATTGAAACCAATCTCTTGGCTCGTGGATTTTTACGCTACTCCGTTTCTTTTTTTCGCTGTTGCACTCCTTATGGGTGTGTCCCGGTACTAGAAATTTATGGTCTATAAATTGGAGATTACTTTATGGATTACAAACAAACAAACATTCACTCCTATTATGATTGTCGAGTCGATCGACAATCGACACGACTCTGTATTGCGTTTTCGTTATTTCATTTTATAAAAACAGTCGTGTCGACTCCTATCATAATAGGAGTGATTGTTCCTACGAAGGAATTTCTGTTTTGGCCAGTGCAACAGTCACTATAAAATATGATATGCTTTGCAGTATTTGGCAGAGCATTTAAGAGAGTGAGGAGGCATGATGCAATTTCATTGCCACCCCGTTGGCCTGTTACCTCTGTCCATATATAGCAGTTTGGTGCATTTGAATAACATTCATGGACTGTTAAATTATACGTCTATAATAGCCGTTTATAAAATGATACTGATGTCATTACATTAGGGGTAGGTACGCATTGCTGCAAATCAAAAGCAAATATTTTAGTTTCAGTCGGGTCACTCGCTGCTAGGACTTTATCGCGCTGCTTTGATTTGTAGGCCTTATCTGCTACCGCATGGTGTTTGCGTTGTTCTTCAAGAATCACTTGCTTTTGATCTTCGTTTTCTGCTACAGTTATCTTTGCTGCAAATGTATCACATTTATGGCATGTGTCGGTTTTGGCGGATTTAAATTTGATTCCCATTATATGAAATACTTCCGAAAATTTCGGTGACTTTCAGTGGCACTGGTTTTTCGACTTTTCAATATACATAACTTTTATGTTATAACAGTAAACAAATGATGGAGGAATATGTTACCTTTTAGAAGTATCTCTTCTGGTATAGTGACTCTTATAGGATGGAAATGAGTTCACATGAGCTTTTATTTCATTAATTTTTTCATTGGATGTCAAATTCAAATGGATTCTCACACCACGTTTGTCGGATGGGATAGATGATCCCGGAGAATGAAATTTTTTGTTTGCGACCATTTCTCCAAAAGTATTTTTGAAACAATTCTTTCACACTGAAATCTTATCAGTGCTAACTTTAACAAAGTAATAACATGAGTAGTTTCGTACTTTCATTGATTTTTTTTGTAATGTTTGAAATTTTTTATTCTGGATTTCTATCAAACCCGAAAAGAAAGCGCTTCGTAATATTGTAGGATTTTAAATTCCAATATTGATCAAAAATAATTATTTGTTGATCGTACGAAATAATAAATTAATTAAATTAATTAAAGTAAATTTAATTTTTTTTCATCTAGTAACTTCATCAGTAACATTTTATTGATTACTACTTCCTTCTAAATTGCGTCCGATTGATTAGGAGATGGTATGTAGTTTGGGTCAGCATCAGAATCATCATTATTTTCGAATGGGTCACTCGACTATATAACTCGAGTTATGTTGTTTTGGGTTATTGCCACAGATTTGTCACTTTATGTGACGCAACTTATTGAGTAACAGAATCTTGCTTCTCGTCGTAATTTTAAAAATTGGAAATCTCACTCAAAAGTTTTATTAGACGATAAACTTTCCTTTAATTGCATATTTTATTCTGGTTCACTTGTTTTACAGAATTATGTAAATTTCTTAAGAGTTTGTGATTAATTTAAAGGATATTAAACAGAGTGAAAGTTAACTCGATACATATATTTCATATTCAGTTTTTAATTTAAACTTCACTTTCACGACACCTATGTACATACATATGTATATTCAAATCATTTAGAATTTTTTTAGTTTTAGCATAAAAAAATACTTAGCTAGACCGATTAGATAGGAAAGTACCCGAAATGACTTAATCATTTAACTTCAACTTCAAACTTAGCATGATCAAATCAAATAAAAAGATATTTTAGTAAATTTTTAAGTGAAATTTTGAGAAGTTTATAAATTCCAGAACTCCAAAAATATTCAAAAATTTAACCCGGAATGGATATTATCCATTCATATAACAAATCTTGTATAGGTGAAGTAAAATGTTTTAATTAGCACAAATTAAAATATTTTAATTCGTTAAGTAAACCAAAATTAACAAAACTTATTTATAGCGACTTTACATAACACATGACGATTAGTTGACCGACTTAGAAACAAAAAGTGTCAAAATAATAATAATTATAAGTAGTCATTTACGGCTTAGTACACTACAGCCACTTTTATGGTTGCCTTCATTTGTTCGAATACGATTGGCAAAAAAAAAAAAAAAAAAATGGCCAGAACAAATGAACGAAGGCAACCATAAAAGCGGTTTACTTACCTCACAGTAAAATAAAACACGTGAAATACATGAAACAACTACAAACCGACAATATTAGAATCAACATGCATCGTAAAATAAGTTTTGTTTTTTTGCTGACCATACAAATTTACTACTTCAAAACTACACAGATTGAAATTTATTTTTTATCCGAATTTGAATGCGGTGTGAAATAAAAATGTGAAAATAAAATTCATTTTTGCTGCTCTCGAGTTGTTGTGCTGGTTGGCAAAACCTCACCCCCATTTTACAATTCTGATCGGCCTCCTTTGATGGAGGCACGAAATGAGTAAAATCGGCACAGGCCAACAACGACATTCACATTTATACATTATCGATCGGCGTAGCATGGACGCACCTTTACTCTTTGAGTATAACTATATAAACTTGATAATTGTGTAATATGTATACGCGACAAAATATTTGTTTTTGCATGTACGCAAATTTTTTATTTTTGTTCATTACTTTGATTCTGGATAATACTGGATTCCTGTTTAATATTTCTTCTTCCTTTCAATTCCAATCAATTTCATAATAATTTGTTTGTTGGTTTTATTTTTTCATCGACGATTTGACTGTATTTGTGTATGTATTTTTGACTTCTTGCTGTATACCCCTTTTTCATGGAAAAAGCGTAAGTTGTTTTTGCACTGCACTCTGCATTCTGGAAAGTAGGCTGCATTTTTTATTTTATGAAAAGTAGTTTTCGATGCCATTTTTGTCTGACTTGAATTGGTGCATGGTCACTTGCCTCAGAATATTGAGATTAATCCGTTCTTTACCCATCAAGGTAGATAAAATATTAACAGGCATATCTCATTATTCTTGATGCGGTGAAGAAGCCCGGGTGACAAATATCAAGAGGCACAATGAATTTTGACAAATTCGAAAACTAACAAGACAAACAAATCAACAAGTGGAATCGCTACGAAACTGATCGGGTCAACAGATTGAAGTGGATGCCTACAATATTAACCCTATTCTAATATTTATTATTTAAGATATGGGAAAAGTTAAGCAATTTAGTCCTTTTAATTATATATTCCCACAATGCATGTTTTAATTCTCACTTATTTAACTTTCGTGCATTCGCGCGGTTCTTCGCGGAATTTCATAAAATAAAAGAAATGCACTAGATTTAGTTTTAAAATTTATATTGTTTCACAATTTTGAATTCTTTAAATATGTTTATGATATAATTTTTTAGAATCAAAACAAAATAAATGAATCACCTTTTTTGTGTGGAAAATCGCCTAATACTTTATTTCTCACACCTTAAAATCGCTTGATGATCCGGTTAATTTCTTCACAATTCGCTTCTGTACCTTTTTAATGTTGTGATGCTCGCTGCTTCGCAATCGCCAAAAGAATAGAAAGAAGCTAGCTGCTTAATTTCGCAAAATCATCAAAAAATCGCGATTGCCCACGCAAAATAAATTTCCGCGATTCTCCCTCTGTTGGGGCAATTTTCATTTACAATTTAAATATTGCGGGCAAATAAATAGCTCAAAATTTATTTACTTTGCTTGTTGTTGCTGATTAAAATCTATTACGTTTTGTTGTTATGAATTCATTAATTGTTTTGATCATAAATTTTTATAATGGATATTTGACATTGCGTGAATATAAACAAAACGGGATCGTTTAAGATAAGTTATAAATGAATTATATATATACAAAAAAAAAATAATTACTTAAACAATTAAACATTTTTCTTTTTAGATTAAGATCTTAAACAATGCAAATGAAAATTGAGATCAGTGTATTTACAAAATATTTGATATATGTATAATTCGCACGGTGCGGTGCGGTATACAATTTTTTACTTTTCTTACTATTATAAAACAAAACCAAAGGATGCAAATATTTGCGATTTGACGATTCAGAAACCTGATCAGTCAAGAAACTTGCGTACTATTGAAGAACATCAGTTCAGATGTAACAATTTCCAGAAAGAATTCTTTCCAGCACTACATTCCATCTAAACTTGACAAATATGGAAGTTTATTTAGTAGTTTTTCGATAGTTCAATATCGAATCGTTTGAATTAGTGAGGAATCCCTTATTTTGGAAATAAATCCGTACTACGTACTATAAGAAGGTAACAGCAATACGGCACTGAAAAAATCGTTTTTTTTTTAATTGTAATCTTTCATTTTCCAGAATTTATTACAAATATGCCATTACACAATTTTTTTTCCAAATTCTCTTGAATATATTGAAAGTGTGGCAAACCTGTGGAAGGTGTTCCTTTAGTGCCCAACAGAAATATAAGCTTAGCTAAGTGGTGCATGTCTACACCGCAGAAGGCAGTTCCAATATTAATTTTTGTAGAATTTTTTATGCGATAATTATTTGACCTTCAACAAATAAAAAACTTAAGTGGATCATTTTTCTTTCAGCACTTGGGCAGGTTCGTTAGCTAACTGACAAATTGAATTTTATTTTTGCTATTGTAATTCATAAGTAATTTTTTTTTTATTTTTGTTTTAAATTTTTTAAAAGTGTCGCATGCGTTTATGTAAATAAAATGACCCATGCTGATTAGGGTTAAAAAAAGTAAAAATTAATGAACTAGAGATGTTCCGCAAGAGCTGCTTATTGCCCTCTTACTATCGTTACGTTGCAATTTGCACTGCGCCCACTTATTTTTTTCCCGCAAGAGCGTTTTTTCTATTTAAAGGTTTATCTATTTTATTACAGATTTTACCCTTCAAATTTAACATTTTATACTTCAAATTAAACCTTTTACACTTCAAATTTAACTATTTACAAATCATATTTTTAAAAACAAATTTCAGTCACCAACGTGGACCTACCCTGTAAAGATTTATCGCATTAGTATTTAGTACTGACTACTTTATAAATTCATATATAAGCACCTTTGTCTAACCAAGGTCAATAATTTCATTCACAAACTCTACATTGTAACAATACCAAAACCCTCTACATTATAATGAAAAATCGTTCATAAACTAACATTGGGCGCATTCAGGTAAGCCAAACGTTGACAATAAGTGTATTGCTTTCAACCAAAATGAGTTAGGTATTTTATTTCATTAACGGCTGGTCAAAGCAACAGCATAAATTAACCAACATTTGGTCTACTTTTTTTTCGTGTATTTTCTTGTCAATTCGACTCTTGTGGCAGGTATTGAAACTAAAAATTTGGTTAAGATTTGTTTAACCACTAATTTTTTTGGGTTAAGCTAAACTATTTTTTGGTCTATCTAGTACGATTGTTGTTGTAATTTTTTTATTGTTGGTGAAAACAATACAACTAATATGTTAGTTAAACTCAACGAGTTGAGACCTGGGCCCGTATTCTTGAAATTCGCCGAAAAAAGTTGCCGGGTGACTTTGGTATAAAACAATTTAAATTTTCGACTGAAATTACGTATTTCACGACTAGTACTTCGCGACTTTTTTTGATCGAATTTCAAAAATAGCAGATAGATTTTTGATTACAACATGACATTGGCAGGGAGACCTTAATGTATCCATTGTTATATGGTGCTAAATGTTGGCTTTCTGGCGATTACAGAGTATTTACAATGAAAATTTTTTCGTTAGTTACAATTTGTTACGTTATGTATAATTTGTGAACGCACGCCAGTTACCAATCTTTACAGGGTGCTACACATCACAAATAGTTATAATTGCAAAAGCCCCTTTTACGTTTTCAAATTCAAAATCGCTGTAATCAATTCCAAATCATATCAATTTTTTGTAATATTCCGTAATCGTTGTTTGCAGTTGCAGCACTATTACAAAAAATTGATATGATATAAAATCGACTACGGAGATTTCGTATTTGGAAAGGTAAAAGGGCACAACTCGACCTATGTCATTATGACTTATGGTCATAGACATAATCAAACACATCACACAGAAGAAAAATTTGCAAAAGATTTCCGGTCGGAAATGCTGGTCGTTTATAAAAAGTCATCGGTGGCAAAGCGTAATACCCTAGACAGACTGTGGTTTAATAAATCCGATTTAGCTAAACTAGTTTAAGTATTCTATGTAAAAACAAAAGTATTAGCTAAATCGAGGTTGACACACTGCGACTAATCTCAAATCGCAGTGTGTCTAGGGTATAACCCGCATACCTAATTACCGATTTTTTTTCCAATTAATTTACGTTTTTCAAACGGAAAATCGCTATTTCTTAAATAATTGCTCTCGGACGATTTTTGAAGGAAATTTACCGAGTAAGCGGAGTTTAAGATACCGGTTTTAGTAAAACTGGACGAATAAGTAAGATAAGCGTCTCTGGATGAAAAATCAGAAAATCATGCTGCTGATAATATGGCACCCGCTGCAAATGCGTCATAAGGAAATTTAGCAATATGGTTGAATTATTGGGAAACTCAGTTTAAAATGTTTCCGCTAGGTGGAATCCATGATACCCCAATCGTCAATTGACAATAAGCAATAGTCGAGGCAGATGTTTGAATTTGGTATTTTCATCTAATTTTATATATTTGGATATTTCCTCTTGTGATGACTTTTCTGGATGTGTGAACGTCTATCATACTCCAATAAAAATAAATATTTTTCATGAAAAATGCAATACTAATTTTTCCCTTGATAATTCTTTTATTTTGATTTTAGGCATTTTGCGCATTGTGTGTTTACGAGTTCATGAGGCATCGAAAAAATTTAAACGAAGCCGTTTTATTGTTCAATGAACTACTCAACGCTGATGTTGAAAGGTATGTCACAATATGAAAATGTTGTGCCTGGAAAAATAGCGTAACAAATTCCATTCGTTATGTAACAGGCTACATGAAACTGAGTTTTATTCTAGATTCGATGCAGCTCCAAAGGAAATGAAACTCCTAAATTGGATCCTTATAAATAACAACATTTTACAGATTGAAGTTGATTTAACGTTCAATCCAATGAAATTCTGGAATATCCTAAACGGTAGAAGGAAAGTAACTGGGTTTCCTTCACCTATGATTTTTTTCATTCGCGAGTCACTCTGATATCTACATCCTGTTCGTTTACCATCCGCGACTTAGCTTCATCATATCACACGTCTCCAATTTCTTGTAATCATACTGAATTTAGTCCATTAAAATTTACTGAAACGGTGAAACGGAGGTTTATGATTGCTTGTCTCTTCTTGAAGTAAATAAGGAGGCTTAGGCCCGATTTTTAAATCTTGAATTGATATTCATTACGCAATTCTTGTTTTTTCATGTGAAATCTTTTATTTTGCCAACAAATTGTCATCAAGTTGAATGGGGCCAAATGTAAGGGCGTTCACCTAATCTTCAACGATATTTTCTTTATAATACGGCTGTTATTAGAGTTGAGTTCATGTGACCGTATAATATCCTCTTTTCGCAAATTTCCATCGAAGAAAATAGTACCAAAAACGTGGAATTTCTGCGGGGAACTATTGACAGGGCAATATGCCACTATATCTTATTTAACTTTGGGTTCCTGTGAGTAATCTCTAGAGGTGGAGGAAACCACAAATTTGTTTATTTAGCTAAATATTTAACCTGAGGTTAATCGTGTTACCGTCTCCGTGCTTAGTTAATTGGAACAACAAAACCAAATCGCATAACATCTGTCGCTTCACAAAATTATAAACTCAAATATTTTAAATAACAATAATCACCGCAATAAAAATTTATATATCAAATGGATTAATTTATTTTGGAATTTTTATTATACACTTTTATGTCCCCTGGGACTTAAATAAATAAATCCACACCGTCATGAACGGTGAACACAAACAAAACAAAAAAAAAAAAAAAAGTTTGTTTCAAATTTCACAATTCAACGTTACGTGGGGTATGTTGTTATCGGCAAAGTCATTAGTCTGCATAAAAACAAACTTTTATTTTTCCCATTTTTGTAGAGCTACCAAAATTTTCATTTTTCATTATTACGTATTAAATAAAATTGAAAAATTTTCAATTTATTTCTACATGCTCTTTCTTGACGGTGAAAAAATCGCTGAATCAGGGACAATAATAAGTATTTTCAAAGTTTTATTGTTAACATTTTATTTAAAATGTTCATATGAAGGGGAGGTCATTATTTATTTTTATCAAAGTTATCTGATTATATAATACAATACAAAAACAAAAAAAAAAATTAAATGGGTCAATACCATCAAATAAAATAAATCGAGGCTACCTAGGCAGGCACACAATATCTAAAACCTTATTGATGGAGGACACTTAATTTAAAACAAAAACGATTTATTGGAGAACCAAAACTTGCTCATCAGATAGTTTTAAAATTAAAGTATTAAATGGAATGGTGTACAAGGATTAAGGCTAGGATTAAGGTTCGACCGATATAAACGTGTTTGTCACTTGATATGGGTTTTTCCAAATTACTCAAAATTTAATTTCACTTTATATTCCCAAACATAAAATAAAAATACATACATAAATACAGAAAACAAAAACAAAATTTGTAATCTAATACTTTAATATTTTGTTATTAGAATTTAATCCCCTCTAGAGCCAGTAAGAAATTATTTCGAAATTGTTGTGTCATTTTTTTATTTTCATTGACTAAATCAGTTTCAGTTAGACTTTGAACTCAATGATTATCGTTTTCAATATATTTATATGGGGATAACCATAATTTAATTGAATTCATGCGTATGTGACAAATGGCATGCACTTTTAATTTTATTAATTAAATGTTTTGAACGAGAAAAGACAATTACAATAAAAGATAAGTTTTAATGTAACAAGGATGTGAAATAGAGTTGAATGAAATTTGAATTGTTTTAGAATATATTTTTTGATATTTGCCATTGATAAGCCCAGTACTGTCTTAAGTGGTTTATTACAAGTGGAAAAAGGTAATCGATTGATAATTTTAATCTACATTAAAAAAAAATTATTGAATACTTTCGAAATTGCTGCTCGTGCTTATTGAGTGACAGATAATATTTCTGTCAAACTAGATAAATTGATAAACTGATTTGTCTACAATTATAAATTAGAAAATTTTACTGCAAAAATATATGTAAATTGAACATCAAATCTTTGATAATTAATTGACC
The DNA here is from genome assembly GCA_958295665.1 of Tipula vernalis. Lineage (NCBI taxonomy): Eukaryota > Metazoa > Arthropoda > Insecta > Diptera > Tipulidae > Tipula > Tipula vernalis. The sequence goes on from OY282559.1 coordinate 348,007,551, forward strand.
ACAACACTGAGGTTAGTAATATTTCTTTTGTTTGATGAGAAATGGTCACAAATTTAAAATTAAAAAACTTACTTGATAACAACAATGAAACAATTAAAACTGAAACCTAAGAGTTAGTTGGGTTCGAATTTGAAATTTTATTTTCTTATCAAGTTATTCCGGTATTCAATTCATCCGGTTATTAATTAATTTAATTTCGCTGTATCGTAAATACACATAAATCGCTCCGGTTAAACCAGTTTAAGAATCACTATACTAGGACAATAAATGATGAGTGATTTAAATTCAACGAAATTTTGATGATGAAGATGACTTTTCTCTGTATCAAAATTTCGTTTTCGTTTCACATACCAAATAAATTTAAATAAAAAATGTCAAAACATGAAATAATTATTTGGTTTCATATATTTTGAACCAATACCATCATGAAAAACCCATTTGAAAAGTCAATTTTAGGGTTTGTTTCTCGGGTTTCATCTGTTACAAAATGAAGTTTTTCTTTTATTTATAGATAACCTTATTTTAAAAAATTCATTGTAATTTACCATCGTTTAGTTAGAGGCCAAAATTAACAAAAAATATTTATTTTCATGCATCACAATACAAAACACATTTTACATTTTTCAAGACCAAATAAACACGTAAATCGATATTTATTTTGCTTATTTTTAAATCAACTCTTTAAGCGAACCATAATCAACTTATCAAAATCCCCAACAATTTTTAGGCGGCGCACGATTTTCGTTCGCATTTTCTTGCGTCATAGGCATGCAACAATTTATATTCGCTGTTTAAATGGAGCAAAAAACAAACATTTTGATTTGTGCATGCAAGCGAGAATATTATAAGAGTTGTTAGTTGTGAACATTCGTTTTTGAACTTTACTTTTTGATTGATTTTATTTTTTGAAAAATGTTGGGTCGATCAAGAAATATTGGTTGTAAATAAAATGGAAATGTATTTTACCAAACGGACTGCAAACCTATTATGTGTATCGAATGAAATTTGTGATTCCCCAATTTATATTCTCATAGGTTACTACGCAAAAGAAAAAAACTGGTACCGTTATTTTGTAGAAAAACAATTTTATAAAACCAATAAACGTCAAATTGGGCATTTGTTTTATTTATTTCGAAATGGACGCATCAGAAGGAGAAAAACGTGATTTAATAATTCGATTGTGTAATGATCATTCAGAGTATACCAATAAAAAAATGGCTAAATTGGCCGGTGTTTCCAATAATACGGTAACAAATGTAAAAAAAAATGTCAAATCAATCTTTCAGTATCACGCAAGCCCGAATCTGGAGCAAAAAAAAGGTGCTCGAAACAAAATGTTGGATCAGAAAATTGTAAGAGTAATTTCCGAACATCCCTCGATGTCTGTGGGGGATTTGGTCAGAAAAATCAAAACAACCAAATCGATGGTGGAACAAGCTAAAACCAGAAATAATCTACGGACATACAAGAAGTCAAAAACCTCCAAAAGAAGTGTTGAACAATTTAATAGAGGGATCGATCGAGCAAAGAATCTTAACAAATGGTTGGACGAAAGAAAAGATTCTTGTATCATAATGGACGATGAAACCTACGTGAAAATGGATTTCTCAACACTTCCAGGTTCCCAATATTACATCAAAAAGAAAGGTGAAGAACTGGACGAAGCAATTACTACCATAGCTGTTGAAAAATTTGGCAAAAACGTATGATTTGGCAAGCAATTTGCCAATGCGGCTTAAGATCATATCCATACATAATAAATGAGATTATGAATGGCGAAATCTATATCAAGGAATGCCTTCAGAAACGTTTGTTGCCGTTTCTAAAAAAACACAATATCCCTACTATTTTTTGGCCCGATCGTGCCTCGATTCATTATGCTACAGGTACAATGGATTTTATGAAAGCAAATAACTTCGAATTTGTTTCAAAGGATTGCAATCCGCCTGCCGTGCCGGAAGACCGTCCAATCGAAAAATATTGAGCTTTAGTGAATAAGGAATTGAAAAAAGAGCCTAAAGCTGCGAAAAATGACCAAGAATTCCAGTACAGATGGAAACGGGCATCAGCCAGAGTCACCGAAGACACCATCCAGAACCTTATGGCTTCCATACGGGAAAAAGTGAATGTTCGCCGTCAAATGAACAAAAAGTTTGAATGAATACTATTATTTAAAAACTGTACGATATGTGCAATAGAACAATTAAAGAAAAATATTGATTAAATATTGCCGTTTAGTTTTAGTTCTTCATTTACCAATCACAAATTTCTTTCGGTACACATAATATCTAAATGGCCTTACCGACATCTCAGCGCTTTGCGAATTTCGAATAATATTGAAAACACGATTATCGAATTCCGAAATATACATTTCGAATAAAATTAGAATCCTTCAATAACCTTAAAAATTAAGAAATCACTAGGCATTTCGAATAAATTCATTCCAAAACTTTGATGCCAACGTTCAATTTCGGAAATGTATTGTAGATTAATCCAAAAACCTTAAAATCTCGAATTTCGAGGATCTCATCTCTGTAGGACCATGTAACTCCTTGTCAGTTTCAAGCTTAAAAACCTCGATAATCGCTTAAAATATCGAAAATATCTCGACGTATCACTATAATTCGGTACATCTATAGCACTTTACAAATTTACAGTAATAAAGAGAAACTCGAAGATACTGGAATGAACTCGAATAATTTTGAATCATCTGAAAATTCTAGAGTAACCTCGTTATTCCCAAAAAATTTCGAATATTCCCGAAAATATCGAATAAACTTAGAATCGTAGAATAATCTTCAAAAATCTCAATGTTAATTGAGAATTTTACCTAACTTCATGGCTTCGCTTAATTCAAGCCAAATAAAGTCGAATAATATCGAAAAGCTGGGATAATCTCATAAAGTCTATAAAATATTTATAAATGAACCTCGAACGCGCTTAAAACCTCGCAAAAATCACATAACATATCGGAAATTCCGTGTAATGCAATAACATTTTGCGCAACTCAATATCAAAATTCGAGAACCTCTCAATAATTTGGAACAATTCATATTAAGACATTTCCAATGTACAAAATTAAACTTCATTATATGAGTTCCTCAATTAAATGACGAGTTCTCGACACTCATAATTTGAAATACGAAAGATACATAAAAGGCGCACCCTTAGGGCAACCTTTAGCAGATGAAATTGAAATGTGAATGGATTACGAAGCACAGTAGACTGAGAGCTTGTTGAAGAATGTGTTTTTCGCCAAATCAACTTGTGTACAAAATTGTTAAAAAATTAATTCGATTTATCGTATGCCTGAAAATTTAATTCACCAAAACATATAAAAATATTTTAATCCATTCACAAAATGTTTCGCTTATATCTTAATTAGTATAAAATTTTGGATAAGGTAACAAAAATATGGGCTTTGGTTGTTCCGTCCGAGTGGACGCGGTTATGAATAGTAGAGGAGTACATGTAACTATCAAACATCGAGTCTGATCATCATCGATTTTCACAAAATGCCATCATCTTTAATCTCTAAAAGAGAAATGTTAACTTCTTTCAGAACTTGAAATTTTCTTCATGAAACTTTTCAAAATTCAAATTTCGATGTGAATTCAGAGAATTTTAAATTTCAAGCCTTTTAAAAATTTTGCTGTTCGCTATAAGCCAAATGAGAGATTCGAAATTTACTATTGAAAAAAAGAGGCGTAAATTTGCTATGTCACTAATCGAATCGAAATCCACACGATCTATTTTTCAATAAAATCCAAATTTAACGAATTTTAATTTGAATTAAAAGAAGTCAATTATTTGAAGTAGATATTGAATTTTAAAAACTTTTGTTATTTTTTAAAATCTAAAAAATTATTTTTGATTTTTAAATTTTTAAATATTTTTTAATAGTAATTTCGATGTAATTCGTAAATTTTAAGATTCTTCAAATTTTCAACATTTATCTATCGTAATTTGAGAATGACTCCTTTGAGAAGCGTTTTGAGTCTTTTGAAATTTTAAATTTTATTTACAACGACTGGCATTTTATTTTCTGTCAAAACATCTTTGAGAATAGCTGCACATAATGAAAATTGATCCGCAGGCCTAAATATTAAATTGAATAAGAGTTTTATACAGCTTTACCAGAATTTGTGGTAATTATAATAAAAGTCTAGTTAGAATATATTGCAAACGTGAGCTTCACACCAGGCGACAGATTCTGATGTGTGCCAGTGTGTGTGTGTGGGTGTGTCAATTTACTTTAATATTACTTTATTAATTTTTTGTTGAATGTTAATTAATTCATGTAATTTCTAATATGCTACCGGTGATTAGACCATTTTAAATGTGTTTTTATTTATCTGTATTAGTATGATTCGCTAGTACATAAAGCACAGCACATTCTGTATATATACAATGTAAATTGTGGTGTAATCAGTCCAGTCGCCGCGGCCTGATGAGAAGATTGATTTTTTCATAATCATAAGCTCATCAGTTCGAAACTGGATTGAATTCTCTTCCAATCTTCGAAACGTATTAAAATTATATAAATTAAAAAATTACTTTAATACTTTAGTAACTAAGAATTTTATTTAATAATTCGCAGTAATTATCACCTGCATGCATTGTACTCAAATTTCAGTGTAACACGTTTTAATGATTTGACAGTTAATAAATCAAATTTGAAAGTAATTAAAAGCGATCAAATTGTCTGTTTCTGCCAAATCATCGAATTACGCGTAATATAAGAATCAAAAAAATTCGTACATACTAAGCAAAAATTAAACTGCATGCGGACACAACGAGGTCAAATACTTGCTTTTAATCAAAACCAAAATTTAGCAAATGTCAGTGGAATTAATACATAAAACGTAAATAGTTTTAGTTAATATAAAGTGCCAAAGTCTATTAATATGGTAATTAAAAATAAAATGTTATAATCGAATAATGAGATTATAATCTGCTTCAGCTTTGTTTTAAAATTAATCGATAAAATTATCAAACAAAATAATAACATTAACAACGGATGTAGCGATATTTTATTTCCTAGAAACAGCGAGTGTTTGTTGACACAATTTCTAAAAAAAAAAAATAATCTTTTTAAAGTCCGAAATATGAGATTAAACAACAATTGACTTTGACTTGTTTGCCATTATAATGAATGCCTAATTTTGAACCAAATGCTGTTTTACATTTTTTTAAATAATTAAAGTGGAATAACCAAACTAAGTCTGTTTTTTATTTGAAACTTTGTATCTAAATAAAACGTTGAATACAAAGGTGCAAAGTTATCGGGAACCGATATATTGGATTTTCAAGTGAAAGTGCCACAAAATTTAAAAATTTAAGTACACAAGTTGTTGATGTACAATATATTAAAAATTAACGATCACATCGACACGATTAAAAATGTAAACATTTTCCGTTAATAAAGTGTCACAAGGTTTTCCAATATGTATTAAAATTAAAAATAAATTTTTTTAATCTTAATAATCGATCTCTAATCCGTTACAGCTTTATGTAAAAATTGATCGATAAAATTGGTAAACAAAATGTAAACAATATTTAATTTGGGTGTGATTATCACCCCCGATATAAGAGATTAAATATCAATCGAATTTAATCCCCGACTTCCCACAAAATAATTTTATGTAAAGAGAGCATTTAAAGTAAATTATTTTATCAATGTCAAATTGACATAATATATAAAACGATAAAATGGCCATGATATTGTTTTCGTTATTATAAAACACAGATTTGAATCGCGAAAATAATTTTTCTTCTATTATACATACATACATTCATATTTTGTAATATGTATTAGATACACACATTTACATATATGTATAATATTTTCAAGTTGAAGGTTTATGTTGCTATATGTGGAGTGTGCGCGAAAATTAGAACAAAGATATTGTAAATCACCATAAAGCCGTATATAATTAAAGAAAATGTGGTGGAAACAACCTTCAATATAAAATTTATTTATATTCGGTCGACACGAGCGAATATAAAATTATGCAAGGTGCACATTTGTATAGAATGCCAAAAATATAAATTATAAACTCAAAGTGAAAGTGGGACCAAAAATAAGAAAAACAAAAAATGATGAAAAATATATCGACGCAGAGCAGAGCTCATGTTTGCCAGTTTATTGCAACTCAAAGTTATTTTAAAATTGATTGTGATTTTTTGTCTATCGCATTCAAATTCTTTTCAAATCATAAATATTCCAATATTAGGAGTTTTGGTCAGTTATCTAAAATGCTTAAAATATTTCATCGAAGTAGTCTGTTTTAGTCTAACTGTTTCTTATTATTGTTTCACAGAACCGTGCTTAATGTCGTTAAAAACTACCAAAAAAACTGGAGTAGACGAAATTGCACTGCTGTAGCAGTTGGTCAATCGAATATTTCCAGGGTAAAAAAATTACACTTTTTGCACTGAGTGCAATTCAATTTGGTCAATCGAAATCCACATAAGTTTGAGTGCAACTTAAGCGCCTGCTTACTAGCCGGCCAATCAGCCCTGATCTCTGTAGTGATCTTCTGTCCAACCTCTTGATTTAACTATGTTCCCATGTTCATAGCCACAATAGCAAGAACTTGTTTCAGCTGGTATTAGTTTTTGCATGTACACTTGGGTGCAAAAAAATCGCACATTGCTCAATGTTCCAATTTTTTTAAAGTGCACAAATATCAAAAAAATCCAATATTTGTTTAATTTTTTTTAATGCAGATTCAAAGTCTATTTCAATACCTATCCAGTGGTATCTTTTTTGTATTTATACGTGCCATCAAACTAATTTTTGGGGGTAAACATCTGAGGTATACGTTTTTGTGAATTTGTCAGCATGAAAATTAGTAGTAAAAATCGAATTAAAATATGGAAATCAGAAAAAATATTTTTATTAATACCGAGTATTCCTTCCTCTGGCCCGAATGACAGGTTCCATTCGATGAAGCATTGATTTCACCAAAGTTTTCTCAAAATCTTCAGATATCGCCTCCCATTCCTCTACGATCGCCTGTTGCAGCTCCTGGAGACTCGTTGGAGCAACATCTCTGGCTCGAACCCTTCTTTTCAACTCGTCTCATATATGTTCGATGGGATTGAGGTTCGGGCTTCGAGCTGGCCACTCCATAACAGGCACATCCACCTCTTGAAGGTACTGGTATACTACACCAGCCGTATGCGGGCTCGCATTATCCTTCATGAACAGAAAATTTTCACTAATAAACCCGGCAAAAGGTACGACTTACTCCTCGAGTACTTCCTCAATGTACCGTTGAGAAGTCATTCCTCTTGACCGACCGCCATTATTGGCTCGGGTGATGAATACGAGATCTGTCTTCGCCTCTAGTGATATGCCTCCCTAGAACATGCATGATGCACCGCCATACGAGACACTTTCTTGGATGCAATATTGTGCATATCGCTCTCCTTGTCTTCTGTATACTCTTCCCCGTCCATCGGTGCCATATAAACACATCCTGCACTCGTCAGAGAACAGGACTCTACTCCATTCTTCTTCTGTCCAATTCAAATGCTCTCGAGCGAACTCACGACGGACTCGTCGGTGGGATGCGGTCAATTTCGGCCCGATTGCTGGTCTGTGTGCAGTCAGATTAACTTCTCGAAGTCGTCTTCTAACTGTCCACCGACTGACTTCGACTTCACGAACTTCTTGGAGCCGCCGTCCCAGTTGAACCGCATTCATAGGACGATTTCGCAACGAAGTTGTTACAAGAAAGCGGTCATCACGCTGTGCTGTAGCACGAGGTCGGCCAGATCCTTGTCGCCGTCTGAAGCCACCAGTTTCTTGATATCTCTGCCACACTCGACGAACGGAGAATCGGCTCAAATTTAGTTGTCGAGCCACTTCACTTTGGTTCTGCCCCGCATCAATTAGTGCAACCACTTGTGCGGCTACCTCTGGTGTGGTATCCATTTCTTTGCTCCGGTTGAAGACGTAATTAATAGAGGACCGTTCAGGCATGCTATTGTATTGATCTTGTTGAATTATTTTTAGAATTTAATTCGAAAGCCTGCTGTATGCATTTGACAAAAAAAATCACTTTGTTGACATGGTACAAGTACAAAAAAGGTACCACTGGATAGGTATTGAAATAGACTTTGAATCTGCATTAAAAAAATTAAACAAATATTGGATTTTTTTGATATTTTTGAACTTTTGTGGAAAATTGAACAATGTGCGATTTTTTGCACCCAAGTGTAAATGGCGGTTTTTCCATGTCCTATTAATATTTGCGTAAACTGCGAGCGAAGTATCAGTTTTTGCGCTAGCCTTGCCAAAAGTAGTCCTGTCATCCAGAGTTACCCCACCTATCTCGCCATTTTGTAACTGATACACTGATTTTCGGTCTTATGTTGCTACTGGAAAGTTCAATGTACCCATATGTAACGTCTTGCCTTTTTCTATTTTTATAAGCCGCCAGCCTTTCTTCTAGTAGTATATCAATCGGAATAGCGCCAGCTAGAACAGTAACAAATCAAACTAAAATCAATGATAGACTGCTTTGAACCATGTTTTTCTTGTCACTCTCCTTTAGAACGATTTTCTGCTACCCTCTTCACGAGAAAACCCTTTAACGGTTTTTACCATCTTAACTCTAAGACAATTAACTGACACCACATCTGGTCTTCTAATGTCGAGTGTACCTTTAATTTGGACCATAAAAATTTCGACGAAGGATAGCTCCATTTTATTTTCGTTACACCAGTCGATAGTTACATCTGACGCTCTTTGCGCTTTTTTTTGAATAGCCTGCCTAGAATTCCTTGCAAAAATCATTACCTTATCAACTGCAAAAGCTACATCTTCATTTCCTTCAAGCATACTGCAGCTGAATACTAAATTCCAAATTGTAGGCATCCTTTATTTTAACTTTTGTTTAGTGTGCCATGGTTGGTAACAACAGTTGCAATTCTGCCACTGAATTTGTTGTTTATTATGGAGTAAAGGTTTGACGGACAATTAATCAACTTCTTTATTGTACTATAGAGGCCATAACAGATTATCAAAAGCTCCTACCCTCTTTACCACAACCTTGAAAATGCACTCAATAATCGACCTGTAATCAATTTCTATATGCTTTTGGGTCGGTTTGATCGCCTTCACCACCTTTTTTTAGGGAACAAACGAATCTGATTCAATTCGAATAAAAAACTTACGTATTCTTATCATAGTTAAAAATAACATTCGCTTTCATTTTTCGGTTTCTATTTCCGCACCGACTTTACAGGCCCACACTCCTTAAAATCATGAGGCCGATGGCATCAGTTATTTTGCTTGTTGAAAAAATAGTTTAAGCTACTTAAACGGGCAGCGGATTTTAAATTGTTTTGGTTGTAGAGAACTTAATGTTGTAAATTTGGTTATTAGTCGTTTGTTTTGAGCGCACAAAAAATATCGAACGCACCTAGCCCATTAGGCACTTTCCGGTTGCTAAATGTAATAGACAATAGATTATTGATGACCTTGAAATAAGATCTGAAGGTCATATATTATTTAGGCTTTTTTTACGGAAGCAAACAAGTTTTGTCTGATTCCAAGCAGGCTTTATATATGAGAATACGTTCCTCTCAAAACCAAACAGCGTTTTATTGGTCCAAATCGTTCACTCTGTATACTTTTCTCGGTTAGTTTTGTAATTCGCAGTTTCGAACTTGTCCACAATTGTGGACATTTGCTCACAATCATCAAGTGATGGCTTAACCAAACACTTTGGTTATACTCAACCATCGTAAGACCAATAATAGCTTATGCGGCGTTTGTGTGGTGGCCTAAGACAGAGCAAAGTGGTGCCTGCTCAATATTGGATAGGTTGCAAAGGCTAGCTTGTTTGAGTGTAACGGGAGCAATGAAAACCTGCCCTACTATTGACTGCCGGAGGAATTTCACTATTGAAATACTCGACAGGGAACAAGCGGGAAGTATCATCTACTCCTTACCCCGTCACGCCTCCATGTGGTACACTGACGGTTCAAAATCAGGGGTGGGCACTGGTGCGGGTATAATCTGTATTCCATTGCGTAAAACCCCCACAGCTTTCCAATCAGAGATTTGTGCGATCGAGGTATGTGTGCTTCGATGTCTCACAAACAAATATAGAAAAACCGAGATTTACCTAATCTCGGACAGCCAGGCGGTATTGCTTGCTTTAGGAGCATCCCCGGCCATTCCGATATACAGGGAAACGAGGCGGCAGACCGCTGTGCAAAAGAGGCAGCGGAGTGCCCTTTCCTTGGCCCCGAGCCTAGTATTGGTTACTCCAAGAGCCATCTGACAAATGGCATAAGGAATTGGGAACAAAAACATACGAAAATATTCTGGGAGTCCTCCATTGGGATGAGACAGACCAAAAAACTATTAAGCTATGATATTAGACGTTTAGATCATGCAATCAAGATGGGTAGACAGTCTATAAAATCTCTCACCTGCTACTTAACAGGACATGGCCCTTGGAAAGTCCCCTACAGACCGTTGTAGATTTTGCAACCTGGAAAGGGAAACATCTGAACATCTACTATTCACGTGTGATGCTATAATCCATAAAAGACTTAAATTCCTCCATGCATACACAATACAGTGGCCCTTTAAATATGCATGAGCTGGTGGCGTTTATCAAGGACTTGAACCTCCACTTTCGTGAAACTTTCTGGCGATGCACAATAGTACAAGCTCACCCCGTAAAAAAAAACTAAAAGAATTTAATAAAAATTATATTTAAACACGTCAAATTTAATAAAACTAAATTTATAAATTTTGGCCATGGAACGTCGCAGGCCACAATGTTTAACACAATCTATATACAGTACTTATATCCCAGTTATTTTACATAATTTTGCCATGATCAATCAGTAAACCCTCGCTCGATCTGCTTTTACACAAATAGACGGCGCCTTTACGATATGTATAGCAATGAACAATTTTTAAATTATTTACCAAACGAATTAATTTCAGATCACACTTCTTCCAAAAAAAAAAAAAAAAAAAAAAATAAAAATAAAAATAATAATAACATTCAAAGTCCACCGCCAAAATGAACTTTGTCCCCGTCCATATATACTGAATCATATCATGTTCAATTAAAAAGTTCTTAAATTTGCAACTCTCTAGTACGAATAACCCGATCGAAACTGTTAAGTGAAATTATTTTAAATTCATCAATTAAATTTCATTTTTTTTTTATTATTTAAAAATTGTACTTTGAACTGATGATGTCGACAAATTTCTTATACAGTTTTAATTTTATTTATTTTTTTTTTTTTGAAATGAGAATTAATTAAAACGGGGGAATTGCGACCGGCATCATGTATTTTTTTTCTCTACAAAATATTGTATTATTTGTTTGCACGCGCGAATTTATTTCGCAAATACGAGTTCATTATAGTAAAGACTACTTAGTTTGGCGAATGTGGGTGAGAAAAATTTGGCAAAAATTAATTCTAAACACGTATTTTATACAAAGTTTTACAAAAAAAGAAAAAGCAAAAAACCTGTTAATGATTGGGATTTAATGATTTCTTTGTCGCCTTCGCAGTCATCTTGATTTTAACTATACCGGTTTCCATGGATGATTAAAATCATCGTCACTATTTTAACCTTGGTCAAAACTAATAAAATATGTACTTAATTTGTCAATTTATTTGCTTATGCATAATTTATAATTATAAAACGTTCACAGCGTCACATTGTGTGCGCTTGTCACCATTAATCATGTACGTGCACCGAGTCGAACAGCAGCTACTGTACTCATTTTCATTAAAGTCGAGTTTCTTGTTTTATTTAAACATTTTCATTCTCTTACCTCGTGAACACATAACAAAATTTGCATTTTTTTTTTTTAGTTACTTTTCTTTAAATCGAATACAAGAATAGTAAGAGATTGATGTACAGTGATGGAAGCTGTCCGTATTGTAAAATTGGAAATGCCCCCATTTATTGTGGCATATATAATTCGCTACAACTGTTTGAGTTGTATTTACCTGGAAAAAAAAGGTTCGGTTAATAAAATTTCGATTAAGGTAAACCCTCCACCTAAACAACGAGAGTTTATTCAACTTTTGATAACATTGCCAAAATTAACCAACTACTAATTTATATTTTTAATTAATTATTATTCAAAACTCGCGCTCCTAACATCCCCACACACACACATACACACACACTCAGTCAATTAACCTTTTAGTAAAAAAAAAAAAAAAAAATCAGCAAACAAATTTTGTCTTACTGCTAACTAAATTACTTCATCGACTATAAAAGAATATACAATATGTATACTACTTTAAAAATAGTACTTTGGACTTTGAACAAATTCAACACAAAAATATAAAACAACAACACAGCGAAATCACACATGTGAACAAAAAAAATTTTTTTTTTTTTGAGAGTAAAGTAGTTTTTTATACTTTAAAAATGTGAATGTAACTGAAAATGAATCGTCGTTTAGACTTTGGACTCGCGCTAGCTAGCTAGGTTTTTTTTTATTGTTTTGATTCTTATTTCTGTCTTTAAGTTTCAAATAATAAAAATATAAAATATTGTTGTATACAGCTGATTTTTATTTTCTCTTTCTTAAGCGAGCGCGCGCGCGCTTCTTTTTTATAACCACGCACGAAAACATTAAGAGTATAAAAAAAACATTCCGTTTGTTTACTAGAATTATGCATGTGCATGAATTGTAATATGCGAGCGAGGTTTAATAATAAAAAACTAAAGAAATTTTTAAATATGTTTTGAGAAAATTAAATTGATGTATCGACTTTCATGTTTTACCCGTTTAACCGCTGGAAGGGTAAGAAAAATGCGAAATTCAATTTCACTAAGATCAATGGCGCCAAAATATTTGTTTGTAATTGTTTTTTTTAACGGATGCTCCTCAGTGACAGGTTTTGAAATTTGTCCATTATCTTTTTTAAGTTTTAAGTTTTAACAATAGTGATGAAAGGGTAATTTGTGAGCTCGACTATCGGCCTCATATTCAGTTTTATTATTATTATTATTATTGATGGGCCATGTCGGTGTTCAGCCACCTCGCACTGCGACCTAAAAAGATGTTTTGTGCTTGGACCCCTGCTTAATTATCCGCCTAGTCAATATTCAGGCTCTTAATTAACCTGATAATACTGCCGGCCGGTACGTGATACATACTATCTGGGCTTATTTCGCTCCCTCCTAGATGTTTGCTACGAGGAGGCAGCACGTACACTTGCGAATTGTGAACAGGTTACCCCTTACACAATTGTACCTATCACGCAGCTGCCCATACATGACCAGAACAGCTCACGTGATGCGCACCTTACTGGAAGGTTACGGAGCTGGTAGGTTAATCTACTCAACTTTGACCCCCCCCCCCTCCAATAGACGCCAAACCACCCCACATGTTCAGTTAAAGAGAAGGGTTGTGATAGCTTATAGGGCATCCATATATTACGTAATGTGCTAAACGGGGGTTCTTTAATTTTGTTACAGTGCTATGATGGGGAAGGGGAGGGGTTTAAGCTTGAGTTACGTAACGAATTTTTTATTTTAACTGAAAAAAATATTTTTTATAATAATTTATTAACCTAGAAAGTCCCAACTCCATCTAACATTCAATATTCGAAACAAAATAGCAATAGAATGAAACATCGAAAAATGAAGGGAGAAAACAAAAATCACTGTGACAAACCTGAACTGTGAAATCAATTGAAATGCAACCCGGAACTCTAAACAAAGGAGTAAAGCTTGTACAGCCTCATTGACAGTGAGTTTAGCGCCCAGTTTATCCGCTTCATCTTCACCTCCATCGGCAAAAATTTCTAAAATCTTGCTTTCGCTACCTGAAGACCTGACCAGCGACAACATAAACATCACGGCCGTTTCTTCAACGCTAGGATAATCGAAAATGCAAGCTAGACCAGCTCAAGAAAAATTAGAAACCGATCTGTCCAATAATAACACGTTAATATCAGATTTATTAACGCAAAAAAGAACTGGTCTAAGCACGGATAAAAATGAGGCCCAAGTGTTGGAATTGAAAAGAAAGAAAATTGTATTGAAAGCTGAGCTAAAAAGGAAAAACCAACATCACTACCACTTCTGCAGACAGATGAGGGATTGAAGTGTTCACGCAACGAAAACGTGGCGTTGTGTTCGCTTCTGTATTTTTGCTAAATTCATTAAACCTAAAAGACGTGTTGCCTAGAAATGCCTAGAGCGCGGCCTTTCCCTACGATTTTTTCTGTCCTATAGTTAAAGATAGCACAAAAGATCGAACATGCAAAACATCCCATTAGTATTTTGCGTCACAAATAATGCTCAAAGAATTTACAACAAAATTGTGTCTACTGCAAAAAAAAATCGACCAATTCGAGTTGCGGCGAAACGACAGCGTTAACCACAATGTCTGTCATCAATAATAGAAAAACGATGAAGTCAGTTGTTGTGAATTAGCAATATTTCGCGATATAAATACGTAACTTATGGATGTTTGCTCATATTTTGCAAATAGAATTGGACACAACTTTTAATTAAAATTCAAAATTGTTTGTCAACAACATTAACAATTCTACGATTCTTTCGTTCCCCAGCGATTGCTACTGTATTGCTCATTCATCATAAGGAGAACTAAACATTTGAACAGTACAAAATACACATATCATGAGTACCAGTAGCGGGGAAGAGGCTGTCAACAAACTCAGCAGTGTACAGTCTTACCCCGTAAATAACGCCTAGGCGTTTCATTCGAGAGTCTTAAAAATTAAGAAATTTTCAAAGTTATTGAAATATCGCCCATTATATAACGTCTAATTTCAGTTTCAGATTTTTAATGAACGGAATTCCAATATGGCGAATTAATTTCTTCGGTCTCTTTAGCCTCGATTTACCAACATTTCTCTGATTTAGTATTAGAAAAGTCATGCAAAAAAATTTTCAATAATGTTACCAGTAAAGGAAGAGCAGATATATTTTTTGAAAAGCATCATTTTCTTTACATTTAACCCGAGAAATCATAAATCACAAAAAAACGACAAAAAGTTCACATAATTGATAAAACATTTTTTTTTTTTTTTTTTTGATAAAATATGGTGAATGAGGTCGGCAATGCTTGTCAAGGGAAAACGAACATTTTGCAGAACAAATTTGTCGGTTTTTGTTTAAAATGTGTTTGTGGATAAGTTTAACATGTATTTGGTATATTCAACGTGTTTTATGGCAATTTTTTTGGTTTCGCCGGTAGATCGGAGTAAGTTTCGACCATTCAATTATACTATTTAATGGTCGAAACCTAGAGGACCTATATGAATATTCCTGTTTTTGACAAATTGGTCTAAATCTTGGTGATCACCATTACTTGGGTTTGGCAAAAACAGTTTTCGTTTTGTAAAGCAGTGCATAGGCTACGGGTGTGTCCGAAATGCGAATTTAAATGCACATTTTTTTTAAATGTACATTTTCAAAAAATCAAAATTTCATAAAAATCAACTAATTAATTAAAATTGGACCAAATTAAATTAATAAATCGATAAATATGGTTATACAAAATGTAAATTGACATCAAACAGATGCATTAAAAGTGCACATAAAAACTAAATCGCGTGTAGTTTTCTAAATGTGTCTTCGCTAAATGCACATTTCCCATTTCGGACGCACCCAATAATAAAAATAAAGGACACAATTGAAAATTATATAAATTGCAACATTAATCCCGAATAAATTACTCTGGGCATTGAATTAAATAAAACGGATAGTCGGTGCATTATGACATGACAATTTTGTATTGTAACATGAACGCACCCTTGAACATTTTGAACACACTCGTCAACGTTAAAAGCGATGAACCTCTTTGTTGGCTTACTGGCTTTGTCAATAAACAAAATATGCAGTATTGAACAGCAACAAAACCATATGTTTCTCCATTACAACCACAAAAAGTGACCGTGTAGTGAGGATTTTATGCCGGAGGTGGAAAATTGGCTCCAGAGAATCGGTCGCTGCAAACGTGCTTCCGGTGGTCATATGAACGAGATCGAATTCCATAGTTAAATGTAATATGTGTACTACACCTGGAATAAATTTCAGCCGAATATCTCAATTATTCTGTGTTTTATTTAAATACAAAAGTTTTTATGTCCCTGAAAAATGGAAATTATAGAAATAGAAAATTTATAAAATTTTAGAGAATTAATTATTGAATTTGAGAAATCTTTCCAAGTTTTAATTTTTGTCAACGGACAAATTTTCTCACACCAAGTAATTCTATAAGGTTTGAAACAAATTTTATGTGAAAATTCTTCTTAATATTCTCAATTATTTCAATATTAAAATCTTTAATTCTATGAAAATTAAAATTCTTTAATTTTGGCAAATTCAGAGTTACAAATAAATCATCAAAAAATGTTCAAATATTTTAAATAATTTCTTAAAATTGAAATTCCACCCCTAATACAGTACCAATCATTCCCAAAACCGCTGCAAACACATCTTTGATTTCTTCCTTTATCGGATAAACCAATTTAGTCGCAACACCTAAATATCTTGAAAATTACATATTAAGGTCAAATTAATTTTTTTAACGATAACTTACCGTGCGGAACAAAGCAAACGAGTCTTGTTTGACACATTTTTTTACTCGCCCTTCACTTTCCAAGACAGAAGAACAATAAAGTTAAACTTGATAGCCAATTCAAAATCTTCATGTAGAATAAAAATATTTAGGTGAGACAACTTAAATGGTTCACCCTATATAATTGGTTCGATTATTGGGGCCCTATATGCAATTGTATTGTGTAGTCGCAGCTTCGAGCCTGCCTGATTTTTCAAGATATTAAGTGGTGGAAAATTTAACAACAAATAAGCATATCGAAAAGGCGTTGGTTTGAAACTAATTTGGAAGAGTTGTTATCTAAGTGATGTGGGGAAAAAGAACTTATTATTATATAAGCCAGATTCTTAACATTTTAAAGACATTTTTGTATTATAAGGCAAAAATATCATTAAATGAAACTAAATTTTATTTCACGCTACAATTTCAGTTAAAGATTTTAAGTTAAATATCCTCGCTTGTTCCTGCATTCAAGCTTTCTAGAATAATTCTTTCTGTTTCAAATGCCAAAAAGCTTAAAACTCTCCTTAATTACTTTTGGTCACTCCCACACTTTTGGTGACCCCACCCTTTTAGTGACCCCACACTTATGGTGACCCCACTTTTTTTGGTGACCCCACACTTTTGGTGACCAACACACTTTCCTTTACCAGTCTTACAAGTAAACAAAATCGATTTATTTCTCCTGCTATCTAAAACTTGGCCAGCTAACAAAGTTCATAAAGGTTTCCTCAAAAAAGTATCGTTAGTTTTTAACCTTATGAGATAATTCGAATACAAAATTAAACAAAAGCTTAGCAATCCAATTTTTCCAAAGCAACCAGTTATTACTCATATTTTGTATAATCAATCAATCTTAATAAAAATGTATACACATATCAGTTCTTAAAATATTTAATATTCAAATTCTAGTGCTACAAAAACCAAATGGATAATACGTTGCAAGAAAAATATATGACAGCTGAAATCTGGGTTGACACTGATTAAATTGATAAACATCATATTTCACTTTTCTTTTGTATTACATCGAAAATATGTAATAAAAAAAAAAAAAAAAACAGAAAAGTGATTTTTTCGAATTATATTTCTGTTTAAGATACAGACACATATAAAATGGGGTTGATGCGATGGGGGATGTGAAACAGTAAAGAAGGTTAAATTACCAAAAAATAAATAAAAAGAAATTGAGAAAAAAGCTAAATCATGTTTTTCAAATTTTTGTTGGTTTTGTAACGGGATATAAATTCATTATGACAAGAGATAATGGGTGGCTTTCTTGTGCTTAAAGCGTAAAGTAGTTTTCGTTTGAACAAGATTTAATTAAATTTGATTACTAGATATAAAATAATTTTTTTAAGCACGATTTTTTTTTTTTTTTTTAAGTTCGCAACTCCTGTTTTTCTTTCTATATCTATAGAATAGCTCAGTATGGATATTGTTTTCTATATCATGCAAATTATTTAAATAAAAATGCTATGCAATAAATAAAATTTCCATTTATAAATAATTGCTTAAATGAATATAGTAATTGGAAGTCATAAGTTTTGATACTATGTATAATAAAAGTAACAGAAAATTATTATAATATGCATTTCGCGTGGAATTAATTGAAATGTTCCACAGTATCGAAAATAACATTTTTACATGAAAATTATCGTCAGGGAAGTTTTTCGGTAACCAAAGTCACACGAGCCAACTTTTTCATTCTTTACTCTTAAGATTTTAACCCTGAACGCTAATAGCTAAAAATACATTTTCATTATGTTCCATACTTTGTACAAGGTGTATAATATGTATTCAATTTTATTAACATATGGTGTGTACATTTTCTTTGCATTCGTGCATTTTTCGTAACAATGAAACACACACTAATGTAAAGAAACAAAAATTACAACAGAATTGAATATTTGATACCTTTACACATTAAACTCTCATTTCTCAATTCCTATTTTTGACCAAAATTCACTGGTTTATCATCCCAAAATAACAGCGAATTTTTTTTTTTTCAAGACACATGCCTGCCTGCTTAAGTCTGGGAAAATCTCATAATGGTAATTAATAATAATTTAAAGTTTAAACCAAACTATAATCTTGGTACTAAGACGTTTGCCCGATTACACAAATTTAGTTAAACATAAAACATTAATAAATTAATTAATAAATTTGTGTTGTGCAGAAAGAAAAAAACTCGCGATCAGTTAGAATTTGAGGAAAATTTTGTTTGAATTCTTTAGTTTTACAAATAGTGAGTAACAAACACTGGTTGTGCGTGCAGCCGTGTACTTTTAATGACCTCTCACATCATTTCGTTATAATGAGCTTGCGTATTAATTTGCAATAAATACGTGACATAATTCTTATATATTACAAAGACAAATATAAATAGAAAATGTAATTAAATGCAATTAGAAAAAATGCCGGTTTTCTACATGCTATGATATAATTTATTTAAGATCTGTCCGTTTTCTTCTGTTATTTTCCACCATTCATATGTGTGTTAAGCACAGATACAAAGAATACACAAAGAAAATGTGCATGTTTTAAAAACAAAACACTCAACCGAACTACATGTCTACCCCAATATTATGGTATGCCAGAAAGTATGGTTTTTAGATAGTTTTATCTGCACCAGAAAGGGTTTGAGCACGTGCTTCCCTCATGATCATCGCTTTTTTTTTTTCTTTCAAACAAACATACATTTCACAATAAACAAGTTTCTTTTGTGTTTGTTGTATTTTGTTAAATACATAAAAATAAAATTGTTGTAGTGGAACTAAAATAGTTTTTTATTATTTATATTTATGAAATAATTTTTTGTGTACCTTATATTAAACCCGTGTCTGAAAACAAAGAGATTAAATGCAAATTTTAAAAATGGCCAACATGATTATTTAACTTTTGGAATACTTCCAGTATATTTAGATCATTGACCGAGCGCGCCAAATTGTATGCCAACTACAAGTTTTCTAAAAAAAAAAACTTTTACCGACCTTGACAGCACACGTAAATAGCAAATCATTTTCGTAATAGACAAAATATAATTTGATATATCATATATGTATTGCTACTTTACCACCCACACGCACTTTAGGCAAAAAATAATCAATTTGTTTTATCATTTTTATCAATTTACCAACGCTTGTTTAATGGAAATTATCTATAAATTCTAACAACAGCTAGCTACCAAATAGGAACATTGATAGATAAAAAGCATAAAATTATGGTACATTTACACCAAGTTTTATGACCCCTAGTTATCGCCGGCGTTACTCTATAAATAGTAATAATCATTAGGGTTACACTATAAATAATTTTTCTTTTGGTTTCGGTTCTAGGGCCGTGTCTCATAATCTTCCCCTCCTCTCAAATACAAAATTATGATTTATTTTATCGTGGTTTAATTGAGAAAAGATAATTTACGTGACGTCATAAAATATATTTTTAGTTTTTTTTTTGGTTTGTGTTTTGTGCTCTAGTATTGCTAAAATTAGCAAACTTTCACCAAATAAAATTTACTTTGTTGCTTGTTTTGTTTCATTCATTTGTGTATAACAAGATTTATTACAACATTTAGCGTGATTATCCTTAAGAATTGAGAAAATATAAAAAAAAAAAATTAAAATAAAAAACACTTATGTGGATAATTGCAGAAAACTATTTTTTGAAATATTTATGTAGCTAAAGTTACGTGCAACTGATCACAATTATTTTTTCATCAGTTGTTTTTATTGAAATAAAAAATATGAGGGCCAAGAACACAGCCTCGATACAAACACAAAAAAAGAAAAACGATAATCTGTATACAGACATAAATCATAAGTATATAGTTAAATATTGTGTAAACTTGAGAGAGGTATAATAAACTTGTTAAGTTCATCACTTGGGAAGCTTTTTATCAATTAAATTGAGTAGAATAATTATCAATAATAATGAGCCAGTAAAAGTCGCTTGTAGTGCAAGTTCTCGACAATCTGTGACTATTATGTTTGGACAAAAATTTGCACTCGAGTTTATTAGAAAATATTTTCACTCAAACTAAGTTACATCTTACACGCAAGTAGAAGAAGCTTTAACTTGATTTATTGTTCAGCTTAATAAAAATATTTACAGATGAAGGTTTGAAAAAAAAAATTAAAATTTCACTCAAATTATTAAGAACCAGATTTTTGAATGTTCTTCAGAAATTTGAATTTTAAAATATTATTATACTTGGTAAGTGTCCCTTGGTAATATTAATCTTGAGTGAAATTTAATTTTTGAGTGAACATTTGAGTGAAAATTTGAGTGACAAATTTTTAAAATGGTATTTTTGAAGAGTAATTTGGCATAAAAAAAAGAAATTCCACTATTAGGCCAAATTTCCTTTTATTTTCTACCTAACGAATTTACAGGAAATCAAATCATCGGTTGCAAATATTAAATACAAGATCGCTAAGTTATCTGACAATGTGACAGCTTTTGCTTCGAATAACGATCGGATGATCGAGACTATTGCGAGCTCATGTGCACTATCTATGTCCTCTCCTTGCAGCAAAATAGAGAAACTAATTGCGAAGCAAATATGTCCTGGTTTCAATGAGGAATATTTTTCATCAGCGTTATCATCGGAAATGCGAACCTCTCCCTCATTCATTGCGATCGAGCCAGCTGCAAATGTAAACCCACATCCATCTTAAGCACGAAAACGTCAAATTTGCCTATCTCCATAAGGATAATCAAGCCGAAGTTTTGGTTCCATTTAGATCAATTTGAGCCTTCTGTCATGGAAACTGCAATTACGGATTCTGTCAACGATAGCCTGGGGACTCTAATGTCAAAACAACGAAACTTGTACCGAAACGTCGGAAATTGGAAGAAATGACTTATATTTGCTTCATAGTAGGAGTGGATGTAAGACCGTTTGATAACTTAAATTTTTGGCAGCGTAAATACTGGACTATTATGATATTTTTGTTATTTGTGAAACTTCCCGCGTTACTACGCACGTATACCGTAAAGATAGCTAGGATCAAAATTGGCAACTCGTCCAATATTATCATAGCTGTGTATATTCCGATTGGATCAAGCCTTGATTTTTATATTGTACTAGTCAAGTTCATCGACTCAGGCGTGGCATCATCGATATGTGTGTGAATGATCATCTTTTAGTTGTTGGCGACAATCTTCCCGACGTAGCTTGGTTCTTTGTTGAAGGTGTTTTTACGTCATCTTCTGATAATCCTAAAGCATGGGCAGTCATGGAGTATTTTGCAAGCATCACATCTACGCAATTAAATCGTGAGATCGTGCACTTACTAGGTTGCAATTAATATCAAGATTTTCACATTTGTCACCAAGAATAATTTTATTTTTGATTTCAGACGGGCTACATTGCACTTAATGATTTTTTTAAAAAGTCGGCTTGGAATTTTTTGAGCCATGGGGCTAAAAAGAAGAGCCATGAGGGTAGAAAAGTTCGTTTCATTAATAAAAAGCAAGTAATATTTTCGTCAGTCATGGTACAATCAGAAATTAGTTCAGCTAGAGCTACGACATAATAAACTGCATTCATGATACAAGATGTATGACGTGAAGTTTTATGCAGCTTTTAACTTAGCGAAAAAGGAGTTTAAATTGGTTTTTATTTATGATATTCAGAGTTATTTTGCCAGTCAGTCATCGGATATTTGCAATATGCGCTAGGATCCGCAACAGTCAAAATAAAATGAAATTTAACCAAATTAATTTTACAATGTACACACATTTGCGAGGATCTGTCTCTCCTGGATGTTGTTAACAAGGGTATTGGGTATGATGAGATTACAGCCAGCCTTCTAACAAATTATGCGGTAAGCTTAGGTGCTCCTCTATAGCTTTCCGCTGGAAAGTCTCTTTCGTTCGGCCGATTTTCAAATCGGTTAAAAGATGTCAGATTGTAAATTACCGCGACATGGTGCACAACAACTTACTAATCCACTTAAAAACTTTCATTTCACTTGCGTAACATGGATTTCATCCTGGTAGGTCAACTGTTACAAACTTGGTTTCTTTGCATTATGTCAAGATAAAGGATTCGTATTCAAGTATGTTTCGTGTTACCTCGGGTGTCCCCCAAGAGAGTCATCTTGGACGAAATAATCGAGTGTTTTGAATTATGAAAATCAAAGATATGAAAATCTTTACACCTACCCCTAAAATTAATGTTGAATGTGAGCAAATGTAATAATTCAGCAATATTTGGTTTATGATACAATTGTTGATAGAGTCGACTTCATACATGACTAAGGGGGTTACCTTTTATTTCAATCTTACGTTCATGAAGCACTTTTATTGTATTATTTTTAAAGCTTACATGATGTTGCGATTTATTAAAAGGAACTATAAATAATTTTTGACCCGCTAACATTAAAATCGCTGTTTGTATGCCTCGTTCGTTCTATTTTGGTGTATATGTCTTTATTGTGGCGTTTGATTTAAAAGATGTTTATTAAAGGAATTTGAAACTCTTCAGTAAAGAGGCTTAGAAATCTAGCTGGAATGAAGTCTGCCACCACCAAATTCCGGCCTTTTACTGTTTAAAAAATTCGCAATTTTTTAGGATTCAAGGCCGAATAATTGGTAAATAAAATGGTTTCTAAATAATTTTTAAGAATTTTTTCTGTATTTTGAGTATTTCATTATTCGAAAATTGAATAATTCGAAATTCTGCAATGTAGATATTTTCAAATTTTCTAAGACCCAACTATTCGAAAATCCTGAAATTCGCTTTTAAATTCAGAATTTAACATTTGATTAAAATAAAATTTTCTAAAATTCAAATTGATGCATCGTATGTTTGGAACAGTATACGAAATTTCTTAAACATACATACCGATTTTGAACTTTTAGACTAAATTAGCCGAAACACTAAATTCAATAAGTACAAATAAATCAGACAGAATCGTAATTTTACTTAGTTAAACTTAATTCAACTTTGGCACAAATTGATTCTATTAAATACATAAACATGTATTGATGAATTATAAACCGGACTCAAATCATCAAGTCCATGTAATGATTAATGTATAATCCATATTATATTGGTATTAATTATCCAGCTGAAAAACAAGTTTTCATTTCTTTGTAATAACTTTATAAATAATTTCCCATCAACAAAGTATGTCTTAGTAATAGTGTAGACTTATAACAGAATAAAGCGCGTGGCTTAAATTTATATAAGCAATAATAAATAATTACAGAACAATTAAATCGTTTCAATAGATTAATATCGTGTGAGTCATGATAATTGGTACGAGATTTTACATAGGTACTTAAAACTCGATTAACCGATACTTAATCACATTTATGAATTTATGACTCAAATTCGTCAAGTAGTCGTTCTATAACCTTATTCAGTTGCATAATTTCTAAATGTACTCTATAATGATAATGTCTAGTATAAATTGTAAACATTCATCAGAAAATTAGTCAACCAAAACGTTAAATCTGTCAACGTTATAAAAATACCCACCCAAAAAAAAAATACGATGCTCTAATTAAAGATAATGAAAATGTTGTTTCTTAATTTCATTGAACCTTGAAATTTGCGTATGATAACTAAAAGTTTCAAATTTTTTTTTTTTTATTATTTTAATATCAGTATTATTAACATTAATTAAATATTTAAGAATAAGTAACAAGAAAAAAAAATAAGATGACAGCTTCCTGCTGTGTTTAATTTTCATGTGTTTGCACATATCATAAATATTTGGATGTAAAGGGAAATAAAAATGAGCGCGATACTGCGCGGTGCGCGTACATATTTGATATTTTTGCAAAAAAATATGTTTTACATACAATATGTGCAGCTCATTGTGAGAATGATAAATGTAATATGTATATACACATGATTCTGCATTTCTTATTTTGCTTTGTAAAGACGATTCGGCAAATATCCAAATAATATTGTTGATCAAAAATGGTAAAGCACATTATTTAGGCACGTGCCTAAAGTATAATTTATCTGTATAAATTATTAATAATTTGTATAACTAATGCAAAAATGGAATTGGAAAAAATGTTTTGCTGTTACGGTGAAAATACGGTTATAGGTCATTCAGCTAATTTGGAAAATTTATTTAGTTGTTTTGAATATAATTGTGTTCAATTAACATGCAGGTTAACCTATGCACATTTATTGTTTAATTCTGTTAACTGCGTAGCTTACCTTTCTTGAAATTTCTTTCGATTTTGCAGAAACCTGCAACTTCGATAAATTTAAGTGGTTAAGAGCATTGCTTCTCGCTACTGACTAAAAACGTTCACTAACTAATTATATTGGACCTATTGGACTAACCACCTTTGTAATACAGATAATACGGTTTGAATCCCAGTCGCTCTCATTTTGCTTTACATAGCTGCAATTAAAATTATGCTAAATTTTTGATGTTTTGTCTGAAATTATGGAGTTTTGTTTGGGCAAGCCACATTTTAAATGAGCTACATACATCAGGTGAGTGACACAACGGACGAAAAATGCTGAAAATTTTTTTGGTTAAGTCGTTTAACTGAACTGCCGACAATGGCAAATACAGTCATGGATTTAGTGTATACCATCTTAAGAAGTACAGATTAGACCTCCGTTTAACCAGTGCCCCAAATTCAGCGACAATTAGAAGAATTAACCCGCATCAAGTGCTTTCTGTCAATCAATTTCTTAAGCGAGACCAAACGCCCTCAAATCGACCAACTACATGCAGATATCATCGGGAATTTGGAATATAAGCAAAAAAAATGTGTTAAACTATGTAATTTTGCGCAACCATAGAGCAATCAAAAGCTCAGCAAGCATAGCTTACCACAAATAAATCACATCAAAATCGAAATCATCAGGTATCAACAACAGTGTGTTCACGATAACACGAGCATAATAAATTTTTTTCCACGATATTACGCGTTACGTTCAGTAACCACATTGTCGAAATTTCTGTATACCCACTGCTAATAGCTCTGCAATTCCAATTTTCGGTGACAAGCGATGATAATTAAATTTGGGACTTGCAGCTACATCTGAATTCGAGGAATTAATGCGCCAAGGAATTTGCAGACCATCGAAAAGCAACATGGTTCTAAGGAAAGACGGTTCTTGGAAGCCGTGCGGAGAGTTTAGGGCATTGAATACCATTACAAGGCCGGACAAGTATCCCGTACCTTATATTGACGACTGCGGACATATCTTACACGGAAAAACAATTTTTTCAAAAATTGAACAATAGAAGGCTTTCTATCAAGTCCCTATCGATCGAGCGGAACACCCTTCGGGTTATTTGAATTCTTGTACATGAGATTTAGCCTAAGCAATGCGGCCCAGACATTCTAAAGGTTCATCGTGTTTTTTTAACACTGACGACATCTTATAGTTGCATCATCCAATGCTCAAGAGGGAGTTTAAACTGTGCATCAATCCATCGAAGTGTGAGTTCGGGAAGTCGATAATAAATTTAGGACATTACCAGAAAAGGTTAAACCTATTTGGCAGTGTAAGTTTCCAACGATTGCCAAATATCTTAAACAATTTTTGGCAAAGATAAATTTCTACAGAAAATTTATCCCAAATGCCCTCCAATCATCTAATAATACTGCAGAACACCGCTCATCTTTTCATCGGCATTTAACCATTCCAAAGATGACTTGTCAATATCAACCTTACTTTGTCATCCAGCGCCTGATGCACCACTAGCATTATCAGTTGATGCATCAGACAATGCAGTTCAACCTCTAGGTTTCTTTTCAAAGAAAACACACAACAAAATTGCAGTATGTACGACCGTGAATTGCCGTCAATATATTTAGGCGTAAAGTATTTCAAGTATATGATTGAGGGTAGACAGTGTCGTATCTACACCGATTTTTGCATTTTGGCAAAAATTAAACAAAGCTTCTCCAAGGCAAATTTGACATCTCTATTTCAAGTTTCAGTTTTCAATCGATATCCATTACATACCGGAATCATCAAATATATCAGAAGATTTTCTAACTCTGATGTTTCACACGTCTGCAATCAAATGGATTAATTGAAAGATGGGGCCTAAAAGTCAGCAATTATGTGTCAAAAGTTGGTCAAAAGTTTTACCAGTAATATTACTTAGATCGAGGTCAACATACAAGCCGGACATTAAATCTAGACCAACAGAGATACTTTACAGGCAAATGCTGCGACTGTCCGGACAATTTTTCGAAGACGATAAGCGAGCAGTTCATCAATCGAAATTCATCAGCAATTTTCGCGAAACCATGTGTGCTCTGAAAGGTCATCTTTGTCACCCACGTATGCCGGGTCTTCCAAAGTTTTAAAGCGACATGACAAGTACTTCAAAATCCAGCTAAATCACCACTCATCAAACATCTCAATAGATCGGCTAAAGCCAACATTTTTCACTGTAGACAGTGAAAGCGCACCATATTCGAACTATCACATATACAGTACTTTGCAATCCGAATTCAACTTGTTAAATAAGTTTCTTTATAATATTTGTATTGCCCAAATTGAGAGTGATATAACAAAAGACCCTACTGAAAACTGAAGGATACCTTGTTATTAATAATCTTGACAAAGTGATTTCAAATGATAAACAAGCGACATGACTTCGAACTCTACTGCAATCACATTTGAATTGCAATAAAGGTAAAGCAAAATTGTTCAAAAGTTGAATTAATAATCGGCTATTTCTCACGTTAAAAATCTCGATTAAACAAGATGGATTTTATAAGAGTCGATCGACGGTAACTAACCTTGCGGTTTTCACTAATCATGTCACGACAGTACTTGAATCAGGTCCCAAAAGACATGTACTCTTTACAGATTTTAAAAAGGCCTTCGATAAAGTAGACCAGTGCAAGTGGAATGGATAAAATCTTATTTGACTGATAGAGGCAAAAATTCATGACTTTACATCTCGTGAAGTTTTAGCAACCTCTCGCCTATCCGATGGTAATCACTTGGGACCACTTCTCTTCATTTTATTTATAAACGACGTGACAAATTGTTTCTCAATTTTTTCTGACGATCAAAAAATGTATAAAACAATTCGTAGTAATTTTGACTCCATCTTGTTGACTCCAAGCCTAAATATTTCTAAATGTAAGCCTTTCAACAGAAATATTTTCTGATCGTCTATTTAAGTGATAAAGACCCAAATGTGTTCTGTGACATTTGTGGTAAATTTGAAGTTGCTAAAACAGTTTATGATTCATCATAAAATAATATCTACCACAAACTCCATTTGTGGTGACATTACTTTATGATCAATCGTTGTAAGAAGACCAATCTGAAAGAAAATCTTACATTAATTCTCAATACCGGTTTGCTGGAGTAAGAAGCCACAATCAGAAACCAATTGCTATTTTTACGTTGCTACAGTAGTAGGTCCTTTTACTCGTAGAATACCAATGAATGATACAGTGCATTCAGGAAACTTTGATGAAGAGCCAATCGAATTGGATGAAATGTCTTGTAATAATAGTAAAGATGACTTTGAAGGGAATAAATTTGAAATTATCGAAAGTGAGAAAAATGCAGATGTCAGCGACGATACAACCGACGAGAGTGAGGTGTATCCGATAATAGTGACGAATATATTCCAACTGATCATAATAAGAAAATTTGGCCAGAAAAATTCTCTGACAAAAAGAATTAAACGATCTTATTTGGGACTTGAGATTACCAAAGGATGGTGCAGTGTTACATTAAAAGAGAAAAATTTAGCGGCATAGAGATGATCGATAAATTGAAGCCTGATACTTAATTACAAAGGTGAAATATCCCCGTTGGTGAAGTAAAAGGTATCTCAAGCCAGTTTTACTTCACAATCCAAGCTTTCTCTGTTTGTGGGGTAATAGGGATAAGAAAAATCATTATAAGAGAAAAAAGTGATCTGTTAGAATTTCTTTTAACCCAGGTTCTCAAAATGTCATACAGAAGTCGTTACTCGACCCAAAAAAAATTCTGTTTCCTCCACAACACATAAAACATGAAAGAGAAAAAAAGCAAAATTAAAAGGAGGGGTATTCGATGCACCCATGATCCGAAAAATATTTGGAGACAATAGTTTCATAAACAAGATGAACAGCACAGAAAATAAAAACGCAGCATCTGTCGCTTTTAAAAAAGTTTCTGAAAATTTCTTATGAAATAATAAAAGTGAAAATTATAAAACGTAACATGGGTCTCAAACTACATATTCTAGATTAACATGGGGATTATTTTCCAAATAGTGTTGGAGATTTCAGCGAGGAACAAGGTGAACGATTTCACTAAAATATCACAGAGATGGAGCGTAGATATTAAGGTAGATGGGATGAGAACATGATAGCAGATTTTTTGTTGGATATTACAAAAAGAAACACAACATCTAGGAAAAAAAGTGTAAAAGAAATTCATTGCAGGTTTTATTACAGCTATTTTTGGCGATTTATATAAAATCTGCGAGTGTAGGAGTGATTCTGACACTGGATTCGGATTCAGCAAAAATGGATCTTGTCAAAAGACACAAGTTATTTAATTTTAATTTAGTATTGGTCCCTCACAGATCTTAACCACACATCAGCAATAACTTAATAGATGGAGAGAACACTTTGAGGACAACTGTGTAGATAACGAAAAAAATTACGAGCTTCCGGATGATAACTCTAACGAAACCATCAACACTCATCCACCAACGAAGCGAGAAGTTAGATTTGCCATTTTTAGCAGGCAATTTACCAGCTGAAATATTCAAATGCAACACATATATACTTAACAGCAGAAGGTCTAGCACCACTATTAGTTGACATATGGAATACAGGGAGAATTCCATTATTAGTTGACATATGGAATACAGGGAGAATTCCACAGAAATGGAACGAAGGTTTGACCGTAACAATCCCAAAGAAAGCCGACCTAAGAGAATGAAGAAACTGGCAAGGCATATCCCTGCTCAACAGCATAATAAAAGTGTTAGCGATAATCATTCTTGAACGTATGTCTCCATCAATTAATCAACGCCTAAGAAAAAGCAAGCCGGCTTTTAGGCCAGCCAGGAGCGCTGTACAGATCACATCAAAACAATCCATATCATCATAGAGCAATCAAATGAATGGAACTCACCACTACATCTACTCTTCGAAGATATCTGCGCAGAGGCGCAATATGGAAAGCACTGTGCGAAATATACATACCAAAGAAGATAATTGAACTAATCCAAGAAATGTATCGGGTTGCTGGAAACAAAGTTCAACGGCAAAGTGATAAATACTTCAATTCATGAAGAGCAAGACAACGATGTATACTATCTCCACTACTGTTCCTAATAGTACTGGACAAAGTAATGCGCAAACTTGACAATGCGACACCAAATGGTATCCAATGGGGACGACTAAGGCAGCTCAATTATCTCGATTACGCAAAACATATAACAGAAAATACAGAAGTTGTCACACCTAGCACATGAAGTTGGTCTTAAAATCAACATAAAGAATGGAATCCGCAAGGGAAACGAAAAGTGGGAAGATCAGCAACTGTAATCTGGAAGAGAACTATGCTAGCCGAAGTGAAACAACTTGGTAAATCATGGGCAGAGCTGAAAACAAAACAGCACCCAATAGAGTCAGACGGTCCAGCCTAGTAAACGCCCTATGCTCTTAAATCGGAGATAAAGAAAAAAAAATGGGTCCCTCTAGCCTGAGTAGTTACTATTTAATTTAAACTTCAACCGTCTATTGAATTATGCTTCGGAACTTTTCAATTTTAATACCGAAACGTTTTCAAAAGCAATATTCTCGTGTATTTTGGTACAAATTGATTTTTTTAGTTTTGAAATTTATTTTATAAGAATCTCTATTTATTGAGTCAATCAGTTATACATACATATTTATAAATATTGTTGATCTAAATTAATAAATAAACAAATTTTATAACTGTTTCTGTCCCATTGGTATTCCGAAATTACTTGAGACTTTATGTTCTGTTAATATTTTGGATGGCAGTCACATGTTTCGTTACATTAAAGAAGTTAAAATCTTCGATGTTTAATTTTTTTTTTCATATAAGGTCATCAACATTATTCATCATCAAACATGAATATAGTCTTTACATATTTATACAAAATTACATCAGCTCAACTTCAGGAAGATAAGATAATTAAGCTACTGGATATGGTTCTGGAGGTACCGAATTAAAAAAGGCTGAATTAAGAAAGGCTTACTTTAGTTCATTTTATAAAACAAATCTTAAATCGTTTTAAGTATTTTTTTCATTAATGAAAACTAGGTATTAGGTATATATAGAATTTAGGTATATATAGAATTCAATTTTTATTATTCACGTTTTCATTAATGAAAATACGAAATCAAAATTTTATATAGCTATTTAAATTCATTTCCAAAACGAAATAAAAAAGGCTTATATTATTTCATTTTATAAACATATAAGGTAAATGTACCAATTACCGGCAACTATTAATTACCGGTAACTTTTGCAGTAAGATCTTGTTCTTAGTTTAATTAATTTTAATAAATTTTCTGTTTCTAAAGAAAACTAGAAACCTAAACAATAATAAAATGGAGCAATTTCATTAATATTTTTAATAATTATTTAAAATAACGCAGGTTTATTATTAAAGGTTATATTCCTATTATCGGCACAAAAAAATAATTTGTGATCCAATTATCGGCAGATGATGTTCCTATTATCGTCAAACTCCTGAAAATTTGAAAAGTTAAACATTTTTAACGCAAAATGATTATATTTCAAATTTATTTTACTTCCATCCTAATTTCCAGTTATCTTAAAATAAAATCAGTAATCACAAATAAAAACAATTTTATTCAACAAAAGGTACTCAAGTATCAGCGGTAGCAGCGGGTACAGCGTAAATGTCTCGAATATTTAATGAATGGGATTAATGAAAGTACAAATTTCTTCATCCTTGTACCAAATTACATCCTCTTTTTCAGGCCATTTCCAATTTTGGCCGCTCATTTGCATAGGTTTTACGTATACTTCGCCATCTCTTACTTGTATGACCGTCCCAGGAAAATATTCTTCTTCGTAATTAACAATTACAAAATCGCCAGCAACAGATTTTCTTTTCATTTCTTGGTCATTCCTATCATCATTAATCGGAAAAGTTGAAGTTTGCTTTGGTCGCTTTTCTTTAGGCTGGTTCTCACATGTTTCTTTCCAGGTTTCTCTTCTCTTCCCTTTTTTTCGCTCGTGCCAATTTTACCGCTAACGTTTTTCTTTTCTCAATTTCTAATTTCTGCAAATGCTCAAAATATTTGTTAGAAGTAAATGCATCAGGCGTTAATTTTTTCCTTGTGACTTTTTTTTTGTTTTCTGGAGCTTCGGGATAATAAAACGAATTCTTAATTGAATTGTTAATTAATAATTGTTAATTAATAACTGTTAATAATAATTGTTAATAATTGTTTCATTTCGTTTTTTTGTCGAGTTCTGCTCGACTATATGTGATGGAATATTTACAGTTTCCTCTAGAATTGATTAAGTCCTATCTGGTATCTTAGCTGGTGTCAATAGCTCTCTAGGTAAAATGATCATGCCATCATCTCCAATAGTATAATTCAATAAATTCTCGTTACCGGACCAAAACTCATCATCCAATGTGATCTCTAGTGACTTTTTTATATCACCCCAAATATAATACAAATGTTCGTCTTTAATATCACCCGTCCATAGTTTTCCAGATTTTTTAAACTCCTGTAAAACTCCTTCTAAAAACGTTCTAAACGTTTTTGATAGTTTTTTATAATATTAATAGGAATCCTCTGATAAGTGTAAACAACCATTGGTGGAGCCAATTCACCATCAGCGGCTACGGTAACCAATACAGTTAGACACTCCTTTTCGTCGTTCGCGATCCTATTGTAAACCTTGTTGAATCCTTTCCGTACTAGAACTGCTTTCTCCTGAGGACATAAGAAAAATGCCGTTTCATCTGCTTCGTCTGACCTCTTGAAAATGTTCTTCTTCTAAAAATGACGATATCCTTCCAAACCATGCGCGAATGTCATTTTCGGTAATCGACGTTCTGCTGGCTGATAAACTTTGAGATACCCTCTCTGATATGATTGGATGTCGTTTTAAAAATAATTCACACCAATGCCTGCCCGGAATGCCATTGGTAAAGCAATTGGGGCGTTTTAGTTCCTTCAGTAACAGCGCTACACTGTCAATCAATTGGTTTTTTGTGACTGGAAAGCTAATCTTTCCCATGTGTAGTACCCATTTAACCACTAAATCTTCCTCTTTCTCACTCAAAATTGTTGGCGGTCCACTTTTCCTGTTCCAGGGGTTGTTTTGCCGTTCACCTTATCCTGGATCGTAGATCTAGGAATATTAAATATTTTGCTTGCGGCACTGGTTTTACAGCCCTAGTTGTACAGCCTCAACAGCTTCACGGAGCGATTGTTCATTAAAAGGAAAATTTCCAATTATCGGCATACTTTTCGCGTATTATCGGCATAAATTATAATCGTATTTTAGAAATATAATTAAACTAGTGATTATTCTAGTTTAAGTGCTAAATGAAACAGCAATATAATTTCTTTTGAAAAATGTACTTATTTTCTAAATTTACTGTAATTTAATAACAATAATGTATATTTTCTTGTTTAAATGCAGTTTTCTTACTATCGGCACATTATACTCTAATTATCGGCATATTAAATTGGATAAGTTAAAAGTTACATTATATGATGCAAATCCCGAGATTTTTATATAATTTTGGCGTGCCGAAAATTGGCCTGACGGTTGCTTTATATTAAGGTAATTGAAAAATGATTTGCATACTTAAAATAATTGTGATAAAGATAAAAAAAACAACATTTTCTAATTTAATACCTTGGACCTATTATCGGTTTTGTGCCGATAATTAGAACATTTTTAATTCTTCTCGTTCTAACTATCGGCAACTTAATTATAAAGATTTTTATCAAAATGGTTATAAATTTTATTTAAAACGCTTATGAACGCAATATCACAATTTCCACTATTTAAGTAACGTTTCGACCCAAATGGCACAGCACTACAGCAGTACTAAAACTAAAAAACGCTCACACGAGGATCGATAATAACGGTAAATTATTACGTTAATGAATAGTTTTCCGATTCTTTCTAGTTTAAGAATTGCAGGTGTTTTTATATATAGTAATAATTGGGTCACTGACGCTAATTGGTACATTTACCTTATGTTAATTCATTTTGTCAAACTTTTTTATTTCTTTTTCAATTCTGATTTTAATTCATTTTTAAAATGAATTAAAAACGCTTATTTAAATTCAGAAAAAATACCTTTTTTAATTGAGGAGAGTCTGATCAAAAGTCAAAAGCTATTTACATCTTACTTTTTGTTACTTACTTTTGATCACTTTTTTTGTAGTAAATATTACGTGTACCGAATGAAATTTGTGATTTGTAAATGAAGAATTAAAAATAAACGGCAATAGATAATCATTATTATTATTTTATTGGTTTGTTGTACATATTTTATACTTTTTAATTAAAAATAACCATTCGGACTTTTTGTTCATTTTACGGCGAAAATTCACTTTTCCCGAATGGAAGCCGTTTGCTTGTGGAAGATGTCTTCTGTGACTCTGGCAGATGCCCGTTTCCATCTGTCAATTTTTCAATAGCTATGTTACTACCCCGCATTGGCAAATTGCTTGCCAAATCATACGTTTTTGCCAAATTTTTCAACAGCTATGGTAGTAATTGCTTCGTCCAGTTCTTCAAATTTCTTTCTGATATGATATTAGGGACTTGGAAGTGTCGAGAAATGCATATTGACGTAGGTCTCGTCGTCCATTACGATACAAGAATATTTCCGTTCATTCAACCATTTGTTAAGATTCGTTGCTCGATCTACCCCTCTATTAAATTGTTCAACGCTTATTTTTGGGATTTCGACTTCTTTTGTGTTCGTAGATTATTTCTGGTTTTAGCTTGTTCCACCATCGATTTGGTTGTTTTGGTTTTTCTGGCTAAAACCCGCGTAGATATCGAAGGATGTTTGGTAATGTGACGCTTACAATTTTCTGATCCAACATTTTATTTGGAGCTCCTTTCTTTGCTCCGGATCCGGGCTTAGGTGATACAGAAAGATTGAAATGATTTTTTTTTTTACATTTGTTACCGTATTATTGGAAACACCGGCAAATTTAGCAATTTTTTTATTAGTATACTCCGGACGATCATTGCACAATCTAATTATTAAGTCACGTTTTTTACTTCTGATTCGTCCATTTCGAAATAAATAAAAAAATGCACAATTTGACGTTTATTCGTTTTTTTCAATTGTTTTTCTACAAAATAACGGTACTATTTTTTTTCCTTTGCGCAGTAACCAATGAGATAATATAAATTTGGGAATCACAAATTTCATTCGGTACACATAATAGCTTGTTTTGACCAAAATCAAGAATTTTAGGAATATTTTTCATAGAGAAATTGGCAATTTTTGGTCCATGCTGGAAATAACCACTTTTGGTTTATTTCACTTAAAAAATTCTGCCCTGTTAGAAAAAAAAAAATATCATTTTGGAAAATGTAAATAGCGACTTTTGATCAGACACTCCTCAATTCATGTAGCCATCCATGGTTCTGAATAGATATTTTGTGAAGAAAGCATATTCAAATAGTTGCAATCGAATGAGTGATTAAAACAATTTTATAAAAAATTGCAAGCAAAATGTATCTTCAGATAAATCAGTAATTTTTTAACTGAAGTAAAGCTTAGCGAACGAACGCTCAAATTACTTCAGTTGACTCAGACAATTCAGTTAACTCATAACATAAATGAATCATAAACGAAGGCGCGCTTAAAATGTTAGAATCTTTTGATTTTCACATATAAGTAAAACTTGTAAACAAATTTTGCGGTATAATGAGAACAAAAGTCTAATCTAGGCCGGCCTACAGCAGTAAACCACTAATCACATAAAACCAATATAACAGACAAAAAATAACTGGAAATTCCTAATCGTTACGTTATCACCTTAAAAAGCAAAACACGAAAAAAACAAAAACTCGTTATCAACCAGTAGTAGTACAATCGTGTATGCAAAATATAAAAAAAGTTCATTTAACGAAGAAGACATCGCAGCGCAGAGCAGACAGCAAATGCAACCGTACAATAACATTGCGTAAAGGCGTCATAATATTATATTCAGACGATGCAAAATATTGGCCTACCTTTTCTAAACACTCCTGACCAATTCCTTTGGGGTCACATTGAACCCCAAATGTTGTACCATTTGGTAGATTTACTAAACACCACATTTTTATTGATTTTATTTTATTCAACTTTTTTTCTTTTACTTTTTTTTTTTCTATAAATTCACAAAACAATAAAAACTTTATTTTTTATTTGTGTTTATTTTCTTTCTTTCACGAAAATTAAAAAACAAAAACAACATAAAATAAAAATCTGTCAAAGTTGATAACAAAAAAAAAAAAAAAAAAATACGCACGCACACATACAACCACAACAACAGATAGCCACGAAAAACGATAGTTTTTTTTTACTTTTTTTTAGAAAAACAACAATAAACCACTTTTATTTGCGTTTACGAAAAAATTCAATAAAATTTACTTTGATAACTGGATTTACGATTTTTAATAAATATTTATATTAAATTTTTTCACATAAATTATATTGTTTTTATAGCATTTTTCCGCAAATAATGGAAATTGAATTTTAAAGTTTTTTGTTATTACAAATAACAAAATTACGTCCATACTCCTCAACAATTTAAATACGAATGAAAATAAATTTCTTGAATGATGAATTTTTATTTATTTTTTATTTTTTTTTTTCGCTGATATTTTTGTAGTAGTTTGTTTGTACGAAAAAAAAAAATGTCAAATAAAATTTGTAATAGAGTTTTGTTCATTCTGAGGTGGTGAATTTAAGATGGTTTGAGTCTTTGAAATTGAGCAACTATTTTTTTTGGTTTTTCTTAATTTTAAATAGTATACATTCTGGGGTGTACTGGTATAAAAATTTAAAATATTGTTACGTTTTTGCCTTGTCAATCAAGGTTCGTATCACTGGATTGTGAATAATACAAACTCAATTTAATTTATCACCAACAAATTTATTTATTTCACAAAATTTATTACAACACAGTTTATCAATCAAAATTCACAAAATCACTTTATATAAATTATTCTCAAATTTTACTAATCACTTTTACTTTTTATTTCCACAAAAACACTTTTTAAATCACTTTTTAATTCCTTTTTAATCTTTATACTATCGCTTTCCAAATATTACTGATAATCTTACAAGTTTACTCTATCGCGTTCCAAATACTAATCATCCAATTCGATCTTGTTCGCCTTTTTATATACACAAACCAAGCTTCTCGAAAGTTCACGACTTTTCCAGTTGGAATAGCGTAGAAACATTACGTAACAATTTTTATCATGGAAAATTCCATTTAGTACAGTAAACATTGAGCTATTAGTTTTACTTATTCTATTACACACTAGGTGTCACCGTCACAATATTGTTACGTTTTTGCCTTGTCAAATAAGGTTCGTATCACTGGATTGTGAATAAAACCAATTCAATTTAATTTATCACCAACGAATTTATTTATTTCACACAAGAATTATTACAACACAGTTTATTAATACAAATTCACAAAATCACTTTATATAAATTATTCTCAAATTTTACTGTTCACTTATAATTTTTATTCCCACAAAAACACTTTTTAATTCACTTTTTAATTCCTTTTTAATCTTTACTCTTTCGTTCACCAAAAATTACTTATTCTTACAACTTTACACTATCGCGTTCCAAATACTAATAATCCAATTCGATCTTGTTCGCCTTTTTATATACACAAACCAAGCTTCTCGAAAGTTCACGACTTTTCCAGTTGGAATAGCGTAGAAACATTACGTAACAATTTTTATCATGGAAAATTCCATTTAGTACAGTAAACATTGAGCTATTAGTTTTACTTATTCTATTACACACTAGGTGTCACCGTCACACTACCCCTCACCTAAGCCTGTTCGTCCCGAACAGGACCCAAATCACCTCCTCTGTATAGGGCCAGCCTCTCCAAATGCACCACCTTTGGTTTACCTCGATGTCCCTTCCGTATCCGATAAACCACGTCGTTCATCCTTGTGATGACAATATAAGGTCCTTCCCATGCTGGTTGCAGCTTCGGTGATAATCCCTTTTTCCGTTGCGGGTTGTGAAGCCATACTAATTGCCCTTCCTGGAAGCCCTGGTTATTTGCTCGTATGTCATATCGAGCCTTCATCCGGTCACTTGACATCCGTATTTTCTCCTGTACAAATTGATGAATCTCATTAAGTTCCTCTTTCATTCGGTCTACGTAATCTTGTCCACATAAAGCCGATGATGGTACAGCCCCAAACTTTAGATCTCCAGGTAACCGTAGATTATCTCCAAATAACGTTTTAGCTGGTGTCATTCCGGTTGTGTCATGTATAGCTGATCGATAGGCCATCAGAAACATCGGTATATGTCGATCCCAGTTGCGTTGGTTTTTCTCAACGACCTTTGCTAGATATTCCTCCAATGTACCATTGAATCTTTCCACCATACCGTCAGACTGTGGATGCAAAGGCGTTGTTCTCGTTTTATTTATACCGAGCATCTGGCATATTTCTTGAAACACCACCGATTCAAAATTCCGTCCTTGATCGGTATGAATCTCCATCGGCACTCCAAATCTGCTAATCCAGTTGTTTACTACGGCATCAGCTATTGTTGTCGTCTCCTGATTGGGAATGGGGTACACCTCCGGCCATTTGCTGAAATAATCCATTATTACCAGCACATATTTGTTGCCGCTCTCGGTGGTGGGAAATGGCCCCGCTACATCCATTGCAATTCTTTCGAATGGTGCTCCGACGTTATATTGTTTCATGATTCCACGACTTTTGCGTGCGGGTCCCTTCACCGCCGCACATTGGTCACATTTTTGGCACCATTCTATCACTGACTGCCTACATCCTGCCCAGTAGAATCGTTGACGTATCTTTGCTAGAGTTTTATTAATTCCAAGGTGGCCCCCACTTGCTCCTCCATGATACTCCTTCAGAATTTCTGCAATCCGGCACTTTGGTATCACCAGCAACAATTGCTTCACTTTGCCATCCGTGCTTTCCCACAATCGTTTTAAACAGCCATTCTCAAGACGGAGGCTATCCCATTGAGCCCAATAAGCCTTGACAATGGGAGTTTTGTCCGCGATCTCGCTCCAAGTTGGCCGGTGTTCCTTTTCCTTCCATTCCATTATAACTGATAAATCCGTATCATCCAATTGCTCTTTCCTGATCATTTCGTCGGTCCACTCCTCATCAGGCAGCACTTGGGTAAGCCTAACGTCGATGATGCCTTCCTTTGCTTCAACATGGCCACAATGTTTACATTCTACTGGACACGGCCGTCTTGATAATGCGTCGGCATTTCTGTGTGCACTTCCCTTCCGATGTTCAATTTGGAAATCATAGCTTTGAAGACGTTCGATCCAGCGTGCTACTTGTCCTTCTGGATTCTTGAATTGTAACAGCCACCGTAAAGCGCCGTGATCTGTCCGTAAATGGAATTTTTGGCCATAAAGATACTTATGGAAATGCTTGACACACTCCACTATAGCTAACAATTCTTTCCGTGTCACGCAGTAATTACGCTCCGGTTTTGATAATGTTTTGGAGAAGTACGCAATAACTCGTTCTTGGCCATTGGTTTCCTGTGATAACACACCTCCTATACCATCATTACTTGCATCGGTGTCCAAAATAAATTTCACGTTGGGTATAGGGTACGCGAGGACTGGCGCGACACATAACCGTCTCCTTAATTCCACGAATGCTTCCTCCTGGTCATTCTTCCATTCGAATGCCTTGTTCTTCCTGGTCAACTCATGTAAACTCTTGGCGATGTTGGCGAATCCTGGCACGAAGCGTCTATAATAGGTGCATAATCCCAGAAAGCTTCGTAATTCGTGTAAATTTTTAGGTCTTGGCCAGTTCTTTACTGCTGCTATCTTTTCTTCATCGGTGTGAATTCCATTAGTCGTTACGAGATGACCCAAATATTTGACTTCAGTTCTGAACAGCTTACACTTCTTTGGACTTAACTTCAATCCGGCGGCCTGTATCCGATCTAAAAATTCCGCCAAGTTCCTTAGATGCTCGTCGAAATCCTTCCCCATAACGATGATGTCGTCCAGATATATTAGACAGGTCTTCCAATGTAATCCCTTTAGCACGCGCTCCATTAATCATTCAAAAGTCGCAGGGGCATTACATAATCCGAACGGCATAACATTAAATTGCCAAAGTCCGTTACCCACACTGAAAGCCGTTTTCTCGCGATCTTCCTCGTGAACTTCCACCTGCCAATAGCCGCTTTGTAGATCTAATGTCGAAAATATTCGAGCACCCGATAATGTGTCTAATGTATCGTCGATCCTTGGCAATGGGTAGCTATCTTTTTTAGTCACAGCATTGAGTTTTCGATAATCAACACAGAATCTCAAGCTACCGTCCTTCTTCTCGACCAATACTACCGGTGAGCTCCATGGGCTGTTAGATGGTTCGATTACTCCTGCTGCCTGCATATCTGTTACCATCCGGTCGACTTCTTGTTGTTTGGCCAATGGTAATCTCCTGGGTGGTTGACGAATTGGCATCTCTGCTCCCGTATCAATTCGGTGCTTTACCATTGAAGTCCTTCCGTTATTATCCGATGTACTGCAGAATATGGACGTGTACCGTTTGAGTAGTTGATGTGCAGAATTTTTCTGTGCCTCGGTAAGATCTTCGGTCCATTTCTGCATAAGTTTTTCTACCATTTCTTTCTGCCCTTGCATGTCAGCTTTTTCAATCGGACTTTTCTGTTCACACTTTACTATAGTCGATACCTCGTTACATTTGCCGATGACTGTCCCTTTCTTGATGGTTTTCGTCTTATCCGAGAGATTTAGAGTCCTAATTGGTACTCTATGGTCGTTATTTGGTTTAACTAGGGCTTTCCCGATTATAATTTCCTTGGCTCCGTTCTCCTCTTCGTTAGCTTCCACAACCCACAACCTGGGTGACCCAGAACCTCCCTCCAATCTTCCCCACACGATCGTTTCTGAGTTTGGTGGCAGCTTTTCCCGATGATAAATAATAATTCGCTTGGTAGTTGCTCCGGCACTACTAGATTGAAGTGGCAACTCGATGTTATCGTAAATTAAAACTCCTCGTCCAACATCCACCACGAAGCCATTTGCCCTCATGAAGTCCATCCCCATAATGACTTCATCCACAATATCTGCAATCAGCACTTCGTGTTGGAAAAGAGTTCTTCCGATCTTTATTTTCACGATCTTTTTGCCTTTTATTATTGAACTACCTCCAGTTGCTGTTTGTAACTTCAATCCATTAGCTGGTTGTATATCTCCATCGATCAGATCTTTACGGACAATCGTGCGATTTGCTCCCGTATCCAGTGTGATGATGCAATCTGTGCCATCAATGTCGCCTTTGATTGTTAAGCTGTCACCGCCTCTTGCTACTTTCGAAACGCGGATGGAGGTTATGGGGCAATCGGTTGTGGGAGTCAGCTTCTGCCCCTTTAAGCTGACTCTTTGTAGTTTAACGACTCCGTCGTCATTTGGCCTTCTTGCCTAGCCAACGCCTGCTCCCCGCTTGGTCGTCGCTGCATAGGAGATGGTGATCTTCCCCTTTTTCTTCTTAATTCCCAGCAGTCGCGAGAGATGTGACCGACCTTATCACATGCCCAACATCTGATTTTGCCGCTTCCATCTCGGAATCTTGGTGTTGACCGCTCGTTGTTTATGCTTGTATCGATTTCTACTCGGCGTATTTTCATTG
This sequence comes from Tipula vernalis, assembly GCA_958295665.1. Taxonomy (NCBI): domain Eukaryota; kingdom Metazoa; phylum Arthropoda; class Insecta; order Diptera; family Tipulidae; genus Tipula; species Tipula vernalis. Next base: position 348,049,050 of record OY282559.1, read on the forward strand.
ACGGTTTGGTGATGGCTTGTGCAGTTTCATTTGTTAACGCACAAGCGATGGTTTCCGCAAAGGTTGCTTTAGGTGACAACATCACCGCCCTGCGTGTTTCTGGATCTCGAATGCCGTCAATGAATGCGTCAATTTTAAGCCTTTCCATATAATCGGCCGACGTACTGGTATGTGCTAGATGTACTAATCGCTCGATTGCCGATGAAAATTCCTGAAGTGATTCTCCTCCCTTTTGGTAGCGGCTTTTCAATTCCATTCGATAGATTTCACGCTTGTGGTCACTGCCGTACTTCCTATCCAGCGCCTTCATAATTTCGAGATAACTGTTGCGATCTTTTTCCGGAATTGTTTGTAAGGCCTCCGCTGCTTCACCTTTAAGGGCCACTATTAACGCTGCGACAAGATGTTCATCATTCCAACGGTTTTGATTGGCTGCCGTTTCAAATTGAAATTTGAAAATGCCGAAAGATGATGTACCGTCGAAGTTTGGTGGTTTTAACTTAACTGATTGAACGGTCTGTACCACTTGCGGCGTTGTTCCACTTGCCTTGACATCAGTTAGATCTTTCTCGAGACGTTGACATTTTTCCACAACTTGTTGAATCTCCGTTTGCAATTTCTCTTCAACATGTTGAACCTTCGTTTCTAATTTTTCGTCAACCTTTTGAATCTTCATTTGTAGCTTCTCTACTTCGCCGTGTATGTTAGTAGATAATTCGAGAAGTTTCTCGTCCATTCTCTTTTGCCCATCTGCAATTTCCTGGATTGGTTGTTCAATTTTCTCTATTTGTTGTTCCATTTTTAGGTTTGACTGGTTTATAGTCTCCAACTGTCGCTCATTTTGTTGTTTCATTAGACTCATCTGTCCTGTCATCTGGTTCATAGCAGCTATTAACTGCGACAAATCGAAACTTCCAGAATGTTCTTGTGTCTTTTCGACCAACGGTTGTTTATCTTCTGCTTTCTCTACAGTTGCCGCATCCGTTACTTCCACGCCAAAATCATAATGGTCAGCGTTCAGCCCTTCGTTCTGCATGGCCTCACGTAGTCGCGCTTGTAAAGCTGCTTTTGCACCATCAGTGGCCAAACCCCGTTTCTCAAGTTCCCTCTTTAATTCTGGAACTTTTAATTCGTTGAAAATCATTTTCTTGATCTTTTTATTCACAATCCCACCGCTGTCACCAATTTGTTACGTTTTTGCCTTGTCAATCAAGGTTCGTATCACTGGATTGTGAATAATACAAACTCAATTCAATTTATCACCAACGAATTTATTTATTTCACAAAATTTATTACAACACAGTTTATCAATAAAAATTCACAAAATCACTTTATATAAATTATTCTTAAATTTTACTGATCACTTTTACTTTATTTATCGCACTATAACACTTTTTTAAACCACTTTTTAATTCCTTTTAATCTTTATACTATCGCTTACCAAATAATACTGATAATCTTACAAGTTTACTCTATCGCGTTCCAAATACTAATAATCCAATTCGATCTTGTTCGCCTTTTTATATACACAAACCAAGCTTCTCGAAAGTTCACGACTTTTCCAGTTGGAATAGCGTAGAAACATTACGTAACAATTTTTATCATGGAAAATTCCATTTAGTACAGTAAACATTGAGCTATTAGTTTTACTTATTCTATTACACACTAGGTGTCACCGTCACAATATCAATTTCTAACACCTTAAAGACAAAATTGAGAGATTTTTTGATTCGGCCGGAGTAGAAAGGCCTTTACACAATATTGGTGAAACTAAATTTCGCAATAATTTGATTGGTCTTTTAATTTTCTGAATATGTGTTGAGGAATTAATTGGCTTTTGCCATTTGTGATTTACTTTTAAACCGCAATGATCTAAAACCTTTAACGAACATTATAATTAAGCTTCCAATATTCGTTAACATTATAATTAACATTATAATTAAGCGTCCAATATTTTCGTCCGTTACTTCGAATATTTTTAAGCGTTTGTGGTGATGGGGGTTCGATGACCGTAATCTCGTCCGTATATGAGTGGCGTGCTCGTTGTAATGGCGGCCAACGCACCTTCCACAATATAATTCAATAAAAAAACCGAAGCGTTTGTTTTACACTTACAAAAGTTTTATTTAGTTTAATTAATATTTAATAGAAAACGTTACAAAATTATTACGCTTAATCGGTTAGCGATTTCGTTTTAACTCGAAAACTGATTTTACTCGGATCAAAAATGATTTTATTTTAATTCTTAAGACGCTACTTTTCGCGGTCGTTTTTGGATATGTAATGGCTGCTCTCTTTCTTTTTGTCAAAAAAACAGAAAAGCGACAAGATTCTACCCTGACGGCCGATATCTGAACTGCAAACAGATTGTGATATTAGCGGACCCTTTGAACCGCGAAAACCGAAAGCGATTCTGTTTTACCAGCGGTTACTCTGTACTCTGAACGATCAGTCGTAACGAGAGGATAGTTTGAAGCTGCGCCCTGATCGTGATGTAGCAACCGGTTTCTTTTCTGAAGGCTTGTCCAGGTTGAATGTCACCCGTTTTTTTGTTATAACATGGTCATTCTTGTTGTTTGGCCCTGTTGGTACGTTTGATTCTGGAACAGAAGGATTGTCGGGATGTTTGTCTGCACTATCCGCACCAGTTGTCAGTTCGGTCTTTTCCACCCTGTCATGCTCGTAGCCCTCGATAAAACAAGGTTTCAACCGATCCAATTTCATTGGATCGGTTGAAACCTTGTTTTATCGAGGCCCTGACTCGACGCCCTTCACCAGGACTGTGAAATATTTCTCCGACCGGCGTAATACCGCGTTAGGGCCTTGGTACGGAGGCTGTAGTGCCCTGCGTAATGCATCCGTACGAGCTAGTACGTGTGAGCACGTCGTGAGATCCTTGAAGGCAAAGATTTTTGGTTTGCTGACGTGTCGTGATGGCGCTGTCGGCTGGATATTTCTGAAAAATTCTTGAATTTGTGAGACAACCTGATTTTGAGTTGTAAATGTTGATGGCTGTATCATATCTCTGGGCAGGCGTAATTTCTCGCCGTACACCAACTCAGCTGATGTAGCCTCGAAATCGTCCCGAAAAGGGGTCCTCAAACCTAACAGTACGAGTGTCAATGATCTGGTCCACTGCGGGTCGCTGACACACATTATAGCCGTTTTTAAACTGCGGTGTCACCGTTCAACCATCCCGTTGCATGCCGGGTTATAGGCCGTAGTGCGTTTGCGTTGAAACCCTACTAGGTTGGCCAGACTGGAGAATAGTTCTGATTCGAACTGAGTTCCACTGTCGGAGACGATAACCAATGGGGCTACAAACCGACTAATCCATGTTTTCAGTAGGGTATCCGCGACGGTTTCGGTCTTGATATCCGGCATCGGAGTGGCCTCTGGCTATTAGACAATAGCGTTGTCCTTCGGACTATTCCAACGGACCGACTATATTCCGAGAACCGTTGGCTAACGATGGGATAGTTACCACACGGACTTTTCACGTGTTTTGGAATTTTGCACTTTTGATAGTTTGCGCAATATTTTGCCCATTGCTGTACGTCTTTGTTTAACGCTGGCCACAAAAACTTACTCCTGATCAGTTTGGTTGAACTTCGTATCCCCGGATGCGATGCATTGTGAAATACTTCGAATACCTGACGTCGAAATGCTTCGGGAACGTATGGCCTTGGAGTACCAGTTGAAACATCGCCTTTTCTCGAGTTTTAGGCTGTTGTTTTTTTCGATCAGTGCTTTGAGATCGTCGTCTTGTTGTTCGTCCGCCATGCGCGAATAATCTATGCTGTTTGTAATCGCCAGTGCATCGACACGAGACAGAGCATCCGCTACTACATTATCCTTGCCGGAAACATGCTGTATGCTGGTCGTAAATTGTGCTATCAGATCGAGATGCCTGCGCTGTCGGGGTGATGCTTTCTCCAGGTTTTGATTCAGGGCGAACGTGAGGGGTTTGTGGTCGGTGTATAGGATAAATTCCCGGCCGTCGACGAAGTGTTTTAAGTGTTTAATGGCTGCGTAAGCTGCCAACAACTCCCTGTCGTACGTACTGTAATTTTTTTCCGTGTTTGTGAGCTTTCGTGAAAAAAAGCTTAAAGGTTGCCATCCCTTTGTTGTTTGCTGCGGTACTACCGCTCCGATCGCTTGATTTGATGCGTCGACCATGATCGCCAATTTGATTTCCGACGATGGGTGAACTAATTGAACGGCCTCTTCTAGGCGTCTTTTACAGTGCTCGAATGCTTGGTTTGAGTCGTCGCACCAAGTGATGTTGATGCTGTCGTTCTTCTTCTTGCCTTTGAGAAACTCGTACAATTTTGTTTGGTCCTGAGCCGCGCCGGGAAGGAAAATGCGATAATAGTTTAACATACCTAAGAATCGCTGGACGCCTTTAGTGGTTGTTGGCCGTCAGAAATTCGTTATTGCTTCTACCCGAGATTGGACCGGACGAATGCCCGCGGCTGCTATATCGAATCCCAGGAAACTTATCTGTTTTTCAGCGAATATGCATTTGCTCATGTTTATTACCAAGCTAGCGTCCTGTAAGCGTTGAAACACTATTTTTAAGTGTTCCATGTGCTAGTCTAGATTCTGTGATGCGACTAAAATGTCGTGAATGTACGTGAATGTAAATTTAGTGTCGCGGAAAATTGAGTGAATTAGCCGTTGGAATGTTTGAGCCGCGTTCCGCAATTCAAACGTCGTACGGGGAAACTCAAACAAACCAAACGGGGTACACATTGCTGTCTTCTCGATGTCATCCTCACTGATCGGGATCTGGTAATACGCCCGCACGAGGTCGATTTTTGAGAAATATTGGCAGCCGTCGAGTTGATGAATGAAGTCGGTGACAAATGGTATTGGATACCGATCGGGCTTCGTTTTTCGATTCAATTCGCGGTAGTCTCCGCATAGTCTCTATCCGCCGTCCTTTTTCCTTGTGATATGTAGGGGACTAGCCCAGTTTCTTTTTGACGGCCGGCACACACCTTGGCTTAACCATAGATCGATTTCTTGTTTGGCTATTTTCATTTTTTCAGTGTTGAGGCGTCGTACCTTTGCTGAACATGGTTGGCCTGTGGTTTCGATTTTGTGCTCGACGTTGTGCTTGATCCTGTCGAGCGACGGTGTCTCGCGTAAGACTGGTCCGAAATTCTGGAGCAGATTGCGAATTTGTGGGTTATTAGTGTCCAATTTGACTGTTGTCAGTTGATATGAGGGCAAAGCGATGAGGGTTCCGGATAATGACAGAGAAGTTAACGGGTCGATCAACCTCTTGCCCTTAACGTCGACTAGTAGGCCCAAATTTAAGACCAATTCCTTCGTGCCAGACGTGTCTATTGATGTAGAATTTGCGGCGAATAATTTTAGATTTGACTTTGTCGTTTTTTCTCGTGACGTTGGGGGTACGACGGACAGTTCGGCTCCCGTATCGATGAGAAATTGCTGTTTTGTTACCGTTTCGATTACAATTAGGCGACATGAATGGATGCTGTCACATGCCGCGAAGAGTGAAGAGCCTATTGGTTTTCCTCCCCGGGCGAAATCCGATCCTGTTCGAACTTGCACAGTTTGTTGCATTTTTTGGCGTTTGTGCCGAACTTAAAGTGATACCAGCAATTTGGGAAAGATCTGACGTGTGAATCCGATCGAGTTTTGCTGCGCGGACGCCGGACTTTTTCCAGTTCGCAATCCTCCATGCTCGACAGAATCTCCTGGATGCTTGAAGGTAACCGCTGCAGCCATAACGTTCGTAACATTGATTCGGTTATTTGATCCACCGACAATGCTTGCATCTCGTGCAACAAGTGTGATGGTTTTTTGCCTCCGAGCTAGAGACCGGACAGCAGGCGGTTTAATTTGCCCCGTGCTGATTCACATAGTCTGCTGATTATGGCCGCCTTCAGAGAAACGTATTTGTCTTTTTCGGGAGGGTTTAACACCGTGTCGCGGACGCATCTTATTGTTTATTGGTCAAGAGCTGCCACCAAGTGACCGTACTTGGTTTTGTCAACCGTCACTCCACTTAATTCGAACTGCGCTTCGAGTTGCTTGAACCATATCTCGGGATAGTCCCGATTGAACGTGGGATATTTTACCGACACCCTGTAAATATTTGTTGTATGCTGCTTGTCTACAGCGATTTTCCCTTCGTTTCCACTCATTATGAGCGGTTTTTGATATGACAAAAATTTATTTGTACATATATGTATACCGGTAAAGTAATCCGATAGCAAAACAAAACGACACAATCGCCCACGTGCGATTCGGAAAGAAAGAAAACTTGTTAACACTGCTGAAGTTCAGATAAAAGGCGCGCGGTAGTGAAACAAATTAATTGATTACTGAATGAGAGCTACCCGCCGAACGACCTTTTCGCGTTGTCAATTGACCACAATTAAAAAACTAACCTAACAAATCAGTTCGGAGTGTAACAAAAGTTATACTCCGAACTGATAAAAGTTATACTCCGTCGGAGTCACCAGATTGTGGTGATGGTGGTCGATGATCGCCGGTTCGGTGTCGTTGAAAAACAATGGACAAAGGCTTTAGCGCTAATACTACTTGGTCTGAGAACTACATTCCGAGACGATTTTCAACTACCCACGGATTTCATTCAACCAAGCAAAACTCATCAGTCTGATTTCGTCACACAGTTGCTTAATCAATTTAAAGACATTCGAAAGAGCAAATCTATTCCTGGTAATCACTGGCAATCGCCTCAATCTGATGTAAATGCTTGGTTGTAATTCTTTTAAAATCTCCAATTCCATCGAAATCGGAACACCTGACAAGCCTCTAATTACTACTACCTCGAGTTTCTCGAGAGTGCGTTCTGTATTCTGCTGCTAAAATATTTGGTTTGGTAACAAAAATACGCGGAATATATATAAACCCAATACCCAGTGCCGTTGAAATCAAAGAACACAACAAAATCTTCAACCATTCTGGTTAGTCTGGTGGATAGAGTCGCAGCTTATGTAGCTAATTGTCGAAACCAAACCGGAACCAGTACTGAAGAAGGAGCAATCGGGTAGAGTAATGGCTGCTACAGCACAACTAGGTTAACCAACAAACATCGGATCTATCCTCAACGCCTCACTGTTACAAACTCAACTGCTAAACTTTAAAGTTGATCAACAGATGCAACACACGCAATAGGAAAATGCGAAATTTGATCAGTTACATAATGAAGTTAAACAGCAGAGTTCGAAGAAATTCAAAAGAACAAGATCAAGATCAGCAAATGCAACAACAAAACCAGAAGCTGGAACAAATCGAAGCTAACACATCAGGAATTTCAGGAAGAGTGAAAGAGTTGGAAGCAGACGTTAAAAGACAAATACAAGAATTAGAGAAATCCATCAAGGCCGACGTGAGTGGAAGGATACAACAATTGGAGGGCCGGATTAAAGAGTTTGAAGCTCGCAAGGAAAACTCCCTCATACAACAATGATACTCATCCCTAACCAAGCAGAACAGTCACATCAAAAAAGCCGCCTACTGGAGACCATAAAGTGGTTTTGAAACCTCCATCATTTGATGGCGAAATTCCGATCGAGAACTTCAAGTTGCAATGTCAAGTTGCAGTGCAACATAACAGATGGGGTGCAGAAGAACAGCTTAATGCATTCATCTTGGCACTAAGAGGCAAGGCAGCTGAGTGCTACAGACCGTACCTACCGTAGAGATGAGCAGTAAAAGAATTTTGAAGGAATTAGAGTTGAGGTAAGGACAGAGCCATGTCCCGGAGAACGCCTTCAAGATGTGAATGCACTTATTAACGCCGTAAAAGGCGACCAACTGAAACTTCACTTGAGGGCGACAGCGAAGGGAAAAAGCATGAACGAAGTCTTAGGGTCGACATGAGAATACGAGGTAGCTAGAGCCAGCCTAATATCCAATTCCGCTAAACTGCGAAACCTCGATGTAGACGATATAGCGTCAAAAGAGGACATAGGCAGGTGGTTTAATTCGCCTCAAGATCGGAGCTTCATGATCGGTTATACGTCCTGACATGTGCCACAAGAGCGTATGGGAAAAAGTGGTTCGTTACAACCTAAGTACAGCTACTGGAGACGCTGCAGCAGTGAAAGGAGAATGTTTCCAATTAGTAACCGTCAGAGGGATACGGTTTGAACATCGATTCATTGTTACCGACATAACGGACCAATGCATCTTCGGACGTCACGGGGGAAAGAGCAGTGAGACCACCGATGTCCGAAAAAGTTATCTAACCTTGGGGGTAGCAGGCTAGGAGTAGTATCCAAACCAGGAAAACCTGTTGCATAACCCAGAGAAAATTGTTGGCGATGATGGATAGCGTCAAACATTTCCATAAGTACCAATATGGACAAGAATTTCTTCTACGAACGGACTATGCAGCACTTCAGGGTTAAATGGAGCGAGATGGATCGAAACACTATACGCGTACACGTTCAAAACAGAGCTTAGGCGAGGATTCTAAGTTAAGAAGAACAGAGTAGATACCGAAGATTCTATCCCTCCAATGATCAAATGGATGAAGAGAGATACCAGACCGCGACTGAAAATGCAACCGTGAAAAGTTATTGGGCTCAGTGGAAGTCGTTGAAAATCGAGAATGAGTTGATGGCAACAACACCAAACAACAGATCGTGCTACCTAAGAAAAGCCCTGCAGGAGATTCACAACAGCAAACCTGGAGCTCATTTGGGCATCAATAAAACGTTGGTCAAGATAAGACTCTGATTCTATTGGGTCAATCGCAGAAGAGATGTGGAGGATTGGTGCAGGAAGTGTGAGGTTTGCGCCACCATTCAATTCAGAAGTAACCTGCTGTCAATTCAGAAGTTACCTGCTATCAATTCACAATTTGTGTCGCAGGTAGGTAACAGAGTTAAAAACTTCAGATCCGGGCACATTACTTCGACAGCGCCAAATGACTGTAGGAATGTTACATACAAATGGGTACTTCAATAGTGACCGTAAATCATCGGATTTTAAAGGAATGAACGTAAAACACTATTGTTTGGAAGCAAGCTGAAGGGTAAATTGCAACTAAACGCATTGTACCTATCTATGCCCTAGTAGATAAAAGAAAGAAAGTGGTTTACAAATTGTTGTATACTGCTCGGATTTCAAGAAATCAGGTTCCGATAGAAGGAACCATATTTTTAAGCACTAGAAATGATTTCGAATATTCCAGCCACAAAACACCTGTTTTTAAGGATCCTCATCTTAGGATGTTGTTTCTCCAGACTTTGGCGAATATATATTTTTTGTTGGTGTTTGGTGAGTAAGCGCACAATACTTTTCCAATTTTAAACACTGCCAAGAGATGCTAGCATTTCTAAACTACAAAGCTCGGGTCCCTATCGATTCTCGCGTATTTACTCATGAATTTCATTGTGGTTTCCGTTTCGAAATAGATTGGCGATTCCGTCATAATAACGTGCAAAATAAGCAAAATCTTAAGGGTACATCAGAAAATGTTTCCCTGGAGGGCTATTTGTGAATTCGATTCGAACGTATTCGACAGTTCGACGTATAAAATTCGTATTTGACGTAAATAAGATATGAACGAATCTCATTCAATTCAAATAAGAAACCAATACTGCCGAAGAGTCGAATACGTTCGAATCGAATTTACAAATAGCCTCCCAGGCAAATTTACTGTGTATTGGCAAGAAACTAGAACTGTGCTTACTGCATATAGACAAGAATAAAAAAAACTTGATTGAATAGTTAGAACATCAAAAAATCCCAAAAAAAGCTTCATTCTCAAAATGAAGCCAATCTGGACAAAAGCCAACACAAATTCTCTGTGATATCAATTTTGAAAGTAGCGATTCAAAGTTGACGGCGATTGTAGATAAACTCATAGGCATCTAAAATCGGTTTCATGGAACACGAAAAGACCAATAAATAAAAGAAAAGTCAACATTTATTAAAATTAATTGCATAAAAATTTTCGATCAAATTCAATAATTCTTTAATCTGGTCGCTTTATAATTTTTATTGCGTTAGCAATAGCGTACATTCCGGCAAATTTTGTTTATTTTTTTTCGCTACTATAAAATTATAAATCTATAAAAATGTACCATAATAATAAATGTTTCCTAACTTCACATCAAATTTGTGAAATAAATTTTCCATATACTTGTCTCCGTCCAATACATAATTATTCAAAATATAAATGATATACCGATCTCGTTTGCACGAACAAATATCTACACGCGATAATACAACAAAAAGAGACAGAAAAATATGTAATAATTTGACGATTTTTTTTTTTTTTTTGATTTTTTATTACACTTGAAAATAATATGGCGGTAGTTACGTGTTGAAAATAAAATTCTTCAAGTTGGGTGGATTTTATTAATTTTTTTATTTAATTTAAATATATATCAACATAAAATCAATAAAAAATAAAAACGTGTAATATAAAAGTCGTTAAGTTGCAAAATAATTCTTTAAAAGTAATAACTGAGTGCATTTATAAAAATTAAATAAGATTAAAAAGTGAAAATTCTAAATAAAAAAAAAAATTTTTTTTGTTTATTTGTGTGTGTTCAAATAAGTGTAAATATATTGGATTTCATTCAACCAAATTGATTATTCGAGAAATTCCTAAGTTTGATTTTTTGTTTTATGAAATTCGGTTTAAATTAGAATTTTTATAAAATAAACATAAATATTCTGTTAAAATAATCTCGATTATAATTAATAATAATTGTAAATTTATCGAACAAAATAGATTAAAGATCAAGATTTATTTACCTACACTGCGAAAGTGAACTTTTCTTTTTTTGTGTATTAGTTTTTGTTGTTGTGTTAATTTTTTTTTTTTTTTTTTTTTTTTTTTAATTTTGTTGGTTTGGTGAAACGTCTCGGAAAATTTTCTGATAGTTACAAGAAAAATACAAATAAATAAGATAAAATAATAAAGTTTTTGCGTGTCGTGTACATATTTATCATAATTAAACAAAAAATACTACATAAACAACACAATGGAGGCAACAGCGAAACATGATTTCAATGCTACGGCTGAAGATGAACTCAGTTTTAGAAAAAATCAAATTTTAAAGGTAAGCCTTGTTGTTTGTCTTCTTAAATAATTTGTCTCGTCGCGGTATCAATTAAGAATTCAGTAATCATCGTATCACACACATTTCATTATTCTCTGTTTGAATTGTATTCGGGTTTATAGGTGAAACGAGAGTAAAATCGTTTCTTTGTATTACTTAAATACTTACTTATTTAAGATTTAATTTGATTTTCGGTGTTCTGTGAAAAGATGAACTTGTTTTGGAATTTCGCTTAAGGCTCTGTTTAATAATATCCGGCGACTATTTGGTTGTTGAGTCAAATTATCGATTTTCTAGTTTTGTATGTTTAGTTTGTTTGTATTGGTGATTGGTGTTACAGCAAGCACCGCACAGCATTTTTGATTTTACCGGCTTTTGTCCATATACACAAGTATTTATATGTATGAAAGACTACATAATTTTCTGGTTTGGTTATTTGCATTTAAAGTTTGACTGGACGTTACACTCAATAAGTAGATGGTTTTAAATTTAAAATAAATATGTCCTTGAATGAACTTATTATTTGGAGAACAATGAACTTTTAAAATTTACTTCCGTAATCCACACTACTACTTAGCAAACTATGTACCACGCAACATGCATTAAGACAAGGTCAACAGCCAAAACAAGTTTTAGTAACGGTATAATATGCAGCAGATAGTTGAGTATATACTTATTCCTTATTCTATTGGTGGTTTTCCAATTCAGCATTAAAGAGTATGACCGAAATATGAAGTCAGTGTACAACCTCTTATCTTGAAACATATAAAATTCAGTTAAATGACCCTCAAGTTTTGCATACAATTATATTAATTCCAAAAAACTTCGTATGACGAGATCCTGATTTAATCGGCTTCGGTTTTAATTTTACTCATTTTGGATTAAAGGGACAATCTCAAATAAGGAACAGACCAAACGCCAATTAGCTATAGTATTTTAGGTTCTTACTTACGATATTAAACAAGAAGCAGAAATTGATTGAATGATTGATTCAGAACGTACGACCAAGCATAAATTGGCTGGTACTCTTCACTAAGAAATACAAAATCCCGGTAGTTGTGCCTCCTACCTTGAATGGCACGAGACTTGCTTTTACTGATAAAGCTAGATATCTGGGCAGTATCTTAGACAGTAAGCTTAGTTGGAGGCCCAATATGTTGGAGAGAATAAACAAAGCTACTATAGCTTTGTACTCTTGTAGGAACGGTCATAGATGGGGTCTGAAGCCGGAGCTGGTACATTGGCTCTACACCGCTGTAGTGAGTCCTGTACTCATGTACGGGGTGGGTGTTTGGTGGCCAGCTCTGGACAAGGTAATTTATAAAAGTAGGATTGAGAGAGTGCAAAGAACGGCCTGTATGCTTGTTAGCGGGGCATTGAGGTCGACACCGAAAAGTGCCTTAGAGGTTATGTTGCACCTTCTTCCGGTCGACATTTTTGGCAAACAGATGGCGGCAAATACGGCTGTACGACTTGCAGCCGTCTCTCAGTGGAGGTGTCTTACTACAGGACACTACTATCGTTAAATCATTGAAGGATGAGCTGGCGAATCTTGACTACATTAAACCTACTCTACGCTTCGAGAAGCGATTTCGGACCTCCTTACCTTCAAGGTAATCCTAGAGGGATATACCGTTATCGGAAACCAAAGCATTGCAATTCTTCACAGATGGCTCCAAGCTAGACGGCGAAGTGGGAGCTGGAGTATTCTGTGACAAATTAAATGTAAACATTTCTATTCGTTTCCCTGATTACTGCAGCGTGTACCAAGCTGAAGTCGTAGCGATTGAGGAGGTCATGACATGATGAAGCATAATGTGGTATCCTCAGATGATATCGCAATCTATGTGGACAGTCAAGCGGCGATCCGGTCGTTAGAATCGGTGTCTTGGCGTCACGGGTGGCGTTGAGTTGTCACTCATCTCTAAATGAGATGGGTGAGCATTTCAATATCCAGGTAATCTGGGTCCCAGGTCACTCGGGCGTCATGGGGAAATGCAGGGCGGATGAACTTGCTAGGCATGGTACGACTCTCCAGCTGCAACCGGAAAGGGCAAGTCTGGGGGAGGCCTTTCACAGCGCTGAGACAAGCACTTGGGAAGCAGGCGCTATCCTCAGCGGGGGAAAGGTGGTCTAACACCCTCACCTGTAGAGTTGCAAGACAAGTTTGGCCAAAGCTGGACTTGGGGCGCACTAGGGCATTAATATCCCTACGCAGACGTGAATTAAGAACGGTCGACGGAATTCTCGCGGGACACTGCCTTTTTGGAGAACATGCAAGAAGGCTGGGTCTGGAAAGAAATTCTTCAAGTACCGTGTTCTTCGGGGGTTACCTGTATTATATTCCCGGTGAACGAAATGAGTCGACAGACACTTGACCAACGGTGGGAAATATTGAAAACTTATTTCGAAAGTGTAGATTATAAAGATGAGCATTTTTACGAAAAAATCATTTTTTCCGACGAAGCTCATTTTCACCTCGGCGGTTACGTGAACAAGCAAAATTGCCGTATTTAGGGCACAGAAAATCCGCACGTGGCAAGCAAGGAGCCGCACTAATAGTCAATGGCGGCGATCGTTATCGTGCCACGTTAACTGACTTTTTATTCCCTACGATTGAAGAGGAAAATTTGACCGATATTTGATTTCGACAGGACGGCGCCATTGCCTTATATTCGAAAATCGCATTATCATCCGAAATAGCGATGTCAACTGGCCGCCTAGGATCTGCGATTTGACTCTGTTGGACTATTATTTGTGGAGAGCCGTCAAGGACAAATCTTATGCTACTCATCCAGAGGCGATTGAGGCATTGAAAGAAGCAATCACTAGATTAATCCAGATTCCAACTGGTGAGCCTATGATTATGAAAAAATTCATTCCTCTGGCCATGGCGAAAGAACTGATTGTATCACAATTTACATTCTAAATATAGAATTTACTGTGTACAGGTCGTATTAGCGAATTATACTAATACAGCCAAATTCTCTTCTAAAGTTTTCTTCGTCCCATTCACACAGCTCTGTTCTCGTCCTCAACAACTTTAACTTATTAGTTTTTTATTACTTTAACTTATACAACGTTATCCTCATCCAGCTTCCTAGCCAAATTTACTGCAAAAATCGATTTTCCTTTGCCTAAAACCACAAGAAATGAATATTAATATACATATGTTTGAGCTACACCACAGTTGACAATTTACTTCGTTTGACAGTTGGGGAAAAAACACTAGATGTTTTAGGCAAAAAAAAAAATTACGCCTTTGCAGAAAATTCAACTTAAGAGCGTAATGTACTAAGGCAAATGTATGTTGTGCTGGTTCAATAAGCGTATGTGTGAATGTTTTCTTCTAAAGTATTTTATGTTCAATAGATAATGTATAAAACGCTTGTTTTTCCCTAAATTTTCTTTTAATATTTTGTTATTAGCTATCAATCTTGGATAAGTTGTGCAAGTTTGATGCGAATACACAACAACAATAGACGCAAATTTTTTTTGACAATAATAAAGTTAAATCCATAATCTCGTGCCTAGTTTTGTTCTTTTGTAAATACTTTACTTTTATATTATAGTGTTGTATTTTCTTAGTTTTTATTGAAAAAATTTGTAAGGATTAATTCACGATTTAAATAAAACAACTGTATTTTCAGCGTATAAACTTTTATTTGTATCTTTTAGTTATTCCAAATTAAAAAATGGCTTACAATGTTTATCCTTCATCACCTTCTTTTCAACTAACTTTTTATACGATCAAGAGAATATGTGCATGACGTAAAGGTGAATACATGACATTATACAACATCCCTCCCATCCAGTTTGAATTCATTGCACTTTTCTACTTTAACAATATTTTCAAAATTATTCAAATATTTTAAAACTAAATAAAATTATTCACAAAAGTTATTAAAATTTTAGGTACTTAAAATAACAATACAATAAAAAAAAACTGGTTCTTAACTAAAGTGAAAATTAACTTTAACTTTCAAATTTCATTCAATCATTTCCCTAACGTTAGTTAAAATTGTCACCTTCCGCAACCGACGAATAAAGTTTGAGTCTGTTATTGTGTACGACCATTTTTATTATTTTTTTTTTCTTGAAGAAATCAGAATTCTAGAGTTAGTAATTGATAAGACTTCAATCACCTTATGTGGTCCAGTCCAGATGGGATCAAGCTTTGACCGATGTTCGTTTTTTAAAAACACCAAGTCACCCACATGAAAACGCTGTTCATTAGCGTTTCGGTCGTACAGACTCTTTGATTTTTTCTTCTGAATGATCAAAATATTCCTGGCCAAGGTAAACGATGTCTGCAGTCTATTCCTAAGTTCATCCAAATAATCATCGAAATTATAGTGTATCTCGAGTTTGCCTTGAACCGAAGAAGGTATATTGGGCTTAACACCGTAGAGCAACTCAAATGGCATGAACTTTGTCGATGTATGTGGGGTTGAGTGATAACTGAACATAGCGAACGGAAGCCAGCTGCCCCAACTCACTCAAGGTCCGGTGCGACCTTTCGAGTGCTCCGTTGCTCTGGGGGTGGTACGCAGACGTTTGTATTTTATCAATCTTAAGAAGCTTGCATATCCGTTTTAATAATTCCGATGTAAAATTGGCACCTTGGTCGGTGAGAATTATTAACGGTGTTCCAAAAGAACAAATAAAATGCTCCACGAATGCCTTTGCTTTGGTTCGGATTTCCTGATTGGGTAATGCTATTGCCATTGAGTACTTTGAGAGATCGTCCTGAATGGTCAATATGTATTTATTATTTGATAGTGATGATTGGACTGGCCCGACTCTATCCATGAAAATCTTCTCAAAGGGTTTGCTGGAGGTAGTGGTTATGGTCATTGGAAGTTTATTTTGAGGACCGATTTTATTTACCTTACAAGAGCTACACTTTTTGATAAAATTTCGGATTCGAGTTAACATATTTGGAAAATAGTAAAATGCCTTCAAACGTTTATAAGTGCGTAGAATGCCTTGATGTGCTCCAAGAGGAGTATTGTGAAATTCACGCAGCACCCTTTCAATGTCATCATCAGAGTCCAAAGAAATGACTTAAGTAACAGAATTGGCACTGTACAGGCTAGGTAGAGATATTTCCTCTTCTGTATTTGGCATTTTAATTTCTTTTTGATACTGGGCTCTGAACCTTTTGTGAAAGCACAGCACCAATTGTATAATCACTAGCATCCACCGTTAACATGAATGTCTTGGTAAAGTCTGGAAACTGCAGAACAGGTGCAGTTATAAGGGCCTGTTTTAATTTATTGAAAGAGTTACTACAATTACTATTCCAATCAAAGCTTTTAGTTTTTCTTAGGCCATCAGTGAGGGGTTGTGATTTACTTGAAAAATTGTCAATAAATTTCCTGTAATATGATGCTAATCCTAAAAACGATTTCAATTGTTTTTGATTTGTTGGCGTGGGGAAATTCTGCCCAGCTTCGATTTTGGTTGGGTCTGGTCTTATGCCAATAGTAGTTATGATATGACCTAAATAGACTATTTCTTTTCTGAGAAATTTGCACTTTTTTGGTTGTAGCTTGAGATTAAACTTTCGGAGCAGTTCCAGAACACTAATTAATTTTTTGTTGTGGTCGTCAAGGTCATAAACATATACAACAATGTCGTCAAGATACACATGGTTCATCATTCTCTGAAAGGTTGATGGTGCTCTTTTCAGGCCAAAAGGCATACGATTAAACTCGTAATGAATTCCAGGGACTAGTGCTCTCGCGTATAATACCTTTGTTTAACATTTCAGAAACTTGTTGTGAAATTTCGAGTTGCATTGCTTCTGGTAAGCGATAGGGTTTCGTATGAATTGGTTGAGCATTTTCAATTAGAGGAATTTTGTGAGAAGTTGCTTTTGTCATAGAAAGGGCATCACCTCCTATAAAGAAAACGTCATCAAAATCCTTACAAATTTTAAAAATAGATTTCTTTTCCTCTTCATTTAATTCGTCAGTATCTAATTGTTCGCTCAAGATGTTTAAACGATTATCTATTCTATTGGACCAATTATTAAGTGGAGAAAAATTCGAATTTATTCGTCGAATTAACACATAATTTTATATTTGCTAACGAAACATTTGTTTCGTTTGTATTGATTATACATATTAACTGGCGCATATCCACCATATGATTTTACTATTGAGTTCGCAACGAATACGCCTGGCAAAACTTCACCAGACTGGCATAAATATTCATTATCTATTTCGACGTTTATTTTCATTAGCACAGTTTTTTCTGTTCGAGCTGGAATATTTTTATCATGAAAATGTGAACATAAGGGGATCGAAACTTCCAAATCGTCAAATTCGAGCTTGAATTTAGAAAAATTCAAATTGCACTTATTGAATGAAAGAAAATCGAATCCAATCATTCCATGGGCAAGCAAGGGGAAATTATCGGGAATAATATGAAAATCTTGTTCAATAGAAATAGTATCAGATAAGTGAATCTTTGCCTTGCACGAACCAAGGGTTTCTATAACATTTGTCGTAATTCCATGCAACCGATTTTTTTTATTAGGATAGCAAATAGTTTCACCTTTTAAATATTGTTTTTTAATAATACAAATATCCGAACCAGTATCGACTAGGTATATTGTTTTATTCGATAAGGAAACATTAGTCATGAATTCCACAAATTTATTTTGGGAGAAACAATTGAAATTCGAATTATTGAAATAAACGTCATGACTTATTTGCTGTTAAGGTATGCATACTGTTAGTCGGATTATTGAGTTGAATTGGGGTATGGTTTTTGCTATCCGAAGCCTGAGAATAAATTAAATTTATATCGGGGTCTGAACTTTCATCTGATAATTGAACAGTATTATTAGTACTTGAACAAGTATTTAGAGATCGTGCACCCGAACCGTCAAATTCTTGTAACACTTTTGTATTAGCGCTCATACCTGGTGCGCGTGAGCCATTATTAAATTGCCTCTTACGACAATCATTGTAACATGCCCCCTGTTTTTACAGTAATTACAGAATTTATTTATGTTTCTTGGATGAGAATTTTCAGTGAACCCATTATTAAATTGGTAATTTGGGTTATTAATTTGAGGATTAATGGATCGGGTGTTATTACAGGACGTTTGAAATTGTGGTCGCTTGTAACAATTTTTTGCTGTATGACCCGTTTTGCTACAGATAGTACAATTTGTGTGACCAGCCGGATTTTGATGGATTGAACTATACGGTTGAGAAACGGTACGTCTCTGCGAAATAACAATTTCCTCTTCCATAGCTGCATTTATAGCTTCCTTAAGACTTGATGCTTTGACTATCAGTTTAATGGGTTCGCGCAAACCTTCTTCAAATAATTCCAGTGCTGTCCCAGCATTAAGATTTCTAATAGCTTTAGCAGCTTCCGCACTATTCATTCGCGAAAGCACGCACATCCTCAGATTTTTCTTGCCTAACACTAACGAGTTCGTAAGTAAGAGACTCTATGGACTTTGATTCCCCAAATTGAGTATGATAATTGAGTTCAACTCTCTCTTCAAATCGTCGATTGTTTTAAACTCATTAAAAAACAACACATCATGAGCCTTGCCAGTCAACTTAACAGTCAATAGTTTAATAAATTTCGCAACCTCGATCACATTAATTGACTCCACAACTATTTTGCAGCATCCAATGAATCTTTCTAATTCACGAGCACTCTCACCGTCAAATTCAGGCACAATTATAAGCGCTAAATTAATATCCAATTTATCTGTCATGATTACTAGATTATGATTATCTGAATTTGCTTCCGTTGCAATAAAATTGGATTTGAATGAAATTTGAAAATTATTTGAATTTTAATTAAAATTTAGAGGTAAATCCAAATTATCGGAACTATCATTAATTCTAGAATTTAAATTTGATTCTGATACACTTTTAAATATTTTCCCTGATCTTAAACGATGCGTTATATTTGAAATTGATCAAAACTTAAACAATAACCCATATACTTATATTAAATACAAAGTAAATGTATACCTTTATTCCCGAATTTACTGGACTTGTCTGGAATTTCTGCTGAACTATTAGGTGATCTGCTTTTGGAAATAATATGCTCGTCACTCCACTGTTTGATATACTCTCGTACATAAATGTATACATACAATTCACATTCACATTTTACATTCTTTTCAACTAACTTTTTATACGATCAACATCGTTCTTCTCTATTTTTATTCATTCGGTTGTTTTACTTACAATGCTAGGAAGTAGAGGCGCGGTGAATGGAAAGGAGAATATGTGCATGACGTAAAGGTGAATATATGACATTATGCAACACATGACTTAAAGGAGAATACATGACATTATACAACAATAGAAATACTCTGTTTGTTGTTTAGTACTCACAATACAATCAACGATAGATGATTTTACAGCAACGCTGTACACTGTTCGTTTTGTGGTTCGGCTTTCTACAGAGAGAATCCTCGAAGGTTTCGGTTTGGGCTATTTCCGAATACGGCTCGAACGTATTCGATTCTACGAAGTATAAGATTCCTATATTTTAAATCCAGCCAAAGGTGACAAATTCCACTTTCATCACTTTCGACGTTCGATCGGCTTCACAACCTGAAGAGCTTAATAGAAAAAGCGTAATTAAACAAACGAAACAGGGTACAACTTTATTACTGAAAAAGATATACAAAGCCTATCGAACCAGAATCGAATCAGATTCGTTCGTTTCCTATTCAATTCAAACACGAATACTACTCATTCGAATTCGTCGAAACAAAATAAAATAAAATGAAAAATTAGCAAGTAGGTAGAAAACTGGTTTTACACGGTGATACGTCCTCATCGTGTAAAAAGAATCACGTCGAAGTATCATTTTTAGACAAAAATCAATAAAAACTCATTTATTAGCTTCTGAAAACAAGGCAAAATAACGGTAATATGTATTTTTATCTTTTTTATTTGCTTTCCAATTGTGTACGTGGTACGTACTACGTACCTTGTCTCGAATGTAGAGGGATTGAAAACAATAAAAACTAACAAAAGATCAAACAACGAACTACCTGCCCTGCCAACACATATAATAGAAAATAAATACTTTCATCCAATTTTTATATATGCAATAGGGATATTCTAATTTCTATATCGTACATATCTTCCCTGTATTGTATATAGACAAAACCTGCGAGAATTCTCTCCTTATTCTCTAGACACACAGCGGTTTAATAAATCCGAAGAACTCGATTAGCTAAAATCTAGGTTGACATTCTGCGGCTAAACTCGCAAAATTCACTAATTACTATTCAGAATTCTTACGGACAAAACCGAACCGTGAAATTTGGACAGTCAGTAAGTAGGGAATGGTTTGTCAACACGAAACTTGGTGTATTTCGATTGCTTGCCGGGTTGAACTTTTCAGTAGCAGCCTAAAACAGAGAAAACAATTATAAAACAAATAATAAAAAAAAGACATGTTTAGTCCTTTAGGATTTAATTGTCCCTATGACATACCCGAATATGCACATATTTATTAAGCTGTTTTCAAATTTATCTATTCGAGAAATGTACATTTTTAGATTGTTTGGAGAAATTACGGGATTTTTAGTGACATTTTTTTCAAGACGAATTAGTTTGTGCTAATAATAAGAGACTTCTAACTCAGCAAAATGTAAATTATGGTCAAAAATTTTAAAAACAGCGGCGATCCACCAAAGTTGGCTACATACGCTCTTAAACACCATACACCAAATTAAGTACCAAAAAAGGACTTTGCAACCAGAACAAAGAAATACTAAAAAACTGCTGAAAACTGTGGAACCTAAATAACACATTACCTGCTGTTCCTGCGCGAATGACCGCCGTTGATGGAATTCCCTTCGAGTGTTCTGCACTTTATATGATTTAAGGGAATCCCTTGAAGCAAGAAGATTTCAAAACATTCCCAAATCACCAAACACCGTGCGCAGTTTGGTTCTCGGTTACTATGGGGAAAAAAATACAAATTAAAATCCGAAATAAAATCAGTCCAATCAGTATGTCCTACTTTTGATGAATGGACATCGAAGCATAACCGACATTATATGAATATTAATGTACATTATTCTGAAAGTAAAACTAAATCTAAATTTTGGAGTTTGGGAGTTTGGAATGCCGGCAGAGAAATTATAGTATTTCTCAACCAAAATTGCAGGAGTTTGGTCTTTCTTTGGAAAAAGATGTCTTCTGCATAACTACCAGCAATATTTTGCTCATGGGATTCAACTGGCCGTAATATATATGCTCTACAAAAAAACTCAACATTCGGATCAAATTCTATGTGAATTAGTAGACGACAAATCGTGACGATGTTGACAGAAGAAGATACATTACAGAAGAAATAGCCTGAAATGATTTTGCTGTGTCACATGCTAACATTAAACCGATTGTCGATAAAATTCGCGGCGGCCAAGATAAAGCGTTGCTATTAGATACCAAGACCCGATAAAATAATTTAATTAATATGACTGAACAATTCGTTGAACTGTCGAAAGGACGCAAATCTCCTAACTTGCGATACAGCGCTAAAATTTACGTTAAATGAGCTGTAAAATCAAGACAATCCGTTAGTTCACGAGATAACAAATGTATTGAAAATTCGAATTAAATAAAAAAGAACTACAGCATCTGGAGTCAGGCAGTATCTTCATAATGGCAAACAATCAGTAGCTGAAGCTCACACAAATATATTTCTGGTCCCTATAGGTTCCTGCAAAAAGTTGATGAGGTAGAGAGTGAAATAGTTTCGAAACTTCTAACAATTGCTTCGATGTCTTTTACAATTTTCAATCAAACGACAAATTTTAACTGTTATTATTTTTTGGACTAAATTTAAGGAAATTATTTGCTGAAACCCGAATAATTCCACGCACGACATTTTCACATTTAGCATGATTGCGATACTTTCTGATAAATGAAGAATTGTATTCATCCAAATCACATTATTAACGCTTTCGCATTTGTTCAATGACCAATGATTTTATGTTAACAAATTTATGAATTGTTTCAGGTTCATCAAATATACGTTAGTATTACTTATATACACGTAATATACAACATTTTGTTAATTAATTAAAGTAGGTTGGGCAATGGTTACATGCCAGCGGTTTTCTAATTTTGAAAATAATATTTTTGTAGTATTTATCATTATGAATTAGACTTTAAATATTTAAAGCATTATTCCTATAAATCATCAAATAAATTATATGTATTCCCATGTTCACTTTCATTCTCCTTATTAATGGTTACCAGTTTAACAAAACGTTCAGATTAGGGTGGTTTAATGGTTTTATAAAACAAATAATACTTGACCTAGTCTTTATTATCATAAAATTACCTTGAAATGTATCTGATCTGGCATATAAAATTGTTTAATAAACAATTACAATTCTCATTTGCAACATTTCGCGTTGTATGCACATAAAAAAATTATTTTTCATATGATATTTACATTTGGACACGTTCCATCACTTTATTGGAATCCAACGCTATTAGTTTCGCGTCGCTGCTATTATTTACCTTATAAACATTTTCAAATTTTTTTTTATTTATAAACACATTCGAGAAAAAAATTTAATTCATTATTTATATACGAATACGACACTCATGTGCATACATTTATTATCGCTGGGAAATTGTATATCTTCGTTTCCAAGGTACTTACATACCATATTTATAATTCATTCATCAATATATAAATTCCATTTTCTTATCATTACCGCAAAATACATATTGAACATTTATGATCGTAAAGCATTTTTTATCCCCGTATTGCTAAATAATTTATCTATTTACTTACTTCTTAATTCCAATTTTTATGTAAAAAAATATAAACATAATTAAGTAGCTATGTAAAATAAAACTTAGAAAACAAAGCAACAACTACTTACATACTTACTTAATTATAAATTATAATCTATTATTCTCATATAATAATTAATTTTAACGAATTTTTTTTCATTCCAATGATATTTGCTGCGCTCTTGAACCTATTGAATGAATGTAGATTCGAATTTAATGATTTTGATCATTTTTTAAGAGTGTGTTAAGGTGATATTATTTTATTACAACTCACTAAACCTTCCTTAACTCAAATATTTATTTAGTTTAGCAAAATTTGATGTAAAAGAAAATTTCAACAAATCATAACCATATAATCTGCCAATAAAAAATATTTCGAGATTTTCCAGTGGAAACTCCTTGGGAATTATTTACTTCGACCTTTTGTTTAGCTTACGGTTGAATTAACTTTCGTTACTTAGCACAAGAAATAAAATATCTGTTTTATAAATGTATGACTGGGATTAGAATTACCCTGATAAATTAAAAATTTTCCTTCTCAAGAAAAATCAGCACTCAACCAAAAAATAATTAATCGACATTCATTTTTAATCAAAATAAATTACCCAGTTTCAGCTTTTTATATGTACATACATACATACATACCATATATAGTCAAAGCTTACCTAAATATACAAGCCGTCAGGTTAAAATTCGAACTTAATATAAGGGGGATAGAAAGACAAAAAAAATGAATTTTTCATACAAAAAATCATATGAAAAGTTATGTTTTTTTAGTATCGTTTTTCTTAAATGAAAAGTCTTACAAAAATGAATTTTGATTTCTACGTTATCAAGAGGAATGATTGGTAAATATACGATTTGAAGATCAATTAATTAAATCTTGTTTATAGATATTTAATTAATGTTTTACTAAACCCCTTTATTTACAAACACATCTTTACACCTCATGACGTCATACCTTTCGTTCATGTTTTTTTTTTATAATAAGCCATTAGTGACACCTACTTATAAACTCGACTAATTAAATAAGTTTAAAAAAAAAAAAATGGCCGTGTAGTTTTCGTGTTTGAAATAAGATGGCGGTAATAAAAAATTGAAATAAATTCACATTTCAGAAAAACAATTCAAAATAATGTTTTAGCAAGTATATTTTAGTAAATAAAAAGTTTAACGAGCATGCGGATCTATTCATCCGAACATTATTGATTTGAAGTCGAAAAATTCGGACGATGCGTTTGTTTTCAACATTCAAAAATTGCAATAATGATTTGAATGATTTATAAAAATAAACTGTAATTCTTACCAATTAAGAACTTTTCAAATTGAGGTCGTAATCCAACACTTTCACAAAAGGTTTTCAAGTTTTGATTGGCTCTGATAAATTGTTTATTCTTTATAAACTAAAAAATATTAATAAAATTGTTGTTTTTTTTCAAATAATTAATATTAATGCACATAAATTTTAAATAATTAATATTCGCACATAAAAACCACTCCGACATTTGATTGCTCTATTAAGTATAATAAGTCCGGGGAAAACAAAATAAAACGGATTATTAATTTTTATAACTCATTCGAAGAGAAGTAATAACCGAAATATGTATTTTTTGTGGTAAACTACAGATGTCACTAATTGCTCACTACACTTGACAGTGTACAAAATGGAAAAGCTAATTTTTTGACATATTCTCAACAAATGTCATACTTGTCATTGGAGAAAATTAGGAAGTTGAAATTTTTTTTTTTTTAATTATTTAAATTAATTAATTTATTTAATTAAACATCCGTACTAACTTTTTACTAAATTTAATACACGAAAAAGATGATTCCAAATTTAGGCGATTCAGTCCAAACGACCAACTCGTGCAAGCTGTTAAAGAAACTTATGTATGACTGTATTTTGGAGCGGAAAATTTTAAAAATGTTGATCCCCCATTACCGCATCCGTATTTGATTTTATTTATCAAGTATCACAATCACCAGATAAAGTAACAGAGGAAATATTATATGAAATTTTACAAAAGATCGAGAAAAAATCGATTGAATGGTTTCCCATTTAACAGAATTATTGCACTGTTAAAAATATTTTCAAAATTTAAAAAAACGTTGTGTCGACGAAACGTTGTGTATGAAACTTCATAATATCAAAAAAAAAATTTTTGTTTCTACAAAACAAGATCTTACGTCATTGATTTCGTTTTTATAAGTTTATACTGTATTTTTCCAAATTTTTCACATAGGCGACAAATAAAAAGTAAATTTGTACAATTTTATTTTAATTATATTAATCAAATTACTAAATTTAAGTTATTGGTTTTAAAATATGTTATACTCAAAGGTTTGATTTAAATATAAACCTAAAAATATTTTCTGTTACGAGTATTTTTCATTCATAAAATTTTAATCAAAAATGTTCAATTTTACATGGGTTCTTATGGGAAATCGTAAAATGTATCCCCCTTAAATTAAGCTTCTTTTAAAATTGGTCTGAACCTGACGGCTTGTATATTTAGGTAAGCTTTGATATAGTATACTTGGAGTATTAATCCGTCCCAGGACGGAATTTGTATATGTACAAATATTTTAATTTTTGTTTAGGAAAAGTCTTAATGGTAGGCACACTGACACGTCTGGGTGCTATTGCAAATCTTAATAAATTTCGTAATAGTATTTAACATCTACGAGCTGATTTCAAAAATAAAATTAGATAGTTAAATAGGTGAAAATAGGTTTTTTGAATGTTCATATAATGTAGCGTTAATATATCATGAGAAAATTGTCACATGTCATTAAGTAATGGTCCTTGCTGAAACCTTGACTTGGCTCGCAATTCGTGATCTTGAGCGATCAAATGACTGGCCTTGCGACTTGTTGATGGTGATCGCATAAGGCGGAATGACAGGAAGTTGTGACGGCCTCGCAGGATAAATGGAAGAGTATTTTCTGATGGTGCCAGATCAATTCCAGGGATTAGCCTTTACGAAATTCTGAGCTGGTTCTTTGATAATTAATTAGGTGTTATTACATAATCCTTTCTTCGGATTGAGGTTTCTCAGAAGCATGATAATTACACCTTTTTCAGAAGATGCACATGAGGTGGCTTACCAGATCGAGTTTGATCTTTGAGAAATCCAGTAGAGATAAAAAGAGTGTCGTGGTATCTTCAGTCATCTTCATTATGCGCGTTTCACAGGCTATCATGTTAATGATTAGATTTTTTGATTCATTTCAAGCGTTCGTACATTTGTTGGTGCAACGATCACTCTTTTTGATAAATTCTCAATGGAAATATACTGATTGTTGCCAAAAATGCTGCTTACTAAATCTTCAGTAGTGATCATTCCATTTGGAATTTGAATGACGCCTTCTTCAACAATTTCTGGTATTTGAGACCAACTTTCAGATCACACATCCAATAGCGGTTGATTGTGCTCAGCCTGTCCTTCGCTACGCATATTGATGGTAAAGGTCAATTTGGCTGCCAGCCGCGTTCACCATAAGGAAAGACGAGTCCATAAGTAATAGGGTCCATATTGGGACTCTCTATAGGGTCTTCTGGATTTCTCGAATAAACATGGATGTCTCGGTGGAAAGGAGGCTCGTCGCCTTCGTTTACAAATATCACAGCCACTTCATTTGATGTCGGAGCATTATATCGACATTAATTGGTAGCTTTGATTTTTATATCATTAATTGATAGCTTTAAGCTAGTACTTGTTTATACGAAAGAAACGGTCCAGACCGTCAATAATATCACCTCGTATGTCAATTATAATTCGCGGCGCATTGTTGACGTATTTCTGATACGCTCATCGAAGCGAACGAAACAGCAGTGTTATATGATCTAATTTGATTGTAAAAGTGTATGCGATGAGGATGATTCACATCTGAGAGTAGCTTCTCAGGGAACTCCGGATAATAAAGTTCGTTATCATCTACATCATAAGCTTACCTTTTCTGCAGCAGTCTGTGAATTTCTTATCAGTTGGAAGTTCAGCGCGAAAATGTTTTGCTCTAATGTGGGCCACAATAATGCTCTTCATCGAAATCTACTGCCTCGTCTCGAATAGCTTGACTTTGACGTGCTTAAGCCAAATGATGAGAAGCTAAATATGCCCTGCGAAGAACTGTCAATTCCTCTTCTGTCATCGCCTTTACACGCCGTTGAAGAAGCATGCGCAGTAAGACGAACGACTTCCTGTTCCACGGTTTCTTGTCGAATACGCAGATGATGAGATTCTGCATTCTTTTTACGAATATTTGCTAAAATCTCTAGACTTTGCTTTGCCAACCATCTCGCCTTTCTTTCGTTAGCCTTTCGTCGCCTTTTCGCAAAAGGATCTTTGTTTTGGCCCATTGATTTATTCTTGGTTTCGAAAAATCTTAGTTCAAATAAATAGTTTACCACGAATAATTTATGTACAATACATGAAAACTGATATTTTAAAAATTTGATTATGAGAAATTAAACAGCTGATTACTTACTGTATTTCCTGATTATATTATATAATTATTATTATATAATCCACTCACTATATTTCATCAGAAATCTTTAAGCACGTAAATAATTCAAACAAATTATGTCTAGTTGCCGTTTTTATTCGTGTTGGTGGCTTTGGTTTACATTTTTGTGTCGATAGAAAAAACAATTTACAAAAAAAAACATTTAATGTTTAGTGCTGCCATCTTTATGATAACCCCTTATGATGCACAACCCTGGCAAGCCATCGATATTTATTATGAAAAGGATT
Organism: Tipula vernalis; assembly: GCA_958295665.1. Lineage (NCBI taxonomy): Eukaryota > Metazoa > Arthropoda > Insecta > Diptera > Tipulidae > Tipula > Tipula vernalis. The sequence continues at coordinate 348,076,710 of OY282559.1, forward strand.
TGAATGACCTTAAATTTGGCTTTATTTCACGATTTTAGCTGTATCCACATTATAAAAAACTTCTATTTAGAAGGTCCGTTTTTTCGATGAGCATTGTTGTTTCATTATTTACAGAAGGCCGAAATAGTTCTTGACTTAACCTTAGCCGATGCTGTGTTAGTAAAGGCATTGCCCCATGCACAAACGGCAAACCGGCATTTCAAAACTTCAAATCCAATTTTTGGCAAAATGGTTTGATTTTCAATATTAAAATTATTAAGAAATTGTTCGAATCTATAAGTTCCGTCCTATTTGTAGAAAATTTTATTAAAATTGATTTAATTTCATTCAAAAAACCCCAATTTTATGTTTCGACGGACGGATTTGTCCTTGACGGCCGGCAAAACATAAAATTGGGATTTTTTGAATGAAATTAAATTGATTTTAATAAAATTTTCTTAGAATAAGGTGAAACTTATAGATTTGAACTATTTGTTAATAGTTTTCTTATTGGAAAGTGAAGCAACTTACCCAAAAATTGGGTTTGACGGTTTTAAATGCCGGTTTTCCGTTTTGCATGTGGCAATGCCTTTAGTCCGGTTCGAGATACTATTTCGTTGTATGAGGTAGTAGGCCCTGAAGTGATTTTCCTCAACTCTTGCTAAGAACCTATCAACACCACCTTATTTTGATTGCTACATTGTATAAAATGGTGGTATCCAACACGGCTGAAAATTAGAAGCATTCACAAAAAAAAAAATCATCAAAAAATGTAGAGAACTGCACTCTTAATCAAAATAAATACATTTATTTATTTATTTGCTGATATTTCGACCGTTTGGTCATAATCATAGGAGTTAAAATTTTAATCACATATCCTCCCCGACAAAACAAAGAGAATTTAAGTATTTCTTGAAGAAAAAAAAATAGTATTGCGTTTTGGTTTATGATATAGTCTAGTTGGTACACTATGGTATGCTCTTTATTTCACGTGACAAAAGATCTATATTTGATTGGTTAGTTTTCTAAATAACGCAACTGGAATATAAAATTGTTTAAAACAATGCGACAAAACAAAGAGAATCTCAGTTGTCTTTGAATTTTGGTTACGGTAAGTTGTGTTTTTTTTATTCTTTTTTAAATATATTTACTTCTATAGTTAGTCATTGCAATATGCAATTTCCAGAAAAAAAAGAAAACGTTTTCTACGATTCCCAGGGGAACATATTTGCCCAAAGTTGAAGTGGACAAAATAAACGAACTTCAGCGGGAAAATTGGTCAGCAAAGCACTAGGCAGGGGATTGTCAACCATTTATCGATATCTCAAGCAACAAGATAAAGAAAATTATGAGAAACCGAAAGTTGGTAGAAATAGTGCTATCACTCCAAAGGTTAAACGGCTCATATTAAGATCTGCTTCTATTTCTACGAAGTCTGCTGCAACGATAAAGCGTGATTTGAACTTAAATGTATCAGTAAGGAGCGTTCAAAGGGTTCTAAGTTCAGCTGAGCATATAAAAAGGAAAAAAATCAAAAGAACACCGGCTTTGAAACACCATCATAAATTAGCACGACTTGAGTGGGCACAAAAGCATATGTCTTGGACAGATAAATGGGACAAGGTCATTTTCTCTGACGAGTTAAAATTTAATTTAGATGGCCCCGACGGCTTCAACTTTTATTATCACGATCTAAGAAAGGAGCCCTTATATTTGTCAAAGCGGCAAATGGGAGGTGGATCCGTAATAGTTTGGGGCGCCATTTCAAAGTCAGACACTTTCATTTTTTAGCAAGATAACGCTGCAATTCACACTGCACACATGGTAAAATCACTGTTTAAAAAGAAAAATGTAGAGTTGATGGAGTGGCCAGCAATTTCACCTGATATGAATATAATTGAAGACATATGGGGATACCTTTCACAAAAAGAACATGTAGAAAGCAAACAGTATGAAAGCGTAAAAGAGCTTAAGGGCGCTATTACAAGAGAATGGAAAAAAAATCCGCGATTGTTCATCAATAAATTATATGATTCTCTGCCGCGAAGAATATTTGCTCTTATTAAAGCCCAAGGCGGCCGAACTAAATATTAATTTTAAAAAATTGCCATGTTTGAATTCATAAAAAATATTTTCTCTTTGTTTTGTCACATGAAATAATAAATATTTAAATAAATTGATTTTTTTTTACAAAATTTGATTGATACATATATATTTTGTTGGCTGTAACTTATATGAAATATAATTAGTTTAATTTAGCAGAAATATAAATTTTAAAAAAATCACTTTAACAAAAGTTATAACGATAATATCATTTTTCTCTTTGTTTTGTCGGGGGGAGGATATGTATTTATATTATTCTTACTTACAAACGTTTTTTAAAGGAATTTTTTTACCTTTAATTTCGTTTAAAGAAATTCTTTATAACGAAATTAAAGGTAAAAAAATTCCTTTAAAAAACGTTTGTAAGTAAGAATAATATAAATACATACATATGTGATTAAAATTTTAACTCCTAATATCATCAATATCATATCTCCTCAAATATCAGGAAATAAATAAAAAAATTTTAAAAAACTAAATTATATTATTTTAGTTTTAATTTTAATTAAAATTTGTCTATAAAAAGCTGACCTCAATTTAAAAATTAAAAATTAAGAGAGACAAATAACTTCAGAACAAATATTTGTTCGAATATAATTAGGTTTATAAAGTGAATAAATTGGTGTAAAGTATTTTGTGTCGATGTATTTTTTCACGTAGATGAATGGCGAAAGGTGTTTTTAGCCCTTTTAGGGAATCGGAGTACGTTTTCACAAATAACTCGGTTATTTTCGGTTTGGGAAAAAATGTTGAACAACTTAGTTGTTCTACCGGAAATTTCCTAGCTAAATTCAAGGAAAAACATAGTTCAGCTGAATTAAACAAAAATTATGCTAATTAAATTAGTCGTTCGAAAGAATTCGATGAATTCCGATGTCAGCCGAATGGGGAAGGGCCCGAATGGGGAAGGGGCCGAAAAAAAACATATTTATTTACATCATCAACGGGATAAAAATCCTTTTTTGATTACAATTTTATAATTTAGTTTTTATTAATTTTTTAAAAGAACATTTAGAAATATTAAAATCAAACACATCAAAACTACAATTAAATTGTCGACAAATCGCCGGAACCGGAGCATTATGTGCGTAATTAGATTTAAATGTCGACAAATATATAAAATTCCTAATCCGAGTAGGTTTACAGGGCACATGAATATCAATCTTTGCAAGTAGTTTAGGGAAGTCAATCGAACTGTTAAGCAGATCAGCGATGAATGTTGAAGCAGCACATCTACGACTTACAAGCAATGAATCCAAATCAGCAATTCTACAGCGGTCACCGTAGGATGGCAAATTTTTTTTATTCAGCCACATTGGAAGGTTCGGATCAAATGGCCAATTCAATTTATGAAGATGTTAAAAAATAAATTGCTTCTGTATTCGTTCAATTCTATCGATATAAATATTGTAAGCAGGATCCCAAATAATCGACGCGTATTCCAAATTAAACCGAGTTTTAATTGATTGTGGATTACGAATATCTTTTGTGATACGACGAATAAAGCCAAGTAGAGAATTAGACTTAGCTACTATTAAATTAATATGGTCTCGGAAATTCAATTGATGGTCCAGGACAACACCCAAATCTTTAAATGTCGTAACTCGTTCTAGCTGGTGATTACCAATAAGATATTGATGAAGAATAACTGCTTTTTTCCTGGAGAAGCTCATAATCTTGCACTTTTCCAAATTTAACTTCAACTTATTCATAACTGACCATTTATACAGCAAATCAAGATCACTCTGCATTTCATTACATTGTTGCGGGCTACATACACTTCTTGATATTTTCAAGTCATCTGCATATAATTCACAGTCGCAGTACTGAAACAAAGAAGCAATTTCATTGATGAAGACATTAAATAATACAGGTAGGTCCTAGGTGGGAGCCCTGAGGCACTCCAGAATGAACTTCAATCATCTTAGATGTAAACCCGTTAATTTGAACTACCTGCTTCCGATCACGCAGATACGATCCAATCCAATCCAAAAACAATTTACTCACTCCAAATCTGTCCAGTTTGGCAAGAAGTAACTCAAACTGAGGTGAGTCAAATGCTTTCGCAAAATCAGTGAAAACCACATCAATCTGACATTTAGAGTCAAAGGCACTGAATACTTTAGATGTTAAACTTAAAAGATTTGTAGTGGTAGAACGATGCCTGACGAATCCATGTTGTTGAAGTGATAATAAAGGTTTAACATTAAAATACAAATAATCAGAAATAATAAGCTCAAATAATTTTGGAATTGATGATAATATAGATATGCCACGATAATTTTTAATGTTGCTCCGTTTTCCGGATTTAAAAATGGGAATTATAATTGACTTTTTCCATACCAACGGAAATACACCACTCTTCAGAGACGCATTAAATATCAGAGATAGTGGTAATGATAGCGAGCTGTTAAGATCTTTAAGTATTTTTGCAGGTATGTTATCAAAACCACATCCCGATTTCATCTTGGATATACCAAGGCTGACATCTTTTACTGAAATATAAGGTATTCCAATTAAATTTTGATGATGCGAACTACGAGGTCCTAATGAAATATCAATAGCATTATCATTGTATTTTTGATAGACTGATTGGAAAAATTCTGCAAATAATTCACATATGTCCTCAGCATTACAGGCAGTTACATCATTTAACGACATCATTTGTGGATAACCAGAACATTTTCTTTTGACATCAACAAAAAACTCAAAATAGTTTTGTGTTTGAAATTAAATTATTTTCCAGCCGTGAAATATAGTTCCTATAGGCTCGGCGTTGTTCCTTATCAAATTCCCGGCGTAGTTGTAGAAAAGTATTTAGACAATCCAAGTTATCACCAAATTCTTTGGCAAATGTGTGTGCCTTATTCTTCTTGTTTCTTAAATTGACCAAATTGTTGTCAAACCATGGAGGATGGTTATTCTTACGTTCATAGCATTTAGGTACATGTTTGTCGAAAGCATCAAATAAAACCAAATAAAATGAGTCGACTAGAGCCATTAACATCACTCCATTTAGAATTGAAAGTTACTTCCCAATCCACCAATTCAAAAAACTCCGGCATACCGGCAATATCAGCCTTATTAAAATTGTAATTTAACCTTGGTTGTGCATTGTTGATGAATTTACAAAACAGTTCCTGGCAGTCAAAGTTAATTTCCAATTCACTGTGGTGAAATCTATCCCGAACAAAAAGTTCCAACGACTTAGTAACCAACCGTTGTTTTAAACTGCAAAGTTGTTCTACTGAAACTTTCCTAACTACTTATCAATTTTCAATTATTATTATTTTTTATTTACTTGGTATGAATATAAACTTACAATTAAATATAATAAATCATATTTAAATTATAAAAGGAATATTAGAAAAAATAATTAAACTTTTTATTTTTAAAATAGGCTGTTCAGTGAAAAAGCACAGTTAATTTCAAAATTCATTTTCAATCTTATTTGTGTATGATTAAACCTAATTACCTAATATACGTTTTTATTGAATATTATTAGTCGTGTGACCTTCTTTTCCAACAATTTCCCGGCATCGGCACGCCCATAGAGCCTACCAGCTTCTTGCATTTTGAATTCCATCATTTTTGTTTATTTTGATATTTTGCATTACTTACGGGTAATTTGACTTAATTCCATAAATTGTCCATCTAATTGAGATCATATGACTGATCTGCCCGTTGTATTTTACTTCATTAAACCCGTCGTTTGCTCTCAGTGAGGTATGTTTGGTCGTTATGTTGCTGAAAATACCAACCTTTTGAACACTTCATTTGTCGGAACTGCAAAGAAACATTCTTCTATTACCTCTAATAAATTAAGGAAATCCCTAAATCTTAATTATTCAGAAGGCGTCATTCGGAAGCAGCTGCTCGAATTAAATGAAAGGCCCGAGACGTTCCTTGTTTATCCAAACAAAATTTTGAAGCCAAAAAGTGGAAAAAAATTGCTATGAACTAACAAAACAACAGTCAATCTGTTTGGTTCTGAAGGCCGACATTATTAATTAATAGAAAATTTCGCCCTAATATTTGAAAAAAAAACGATTAAGCATGGTGGTAGTTCATTGTGGTATAACGTGATTTTTTTCTGGTACGGAAAAGGGTAATTTATTGCTTGGAAAATGGAATGATGTTCATTGTGGTTCACTGTTTACATTCATATTATTAACTAAGAGTAACTCATAAGATGATAAACCACCAGGCTGATGTTTTTAGCAAGATAACGACCCAAAGAATACTTCGAGGTAAACAAAATATTAGTTTAATGATTATAAAGTGTTCACTTGATTTGAATCCGATCGAAAATTGTTGGATTTTTACTTATAGACGTTATGTCCATTTTTCTTTTGTAAATATTTTTTCTTCAGAGCTATGATAATAGTATCGAAAAGGTACCGAAACGTCGCATGTGCAATTAAAAATATGCTTTAAATCAAGAGATTCTTTTATTTTCAATTTTTGTATTCGATTCGAACATATTCGAGTCCTCCTCGAAATACTGGATTCTTATTTAATTGAATTAAATTCGTCCGTTTCTTATTTAAATGAAATAGGAATCTTATACTTCGAACAGTCGAATACGTTGGTATCGAATTCACAAATAGCCTAAACACCTCCCCCCCCCCCTTTCTCCTCTACATTGGTGGTGACTCTGACTCTTGATGAAGTTTTGTTCTCATTTTTGTCTTTATTTGTCCGACACGGGAAATGTCCACCATTTTATAAGACTAAACAAAAATTTTCCACCCTTCTTTTTGAAGTGTCGTATATTTGAATTTTGGCAGTGTGGCCCTAATGCGATGGAATTTTGATAAAAAAAATCTTTCCTTTCAAATCTAAAACTGAAGAAAACCCGCTCTAAGAATTAGTTTAGCACGATCCATAAAATTTCGGCCTGTGAGCCTTAATTTTAAATCGTTGTAACTTTTTTCGCCAATGTCCGAAAATCAATCTGTTGATTTTAATTTTACGACTAGCAACTAATTTCAAAAATTAGCTTTCACAATAACTTTCAATTGAATTGCAGAATGTTTGTTGAAAAAAAGGAATACTTAAGGCTAATTTATGTGCAAAAATCAATTTACCATCATAAATAAAAAATTATCGACGCTGGTGGTAGTGATTTTCTAAATCGATCTTTTTTATTAGGTTGTCGTCACAAGTTATCGTCGCCAAATGGATTTTTAAATTAAAATGGATTCATCTCATATTTTGTTTGGTTCCACAAATTTTGGGTCCGATTTAATGCAAATCTTCTAAATTTCTAAAAGTGTTCAGGAAAAAATCAGGATTTTTTTTAACTTTGTAGGGAATTAATTTTACATTTTCTTGCGTTACTAAACACATAACCGACATAGATTTTGCCAAAAAAAGCCATACTAACAAATAGATGGTCCAGAGAGCCAAACTGGATGTTTGAGAAAGTACAAAAAGCAAAATATACTCAGTGACAAAAAATCACCATAAAATGGCCAAAAAACAAAATTATATGATTGGGCAGAAAAGCGTGTGTTTCGTTTTGGTTGATGGAACATATGCTTTACAAAAGAAAGAAAAGTCGAAAGAAATTGTTAAAAACCTAAGGAATAGCAAAGTCTAGATATTCATGATCAAAACTAGTAAGTATGGCCTTTTATTCTAATGGTTATTCGGAAGTCTACAAATGTTCCTCACTCTAGCATAAATAAATCGTTGGAATATATTTGAGAAATTTCATGTTTTCAAAATTTAGAGATAACGCAATTTTTTTTTTCAATTTTAGGAATAAAATGATGGGGGAGAGGGAGGGGGAAAACGAAATGAACGTTAAACACGGTTTCATCTCAATAAAATTGTATGGAGAGTTATGTTGAATCGATTAAACAATTGTTCCTGCATTTAAGGCCTATAATAATTTGTTGTAATAAAAAGAGACTAATCTTACGTTAAACATCACGTCACAACTCACAAGTAAAGTTGATTCTTCTTAAAGTTACGAATAAAAGAAGATTTAAAGAGGGAATGCTTAAAAATGAAACTGCGCCAAACCATAAAATTTAAGATTGTTTCTTCATCGTTTTTTATTTTGCGTTAATTTTAGTTCTTTCCATTTTTTTTTTTATTTTTTCCAACAAACAGATAAAAGGATACATTGAACCGGTTTAGTATCCAAATCAATAGTTTATCTTAAAATGTATGACGTCATTAGTATAAAAAACCAGATAGTCTTTTAACAAGAAGGAATAAAAATTAAACGAAATGAATGTAATAATAATAAAAAAGAATAAACACAAACAGAAATAAGATAAAAAAAGATGTGCGAATAAATAAGAAATTGGTTTTTATTCTACGAATACATATAGACATTTTCCCAACTTCTTTTGTATTATTCTCTAAAGAATTTTATTTGTACTTAAATATATATTTTACTTTTTCGTTAAATTACATCTTTAAATAAAAAGGAAAAACTCAGAATTATAATCTTGAAAAGCATTTAAAAAAACACCAAAATATTACATTTTCTCAATTTCATTTGAAAGGTTGGATTTTTTATTTAACATACTTTTTAGGTATGTACAATGTACATACATAGAGAATTTTCTTGATAAAGTTTTTTAATTCATATTTTGACAAGCAGTCACATATATTTATTTATAAAACACACACATATGAAAATAATGTTTATATTTATATAGTCACACATGTTTACAAGGAAAAATATGTAAATTGTTTGCTCCAAGTGTTGTTTAGGTGAACTTTGATGTACCAAGGGGACGTGAATTAATGTATAGCAAATATTTTAATATGTACAAGAGTCTTGTGAACTAAGATCAATATTTTGTTTTCGAATGTAGCGTCAATTGGCAAGCACCAGTTTAGATCACTTCTGTGAATAATAAATCACTTTAGGTTAATTCTTTGCATATTTCCCCGCCTCACATATTTGTTTTCATTGGAAACACTATTGGGACATTTTTAAAAGTTTTTAAAATTTTCTGTTTACAATACCCTTACCTGTTACGCCGTTAAGCGATAGCCATCGTGCGCATTTCAATTTCTTACTATGGCATAATTACACAACTTAAATAAAATCGGCCTGAAGAGTAGCTGTCAAAAATTATCATAGGAATTGACTATGATAATTTTGATGTGTACGGTTTTTCAAATAAACGTCAGCAATTTGTACTAAAAAATATTTATCTATATTCGTGAAATAATGAACCACTTAAACAAATTTTCTAAATTCGTTTTAAATCGTTGCTTATGAAGATGCACTAAACATCCGATAAATTATGTTATTGTTTATTATAGTGAAATGTTTCAGGACAAAGTTGGGATCGGTACGTAATTCTGTTTTAAAAAATTCTGTTTTTTCGAAATTTTTGTTTCTCGAAAAATTCTGTTTTGAAAAATTCCGTTTTGCAAAATTCTGTTTTATAAAATTCTGTTTTACAAAATTCTGTATTTTTAAACATATTAGTGGTCACTAACTTATTCATCAATTATGTGCTCAGATAAAATATTAACTGTTCCGTGCTGAGTCCATTGTTATAGAATATTTTGTATAATGGTGGGCTTAGGTTTCGCATAAGTGAGAAAGCAAAAGCTGGGGGCGTTGCGGTTAAGTTGGTTGCCAAATTTAAGGCCGAAGCAGAAAATATTTGTAACGAGGTCATAGACTTTATCCAACAGTGGTTATCTAAGATATGACTGATATTAGCCGAACATTAGACGGAGGTAGTATTAATCTCAAGCAGGAGAAGGTCGGAAACCATTGCCATCCAAGTGGATAATTCTAGGATCAGGTTTAAGAGAAAGGTGGATGCAGCATACCGACTGTGTGCGCTAAGATTGATCCGTATATTTCGCTCGGTACCAGATGATGCGGCATATATAGTAGCGGGAATGTGACAAATTGATATATTGGCAAAGAAGCGATACAAGTTACTCCTTAACGGATCCCAAACAATGGCTAGGGCGAATCGTAATCTGAATGGCAACAACGTTAGAACGAACGAGATAAGGGATGAGGGACATTTCACCTCATACCAATGATAGATACGAGGGCGAATCAAAATGTCTTGCAATATCATATGAAAAAAAAGAGTGAGTGAGACAGCAATATTTTTATTTTTCGACGTAATCTCCTTTAAGGTTTATACATTTGTTACATCGATCAATTAACTTGTCTAAGCCCTCTAAAAAAAAGTTTTCTTTTGTTCCATAAAATATTCATTTACAACAGACTGTATTTCAGAATCACTGGAAAATTTCCGGCCCCTTAATTTTTTTTTTTAAATTGTAAAACAGAAAGTAGTCACTGGGTGCCAAGTCTGGACTGTATGGTGGATGCGGAATTTCTACGAAGCCGCAGTCCTTTAATGCAGCTTGAGCAACTTTAGCCTTGTGCACTGGTGCATTGTCGTGAAGAAGTAAGGTTTTTTTTCTAACTTTCTTTGGCCGTTTTTCCCGGATCGCTTTTTTCAATTTTCGCAAAACCTTTGCGTAATAGATGCCTGTGATTGTGGTTTTCGGTGGCATATAATCAATCATCAATATCCCTTCAGCATCCCAAAAAATTGTTGCCAAAACCTTACCAGCAGACGGTTGAGTTTTGAATTTCTTTGGTGGTGGTTCACCACGTTTAATCCATTTCATCGATTCTTGTTTGGATTCCGGATCCCAATGATGAATCCATGTTTCATCGCCTGTTATTATGTTATCCAAGAAGCTTTCTGGATCTTCTTCATACATTTCTAAAATCGCCTTTGAAGTTTGAACACGAATTTTCTTTTGTTGTGCAGTCAACAAACGGGGAACCCATCGCGCACTTACTTTTGACATGTGAAGGTGGTCATGTAATATGGTATAAGTGGTACCATATGAAAGGGAAAGTCTCCACGCTAACCGCGAAACAGAAATACATCGGTCCTGTAATACAATTGATTCTGCCAAAAGTATGTTTTCATGGCTAATAGCATCTGCGGGACGACCCGGGCGGTTGTCGTCTTCTAATGACTCCCGATAACTTTTGAACAATTTTACCCACTTTGTTACTGTGGAATGTGATGGTGCAAATTCGCCGTAAACTTTTGATATGTAATTGAATATATAAATTGCATTGCGTCCATCTTTACAGAAAAATTTAATAACGGCACGATATTCAATTTCTTTCATTTTGAATTTTTTTCAAAACACGGGCTGGGCTACTAAATTGAAGAAAACAAACGAACTGTAAAATTTACATCGAATTTTGTTTCTATAAGTTTCACCGCGACAAAATTTTTCTTAAAAAAATATATAGTTGTCTCATTCACTCTTTTTTTTCATATGATATTGCAAGACATTTTCATTCACCGTCGTATGTGCTTGGTTAACCCGCCAACAAGGTGAAGTTGATTTCTATCTGAAATTTGATCCGGCTGCTGATCGGGCATGGATATTTCCGTACACACCTGTATTAGTTCGGACACGACGATATATCCGAGTGCCCGGGCTGTAAGGGAGAGAATCAGAAGACGTGTTTTTCTTTTGCCTGACTCCGGAGAGCATCAACTTACGTATGGTGGGTTCAAATGATTACTGGTCGTCAATTTGCAGCTTCGCAGCAGAAACTTTGGTTGAGTTACAGTGGTTCATAACATAAACATAATAAAGAAGGTCCAATCAAACCCCACCTTTCAAGGAAATATCAAACCGGTAAAAATCCGGCACTATTAATTACACGGGCAGACTGTGTATTTCTAAGATTTTCACCCATCTACAGGTAAAAGACACACACACACACATACACACACACACACACACACACACACACACACACACACACACACACACACACACACACACACACACACACACACAAATAAACCTTCATACACCCTCTTACACACACACAAACTTACAGGCACACATAGCCACACACCTATAAATACATGCACACACTCACACATAAACATATACATATACACATATACAGATATACTCGTACAGTTACACCAAAACCAACAAAAATGTTTATACAAGCCAAACCAAAACCAACAAAAATGTTTATACAAGCCAAACAGTACAAACACGTAAGATATAAAAAAGTACGTTAAGGCGTAGTATTAGTGATGCGTATAAAATAAATCAGAAAGTATATATACACAAAACTAACACAAATGTCTTTAATTCTACGAACAAATCTGTTCAAATACCGATGTATAAAAACCAATACATAAATAAATTTAGTGTACATTTTTTTTGATAGGATCTGTGTAAGGAGCGAACGAGACGGCTTGTATAAACATTTTTGTTGGTTTTGGTTACACTCATACGCAATGCGTATGTCACATGTGTCTGTCACACGTGTCGTCATGCGTGTTTCACAAAATTTTGTTTTACATAATTCTGCAAGAAATTAATTCTGCAATTAATTTTTTTGCCGCAAAAAAATTAATTGCAGAATTAATTTTTTGCAGAATTATGTGCAACAGAATTTTGTGAAACAAATATGTAAACCAGAATTTTGTAAAACAGAATTTTGTAAAACAGAATTTTGTAAAACAGAATTTTGTAAAACTGAATTATATAAAACAGAATTTCGTACCCAACCCGACAAAGTTGTCTGGTGTCCCTCCCGAGGAGGGACATTTAAATTATATTATTTTTAATGAGCTTGAAATTATATTCAAGGTCAAGTTAATTGTTTGAATACAAACATCTTTTAAATGGCATCTTATTTTATGGCACACAGCAAGAAACTTTTGCTTTAAACATTATTTTACCAGCCCATTATTTTGCCAAAAGAGTATGAGAAAAATAAAATTGAGGAAAACTGTTAACTGTGTGTAAATTGAGTTAAAATACTAAATGTTAATTCCCTCGCTGTAGAACTTCTGAAGTTCCTTGCCAAAAAACAGAGCCAAGTGTTTTTTTCAAGTCTCTATTGAAAGCAACTTTATTCCGTTAAGCGAGTTCTGCAGACATGAAATCATTTTTGAATATACGAGGATAGTCCCAGAAGTACCCGACCTGACAAAGAAAACACAAACAATTTGGGAAAAAATATCTTTATTTTCCAAAATAGTCTCCTTTTATTTAGCTCGACACATTTTTCCCAGCGATTTTCAATAGCTTCGACATCCTGTTTACATTTAGTGAGAACCGTTGAGCTCCTAAAATAGCCATCAAACGCAGACTCCACTTCTTCATTATTAGCAAATCTTTTATCACCAACCAATTTTTTCAAGTTTGGAAAGAGAAAATAATCCGAGAGGGCTAAATCTGGCGAATAGGGTGCGTGAGGAAGCAATTCGAACTTTAACTCTTTGATTTTGGCTATCGCGATAACGGATGTGTGTACTGGTGCATTGTCTTGATTAACCAGCACTTTCTTTTTGCTTAATAATAACCGTTGATTGTCTTCCCTTTTTGAAAATAATCAATAAAATGTATCCCACGCGGATCCCAGAAAACTGACGCGATAACCTTGCCAGCAGATGAAACTGTCTTCACGTTCTTTGGAGCCGATTCTTTCCTTTCAATTATTGTTATCACTGTTCTTTTGTCTCAAGTGTGATGTAATGGACCCATGTTTCATCCATGGTTATGAATCGACGCAAAAACTCAGCTTTATTGCTGAATACTCGATTGAAACATCCTCCTGACGCTGTTTTTGTTCCATAATGAGCAAACATGGTATCCATCTTGCACACAGCTTTCTCATGTCCAAATTTTCAGTCAATATGCGACGCACCGCACTTTTTAAAATGCCTACTCTGTATCAGGGTTGGCTCCCCACTGGATAACCCAAAAAAACCCACCCGGGTGGGTTTTTTTGGGGGTAATAATACTTCTTAAAAAACGTATGTTTTTTGTTTAATTTTTATTTTTTTTTTTCTATTAAACAAATTCAATTACATATTTTTAACTTATGATTTTATAAAATTCATTCTTTAGAACATAAAGAGGATAGGTGTTTCAAAAATTAATTTATTAAATTGTATATGTACTTAATAATAAGGTAACTATAATAAATGTATAAGGAACAAATACATATCACAGATATGAAAAATTAAAAACAAAATTGATCAGTACAATATAAATAATTCAATAAATAATAAAAAAAATAAATAAATTCAAATTAATAACTTTGCAATTTACCAATCTTATCGTTCAGATCTTTGCCGATAAATTTTGACTAGTAGTGATGTGCAAAATCGATCTTTTTCGTTCTGTTTTGTTTATTTTCTCATATGTTTTTCAACAAAAAAGATCGATTTAGCCCATCACTATTGACTAGAGATAATGCCTTTTCGAAACCAAGTCGGTTTCTCAGTTTATTCCAAATCAAATTGAGAAAATTCTTTCAATTGAAGCCGAGCTTGATTAGTGACACAAAAAAATTGCAAACATTTTCAGGCAACTTTGAAGATTTTTCGTTTTTTACGTGTAATATTTTCCACCATTTTTTTTTCGCTTAATTTTTCGAGCACCTCCGGTTTGAACATAGATTCTGGGAAGTATTCTCCATCGTTAATTTTAAATGCCAAACAGTGTGCCAAAAAGGTAGGGTGTTTTTGGCTTATCCAGTCTTCTGCTGCGCTCTCTGCTTCTTCACTAAGCAGTTTGCCCATATATTTTGGATGCATCATGTTTGCTAAATAGTGAGCCGGAGTGAGTACACTTTTCATTCGTTTTTCAATTAAAGGCCTTTTTGTTAATAAGATCTCGTTATTCAGCAAATTATACCAGATTTCGACAGCTGTGGCAATTGAAGTGGAATCACCTGGCAGACCATCTAATGCTATTTTTATTTGAGATAACATTTGTTGAAGATTTAAAGCCTCGTTGTACAGTTGTACATTATTTAAAATTTTGTGGATATCGTTATGAAATTCATTTAAATGCTCTGATCTTATTTGTGAATAGAGGTGAAAATAAGCAATAAATGTTGTTAAGCAATCATCATAAGAATTCCACCTTACATCATTTGGTAGTTCAGGCATAACTCCATGTTTTTCTTTTACCCATCCATGTAGCCGGTGGTGATTTCTAAAGTATTTCTGTACACTTATTATTTGTTTGGTAACTTCTACTGGAATTATATCTTTGTATAGAAGATTGATCATGTGTGCTGAGCACCCATAAGAAAAAATCCCATGGCGTTCCTCTAAAATATCCTTAATTTTTTTCATCTTGTTTTCGTTATCCGTGCAACAGGCGAATATTTCTTTATTGTATTTAGTTTTTATGAAGTCAATTGATTTTTCTGACACAGCAACACAATATTCAGCAGTTTTTTTCGGACCCGGTGTCCCCGGCACTTATTAAAAAACTATTACAATCGGTATGGACTGAACACGCGATAAGTGGATCATTTGAAGTGTTCGTCCATCCATCTAAAATGAGTGTCAAACTGGAATCTTTCAATTCAGTTATTAAATGATCGGTTATTAATTCATCAATTTCAAGAAGGTGTTTATCAGCTAGTTGTTTTCTGCTAGGGGCAGAATATCCAGGTCGTAGAGATTCTATCATTTCTTTAAAATATTTGTTATCAGCCACGTTAAAAGCAATGTTATTCGCGAAAAAAAATGTTGCCACGATTTTGTCCAATTTTTGATTTAAAGTAGTTTTAACTGAAAATTCTATCATAGATGATTGAGTACAATGTTTGGTTTTTTGTTTCTTCTGCTGATGACTACTAGTGGCACTAAGAGACGTATTTCCAATTGAAATGTCAGTATCAGTATCCGTATCACTATCGCATGTTGTAACTTTTTTGTTACAATTTAATAAATGTGCTCTTATGCGCTCTACTTTGTTGCTAATTTCACGATCAAAGTGCTTTACTTTTGTAGAATTTTCGATATGGACTACGTTATTCCACTCAGCAGCATTTTTACGTCCACTTCCTCGAGGCATTCTATATTTCTATGGGGAATATTTCAAAATTCAATTCTGTATTTTACTAATAAATATTTATTTGTTTTAATTAGATGTACATACTTACATTTTACTTAGTTTTAAAATATACGATTTAATAAACTCACAACATTCCTCACTAAAATTCACTTTAATAATGATTGGAGTATTTTCCTTTTCAAGACACGATTAAACATGATTTCTATAAAATTGAACTAACACTAGAAAACGGAAGGAGCATATATATATAAATGAAACACAAATAGTTGTTCCTCTACCATAGCTTATAAGCCAGAAACAAGAAGATGATGTAAATTTTAACTACATACTGTGTGAACAGGCACAAAGTAAAACATGATCGAGAAGCAAATATTGTTTCGATATTCATAATATTCCTGATTCCTGTGCAATCGTGTTTTATCGTGCAAAATCAAACTGAAAATTTTTATAATTTGATTAATAAACTTGTTTCTGATTACATATTGGTTTCTTCTTGCATAGCCATCTTAATATATCTTAGCCGTAAAGTAGAAATACAAGCTTTCTACAAGAGAGGTGAACATTTTTCTGTTTCCCATAAGAACCAATGTAAAATTGGTAGTTTTGATTTATAAGTTTAATAATGAAAATTCAATTTAATGTAATAAAATTTTTGTTAATTTGCATGTTTAATATGTTTCATAGATTTGGTTTTAAAATCATAGAAGAAAATTTCTCTAGATTTTAAAATAAATTGAAAAAAGAAACATTTCCATTTTCAACAACTACATACAAACTATTAAATCCTAATATAAAAAAATGTAAACAAATAGAATCAATCAGTCTTTTCAATATAAAACCAACATACAATTGGGTAACCAAACAAATTTATATTTGTAATTGAATTCTAGCACTTAAATAAAAAACCCAAAAAAACTCACCTAAAAAACCCGGAAAAAAGCCACTGGGTCGGGTTTTTTTTTTAAAAAACCCCGGATTTTTTCCAACCCTGCTCGCTATGTAGTCGACGGCCATCCAATACCATTTTGTGGATTTTCTTCACAAATTGAATAATCCCATTTTCGTAGTTCAATTTCAAAAATTATAGAACATAAAATTTCTATTATGACACATTATCAGAGTTTGTTTGTTTCTATCACTTTTTCTGGGGCTCAAGGCACCCCCAACTCTTTCGCAGTTCGCTTTTTTCGCCCTACCTTACGCAGTAGCCAAATCGAGGACGTACGGCTATATACCCGTTTTTGTTTAACCCGCCAGCAAATTGCATTGCTCCTTGCCAGCCTGTAGTGCTGACATGAAAGGTGGGTCGGTCCAAGGATTTCACACTCTCAACAGAGGGGGTCATAGATGTGTTGATCTTCATCACCGATCATAATCAGATGATGAAAAATCCCTTTTGCATCCCGCCCCTATAGGGATTCGAACCCGGTACCTCCCGATCCAACCGGCGCAACTTTAACCACTGTGCTGTTTGGTCGGTATTATCATTATCTGAATTTTGCGATCCTAAACCCATCTACAGGGAGAATACGAAGAGACTTTTCCCCCAACTCAATAATTAGTTCGGTTTCTTCTCAAAAACAAACATTTTTCTATGTTCCTTTATTTTCGAGATATGGAGGTTTGAAATATTTAGGTGGGTCAGTTTGAATGTATACTCTGGTGGCATTATAATTAAGCCACAATTAGTAGAAGGTGTATTTTGACCTTTAAAATTCAAAGTAACGTTTTTATTTCAGTTTTTTTTATTTATTTTAAATAATTCACAGGTACGAGTATATAGATAAATGAAGTTACAATTCATAGGTTTTACAGTGGTGGTTTAGCCTAGCATTTTAATTGCCACTTAATTATGAAAATAAATAATTTAGAAAAAATTCAATATTTATATGGTTGGTAAACCCTTTTACTTCTGATTTTGTCTCAGTTTCTTTTAGTGATACTTCTCATTTAACAATTCCCCATAGAATTTCGTTTTTTTTACCATTCTAAATACGCTGTTCATACTTTTAGATTACCTATACATAATTGGGCTCGTTGTGGAAAGACTTTATAATTATCTAAATTCTGATTGAGTATTTCGATATATTTAAGAACATCCATAACCCCATCGATTTTGATAAAAGGGTAATTCGTCGAGAAGTAAAGCATCTTCAAACCATTACTGATGCTCTGCTCTGATTCATTGTTTTTTTTTTTTGACATACCGATGGTTAAGCGTCTGGTTTGGGTGATTTTCTTTTTGGTTTTTTGCTCTATGCTTTAATTATAATGCTACCATTGTATTTTATTTGCTGAAAAATAAAAAAATTCAAGCAAGACAGACGGCTGTTCTTAACTTTATGTACGAGTATGCTCTAAAAGCTGTGATTTATAAATTAAGTAGATTCAATTTGGTAAATCATCGAGGTGGAATAATCCTATCAAGTTAAATGGATGGGTGTTAATTTTAATTTTGTATAACTTTTTTTAGCAATATAAAAAATTATTTCTGAAAACATAAAATTATTTATATAAATAATTTGATGTTTTGGTAATTATAAAAATTATAAATTTTTAATTTAAAAGAAAACCACTGATAAGCATATTAAAAAAGCATAAAGTAAATATCTTCCTCGATATTCCAATTACCTACTGGGTTTGGGTAAAAACATGAAATATACATAAAAATAAATGTTTAGATAAATCTACCCATTTTTCTAACCTTTTTTTTATCAATGTTCATTTCTATTTCCATTAAAATATGAAATAAATTTCTGTGAGGGTGTCAAAGTTTAGATTTTTTTTATCGGTTGAGATAATTGAAATTGAAAATATATAAATTATTTCTGTCGAAGAAATGTATAAAAATCAATATCCAAATTTGTTTAAATGTACATATTGAATGTTTTATTGGAGAAAATTTAATTTAACTAAATCTTCGCGCTGGCAATAAAGATCCTCGGGCGTAAACGTTTGTTGCCTTGTCATCAAGGTTCAATTTGAAATACGTGTACCTTGTTTGTTCCTGTGTGGTTTGAGAGAGTGAAATTATATAACCGTAATATTTAATAATCTATCTAAACAAAATATGATTCATTTATAAGATTTACATTTATAAGGTAAATAACATAAATTCGAAGAAATAATTTACACGTTTTTGATTACTTAAGAATGTACCTACTCGTATGTACATAATTATGTACTCGCTTGTGTATATAAGATACAAATGAACAGATTTATGCGAATGTGATAAATCGTTTCAGTTGATTTGGTTTGAGTAATCACCCTGCAATAGAATATACTTACGTAGGCACACATATGTACAGTTTTTTATTCTGTTTATCTAAATTTACTTCCAAGATAACGTAAAATTTTGGTTTCTTTATTTTATTTTTTTTTATGGTATAACTGACTGGATTTTTTTGAATTAGTTATTGAAACATCTGAGAGTGAATACATTAAATAGATTAACAATAGCTTAAATGTTCTACAGTTTGTTTTTGTTACTAACCCATTGATACCAGATTAGTTGATGACGCGTCTGATGAGTTTAATTAATACATTTTTTGATGAAGAGTTGAATGACCCCCCCAGTTTTTGATCTGTCTTGTCGATACATATTTCAAGTTTGAAAATTATTGCGGCCATTTTTAATAAGTGAATAAAGTGTATCAACTGACTTAATCTACGTTAACTTTATAGTTGATTTGAATTCTTATAAAAAATTTTTAACAGCCATTTAAATTTTTCGACCGGATTTCTTGATCACATACCAAGTTATTTAATTTAATTGTTATATTAAGCAAAATTTTGACACCATGCCAAATAATTAGCTTTGAAGTTAAATTAAATCGATAATTAAATGCACCTCAAGAAATTCTGTCATCACGTTAAATTCTAAGAGATTATTGTGTATCTAAGATTATTGTAAAAAATTAATCAATTCCCGGGTTTTATCGTTAATAAATGATCCTTGAAATCTAAAGTTACATCCGTACTGAACTGTTATGAACTTCGAGTAATCTCAAGTTCACATTTTTAGTAATATTAAAAGTGCTAAAGCTTAAAATTCAAGGAACTAAAATATCTATTGAAAAAGTCTAATTTAGATAAGATCCAATAATAGTGTAAGAAACTCGATTCTAATTTTCAAAAGGAAACAATTTAAAATTCGCTATTTTGAAATTTATCCATTTAACTATGTATTATGGAAATTAAACCAGAGCGAACAAAATTGAATCGATTTCTCAAATTTCAAATTATAGTGTTGATAAAAATGTTAGAAAAAAACTATCAATTCTGTTTAGTAGATCTTCTGTTTAAGATTTCATTAATCTTAACGATGAAACATAATTTTTACTAGGTACAATTTTGCAGGAGTTTTGAGTGAAAAGTGTAAAAACGACAGGCAGAATCAGAAATAGAACCTCTGAGCTAAAATGTTGCAGTACGTCAGATTTTGCGCTTTGGATGTATATAAAATGGTTCAGAAAATACAGCTCAAAAAATCAATTAAACAATTAAATTTTAGCAAATCGCCACAAAACCAAGATTTTGATTAATGTGATCCCATTAAAACGAAAGTATTTATATCTGACATATCCGTTGATCGATTATTTCTTTATAGAAATTCAATGATTTTAAAAAATTGCAGAATTAAACCGTCAGATAAGCATATTACGTGAGAGAATACGAAACGGTAATTCCGAATACTTAGAAGCCCGATGTTTAGGTTAATCTGTGGTACATGTAACGACATATACGATATGTGGAATGTGTTAAACACAAGAAACATAAAGCAGTACAAACTATAACGCACACTACCAGTAGGTAGAGTGAGATTTTGTACTAAGTAAATGAAAATTTCGCATGCTGTCAAAATTTCTCGTTATGGAATTGTGCGTTGAAATAATTTTAGTAAGTAGTGCCGTGGAATTCAAAAACTGTTTTACAAGATTTGTCACTCCCTAGGGGGTCGTTAAAAATGAAAATCACCCTAATTATAAAATAAAACAAGCATAAATTCTCAAAATCATAAAAATGGCAGCTATGCTATATAGTATATACTATGTCTTGAGGACGCTAAAATTAATTTTAGTACTAAAAGTTAATTTATGAACATTGAAAAATGACCTAATTTGATAATTAATTGTAATAATATTGCTAAGTTCGACTGAACATTTAGGCATATTTATTATGATTTTTCTAAAACCATTTGTTCTAAATTCGTAGATCGTAGTAAAATTCATAAATGTGATCGTAAATAGGATAATTAATTTGAGTATTAAAAACTTTCAAATTTTGATCATAATTTATTGTATGCTCCAATTACTTATAGTGCCAAGAGAAAAGACTTTCGCAAAAAATTACTTCTATATTTTGTAAATGGTACAAATACTAAGTTTAACTTATTTCATTAGTAATTGACGGTGGTTTTCTTAAAATAAATTTGTAATTTCTTTATCCTTTTTCACGAATAAGATTAGGAAGAATTTTCATGTAGATGGTCCTTGGATGTGGCTAAGAAAGGGCTTTGAAAGTAAACTACGAAAGAAAGAATTGGGATTTAGTAAGGGCCTTATTCCCAAAATGTAACTTTGCTCTGTAACCGTAATACCCGACTATATACGTAAATTATGCCCGTAAATTTACAGTGACAAATTTGTTGACGTAAAGCTTAATATCTTGATTTTGAGAGCCTACAAGTCGATGATTTGGTAATTTATCGACATGATTTTTTCAGCTATATGCTTCTTCCGATAAATCCATCCAAAACAGAGCTGGTACTCTTCACCAAGAAATATAAAATTCCGGTAGTCGCCCCTCCTACCTTAAATGGCTCGCCACTGGCCTTTACTGATAAGGCAAGATTTCTGGGCATAATCTTGGACAGTAGGCTAAATTGGATGCCCAATATGTTAGAGAGGGTAAAGAAGTCTACCATGGCTCTGTACTCGTGTAGGAATGCCGTCGGAAGGAGATGGGGTCTAAAACCAGAGCTGGTACACTGGCTTTTCACCGCTGTAGTCAGACCGATTCTGATGTACGGGGTGAGTGTGTGGTGGCCAGCACTAGACAAGAAAACTTATAAGAATAGGATAGAGAAGGTGCAGAGAACGGCCTGCTTGCTTATAAGCGGGGCACTGAGGACAACCCCTACACGTGCTCTGGAGGCTATGTTCTACCTTCTTCCTGTCGACATCTTTGGTAAGCAGAGAGCGGCAACTACGGCTGCACGACTCTCTGCCGTGGATGAGTGGAAATGTCTTCAGACGGGCCACTCGACGATTGGCAGGTCGCTAAAGGCAGATGTGGTGAATAGTGACTACACAATACCGGTTGTTTGCTTTGAAATGGGTTTCCGGACTCTTCTCCTCTCAAGGGAATCCTGGGGAATAGGTCAATAGCAGAAACTGGTTGTATTCAATTTTACACTGACGGCTCCAAGCTAGACGGCAAAGTCGGAGCAGGAGTCTTTTGTGACAAATTAAATGTGAATTTATCCGTTCGTCTTCCTGATCACTGCAGTGTGTACCCGGCGGAGATGGTAGCGATTGAGGAAGCGGTGACTTGGTTGAGGCATAATGTCATATCCACAAGGGATATAACAATATATATGGACAGTCAGGCGGCAACCAAGTCGCTGGAATCAGTTTCCCTGACATCCGTGGTGGCATTGAGGTGCCGCTCATCTCTTAACGAGATGAGTGAGCAGTTCAATATCCAGATAGTCTGGGTCCCCGGTCACTCGGATGTACGGGGGAACTGTAGAGCGGACGAACTGGCAAGGCAAGGTACAACTCTCCAATTGAAACCGGAAAGGGCAAATCTAGGGAGGCCCATAGCGGCGATTTTTAGGGCGCTTGGTAATGAGGCGATAGCCTCTGCACAGAAGAGGTGGACTAACACCATAACATGGAATGTAGCGCGGCAAGTCTGGCCGAAACTGGACTTGGAGCGCTCCAAGACGCTACTATCCCTACGCAGACCTGACTTAGGTATAGTCGTAGGGGTACACACAGGACACTGCCTCATTGGGGAGCATGCGAGGAGGCTTGGGTCAATGACAAATGACTTCTGTAGAAGTTGCATGGATGAGGATGAGGAAGAGACTCTGAGCCACTTCCTCTGCTCATGCCCGGCGCTAGTCTACAGGAGGCACAAATATCTGGGCAAGTATAGTTTGGACGGCCTTATGGATCTCATGAACTGCAATGTGCGAGATATCTTACGCTACGTAAATAGCTCAAATTGGTTCCAATGAAGGTGGAAGAGGAGTAGGATCCCTCGGTATCACAACGGATCGTCAACGGTCTAAGTGTGCGTTTTGGCAGCCGCTCTAACCTAACGTAACCTAACCTTCTTCCGATAACATCTGTCTATATGCAATTTATTCATTATGATCCGACTTGTAGTTTTCGAGAGTTTAAGTTTAACATAAAAAAAATTCTATATCATCTAATAATGTTTTTCAAGTAAACCCCTAAATGCTGACGACCAATTTTCATATGTCTTGTAATATCGAGATTTGACTCGTTGCTTTGTTTTAATTGCGCCTATTATGATTGACGTATTGCGTTTTCGTTTTTTCATTTGATATTAACAATATGAAAAACGAAAAGCCAACAAAGGGTCGTGTCGTAGGGGTGGGGTGTTATGGTTTGTTCAATTTTGACATTCGTTTTTTTTTTTGGCTACTATTTTTCTTGCAGCGACGAATTCACTGTTCATTTATTTATAGTGGCGAAACTTTACCGTTAATAAAGTTTTTCGTACACTGTAACTTTTTTCTGTAAGCAATTTCTGTAAAGTTATAACTATAGAATTTTCACATTTTGTGAATAGGGCGCCATAAAGTAACTATAGTCTTACCTCGTAAATAACGCCTAGGGGTTTTATTCGACAGTCAAAAATTAGCAGATTTCCAAAGTTCTTGAAATATTTCTATTACATCGCTTATCCAAATATAACGCGAAGGCGTACTATTAGAAATCCGTCATTGTTACATAGAAATGAAACGTGCTTTTACTGTCTCAAAGCAAAAAAAAAAACTAATTCGAATGTCATTTAAATTAACGAAAATTTGATCGTCGTCGATAAAATTCTTGTAACATAATTTAAAATGAACATTTTGTGTCTTTGAAAACTACTTCATAGATTAATAGATTGTATAAACTTTATTAACCCTTCCGCGTGGAGTGCCGTACACGTGTACGTCATGCGTAAAATCATCTCTACTGCGGAGTGCCGTACACGTGTACGTCAAAATACGAACAATAAGACACCGTGAATTATTTTAGATTCTATTTGTAGAAAGTACATTTAAAAGTTTTCATTTAATTTCCTCCTCCCGCAACTCACATAGTAATTGAAACTTTTAACTCCCACGCGGAAGGGTTAATAGATTTATAAATTTTATGCATTAAGCCCTCTCGCAATTCGTAGAATATAATGAACATGAAAATGTCTAAAGCACGCTATGATAAAAAACACGACAGTTTCACAAAGAAATTAAATTATAAATTGAATTACAGGAAACTGACAAATTACAAAGATACTGGGAACACAATGAGCTCAAGGAAAGTACTCATTTTTTTTCAGGGTTATACACTTTGTATAACTCTTGGTGTTAAAGTAAAGAGGGTATTGATATTTCTACTGTTTTTAGGTAGATATATTATGAATAATTGACCTCTTGATTTTGTTTCCGATTAACCAATCGAAAATCTTGTTAATGCCATTTTCACTAATATATTTGTGAATAAAAAGCCGAAAAAAATCATTTGATAAACAGATATACTTCTCTTAAACATCTTAATTTTGTGTGGGCATTAAACATACACAAATGAGGGTTTTCCTCGAGTTTTTGATTTAGTGAATATAATTCGCTAAATCAGTACGTTCGTACTTGACACTATTTGTGTTAAGTGGGAATTGTATTTTTGTAGATAAGTCGTAGCTACCTGATAAGTAGACCAACTTTTTCAGTACGAAATCAAAATACCAATACAATGAGCTCAATTCACTAATATATTAGTGTTCCATAGTGTCTGGTGAATTGAAGTAAACCACATCTTTGTAGTGGATTTTAGATCAGCACAACGGTCTTTAAGCTAACAATTACTCCAGCTCAAAAGGTTTGGTTCTTTTAAGTCTGCGTACTAAATTCCTGTTATTTAAGAGTAGAGTTACCTCAATGTTCACATGTTGCCGGAGCCTTTCTTTATGTATTCGCGCTTTTTCCTGAATTTCATTTATGATGAGGTTCAATTTAAGGTCAATATGGTTTCTGACATACCAAGGACCAAGGTGCATCAGCGATGTTCCTTAATACGATATTCTGAAATCTTTGGATGATATTTACGTTGTTCTGTTTGGTACAACCCTAAAGCTGAATACCATAAGTTCAAATCGGTTTCAATATTTGCTTATAGAGTAGAAGCTTGTTGTACACGTATGTTGATAAAGAAGAGTTCCTTTCCATCAGTCAATACATCTTCCTATATTTAAGTTTTAATTCTTTACTTTTCTTTTTGACGTCTGCTTTCCATTTTAGTTTAACATCCAGGGTCATGCAGAGATACTTAGCTGTGTTCGCATACTGTACTATTTCTCGATTTAAGGTAATCGGAATATGTTTGAATCATCTGTTTGTAAACTTGATGCGACCTGATTTAGTTTCGTTTAGTTTTATTCGCCATCTTTTTTTGTCCATTTATAAATTTGAGTTATAGCTGATTGTAACTTCTTCGATCCAAGACTTGAAAGGTCAAATCGATGTTGCCATTGATGAGATAGGAGCCCATACAATCGATGAAAAATTGGGTTGACAGAATGGGGTATTGTAAATAAAAATCGAGATTTTGATATGCTCTAATATTTAAAACAGTACACATTACTTTTACATAACATTCATACGATATGTGACAGCGAAATTCAAATTTTTTTAATTACCTATAATGTACATAATTACTATACATGGTCGAACAAAAAACCGCGAGCATAGTGCAAAATCGTTTTTTCTCACTTTTACCTAAATGCCGCTCGAAAAAAGGCGACTCGCTGTGTGCAAAATCCCTGTCCTGGCCGAATACTTTAAACAAAACTTTATCATAGGATTCTTTTAAATTTGAATTAGCATTAAAACTGTACGTCATTGAATTCAAACGTTTGAAAAAGAAAAATGAAAATGATATGTGGTAAGTAGAAATTGTGTTAAATTACAACGTCACATATTTTCTTACTTACTACAAAGTCATTAATTCTGTGGTTACGCCCTTGTGTTTTCCTTTAGCTGAATGTAATTAATTAGTTGGGGTGTGATGTTAAGATTATATAAAACACAAATCCACAAAATAACCAAATATCATAATCGATTTGGCTACAATCTGCAGAGCGTTCTGTAAATTTAGAAGAACTTAAATTCTTTGCCTTGCTTTCGATGATAAATGAATAGATTCTATCTGAATGTTAAATTTAAAAAGCAAAAAAATTATTTTTCACCTATGAGATTACAATCACTTGCTTGGTCATTTATGTATGTATTCTCGTATTATCGACCCAAATATGTTACGTGAGATCAAATGAAATAAAAAAAATAATAAAAATTCTGGAAAACGAAAATAAGAAAATAGTTTATAACTTGAGTAAAAATACACGATTGCAAAGAAAATTATTTTTAATTCGAAGTCTCAGTAACGAGTATGATTTTCTTTCGTATATTTTTAGCATGTGAAATTTAAAGTTTCCAATTTTTTTTCTTTTTACATTTCGAAAAAGAAAAACTTAATGTCGATATCGTTCGACATTAAAAATAAAAATTTCAAGAATTATACATTTTTTGTTTTTAATCTGTTTGGTTTGATTAGGACGATTATTGAAACTGAGCAGAGCAGAGTTGTATATTTTTAATATCGTGTGTTTTTTTTTTTTGCCTTACTTCTTTTAAAATTATGTTTATTTTTATTAGAATGATCGATTTCAGACATACAACGGTACTATAAATAATAATTTATGGGTTTGTTATACTTGGAATCATATTAACAACTTTTACTCTTTTATAAAACAAAATATTTGGATCCGGTCCAATTATTCTTATAGCATCGGTTGACGTTGACCTCGCGCGATCGCTGAATTACATAACCTGCATCAATAGTCGAATCTTTTAAGTACGAAATCACACGACATTTATTGTTTTATTTATAAATGTTTAACAATATTCAAATCGAAGTTAATGGCCTGTTTTATCGCTTATATTGACACAGCTGATAAAATCTATGCTCAAAATATTATTAAATAAATCAAATTATGTATATGTAGGCGTAAATTTCATTTTGAAAATGACTCAAACATGTTTCTCGTTATATAATTCAATTAAAATTGCAAAACATATATCAATGTATAATGTGTTATAAACAAAATCCATATCAAGAGAATAATTCAATTTTATATGTGTAATTATCAGTTTTAGGAAAATATAATTATAATTGAAGTCCAAAAATTGCGACACCGCTTGGTTATTTGTTAACTTTCCCCTTCTATCAGGTTTACTTTAAATTTTATTTGAAATGTTGTGTCTCAGTTTTTAAATGATGTTACTTACATTAGCTGTGTTCCAATGGCACAAATTTGCTACTTGCCAGAGTAGATAGATCGATTCAGTATGAGTAGGCCATTATTAATGAACGTACAGCATGAAGTCACAATGCAATATATTTGATAATTATGTACAATGTACATCGTACATAAATCATAAAATTTGTCAATGAGGAATGTAGTTTGTTTTTGACTTTACATCACAACTAGTTGAAAAATTTTAAGTTTATTACTTTGAAAACAGTCGTAATCGTAAAGTTGCTTAACAAACAAATCTCATTATCCGAAAAAACAACTTGCGTAACTGCTACAGTTACGAGATACTCATTCAACAATTAGTGATTAGTTGCAAGTAAAATGTAAAAATATGAATAGCCTAGCAAAGACACAACACTACACTACAAACTCGCTTATTGCACCATTCCATAACTGCAAATACTCGATTGACGATTGGACTGTCATAATTATCATGAATAGATAACCGTGCTATGAAGGTTATTGCTAACACATCTGTATTTGAATTACAGAAGAGAGAACTTCCTCATTGTTGGATTCTCTTGTGGTTCGAAACTGAAGAACAGTGATGAACATGTGAAGATATCGATATGTTGTAGTAAGTTCTGAAATTCTAGATGCGTCAAAAGAAGAACTAATTGAAATAATCACTAAGCCAATGATTCACAGAACACATTGCTGTTTTTAATCAACTAACACAGTTTATGGTGCTCGATCAAAAATGCTTGCTGCAAGGGATTTCAAGAATCAACCAAGAAGGCGGGTTCAACTATTTTCAATTGAGAGTCCTGCTGGCGAAGCAAAATGCAATGTTCAATGATGGCACATCATTAGCATGACACATTGGATAAACTGGATGTATTCAGAAAGCTTCATGTTTGTTTTACTCAGCATGTTGCCAATAGTTGGCGGAACTGTCGGAATCGTTCAAATTACATGTATGTAATCACATTTAAAAATTTCAGTTTCTTTAGTACCAAGATCTCAGCCGAACCCGAATTTCTAGCATTTCTATACATGTTCATACATAAATTGATAATTTTAGAAAATTTGTCGTCGTCCCAACTCTGTTTTTTAAATAACAAAACATATTAAGAAAGCCTCATTTATCCCTCTATACATCCTTTGTAGTCACAACATGGGAACATCTGCGAGATTCGTGTTAATTGACTTATTGTTTCACCACATAG
Source organism: Tipula vernalis (assembly GCA_958295665.1). Taxonomy (NCBI): domain Eukaryota; kingdom Metazoa; phylum Arthropoda; class Insecta; order Diptera; family Tipulidae; genus Tipula; species Tipula vernalis. The sequence goes on from OY282559.1 coordinate 348,105,470, forward strand.
TAGATTTTGGTACGTAAAGATTTTTTTTCAAAATACGTGTGGCCTTTTTTTACAACTTAAATTGAAACTATCGAATATCTTTTCAAATTTACTCATTTACTGTCATTTATTTTATTTATAATTACAATGAAAGGTTTTAACTAACGGAGAAAAATTTTAAAATTTTGGCTTTAAAAGATATTAATGATGTTAAAAAGGTTGAATACAGATTTCCAAAAACCCAATATTCCACGCACGTTCTAAATTCCAAACGCAAAATTTCAAATTAGAAACTCTAAAATTCAAAATTCTATTCCCATTTATCGAAAATAGAGAAGGTCGCACGATTTAAATTAAATTGGAAAATTGGAAGGCGATTTTGCTGACTTAATGAAAATATTGGGAACCGGATGATTGTTCCCTCACAATTGTGGCCTATCATTCTTCCCTGGGAACAAAACTGAAACTTCAAATATTAAATTTCGAGTTACATATTTACTTTCTAATTTTAATTTTCATCTGTCTTTCCTAAATATTTTTAAATAAAGTCCTCCTTAGAACTTCCATTCTAATTTTAAATCTCTATTGTCGCTCCAACTTATTCGATATAAATTCATCCCTAATTTAATTTGATACAGCTGGCCACCGCTCGACGGTGGCAAGAACGGAGTAGGATGAACTGTGCGGGAACAATAGCCCTAAGTAGATCCAAAAATATTAGGCCAACGAATAGAAGCAGATATTATGTAAAAGATGTTTATTTATACATTTACATATATAAATAAAAATAAAATTGTCGCAGTGTTCGGTTAATGACGTTTCAGATAATTAGCGTTCGGATAATCGACGCTCTACTGTATTTATTTTTTCACTGGAAAGTACGGCGATATTTAACTTACAAAGTCAAAAAGTCTCAATTGTTTGCCCTCGTTAGTTTTCGAGATAATTACTGCTGAAAGGCGAGCAGTATCAGTGTGTTTAGGGTTAAAGTAATTTTGGAAAAATGAATTTAAAAAATTGGAATTTGGTGTTTTGAATTTTTTTTTGTTGGTATTATCTCCTTAACTACCTATCCAGTTTGGTACTATGTCCCTAACTACATATCCTACCTATCCCCCCTAGTTTAAAAATTAAGAAAATTAAAGCGAGAAGAATTTAGAAAATTAAAAATTAAGGAATTTGGAAGAGTGGCAATTTATAAATTGTAATTCAGTTTCGATCTGTGAGAACTGTGAAAAATAAATCACTTTTCAATCATCTTATCAGGCTATAGCGACTGGACTGGAACAGAATAACTTAATGTTTAAATTAGTACCCGCATGTACGTGTTGAATACAATAAAAAATAAAATTGGTAGAAGTTTTTAAGCGCAGGGTTGATTCCCTTATATAGGCAAAAATCGGGGTAATAAGGTAGCAATTCAGTCGCTATAGTCTGACAAGATGATTGAAAATTGATTTATTTTTCACAGTTCTCACAGATTGTTAACAATTTTTCCTCTTCGTAAAATATTTGTATAACTGGAATATACCAGAATAACAACGTTAGAATTTTTAAATTTTTTGTTTCAAAAATTTGGGTTTTAAGAATAGGAGGGAACATTGAATTTTCAAAATAAATTTAAAAGTGTTTTGAAATTTAGGAATTCATTTTTAAGTGTTCAGAGGATTTTTTGTTGCAGTTGACTCAAACATTTTTATAAAATTTGGATGTGCAAGAATTTGGAAATATAAATATTTATAATTTAATTTAGAAATCGGAAATTTGCAAGAAAACCAATTTAAGAATTTCTATATTACTGAATTCGGTACTTACATTTTATATATTTGATTTTGGAAAATTCAAAAATTATCATTTACTTACTTCTAGCTTTTGTAAGTAAGATATTAGATGGTTTGAATATTGTGCGATACAATAACAACTGACAGTGTTTTCGAAACTATGTTAAAATAGTTAACGTGATGCGATTAAAGCAGACATACAAATTTTATATCGTAATTTTCTATTTTATTTCCTACTATGCAGGTATTTTTATTCTCCCATTAAATCATTATTTCCTCAACTACAAAAAAAAAAAAAAAACTATAAAAAAATAGAAAATCTATTATAATTCAAACACAATATTGACGAAATATGTATGTCTGTTTTATTAACCTGTATATTACAATATGTGCTGTACTGCTGCCTGCCTATATAACATATAATATATATTTCGGCCAGAATACTGAAAGTAAATATTATTTTTAGAAAAAACATAAATTTTTTTTTTTTTTAGTTTTTAATGTTTGAATTATAAAATAACTAAAATTAAATAAAAAAAAAAGTTTGATTATATCTTCGCGTTCATTGTTGAAAATTGTCATTTGGAATTGATCCAGATTTTAACATAAATATTCATTCTTTTTTTTTTAGATGTTTTTTTACAGGTATACCACGCATAGTGCTGCCTCGCGTGCAACCATTTTTTTTCTTCTTTCAAATCTTATTAAGTCAGTATTTGCAAATAATTTTTGACACCTGCTGCTGGATTATGAAAAATTTATTCATTTGTGGTATTTAGCATAATGCTCAATTTTACGTTAAAAAAAGTATTTCTGTGTTTTTTAAGTATTTATATGCAAATGAATCAGATTTCTTTGGTGTAATATTCATTGAGTATTTTTGTCGTCATCAGGTTTTTTGGTTAAAAATAGAATTTGACTCTTTGGAAAATAGAAAATCAACTTATTGCCATTTGTTTTTTCTGTTAGTTTTTATGTGTTAAAGTTGGAAATTACGTATGCCTAGAATTAGATATTAAATAAAGGAAGTAAAATAAGGCGACAAAAAGTCTTATTGTTTATTGATGAAGTTATCAATGTTTTAGACAGACAAATGAAAAAAATTGTTTTGTTTTAGTATTGCAAATTAAAATTTAACAATAACAATAAATAAATAATAATTTATACATATTTTTTTATTCTTTCTAGGTCAGTAAAACTTCTTGTATATTGGATTAGTAGGATAGGACGTGACAGGATTACACAAAATACTCCTATAATTTAAGGTTTGATAAATACAAATTTTATTGGATTGTATAAGTACGATCGAATATTTATATCCAATAATTATATTTTATTTTATTATATTATTATGAAAAACCGATAAAAGTTTCTAATCGTATACGCATGATGAAATCGTACATCTTAATATTTTTTTTAAATTAAAAATAGAACATATTACTTTTGTTTATAATATCCATACGATTTGTTTTTACATAATATTCTTAAATTAATTTGTTTGTAATACAGTAAACTCTAGATGATTTGGGCCAAATTTGATATTAGTTTGGTCTGCTTGAAATTATAGAATTCAATTTTGTCAATAAATTGAAAACTTAAAATGACTTCCTAAAGAAAATTTTGAATTCGGTCAAATAATTGTTAAATCAATGATCTGCCTTTTCTATTACCATTGCGTTAGATAGTTTATCGCATTTATTAATTAAGTATTTATTATTAAATTCCACTTTTTAATGAATCGGTGATTTTTGACTTTGCACGATTGAATGTTTTTGATTTGAAAGATAAGAACATGGTTGTATATTAAAATTATCTTATCATAAATACACAAAACATATTGTGGTACACAAAATTAATTGTGTGCATACCATTTCATAATTAAATTTATTTATTTTATTCGCCTTGCCCGTCTCGCGATGGTTAAAATTTTATATGAAGAGTAAAATAAAAAATTTGGAAATGTAGTAATTATAATTATCAGAAAACAATATACATACATATTTATATATGTTTACATTATATGGATTGCATGCAGTGGGGGATCGTAATCGCATAACAATTATTTTTTGTGCTTGAACTGTGTTTGTTGATTGATTTGCTTAGATGATTTGTACTTGGTAAATATTTGCACACTAAACTATTACATAATTGGAATGCAACAAACATTCCAATGAATGATTTAGACAAAAAGTGAATATTACATGCTATGGATTTTTAGGAGTAACTAGCCTTAGGCTTAATATCAACCCAAAAACCCATCGAATTTCTCTACTTTCTTAAATCTTGTACAGATCTCGGCAACAGACTTTCAATACTCGTAAACTTCGTTATTATTGCATGTACCAGTACGATAATAAGCAATGTGAAAATAGGAACTTCAATTATGAGTTCTTATGCTTTTAGTTAATTTTTTAAGTGAATTCCAAATTTTATCGCCAAATTTTAACGCACTTTATATAAATTTCTGTAATAAGTATTTATTTATGTCGATATACAGCTCCAATTCTAATGATTAGAATTCTAATTACCGAAGTACAACTGACATCTTTGAGTATACACTATTTTTATTCATGCTCAACCTTTAAGCAAGGATTCGGAGCGAAAGAAATACCGCTCCAGCTCCGCTCCAGCTCCGCTCTTACTCCGCTTGTTTAGAAACTCGCTCCGCTCCGAGCAAAATTTGTCTGATTCGCTGCGCTCCGACGTCACGGGAGATATTTATGCGGAAGTTAATAAAACATCAAAATAACTTTATAATAATTCATAATACAGTGTAACACAGAAAATCAAAAATAACAAATACAAAATTAATTAATTCATAAACATAAATGTTCGGTAATTGTTAAAATTTAATTTAATTAAAGTTATTAAGCTTTATAAAACGGATGTCCTCAAAGACAGATAGCAGTTCTATTTTTGGCGTAGAAATATACTAACCCCAAATAAAGAAAAACATACAAGTGATCTTGGGTTTTTCTTTTAAGTTTAAAATCCAAATTTTCTAGAAAGATAGTTAAGGAAATATAGGAAGTAAGGTTGGGAGAGCTAAAATTTATTTAATTTTTTAAACGCTCCTCGCTAATTTCCACTCCTACATTAATCGCTCCAACTCTGCTCCACACTCCGATCAAAATCGGGTCGGTCCTCGCTCCAGTCCGCTCCGCACCGAATCCCTGCCTTTAACCCTCAAATGCATGAATTTTTTTTTAAAACCCCATTTTGACGTGGGACATAACAGTTGCGGCCGATAATAGAAGGTCCGCCTTTAGGCGGACGGACTTATGCAATACAATAAAAATTACACAACTTTTTTTTTGTATGAAATCACTTATTTGTTTTCGGGCCGGAGCTCACCCAACTGATTAAATTTCTCTTTTGCTTCCCGCCCCTGTTGGGATTCGAACCCGTTACCCCTACTCCAAACACCACAGCTTTAAAAACTGTGCACCCTGGGTGATAATAAAACAAATTTGTAAAATTCCTACTAATTTATTCGTAATACAAAACGAAATAAAAAATCCAAGTACAAATCAATATAAAAAATAAATAATTCAATTTGTAAGGAACTTAGGTGTTGTTGAAATTATTACCAATTATTTGGCGTTAATATGAAAGTCGTAAAAGCAGGATTTGGTTTGATAATTACATAAACTAAGTTGACATTTTACGCAAAACGCTTGGGTTTCCGAATTACATTTTGGATATTTGCATTGTTTTTTCCAGATCGGTGCCGAAAAATACACCCATGGCCTACTTCATAGCGGATGTCAATTGTTGGCAGATAAGCCCTCTTGTCTACCTTTGGTGATAGTGTTTGTTTCGAGATGGATGGTCGCCCAATACTTCTTTTCTCTACCACTGTTTCAAATTTGCATAATGATTCTGCCACTTCCGACCGAAATCATTGAAGCTGAATATTTTCTTTTGTTTGGTGTATTCTGTGATATAGTATGTATGCATTCACCATAGCTATATCAATTAGATGAAAAAAAATACGGTTGGGCCATTTCCGAGTTTTCATCCTAATGTGGTAGCGTTCGAGCAGTCCATCCATTAAATCGACGCCCCCCATGTGCTTATTATATTCTTTAATGATGTACGGGCACTCGATTTCGTAGTGTTGCCTTTCCTTTTTATCGCACCGAGTAGCTTTTCGTGACTGTAAGATAGTATTGCTGCTAACAAAAGGCTTGGTGCCAACATATGTGGACAAAAGTTGTACAGTTTTAGTGTCTTGCCACAAAACCGAAGAAATGTCGACTCCATATGAAGAGCAGCATCACTCGAAAGTTTGCAGTTTGGTACACGATTGGTGCTTACGGTACCTAAACTGTATATACCTCGGCTGCGAAGATAGATAAGCAGACCCAAAGACGTATAGAAGTTGTCAAAGTATATTACGTGGTTAATAAAATTGTGGATATTTTTTGATAAATGGACAACAACGTTCGATGCTGCTCCAAGATTGGGGGCTTCTTCAGGGATTATATTGTTGCCTGCACATATATTGACGTAGCGTGATACCAGTCATTTTGGTAGCGCACATCTGCTCGTCCACGCAAAGCCTCGGTAGTATTGGTACTGATCCGAAGCGCTCGCTAAAATGATTTACGAGGGGACGAACTTCGAATAGCCTGTCTTAAATTGGTTGGCCTCTGTCGACTGCTTTCGAATTATCGTTAAAATGCAAATAACGTCTAATTTCCTCAAGCCTATTGACGGTCATTGTTCCACGAATTGTTTCAAATGAGTGTTTTCCCCAGTATGATCGAACATTTGGGTATTTATAAACCGACATGAACATCAATATGCCAATAAATTTGCGTATTTCGATTGGATCAACTGTGAAATTTGTTTCTATGTTTGTTTGGCGTGCATATAAATTAGATTGTTCTGAAAGATACAGAAATAGTTCGTCGTTGAAAAAATATTTGAAGCAGTCATATGGGGTATGTAATTCCTTCAAACTTGTTTATAGTTGTGTATCTCCGCGGAAAATAATTTGGTTTACATGTAGTTGTAAAGATTGTTTTCGCCAAAGTATTGTCTTAAATTCTTTATTATCGTTTCTTATTTGCATGATGTCACCAGTAAACGTTTGTGTTGGTGTTACGTTCGGACCACACTCTTCTATTTCCAATTCTGGTGACCGAGCACGTTTATTACGACGAGAAGCTCGGCTGAATGTTGGAAAATTATCGTTGGCAGCAATGTTTTCATTATTTTGTACTGATACAGAAGGCTGCAGCAATTTTGCAGAAGTCTCGGAAAACTGGGAATATACTAGTGCATCACTCAATGCTGTTGTAATATCGTGCTCCATACATAGTACCTTGTAGATAATCGGTTATTCCTGTGTTATGTTCAGAATCCACTGCACTATTTGTAGGTAAGATGAAATCGTCGTCCATATCATAAACCTCATCATCGCTAGTATTTTCGTCATCAGATGGGGTTGAATTTAAAAGTATGCTAATTTCAACATCAGTCATTTTTGACACGTTGAAATATTTTTGCCGAAACGTCATAACTAGACAAAATACAGTTATTTAAAATTAAGCTCCTCAAAGCAATAAATCACAGAAATACACATTAGTCGTGTTTTCCATGAGAACTGCACTAGAACTCGATAAATTTTTAATTCCTTTTATTCTATGTAAACAGAAAAAAAATTAAATTCATAAAGTGATAATGTGTAGTGCATTTCACATAAATACACATTTTAAGTTGTTACAGCAATAAATAATGATAAGTATAGCTTATTTTTTAGTTACACTGGATAAACCCATGAATTTATCGAGTGTAGTTGCGTGTAATGACGTCAGCAAGAAATTAGAAAATATTGATGAAATAACTGAAGGGGGAAATTTTTAAACTTAAAATATGTAATTATATCAAATACACTACACATTCGCGCTTTAAGAATTTATTATTTTTCGTTTTACATGGAATAAAAGGAATTTAAAGTTTATCGAGTTCTAGTGCAGTTCTCATGGAAAACACGGCTATTAAAACAGACGGCACAAAATATTTCATTAATCACACCGGTTTTACACCTTAATGCATAGGTCCGCCTTCAGGCGGGTTCTGTAATATTCAGCTTCAGAGTACCCCAATAATTTTTTAATTTAACTCATCACCAAAAATATCAAATATATGTAATGTATACGCTACTTACCGATAATTTTTCCAGTCGACTATGATGTTTAGAAATAATTTTTTTAATTTTTTAAAATAGACATACGAAATAACTTAAACGAAATAACTTTTTTACTTACGAAATAATTTATTTTCTGATTTGCTTGAAATATTGATTTCAACTGACGTTTATTGCAAAAATGTGCATCCGACAGTAGGACGAGAGATACCGTTACATAGAGAAAAGTATAAGAGAGAATAATAAATAAATAACACTGAAAAAAAATATTGCACGTGCACAGACTAACAATTCAAGTAAAGTCCACCTTTAGGCGGGCATATGCATTTGAGGGTTAAGAATAAAGTTATTTATTTGTTTTTCATTTACTAATTTACATAGTTTTCGGAGTGTACCAAAAGGGCTCGATTACTTAACAATAAAAAAACAAAAATTTCATTCAGAAGCATCGCCAATCCCCAGCCTAACTTGAATTTTTGTTAAAAGCATGTTTACAGCATTAGTTTTTGTTGATTTCTCTCGATCCTTGCTCCAAAATCGTCAGAAAATAAACTTTGAACATCGTCCTCATCTGACATTACCTTTTCTGGAAATCTGTTGTCAGGATGATATCTGCATGGCCCGAGCAGTTGCGTTTCAGCCAGGATCTTGGTGTTGATCAGCCACAACTTCGCCTGGATATTTCTTAAAACCATACAAGAAATGTTTCATTATCCTGGTTCTGGCTCGATTAATTTGTGTCACCCGAATATTATAAATATGATTTTTTTTATTTTTCCAAATATGCCGCGCGCTAAGAATCAATAATGCTCATAATAGCTGGGCTCCATGTGGCAATTTGTAAAACTTAATCGTGTATAATAACTTAGAAATAAAATATTTAAAGAAATAAATTACAAAGGAAAAAAAACGTCCAACCGACGTGAAAGTCAAAGCTCTAAGTTAATTTTCGACGTGCGTCGGAAGCTCCTCTTTCAACCATAGTAGGGCTCAGTTTCGAGCATAAATTTCGAAATAATAGACTGAGCAAAAGCCAAGGCTAATCTAGAGTTATGAGCACGAGTTTCCGCTCGTGCCGTTTGATTTATATCCCCTAATATTTGCCTTCCTAGTATTCGCTTAACAATATTTTTCAGCGTTTCAAAACTCGCTCTGTAAAATTTGTTGTTCGCTCTTTACTGATCGAATAATAATTTTTACAACTAATCGATTTGAATAGTGAGTAGGAAATATTTTATATCGAATAAAGAAAAAAAAGTATTCTCTATTCAGTCAATTCAATACTTCGAAATATTTTATTCGTTATTCAAACAAACGGAAGAGTGAAACTAAGGGATGGGCGAATAATTTTGTTTAGGTTGCACATAAGAAAAATAAAAATTGTCATTTGTCGATATAGTCCCAAAAATAAATCAAAACAATTTTGCACCTTTAATAAAATTTGTACATTAAATTCCTATTCAAAAATTATTCACTAATTATTCATACAGCAGTGAACAAAACAGAAGATAAGATCAGCAGAACAGAAGATCGATTCTCTCATTTTTTTTCTATTCTTCGCTCATTATTCGTTTGTTAGTGAATAGTATTCATGAATTTTTGTTTTACTATTCTCATCGAAGAAGAGAAAAGAGAATTGGAAAATTCAATTAAAACGGAAAGAATGGCGATAAAAACAAACTGAAGAGTAATTTTAAACGCTGATATTTTTAAAACATCCAATTTTTAACTGCAAAATTATTGTTTTGTTAGAACTTATCAAAATATTTTAGTCAAATCAAGAAGTACGAGTATGAGGCTAAAATTTTGAGTAGATTTTTTTAAATCGGGTTCTCTGTTGATTTCTAATCGTTTTGAAAAATGTCTTCACTGAAAAAACGTAATCATGTTGATAAATTTATGATTTATTTACTAAATTTGCTGCCCTTGTTGTGAATAAAACAATTCTATCCTTTTGAAAATTGCTTACATATTCGATTAAAATGAAAAATGGTATTACAGCTATTTGAAAATACGTTTTATCGATACGATTGTAAAAATGATCGTTATTATATCAACACGAGTACATATTATTCAATATGAAAATAAAATGTATAAACAAATTATTCAATATGATGGAAGAAATTTCATGGGTATTGATGATGTAACTATATTGATAAACAAGAGTTATCATACTAATAATGAATAGACTATCCTATTGAAAGCTGAATGCGGTCAATATACAAAACGCCCTATCAAATATTTATGCACGTGTGTAAATTAAAAAAACGCTAAATTGCTTTTTTGTAAACAATTTCAAAATTTATTGAGAAATATAATAAAATAATCAAATATGTACACTAACAGGCAGAGAAAACGGACCCACTCTAAATTTTTTTTTTTTTTTTTTTTTTGCGAATATCTTAGCCACATGATTAGACAAACTTGCTATCGTAATAATTTCTAAAATTGTTTTGGATGACCTTGAATTTTGTTTCCGTTTCAAATTTGCAGCTAGTGCGGTTTAAAAGATATTCGCATCAAAACAAAACCTTTTTTAGGGTGGCCTGTTTTCTTTGCCGGTGAGTGTACTTATAAACATTCCATATAATTATACATTTAATAATTCAAATTAGAATAATTAATTGTTGATTATTTGTATTAAAATAACATATTGTAATAAACGATAATTTCAAATTAAGAAAGATTGTAATTTTTTCTTGTTAATTTTAATAAACAAATTTAAACATCTTTCAAAATTTTAATTAATAAATTAATAAAAATGTTTATCAAATTCTGTTGTTATATTATAATAAAATAGCTGAATAAAATGACATACTAGTATGGAAGAATGGGGGTACTGTAAATTGAACAACATGCTTTCAATGCCAATTGATGTCTGCAACCATTAAAAAACACAACAAAATTGTTTGCAACAAAATAGATAAACTTCCTTGCACAATAATAAATGGCTGGGTCGGAACTTTTAATTTGAGTTTTAATTGAATTTTTTCTTCGATATGCGTCACTGTTTGGCCTATCAAAAAGATAAATGCACAATAGCATTTCTGAATAAAAATTACAAATCAATGATTTAATTAAATAATTATGGAATAATAAGTTCACACATCTTGGTTCCAGAATCTTACTTTGCGATAAACTATGGTTGGATAGCAAAAGGTCCAAAAGATGTTTATTGGTTGCGTCCTTAATTTTTTTTTCATTATATTAGTTAGTTTCGTTCGCATATTTCAAAGTTTTGGAAAAATGTTTTTGGTCCATATTTAAACAACTAATTTAAATGTGTACTTATGGTTAGGTTTGGGTGGCGGTCCACTAGGACCAGGCATAGACACAAAAATGGTCCGTAGCCATGTGTACTTAAACTAATGAATAATTTAAAAGGGTACCAATTTAAATCCTAGAGCCTGTATGATGATTTTAATAAGATAAGCAGAATGACAATAAGCAGAAGACTGAAGGACGAAGGAATTAAGGCTTATGTAACCCCAAAAAAGCCTTACATATCACCTAAAAATAAAATGGCTCGGCTAAATTTTGCCCGGGAACATATTCATAAGCCTGCTGAATTTTGGAGGAAAATTTTGTGGACAGAAGGGTGGTTTTTTTCGATAGACGGTTCATTTGGAAAAATTACTTACACTTAATGAAAAACTTAAAAGGATGGTCACCATTCCAACACGGCACTCTGGTGTAAGATCTCTCATTCAGCTCAGAGAAAAATTTACGCAATCGGGATATTTGGAAGTGAAAAATTAATTGGCCTTAATTTCATCCTTCAACATGACAACGCGCCGATACATAAGGGGAACAATGTTTCAAAATTTTTAAAAGATGTGAGTCAAAATTTGTTGCTTTGGCCAGCGCAGAGTCAAGATTTAAACATAATTCAAAATTTGTGGGCTTATTTGAAACGGAAATTCCATGCGAGGTAGGAAGGTCCGAAGATGTTACGTGGAAAGCAACTGTAGATGTTTAGAGTGAAGTCTCTATTGAGGTCATTAAAAACCTTATTGATTCGATGACAAGTCGTTTGATAGTGGCTATAGAAGCTAAGGAGGGATCTTATTAAAACTTTAAAACAAATTTAGCAATATTATTTTAACTTGGAAGTTTAAGATTTGTCGGTATTATCAATTAATATGATTTTTTCGGCTTTTTGTAGACAAAATATATTATTTTTATTCGAATTCACAAAAGGTAGAAATTCACCCCTCCCCCCCCCCCCTTCCCTTCTCCCCATGCCCATCCTGTATTTAAGAAGCCTTTTGACATTTTCAATAGTAGACTTTATTAACAAGACAACTGTGCTAAACACTCACTTAGCATTAATTTATTAGATCGATTGAGCTTCCTATCGCTAAAATGCTTGCAACGCCCAGCGTAGAGTAGTAAACAAAATTCACATTTTCTGCGATTTTGCAAATGGTATACTATCAATACATGACCATTGACTTCAATTATAGATCAAATATTAGCCAAACAATTACCGGCAGTCTATGGTACACTTAAATAATATTTTATTTTCATTCTTGCTCCTGACGGTCACTACACCAATAAATGTCTGTACAAATTAGCTAAATTATGTTACGATGAATAAAACGTTCACCCTAATTTTCCCTAATGATTTATTTTCAACATTTATAAAAGGGAACGACATAACGATGTGAAACTAAAAAAAAAAAAAATCAATGAACCGAAAATATTACAAAACTAAAACATATAGCGAAGCGAAGACGTTAAATAAAAAAAATATTTTTTAGTTAAAAGATTTTCCTAGATTTTCCGCCTCAATCAGGCCAAATGAAATGAATTAATTCGATATATGAGTGATTGCAATTTGTTATATATCATATGAGCAGCAAAACGTCAATAATTGTATTATTTATGTACAACAAAACGGTTGTGTTTTGTTAAGTTTAATAGTTCTGTATATATGCAATATAAAATTATTGAGCTGTCCAGAGGTCTTCAACTACAATATGTCGTCCTAGATAATCACACAGCCACAACATAATGAGATTTTTGTTAAATTTCCAATAAAAAAAACTCCAACTAATCGATTATTATTTATGTACAAACCAAACCTAAATTGATAAATCCAATTGATATGTATACAAATAAATATGTAACAATAGAAATTCTATACCATTTTTTTTTTTTTTTTTGATTTCTAAGCAAATATTTAGCTGGTATAAATGGGAAACAGATGGTTTGTCCGCATTATTCTTGTAATTTTGGTATAAACGTGGACGACAAAATGTTTGTTATCGAAATTATGTATCAAAGGGATATTTATTTTTTGTAAGATAAGAAATCAAAATGAAACGTCAAATTAGTAACCTATATAATAGCGATTAGATTTTAGATATACATATTGTATTATGAATATAAACATATGCGGGAATATCCGAACCATATACTTTGTGGCAAAACAGTCTGTAAAATCATAATTATTTTAATTAACTAATCCAATTGCTTCATTACAATGATTTTTGTTAATTATTTAGCATTTTACATTGAAATTAATTGAATTATAATAGTGTCACATTTCAAATTTGTAATAAAAAAAATATAACAATCGAGTTTAGAGTTCATTTAATTCAAAAACAAAAATGTAAAGAGTTAGTTGTGTAAATAAAAGGCAGACAGTAGCATTTTTTATGTACTAGTTAACCCTGTTACGTGAAAGGTTACTATATGAAAAATAGTTTGTATGATAAACTTATGTATAACTCGTAGAGGGTAGAAGGAGTTTCATGTCGTTAAATTGACTAATTCTATATCTCGAAAGACAAAAAGTATAAACTTATAATTAATACTTGCAACTCGCGAGGCTAAATATTGTATTATATTCAAATTATTTTTCTATCAAAACTAGATAATAATAATTTGATTTAGCAGAGTTACAAAACGGAAATTAAACACAATTTAAAATTTAAATGAGGTTGGTTAGAATTCGAATGAAATTTAAAATTTGTTTTTAATGAAAAATTTATTTAGGGATGTATTGAAATTTTCGCTTAGTTTGAATTAAATATTGAATGGTCTAAAACAGGTACCTGTGAAATTTTGACGGAAATCGCCCGGTTATACGTTATATTACCTCGTAATTTTCCAAAATTTTCAAACCAAAAACTACTATGACACCTGAGGATTAATACTCATTGACAGGCGCGCTATAGTTCCTGTTAAGAGCCATTTTAATACAAATATGTATGTATAATAAAATTTTACCCAAGTCAAAGTATTCTTTATAGATTTTGAATTACTTCTTAGTTTTCGAGCGAACGATATAATTTCAGGCTAATTTAAAAGTTATTGGCTGTTTCATTTGTTTTTTTTTGTAATGTTGAATAAAGTGTTCAAAATTATCTTTCTGGTAATGCATGATGTATTTGTCGAACTGTGCTCGACGTACGAGTTACAAGAGAATAATATTATATTCAGCATAGCTGGACATAACAGCGGAAAGAGCTAAGTGCCCTGTTATACCGGGTGACAGTAAAATACGGAGTAAGCCCAAATAAAATAGTCGAGAGAATTTAAATCCGGAGAATACGGTGTCCATTGCATAACATTGATAATTGATAAATTTGAGCGGTAGCTTTCCCACAGCGGTAAATCCAGCCTAACCCATAACATATGTACCCATAACATAACATACTTATGTTAACATAAGTTTTTGGCTTCTGGCAACAATTCGATCTTCTCCGAGAGGTATTTTTTACCAAATACTCCGAGAGGTATTTTTTACCATCTTCTCATCAGTACGAAGATTTTTTCTGGATTTTTTGCCCCCGAACTCCTCCCCTATGAGCTTCATTTTGTCCGTAAGAAGATGGGCTTATTGGAGCTTGTATGGATAGTTGTTAAATGACGCATCATGACTTGTAGATTTCGGTGAATCCGACATTTGATGATGTTACGGAACTGTGGAGCGTTGACGGTGCGCGGACGACCTCTTTCTGGACGGTCCGAAGAACAACCTAACTCTCGGTATCGTTTTCCCGCTTTGAAGATTGTTGATCGTGGAAGTCGAAGACTGAAATATTTTTTTTACCGAATTTCCAGCTTCATACAGTTCGAAAATATCGAGACAACTTTTTTTAAACAGGTGACTGAACAAGTAGAAGGGATAGAAAATTGATTCCTTTTTAATAAAAAGCATTCTAGATGAGAAAAATAATAATTTAAAAATATTGTCACCATCGGCACTATTATGATTTTCCCGGGGAATTGGGAATTGATTTATTGTGACTTTTTATGACTTTTTTACCTGGTTCGAACCGGATGTATAACGGCCGTTCGCTATATTAGCGAAATATTGGAAGAATATGTTGTTTCCTATGCACCATTTATAGGCGAGCCATTTTAGCGTGCTTTTAGAGGAAGGGAAAATGGCTCACAGTGCGATATCCAACAGATTATTAAAAGTATGGGACGGAGAATAACAGCGGCAACAAGCAATGTTGTGGGATAAGTTGAAAAACTTAACCACATGATTAGACAAAATATGCCGCGATAATATTTTGGAAGGATGTTTCGAATGACTTTGATTTGGTTTTTGTTTCATGTTTCCAGCAAGTGCAGTTCAAAAGATATTCGCATGAAATAATTTTTTATGGTGGCTCGTTTTTTGTGCCCGTCAGTGTACATTCCATTATTTTCCATGAATTCGAGCTATTTTTTATTAGTTTTGTCATTGTAGAGATAACAATTTTGCCAAAAATTAGAAATGTCGGTTTAAAAATTCGGTCGTTGGTTTTTGCATGTCGAAATGCTTTGACGACTGGAAAAGTAGGGAATACGACAGATACCTATTTGGAAACAAAATGAACCATAATAAATCATCGCCACAGTCCATAATAAATTTATAAAAAATGCAACAGTTGTGCCTGCCCACACCAGTCAACACTGCAACACATCAACTCGTTTCTTACATATTTACCTATAGCTTAAACTAAATGATATATTGCAGTTGGCTGGTATAAATGAGGAGTGTCTGATCAAAAGTGGCTATTTACATTTTCCAAAATGATATATTTTTTTTTTTTTCTATCAGGGCAGAATTTTTTAATTGAAATAAACCAAAAGTGGCTATTTTCAGCATGGACCAAAAATTCCCAATTTCTCTATGAAAAATATCCCTAAAATTCTTGATTTTGGCCAAAACAAGCTATTTACTACAAAAAAGTGATCAAAAGTAAGATGTAAATACCCACTTTTGATCAGACACTCCTCAAATAGATACATCGGGAACAAAATAAATACCGACAGCCGCCTCATCGAAGCATACTAATCCAATATATGTAGGTACACAATTAAATATTTACGTGGCGATTTATGTACCAAACTAATTTGTGCTTCTTTCATTTATCTTTAAAATTCATTTTCGAATTTTGCTTTCATATAACGAACACATCCAAAGTTTAACTTCTAACTTTTTATATGGAATGGATGACTTGAATGACATAAGAAAAATTAAGAGACAGTCTGAATAAATCTTTTTCCTTTCGTGTCAAACGTACATAAGTGAATAGTTAAAAATTCTGTAGGCCAAACGTAACATTGACATTTTGTTTTCTGTATTTTAATCAAATAAATTTAATTATTGCATTGAAGTTAACTTTAGAAAACCCCTTGAAATATTGAGATATTGTTTATCGAAGAATAATACATTTATTCTTTGGTCTACAACATTAATTTGGCCAGATCATTGATTTTAACCAGAATAGCTGTTAACAAAATTATATTCCCAAAAGGTTATAGTAAACATGATTACCTACCACCGCATACTGATATGTATTGCATTACCACTTTAATAGAATGTGAGCCCCTGGGGCCCTATTCTCGAATTACACATCCATTTTTCACATGCGGACATCTGTCAAAATTCATAAAAACTATGGAATTTTTTCGGTACTACTACGTTATGGAATTTTTTGGGTACTAAGGGAATATTTCCGAATGGGTATAAGCATGTGAAAAAAGTTCCCCATTTACGAAAACGTCAATAATTACATAGATTTTGACAGATGTCCACATGTGGAAAATTGTTGTGGAATTCGAGAATAGGGCCCCTGGTCTAGTAAAATATATCATTTCAGTCGAAAATTTAAATTGCTTTGATGCTAAAATGACCATAAAACAAATTTTAGAAAACATTATGCTTATGTGCACTAACGCTACACATTTACCAATACTATTGCTTTCCGGGAGTCTAATTTGCTTTTCTCAATTCAACTCTAACCTATTGAGATTTGGAGAGACTTGAGGTTTAAAAATTATTCAGAGTTTATCTAAAATTAAAATATTTTCATCGAGTCAAGAATTTTACAAAGTTTTAATTGTATTTTCTAAGAATTCGCTCTATTTTCTCTTGTTTGTCTATTTACTCGTATATCATTGCAATTTATTTTAGTGATCGTTACAAACTCTTTCACGGTTAACTTTTAACATGACGACCTTACGCAGTAGTCAAACCGAGAACGTACTGCTACCGATCCGTTTTATGTAGACCACGTGCACATCGCGTAGTTCTAAGCCAGCATACATTACTGAATTGAATAGTGGGTCGACTGCCCGTTTCCTCTTATGAGTACCAAATACACATATATTCCAAGATTTTCATTCCAGAATATTGGATTACAATTTTGAAAATTTAATAATTTCCTTTCCCCGCGTTCCTTTTCGAATACTGCTGCGCGCTGAACTGAAGATTGGGAAGTATTCAGTTCTTAATAGTTCTTCAAATAGCAAACGATCAGGGACTTGGGGTTTAGCAAACTTGTGTTGAAAATATGTATTACATTTCCTTGATCACTTTTTTGGTCATGATTTTCTTTGCGATTTCACTGATACCTGGGGTGGAGCTGGAGCTACCGGTTTTCAGTTTTATACACCTTCCTAAATTACCTAAATGGTAATCTAATCGTTTAATTTATTAGGTTCTTTTCAGCATCGTTTGAATTTGGATAGTTTTTGTGTTTTAAATCGCCAGTCGAAGTCTTCTTTCATTATAAGCGATACAAGGTCATTTGATAATGAGTTGGTATTTTATTTTTTTACCTAGCTGGATGTGTCCACTTATTTTGATTACTTTACTTATTCAATTATTTCATCCTAAATCAATAAATGTTCAATTCAGTTCAATACAATTTGCACAGTTTGAAATTCCAATATCTGTAATATATTTCATTGCATTACACAAACTATACAGAAACAAATAAAATTTTCATTTTTCATTCATTAAATTTATATAGTTACGCGGTTGTTGAACACGTGATAATAATTTATTTTTATATAATATGATATATAGCGAAACGTTAATTATTTTTTTTATTTATTTATTTAGTTTAGTGTTACATACTATTTACTCGTATCTGTATAAACACAAATAGTTCATAATTTTACTATAAAGAGGTTTTAGAAAACAATTTTATCTGGTTTTCTTTTCGCTCACGATAAAATATTTTTTAATTGTTTGATTTAAGTAAGTGTGAGTCATTATTTTATTTATTTATATGTTCGCGATTAGTTATAGTTAATGTACTGTGAATGGATTGGTAACCCTAAGAATTTCAAGAGTAGTATTTATATGCGATACCTGAATTTAGTTTTAGTTTATATTTAGAATACAACAAAAAAAAAATATACATTTTTTTATTTAAATTTAGGGGTTAATTTATTATTTTGATGATATAGGGAAGTTATTTTCCTGGAAGCAAGACCATGAAATTACATAAATTAAATGTGTATATTATTTTAAGCTTTGTTTTTTTGTCGTGAGACATAAAGGTAAAAATTTATGATACTATTATACACAGACTTGGGGACTTGAAGAAATATCGTTTTCACAATTGTCTTTAGTTTGAGTCAGCAAAACGAAATAATTTATAAGCAAAATTTATTAATGTACTATATATAGTCGCATTTCAAGACACTCAACTCGATTATTCTGTATAAGTATAATTTTAATTTTAATCCTTTAATAAACAAACCATTGATGTGACGATGTGTTTTTATTGATGAGCCCAATGAGGGATTACTTATTCATTCTCTAAATTCCATTACAACTATTTCTTAGTCAAATAATTTTTTTTAGAAATATTGTTATCGTTATTTACGGTAAAGATGGTAAATTCTTATTTTGAACCAGAAGTTTTGCCAAATTAATTGAGTTTCTGCTCTAATAGCTTGGTTGAAATAAGTATGACTTGATTTGAAATGTTACTAATTTCCACAATCATAATTAAAAATGTAAATTAAACAGAAGGACTTTTACACGACGCGCAACTATTTGCTCAGCTAGCAGACAATCATGGGCAAGATCATACGAAATATGTTTTCAGCCGTATTTTATTACTCAACTTTATAAATATTTGTGTTGTAAGCTACTTCTGTGTGTTGTTTGTAGTTGTGTCCGAACATATGGTATCTTTCTGCTAATTTTGAGGAGTTTATTTTGCCCTAAAACCTAATAATTTAAAAGAAATTGTTGCAGAAATTCAGGAATTGGTACGAAGGGCCGAATTTCAAAGGGCCGAATGTGTCAAAGGGCCGAATGTCGAAGGGCCGAATATGTCGAAGGACTGAAAGTCTTAAATGGCTGAATGTCGAAGGACCGATTTTTTTGTTTATAATTTCTTGAAGTTGTTGTTTTAAGGAATATTTTGTAAATTTTTTTATCAAATATAAATTGCTTTCTTAAGAGTTTATGTATTTTATTGGGCCGAATACAAAATGTTGCAATTACAAAATCTTGCTTCACAATTTCCCGTACATTTTTTCTCTGTTCTGTGGAAAATAAATTGAAGCAAAATGACATCGACTAATTAAACTTAGAATTGTAGAGGCTAACGGCTTCGGTAACTCTCACGGGCACGCTCCGAGGGGCTTTAGATTTGAACTTCGGGGGACGTAGGAGCCGGGATCAGCAAACATGTAGCACTGCGTGCCGCACGTAGGAACGGATTATATAGAATCTATTAATGATACCTACTAAAAAGAAAAATAATTGCACTATTTTGTTATGCAAGATTTTGTAGTTGCAACATTTTGTATTCGGCCCAATATAGTAGCCCAATATTTGGTATGCAATATTTTTGTCGATAGAACACATAAATTCATAAGAAATTAATTTATATTTGATAAAAAAATTTATAAAATATTCCTTAAAATAGCAAATTTAAAAAATTATATTTCTAA
Organism: Tipula vernalis; assembly: GCA_958295665.1. Taxonomy (NCBI): domain Eukaryota; kingdom Metazoa; phylum Arthropoda; class Insecta; order Diptera; family Tipulidae; genus Tipula; species Tipula vernalis. Next base: position 348,125,597 of record OY282559.1, read on the forward strand.
AAACAAAACAAAAAAAAAAATCGGCCCTTCGACATTCGGCCCTTCGACATTCGGCCCTTCGACACATTCGGCCCTTCGACACATTCGGCCCTTCGACATTCGCCCTTTGATATTCCGAAATTCAAATCGCTAAATACATATATAAAATGAAGAGGATGGTTAATTTCACGCAATACCATATAAAAAATTGAGGTGTGGCCAACACACGACTTTCTTTTACGAACAGAGAATTTTGAGAAATTTTATTTTTTTTATAACTTTTTTTTTTAATTTTTTTTTTTATTTTTAATTGTTTTTAATTTTTAGAAACATTTTATTTTAAGTAGTTTTTTGTAAATCTTATACTTTTTAAGATATTTGCAAAATAAATTTTCTGGACCAAGGGAGTGGCCACTTCCGGTTAACCGATTTGGAATAAAATTCACTGGGACCTCCCAATTTATCAAAAAAGCTTAAATCTGAAGTTTCAGTTCGATTGGTTAAACCATCTGGGCTGTGGAGAGGACAAAGACAGACTGAAAGACGGACAGACTGACAGACAGACAGACAGACACCATTTCGAAACTCACTTTTTCGGACTCAGGGGACCTCAAAACAGATAAATCTCTAAAAATCTCAAGGTCCAAAATTTTCATGATTACTATACTTTATTTTACTAGAGTAAAAGAAAGTAAAATGGAGGTGTGGGCAACACACGACTTTCTTTTACGAACAGAGAATTTTGAGAAATTTAATTTTTTTTTATAACTTTTTTTTAATTTTTTTTTTTTAATTTTTAAATTTTTTAATTTTTTTTTTAAATTTTTGGAAACATTTTGAATTGAGTAGTTTTTTGTAAACCTTATACTTTTTAAGATATTTGCAAAATAAATTTTCTGGACCAAGGGAGTGGCCACTTCCGGTTAGCCGATTTGGAGTAAAATTCACTGGGTAATCCCAATTTATCAAAAAAGCTTAAATGTGAAGTTTCAGTTCGATTGGTTAAACCATTTGGGCTGTAGAGAGGACACAGACAGACAGACACCATTTCGAAACCCACTTTTTCGGACTCAGGGAACCTCAAAACAAATAAATCTCTAACAATCTCAAGCTCCAAAATTTTCTACACTTTATTTTACTAGAGTAAAAGAAAGTAAAAATTAATACCAGTCCTTTAAATTCAAATACCTGAATTATCAATTTTTTTCTAAATATTGGGGGTACCGGAAAGTTGCTCGTTTTTTTATATTAAAATAAAATCTAATTAATGGTAAAAACGTGCACTTTATTGAATAATATTGTTTTCATCAAAATCTATCATCCTTTGCCATTTGTCAGGAAGGGAAAACATTTCTGTTTAATGAAACTCCTGATTCTTTAAAAAAAAAAAAAAAAAAAATCTCATTATCTCAAAATCTCAGTCTTTTTAACATGGTTCACATCTACATGCCACTTACAGTATTTCTTAAATAATGTTACAATGACCGAAAGAATTTTTGGTCAGAGGGTGCAATATCTGGCGATTATGGAGGGTGCGGAAAAACTTCGCAACCATAAGTTCGGACATTTTTTCACAAGTCTTCTTTGCTGCATGCGGTGAAACGTTCTCGTATTGAAGAATAATGCTAACTCTATTTACAGTTTCTTGCCGTTTTCTGCTTAAATTCTGATTCAAGTGATCCAGTTGTTCACAATAGAGATTAGAATTATTTGTTTTCCCGGGTTTAATATCTTTCAATAAATACTATAATTACTTTATAGGGGATTCGGGATCAAACAACTATTATTTATTACGTCCATCGATTCATTTTTCATTACAGTACGTTTTAAAAAAAGTTCTACACTGGTTTATTCGAATAATTTTTTTTTTTTAATATGATCGTGCAGTACCCAAACGCCTTCTTTCCAGCCCTTAAAATTTTTACATATGTTCTTGTACCGTTGACCGAGGGCACTGAATTTTATTAGACAATTCTTGAATAAACTTGACTAACAAATTTTGAATGGTCGCGCACCGCACTAACGGCAAAAAACGAACAAATATTCCGGTACGGTTAATACAAATTTAGAAGGTAAAAATAGTATTTTGCACCTGCGGTAATTCAAGGTGTGTACATGGTACATTTCTGATTAAAAAACACCACGAAGTTAGCTACATGAGTTGAATACGTAACCAATTGGTTGCTCAGTTCAAAACCCTGCGGGCTAAGTTTTTGCCCTGTGTATCAAAATATTTTCCCTTTGAACCATTTTGGTTATTTTGGTAACCCTGGTTAAATTTTTTATTGAGTTGAGTATAATTAGACAAATACTTAATTAAGAATTGAGAAAAGAAGAGCATGAAAATGAATTAAGGGCATGTACGTACCTTCAATGTATAACTAGGTTTCACAAATGGCTTGATCCTGATTCATCACTATATGGAGATTATGTCAGCAAATAATTATTTTAAACAAACTGTAAATGTTTGTCTCATCACAGTCAAAATTATCATTTTAAGATTTTTCTATGAAATATTGAGCAAACACGTGTCTTTTCTTGATCATCATTCAAAATTCGTGGAACCCATCGAGCAGATTTACATATTCGTGTATGAAGCCATTTAAAAAAAGTCGCAAGTTTTAGGGTGGAGGGGGGGGGGTGACAGGTTTTAGGTGTCGTCGAACCCCGAATTTCTTGTTGTCTTGGTAGTATAGTTCCCTTCGATCTTTGTAATCTTTTATTTCTTCTTTAATAATGAATCATGAGCTTTACTTGCTACGAATCTGCCATTTTTTTTATAAAATTCCCAAAATATTCAAAGGTTCTTGCAGTTAAAGCATTTGAGCGCAAAGTATTCTATTTAATTTAAATTTTAGACAAATTAGAATTTATTATGTTCTGATGAAAATTAAAAAAAAAATCTTAACTTCTTGTTTTGGACGGACAGTTCTTTTTGCGCCGGAGTGTAGAAACTGTTTAGCCAACATATTTCGTGGGGTACTTAAATATTTGTCAATCAACAGACCCATAAATGCATAAAATAAAATAATCCGGGGCGTTATTTTTGTTTCTAAACCTCCATGTTTAAGATTTTGGGCAGATGTTTGACAGTCATAACCACCCAATAACCTCTATGTATTCTTTAGCAACGTAAAAAAGTTAATTTCGTGTTTAGCCCATTTTCGTTGCAATCCGATTGAATTTTGGATCCATCACTTCACCCCAGAAAGGAAAATTCAATCAATGGTATGAGTCCGGTATAAGCTCTCCGAAGAGGCATCAACTGGTAAGGTTAAGGCAACAGTAGTAGTGAAAGCGCTATCTCACCACATATCGCGTATCGTCATGTCCAAATTGCAAGAACTGTAATGGCGAACGCCTGATTTGGTGCCGTACGATTATTTTATATTCCCGCAATCGAAGAAATGGATTGCTGGAAATAGTTTTTTACATACCAAATGGGGGTCATTTTTTTTTTTGTTTTTTAAGGTGGAAGTTCAAGGCGAAGCCGAAGGCTATAATTCCACCGAGAAAAGCAAAAACTTGCCGGTGTGTTGCGCATAACTCTTTTCATTACCAACAGAAAAATCTTGGATGTGTAGGACATTCGTAGCATTATGTTTAAGTAAACAAAATTAGGAAATTATGTTGTGTTTCATTATCGCCCATTTTGTAACATCCATCCGAAAAATAAATCACGTGGGCATGCAAATAATGGAATTCTTGGTCGATCGCGGAAACTGGCCTGCTACGAAAATAATTTTCTTTTTCTCCTTCGTTATAGTTGATATGAATTTATTTATATAGTAATGTACTATCGATTTATCATATGAGCAGTGAAAAAATGATTTTCATAGAATGAAGGCGTCAAATCGGAAATCGGTCCATTTTGAGGTTTTGGACAAATCCAACTTTTCGGAAGGCCTCAAACAGTTAAAACACCATTAAGCTAAAAGGGAACTAATGGGGAAAATTGTGTTTTCTTTGTGTTTGTCCTGATCTCTCAGGCCATCCTCGTAAATCCCATTTTTGTTTTTAGTGAAGGGTCATACAAGTTTTGTTTAGTAAATATTGTGTTCATGAATTTGATTTATTCGTGATATTCTACACGAAATTTAAGGGCAGTGACCGAATTGTTTTGTGATTTCTGAGAAGGAAGAGGGGGACCTTTACTAGGTGCTTAGGTCGGTAATGACCGATCCTTAAAACGGGGAACATTCTGGCATCTTTTAAAAGCCTATACGGTAATCAGATGGGACTAGATCTTTAAAACGGTGCTCGCCAGAATGGAAACTCTTATTTTATTTCTAGGAAAGTGTCCGAAGTTTGTGATAATTATTCCAGCTGTAATAATTATGACATTATTTTGTATGCAACCAAATTATCGCAGCCACTACGTGTTGTAAATTTGACACATCTGTAATAATATTCATAAACAACAATAACAATAATTAAGCCGTTATGTTAATTTATTTCTAAAAAAAATAGTACAAATAAAACTTAATACAAAAAATGGAGAGAAAATTATTTCACTCCTGTCAAAATTATTACAAACACAATTTTCGAACAAGTCCTAGATGCTCTCAAGCAGCTAGCATACGTGTAGGCAGTATTTTGATTAGGTTAGAAAATAGGTTATCAAGTAGCCTTATCCAGGATTAACGATATCCGCGGAGCATCAGCAATGGCCAAATTGATTTTATCCAGGGTTAATTGGTCTTACCCCAAACTTTTTAACAGGTAATATGTAACTATATGGTATGAGTTTTTTATCAGACACTGTTATGGAGCAGTTAAACAATAACTCAATTTTCATTCGTTAGGCTAGCTTCCGGTTTATATAGGTTTTAAATCAAGAAAAATTTTCATCCGGCATCCGATACCGCTGGGTAGTTTTCTTATTCATCAATTCACGCACTTGGCTTCACACGTTCTAGGGCTCTATTTTATTGTGCCCTTCTTTGCTGTGGCTCCGTGTCCTGTATATGTTTTCCTTGATAGCTGCAAAAAATTAATACCAGATTAGGACACATTTTAAAAATTTACTGTACAACATAAATTTAACGTTTAAAAGTACATTAACGTAAACAAAAAACGATGTTCAACCAAACAAGATGGGGGGAGAATGAAATTTGATCGGCATTTTTACGATCAAGTATTAAGGTTATGTAAATTGAATAAAAAATTGGTAAATTGTGTGATAAAAATGTTGGTGTTTAAAGTTTGAGTGAATTGCACAATTATTTGAATGTGTATTATATGCTAGGACAATTTAGCTCAATAACTGTTATTTTAAAATTTTTGGTGGATAGCTTGGACGGATTTTTACGCTTCGAAATCGATCATTCATTTAAATAAGAGCTTAGCTCAACAACAAAGCATCTATGGGGTGGGGTTTCCACATTCTAAAACTGTAACGAGCAAAGAATGCTTATTTTGGAATTTTATGATTCCACCAGATTTTGGAATTTTATTTTGTTTGTTATTTGTGAATCTTGGTTGGTTAGTTTTTTCCCTTCAAAATAGCCGTCTTGAAGTCATTTTTCCACACGACGAACAGTTCCAATTATTTTTTGTTTTTATCTTAATTTTGGATTGGCAAATAAACATTCTGAAGACTTATTTATAGATTGTATCTAGAACTATTATTTAAGTCTGTTGGAGTGCTTCTCATCATTCTCTTCATTTCAAGAGCGCTCTAGGTATTCTTATAGCAATTTCAAGAGAAGGTGAACTTGTTAAAATGAATTTACCTTATTCTTTGTATTCAAAAGGCGGTGTTCGTTATTTGGTTTTGATTGTCAACGAGGGACAACTTGATACATTTTCAACACACAATGGATTTCAAAATCATAAAATGTAAAATTTTGTACAACAAAATTTTTATTTTTAATAATTTTTAAAGTATATACATATAATACATTACCATTTTTATTGTGTCATTCATTATTACGTCAATCATATCAGGCATGCAAAATTGGCGTTTACAATTACAAGTGAATTACTAATAAAATAATCTAAATGAGGGACTCACACAATTAAATAACTTTTTATACCTAACGACGATTATATTTATTAATATATGGAATTTTTGAATTATTTTTAGAAAATTAATTTGAATTGTTGGTTAGTTTTCCCAGATTATGATTAATTCTTCTTGCCAGAAATAGACGCTTATTAACAATAATTTTTCTAAGAACTATGAATGTACTTTTGAGGTTGGCCAGCATTCTTAGTTATGATTTTATGAACAATAATTCTCCACTACATTTAAAGTAATATCACCTTTATTCTCCTATTTTATTATATTATTAGAATCAATTTAAATTAATTTCCCTTTTTTTTCTTTTTAAATTCACAACGGATACAATGTCACCATCTCGTTTTAAAATCTCAAAAAGAGTTTAGTTTCTTGAGTTTTTTATTTTTCAAATTTTTCCACCTTTTTTTTCTAAATATTAAATTTCTTAAACTTTAAAAATATCAAGACAACCAGATACAGATATATGTACATATACATACGTACACCATACCAGTAATAATTTTTCAACTAAATATAATTATGGAAAATTTAAAGAAAACAGAATAAAAAATTAATTAAAAATTCCTATCTAATTTTTAAAGATTAATTTTATCCAATATACTATATACATAGCTAAATATTTTCGTTTTTGTTTGCAATTTTGTGTTTTATGTTTATAACCAAAATAAACAACCGATGAAAATATATGTCTGCAGGGCCGATTTGATTCACACACACTCTGCAAACATAATTAAGGTAGCATGTTTTGTTTACTTTTGGGAAAGTACGATATCTTGATAAACTTTAACACACAGAGAGGGCAGCCTTACCGCTATTAAATTTTATTATTTCTTGAGTAACGACGTTTTTTACGTTCTGTATATTTTACATAACATCATTTATGTACGTATATGTTTGCTCTAATTATCGTTAAATTAAATTAATTGATTGTTGATTGATTATTAATTTGCTTGAATGTAAATATAGAAAAAAAAAATATTCGTAAATTGACTGGGTTTGGTAAATGAGGGTGATAAAAATAAACGTTTTTTATATCGCGGTTAACTTGAACTTGAAAATAAATTTGCATTTTAATGTCATAATTTTTTTGTATTTTTGGTAGTAATGGTAATAAAAGCTTTTATAATTTAACAATTGACGCAAAATATGAGTTTTAGGTATCGTGACATAAAAACTTAGATTTCAATATATTTTTTAATAAAGGTATTTGACGGTGGAATTTAATTATAAAATTTGAATAATCTATTAGTGGTTGGGATAGAAGAAAATGGATAGGGGGGAGGATTACGGAAGCCGATAAACCACTTTAATTACTCTAACCTCTGTCTTTACTCTTCGAATTTAGTTTTAGTTTTACTCGTTAAAATGACAAATAGTACGTTTTATCGAATATAATTTTTTTTATTATGTTAGTATTACATGATTTTAATATGTTCCGAAGATTGTAAGAGAATTCAATCCAGTTTCGAACCGATGAGCTTATGATTATGAAAAAATCAATCTTCTCATCAGGCCGCGGCGACTGGACTGATTATACCACAATTTACATTCTATATATACAGAATGTGCTGTGCGTTAAGTACTAGCGAATCATACTAATACAGATGAACTCTCTTATAATTTTTTTTCTTCTTCACGATATTCACACAGCTCTGTGTGTAAGCTAATTTTAATAAAGCAAAGTTAGTATTAATAAAGTAAAAATTATTAAAGTAAAGTTAGTATTACTTTGTTGCCATACTAAAGAAAAACATCATAAATTTCCAAAACAATACTGACATAACAACAAAAATAGAATTAAAAACACAATCAATTTACAATCCGTCATTTTGACGAGTCGATAATTCTAGTATTAATTACTTTTACCTTAAGCAAATCGTCGATTGGAAACCGTTGATGAAGTTTCCCCGGAATTAATCGTTGTTGTCTAATTTTTGCAATTTTGGAAATCTGGCTTTTTTGGACTTTGGTCCAATTGGCCGTTCGCTTCGGTAATGCTTTTTTTTTTTGATTACTTTCATATAGTTACTTTTTTGCTGCAATTATGTTAATACTGTTCCTAAGCGAAAATCGGTTTTTGCTGCCCTTAATTACTTGATAGCTTAAATTACATTTTAACCTAAACCGTAAAAATTGTTATTTTAGTTCGATTAATAATAAATGATAAAAATAAAAAAAATAATTACTGGAAGAGTTCAAAATTAACACCCTCCAATTCCCATAGTTGAATCATGCCATTTTTCATTACTATAGTCACGTCACATCAATTTTCCTATTCTCCAAGTCTTTTGTTACGTCTATAGTCATTTTATACGAGAAATGTCACTTGAATGCCCATACGCTCTTCTAGACTTTACTGAAATAAAAACATTCTTGTACACCAAATTAGTCAAAATGTTTTTTTCTGTCTTGACTTAAAGCTTCTTGCGGGCACGTTCCAGTAAAGCAATCTACTCCAGATTTTTTTGGTATATTTTTAACCAATTACTTACTAAGAGATTTATTGTTTGATTCAAGTGTTTTCCCCAAATCGGACGAGAACACCTGTTGGTTATATGTAGTACTCTGTCAAAAAAATATGAACATTAACTTTTTCTAGTTTTATCATTTTGACAATTAATCGAATGAAAAATTCTGTTTCAAATGTTGAAGTGTGGTGGTAGCACCTTACTGTTCTGTTCTGTTCTATTCTTTTTATTTATAGGTATGTATATAAATTTGCATCAATAGCTTTTAGATGTTTTTGAATTCCATTACCTATATTTTTGGCAATTTTAAGTGAGCTCCAGATTTATTAAATTTTTTAAATTTTATATTATCGCCATGTCTCATTATTGAGTAAACGGAAAAAAAATCTATGTTACCCAAGTAGCAGTAGCATAAATAGCCACAACCGCTAGGAATGATCATATTTTAATGGAAAGTCGAAGGACAAAATGTCATAGAAATAAGAAGCACTCCAAAGAAAACTGTGAGACAGATAATGCAGTAATGCAAAAAAAAATTCAGAACCGAATCCCAACAATAATGGAATAGTTAAGTGGCAAAGATAGTTTTACGTTACACTTACTCCAATCATTAGATGATTTAAAGATTTCCACACTACCAGCTTTTGTTTCATTTTTGCTTTTAATCATTAATAATCTACTTTATTTGTCATAAATATTCTGCAGAGAATTATCTCTGACATTTAAATATATTCAATTAGCTCTGATATCTCGATCTATTCGTCTCGATCGTATCTCTTGGCTCTAATATGTCGACCACTTCATCCCATATCTATCGGAATGTGGTCCTGGGGGTACTGTTCGCTCCTGTAATGCTTTAGCTCTACGCACAGTTGGCTCTGAGTGCTTCTTCTTCGTGCTACGTTTTAGCCTCCAGTTTTCCCCATTAGTTATTCTCGTGGCTATTTTCGATTCAATTCGCAAGGAAACATTTGGTTTTGCTGCTTTTACTCGATAGATAAAATTCCCAGAATCCACAAAAGACGACCAGTAGCAAATTTTTACTAGGCTAATGCCGATATCAGAATCCATTTTATGAAAAAAATATTATTAGAAATTACCGCCAAATTCATCATCACTAACAACATAATTTTTTGAGGGCAACTTCTTTAAGCTGACCATTTTCCAGTCTCGTTAAAGAGGGAATTTATTGAGAAATTGGTTGTACATTAAAGTGGTCTTTTACAGAGGTGCCCTTCTTCGAACGAGATGATCGCCTGTGGAAGTTTCACTGTAATATGTTTCTACAAAATTTGATGACTGCAAAAAGTCATTTGTCACAAAATATTCGTTTTTATTTTATCCATCATTGGGCGCTTTCAGCGCATTGAGATCTCAAAAACAAATTGATCTTATAACATGTAAAATATGTGTGACCAGCTTATTTTTAGTGAAGCCTCACCTTAATGCAGAAGGCATCACGAATTTTTAACAACCGTCATATTGAGCCGGCCTCACCCAGTAATTTCATGAGATAGCTATCACCGCTATGAAATTGAATATTTTGCGATATGTGGATTTTTGCAGTCACCACGGCGATATATAGTTTAACCCGTTTTTTGTTTTAATCGGCAACAGATAATAAAAGGTGTTTAGCTAATATCCTCTTTTTTTGCTGTCCACGGAATGGAACAGTTTGTTGGAAACGTCAACTACTTCAACATTTCAACAAAAACAAAAAAAATTTTGTTTTTTTGTTATAAAAGATACATTGTAGGTCTTAATTTCCGCGTTTGGACAATGACTTAGGATGATTGAAAGATTATATCACCAAGATTATGTATTATTGACTACATAAAAGTATTCCGAATTTTTCAGTGGTACTTTGAAATTTTTGAGGTATTTTTTTCAGACATCGATACAGTTTTTAGTATATCGCAGGACATATTACACAAATACTGAATAATTTAGATTTCATAAATTTTTTCAGTTTGGTGGATTCGGTTTCGATGGAATCCGCTATTCGATATTAGTTTACGTTCGGTTAATGCTGTCAACGAAACTATAACGCACACAACTGTTACTTTCGCCATCACCACCATCTAATTTAGTAAAATTATTGAAATTTTTGTTTGTTCGATCGGGATGGGATTATGGATATTTTTATTTGTATGCTCACAATATTGTCAAATAAATTAAATTTGAATGTTTTCAGTTTAAGTAGAATTATCTACCACCCTTTAATTTGGTTTAGTTTAGTTAATTGAATTTTATTTTAAAATTTGATGTGTATTCAATTTGGTTCAAAATCAATTATTTTCCAGATTAAAATTTTGAAATAGGGTCTTACATAGAGGTTTTATCGTTGTTTGATATATTAAATTTGGGTAATCTTTGAGACTACCTAAGTCATTAGCACTAAATTATAACATTAAAATTAACATGTGAACAACAAACAATTATCGTTTGAATGTAATAAATGTTGATGAGTACATATATCTTGTGCTAGATTAAAGTTAGTGACCTTAATCGCACATTAAAATATAAAATTATATTTGGTTTGGCTAGGGATTGGGATCGGGAATTCTTGGGAATATTTTCTATTTCTCAGAGAAATTTTTAAAAATGTTCATAAAAAAAGTTCCATAGATAAGTTGACCAGATTTCTCAATTGAAGCTCAAGCAACGTAAATCATTGATACATTATAGTGTCCAGCTGAAAAATTGGATCGAACTAATATAAATAATTGAGAAAAATGTTGTTGATATTCGCCTTTAAAGTGCTACAAGAGGCAATACAATTGCTATGGTGCAAAGGTGGCCAATATGTTACATCTGTTTTTTTATGCAAATATTATTGTTCAAAGACAAATTATGAATTGTGAAAGTATCTAAGCGGTTTCCATACAAAACAATTGAAAAATTTGAATTAACAATCTTGGGTTGTAAAATATGTTTTAAAATCAAAGAGTCAAATGAGGACAAATAAATGATAAATTGAGGAACAAAACTTCAACTCAAATCTGCGGCCAGTGCGATAATTACTGCGTCTCCATGTTGACTTTTACTTTCTTTTACTCTGGTAAAATAAAGTATAGTAATCATGAAAATTTTGGACCTTGAGATTTTTAGAGATTTATTTGTTTTGAGGTCCCCTGAGTCCGAAAAAGTCGGTTTCGAAATGGTGTATGTCTGTCTGTCAGTCTGTCTGTGTCCTCTCTACAGCCCAGATGGTTTAACTAATCGAACTGAAACTTCAGATTTAAGCTTTTGTGATAAATTGGGGGGTCCCAGTGAATTTTACTCCAAATCGGCTAACCGGAAGTAGCCACTCCCTTGGTCCAGAAAATTTATTTTGCAAATATCTTAAAAAGTATAATGTTTACAAAAAACTACTTAATAAAAAATGTTTCCAAAAATTAAAAACAAATAAAAATAAAAAATAAAAATTAAAAAAAAAATTTAAAAATTTAAAAATTAAAAAAAAAAAATTAAGAAAAAAATAAAATTTCTCAAAATTCTCTGTTCGTAAAATAAAGTCGTGTGTTGGCCAAACCTCCATTTTTTTTTTTTATAATCGAAGTTCTATTGCTATATACTTATTTTGAAAATTGGTCAAAAATATTTATTTGGCTGGACTCTTCGGCAGAATACAAGTCATAAATATTTTTTAAGTTTCTTAAGAAAAATATTCTAATTTCATATTCAGAGAAATTCTTTGCGATTAACACCACAAAGAATGTACAATTATTGACTATCAAATAGTTTCGTACATTTCGGAACAAAAAAAAAAAAAAAAAAATTGAAAACCCCCAAAATTTAACTTCGTCATGCATTTTGTATGTATGTAAGAAATTCTAAGTAAAACAAAATGTAAAACCTGTTGTTGAGATGTACCGCATATTTTGAGATAACTTAAAAAAAAAAAACAATGGTATGGCACTAGTTCATTGTATCGATAAACAAACTTATGTACACCTTAGACACACTGCGTTTTAATAAAACCGATTTAGTGAATTTTTCGAGATTAGTCGCAGTGTGTCAACCTTGATTTTAGCTAATCCCTTTGTTTTTGTATAGAATACTTAAACTAGTTTAGCTAAATCGGATTTATTATTCCACAGTCTGTCTAGGGTATTAGTGTACTTACGTTTGTTACTTGTTATTAGATTTTTTCCGGAAATATTTGTTTATACTCCAAATTTCGTAACGATAGTTCAATAACTATTTATGTAATTAACAAATATTATTTTTTTGTTTTAAATTAATTAATTTTATATACTCTATAGCTAGATCCTCAACAAAAGGAATTTATCAATTTTCTTACTGTTACATTTAATTTTAGATTGCATGCAATATTTTTTTTTTTTTTATAAATGTTACATACTTAAATAAACACCTACTTTTAAAAAAAAACACCGAAAGACTGGAAAATTGATTTTCGTGTTTGATATTTAAATATTTTCATGCATTGAGGGGAGGCTACTAGCTTAATTAAAATTATGTTTATTTATTTATTGTATATGTATGTACGTACGAGTATACATACTAACTACTACATAGTATGTTTGAACGCACAGTACACAGTAATAATAATATTTTAAGAACAAAGTTTAAAAAAAAACCCACTTAGAAAAGTTAAATAAGAAAATGATTTAAATTTTAGATATATAGATTAATGAAAATAATAACACAAACAAAAAAAAATTTCCTATTTCATATCTATTTTTAAAGATTTTCCCACACACATGGGTTCTTACTAATATTTTCATTTTGAAATTTCTATTTTTTTTGTTTTTAAGATTTTTTTCTAAGAAAATATGTTTTGTTTTAGAATTACATTAAACCAGTTGGAAATTATTCAGAATAAAAACAAGTTAACTAATGAAGTTAAAAAGTTTTCTCTATAAAATAAAAGATTTTAAATTGAAAAAGTATAGTAAGAGTTAAAGGGATCATCCTATTTTTATCCTGATATCCTGAACTATTACTAAATTTAAAAATCAATTGTTGTTAAACATAAATAAATATTTATGTTTACTTAATTTTTTTTTCTAGTCATATTCACATTCTTACAAGTTACAAACCATACTAAAATTATTTCAACATAAGTAAGGAGTGAGATTTTATGGAATATGAAGTGAAGTAAAATTTATCTTCGTAATTTGATTAAATTTGTTGGTGGTTTGGTTGTATTTTACTCTAGATATTTATTATAGTAGCGAAGATTTTACGAATAGCGTACAGGCTACAGCTATTGACAGTCATAAGGAAATTGTCACTTAGGTATTCGCTTGTTTTGTTAATTATGCCCTAAACCTCGTAGAAAAGATATTTTTATACAGAACAACTATTAATTTTTCCATTTTCATCTCAAGATCACTATTAATTGTTTGTTTAACATTTAAAAAATGAGTTTTCCGAAAAGTTTCCTAATATGCATAGCTATTGACACCTTGTTATGATCATTGACATGCCTTAATATAGCTATTGACATATATTTAGTTTCAAATTAAAATCAAACCAAAATCACTTTTTATCAAAAGATCCATTTTATTAAATAAAATTAGGCTAAAACTTATTAGCCAAATCAACGACTTTATTTTTAAATATTTAGCTATAAAACCTTTAATTCATTTATTTAAATAATAATATCACAATATGACTTCAATGTCACTTAATTTGTTAAACTTAAACAGTCTTATAATCGCAATATGTTCCAATACGATTCAGTCTTTACTTAATGGGATTTCCAAGTTGCACTTCGCACATAAGAACAGTGGAAGAATTGGCAATTCTAGGGATTTGAATTGCATTTTATGTGGTACTCTCTTAAACATTTGGAATATTTTATCCCTACATTTTTGAAGGTCTGTGGTTTCGTACTTAACGAATATGTACAATGATAGCACATTTGGCCCTTGGCAATTTTGTTGCTTCCGATGTCAACAATTAAAGTTTTAAAGAATGATTGATCTTCAGAATCAGCTTCAGTAATTATTTCTTCATTTTTGTCAGGACTAAGATCATTAACAAGAGGAGGCACTAAAAATATATTTGAAAATTTATGATTAGACAAAAATTATTCAAGCATAAATATTAATTTTATGCTTACCTTGAGCATCCGTACTTGTGTTTAGGTCATTAATGTTTGCTGGATCTTTATTTCGCTCAGATAATATTTGATTTCTGTGGTTTGTGGGTTTAGGTTTCCCGGTCTGTTTTTTTTAAATTTGATTTTGCTGTTTTCTTAAAGCTTTTAATTCGGCCTCTTCTTTTTTTATTTTTTGTTTTTCCAATTTGGCAACTTTACGTGCTTCCTTTTCTTGTAAAAGCTTATTCTTTTCTATTTTTCGGACTCGTTCTGCTTGGATATACATATATTGGAGATGTAAACACGAATGGTTTTTTTGGTTTAGTTGATGGTTTAACAGCCTGATTTCCTGTTTCAACTGGCGTTTCAGGCCAATCTAAATAGTCCTCAATAGACTGAGTGTACATAGCAAAATTTGTAGCGGTATGTGCAGTGGCTTGGGTATCTGTAACTTCCATGGTATCAGAGATTGTTACCATTGCTCCAATCAGATCATCTACTTGGTGTGTTATGTCGCCATCAATGTATATAAAATTTTCTATCCCGTTAATATTGATTTCTGGAATTGTGTAACCGTCGTCTGCCTGATATTCAGCTATTTCGAATGCTTCAATCGAACAATTCAGCGTTGAATGCAAAGTATAGCCTTTAAGTGTCTTAAACACATTAAATAATAGTTTAAAATTATCGTCAAACTTTTCTAAATTAACGGGGGTTTTTAAAATTTCATTAAAAGTTGTTATGTTTGGCTGTCCGACAATATCAGTAAATTGTGAAAGGTTTATGGAGCCTTCATTCAATAGTACTCTATTTGGCACGCAAAGCTCAGATGATTTTCCCAAACATTTAGAAAAATCTATTGACGCTTAATTCCACGGGTAAAGGCCGCATGCTTTAAATCCATTTGATATAATTTGCGGTGTAATTCAACCCTCAAATGCTTTCAATAGCAAAGGAGCAAAATACTCTCTGGTCAAAGAAGAGCCTGGGTTTTCTTTGCGCGATTGAAAAACATTTTTTGTCCAATAATGTTTAAGTGGTTTGAATGCGGCGTAATCACAGGGCTGTAAAATTCTTGTAGCATTTGGATACAATGCAATAATTATAATTCCTGATTGCACACATAACTCGCTTACTTTTAATGTCATATGGGTGCTATGACCATCAACAAAATAAATCACTGGAAACGTTGTGTTGTCTTTGACCAGAAATGGATGGAAATGTTTTGAAATATATTCATAGAATATTTCTTTGGTCATCCATCCATTATCCGAGATTCCTAGTGCCCAACTCTGAGGTAACGACTTCCGAATCTCTTCCGGCACCCTCTTATAAGGATAAATTATCATCGGCGGAACAGTTTGACCATTGGCACTGAATGTGCACATAATGGTTAGGTTAGATTTGGCAGCCCCACGCTCAATCTCGTAGATGTTTCGAGCGCCTTTAGCAGCTAAAACAGACCGTGTTTTGGGACACAGCAAAAAGTTTGTTTCGTCCTCATTGAAAATTCGATCTGGGGATTCTAAAATGCTGAAATTATTCGACTCCTTTAGATACAGATTTATCGAATCAAACCATCGTTTAATGTCACTAGCGCTTACTTTAGAACTCGCTGCTGTGACCGGATCTGGAACTCTTATGGCAATATTTGGGTTTCGCTGAAGAAATCGTTTAAACCACACTCTGCCTGGTATGTTATTTTTAAACGGTGTTTGCCTTTTGTCGGCCTCAATAAACTCTTTGACTGTTTCAAAAACGTCTTCTTTGCGCTTGGGAAAACCTTTCGTTTGGCAGGTGATAAGCCAATTGGCGATAGTACTCTCCTCACTTGTTGTCAATATAGTGCAAGGACCTGGTACGTTCTTTTTGAACTTCTCTCCCAAACGGAAAATTAGGGTTGAACGGGGTATATTATATTTCTGTGCGGCTTGCCTGTTAGAAATTGCTTTGTTCCTGATTTCGTTCAAAACTGCTTGAAGTGTTTCCTCTTTATATGTTCCTCGTTTCTTCGGCATTGTTATAATCCTAAAACTAATTAGTTATTCATTTAATTACTGATTGGCAATAAACTGTACGAAATAGGTATATTTTTACACTCCTGAGTCAATCATTGTATCAACGAAGTAACATTTATTGACATGTCCAGTCAATAATAGAAACTATGTTAAATTCGGTTACATTTATTGACACCCAGCATATTTAATTATTTATAATATATACGATTAATTTCTTTCGTTTTTTATTGATCAAAACTATTATTTTATGAAATGTAATATATTTATTTACTTAAATAATGTATTAAATCTACTTACGTTTACCGCATTCCTTGTACAAATTCAACAAATTTTCACTGACAGAAGAAAAAAAAAATGATACGATGTTTTCACATCAACATTTGGCGAGAGACTAAAATAGCTAACGACAAAATTATTATAAAAGAGAAAGAGAAACAGTGAAATATTAGATTAATCTTATCATTTATAATTATTAAGGTACCAATCGTAAGAAAAACGCTAAATAGCGCGATGGTGTCAATTACTGATTGATTGATTGATTGATTGTGAGTGTACGGCCAAGCATTATAGCAAGTCTCCCGGACTCCCGGGCACACACCGTACACCCGTTTACACATAACAAAACCGAAGGATAGGATAGGATTATTAGTTGGGACAGACTCGACCCGGTTACAGACACCAATGCGATCGATAGTTAGTAAATAGACGGCACAAAAGACAACACAATCTAACTACATTTTTAGATGATCATTTCTCTGGAATCCAGGGCCGGATCTTCAGGACTCCCTAAACCTAAATTAAAAATTATTAATGTTGTAATTTCCCCCTGTCCGCCTTTCATTAATTTACCTGATAAAATAATTAAGAAAAACTAAAATTACTAAGCTAAGATTACAAAAACAGCGCTTATTTCATTTTTCATGGTCCTTCTATATCTAATTAATTAATTATTACGTACTACAACATGAATTAAAATGAACGTTAACAACTATTTTAAACATAAAATTTTACTTAAAACTAATCAGAAATTTCCTACCGATCAAGAAAAAGAGAATAAATAATTAAAAATTCAATTATTTTATAAAATTTATAATAAATAATTTAAAAATGATAATGTTACAGCACCACAACAGCATAAAATCATCAATAATTCAGTTAGTACTATAAGTAGTATATCAAGAATGAACAAATAAAATCAATATATAATTTCCCAGGCAATTCTGAAAACTAATTTTAATTATTACATCAACATAATATTAAAGCTAATTCTGAATTTCAGGATTAATTTAATCTCCATATGAAAGATTGATTCTGGAACTATGTTATATTCTGAAAATTGAATTATTTATTAGCAAATTAAGGAAGAGAAACCTTTAAATATTTTTAATCTAAATTAATTATTATATCTTAATGAGCAAAACACAATATATTACATGGAAGAATTACAAAAATTAACATTTTATGAAATTGCGTATGTAAATTCTCCCACTTCTAAGCTAAAATTCCAAAAGAATGTTTAAAAATTTTAAATTATTAAGTTATAATTTAAATTCACAGCACTTGTTCCATTAGTTACCATTCTCCTGTAAATAGTTAATTAATTGTTTACCTACTGCAACTAGATTTAAAAATAAAAGTTGAAAATTTATATTTAACCATACTATTAAATTTAAACTAATCGGCAATTTCCTACAAATCTAGAAAAAAGGAAATTAAGGAAATTAATAATGTAGAAATAAATAATTTATTTATAAAAGTATATAATATATTTTAAACATTGATCATAATAAGACGCAAAAAAGTCTAGAATATCAATAATTTAGTTAAGTACTACATGTACCTATATATGATATTTACCAATAAAACACAATTAGAGTTTCCCAGGTATCCCTGAAAATTAAATTGCTTTACTACATAAATAATAGAAATTAACTTATATAAATTAGTTAGTGATAAATAAAATAAAATAGATAATACAAGAACAATACATTTTCTACGCTACATAACTGCTGCTTGAAGTTTCTGGATGTTGAGCGAGAATTCACCAATATTTCTGTAGCTTGGAGACGATCTAACAATTATATATACTTTATATCAACTAGACCATCAGACAAAAATACCCGAACAAACTATGACACTTTGATATAATTAAATTAAATTAAACTGACAAAAACTATTGAAATATTTTCATCAATACCTCAAATAATTTTGCAATGCAATGCAGTTTACAATATCATATAAAAGGGAATTTCCCTTATCCTAGATAACGTACGATGCTATTCATTTAATTAGTATAATATTTCAATCTATATACATAAATATTTATCGAAATAGCAACATTAATATAAATTACAATTAAATACCAATAAAGTGATTGATTTTAGCAGAAGATAATTTTTGATAATTGCAACGACAAGAAACTTATCAAAATAAATCCCTACAATATGTAATATCAAACGGTAGCATCAGTTTCAAAAAAAGAAATTTATTGAAACCAAATCAACACAAATAAGCAACGTTGTAAACGCCCACGACTTTAACTAAGTCGACTGAGTGGTAATTTGCACGAGTAGCAAAATCAGCTACCCCAAAATCAGCTCCAATGATTAATCCCGGATGTCATCCAAATATTTATGTCTGATAGTGTACATATTCAATTGATTTGCTTCAACTTAGTCATTTTTGCAACCCAAAAATAAAACTTATAAAATATTAGACTACCTAAATAAAAATCCAATTAGCATCATTTACCAATTGAAGAGATCACCGCCACCAAAAACCTGAACCTAATCAATAATTCAGAAATTTATCTCTTTATTAATAAATAAATAGAAATATATCCAAAATTTTAACTCAGTTCACGGACCTCATTCCCTGCCAAATCAAGCATGCAAAGTAAATAAAACAATAAATAAATGCAATGAAAATGAACCCTTACTTTCTTAAAAATGTATCGATGTGTCATATACGTAATTATGACGATTGTGTGTACATCCCACCATCTAAATTTCAATAAATCCATTAAGACAACCATTAAACTCAAAAATAAAATCTTAACTTAATTTAAACCAACATTTCTAAATTCGCATTTCATTTATCTATTTATTTATTTATTTAGATAATTTATAATTTATAATATTAATTAAATTAATTAGAAAACAATTTGATTCAGTATGTAATACCCTGTAAAAAAATGTATTAATCTTACCTAAATAAACCGTTCAAATGAATTGTATAAGACAGCTCCCAATTCCAATTCGACTCAAACCAATTCGATTATACAAAGTATAAAAATCCTATTTGAGTCGAATATACAAAATTTCATTGCGCTTACATAATACATCAAGTTGTATGGATGTATTAGTGCCCATTTTACACAACAGTAAAATACTTGTGACTGCTGTATCAAAACCAACGTAAAGATTCTCTTTCTCGTTGTTGTTTGTACTTTATAATACAAAAACCAACAAAACCAAGCACACTTCCTTCACAGAATTCGTGCAAAGAGAAAACGACACAGCTACATAGTACACAAACATATTTATGGCCCTTTTATATACCAAATTATAAGTATGTATTAGCGTCGATTGTAAAATGTACACAAAATCGCACATAAGAATCCAAATAAGTGTGGGTAAAAATAAACTCTAATACTAAATTTATTGCGACTTATTTTATATACCATAATTTAAAATTTATTTCAATACTATCTAAATATTAAACATTAGTAATTAAAAATTGAAATTTGATTGTATTTACAATCCACAAAATATCAAATCATGCACTTTTAATTTTTCTATCTACAAAAATAAAAAAACATTGCCTGACAAATGCATCCCGGTGGATTGCATTTTCCAAAATTACACTTTAGTTTAATTATTTTCACTACACATTACACTAAACTTGAATTTAATTAGAATTAAATTTAAAATTTAAAATTAAAATGTATATACATATGTATATAAAGTATATACGTATCAGTACATAAGAAACAAAAAATAAAAAGAAAATAAAATAAAATTAAATTAAATTTTTGAAGAGGATAGAAAAAACACGTCTATCCTCTTTGAATGTTCGCACTCCACCTCAGCGCGATGGTGTCAATTACTGAATCAAAAATTGAGAGTGTCAATAGCTGTAGCCTTTACGCTAATTTGTTTTTGCAGCCTGTTGCGTTGTGGAATTTTCTAATGATTTACTGCTGATAATGCGATGATTAATAAACACATCAGTGAAATAACGAAACTATGGAGAGGTTAAACTTGTAGAATTATACAACTGTCGAGAAGTTTTCAGAAAAAAAATTCGTATTTCGACCAAAACTTCTCGACGTTATGAGGTATTGTAACTGACCAATTCCATTGTTACCGTAGAGATTAGGACAATTATTGACGTCCTTCTGTCACTTACCAATGCCCTGAGCAAAGTTAAAATTTATTTGCTAAGATAATCAACCAATTCAATTTGAAACTATTATTTCCTTCATTTATAAAGTTCTCTGTAAACAACTGTTTCTTTTTTAGGATAATTTGAAAGAAAGTGTTTTGGCCACATCTCCATTTTTCAATTGAAAATGATTTGTTTTTCTTGTTTTATTTGCTTTTGCATATGAGTAGTAAAAAAATTATGAGGAAGCAAGTCAAGACAATTAATATTAAAAATTAAATGTGAGCCGCAAACCATTTATTTTTCATATTAAAATGGCTTACTTGGGACCTTCTAAACCGCTAATACTAGCCATCCACCAGGATTTTGAAATTAGCTTCCTTGGCAAATTTAAATTTTTTGAAAATTAATTTGATTTCACGTATAGCATACTTTACCAAATTTTGTCTGAACTTTATTTAATAGCTAGCAAATAGTTGTAGCTAATTTAATTTGCTGTAGTGTAACTTTCGTTTCATGTCGTTACCTTTTTTATTATATGTGTTTCTACCTATAAACTTATTGTATTTGATTATTAAATTATCCACTACATATTTGGGTAATATTTCGGAGTTAGGATTTTGTAGTCGAACTCACAAAGCAGCATAAAAAATATAAATTTAAAGTAAAATCTCATTCTACAAAATTTGAAAATTATCAATTTTGCTTTAAACATATGATCATATGCTCTGCAATGTACCTAAAATTGTAGTCTTAACAGCGTCTTCATTGGTTAAAAGAACTTTTGTACGTACTTTTATGATTATACGAACTAAATGACGAGTAAACCGCCTTGTATTCCAATTGTTTTAAAAGATTGATTTGGGAATCGGATTTGGGACAAAACAATTCTCTTGCCAAAAAATAAAACAAAAAAATCATTTTACGGTTGATCGGATTTTAACGTTACATGTTATTATTTTACTTGAGATGTGGCATAATGTTATCTTACCCAAATAGTTCTTGCCGGTTACCAATATCCGAAAAATATGCTTCGCTGGGAAACAATTAGTGGCAAAAGGAAAATGGCACATTCCTGTGCCTTAAGTACTAACTTTAATCTTTTGCGCTCAATGACTTTTACAGTCGGGAGAAACAGCAACCCGAGACATATTTTACTAACATATAAATATAATGATTTGTACACAAATTAAAGTTCATAAACAATATACATATAGTATTTCAATATTCTAACTACATATATTTAAACATTTGTAATAACATTTTTAATGTTAATCGAGATATTTTGGAAATGTTTTGCTGAAAACATTGTCTTATAATGAAAATAACGATTCTGGAAATAATCTGTGCGTGTGCGTGACACGTAATTAAAAATTGATGCCGTGTGGCTTGTAATATATTATTTACGTCACACCACTAGTGATTCTTATTTATACGGTAGGCCCTGGTGTCTTCTATCTAAGACCTATCTAAAATGGTATTGGGTGTATGCATTAAAAACCGGAATTTGATACTAGATGGCATTACTTGTTTATGCGTTATAGTACATCATGGACATATATGTCATTTGAAAGCCTTATTCAATACCTGTCAAAATCAGCTAAAAGTTTTTGTTTTGATTGTGCACATCCAACCGATTTCAACGATGGAAAATTTATCAAATTTGCGAAAAAAACAGCATTTGCGGGAAGTTTTGTTGAGTCACTTTTTCGCAAACAAAACTGCAGCTGAAAGTCATCGTTTGCTCGTGGATTTGTATGGTGAGCATGCTCTTGCAAAAACACAGTGCTTTGAGTGGTTTAGTCGCTTCAAAAGTGGTGATTTTGACATCAAGGGCAAAGAGCTTCCTGGTCAGCCGAAAAAGTTTGAGGATGAAGAATTGGAGGCATTACTCGATCAAGATTCATATCAAGCGCAAGAAGAACTTGCAGAATCATTTGGAGTTGATCAAGCAACAATTTCCAGACGTTTGAAAGCCTTGGGATTCATCCAAAAGATGGGAAATTGGGTGCCATGCGAGTTGAAGCCAAGAGACGTGGAAAGACGATTTTGCATGTCCGAAATGCTGCTCGAGCGCCACAAAAAGAAGTCGTTTTTGCATCGTATTGTCACTGGCGATGAAAAATGGATCCATTACGATAATCCCAAGCGCAAAAAAGCGTATGTCAAGAAAGGCGAGACCGGCCCATCGACACCAAAGCCGAATATTCACGGGGCCAAGGTCATGCTGTGCATTTGGTGGGACCAGCTAGGTGTGATCCACTATGAGTTGTTGCCAAGTGGCCAAACCATCAATGCCCAACTCTATCGTCAACAATTGATCCGATTGAAGCAGAAAATCCAGGCAGAGCGGTCAACGTATGCGACCAGACACGAGTCAATCATTTTCCACCACGATAACACTCGGCCACATATTGCGGCGCCGGTCAAAAATTACCTGGAGAATAACGGATGGGAAATTCTGCCTCACCCGCCTTATAGCCCAGACCTTGCTCCTTCCGACTACCACCTATTTCGATCAATGCAGAATGCCCTATCAGGAATACACTTCACTTGAGTTCAAGGTATCGAAAATTGGCTCGATTCGTTTTTGGCCGCCAAGCCGGCGCAGTTTTTCTGGGATGGAATTCATAAATTGCCAGAAAGATGGGAAAAAGTAGTGGGTAGCGATGGGCAATATTTTGAATAAAAAATCTTTAAACATTTGTCCATAATAAAGGCTCAAATTTCATAAAAAATTCCGGTTTTTAATGCATGCACCCAATACCATTTTCAAAAATTTCTGTTATAGAATTTGAACTATATTAATCCTTAGCGGTCACACGTTACCTCTGACGCGACAACAGTACTTGGTTGTTGTGGTCGTACGGCACGTGAGAGGTAACAAGACGGATCATGTCGAAACAACTACAACCTAATGAGAATCTTGTACGAAAACCCAACCACCGTTAAGGATTAATGTCACCGCTAAAAAAAAACCCAAAAAAAATTAAAGTTTCTACAAAATCTGGGGTGTTAAAACTTTTGTTTAATGAATACAATTGTACTCTATTTCATTTTTCAATTATGCTTTTTTGCTGCTATCTCAATTTGCCCGAATAAAACAACATTCTATTTCTACTTTTATTCATGATATTTTATCACTAAAATTTTTGTTTAGTCATACTTATCGATGTGAAGGAAAGGAAAAGTACGCAACAAAAAGAGATAGCAATAGAAAATTCTTAATTAAAAAGCGAAATAGAGTACAATTTTATTCGTGAAAAGAGAGACATAATTACTATCGAATTCGAATCGAAAGTGATGTTAAAACGTCACACCCCTGTTGTAAACAACGGCTGGTAACTCTCCCTCACCTCTCGAGTTGCCGCTAGAAAGGAAATCTACGAGGGTAGCCCCAGAAGTACCCGACCTGACATGTAGATGGAATCCTACTGGAAAAACAATATTCCTCGAATTGCATTTCAAGACTCATATGTATATGTTCGAATGTAAGATTACAAATAACCAACGTAAAAACAACAAGTGCGACATTCAAGTACACCTTAATTAGTTTAGAAAATGTTTACTTCAAAATCTGAAATTGAACATAATCTAGGTTAAATTTAGGTACAATTTAAGAATTTTTTAAATCCAAACTTGGTTATCGGCTACAATTGTCTGTGTCCTTTCCAAGAATTGAGAAATAATAATAAATTTCTAATGATAAAATATCAACTTATTTTAAATGCCTATATCCCTCTGAGAGTATTTCCTATATTTTTGGTACTCTGAATCCAATTCATTCTTGTACTGATGGCATCGCACTATTCTCGTCTTTTTCTTTTTCGTAAATTTAAATCAAAGAAACTTCAACCGTGTATTTTCACCGACAGAAAGGGTCTACAAATATTTTCTGGAACCTAAATTTTATACAGAATATAGCCTCCATAAAGTTACACAAATATTATGCAATTTTCAACTAATTCCGTAAATTCAAATTTCTTTAGTAAATGTATTTATTCCAAATTATAAAAATTCGAAAATTTCAGAGTTTTTATGAAACGGAGAAAATGTGCAGTTTGAAAGAAATTTGAAGATTTATATTTTAAAATTGAAGTATCTTTCTTTCTAAGTTCAATACAGTTTTTTTTTTAAGTTAATCGAAAAGTTTTCTTGTTTGGCTGCGAGTTTACGAAACAGTGTCACACAAACATAATTTATGTATGTTCATGCAGAAGAGGTCTTGTTTTATGTAAGTATCGCGCCATTGGTGGAAAATAAACATCAGCAACCATATTGTATTGCAGTTTTTGCTGTACTTCTTCTTATATTCACTCTTTGATTACAAATTAACTGTTATTCATCCCAAACCATAACCAAATATTAAGTGACATTTGTATTTTTAAATATTCGAGAATAATAGAGCATTCACAAAGCAAAAATTGTTTACTTTTAACCATATGGATTTTATGAATATTCAACATAACAAACAAAAATTGTTGCTTTAATTCAATTATTTCACAACTTATGCGATTGAAATTTTAATTCTGGGGCAAACCATCTACAATATTCGCATGGACTTGTGTTTTGTTTTTGATGTAGATTTTAATAAAATTTAGGTCAGAACTTAGCTTCTAATAGGAATTTAGTTAAACTTGCATGAATTAAAGAAATTTGAATTAATGCCTCTCTGTAAATAAATTGAACAATTATTTAATGTACGTTAAGCGAAGGGACAAAGCAATAAATTGAGTAATATACAAACAATTTTTTTTAAATTTTCCCGAGAATTTTATTAAAATATTTCTAAGTTAAGTTTATAATTTATAAAAGAAAGTAATTCAACTAGCATTTATTTCATTTAAGTTGCCGAGTCCTAAATTTTTTTGTGTGCGTCATGTCATGATAAGCAAAACTGAACCAAATTGAATAACGAAAATATTTTTATTTTCTTAGATAAAACAAATATTTGTACTCACTTCCTTTATTAAGCAAAAAAGTAAATTTACTGATATACCTACTGATAAAATAAATCCGATAACATCTTGTACCCATATTGATGGAAAATTTTTTTTGAAGAAAAGTGATCAGGCACACAAATTTAAAAAGCGGTATCCTACCACTGGTCACCCTCACATTAATATAATAACGTGTTTCATTAAATATTCACTTAATTACAAAATATGAATGTATACTCATAGTAGTGTACATTTGTATTAAAAAAAAAACTATAGCGAACTATTATTTACAAAAATTATTTTCTAAGAATATTATTCATTAATGATTCATCAATTTGTGTGTTTCTGATAAGACCGCATAAAACACATTGAAAACAAGAAAAGAAATATTTGTACATATTTAAGATATAAAAATATATACACCGATAGACACAATAAATAAAATTTAAATGGTGAACATTTTTATTACTCATACGAGCTATGTGTAGTTTGTATACCTTTCTAAAATCAAAAATAATTGAAATTTATTTCTATATATGTACACTGTTTTGGTGCACGCAAATTTACATATCAGCATGAATTATGGAATTAAAGCGAATATGCATACTTACACAAGGTTTTTTGAAAGATGTTTATTTATATGATTTTAAAGCTAAAACCTAATGTTGAAAAATGTATGGTTGCTGGTTTTCTTTAAAGTTTATTATAAATATTGCATAGATACGTAACCAGTAGAATGTTTGGTGTCGTATAATGACGTTTCTAGGAATTTCTCGTGTGAGAATTTTTTGAATAAATGGAACAGGTTTAAGGAGCGCACATTTAATAGATTTAACGTAAAATATGATTAGGTTTTGTATTTCTTTGTGAGACCATGACAAATAAATAGCTTTTTAGAAAATTAATTCAACTAAATTAGCATAATACATTTAGTTTCACTTTTGTATGTTGAATGCACAGTGGTGGTACAC
Organism: Tipula vernalis; assembly: GCA_958295665.1. NCBI lineage: Eukaryota > Metazoa > Arthropoda > Insecta > Diptera > Tipulidae > Tipula > Tipula vernalis. The sequence continues at coordinate 348,152,457 of OY282559.1, forward strand.
CGAAAATTGGTGATTGTTGATTCCTACATATAGAGAAGAGAATATTTATCTTTATGACTGAGTGACTGTGTGGTGATAATCGTTTTAGAAGTGGTTAATCTTCACAATATTATTTAAATTACTTAATTGATGGTTTCATTTAACTATTAAAATAAAATTTGTAGGAGCTGCTATTTCAATGTGGATCAGACAAGAATATTAATAAATAAAGTTTTGAGACCAAATTATATATAGTACAAGGTTAATGATTGCTAATTAAAGCTTTCTATTGGGTGTGTGAATATGACCACACTTTTTTGTTAAAATAAAACACATTTGCTTGTTTAGAAAATGAAAGAATTATTTATTGAAAGTATGCTCCATTTGCAGCTACAACTTTCGCCCATTTTTCAGACAGTTTACGGATTCCCTCTCTGAAAAAATCTTGGTCTTTGGAGGCGATCCAATCATTAAACCAATTTTCGATCTCTGCGCGAGAACTGAACCGCTGTTCAGAAAGAGACGACCGCATTGACCGGAATAAGTAGTAATCTGAAGGAACTATGTCTGGTGAATACGGCGGGTGTGGTAGAACTTCCCAGTCCTGTCCTTGTAAATAATTTTTCACAAGGTTTGCAACATGTGGTTTTGCATTGTCATGCTGAAAAATTAATTTGTGTGTCTATTCACCCATTCTGGTCGTTTTTCCTCTATAGCTCGCTTCAAACGTATTAGTTGTCGTCGGTACACATCGCCATTGATAGTTTCACCTGATTCCAGCAGTTCATAATATACCACACATTTCTGATCCCTGTTTTGGTTGCGATGGACCAGCTTCACCAGGCTTCACCCAAGATTTTTGGCGTTTGGGACCCTCATAATAAATCCATTTTTCATCTCCAGTAACTATCCGATGCAGAAAACCTTTTCTTTGTTGTCTTTGAATCAGTATATCATAAATGGTTTTTCGACGTTCGAGGTCTCTTTCTTTTAATTTATGTGGAACCCAGTTGTTAGCTTTTTGAACCATTCTGATTGTTTGTAAACGTTTTGCAACAGTTGATCGATCAACATTTAATGCTACAGCCAATTCTGATTGTGTTTGAGAAGAATCTTCAGCCAATAACGTTTCCAATTCAGCATCTTCAAATTTTTTGAGTGGTTTTCCATGCTCTTTATCTTCAATGCCAAAATCATCATTTTTAAATCGTCGAAACCATTCTTTGCACGTTGTATTCGATGGATCATGCTCACCGTAAATTTCCAGAAGCAAACGATAAGTTTCCGCTGCACTTTTCTTTGCAATAAAATAATGTAATAAAACTTCCCGCAAATGATGTTTATTTGGAATAAAATTCGACATTTTGAAAGAGTTAAAAATACTATTTGTTTACACTTCAACCAAATGTCGTATACTGCGTTTGATAGCTGACATCAAGTACTATAGAATACAGGTATTGCGTATTTATAGTTTACGTAAGCAGTAAAAATAACGACACCAATTGAGAAAGGGCGGAGTCATATTCACACACCCAATCGTTAAATCTGTAGGGATGAAACACTCACATGGATGCGTTCGACAGTAAAATTTTTCAGATTCTCTAGGATGTATTTAGTTAGTTATCTTCTTTTGCTTCAAATAATGTCATATGTTCCATATCAGGTTAAAATTTGGACTCTGTGATGGCCAATCCACTATTCTCTGTCCAAATCTTCAAAACACTAATTAATCTTACGCATTGATACTACATTTTGTGCTTTATGTGACCTATTCATGATGACTTATCAGTTCAAGCGCTGCCTTTTAGTTAGCGGACTTGAAAACTCAAGTAGCCTTTTGTTTGTCTGATACATCATGATACCATCTCCCGAATAGTTGTTTTTCAATGCCGATTTCCTAGGGAAATATGTTAAAAGCACTTTGAAAGGGCCTTATTATCTATACAGAGGCTACGCTTTTGAAGTTTTACTGTGCTACTCTCCTCTTGGAATTTTTGAGATTTTGTATTTTTAATTTTTGTTTTTAAATATATGTTTGGCTAGCTCTTTTCGTGAAGTATCGAAATTGTATGACAAACCTACAAGCGGACTGCTGCCTCCAACTTCCAATGATGTTTGCTGTTTTTAACCATTACAATATCAAGAGAATATTAAATTTACCGGTTTATTTTGAAAAGCTATACTAACTCTCCAATTTTTCTCAAAAATTGCATGAAATCCCTTATCTCTATTATAATTATAATTATTTCGATCCATGTCAAGCGGTATTTATTTATTGATTACCTCCAATAAATATACAATCAGTAAACAAACTTCAAAAATAAAAATTTAAACAACTCGCATTTCTAAATGAATTTCTTGTCACGTTAAAATCGAAAACACCATAAACAGAAGTAAAGATTCGCAATATTCTCAAAACTGATTCAGAATGTGCGAAGTTTGTAGAAATAGAATCAATAGCGTGTGGGAACGTAGATATTGAAACGGGCAAGTAATTCGTTACAATCTATTTGAGAAGTCAGAACATAATTCAACAAGAGTAACACAGTAGAAGTAGAATCCAAAAAAAAAAATGGCAAAGTGAACTTCCACATGAATTCCGGCTATATGGATTAAAAAAAAAAATTAAAAATTTTATCTCCGAATGCAATCAACTCCGTTTAATGAACGGATTTTCTTAAGGCTTTCATAAGGGAATTATTAAAATGGTGGATTTTAACAACTGTCGTACTACAGGCCACATCCTATTCCTATATTACCCTTTAAAGTTAGATCATCCATCCAGAATTTTGAAATGATTTTCGAAAATCGTTGCTATAATAATGAATCATTCGTAAGCGAAGACAGCAGCTGCAATGTTTCGTCGGTGATATAACGTTGTAGTTCTAATAAATCACAACGATCATTATAAGGTGGAAGAACCTAGTGATTCCACTGTGCGCACAAAACAAATTGCTTCAGAACTCTCTTAATTCTACTTGAGTGGCACTGATAAAATGGGGACCGAACATGAGAGCGTGTTCTAGAACGGAACAAACGAAGGACATATATAGAGTTTTCAGTGTGAACCGGTCGCAGAAGCCTTTACAACTGCGCTTAATGTAATGACACCTAGCATAATGTAAGCATTTGAAATAATAGAATCAATGTGATTATTAAAAGTTAGATCTTAAGAAAAAGCTGTACCTAAGTGGAACATGAACTTAATTCTTTAAACAGCAATATTATATAAAAAATATTGCTGTAAAACTGGCGACCACATCCAAGCAAAATCTTACATTTTGGTCACACTGCAAATTTTATCCAAGTTACATTGCAATTTCACACAATCAGAAACGTCAATAATTGGAGCAAATATGTTCATATCATCCGTGTAAAGCAAGCAATGAGCAAATTCAAAATACTCAACAACATTATTAACAAATAATGAAAATAAAAGAGGTTCATTGTGGGCTTCCGTGAGGAACTCTTAAAGTAACCCGAAACGAATGAAAGCTAAAATCATTAAACTTAACTAATTTATAACGATCAGAAAGGTAACAATGGAACCAATCTAGTTTATCCAGCTTATCGATAATAATCGAATGGTCAACTTTATCGAAAGCTACCCGGATAAAATCCGTGTTGAGCAGGCGGAACAAAAGTGTTTCCATCAAAATAACAAAAATTTCTGTGCCATGGATTCGAAAAGTTTTGATATGGCAAAAACAATATCAGTTCCGCGATAATGCTAGGTTGGAATACCACCAGGAAGATTTCTTGGGCCGAAAAAATTTACAAAGTAGTGGTGAGCCCTGCCAAATGCTTGGAATATTTACGGTATTGTAAATTCTGCTTTACTTCATCGAAACTCTTAAAAATATAGAAAGCGTGCATTAGACCGAAACTGGGTTATAACTCGCAAATTTTGGGGAGAGGGGGGGGGAGGTAAGTTGATAGATTTAGGATATTGCCTCTCTTTCTAGCTCGACTCGCTATTCCAACGCCGGAACGTAGGTGTGTTTTATATGTATTTTAACGATATGTGCTTATCTGAAGTCTGTAAACTTATGAGGCCCTCGATTATGGAACGGACTGGTCGAGAGGGCCTTTCAGAGAAATAAATTAAATATCAAAAGCAAATGACATTATTCTGTGTATCCTTCCGTCCCTTTATTTTCTTTTGGTGGTGCTGTTCAGATTAAGATATATGTATATTGAAATTGTTCGAGATCATTCGAGTTTCTTAGATATAATTCGGGTTTCCCGAGATCATTCGAGTTTTTCGAGATTATTCGAAATTAACGAGATTATTCGAGATTTTCCAATTAGAATTTTTATATTAGAATTTTGAATGGCCAGGTTTTGTGGTATTAACTTTGAGTTCCGATTATTATAGTTTACATTACGGACTTAAATATTTAATTCTAATTCTCAAGATTTTTCAGTTTTTTTTCGTTTCGGGTATTTTCGAAGGTTTTTGCAGGTTATTCGAAATTTTGAATAATTTCTAGGTTATTCGATAGTATTCGATAGAATTCAGCAACTACGCAGATTTCGCAGCATTGCATTCAAAAATACAATTTTACAGCAAAAGCAGCGCAATTGGTGTTCAAAAATTAAATTTCGTATGCAGCCGTAAGCAGTTTTTGCAGCCATTTTAAACTACACTGATGCCAAGCGGTTTAAAAAATCAAAATGTTGAAATCCTCTTTGCAGTTTTGTCTTTTTAATAATTAATTAATCATTTAGTATCGTATTCATTTCGGCTGAAATTTATAAAATTTCATTTTGAATAATACTTTCCTGGCTGACATGTTCTTACCATCATTTTTTCGCTTCGATGCATTTTCGCATTAGATTAGGGGAATTTCAATGCACACGTTCGAAATGCGAATTTCAATGCACATTATATAAAATGCGCATTTTGGAATTAAATTAAATTTCATTAGATGTGTTCGAAATGAAAAATGCGCATTTAGCAAAGACACATTTCAAAAAAACTGCAAGCGATGTAGGTTTTATGTGCACTTTTAATACGTTGTTTGATATCAATTTATATTTTAATTAATCATATTTATCAATTCAGAGTTGTCTATTTTTAATTAATGAATTAAATAATTATTAGAAATTTAATTTAATTCAAAAATGCGCATTTTAAATAATGTGCATCTAAACTCGCATTTCGAACCCACCCATTATAATCATTAACTTAACTAAAAGAGAGAGAGTTGTCCACTGAATTAATAAATCGATAAATATGATTAATTAAAATATAAATTGATACCAAACCACGTGTTAAAAATGCGCATGAAAACTACATCGCATGTTGTGTGTATATTTCAAAACTATCTAAAAATTAAATATTATTAATAAGCATATCAGAATTATATTTTTACGATTATTTTCCGTCACAAAGTGTCATAGTGAAGAGATTAAGAGCAGAATTTTTTTGTTTCTCGATGAAATGTAAATTTTCGGATTAGCATTTTTTGAAAAATGTCTTTAAATCTGCAATCCTTTCTGTTATTATTATCCTTATTTAAAATTAAACTAATATTTCGAATACGCAGAAAAATCCGTGAAATTACAAATTCTTTATATGGGACCGGAAGTCATGTTCTAATTTTATGATTTTTATTACGATCAGAACATGATTTTTTTGTCGTTATTATTTAAGATAAATGCTATCAAATATTTAAAAATTTCATGCACGTGGTATTGTATTTATTGCTGTACAAATAAAACTAATTAATCGAAAATTATAAAATTGGGCTCATTTTAAAGATATACGAATAGGGATTATAAAATCTTTATTCTACCGTTGGGTGCGTCCGGAACCGCGAATTTAAAATATGGACATTTTTGAAAATGCGCATTTTTCGATTAAATTTCATTATAATCATTAAATTAATTGAAATTGGATAACTCTGAATTAATAAATCGATAATTATGATTAATTTAAATATAAATAGACAATTGCTGCGTTCCATTTAACGTGGCAAAGTACACACAAGTACTTCTGACTGCACGCAGCTACTCTTGCTAAATTTTATGAGTAGTTTGCTTTTTGAATTTATGCCGACTTCGTTACCAGAATATTTAGTACAACTAATCGGTAAGAAATGGCTAATCAGTTTTGAAATTAATAATTAATTTTCCAACTTTCCATGTTGCACGTAAATTTTTTTAAATTAATTTTTATTTCCGCAATTATTTTTCTGCGTTCCATTTACCATCTACTCCCAAGTACTTATTTGTACTTTGCCACGACAAATGGAACGCAGCAATTATACAATGTGTTAAAAACGCACATAAAAACTACATCGCATGGAGTTTTTTGAAATGTGTCTTGGCTAAATGCGCACTTTTCAATTCAGTGCGTCCGAAATGGAAAATGTGCATTTAGCGAAGACACATTTAAAAAACTACATGCGATGTAGTTTTTATGTGCATTTTTAATTCGTTGGGTGCGTCCGAAATGCGAATTTAAATGCACATTTTTTAAAATGCGCATTTTTGGATTAAATAAAATTTCATTAAAATCGTTTAACTAATTAAAATTGGACAAAACCAAATTAATAAATCGATAAGCATGGTTAATTAAAGTATAAATTGACATCAAACAGATGTATTAAAAATGCACATAAAAACTACATCGTATGTAGTTTTTTAAATGTGTCTTCGCTAAATGCAGATTTTCCATTTCGGACGCACCCGTTGTTTGATATCAATTTATATTTAAATTAATTATATTTATCGATTTATTAATTCAGAGTTGTACAATTTCAATTAATTTAATATATGATTATTATAATGAAATTTAATTTAACTGAAAAAAGCACATTTTAAATAATGTGCATTTAAATTCGCATTTCGGACACACCCTTCAAAATGGTCATTTTCAAAATGGCCGCCGAAATGTTTTTTTGTTTTTTTTTTTAGATATACCAAAAAATCAGCGCAATGTTTTGTTTCGTTGTCTTGCAAAATACCTTTAAATATGACAATCTACAAATTTTTTGTATCTCAAAATGAAATTTAACCATCTAACGCGCATTTTCGAGGTACTTGCAGAAATGTGCACAATCGATATAACTAGAGCAACTATTTTTCGATTTATTTTATTAAGTTTGGTTTTTGTAAGTAAAATATTGTGATACATTTTACTTTAGGGCTTTATAAATTTTTTTAAACTTTTATAATTTGTTATTGCGCACTATCACTAATACGAGGGGACTAACAAAAGTTCGCTTAGTTGACCAGAAAAAAAAAAAATTGTTTTTTTTCGTATTTATTCTTAATCTGTCTTTCTTCTCTACATAATCGCCATTGATTTCAATGCATTTCTTAAGCCTATAGATCCACTTCTCAAAACAGTCTTCAAAATCTTGCTTTTTAAGCTTATCAAGTTCAGCATTAACCGCATCAATTATCTCCGCGTTACGGTTAAAGATTTTCCCCTCAAATTTTTAAATTTTTTTGGAAATAACCAGAAATCACAAGGTGCTAGATCCGGGGAATATGGTGCTGGTCGTATTTCTTCGATGCCAGAGATCGCAATAAACTTACTCGTTATTTTAGCAGTGTGAGTTGGCGCGTTGTCATGATGTATAAAGTAGCGCCGCAAATCCTCTTTCTTCCAAAAAATTTTTGAAAACTTTCGGTAAGCAGTCTTCGGTATACCATTTTGCAGTTACCGTCTGACCCTTTTCCAGAGGAAAAGAAGCTACAATTTTTGATCGGGTGAAGTAAACTGACATCATTACATTTGTTACTGATTTTTGTTGCTTAGCTTTCACGGGTGGGTTTGCTCCTGTTGGGCTCCATACCATGGATTGCTGTTTGGTTTTCGTATCGTACTTATAGAACCAAAATTCGTCACCAGTAACGACTTTACTAAAGTTGCTAGACTGCCCATTTTCGAATTTATTTAGGAAAAATTTAGCAAAATGCACTCGAGCCTCTTTTTGGGCCTCATTTAAAATTCGTGGAACCCATCGAGCAGATTTCTTAATGTATCCCAGATGAATACTTAATATTCGTAATACAGTCATGGCATTCAAGGCCAATTCATCAGCAATAATTTGTGTCAATCGTGGATTTTCATCAACTTTGGACTTCAGCAGAGCCACAGTGGCGTCATCAGTGGAAGATTTTGGTCGACCTTCTCGGGGCTCGTCCTTTACAGAAAAATGTCCCGTCTGGAATCTTCGGAACCACTTGGAAATAGTCTGTAGAGACGGTGCAATCGTTCCATATGCAATTTGGCATTCATTGAATATTTGCATTGGCTTTAGTTTGCGCCGAAAACGAAAGAGAATCACATAGCGAATTTCGGTTTGCGTTGGTGGTGGAATTTCGTCTGATCCATCCTCAGCTATTTTGCGTTTTCTCATCTCCATTTTAACTGATCGTTCTGAAATTTTGAAAGAAGTCTCACAAAACAATTGCAAAGGATTTGCTATTTTTGGTTTTTTAAAAAAAGATTTAAGAGTCATCAACTAAGCGAACTTTTGTTAGTCCCCTCGCATAATAAAGTTTAGATAAATCAAGGGTTTTAGTTTTCAAAAACTTCATCAATTTTTCGATGAACAAGTAAACAGCTTTAGTGTCATGGTGAAGACAATCTGATATTAAAATGAAGCTGCAGGTCTGCATTTTTTCTCCTACTTTTTTGTAAATTACAAACGGATAAATAATAGTCGCTTGTTTGTTCTGTTTTCAGTAGATTTTCAAAAAATTGAAAAAAAAAAATTAAAATTTGATTTTTATACTCAAAAAAGGGTGGATCAACCCACAATACTTAAACGTATTTTGCAAAGAAACGAAACAAGATCTTGTGCTGATTTTTTAGCATTCTAACAGAACTAAATGAGGAGAAAGCTAAATAAAGTAGGAACACCGGAGAAATTTGGAAAAGAACATTTCGGTGGCCATTTTGAAAAGGCCGAAATGAAAGATGGTAGCCTTTTTGTAATTATTTTATAATTCCTATTCATTTATCTTGAAAATGAGCCTAGTTTTATCATTTTTTGCTATTGCAACGGAGATCAGCAAAATTATTTGGTTATAATATTGTATACATGAGTAAATGCAACTGTGGAAACTATTACTCCGAACAAAAAAAAAATTTCAGGACTTTATATACGTATAGATACCTTAGCAACCTCAGATTTAGTTACTGCTGCCGGAACAATATTTGCTGTGTTCCATTTAACGTGGCAAAGTACACACAAGTACTTCTGACTGCACGCAGCTACTCTTGCTAAATTTTATGAGTAGTTTGCTTTTTGAATTTATGGCGACTTCGTTACCAGAATATTTAGTAAAACTAATCGGTAAGAAATGGCTGATCAGTTTTCAAATTAATAATTAATTTTCCAACTTTCCATGTTGCACGTACATTTTTTTAAATTAAATTTTATTTTCGCAACTAATTTTCTGCGTTCCATTTACCATCTACTCTCAAGTACTTATTTGTACTTTGCCACGTCAAATGGGACGCAGCAATTAGTTTGATTATTCTCTTTTGGGATACATAAAAATCTTTAAAATTTGCAAAATGAATTCTACCCGAACTAGTTATCTCGTACTTTATTATTGACTCCACCAGAGCGTGGTACAGTATGCTAAGAGTACTACTGGGCCAACATTTACAGAGATTGTAGAATTTATGAATAGTACTGATTACATATTTCCTAATATTATGCAAGGTGAGCCGACCAATTTAGTTTGGAATCTACTGTACAGACTCCACTACAAAACACTGAAGCAGTAATGCGAACATTTTTGTAGGAAAACCCATTAAATGTTGAAAAAAATACGATGAATTTCAACGTCGGCCTTTCGGATTTTTGAAGTTACACTTCTTTGCGCCCGTTGTACACATTGGGATGGGGTGTTGGTCGAGAAACCGCGTCACGCGTAACTAGTAAAATCCAAACTACTACAAAAAATTTAAATATTAAAAAAAAAATCACTTTGAAAATGGGAAACACAGGAGAGATTTTTGTTTTTTTTTTGTGTGCACGTAGTAGTTTATCAATTCTCGCGATTGAATTTTTTTGAACCAAGCGAAAAATTTTTATTTCGTAAATAAATATATAAATAATATATTTTTCTCAAATCGGATAAAATACGTCAGTTTTCTGGTTTGTTATCTGTCAGCAAAATGAAGTATTCCCCGACACTACATCGTTGCTAGGCAACTTACTAAAAACAGTACTGGAAAGTATTCCTTGCCTAGGCAGAGAATACTTTCTAGTACTGATTATCATCTGTTTTTAAGAAATACATGATATAATTTTAATTTATTTAGTTTTTATTATTATAATTGTAAAAGTACATATTTAACAACTATTTATTATTGGTTATATTTACATGAATTGTACAATTTGTACAGGTGTTGAAAATTGGCGCAGATGCATTACAATTAAGGTTAGTTGTAGCCACTGATGCACTATTATCGTTTATTTCGGTCATGTTAGGGTCCACATCTGGATTTTGTTCGGTAGTATTGAAAATTTTTATTTCGGTCATGTTACGGTCCACACCTGGATTTTGTTCGGTGGTATTGAAAATTCTGTTTGCAACTTCAATTTTATTATTTAGAGAATCATCAATGTACCCTTCGGCAACCGTTGCCGATTTCCAACCACCATGTCTCTTAAGGCAAGTCAAATCTGCACCTGTATCTACCAATATTGTAGCAGATGATCTGCGAAAACAGTGCCCTGTATATTCTATCGCATTTGGCAACTTCAAATAAGTAGCTACAGTTTGAGGCAATTTGCCAAACTGATGTATGCACACTACTTGTCTGTTACCTCTACCGTTTTTTAATTTGAAAAAGAATCGAGGGTTATCGAAATCAGTGGGACGTAATGCTATGTATCTACGATATATTTCGATATACGCTTCATTTACAATAAATGATCTTGGCTTGTTCGTCTTGTTAACAGGAATGGTAATCAATATCCTATTTCCCAAATCTTGAATGTCATTCAAATTTATTCGGCATAGTTCATCTTGACGACATGCGCCAGAAATTCCAAAAATTAAGGCAACCTAGAAAACAAATTTTTTGTAAATAAATTATGAGCGCGTACATCTTAACATACTTTTGCCATTAAATATGTATCATCTGGAGCAAGTTCCATAAATGTTTCTATTTGTTGTTTCGTTAAGATTTTGGATTTTTTAGGCTTATATCCATCTGACTGACGTTTCAGTAATGCGCGTAGTTTTCCATATTTGGATATATCAACATTATTGTTAATGCTAAGCGTCGACCTCAACATGGAATAGTTGGACCATAAGGTTGACGGTTTCATCTTTTGACATAAATCCGAAAAATATGCAATTAAAACGTTTTCGGAGAATGAATTGGCCTTGTTATTTATGCGATAATCCATAAAACGCTTGTATGCATTTTCGTACTTCTCCCTCGACTTCTGCGGCAACAAATTTAGTGTAGTCAATCTTGCTGTCTCCAAGATGCCAGGCGGAGTACCTGGGATTGAATTATCAAAATTGCTGTCCATTATATTTAAACTAAACCACAAATTAACGACGGGTATCGTTTGCTCTGACAGACCTTTAAATAAATTGACAGCGCACGCGATTGTTATAATTCTAAGGTAACTTTGATAGTGAAATCTATTGAAAATATAAATTGGAAAATGTTGCGTATTTTAAAGAATATAATGAATAAAATGGATAATCTGATATACTGCCGATTAGAGAAAAAATCGTATGTGCAACTCGTGGAAAAACTATAATTCCCGGACTCTTATGGTTGCTGGAACTCGGCTGACGCCTCGTCCCAGCAACTTCCATACTCGTCCGGGAATATATCGTTTTTCCTACACGTTACACAATATACTATTGTTTGGTCGACACAAAAGTCGACATTTCGGAAGATAGATGAGGAAAGAATGTACAGGGGATAAATAAAATATTTTTCTCATAATAAAGGTTAGACAGAATATTGAGTTTTAAAGATTCTTTGATTTTTATAATATGTTGTTTTTTATATAGAAAATTATAATCCGGGACTACATATTGTTTTATGATTATTTTTGTTTAGAAATCAACAATAATGGACGAAGGACACTCGTACTTATTGACAACGGAATCGACACCGGAATCTGACACTGAAATAGGGGGTCTACATAAAGTTAATAGATTTTTAGAAAACAAGTCCAACATAAATACGAGGAATGCTGCATCTCACCTCCCAGAAAAAATTGAAAATAATGATAGTGATTCCGAGTTCGAGAACAATGATCGTGATGAAGAAACTCCACAAATGGGCATTGACGAACGAAGTATGGAGAGGAAAAGGAAGAAAGCAGAGTACAACAGAAATTGTAACGCAAAAAAAAAATTGGTGGATGACGAAAATTCTGCTGAAAGAAAGAGAAAACGCGCGGAATATCAGAGAAAGTACCGTGAAAAGAAAAAAGAACTTGAAAAACAAAACGCTATGGATACAGTATAATCTGATACAAAGAACGACAATCAAAGAAAAACGCTAACCAAGACATTGAAACTAATCGGAAAAAATTAGCTGCCATTCGCGCGAAAAACTACCGGGATAGAAATACTGTACGGAAAATTCATCAAATTGCAGACAACGATTCGCAAGCACCTGAATTTGCAAGCAAAGATGTACCACGAACCAAAAAAATATTCATTGCTCGCAAATAGCAGGGCCCTCACATAGACAAGTGCCATTTGTCCGAAAAAATCCAATCCATGGTTCACAGATAGCGGATCCATCTACAAAAGAAGTTCCCAGAATTCCTACAGGAGAGTGTCCCGGTAATTATAGAAATGAAGCATCGGCCATACCCATTTCTAATGCTGAAATTGAAATTGTAGAAAATGAAAGGGCAAATATGACTCCTAGAGAAAGCGATTGTGAATACCATGATCAGGAAGTTGATTGTGATAATCTTGACAATAATGATAATGAAGATGGAGAAAACGACATAAACAATATTCAGATAGAAGAGTATCAACAATCACTGCAGGGTAATGTTTATACATCGTACAATCAACATATTTATGCACATAAAGAGTTTTTAAATAAATTTATCAATAAGCCATTCGGTTATCCTTGTGACGTGTGTGATTGCCTTTGGTTCAACAAGGATTTAAAAATAGTGCTTAATCAAAATGATACAGAAAATATTACCCTCATTAGGAAAATAATTACGGTTCATTAACAAAATTTCACAATATGTTCTACGTGCTTTAGAAGCATTCAAAAGAATCACATTCCACAATTACCCATTTATAATGGCTTCAAATATCCAGAATATCCGGATGATTTACGTAATCATCCATTAGATTTGGTAACCGAACGATTAATATCCCCTCGTATTCCGTTTATGCAAATAAGACGTCTTCGACATATCAATGGCCAGTATGGAATTTATGGACAAGTTATAAACGTCCCAGTAGACGTTGATAATATGATTAAGAAGTTACCCCGCGATGTGGATGATGATTATTGTAACAATGTACATGCATATAATGATAGCTGTTATTCACAAAAATGAAGTTTACCGAGACGAGCCGATAGGCGAGTGTCGTAAATCATCTGAGTGAATAACAGCCATTATATGCGAGTAGAATGCGATATCATCATGCGAATCAAATCCTTTAATTAATCCTAAAATAATTGACAGCTGAAAGCGTAGACCAAACAAAAATATTTATATCTTGTTACAGTGATTTACGCAAAACAAATTTACATAATGCACTTTTAAAATAATGTGGTGTTGTATCACAAACAAAAATTTTTGTTTAATTACGGTAAAAATTCTTACTTGTTTGGCATATGGCTTCGATGGATTAAACTTTCAAAATTGTTGTAGGAAAAGGTCTACTGTGTCAGTTTGTCTACGAAAATATTTCTAATGCCGCTATTCCATTGTAAAAAATTGACTAACTGACTGAAAATCGAAACAAGATAAAAGAAAACCAAAATTTCATTAGAGTGACAAAGAAAAGTTTCAATAAGTAATTGGCAAAGGGCCTTAGTAAGGAATTCAAGAATACGTGACCTACAATTTCCGAAAGTTTTTCTGAATTTTAACAGAACGTGTGGTATTCAAGAATATTATGATGTAGAGCGCCAGGTACCTTATTTAAAGAAGGAATTTTCTAGTTTGTCTGGTTCTGTTTATTTTTCGAAATCGTCGAAACGGGCTGCGGTCTAATTCACGGGTAAATCATTTACTACGAAAATGTAGATTTTTAGTGTTCAATTTTTGTTAAATTTAGCATTTTTTTCGATATTTACTCGTTCAATTGTTATAACAATAAAGAATAAAGTATTTAAACGTGAAACATTTACCTTTTTTTTCTTTCGTTACCACCCATAAAAAAAGGTAAATGCATTGCAACGGAGAACCACCAGGTATTTACTAAAAAGAAGGGCGGTACCACCCCTTTTAAAATAAAAACAAAATAAGAGGGAAAGAACATTCAAAAGGCACGTAGGCACACAAAAAATAAAAATAGGGTATAAAAGCAGTTTTTTAGCATAATTTTAGTTAATGTTTGTTAGAAATTTGATAAAGGAGTAACATCCGAAACGATCGTAATTTCATTTTACAAATAAAATAAGTATCACGTTAAAGAAAGTGACAAAACCGAAATATTGTGTTTTATTATATAAAATTTTTTTATTGGTGATATTAGTCCACGAGTAAACAACAAATATGTTAAGTTTAAATGCATTTACCAAATTTAGCGGATTTACTCGAGAATTCGACCGCAGCCACGGTTTTCATTTCATTTTTTTCGAGTCATTCCGATGGAATTCAAGCACGTTATTCTATTTTTAAGATGTATTTTTATCTTTACTGTTGCTGAAGATGTTGGTGCATCAAAAATTGTATTTCTATTTAACAAAAAACAATAATTAATTGAAATTATAAATAATTTAAATTTTACTTTCTAAAAATTGTGATACTGGAAATCCTAGCTGTATCAACCGCCCTTCCATAATATTCAATCTTTTTGAATTTTATTCTCCGAAAAGAAATTTGATAAAATCATTTTTGTTATTCAAGTATTTTGTGCGGAGGTTGATGCTTGAATTTCAGAAAATAACGTTGGAACTTATTAAGCTCATGAATTTTAATAAACAAATACCATGAACCCAGGAAAAAAAAATAAACATATGTAATTTATTTATGATTTATAAAAGCACAATTACCTCAACCAAATGTTCTGAGCAATTTTTGTGAAATTTTACGCTTTACCTTATCACCATGAATAGATTGTTTCTGCGTGTTTTATAAATTTAATAACAAACAGATTTAAGGGCTTACAGCGAGGTCCAAAAACTTCCAACCTTTATTTACCTGTCGAGACCCTTGGTGAAAGCGGCACTAAGAGGCCTGTTATCCATCACTTGAAGTTCTGTCGTACTTTAGATTGGACTAAAGATATGTATGTATGTATGCCTAATTCTTAAATTATTAGTTTTGTGTTTACATTTTCAATCTATGACATTCATTTAATTGTCAAACGGTTAATTTTTTTTTGGTGTGACGTATTCTCATTAGGGAAATCTTAAGTTTTTTTAAGTACCATTACGAAATGCAATATGAATGTCGATAGTATTAGCTTAAACTAAAACAGAAATTTACTGACTACGACTAAGTACTTATACGTTATTTTCATACCACTACAATATTTTGAGTACCAACCTGCATTTAATATGTTTTTAATCTTCATTTAGCAATGATCTGAGTTTATACTTAAATATTATCCTTTAAGTCACGTCACAATTGATGACTCTTAACATTTCATTCCTAAAGCTCCTCGCTAAAAGTCGCAAATAATAAATCCATTTTATAATATTCTATTCATGCGAGTAAAACAATGAACTTACATGTTTTGTTTATATGTATGTACGACATATATCTAAAAATGTAAACTTTAAAAATAAATGATTGAATAATGAAAATGACGTCTGAGTCTGACGATTAGTAATTTTCTTGTTTTTCCGTTTACAAATTACCGAGATCTAATATGTAATTTAATGAATTTTACAAAAATATAAATTACCTAACCTATACATACTTGAAAATATTTGTATAATTATTTATTAAATTTTTTTTTTTTTTTTAATTTATAGATTCTAAATATGGAAGACGATATGAACTGGTACAGAGCCGAAGTCGATGGGAAGGAAGGATTAATACCCAGTAATTATATTGAAATGAGAAATCATGAGTAAGTATTTTAATAGTATGCGGCATCGGGCACATGTATTATAAAAAAAAGTGCGGAAATTATTGCTAGTACATAATTATATAAGACAACCTGTAAATCTATATGTGTATATCTTTACGAAACGAAGGGAATTTTTTATTCGAATTTTTCGTAAATTTGTCTCATTTTTTTTTTGGCATTTTTCCCAATTTATGACCAAATTCAATGGTTTTAAAATATAACATTTTTAGTCGAGACATGATTATATATGAAAGAGACGTGTATTTATTTGTGAGTTTATTCAATGAAATGAAAATTTTCATTTCAGTTTTTGTTAATGTTGTTTGTTGGATTTTAAAATATCGATAATTTTTTGTGATGTCATTTGTCTCTCTGCATGAAGGCAATTTGTTAAGACGACAGGCAGTGTTTTTTTTTTGTGTAGTTTTTCTTAAGTTTGGGAAATTTTACGTTTTAATGTTTGTAAAGCCGGAAAATAATGTAGTTGAAAATCACCTTGACTATTGTTGTATTTTTTGCAAACTGGCAAACTCGGCCTGTGTTTCGTAGCGTAATGTCACGTAAATGAATAGAACCTGCTGTCAGTTACCATTCAATAGAGAAATGCTTCTAACACCATTCTGGCCCTATTTTAAATTTATATAAATGGACTTGAGAAAGATTCAAGCATTCAGCCGTAACCAGTGACTTCATTCAGGATCAGTATTGACTCAAATTTTTCTTTTTGTTTCCAATTCCAAGGGCCGAAAACACCGTAGAACCTAATTTTTGTTTTATTTGGTTATTTTTAATTACTTACGTAAGAGTAAATATATATATATATATATATATATATATATATATATATATATATATATATATATATATATATATATATATATATATATATATAAATGTATGTATAGGGTGAGCCTTAATTACATAACCAATTTGTTTGTTGAATAACTAATGAGTTACTAATTACTATCAAAAATTCTTCAAAATTACAAAAACAAAACGAATTACAATAAATTGGCACTCATTACAAATCGTTTTGCTTAGATTTCATAAATTATAACCGGTAAATGGCCACCTTTAGAATTAGCGCAAATGTTGGCTTGTTTTTGAGCACTTTTCATGATGTGGCGCAGCCCCAAAAAAAAGTCTGATGGAATGAAATTTGGGTGGCCAGCTGTTACAATCACAAAATGCTCATTTAATTTACTAGTCGAGTTCCTTCAATTAAAAAAATTGTAAAACCTCGGACTTTGAAGCTTCCAAACTTCTACAAAATTTACAATTCACCTAATTATTAATATTAAGCAATGAAACTCGGTAACCACGGACTTGTTTGGTCGCTGATTGTTTATTGTCCAAATTTTAGAATTCAAGATGGCGAATCCAATAAGCCCGCTGTATCCTTCAGTTAAGAACTGTTTCACAATTATTTAAAAAATTTACAAAACCATATCGTTTAACAAGACGTTTCTGACATTTTTCGAAAATTTATTTTTTAAAGCAAAATGTTCGTCCGGAGAAACTGATCTGAATCTTTGCACTTAACGTAAGTGACGATACGTTGTCCTAACAGTAAATCAACGTAAGTGCAAAAATTCAGATACAGTTTATCATGAACGTTTTGATATCAAAAATGTATTTCCGAAAAAATATAAGATACATTAATTCACTGTTGGATCGACGCATTATTGTCCATTTTGCGATTTAATAAAATAAAAATAATACACTTAATGTTTTTATATATTTAATGGTTTTCGTGACTGTTTGATCAATAACATTTTTCGTTTCTTTCACGTAATTAAATTTCATAGGTCTACAAAACTGAACCGAATTTGGTCGACTGTTTCTCCAGATTTCTTTTCCAATGATTTGATTTTGATATTGTAACCTTAGATAGAGGTACGAATGAAATCATAAACATGCCTTAATCTGAAGCTTCTGGTGATGTACCTATGCTCTGCTTATATTCATCACAGCCCCCATTTGCTGAATAAGTTAGGCTCCATGTTTGTTAGACCTTCGATAAAGTCTTCACTTTGCATTTTTAAGATCGGCTTTGCTGAGTGACCTAAAACCGTTTGCAATTTTACCTCGAAAGATGTTTCTGTAACGGTTAAACCTTCTGGAACACGCTCATCCTTCGCCACTATTATTTTATTATATCCTTGTAGCACAATGATGTTGTGATCTTTCAGTGATGCCCTAAGAGTACTATAATTTTCTTTGAATAGTCTAAAATTTAAAAATAATGCCAACGCTGCCAATTTTTTGAAATTTTGAAGTTGATTATATTCAAATAAGCTTTTTAACCATAAATTCTTAATCAGCGACTCCAAAAACTCCTGCCCATGAAATTTTAAGCAAAAATTTAATTTAGGTTAGGAAATATGGCCGCTGTGAAATCCATGAAAATGGGGGTTTCTTGAAGTAGGTTGATTGGTGGAAAACCCCAACTAATTTATTTTTTTATAAAACACAATATGTTTATTGCCCACTTTTGTATTACAGAATTATCATTGATAAAGTTTTTCTAATTTTTATCAAAATTAGATTTAAAAAAACCCTATCCGATCACCACTAGTAATTATAAAAGGTTGACACATTTGATAGCACGAAAAATGTAATGATGGTGATGTACATTTAACTTGCACATTTTCTTGTTTAACTCGTTCAGTTTTAAACTGAATTGCTATAGTCAGAGGTTTGTATTCAATTTGACTGTCATATATTGACAGCATCCGAAAGATTCTTGAAAAAGAATCCCAATGGCTCAATACTTGTTATTATACTGTTGCAGCACGGTGCCGACGGCAGTGTTTGATGTGTTAATAACAACGCTGAACTTTGAGTCGCTCATTGGATGCTCTAGAAGTGTTGTTTGTGCCAGTTTACTTTTGAGCAAATGCATATTAACATTCAAAGGGCCAAGAGAAGTTGTTGGCCGTCTTGTGCTTTTAGTGTAAAGTTGCCAAGTGATTGGGAATTCCCTAATGACATTAATTCGTTCGATATGATTACGCGAGGTTCAACTCACGTTTATGATCCATTGAGATCAATCAGTCTTGCTTTGGAACAGAAGTGGCCTTTAATTCAAAAATCACAAGTTTTCGGGAATAATTTGGAGTGTCACGGCAAACATTTGTGTCATTAAAGATGTAAATAGAACGATGATCCAAATAAACAATTCTATTTGCTAAAAGAGACACTAGATCTACAGTTACTTAAAAAAAAATATTCAGCTAAATCAAATTTAATTACTATGTAACTGAACTTGAATCATGTTTACTTCATTAAAACTTCATGATTAAACATTTTCATCTTTAAACCTTCGAAGTTGTTGAAGTGTTCATCCTGGACTAAGATTTGGAAATTTGATTCCATTCAGAAAAGTAAAGCAGGTTAGACCGTTTGACAACCATCACAGTTGAACCGTATTTATGAATATAATACCCCTATACTACGGAAATGAATGGAGCGAATGTTCGTCAAAGAGGATAGACGTGTTTTTTCTATCCTCTTCAAAAATTTAATTTAATTTAATTTTTATTTTGTTTTATTTATGTAGTTTATGTAGTGTTATGTATATATTCTATATACATACATATAGTATATAAAGTTTAATCATAATTATAATTTTAATTCTATTAATTCAGTTTTTAGTGAAATAATAATTATTAATTCAGTTTTGAATAAATAAATAATTATTAATTCAGCAATAAATAATTATTAATTCAGTTTTTAGTGAAATAATAATTAAAGTGGAAGTGAAATAATTTAAAGTGTAATTTTGGAAAATGCAATCCACCGGGATGCATTTATCAGGCAATATAGATAAAGAAATGAAAATTATTGATTTCTATTGGGTGCATGTTTTTAACGTGTGTGTGATTGTACATGGATTTTATTACTAAAACCTAATAATTGGATCGTATCAAAATAGTTTTTAACGTAAATTAACATACGTCTTAGTTAATTTCATATTCGATTTTATATTTACGCATAATTGAATGCGTTCTTGCAAGCCAAACAAAGGTGTTTATCCATACATACGTATAAACATTTTTGTGGGTTTCGGTATGGTTTCGGTTCTTGGTTTTTATGTTATGTACAAAGTATAATATACAGAAATACATTTTTGATAATTGATACATGACAAAGCCAATCAAATGTTTGTACGGGCCGCCTCGTTCGCTCTTTACGCGGATCCTATTAGGGAAATGTACTATTTATTATTGGTTTTTGCTATGTATTAGTTAAGCAACAACAACAAAAACAGAGAGACTTTTTGTGGGTGTTAGTATAGTTGTTCCCAATATTTTTCTATAACTTGATATATAGATCAGGATTGTTTTGTATGTGCGCTGTAATGGTATTAGCTATAAATAAAATAATGAAAACATGATAATGTGGTTTTCTTTTTGCCCAAATCCGTCAAAAATCCTGCAAAAATCCATCAAAAAGCAAACAAAAAAACAAGAGACAAACGAAAAACTAAAAACAAAAAAAATTTGAAATGGCAAAAAGAAAACCACATAAGTCTTCTGCTACGCACATGGAAGATTGTAGAGATACAGTGGACCCCCGCTCTATGATGGTAATTCGTTCCACTAACTTCATCATGGCTAAAATAGAGAAGGAGTAATAAATAACAAAAACAGTAAATTTGTGTGTATGTACATATTGTATGTACATATTATATATGTATTATGTATGAACATACATATTTACAAAAAAAAAATAAAATAAAAAATAAATCAAAAATGAAGGCAAAATGTAAATCGTAAAGTGAATTTTTGTGATTTTTAATCGTAAAGTGAGTTAGATTTTGGAAGAGTCGATTCATCGTAAAGCGATTAATCGTTTTGCGAGCCCATCGTAAAGCGGGGGTTTACTGTATTTGCTTTTAATGTGTGTTGGTGGTTTAGTATATAAGAATCTGTTGTTTTTATTTTATTTTGTTATTTCCCCTCTTTTTGTTTTTGTATTCATGTTACAACTATAATGTTCTTAATAAAACATGAACTGTGCCAACACAACAAAATTTTAGGGTATTCGACTCAAATAGGTTTCTTATATTTTTGTATAATCGAATAAGTTTTGAGTCGAATTGGAATCCGCCTTATATAATTCATATAAGATGGATTTATTTTAGATGAGTTATTTTATTTTTTACAGGGTATTATAAAATGCAATAAATTATTAAATTTATTTAATTAATGTGAAAAGGCTCTAAATTAACTAAACCATATAAATAAAATGCTAACTTGGAAGTGTTGATTTGAGTTGAGTTGTGATTGTGGTTTGCATCACATAATGACGTATTCATTTATGCATGCCAAATTTCGATTAAAAGATGGTGAACGAGGTGGAATTATGTGAAAACATTTAAAGGCTAAATGTATTGAACTTAATTATTAACTTAATAGAATATGATTGAAGTTTTAGGTTGCAGTTTTTCATACGTAAACGTAAATTTTGCTTGTAATAGTACACCGATTAGTTTTGTAGGAGAATAATGTTTCAATTTTATTTCATGGATTTATTATTTTACTTACTTTGCAGGCTTTATTCTGCTGGGTAATATGTCCTTAAACGGAGTAAAAGTAAAAATAAATTTTTAATTAAAAATTTCGTAGTTTTTGATTTTTTGTTTTATTTTAATTATGTCAACTAGATTAGTAAATTAAAACATCAATAATAATAATAATAATAATGATTTTTTGAAGTCCTAATTTAGATTTATAAAATCCTGAGTTCTGGCATTTAAATTATATTATATAATTTTATAAATAAATAATTAATTTCAACATTATTAATTTCTAGATTTGTAGGAAATTGCCGATTAGTTTAAATTTAATAGTATTGTTAAATATATATTTTCAACTTTTTATTTTTAAATCTAGTTGCAGTAGGTAAACAATTAATTAACTATTTACAGGAGAATGGTAACTAATGGAACAAGTGCTGTGAATTTAAATTATAACTTAACAATTTAAAATTTTTAAACATTCTTTTAGAATTTTAGCTTAGAAGTGGGAGAGTTTACATAGGCAATTTCATAAAATGTTAATTTTTGTAATACTTGTATGTAATATCTTGTGTTTTGCTCATTAATATATATTAATTAATTTAGTTTAAAAATATTTAAAGGTTTCTCTTCCTTAATTTGCTAATAAATAATTCAATTTTCAGAATATAACATAGTTCCATAATCAATCATTAATATGGGGATTAAATTAATCCTGAATTTCAGAATTAGATTTGACTTTGATATTATGGTGATTTATTAATTAAAATTAGTTTTCAGAGTTGCCTGGAAAATTATATATTGATTTTATTTGTTGATTCTTGATATACTTGTAGTAAGTACCTAACTGAATTATTGATGATTTTAGGCTGTTGTGGTGCTGTAACATTATCATTTTTAAATTATTTATTATAAATTTTATAAAATAATTGAATTTTTAATTATTTATTCTCTTTTTCTTGATCGGTAGGAAATTTCTGATTAGTTTTAAGTAAAATTTTATGTTTAAAATGGTTTTTAACGTTTATTCTAATTCATGTTGCAGTACGTAATAATTAATTAATTAGATACAGAAGGACCATGAAAAATGAATTAAGCGCTGTTTTTGTTATCTTAGCTTAGTAATTTTAGATTTTCTTAAATATTTTATCAGGTAAATTAATGAAAGGCGAACAGGGGGAAATTACAACATTAATAATTTTTAATTTTGGTTTAGGGAGTCCTGAGTATCCGGCCCTGGATTCCAGAGAGATGATCATCTAAAAATGTAGTTAGATTGTGTCGTCTTTTGTGCCGTTAATTTACTAACTATCGATCGCATTGGTGTCTGTAACCGGGTCGAGTCTATCCCAACTAATAATCCTATCCTATCCTTCGGTTTTGTTGTGTGTAAACGGGTGTACGGTGTGTTCCCGGGAGTCCGGGAGACTTGCTATAATGCTTGGCCGTACACTCACAATCAATCAATCAATAATACCCCTATACTACGGAAATGTGACTAGATTTGTATGCAATTTTTCGGTGAGGTGAAAACCATAATAGGGCTTTTAACCTATTCCAAATTCTATCGAGAAATGGTAACCGGTAAATGAATTTTTGGAACTCTGGCCGAGAGAAAAGTCTGAAACTCCATAGTTTTCGAACTTTTGGGTGGTGCGAAATAGAAACAGTCAACCTATCGAACCCAAAACTTTAAAATTAAAAAAATGTGATATTTCCAAGCGCTTTGAAATTTGTAACCTTATTGGCATTTTGTTAACTATTCTGTAGAAGATTCTTGTAACGTTTATTAATAGAGTGAATATTACGTTGTTGATTGTTGATGATGAAAGGTTCATTGTATTGATTTTCATGTGTGCAGGTTGAAGGCGGCTGGGGTAATCGAAAGTTTAGTTTAGAGCTTGGCCAGAGTGCATATTTTGAGTCAATTCTGGGTTTGCCTCCTTTTGTAAGTTCTGTCTTCCGTGATTCACTTTTCAAAACATCTACTGGTCTGTCCTACGTATGTTTCTAACGTTCGTTGGTTTTACATATTATGCTTCGCTACTTTGGTATTGTTTAAAATCGTGTAGTCAATCATGTCGCGTTGTTTCCTCCATTCCAGATGTGTTTTCTATGCATCTTGACGATTATTTTGAATTCATATCCACTTTCCGTTTTCGGTTTTATTTGATACAAAAGAATTCCTAAACATAGAATCTACGCAAGATTATATGGGAAAGTTGAATATTTTTATTTTGATAAAATGTCAAACTAAATAAATAATAAACACAAAATTCTTTTGAAACAACTAAACTAATCATAGTTTAATGTTTGTATTTCTAGCTGGTACTATGGCCGCATAACACGAGCAGATGCCGAAAAATTACTGTCGAATAAACACGAAGGTGCATTCTTAATAAGAATTAGTGAATCAAGTCCGGGTGATTTTTCCCTATCGGTTAAATGTTCTGATGGTGTGCAACATTTTAAAGTTTTACGTGATGCACAAGGAAAATTTTTCTTATGGGTTGTTAAATTTAATTCATTAAATGAACTAGTAGAATATCATCGTTCCGCAAGTGTATCTCGATCACAGGATGTTAAATTAAGGGATATGGTGCCCGAAGAGGTATTTATTAAAATTTATTTATTCATATCCGGTAAATTATTAAGCAAAAAAATTTTTTTTTTTTTTTTTTTTTTTTTTTTGTAGATGTTGGTACAGGCCCTATATGATTTTGTACCCCAGGAATCAGGTGAATTAGATTTTCGACGGGGCGATGTTATTACAGTGACAGACCGTACTGACGAACATTGGTGGAATGGTGAAATTGGTAATAGAAAAGGACTATTCCCTGCTACTTATGTAACACCATACCACTCGTAATAGAATTTTAAAATTTTATTTTTATTTTATTATTAATTCTTACTTTATTATTATTTTTTTTATAATCTATATAAATAATTGAAAAAGAAAAGGTTTTTATTTATCTCTTTTTGCTATTTAAAAATTGTTTGTGTATGATGATTATATTTATATATATATATAGAGAGAGAGATATTATATTCTAATTTTCCGGAAAACAAACAAAAAAAAAAAAAATATAAAAAAGAAAATTTTATAAATTATTTCTAATTGATCGCGCCTGAACCAACAACTGGTATTTAAAGTATACAGACATTCACACAGAGACACACAACTACATACGTATGTAATGATGTTGATATATGTCCGGAAAATTGGATAAATTGATTAGATTTTTTTTTTTAATTTCACGAAATAAAATATTAAAATTGTGCCAATATTTTTATGTATAGACGAAGAAAAACAAAATGTTTATGTTTATTTTTCACATTTTCTAACCAATTTTTAATAATTTTTTCTTTGCAAGTAAATATATGTTAGATTTCCATATGATTAATGAGGAAAATATAAGTAAAATAGAAAATAGAGAATTTGTGTTTTGAACAAAATAATTAATATAAAATAGAAAAAAAAATGAGTCACAATAAAATCCAGGATCACACATTATGTAAATGGTTTTTTGTTTACTTTTTTATTATTTATTATAACTAATGAAATAATAGTGTTACGAACAATAGTAATATATTTGTCATATCAATATACATAGTTTATGGATTAACAAAAAAAAAAAAAAAACATTTAAGATCGAAACAGTGTTTAAAAGCAATATTCAATCCGAGCTTTTTTAATATTTTGCAAATGACTAACTTTTTTACATTTTTGTACACAATTTTTTTTTTTTTTTTTTAATAACGGTATTAATATGGTTTTTCGGATGTGTTTATTTAGTGAAGAAGGTCCATTTTATTAAGACAAGACACTTTTATAATGTTTTCTAAAATTAGCTTCAAAAAGACTGATTAAAATAATTTATGTAAAACACTTTAAACAAAGATTCAGAAAAGCGTTAGGCTTAGGGAGTGGCGTCTTCAAAATTTTAAACCTTAAATTGTCAAAATTTTATGTGAATAATAATGCGACCGTTAATGTTGGAAAAACTATTAAGAAATAGCAACTGCATCATACCAGCAATATTCACTCCTATTATGATTGTCGAGTCGATCGACAATCGACACGACTCTGTATTGCGTTTTCGGTTTTTTCATTTTATAAAAACAATACGAAAAAGGAAAAGGCAACACAGAGTCGTGTCGACTGTCGATTGACTCGACAATCATAATAGATTATTGACAATTTACATAATATTATAGGGAATTCCATAAATATTCATCAAACGTTTAACCACAGAATACCCAGAAGCGGCATAACGCGACCTTGGTTTGGTAGGAAGGTAAGATTTTCATTGTTAATTTGTCGTTGAGTGGCAGAAAATTTAAAAAGTAAGAGCAAAAATTTCTTGGTCCACACAATGTCCATTCTGGTTCTTTGGGAGAAACTCTCAGAACAAGTTGCGTTGTAAATTTTGGTGAAGGAGAATTTTAAATCCGATTACATGCACAACGCGTTCTGATTTCAACATTCAACAAAAGTGGATTTTTATAAAAAAGGACGGATTTTAACCAAATATAGTTTGTAAAGATGAATAACGAAAAATAGAAGATTATTAATTTGGGAATTTAAGAGTTAAGTTATTTAGGAAACATATAAATTAGACCCACTACCTACCAACTACTCATTTTTAGTACCCTTATTTTGAAATATGTAGTAAGTATATTGTTTATCCCGGTATATTAAATTATTGTGTAATAACTTCACTAAATAGAAAACAATTCGAACAAACCATAAAGTAATCAATCAATAAAACACCATATATACATTAATATAAACGCATTTTTTATTAAATAAATATTTAATTAAATATATTTTTTTGTAAGTTTTAATCAAATACAAACAATATTAATTAAATAATTAAAATACTAAATTAAGTAAAATAAAATAAAGAATTCAAAACATAGATTTTTTTTACAGCAGCACAATATACAAGAAATAAATATTTAAAAATATTTTTTTAAAATAAAATAAAATATAATTAATTTAAAAAAAAAAACAAAACATAATAAATATTGTATTTTTAATTTTACACTACCACAAGCCACATACAAAACATAAAAAAAAAACATTTCTATTATGTAAATATAAAAACATTAATTAAAAAAATAAATAAAAGGAACTCAATACAATTTATTTTTTATTTTTTCGTATTTATAAACAAATATAAAAACGAAAAAGTTTATTTTTAATCTTGTTTGCTAATTATTATTAATTAATACTATAAAAATTAATAAATATTACACACAACCTATTATTATTTTATTTGATTTATTTTATTATTGTTCCCTATATTTTATTTTAGAGTATATAAAAATGAAGAAAAAGTGAAAATAACAAAAAAATAAATTTAAAAGAAAAATGGAAAACACACAAGGAAAATATATTATATAATTATTATTTATGAGTTATGAAGATAATAATTAAATAAAAATGAAAATGAAACAAAAAAAAAGATAAAAACACAAAAAAACTAACTATTGCTTATTTTATAATATTAAAATTAAATAAACAGAAAGAAAAACAAAAATTAATTAAAAAAAGATGGGTTTGTTTTATTTGTTGTTTGCACACTTCTTGTCCCAAAGATTTTCTTTATTTGGGTACATTTTATAATGTACACTAAGTTTAAGTTAGGGTGAAAGTGGTTAATTTATTTTACCTAGCAAACATTTAGATTTTGATAATTTTTGTTTTAGATTGCTATTTAATCAAAACGACTATTTTTTATGACCGGCTACTACTCGGTTGAAAATAAGAGTTCTGTTGTAGGAAGTCGTTGGGGTGCTGGGAGGGTTTTATAAAATGTGATGTCCGCATTTAAGCGTTTTAAAAGTTGAATAAAATTATTTTCTTGTATAAATTAACATAAATATTTTCGGAAAATTTAGCTCACTACAAATAAAAATAATCAATCGGAAAAAAATGTTCACCCAAATTCTCATAGTCGTGTCATTTCATGTGATGTGACTATAGTCGTATCACGTCACTTGAAAATTGCTATTCTTGAAGGCGAACCAAGTGAGACGAGTTGAACTGGAAATATATAAGGCAAATTAGAGATAAAATCGTTTTATAACAACAATCTTATTATTTTAAACAATAACATAGTAAAAATAGTGTACAAAATTATTCAAAAAACAATCTTTTAAAATATGTAAAATAAAATAATTGCGTCTTTCCATTTTGTGGTATTCGCCTGTCACTTGCAATTCAAGTGACATCTGTCATATAAAGTGACTTTAGTCGTAACAAACGACTAAGAGACTCGCAAAGTTGATCTGATGTGACTGTAGTCATGAAAAATGACGTGCTACAACTTTGACAATTGTTTATTCGTATTATGATTGGATGATAGTTTTGTTTACATCAGGAAGGAGTCGTTGCGGTAGGTGAGCAAAGCGAACAGGGTGCAAAGCGCTCTAGTAAATATTAACATCCGTTAGTAAAGTCTGGATCAAAGTGATGCATTGCGTTGAAAATTAGAAAAAAAAAAAATAGAAAATAAGCTTATGTTACGTGATATCCAACCTTCATCTTTACTTGTTAAGTTAAAATAATTTTTAGTGTGGTTTTGCCATCAGAAGGAGGCTGTTCATTATTTTAGAAAGTCTCATCCATTTTTTTATTTTAAATATTTTTCATAGTACATTTAGTTCATTGTCATTTTGACTCACGTTAGTAAATAATAAATAAGTATTTATTTATTTATCATACACAATTAAGGCATAGCCTTTTTACAATATCACTAAGGATATATTCCTAAGTGGATTAAAGTATATACTAATAGAATAGAGAATAGAAAATAAAAATAAAATTATAATATACAATAATACAAAAGAATAAAAACTAAAGAAAGAAAAGGAAAAAACAGACTAAGGGAAAACGAATTATTTGCCAACGAGCCTTTCAAGATACAGCCTTTTGAAATTACGCAAATTAGACGCGGTTTTGACAGACGGATCCAGATTATTCCAGAGCTTCACTCCATGAATAAAGAAAGCACGTTGTCTTTGTTTAGTTTTACAAGAGTTGGAGAATTTCAGTTTATCATAAAGATACTTCGATGCTTTTTTCAAACCAAACATTACAGTAAACGCCGACAATTCCAGAAACTGGTTCAGACTTACACCAAATATCTGCTCAGAAAGATGTGAAATCGGATCACCCGTTCATTTCAAGAAAATATATAGCACAAGAATTAAAAGCAACGTTTAACTTTTTAAGAGAATTTTTGGAACATTGCGAATTTATTGAAGAACAGTATGAAAGAAAAGGTCCCACAAGAGTACGAATGATATTTCACATCACTTGCAATAAATTTCTCCGTGCTCCAAAGTTTACTTAAGATACCATATGTATTAGCACATAGGTTATTGAGATGGGCACCCCAATTTAACATGAATTTTAATTAATTCATTTGAAAGTAATTGTAATTTGTATTTTAATTACTGAGTTTGCTGTAATTCGTAAAAGTATTTTAATTACTCAGTGTAAGGCACGATTTAGATTATTAATCACAGAAACAATATCACCGAAAGAATAAATAGATTTGCAAATCATCCACGAAAAGATGATAGTAAACATTTTCCATTTGTTTAATTGACCGACAAACTTGGTTTATGTATGAAGAAAACAGCCTAGGGGCGGAAATAAATCCTTGAGGAAACCCAGGAACAAAAATGTTGTCGCTAAAGTTAGCATGAAATTTTAAGGATTGTTGTCGCAAATGGAAGTAGGAACTTATAAGCTGATAAGCACTTTTGAAAAATTATACTCATTACATAGTTTCGACAATAACAAAGCATGATTAAATTTTTCAAATGCCTTTGAGAAGTCTAAGAGAACCAATAACTCCAACTTTGCCATCATCAGTAACATTCAACAATGCAGTGGTATGACTGTGGTTGGCACGAAATCCAGATTGTAGTTCATTCATTAAGTTATGTTTAGCAATAAAGTTACTGATCCGTGCGTGAATGATTCGTTCAAAAACCTTAGATAATGTTGGTAATATACTGTTAGGAGGAAAATCCACGCTTCCGGAAAAGTTGATTTAGTGATACTAGAATTCAGAATGAATGTTAAATGAGGTAATAAAACCGGAAACAGAATTTGGATAATTTTCGATTTTTATTAATAAGACTGAATCAAAATATTAAATATAATAAATTTGTTATGTATAGTTTATATGTAGTTTGTTATATATAGTTTTGGTGGAACATATTAACAGTTCCGGAACTTTGGGCTTTCTAAATATTGCCCATTTTGACCCATGGCTAATAATCATGTTAGTTATATTAACGTTTGCAATGGAGAGTTAAAAATACTAAAACTATGTCGTAATGGAGATGGTAACGATGTACAAAATTTGTGACTTAGTTTCTGTAAGGGTTATAAATCTTTGTGACGAAGTAGTGAGAAAGTTAAAAATTATCAAAAATAGTGTGACGGTAATTTATGGACGACTCCCAAGACCGATCAAATTTATGACCTTCAATTTTGCTGAAATGATCGAAGGATGCTCGGTAGTTGAGAATCAATGACAAGGCAACGATTCAAACCGTTGTGATGATGGTAAAATTTTAATTTACCACGGCAAGTGCTCGTATGTTGATCTTATCATTTAAAATTTTTTGATTGCGAGGGAGACCAATGAATAAACAATTTGATAAATTACGTATTTAAAATTCATGCGGAAGCATTCATACTGTTAAATTGCATAATACTGCAGACATTGTGGTCTTTGAAGAACAACACTGAAGGGGTCACTAAAATTGTACGAGTTCTCGAACATCGAAAAGTCGGTACTCCAGAGTCCAAATCAGAAAATAGGAACGCAAATCTATCGAAGCAGGATAAATTTCGCAAAGATTGAGGTTCGGAAATTGTTGCTGCAAGATTTTAGCAAAGATCGAGGCATAGTCAGTGATTGGTGATGATCGTGAGTGGAAACGTTTTATATATATTTTCCTAACGGCTGGATCTTAACATTTGTTCCAGTTTTTGGGTTTAGCAGCCAATAAAACTACAGTCATAAATGTTAAGGATTAGTTTTATTGGTTGCTAAAACGGAAACGTTTTATTTTGAAAATTTTCACCTCTTTTGGTACGCTCTGTTAATAATGATAGGGCAACAATGAGCAACAAATGCGGATATATTATTCGGTATTAGGAAAAGATACCTTTACAACCTTTAGGTATTTCTGAGCATGTAAGAATATTTTCTCCGCTTTGAAAGAGTGTACCTGCATCTTATATTAAAGTTTTTTCCTAATGAAACAATAAAGGGACTTGGTTTGCGTTGAACCGGCATAACTAATATAAACTGCATCTTCATTGCAGAGAGACACCACCTACTAAGAAACTCGGTATGTATATCGAATATAAGAGGGTGAATTTTTCCGATATTGATGCGCCATAACAAAGCTTGTCAGAATGTAGATGTAGGGTTCGCTTAGCTGGTATAATTGAGGAGTTCACCCGTTTTCATTAATGGGTGCAGTATAATATATTTTTAGATGGCGCGATATTCTCTCAAAAAAGCTTTTGGTAATGTCGCAACTGCATATTAATTCAGTATCCTCTTCCCCAAATTCCTTCGACAAATTCACATACTTCAAAGCATTAATTTAGAGGAAATATTAACGAATTTTGAGACGCCAATCATGTGATAAACATCGGCTTTGTTTATAATCATTGCCAGCCATAGAAGTCGCAACGCATCCAGATCATCATCTAATGACAGTCCTCGGCTCAATCTAGTTAATCTTTGTCAGAAGACCAAGAATGTTTGTTACTAACATAGATGATTTGGGGATAAAGCATTCAAATGTGTCCCGTCCTGTACACGACACGCTGAGTTTATGCAAAAAGGCGTTGTTTCCCAGTCAAAAAATTAATTCCCTTCTCTCATTTAGCGACGTGCGACGTGGTTAAGCATTCAAGTCGCTTAGTAATCACAGAACTAAAACACAAAACACCGAATTCAATTTGTTCACGGCAGACGGAACGAGCTTCAAAGTATACGGTCCCAAGGTGATTATCTTGAATCTCGGTTTGCGAATAAATTTCACATGGAAATTCATAGTTGCAGAGGTCTCTATGACCATTATTGGCGCTGATTTTGTAAAAAGCACGAGTATTACGGTCGACCCAAAAATACAGCGCATAATCGGCCCTTTAACTACCTTGTTTACGGTCGGATCGTTATCGTTATTTTGATGAAATTGCCAGGGAAAATTTGGGTTTAACATCAGTCAAGCCCAAAGTAATCCATTGCTTGGCGACATACGGACGACCGGTTACACGCAAAACTCGCAGATTGGCTCCACATAAATTACTTATAATCAAATCTCATTTCGAAAAAATCCTAGGTATATGCCAACCGAAAAAAGACTGAAGAGTGGGTGGTCGCCTTGTGGTGACTAACGAGCTCTGAATAATGTTACAATTCTAGACCGATACCCTGTTTTTCTTTTCAACTGGAGGTATGTACATTTTTTTCTACTGTTGATGTTGTGTGCGCATACAATCAGGTTCCTATTGAACCTTGTGAACCCTCTACACCATTCGGGTTGTTTGGCTTTCGGCCTTTAGGAATGCCGTACAGTCTTTTCAGCGATTGGTGCATTCAGTTTTGTTTAGCTTTGACTTTTGTTTCGTTTATTTGGACGATATATTGATAGCATAACAACATATAAAAGCAGCGTTTCAAAGATTGTCAGAAACAGCTACCTTAAGTGATATAATAAAAATGGGAAAGTCCTTATTCAATAGTCCGAGCTATCAATTAAGGCCTTCAATGATCGTAAATCAAAGCTATGTAATCTACCATTTTGCCATATTCATCAATCTGGCCTAGACTATCAGTTATGGTCGACGCATCTGATTCAGCCGTAGGAGCTGTTGTGCAACAAGTTTTGGTTGATCACAATCCCCTCATCTTTGCTTTCAGACAGAACTTAGCAAAAGCATCGCACCGTCAATGTAGACACTTGGACTAAATTAGTCAGTTTACAATTGACATTCAACAGGTTTCCGGGATCGACATTGTGATGGCGGATACCCTTTCTAGAATTGGTCAGATTTCAATTACAAGAAATTTTGGTTATGACGCTAATTGCCGACGCACAAGTTTCGGACAAAGAATTATTAGAATTTATCTTTAAAACTTCAATGAATGCCAGTTTCGTTCGATTCAAACAAGGTACTATACAATATGACATTATAGCAAAACACGATGGAGGTAAATGTTAATTAACAACTACTAAATATCAACAAGTGCTAAACACAAATTTAGTTTAAAGGAACATTGGGACAAGATTCTAAATTTTGCGAGAGGAAATGAGACTTTCTCAAATGGACTTAAACGAGCTACTAGGGGGTCAGCCCATGAATTTTGCCCTCCAAAAGTGGATTGTAGATGTGTTTACCGAAAAATCCATTTTCCCATTATTCGTTTCCGTTCAAATATTTAAAATTTTAAATGTATTCTCAAAATGTAATAGATTTTACCAAATGATGTTTGCGGAGGCAATTTCATTTATAAACAAATTAGTTGTAAAGATTAATAAAGTCTCCAAATCGTAATTTTGACGTTTGTCCCCAAATTTCTACAAACATTTTATTGAATACACTAAATTCGATAGTCATCTCTTTTTCTCTACTGCTAAATTACTATTCGTCTCGCCGACGTTTTGTAGAAAAACGCAAAAAATGTCATATCGATTCATTATTCAAGAATTGTCACTTTGAAAAGTATTTCATGTCGTGATCACTCGAAAAAAGTAGTGTTCTTGTGTTTTTCTATCAACCATCCAAAATTATTTGCTATTCTTTAAAATTTATACGTAAAATTATGAATTAATTACAGAAAATTATGTAATTTAATAATCAAATCATTATGCTATATCTATTTGATATAAATTCTTAATAAAACAAAAAAAAAGGAGATTAAGCTGCTGTGTTCGACCATCATAAGACGACCAGTCAGTGTACAGTGACAAGTGTGTGTTGTTTGTGTGAAAATTACGTGTAATTTAAACAAAAAGCAACAACAAAAAATAAATTGTGAAGTGGAATTTATATTGAATAATTAGTTTTGTGCATGAAAAAAAAAAAAAAATTGAATATCTACTAAAATGTTTTTTTACAAAAATAAATTACTACAGCCCAACCAATTAAAACGTCTTGCAGAACATAAGTACAGTGTTACAAATATCAGTCTATTGGATCCATTTCTTCAGCCATGGTGGTGTTGGCTTGTGTCCAAAGTTCCACTTTGGCTGGCACCAAATTTAATAACAATTGTTGGATTAGTTATAAATATAATCACTACATTAATACTCGTTTCGTAAGTAAAAAACAAGAAATGTTTTATTTTTAAAATTAAACTCATTGTCATTTTATTTATGTTGTATTATGTCGATTTTATTTAGGTATGGTGTGCATTTTTGTTGTATTCGTTCGCAACCATCACCATACAAAAGCAAATATTTTGAGGTTAGAAATTGAAATTATGTACATTCGATTTGGTCTCGTTTTGTATTATTTTTATGTGGGTTTTGGTTGATTCGAGTTTATGAAAGTGAAATAATTAAAGTAAAAGTTGATGGATTTGTTTGTGGGGAAAAATACCGGATGAATAATACAAGTTTATCAATTACGAAGTAAGTACTACTGTTGTATTTGAACACACACCACTGATACAGTAGCGATAATAAATTGATTGACTACATATATCTCAACTCGATTTGTGCAGTCCTTTCAAACAATTGTATTGAGTAATTTCTACAGATACCTAGACCTTCTACAGAGAATTAGGATTTCATGCCACTTTATTGGTCACTTGAATTGAAATTTTTAAATCTGGAAGCAAAGCTAACATTGCGCCGGGCCGATGAAATAGAAACTATTGTGAATATGCAACTGCATACAGTGCATATACAGGGTGTCACTCTTCTAAGCTCTCTGAATTCAAATATGTATGTACATACGTTGAAATTTCAAAAAAAAGTAGCCGGCGTAGTTTTCTTCTAGGAACCAAAAACATATTTGTAAACTTAAGAAGTAGATCTGATTGCTTCCATACAACATACATAGTGAACTCGATCCTTCAAAGAGCAGCAAATTGTGTTCTGGTTGTGGTTACATTAAACGATCTTTTTTCGGCTTAATTTTTTTTTATTAAGTACCTAACTAAATATTGAAAATAATTTTTTTTTAGAATTTTTGAAATTTGCAGTTGTAAAATCCTCTACTTAATTCTTTAATGTTTAGTTTACGAAGTGAACACGATGTTTCGAACAAAACTGGTTATTCTTTTCCTACCTTAGCTTACAGCTTAGAACGGTGGGGTGGGGGGCTGCAGCAATTTATATAAAATTCAAGATTTCTCGAAATATCAAAATTTTTTAAACATAGAATTCCTGAAGACCGCTTGTTTTTTGTTGTAATTTTAATTATTTCAATATTTTGAGTTTTAATGTAAGTAATTTTTTTAAAAATTTCAACAAATTTTTTATGGAATACATATAGTATTTATTTGCTTTTCGGGATTTACATTGCGCGGTTAAGAGTTTTTGTTATTAGAATTTTGCTCGTAAAAATTGTGATCGAAAATTTTGAATTTTGTTAAAATTACGATTTGACTATACAAATTTCGAAAAGTTTCTAATAAACAAGCTGCAAATTTTTCAACTGCCGAGTTTCGGAAATTTACAAATGTTTAATTCCATAATTTTAAAATTTTATTTACAATTTTAGAATCTTAAAATATTGGACAACTTAAAGTTTTTAGAATTGGACGACTAGTTCTTTTACGTCTTGATAAAATCTTCAAATTAGGAAATTTCAAAAAAATTTGACAAATTCACCCACCATTTTTGAATTTTAATTTAGGCGATATACTTACTTACGTTTGAATGAATTTTCCAAGTCCAAGATTTATTTATCGAACAAAAGTAACTGGATTAAGTACTTAACTTTTAAGTAGAATACAAGTATTAAGATTTGATTTGATTTGAATTCCACTGAAATTTTACATTCTATTTGTAATATTTTTGACTTTCAATCACAAAACAATTCTGCCTTTTAAAGTGTTTTTAAATTAATTTTGACAAATTTTTATGTGTACTATACATACTTAATTGGACATTTTGTTTGTTAAATACTAAATATATATTTAAATTTATTTTAATTAATTCTATCAATAATTTTGAATCAAATTTGACTGAAATTCATATGAGAATAAATGTTGTAACTGGAGTAGTTTGACCGAATCGAAACCAAATAACTTTGAAATTTGAATACATTTTTCTAAAGAATTTAGAACTTTATTAACACGCCAATTATCGAAGTCGTGTCACGTCACTTTAGACGACTAAAGTCATGTCGCCTCAATATTCCTTTTGTCGAAGTCGTTTCTTACGCCTCAAGTCACTTGAAACGATAAATGTCATTTCAAATGACATTCCTGTCACTTCAATTTTGCAAGTGACGAGAAGGGTTAAAATGGAACGTAAAAGGATAAATGTTTTTAATTTGTTGATCTATAAATATTGTTAATATGTACATAATTTAAAAAAAAAAATGTCGCTTGATCGGCTTGAACAATACCAATTTTAGCGCGACGTGACACGACTCCAGTCACATCACTTGAAATGACATGACTATGACAATTGGGGTGTAAAAACTAACCCTTACTAATCGAGGAAGTTTTTAAAATGCTAAAAAATTTCTAAATATGCCGCCCTGTATCTCATTTTTTACTTATATAAAATCTAAAAGTTTTTCGATTTTCTAAATTTCTTTCCAAATTTGATTTATTTAACCCTGCATCACTAACGCATGGGTCCAATGGACCCAATTAAGAATGACGTTAAGAAAAATAAATGTTCTTTAATTGAAACAAACTTCATACCAAAATGTAATCTATATTTAGGTATTTTTCACTTTTAATTATACATTTCAGTTTTGTTTTGTCAGTCATTCAGTGAACAGTAGAGCATTGAAAAAGTGTTTGGGTCATTTGGACCCACGTTAGTATTGAGAATGCAAAGTGAAATATTTTACGAAATACCTATTTTTTATTTGATTTTTTTGTGATAAAATGAACTATAATTTTAATTTTTTATTGTAATTTTTTGGAAATAAATTTGAATGATATTTTTATTTTTTTATATTGTAGTCTTAATAAATTTACTAAAAACCTATAAATTTACCGTTTGAATACCAAGATTTCTCTGTAAATCGAGTTTTAAGACATGGGTCCAATGGACCCAAGGTTAGTTTTCATGTTCCATAAAATAGCGTTAGTGATGCAGGGTTAATGATTTTGATTATTTTTGTCTAAAATTTTCGTCAAATTATTTTATATTCGAGATTTGGGGGCCATATAAATGTTTCTTTTAGATTTGAGATAATTTCTGAAAATTAAAAAAATTAACTATTTCAAGGAATTTTCTATTTTTAATTCGCAACACTAAGGTAAGAATTATTTTAAAATTCGGAAAATATTTGAAGCGTTTGATAAATTTACTTAAGGTAAATAAAGCAAACATTTGCCAAAAAATATGAAAAATTTGCGAAAATTTTATTGTTGCGTGTGTTAACGGCAAATATTTGCTTTAAAAATTTGCTCAAAAATAATTGCCACCATGTTTGAGCAAATATTTTTTCTGCAAATATTTAGCACATGTGGACGACGCATAATGGCACTCAGCAAAGTGATTCTTGCTGAGAGCGAAGCGTCTAATACAATATTTGCTATTGTTTTGTTGTGACGGCTGTAATTCGTCTATTTTTTACACACGTTTGAGACCGACAAAATATTGAAGAAAAATAATATAAAATCGAAATGGTTTATTTGAAAGAAGATGTTTTTCATGAAAACGGTGGAAATTTGTTTCATAAGGACGGAAAAGTGACGCCAGTATTGCCAAGTGTTGCTAAAAAACCGATCTGCTTTAGGCATACGAAATGTGAGCAAACTGATTCAACAATTTTGGTTGATTTCTCAGTAGCAACACAAGCTGTAT
The DNA here is from genome assembly GCA_958295665.1 of Tipula vernalis. Taxonomy (NCBI): domain Eukaryota; kingdom Metazoa; phylum Arthropoda; class Insecta; order Diptera; family Tipulidae; genus Tipula; species Tipula vernalis. Next base: position 348,190,258 of record OY282559.1, read on the forward strand.
TGGCAATATTGCGATATCTTGTATTTCTCCGGCTCCAAGTATTTCTCGAAAACAACGACTTTCCGTCACAGTCAGGTGCAAAACGGACAAATAATTCTTTGTGAAAATATCCATTATGCGATTGTAACTTAAGACCCTGGGAGCACTGTGAAAACTCAAATTATGAAGAACTCGATAATTAATTATAATTTATCATTTATTTATTAAGTTATTCGTAATCAATTATTTTTGCTGTATGAAAAGAATTGTGTTTTATTTGTATTCGAGAAATAATTTGTTTGAAATTTTAAATGTGATTATATGGAAATTGTGTTTAGCCTTCATGGATGAAATACTTTGCCAATTCATCCAGCAAAAGTTGTGCAGCTTCCAGGTCGAAAAAGTTGGCTTCTGGTTATTTCGGGAAGGTTATGTCGCCACAAGCCAGCACTAAATGTCCGTTGCCATCGTAGTCATTCGCAAAACCGTGTGTTTACGGAAAACTTGGAATTTGACCGATAAAATACCGAAAGCATTTTCAATTATTCGTCTGGCTCTGGATAAACGATAATTGAAGTTTCGTTTAGCGTACCGTTTCATTAAGTTCTTTTCGAATGCAAAACTACCACTGGCAACTATTGAATGAGCGTTCTCGGAAGACACCTCGGTGAGCGTCCGAAATAAGACCATTGGCACAAACGTCAATGAACAAAAAGCGTTACCTCGCGTCCAAGAGTCCCATTTAAACAATACTAAGAATTAAGAATACCTACCAAATTAAGCAATTATTTTTTTTATTATGCAATTGAAAGTGTCATGCATCATTGAAGCTTCCTGTAACTTGAAGTCATTCCGATTCAGTAGACATTACCTTCAAATAAATGAAAAACAACAGTATAAAATCGAAATGCACAAGTCTAATTATTTTTGTACCATTAGCTAAACAGTAGAAATGAATCGGTGGGCCATCAAATACCTTTATGTTATATAAATAATATGATTTCTTATCACAGCAAACAACAACATAAGATTGAAAATGCTCTGAGAATCTACAAACTTTCCACTCTTTATAAACTAAATAGCATTGATCTTTATTTATAAAAATTTCAATTATCTCAAATATTTGTGGGGATTTATTTTCAGAAGTTATTGTAAGAGCGTGTCCTGTTTTATAAACCGTTCCTCTGAACATAATAGATTCAGTGCGTTCAGAGGGCAGTTCGTGCTCTTCGCACTTAATATTAAGTATAGAGTAACATTCTTTTAATTTTATAGCTTCTTTAAATGAAGGTTTATTTAAACAAATAAAACGAAACAGAACTTGGATTATGAGAAAATCGTTAGGCTGTTTTGATTCCTAGTGTAAGAGGAATGTGAACTCTTGAATTTAAATTTATAGGCATATTTGTGTCTTTAAATAGTTTCTTATAAAGCTGATGTGATGATGATGTTCTATTGCATTCTTTAGTTATTCTATCGAAGAAAGAGCATATTTTGGAAGCAATATTAAACCTAGACTTTAACTAATTAAATTAAATACTTGTAAACCTCATTGTTAGGTTTGATCACATCTTCAATCATGGGCTGCATTTTAAATGCTGAAACAATACCGTTTTTCTTCGAATTATTTTTATACTAGTGTTCCTCATAATTAGCTTTGTTTGTTACTTATCCTAGCACTTTGTTTAGCGCTAAATTACTGCCTAACACTTGGATTAATTTGAATTTTATGTGATAACCTTTTTGGTTTAATAGTGGTATATATTTATCCCCTTATCCTAGAAAGGAATAATATATACCTGACGACCGGTTTTCGATCCTAGTGTATCGTCAATCCCAAAATCATCTAGCTAGGTACATGAAAAATGGAAGAACAACACATTCGCTTTTGATAGTTAAACTTTTCCAAAACATTCCATTTAAAACATTTTCAATATTTGTTGAACTCTAACCGTTCCTAGTTGGCTATATTTAGATCCATTAAACAGCCTATCTTATTTAGACAAATAATTGGGATACCCTTTATAACAACTTTCGATAAGCTACTACTAATTAGAAATGCTTGATTCATTACTTAATTAAAAAAACGTTATAGACCGAGAGCCATGGAGTAAGAAAATCTGACGAATAGGTAACCGGCTAAATTATGGACTCATAAAATCACCTCTGGTTCACAATATCGAAAATAAAAAATTCATGCTTCATATTTTTTCTTCACATTTTCATTTCATTTGAAAAATTTCGTTTTAAAGAAAACGAAGAGGTACAGCTTGAATTTATTATTTAGATCGACTACCTCTTCAAAACGGCTCTTATCGTAATATATTTACCATTACGTTGTAACAGGTTATGTTAAAAACGATTTTATATTGTGTTATACGAGTAGATCATGTCAAACTGTCAAGAAAACTTTCGCGAACGGTGCCATCTTTTAGAAAACATGAGCGAAGAGCTTACCATTGGTGTCGTTTAGTGCTGCCCCCTTTTGGAAAACGTGAAGTGCTTTCGTTCTACTTTAGTAGCGACAACTAGCGGCAAATGTACTTACCATTATACTACTTTCGCTCGATCTGCCTCCTTTAGGAAAACCTGATCTCTATACGTTTTATTTATTTTTTTAAAATAACGTAACGAAAATAAAAGTTGTGTTATGGATTAGGATAACATAATGATGATTTTAAGTATTCCGGTTTCGATATTAATGTAAAAAGATAAAATTTATTGTGCTTTTCGTTTTAGCGTTACGTTATGTTAACGTTATGCCAACACTGGTTAATTTACATATGCTCCTCATAAAGCATTTTTAAAATTAATATAACTATGGATTAGTCATTTACTTACTCATATATCGACTCCTTCTTTTGATAATTATATAAATGCGGCAAACCTTGTCCTTAGTTTTTGTATCGGAGACTGGTATAATTTTAGAAACAAAGTTATCGAATGAGGACAGAAAATTATTAAATTTTCTGAGGACATAAATTCGAAGTCGTCGTCAACCTACTTGAGTGCGAATTTATGTAAATATTCTGCGGAAAAATTTTCAGCAGGCAACCAATCGACGTAGTCTATTTCGCAAATAAATTTCCGCTTAAATTGTTATAACCGAATAAAATTGTGTTAACTTGCAGAACATTTTTCCGAAGAGTATTTACGTAAACTCGCAGTCAATCAATTTAATAAAGCCAAACATAAAGTTACAAGTTGGTAGCCGTTTTCGTTGTTGAATCTGGGCCATTCGTTTAATAATTTCTGTAGGGATAAGTTATTGAGATTTTGAAGCTATCGCGTTCTTAAAGTTGCGGTTTTCTTTCAGTTTTTAATCACTGATTCCCAAGGGGAAATGTTATAACCATTGCTCCATTTCGATAATAATTTACCGGTCGTGTGACGTGGAATGACGCAAATGATATTGTTTCTACTTACTGACTTTTTGTTAGGAAATTTTTCTTGAATTGCATTTGCCCATTCAAATATGACATTTTGCGGTGTTTACTTTTATAAAAATCTCCTAGGCACTGCGTCAAGTGTTTTTGTTTCGTAGGATTTAAACTGGTATTTCTTTCGTAGTTATATAGCATGTGTTGCCCATGTATAGTATTCTTTAATAAAGATGACAGAGTTTCGCTATTGGTTATTGAAATATCCGAAATTGCAGGCCTGCTTCTTTATTCTCAGGCTGCTTCTTCTATCGTATAGAGTAAAACCAGTTTCAAATTTATAACATTAAGTACGACGAATAAAACCTTGAGTTGGTCGACCATGAAAAGTTGCTCTAATTTAAAACTGATTTTGGTATCAATTTTAATAAATTGCGGTTTAATAAATCGGATTTAGTGATTTTTATGGCTCAACTTTAGGTTTAGCTAATCTCATTTTATTGAGGGCAAAATGCGTTTAGTTAACTAATCTCTGAAAATTAATGTTAGTGGGATTGCCCGTAGTGCCTTTATGCGGAAAGAGTTATAACATCACGGAAAATCTAAGTGGCTATTACGTGGATTAGTGGTAGATTACCTAAACTTGCGGTCAAATAGCAAACTAATTTAATAAATATGTCAAAGGACTTAAAAGAAATTGCTTCGAAGAGGCAGCACGGATCTGTCAAAGTTTAGGCATTTACTTAAAGTGAATTAAAAAATATACTTACTCGAATTTTTTAGTTTAGCCCAGCTTTTTACCTGTGCAACAAGTTTTAACTTGATATTCAAATACTGGGTGAAGTGAGTATCAAAAGTAAATACTTTTACATATTTTTTATTGTCGGACCATTTAAACCGAATCCTTTCCTTGTAAATGCGGATTCATGGTTGCGTTCGTTCTTTTGTTCATTCGTTCTGATAATTTTTTTATCCAATCAAAGGAATTCGAACGAAAAATAACGTCATTTTCTTATACAATAAGTAAATACTGAAAATAATGATTTGTTCGTTTAAAACCATCACACAAGTAAAAAACGTGAAAAATTCTGGTAAAGCATTTCCTCAGCATTTTCCCATTTTATTGTCCAACAAGTAAAACTTAAGACATTCATTTGCTAATCTCCCATCTTCACTAATAACAATAATAGTATAGTTTTCACAAGCCATTGCTGCCCCAGTGGGTCAAAAACCTAGTACCATTGATTTCGATGACGAGCAATCAGAATATGTAAGGGTATTCTCTAAGAATGGGAACCACCACCGTCTACTGTAACCACCGCTTAACCACCGAGAGACTTTAATTTCGTGTACTGTATCATTCGGATCAGTTTCCTGATTTTGTGATTTTTTAAAAATCGAATGCCTATATCGTCGTATTTATGGTCAAACACATGATACATCATGGTCTCTCGAATATCTTTATTCAGTTACTTTTCGTAATCATAAATCAGAGTGCAGCTATCACTCTCCCAGATGGCAACACGCCTGATTATGTAACACTCTGTTACTTTAGCTTGATGATATTTTTAATGAATTGTAGTGTACTACTGCTAAAATTATGGTCGTTAATAGTAGTTAAGTTTACGTAAATTAACAACATTTTATCGATTCAAGACCAATTATTATTATTATTATTGGGGAGGGGGGGGGGGGGGTGCATGCGGGCGATCAGCCACTTCACACTGCGACCTAAAAGATCTATTGTGCTGGCCCCTGCTTAATTATCCGTCCAGTCAATATTCAGGTTCTCAATGAACCTGACAATACTGCCTCCCGGTATGTGATACATACTATCCGGGCTTATTGCTCTCCCTCCTAGATGTTTACTACAGCATGTAGTTCCGCTAGAAAGACGGTAGCATTGGAGCTCAAGGACCTCGAGAGGGTTGTCCCACTCCCGTATATTCCTACTCCTGCCCCGTATTCCATTTGATTTTCTTCTTACGAGTTGCTGGGAATTGCAAATCACCTGTAGGTCACCCAGGTTTACTACAGGAAGGCTAAATAAAACTGGAGGGTGCCTGGTATCCAGAGTCCGCATATTTTGGGCTGATTAACCTATCAGCCATTCATATTTCGGCATATGCTGTTCCACCTTAGATTAGGGTTTTTTGTCAAGGTTTTCTCCTTTAGCGCCGTACTTTAGCCTGTGCCAAATGGCCAAAAATGTACCAAGTGGCCTTAGTTACCAGTGGTTGCCACGAGGAGGCAGTACGTACACTTGCGAATTGTGAACAGGTTACCCCTTACACAATTGTACCCATCACGCAGCTGCCTAATGACAAGACCAGAACAGCTCACGTGATGCGCACCCTATTGGAAGGTTACGGAGCTGGTAGATTAATCTACTCAACTTTGATCCCCCCCTCCAATAGACGCCAAACCACCATTCAGGACCCATACATCACAACTGTGCCGTTTGGTTGGTTCCATACAAAGTCGCAACAAAAAAGAACTTAATTGAAATTTTATACAGTATGCCTGATTATTTTATTCAAAAAGTAATAACGTCACAATTTATAAAAAGAAAAGGGGTACATTGTATAGCTTATTAAACCCGTTTCCATCTATGAACGACTGGAGCGAACTTACCAACTATATATTTAGAAAAGACGAAAATCTAGTAAAAAAAAATCAACCTAATACATAATGGTGGGCCCTTTGAGTACGGAATCTCTTTTGGTTCCAACCAATTTTAATAATAATAGGCCCGATTCTGCCTTCCAAAATTGTATGTTATGTTGTTATTTTTGTTTTTTCAATAAAAATTCAATTAGGAAGCAGGGAAATAAAGTAACATAACACGAATTTTAACGTTTCTGAATCGGGCCCAATAATGGGATGTTAAAAAACAAAAATAACATAACATACTATAAAATTTTGGAATGCAGAATCGGATCTAATAGTTTCTTATCAATTTTGATTTAACTAGTAAATACATTTTGAAATAAATTCTAGAAATAATTGAACATTTCTAAATTGGGAGTTTTTTAAAAATATCAAAAACTGGATTACCTTAACCGTTTAATATCATTTTGAGAAAGGTAAACACATTTACCTAGTTTAGTGAATTTATTTGTGTTAATTGTTAGTAAATGCAGGGGCTATTTGTGAATTCGATTCGAATATATTCGACTCTTAAATAAGAAACAAACGAATCTGATTCAATTCAAATAAGAATCCAATTCTTCAAAGACTCGAATACGTTCGAATCGAAATCACAAATAGCCCCTTGTATTTTTAAATTCTCAATAATAATATTCAGAGCAAATAGTTACATATTTTGATAGAAACCATCACACTCGCGACATTTTTTTTGTTTGCAATTGAGCAGCCAGCCTGAACGATAGTACAATAAATGTAATATTTTTATATCAAGAATTGTTATTTATAGTTCATGATATTTTTAAAAAAATAAATTTCCACGCACAATAAATACACTTCTGGACAAAATTAACGCATATTTTTTTTTTTTTTGTAATAAAAAAAAATCCCGCTGGTCAATTTTAATACTACTAGTGTCAAATGATAGCACATTTATATTTTTATCAGAAACCACCTTGAATAAATTCCACGGCAAACCAATCAATTAAAATTTTCAAAAATGCTTCATAAAAAGTGCATTCTGTTTGAAATCCAACGCAATGATCGGCTTTTGCTCCATTGCGTATCAATTATTTGTAAATGCAGTACCATTAGTTCTTGTAAATGTGTTCTAAAGCAAACACCTAAAATGAGATCCTTTGTAATACGGCATCCTTTCATGAGCTGGAGGCGGTTAAAGTCGTCATGTTGTATCAGGAAGATTATACTCAAGTACAAATCGCACGAAAATTAGGAGTGAACCAGTCTTCGGTTTCACGAATACTTAAGCGATATCGTGAGACCGGAGAGTATAAAAGAAAGCCCGGACAAGGACGTAAAAGGTGCACAACCGAGCATGACGACCGATTTTTAAAAATTAATTCGTTTAAGTGATCGAAAGCGTACTTCTACTCAACTAAAAAATGAGTTACTTAGTGCGCGCCAAGTGAATGTTAGTGCCAGAACAATTAAACAAAGAATAAAAGAAGTGAACCTAACTCCAAAACGGCCCGTAAAAGTTCCACGGATTCTTCCCCGCCACAAATCCAGCCGTTTAGAATTTGCTCCTACTCATGCAAATTGGGGAACTGATCTCTTTTCAGATGAGACTAGAATCCAATTATGGAAACCAGATGGACGTAACCTTGTATACAGAAGACCTGAAGAACGCTACGCACCGTTAACATGGTGCAAATTGTAAACTTTGGTGAAGGTTCAATAATGTTTTGGGGTGGAATCAGTTGGGAGGGCCGTACGGAGCTGGTGGAGATTGGTTTGAGGATGAATTCAGACTGGTATGTTCGGAGCATTTTTGACGATCACGTTTTGACATATGTGGGCTTCATAGGTTATGACAGTTTTGTGTTGCATGATAACGCTCCAGTCCACGTAGCTGCAACGGTACGACAATATCTCCAAGATATCGATATTAAGTGGCCACCAATGAGTCCCGATCTTAATCAGATCGAACACCTATGGGACATTCTAAAACGCCGCATTAGAGCTAGAAATCCCGCACCAGATTCGTTAGCACAGCTGAAAATTGCAGCGGAAGAAGAGTGGAATCTCATCCCGCAAGAAATGATACAAAGCCTTCTACTTAGTATGCCCAGAAGGATGGAACCTGTAATAAGTGCACGGGGGGAAAATACTCATTACTAAATTAATCAAACTAAATTGTAATAAAGCTAATTTTAATGTTTATAAACCGCTTTTGAAAATTAAATAAAAAAAAAATAGTTCGACACATTTTAACATTTTGCAATGAAAAATAGCCACTATAATTCCATAACGCCATATTTGTGCCTCTTTTGAGAAAAATATAAATTTGGGATCATTTGATACCAATTCCACTGAAATTGACCAGCGGGATTTTTTTTTATTACAACAAAAAAAAAATATGCGTTAATTTTGTCCAGGAGTGTAGTAGTTAAACCACTTGTGCAAAATACATTTTCGCTCGATCACGGTATCAATGGCAAAGCGAAGTTTTAGCTACAACCTGATTAGGTCGCAAAGTTACCGTTTTATAAACGCGTTGTAGAATTTTAACATTATCCCTATTGGGAAATAGTTAACTTGCTTTATTTGCTCAATGGTTCAATCACACCGCCAGCCCAAAAACCGCACCAAACAGTGACACGTTAAGGATGGAGAGGCTTTTCAACGATCATTCTTGGATTTTATGAGCCCCAAATGCGACAATTCTGCTTATTAACGTAGCCTCCGAGGTGAAAATGGGCCTAATCACTGAAGATGATTTTTCGATGAAAATCCGGATCATTTTGATGCATTTGAAGGACCCAATATACCCAAGGTATCGTACCATTTTTAGTAATGTGTTGTTTGTACCATGTTGTGTTGTTGTTTTTGCACCATACCCATAGCCTTGAGACGGTTTTGAATCGCTTGTTGAGTCACTGCCAAAGTTTCAACGAGCTCCTCTTAACTGGTCACTGGTGTCAAAATCGACACTTTTAAAACGCCGGAACCAGTACTCGCATATTTTTATTGATGGAGCATTTTCCCCATATGCTTCACACAGCAATCGATGTCCATCAGCTGGACTTTTCTTCAAATTAAAATAAAAACGCAGCGCTTCCCGCAAATTGTGTTTTGTTGGCAAAAAGTTATGCCATCTTTTGTAAGTCCCTCAAAACTAGTTAGAAATTTCGAACGGAAGAAAATTGTTTTCGTTAAATAATATAATTTTAAAAATAGTTTCGGAAACTATTTGCTTTATATTGTTCTACGCATCTGTAATCTGCATTCTGTACTGCAATAAATTATGTAATATAAAATAATGTTTTTTCGCATTTTATTCAGCAGTTTTAAAGGAGTTGAAAATGTTTATTGTGAGATTAATGTGAATGTGTATGTGACTAAAGATTCTGATTTATTCTGAATTAATGTAATCATGAAACTAGCGAGCGGTTGCTAATTTTAAATAAACGATTTTACAATCAACGTTTGGAAAGCACACAAAACCGAACATAATGAATAAATAAGCCCACCAACTAATAGAATATGCTACATAATATTATCTGTATTGACTAAGTTATAATTTCAATGACAAGGTAAAAAAAAAAATTAGTCGCGCATTGAGACGGATAAAAAGACTGCAAAGAAAACTAAAATAGTTTATAAATAAGCTAAATATATTTTAAGTATATAAGTATTATAATGTTCATAATTATACTTAACAGAAAGTGTATCATTTGATGAATCACATTATTTAGTGTGCTATATCGTTATAGATGTATATGTAACACTAATATTAATATTACTACAAATAAGTATAGGCAAATAGTTCTATTCCAATAATTTTCAATATTGGAAAGAAAACCATGCACTTGTTTTTTAAACTACATATCTAATAGTGTATTTGCTAAAAGTAATGAAACGGAGTGGTGACATATTTTTTTTTTAGTATCACGTTTATACCTAAACAATTTTATAAAACATGTAACAGGCGACTAGTTTTTAGTTTTTTGTTGTGGTATTTTACCTTACTACAAAAATCGAATAGCCATGTGCTACTAAAATAGTAAATTAATAGTAGAGTATGACTTTTTGACATTGATGAGAGCGAACAGTTTATCAATGCAACAAAAAAAAAACTATCACACGATATGTAAAACTATATAGTATGTATAGCGAATATTTAAGTAGATTGATTTTATATTTTTACAGCGTGCCAAAGGTTAACTGGAATTAATGTACACTTCTATTAGTATTTTCGGTCTATATTTATATACACATTTTTGCTGACCGCGTGATAAACAAATACTTCAGAATAGTTAATTCATTTTAGGAAATTCGATCACCATCGCCATTACTCAAAAAATACCGTATCGTAAGTTATGTTTTGATCGAGTGTTTAGACCGATGCTTGGCAAAAATATATAATTTAGTAAACGTATCATAATATTGACATAAAATGCGATAATATTTTTTGAGGTTTTTATCTTTAAACAAATAATCAACTTTGGTTTTTGTACCTTATCATAACCATAACATACCACTAATATGTAATTCATTCTATTATCTAAAATTATGTGTCGCATTACGGATAAGGCAACATGACATGCTTTGATATGTGGAATGGGATAGTATATTGAAGGTATTGTATAAAGCGTATAATCAAATTGAAATTAAATTTAAAATCGATGACCGAGTTGTGAACTGAAAATGTCACTGAACGGAATTTTTAGTTAGAGATTACATGTGTAAATTGTCCGTTTAGTTCCAATTTCTATTCCTTACGCGTAATAATCTCGTAAACAACTTATCTTCTAAAAATTGGAATACGCTCGGAAAACAGAACAATCACTTATCATTATTACACATCTTATTCTCTCTATCAAGTGAAGGAAAATTCGACTAATACACAGGCATAAACTTAGCTAATCGTAATCTAGTTGTTCATATAAATATTTAACTGAAGGCCAAATATTTAATTAGCTTGCATTGAAATTGTATTATGAAACAAACGGCAATTATATAAAAGAAGAAAGAGAGAGGAAATATTATTTAATGGAGTTTTTTTTTTAAATCGGGCATTAGTGTAAGTATTCTAGTTTTGACTAAATCACTTGATTAGGTAATTCTATAGTTTTGACTGATTTTTTGTTTTGACGGTGGTAACTTACATACTGTTCGATACCTTTACTGTTAAAAGGTAGTTTTAAAATAAAGTCTTACATTTTTTCCGAGTCTACAGAAAATCCTAGTTCCTCTAACTCTTTCGCAGTTTGATTTTAAAACCTTACTTTAACCAACTTGGTTAAAACGCCTTAAACGCTGCATTTTGCGCCGCACTCTGGCCACGTTTTTGTCTTTGGCAGAGGAGGTTTTGTAAGGCACTGTAAAACTGTAAAAAATGTCTCGGTAAAAATTTAAAATAATTCTCGGTTTAAACAAAATAAGTGATTAAAGCAAAACGATGCCTTTACACACTTTACAAAAAGCATGTTTCCAATCTAAGTTTCGTATTTCCCGTGAAATTAAAAATAAAATAGAAAGTTGCGCCAAGATAAAATTAAACCACAGCTTAGAAAAATAATGATAGGAACTGTTTTATTTGATTAGAAAAAAGCAAAATAACACTTAAAAATTATTTGGACATGGGAATTATTTTGCATGTTTTTTTCTCTGATAGCGCTATTCTTTTGGACGAGGCTATAAAGTGCAGCCCAAAAATGACACAACATTAACATTTGCGCATTTTAACACTGATATAATAATAGTCGTATTTTAGTTAATTGAATATTCCTAATTGGTTGGTTTGGGGACACTGTGAAATCTAGTATTGCGCCACTTCTTCAGTCGTAGGATCGTCTTTTTAGTTTTGGAGATTTTAACGTACCAAATATTGTTTGGTAGTATGTTGATCACCATTTCACTTCGGAAAGCTCATATCTGAAATATTTTCATTGTGGTTAAAACAATGTAACATTGTTAAGTGTAATAGTAGTAACGTATTGGATCGAGCTTTTATACCGTTTGAGGTGACAGTTTCCGCATGTGAGAATTTAACTGGATCGTCTAGTATTTTCCACTCTCCACTGAATGTTAGTCGAATAAAATGTGAACTCATGAATTTACAATTTTAAAATGGGCTATTACAGCTCATTAAATGCATTTCTGTATGTGTCTTTTTATTCTTGCGGTAATGGCGACGATTTATTAGGCGAATTCTATCGAAACATTAATCTAAGTATTAAGAGAGTTATTCCTAGAATGAAAGCTTTCAACGCAAAGAGGGAACCGTGGTATTATAATGGCAATTTTTTACAGCAGTTATATTCTGGAACTTGAATCATTAATTAAATCAAAGCCAAATCACTTTTGGCACTTTATTAATTACAAAAGAAACACCAAATGTTACCCTTCTGGTCATTTAAGTGACCGTTCCTGCGATAACGTGCGGGATACTTGTGATTTGTTTGCTGCTTTCTTTGAGAATGTATATCATTCTCTTAGTATTTGAATAATATTGTAAGTCAGTGCAAATTTCCAATGTTTCTGTCAATGTGTGAAATCTTGATAATAACCAAATTGCCGGATTCGATTCCATTCCATCCATTTTACTTATATTTTCTTCCTATTTCATCGCAGTTTCACGGAATCGAAGCTAAAATGGCCAATAACACCGGCCAAGAAAAATATTCCAAAAAACATTTAATTTTATTGATAATTTCCATACAATTGTAAACGAGGCGGTCTTTACCAAATTGGATTTCATTGTCTCAGAGCTTAAAACGAATACATCACTAATTAAATGCTACAGTCAACTTACATTACATTAACATATTCTATTGTGTTAGGATGTAGTGTCAAGACTGTCTTCTAAACTCGACGCAAGAATAAAAAGATCGACGAAACCCGAGTCACATTCCTTGAGAGGGAACTGAAGACTTGTCACTGAATACCCCGTGACTATCTTAGCAGATCGTTCAAATGGCATCTCCCTTTAACAAGAGCTTTTTTTCTGCTACAACCAGCAGTGACTCTAACAACAGTGCAGAAGAATCTTCATCTCCCATAGTTGCTGTCAATGTTTTCATCAACTGAAATATCAAACATAGTTGAGGCACTAACCACCCTGGCATCCTCAAAGTGACTGCTAAACCATAAAATATATATTTGTTTCCAGGGGGCTTTTTGGGAATTGGATTCGAACGTGATCGAGTCTTCGATGTATTAGATTCCTGTTTGAATTGAATCAGATTCATTCGTTTTTTATTTAAATCAAATATAAATCTTATACATCGAAGACTCGATCACGTTCAAATCGAATTCCCAAATGCCCTGCGTATTTCACATTTCTACGACACATATAGAAATTATTTGGCATGCGGAATTTCACACCTATTATGATTGAAGTATCGATCGTTTGCCCTTACGTTTTTCATATTATTAATATCAAATGAAAAAACGAGAAGGCAATACAGAGTCATGTCAATTGTTCATCGCCTCGTCAATCGTAATAGGGATGTTTATTTTGATTATGAACAATTTTCAAGATGTCCACAAATGGATTAAATGTAGAAATATATCACGCTACTGTTACCATGTTGAACTTGGTTTTAAGAACCAACTCTAATTACCTGAACGTCCATGTTGATTTTTCAAATCTGTCTTAAGTATACACTTTAGAATAATTACATCAGCCTCATGCAATCCGACATTATTGCTGACCCTAAGCGTTTTTTGGCAATTTATTAATTTTAAGAAAAAATCTTATAAATATCCTTCTACCATGAACTTTATGATCGTTCTTCCAATGATCCCAAAATCTTTACTGACCTATTCAGGAAATATTTCAGTGAAGCTACCACTAACAACGGTTTTGAGCCTAACGCAGACTACTTTAAGTACATAAATAACTGTGCTAAAACATCTCTGGTATCCATACACATTGATCATGAGACTTCGTGGTTCATAAAATTGAAAAATTGTTGGATGATTTTACATTTGGTCCCGATGGTGTGCCTTCAATCGTCTTAACAAAATGCACTAGCAATTTAGCCCAGCCACTTACAGCTCTTTTTCAAAACTCGCTCTCATTATGAGTTTTTCTATCAATTTGGAAAGACTCTTTCATAGTTCCAATCGATAGGAAGGGCTGTAAATCGGATATCTCATTACTACAGGCCAATTGCGAAACTATCTTGTATTCCCAAGCTGTTTGAAAGTATTATGTACGATGCACTGTGCTTTCATTGCAAATTATGACAACCACCAATCTGATAGAATTCACATCACGCAATATGAATATGATGGAAGCGATTGTTGCCACCGATTTCAGTAATGAACCCTTATCTAAAGGACCCTAGGTATCAGATGCTCTTCAGATTACCGTAGGGCAGTAGTGTGAGTTAAATTTTTTTTATACTTACGATCAACGGCGTTGAAATCAAAAACTCGATCATTTCTATTCACGCCGATGATATGAAAATTTGTAGGAATATATACATATATCAACTTTCAGGGACACTTATCTGTTGTAGATTTACCTAAATAAGTCGCGATTTGGTGTGCTAAACATTAACTTAAGTTAAATGTTAGTAAATGTGAGTCTAACATATTTTCCCGTAAGCGTATGTACTTCCTGCCTCGGGTTTTTTATCAATAACAAGGTAGTAACTAGTTAGAGCTATATCCGTTCCGGTCTTGGGTGTTGGAATTATAGATAATTATAATAGAACAAACTCTGCGCTTGGTTTTGTTAAGCGCTGGTCTAGTGAATTTGTTGACCCAAAAGTTGTAAAAGTGTGCCAGCTGTGGTCTCCATATCACAGTTCATTTAAAGGGAATTGAAGCAGTGCAGCATAGATTTCTTCGTTTTACCCTACGTGACTACCCTGGGTGGACAGTTAGAATTTGCCGCCTTACATGAATCGCCTAAAGCTCATTAATTTACAACCTCTTAAGCTGAGTTCATACTTCAATTTGTTCGTTCATTCATTCATTCATTCGTTCAGTAATTTTGTTTTGACGATTCATACTATGGTAAAATTACAGAACGATTTTGTCGCCATCTACTATTGAACATTTTTTAATTTTTATTTTTGTTTGATGGAAAATTCAATGATATTTTATTTTTGATTTTTTCTGTTTGAAAATTTTTCATTTTTGTACCATGTTGTCTCTTTCACTCTTTGTTTGTTCAGTCAAAAAGTTAAAGTTAAACTATCTCCTGTGAAAAAATTCAGAAGAAAAAATTTGTCATTTTTGAGCAATATGATTGGTCGAAAAAAATGTTTGAATGAATGAATGAACGAACAAATTGAAGTATGAATTCAGCTTTAGTAAGCGTCGTATTGTTGCATATTGTTTTTTTTCTGATTCTCCTGCTTTGCTCGAAAAGTTCAAATGTATATGCTACAACTGAGTATGGAGTCAGAACGAACCTATTACTAGAATGCTGCGTGAGGCCAACAATAATTAACGAGTATTTCGACTACAAGCTTAGCAATTTCACCTTAAAAAAACTTCTTTATTCTACCAAGCTTTTTGAGAAACTATTGTAGTTAAAGATCAATTGTTGTTTCATGTTAAGACATTCATTTCTCCCAGACGGCATGGACTTTTCCCTTGGTAGATCAACTGTTTAGAACACAAATTGGTAGTTTTCAAATTAAATATTGAACTTCTTTTCATTCGTAGGATTGAAATTAGCGCAATCTTTGTTCGAGGCTTACTATTATCTAAAATCGATTGTCCGGTGATTTTGAGTTTGCTCAATGTATACACTCCAAGGATTTCCAAATTAAGCTGCCACTTCGCAGGCAAAACTACGGTAAGTTTGAGTTGGTTTATCATTCATCAGCTTGTTTTAATAAAGTACAGTCGGCTTTTGACTTTAATGGCTTAGTGGTAAATTCTAAATTGTGTTGTACTTTTGGCTTAGTGGTAAATTGTAAAATATTTTAATTAGGGCAAAATACGTGAAACAAATTCTTGAGTCGCTCGATTTCAAACGATTAATTAATGGTTTAAAAGCATTAAACACGGAAATAATTTGCATCGAAACTTTTTATCGGGCTGGAGACTCCACCTATAAAAGTGATAATAAAATTGAATATTGATAAAAATGTTTGAAAGAAGCTTGTCCTTTCTTATCAGATTATTCTATGTTATTGATTGTTGGCTGAAAATAATCTTTATAATTTAATGGAATTTAGCGTTTTTGAATGCGTTGGTATTGATCGGTGAAATATTTCTAGGTGATTATTGAAATCAGATCAATAATTTTTAACTCAAGCGCTTTTCTGGTGATGGTACAGAAGAATGGTACTGCAATGAAAACAAACAATGTCTTTTTGACATATTAAGGAAAATGATACAAAAAAAAATTCATTTTTAGAGTACAGGGGAAATTGAATATCCAGAACTATCAAAGAATACAAATTTTGTATATCGCTGCTTTTCCGGCTGAAATAAATCGAACATTTTTGATATACTTTGGGAGAGAATTTCATACATTTGTATTTTTTCTGAGACCTGAACTTTTAGTTCCATAAAACGAATATTAAAAGCTTCTAAATAGTTTTTACGTATGTAAAGCACACTTTATTTACGTTTGTCGTAGAGAATTGAATATTCTTATTGTCAAACAGAAATAAATTTAAATTAATAGTAAGTGTGTTTTCAGTTTTTATGCCTTTGTTTTGGTAATGTTTCACTAAAATTGAATTTCGGTTTTTTAGAATGAGAAATGACTAGATTTTTTATTTCGGCTGTCAAAAATAAAAGTTGAGGCTAAGTTTTTCAAAGGGTCTGGAGATCGTTCACAAATTCTACATTATAACAATAATGTATAGAGTCCGTGAACGCACTCCGGCAGGTATTAAGTCGTATAATTGTGCATATAAAATGCAATTTACCTGCGCAAAACGCAAGTTATCTGCACAACATTTACGACAACGCAGGTTACCTGCACAAATTTCACAAACCTGTTATGACGATTTGGATTCACCAAGAAAAAGCAATCCGGCTCGATGGAAGATGACCTTTCTGCTGTCAAAATGTTCGATTTGTCAACAAAAGTCAATCGCGAAATAAAAATCTCAGTTTAATAATAATGAAAATGGCAAGAGACTACTAGATAAAATTTCCAAAAATGAAATTTTCATTTGATAGTAGTGAATAATAGACGAAGGGGCTACTAGATAAACTAGCAGTGAATAATGGATATCATTATAATTGAAGAAACACACGTATAATGAGTATATTATACGTTAGTCGTGGAAAAAGTATTTTGTCCACGACTAACGTATAATATACTCATTATACGTGTGTTTCTTCAATTATAATGATATCCATTATTCACTGCTAGTTTATCTAGTAGTCTCTTCTTCCATTATTCACTACTACCAAATAAAAATTTCATTTTTGGAAATTTTATCTAGTAGTCTCTTACTATTTTCATTATTATTAAATAGAGACGTCAAAATGTCGACATAAATTATTTAAATTATTTTAGGTTTATTTTAAAGGCTTTGATAATAAAATACAATTTTTTATCGGTCGTGGACAAAGTATCGTATTCTATTCGCATATAATGGCTGTTATTCACACAGATCGGCTCGTGTCGGTAAACTTCATCTTCGTGAATAACAGCTATGCTCGTTGAATAATATACTATTCTGTTAAAGATATTGTATTTGAAAGGTAATACTATATGCTGTAACAATTTTCTTTTATAAAATCTCTTTTCTATTGATAAACGAGTTTTGACGTTTTTTATTAATTACATTAAATATTTTGGTAGTAAATATGAATTGGATTTGGAATGTTATTTTCATTTTAGAAAATTTTAATAAATTTAATAATTAATCATAAAAAAGTGTAATTCGTCACACATAGAATATAAAAAAGAGAGATTCAAAACTCTGCAAAGACACGATAACATTTCTTTTATAAAACAACTTGTTTGTTGTAATGTACACTGCCTCAAAAAATTGTTCGTACACCCATCGGTTAAGGAAACATTGATAAAAAATAATTAGAAATCAAACAAAAAATTCAGTTTTTATTTTTTTTAAACTCAAATTACATTTAACAACCTGAAAATAATAATTGTCATGATGCAAATTAATTTACTTTTACTTTTGATATGATTTACTATTTAAACATCCTAAAACGATCTCAAATAATTGTCATAGGCTTGCACTTTTGTGAAAATTAACACTAGCACATTAACAAATTATTATTTGTTGAACTTCTATTTTCAACTACCGGTAAATTACGAAATTTTTTTTTGCGTAAAAGTTAATTAGTCGTACTTTTTTTCATGGCGAATAAAATATTGACCAGTTAATTGAAAATGTGTCATTCTCGTACCAAAAATAGTGTAGAAATTAAAAAAATGATCATTAAATTGGAGAGTGAAGGTAAAAGTTGAAAGCTGAACAAACTTCAAATACATCTAATAGAGAAGGAAATAAAATAGAATCGAAAGCTTAGTGCTCCAACGATCGCTGCCAAAGTTTATCAACGCGAAAAAGGAGCGATAAAACCTCAAACAATATGCAATATTTTGCATAAACAAGAGTATCATCGATGTCCGAGACGCAAGAAATGTATTTGCCGACAAAAAAATATTAAAAGCGCTTGGAATATGCATTGGGATATGTGAGTGAGCTCGAAGAGTTGTGGGAAAATGTTATTCCCTCGGACGAAAATAAATCTAACGTTTTTGGTTCATATGGGCGAGTTATGGTGTAGCGGAAACCCAACACTGAACTTGAGTAAAACTTGGTGGCAGAAGTATAATGGTTTGGGGAGCTTTTAGCTGAAGGGGTGTAGTGATGTGTCGCCGGTTAAATATATAACACGATTTTATTCAGCCTCGAAAAACGTAATTTGCACTCGTCACTTATTCCACTAATGAAGGAAATCACAACACTTTTTTTTAATTATAAACTATAATTTATTGTTTATAATTTTATATAATTTTAGGCATCAGGGTAATTATTGTTTTACACGATTATTTTGTTTTTAATTATTTTTCACCACCTGATTGCTTTATTATTTTTTTAAAAGTAAAAAGAACGCGAATTGTTTTCATGGAGAGGAAAAAATACAAACTTGTCCAAAAATATATAAACCAAAGATGGGCGCGTAATTACTTTTGTTATTTCATTATTTTTTAGTTTATCAGGTTGGCGCTCTGCGCCGATGTTGTCATATGGACAAAATGACTGCGTTTAATTGTGGTGTAAGGCAATGCGGTGCATGGTTTGGTTGGTTGAGTTGATACCAAACTTTGAATGGATTTTGAATTACATTTGGGTGCGTGGATGGAATGGAACAATATATTGTAGAGACGAAATATATTGTGAGTCGCTACAGGACTCCCCCGCAAGTGAATATCCCCTTCTTGAGACTTTGATCTATTCGGCAAAGTGTACGGCCTTGTGTTTGCGAATGCCTGATATTTGATCAGGTGAATTGAGTATGCCGTACGCCGGTTTGATTCGGTAAATTGAAATGGTATGGTTTTTCCCATTAACTGAAACCGTGAATTGTTTGCGAAGGCCGCGTATCACTTTGTATGGGCCTTCATAAGGAGGTGATAAACCCTTACGAACCTTGTCTGTTCGAATGAAAACAAAATCGCAATTGTCCAGTGATTTAGGGACAAAGATATTATCTTGTTTGCTAGAACGTGGCGAAGTTGGGACAAGGTGTTCCATGGTTTGTCGCAGTTGGTCGACGACTGTGTCTTCAGTTGGTAATGGTAAAAGAGGATTCTCGACGAAGAACTCACCGGGTAATTTGATTGGCTGCTCATAAACCATCTCGGCCGGTGAGCACTTCAGATCTTCCTTTACTGTTGCTCGGATTCCAAGTAGAATAATGGGAATTTCCGAGCTCCAATTAATTGTATTTCCCCGGGCCATGAGAGCAGCTTTGAGCTGTCGATGGAAGCGTTCAACCATGCCATTGGCTTTTGGATTGTAAGCCGTTGTACGTATCCGTTGTGAGCCGAGGAGTTTTGTTAACTCAGTGAAAAGTTTTGACTCAAATTGCGTTCCCTGATCAGTGGTTATATGAATGGGCACGCCGAATCGTGATACGTAATTATTAACGAATGCGGTGGCAATGGTTTCAGCTGACTAGTTGGTCATGCTGTAGGCTTCGGGCCATCGGGTGAAACGATCGACACAGGTGAGTAAATATTGATATCCATTAGACGGAGGAAGCGATCATACTATATCTATATGGATGTGCTCAAATCGACCAGGTGTAATCTCAAATTGTCCCTGAGGTGAAATTGTATGACGTACTTTGGATCGTTGGCAGGATAAACAAGAGTTCGCCCACTGGGTTACGTCCTTGGTTATACTAGGCCAAAAGTATCGAGCGGTAATTAATTTTCGAGTCGCACGGACACCAGGATGTGAAATATTGTGCAATGTGTCGAAGATAGTTCGACGTAGTGGTTCTGCGATCTACGGGCGATTATTTCCCGTTGATATTTCGCAATATATTTCTAGGCCTGGCAATTTAAAAAGCTCATTATATGATGTGATAGTGGGACGTCTGGAACCAGAAAGTAAATTCTGAACTTCTAAGTCACCTTTTTGTGCCATAATTATTTTTTGATAGTCGAATTGAGTCTCGACTGTGGCCATTTCGTTGTCTGTGGTGCGAGAAAGTGTATCCGCGACCACATTGTCACTACCTTGCAAATGCTGGATGTCGGTGGTGAATTGACTAATATAATCCAGGTGGCGAGATTGCCTCGGATTGCGTTCAGTTTTGGACTGAATTACTCTAGTCAGATGCTTACGGTCGGTGTAAATGGTAAACTCACGACCCTCGACAAAATATCGGAAGTGTTTAACTGCCTGATGTATTGCGAGTAGTTCCCTATCGAATGCGGAATATTTCTTTTCGGCATCCGATAGTTTCTTGGAATAAAATCCCAAGGGTTCCCATTGATTGTTTTTGCATTGTTGCAAAACTGCTCCGACAGCAGTATTCGACGCTTCTGTTGTAATGCTGAGCTTTGAGTCGCTCAGTGGATGCGCGAGGAGTTATTTTGGCTAATTCAGATTTTAATGACGTGAATGCGTCTTGGCATTCGTCGGGCCAAGTAAAGTTCTTGGCTGTCTTGGGCATTTTGTTTAGATCTGCCAAATGGTTATGAATAGGTGCCAAAATATCAGCGAGTTTACGTATAAATAGGTGATAATAATTTATCATGCCGACAAAACGCTGGATATGTTTGATTGTTTGCGGAGCTGGGAACTCGGAAATTGCCTTGATTCGTTCGTCTGATGGCCAAATACCATCAGAAGTAATTTTGTGGCTGAGAAAGTCAAGAGTTGTTACTCCAAATAAGCATTTGGCAGTGTTGATGTGTATGTCAAACTCCACTAACTTTTTGAATAATTGGTTTAAGTGTAGTTTGTGTTCTTCCTCAGATTTAGATGCCACAAGTATGTCGTCAATTTAGACGAATACGAAATCAAGTTCACGAACTAGTGGAACCCCACTTGGTTCTTTTTCACCATGTGAAGCGGACATGAGACGGGAGATGACGGTGTTCGACAAATCCCTAATTCCACCATATGTTGGAATTCTGTAAGCGCTGCTTTATGACGCACTTGATCTAGCCTACGAGATCGTGATATCGGAAGATGGCCTTCCGTGACTATATGGTGTACCACGTTATGTTTGACTGGCGTGTTGTAGTTTGGCTCGGCTGTTAAAGACAGAAACTGTTTGAGTAATTTTCCATAGCCGTTGTCGATTGCATAATGAATTGGTGTAGGTGTGGTGGTTTGCACCATGGAGGCATTGATTGACAGCTGTGTCGCTGAATCAAACAGCCGCCTACAGCGTAGATCGACAAGTAAGCCAAATTTTGCCAGAAAATCGGCTCCGATGATCGGACGATTCACATCAGCAATAATGATTGCATGTGTGAAGGTTCGTCTAAGTCCGATATCAATTCGGAGAAGCTTGGTTCCATAAGTATTAATGCCGGAACCATTAGCTATCGATAAGACTAGATCAGGATTTTTCGTATTAGGAATTATGGATTTACGAAAAATCGCGACTGGAATGACCGAAAGGTCAGCGCCAGTATCAATTTAGAGTTTTGATCATATAAAATTAGTCGGCAATTTGATTGGGTGTGGTTAGTGGCCGACTCTACCCGATTTGTGATGGATTTTTTGGAATATCAACTTGCTTGGTTTCGGTTTGTTGCCCGAAATCACATGGCTTGATTCATTTCTTAGCGTGTTTGCCCCATCTATGATAGTACCAGCATGTTGGATATTTGCTGTTTGGGCTGCTGCTATTTTGCCTGCCTGATCTCGATGATGATCGACCCCTTGACCGGCCGCATCGATTATTGAACGCCTGGTTAATTCGATTTTCCAATCGTGATAACCTGGCTTCAAGCGAGTTGCCGGTATTTGAACTTTGGTTTAATTGTGGTCGATATCGGATATCGCTAGTGTGTTGTGTGGAAGTCGGTGGGCCACTAACTGCCGAAATGGATAATTTTCGATTGATTGCCTCGTGCATTTTATCTGCTATTTTGGCTATGTCGCCTAGTCGACTATTATCCGCCTGACCAACCTTTGCTATTTTTATTACCTCTGGCAATTTTCTAATCCAGAGTTGCTTTAAAACTTGGTCAGTAAGTTGACCGCCGACTAGCATTTGAATGTGGCGCAAGATTTCGGTAGGACGTTGGTCGCCCATATCCTGTCCACTTAGCAATTGCTCGAGTTTTCGCTCGGTGGATGGTGCTAGCCGGTCTATTAGCGTTTGTTTTAATGTGACGTATTTATTTGTCAAAGGCGGGTTGGCAAGCAGGTCAGAAATATGCACACTTGCGGCAACGCTGACAAGACGTAAGCAAACTTCTTGTTGTCGTTCGTGATTTCTGACAAACCGAATATGATTTCGGTTGTATTAAACCAGTTTGTAGGGTTCTCTAGCCAAAATGTGTTTAGCCTGACGTGCGTTGGTGGAACAATATATTGTAGAGACGAAATATATTGTGAGTCGCTACAAAACCATAATGAACCGGTTTAATTATTTGGATATTTTGAAGGTTAATTTGTTAATAAGCGCTGAGAAAATGTGGCATGGGCAAGATTTTCGCTCCGTACATGACAATGACCCCGAAGCATTCGTCAAAGCTGATCAAGGAATGGTTATTATACAAAGTAAAGTCAACACTTCCTCATTCTCCCCAGCCACCAGAGCTTAACCCCATTAATAATTTATGGCATTATTTGAAGCGAAAGATCCGTGAACACCAAATTAGCGGTAAAGAATAATTAAAACAGGTCATTTTGAAGGAATGGGCCAAAAATTCCACCCGAAATAACTCGGAAGTTTGCTTTCTCAATGAAAAGAAGGTTGCAAAGTGTCATAGGTTGCAATAGCAAATATTAGACCTAACTTGTTTACCAAATTCCCTCAACTACTTTGTGTGTACGGAAATTTATTTGACATCGTTTTAGGCGGTTTAAATAGTAAATCATATCAAACGTGGAAGTAAATTAATTACGGAACGGAATTTTTTGTTTGATTTGTAATTGTTTGTTTTAGTAATGTTTTCTTAACCGAGTACTGTACGGGCAATTTTTTGATACAGTGTACATAATTGCGACATTTTATATTAAATGACAGGGTAAAGTGCAAAAACCAAAAATAAAATGAATTTATATTTTGGAGTCATCCTTTTTTCTTTGGGTTCCAAATATTCAGTTTTACTGATTTTTCGCGGTAATTCACTCCACATTTTGAATTGTCATTTTCTTTTACTGGAATTGTCAATAATCTTTTCTAACTGACCCTCCCCTTAGATTTTTTTATAAGACTGGCTACTTGGCCCTTTATGGTGAGATAGTTATGTATGAGATGGACTGTACATAGTGAGAGTTTACAGAGAAGATGTATGGAAAGAGTGGAAACACACGTAAGACTAATTCTGCCGTCAAAAATATTTCGATTGTTGTTATAACTTCAAATTTTCTCTTTATGTTTTGAAAGTTTTTTACGTAAGACTTAAGTTTACATGTTTTAATCAATCTTCTGAAGACCATTTTGAGATGGAGTTAACTTGTTTTCTTGTTTTGTTAATTTCCTATTAGAAGAATTAAAAACACGATTAGTTAGGTTAAAAAGTTCATAAACGGAGAAAGTACTTTTTACTAATACTCACACTTGGTAACATGCAATGGAAATCAGTAATTTAAATATTAAAATGAAACAAAACATTTTGAAAACAAGCTTTTATTTAAATGCACTAAAACGAAGAAAGTGACTTGTGCCCATAGTCTAATAAGTGGAACCATTTCGGATGAGTGGATGTTAAAAAAGGTTAGTTAAAAAGTATCAAACCAAACCAATATCACATCATTTTATCAATATTGATTAACAGGTTCCCTGCTGGTATACCACCGGTGTGCCACGATGAAAAACACTCCCAGTTGCCAATGCACAATCGGTGTACTATTTAGTATGCTATACTGGTGGTACCCTGGCATATGGAACCTGTTAATTGACTTAAAAACAACGTAAGTAACATTCATCTAACATCACAGTACCATTCGTAAAAAATCGCATAAGCAACATTTGTTCAAATAGAAGCTGGTTTTTAAAAAGAGTTTTTTAATTTTATTTTTACCCTTGTTAGTCTACTCTAACAAGATATTCACAGCGAAAAAAACTTTTTACTTTTGACTTACAGGTTTGTATGAATTTTACTAGGTTCGGATTTCGGATGGAGGTTAGCACTTCATTAATTTGATGAAATGCTTCTTCATTTGAATTTTTGATGTTTATGGAACACATTTTCATTGACCTGTAGCCTTATTCACACATTTCGAAATAAATGAATAAACGTTTGAATTCGATTACGTATCTAACTGGTGAGCTCACAACATTTGCATAAATTGCTTTATTAGAAATTATTTTCATCTCTGCGAATTACAATATTAACGTCCGTTCAAGATGATGAATATTATCAACCCAAAAATTTGTTGGATTAACGTACCAACTAATTAAATTACCGCTAGTTAGGTTTAATTAGTCGGAGAAGTGACACTATACTGGTACAGTTTGGTAAAGTCCAGTTAGATTACCGCTTGTGGGGTCTAATTAGATTGAGTGATAAACGAACGTTTTAATGTTTAAGTATATTGTCATTTATTTCTAATTAACTTTAAGTTTAAATACAAATTTAGAAAATGCTTAATAATTAGTTTTTATAATGTTGTATGTATAGCTGACGAATAACATGTGTGCTTACTTTCTTTCTGAGCGTTATAAACAAAAAATTTAAAAAAATGGCTTAACAAATAAGCCCTGTTCACACGTGAAGTGAACATTCCCTCGGGCGATTTTAGCCTTCATCTGGTTGCTTATACTGCGGATACTGTGTATCTTTACGGAATATCGTGCTACTACAAGTTGTTGGTGTTAATCCTGTGAGAGTGGTTGTAGGTGTTAAACCGGGTGTGAATGTGCTAGCAAATTCATTCTTCTGAATATATATATATAACATGCGATCATAAAAAGAGTCACTGGTATTACTAAATAAATTGTTGCCAAGTAGTGACGCTAATCGTGATTGTTGTTAACTTTGGCTTCAGATGATTCTAGTGACCTCTTGTGATCTTGAATGACGGCCCCAATTGCCTCGATTTCTGGGAATTTCGAAGTTGATTTTTTGCTCATGATGTCCGTAATATTTATCATCTCCCTCAATTTGAATGATGGCAGAAAGGAAAGTTTAAACTCGCTGCTGAATGTCTTGAAGATGCAATTTGCGTGCAATTCCAGGGCTCCTTCACCATGAATGGATATAGTTATGGTTTCAAATGTGCAATCGACTTCATGCTCGCAAATTACATCACTAGTTATTCTTGAGCTTTTTATAAAGATACATATTTGTGCAAGAAAATCCAAATAGTGCAGCTTGTTAGCACCAAAGGAATTTTTACCTCGAAAATTATAGTTTCTTTAATTTTTTTTGGTTTTGACAGTTGTGATCTTATATATAGGAGCTATATCTTTATTCGATATGGTTTGGACTAAGTTTGCCTTGGTGCACTTCTATTACAGTATCGATTACTGCCGATTGGAATGTGCGGAGTTTCATCATTTCCAACATTATGTGAAGAGCAATGTCAGTGAATTCTTCGTAAACTATGAGGTCTGTCATTTTTTTAAATGCTTCAAATTTCTGATTTGTTTCTTCAGGACGTGATGGATATCTATTGCTGCAAAAACTTCTGGTAATGTTGTTGGTTCAGATTAAGATTTGCTATGCTTTCCTTATAGATGTTTCCGGTAGGTTGATAAAATATGCCAAATAATGATGGTGATCTTTTTTGACGGGCTGTTTCATTTCTTCTCTTTTAAGTCTATATAGAGGTTCCGCATTTGGGATGAAATTTATCCACAGTGTATCGTGTATATATTTAGTGTTTGAGTGCGTTCTATTTTCGCATAATTCATTTAGCTGCCGAGTGGATTCTTTCAAATGATTGAGCTCTGCCCAATAAGTTGTTAGATTAAAATATGTTATTAGTTTCCATTCGCAAATGATCAAACTGCTTTGGCCAATTTTGTCAAAGTAGATGCCTGGATTTGACGGGAACCTAGATATGTTGTATTTGGATGTTGCTTCTGATAGCATTCCGAATATACAGAATATTGACAGCGTGTTGTAAAGCAAGAGATTTGATTTTGTGTTTGCTCTGGTTACTCTCTCTCTCTCTCTCTCTCTCTCTCTCTCTCTCTCTCTCTCTCTCTCTCTCTCTCTCTCTCTCTCTCTCTCTCTCTCTCTCTCTCTCTCTCTCTCTCTTTCTCACCGTACAGGAGTGTGATTATGTAAGCATTACGAGTTTCGACTTACGAGAAATTGCGACAAAATGCGATTGATTATGTGTAGACATTGCGAGTTCTCGTAATTGCAACTTGTTGTTATTTTACTCGTACAACTATTTTAAGAACGACAGACAACACGTAATGATTAAAAAGATTTTTTTTAAATAAAATTTGTCAACATATTTCGAGTTCTCGAAGCTCGTAACTCGTAATGCGAGAGATACATATCGCACGGTAGAACGGATATTTTCTAAATTGCTCTTTTATAGAGAGCATTTCCCAGACCACGTATTGAAACTACGCGTCTGGTCCCGGGTGCGTTTCAACAATTCTACCTCTTACCCATTTTGTGGGAGATAGATTGTCTTCGATTAAAAGCACAAGATTGCCTACTTGTAATTGTGGCTTTGATTGTAGCCATTATGGTTGTTGTTGTAGTCTTCGCAAATGTTCGTTACTCCATTTCTTCCGAAAATCTTGTTTCAGTTTTTGTAACATCTGCCGTCTTGACAAGCGATTTATGTCTGAATCTGCTAGATTTTCTTCTGGCACTGAGTTAGTAGTGATGAGCCGATTTAAAATATGGCCAGATGCTAGAACTTCAAGATGGCCTTGAATTTAGAATGACCTCTATTTGTAAACTCCTCATAGGTGAGAGCTGCATTTCCCATGATCTTTTGAGGTGGGTCTTAACTGATTTCGCACCAGCTTGCCATAACCCACCAAAATGGGATGATGCAGGTGATTGGAAATGCCAGGTTATTCCCTCTGAAATTGTTGAGCGACAATATCGTTGAAATTAGCTGTTTGACTTTTTGTATCCTTCTTAGCTGATTATTGGCTACCACAAAATTCGTGCCATTGGCACTATATGTATATCTGAGTAAATAATCCACGCCTAGATGTGAACCTTTTAAGGGCCACAAAAAATGCTACTGCGGAGAGATCCATTACTGCTTCAACATGTATTGCTTTGGTTGATAGGCAAACAAAAATTGCAATGTATGCCTTATAAGTTTTACTTCCTCTGCCTTTGTTTGTTTTTAATTGCACGACACCGGCATAATCCACTCTGATATGCGTAAATGGTATTGTTGGCTGAACTTTGGGGGATGGTAGGTCTCCCATCAATTGGTTATTCTGATTTACTTTGGTTCTGCTTCTTATAATCCAATATCATAAATGAAAGAGCGAGTTCGATTCCTCCATATATCATTTTCAAATGTGCATAGTTGATATTTATTCACCTTAATTTTTCTACATATTACTTTCTTTTACTCTAGTAAAATAAAGTATAGTAATCATGAAAATTTTGGACCTTGAGATTTTTAGAGATTTATTTGTTTTAAGGTCCCCTGAGTCCGAAAAAGTGGGTTTCGAAATGGTGTCTGTCTGTCTGTCAGTCTGTCTGTGTCCTCTCTACAGCCCAGATGGTTTAACCAATCGAACTGAAACTTCAGATTTAAGCTTTTTTGATAAATTGGGAGGTCCCAGTGAATTTTACTCCAAATCGGCTAACCGGAAGTGGCCGCTCCCTTGGTCCAGAAAATTTATTTTGCAAATATCTTAAAAAGTATAAGGTTTACAAAAAACTACTTAATTCAAAATGTTTCCAAAAATTAAAAACAAATAAAGATAAAAAATAGAAAATTCAAAAAAAAAATTTTAAAATTTAAAAATTAAAAAAAAAAAAAATTAAAAATTATAAAAAAAACATTAAATTTCTCAAAATTCTCTGTTCGTAAAAGAAAGTCGTGTGTTGGCCACACCTCCATTTTTTTTATAAAATTTATTACAGTTCTAACAATTCTCTTTAATTTCGTGAAACTGGATATTTTGTTTATTAAATGAACTATCCTGTCATCATCCTCTGTTTGTCGTTCTTCTGGTTGAAAGCAGTTTTGTATGCCTGTCGGGTTGTCGTGCTTGTTTTTGGGCCAATGAGGTACTGACTACCGGAGCTGTGTAATGGTATGTTGGTGTGTAATTTATCCATCTTGAAATTTTAGGTCGTTGAGAAAAAGTTTAAGGTCTTTTATGCTTTGATCGATTTCAATTTTACGTGATTCGGCTATGTTGATTAAGAGCTGTGTTTGGTTGCTTGCCCATTTTCTTAAATCCAGGCTCCCTTTTCGAGATAATTTAATTAGTTGGTTTTAAATGGTTGATGCTTCTTTGATTGTGTCGCAGCCTGTCATGAGATCATCGACGTAGAAGTCTGTTTGTAGCACCTTGCACGCCGCAGGAAAATTCTCTTTTTGTAAGTTGCAGCTGCTCTATGTTGATTTGTTGTATTTTTGGACCAACATGTATTATACCATTTAATGACTATGGCCGTTGGTTGTTTTGGCGGACACGTCAAAGACTACTCTTAACTTTGTTGTAGTACTTAATGGCTTGAGGAAAGTATGATGTAGCATGTAGTATTTTCCGTCGTTCAATTTTGTTGGATGAATTTTCTCCATATGTCCGATTTATTCATAATCGCCTGAATTCTTTATATTGTGTCACTAGTTTGTCGTTCATCATGAGTTGCTTTTCTATTCCCTATTGTTGGAATGGAATTTTAAGCATATGGTATATCTACCGTTTGATTCTTTTTTGTGGGAATTCTGAAAATGTTGTTCACATTCTTCTTCATCAGCAGTACGTTTTCTTGGTGAATGTAGTTCCTCTATTTCACAAAATTTCTTAAGAGCTTGTCTATTGTATGTGAGTTATTAGATCTTCCTAAAATTATCCATCCAAACTACAACCATCCTAACTCCATCCCAACTCTGGGTTGTTATTGTTTTCCGTGGTTGGTTGTCTGTAATATTATTCACTACGTAG
This sequence comes from Tipula vernalis, assembly GCA_958295665.1. Lineage (NCBI taxonomy): Eukaryota > Metazoa > Arthropoda > Insecta > Diptera > Tipulidae > Tipula > Tipula vernalis. Next base: position 348,219,960 of record OY282559.1, read on the forward strand.
CGTGGGTTTGGCTATTATTGTTGTAGTATTTTCAACCTTCTTATTGTGTCGTAGCTGGTACTTAATACACTTTCAAGTGTCTCAAGTGTGCGAAACAACTTCAGTGTGTAAGAGCTTTACTAAAATTTGTATATAAATCCAACTGAAATAATAAAATATCTGTTAAATTTTAAAAATTAAACGATAATCTCAAATCAAATAACGAGCAATTCTAAACTTAAACAAATATTTGAAGCTTTGTTCAACGAGTTTGAACAACAGTTGTTTAAATAATTTTGAATATTGTGCCGAATAAGTAACATTGTTTGAATTAAATCTAAGTAAATAAATAGTAAGTAATAGGTCTGATCCCAACTGGGAACAATTGCGATCAAATTATGAATATCATTGAAATGTAAAATTTCATCTTACACAGTTACTATCGAATTTTGAGACAACCAACTGTATAAAATACTGTACGTACAACTACACTCTAATTACGAATATACACTGCGAAAGCATGTTAATAATATTGTGAAACACTTACGTCATACTTTCTAAAACGGGTTGACCTAAATATGAATCTAGTGAACTTTTAAAGTTTAAAATGTACAACAAAGTAAATGTAAGATAGATAACTGAATTTTTATGAAATGTGGCATCATACTTTTTAGCAGAAAAATGATTTATTTTGCCTAAAAATAAAAAGCAAGAAATTTGTATTAACAACTGCAGTATTCAAAACTATTAAACATTTTGTACCTTTATAGAGTTTTTTTTTTTTTGAATTTAGAGTCAAGGTCATAATATTAAAAGATTATACCTACGCAGGTTTACGTAATTTATTCTAGCCAAAGTATGACGACATATTTTTTGTTTCAACTATTGTAACACTTTAATGTTTTTAGAAATATGAAAACTTTTTTGTTAAAAATATTAAATTATCATCATGCCAAATCAATTAACTTGTAATTACTATCAGCATAACCGTTTCAAAAACTAGTAGCTACAAGTTAATTGATTTGGTATGATGATAATTCAACGTTTTTTTTAACAAGAACGAAAATGAAGTGAAATATGTAAGTTTGATCTATTTTATATAATTCCATAATTTCATTGTAATTTGGTGTCTTAGACGAATTGCAATAAATTCAATTAGTAACTGCTATAATACGGATAATGTAAAACGACGATAGACTGTGAAGAAGGAATTTGAATTTATTTATTCCATAAATAGTTCAGTAATTATGACACGTATTGTATAATGGAAATGACAGTAAAATATTCATAAACGACATGCTTATGAAAGCCTGTCTACGGATTTAGTTTTCCTTATGTTTTAATATAATTCAATTCCTTCGAAAAAAATTTTTCTAATTTTTCTGAATTTTATTCAAACAATTTGTGAAATTACGTCATTTAATCAAAAAAAAAAAACAACTACAAGAAACACTACAAGGGCTTATGAAGCAATATTCCTTAGAAATTTATTTTTATTTCTATTCAAATTAAGTCATCAAGTTCTCAATTGTGTTTTCGTTTTAAATTCAACTATGACGCTTTTTAAATATTTCTCAAATAAAAAAAAGCCGTACAAAATAATATAGCCTTACTGCTACTCGAAACGTTGATTTTGAAGACAGTAAATCTTTATCTTGGCAACTTTGTTAGAATAGAATTGACTATTATTATTATTATTGAAGGGCCATGTGGGCGTTCAGCCACCTCGCATTGCGACCTAAAATATCTTTTGTGCTTGGACCCTGCTTAATTACCCGTCCAGTCAATATTCAGGCTCTTAATGAACCTGATAATACTGCCGGCCGGGTACGTGATACATACTATCTAGGCTTATTGCTCTCCCAACTAGATGTTTATTGCAGCATGTAGTTCTGCTAGAAAGACATATTCGTACCATCACTCCGTCTTCCGCTTTGATTTTACTCTTACGAGTTGCTGCGAATGGAAAGTCGCCTGTAGATCAACCAGCTTTACTACGGAAAATAAAACTGGAGGGTGCCTGGTATCCAGAGTACACATACTTGACCGGACTGATTAACCTATCAGCCATTCATCCATCAGCATATGCTGTTCACCTTAGATTAGAGTTTTTTGACAAGGGTTTCTACTTCAGGGCCCTACTTTAGCCTGTGTCAAATGGCTAAAATGTGCCAAATGGCCTCAGTTACTAGTGGTTGTTACGAGGAGGCAGCACGTACACTTGCGAATTGTGACCAGGTTACCCCTAAGGTTACTTTGGTCCCCCTCCAATAGACGCCAAACCACCATAGAATTGACTAGAAAAAGTGTAACCGAAATATTGTTCAAATTAAGACTGGCCTAGAATGTGTACTACCAAACGATTTAGTCCATTCTACATTTGAGTTATGATTATACTAATGGCTTGATACACTGTGATTTAGTAAATCGGATTTAAAGAAATTTTCTCGTTTCGTTCTAAAATATAAATTTTGACTTTTATGTTTCGAATCTTGAAATTATCAAGTTCTAAATTTTGTATGTAGAATCTGCAACAATTTGCTTAAAATGGATTGCAATTTTATAATATAGTGTTTGCCTATTATTACTCGATTGTGTGGTAAATTCGCTGATAATACACATGTTTAATCGAAGTAAGCACCATCCGCTTCAACACACTTCTGCCAATGAGATACAAGCTTGTTGATCCCAGTCGAGTAGAAATCCTGAATTCTGGAGGCGATGAAATCCTTAAATGCATCTTCGTTAGAGGTCTGATTAAGGAAGTGTTCTGAAGATGATGAAACGATACACTGATGAAGTGATACAGGTATTTGTATAGTGGTATCCATAGGTCATATGTCTGGGGAACATGGTGGATGAGAGGAAAAGTTTCGTAGCCCAGCTGATTCAGTTTGCGAACGGTGAGATGTGATACATGCGGTCGGAAGTTGTCGTGCAGTAGAATCAGCCCCATTCGGTTGTGAGAATTGTGTGTCAGAATTGTGTCTTTATTGTTTTTTTTATGTACCAAAGAACACGAAACAAAATAATCTGAATATGATAAAGTGGATTTTTTCGATATAGAAAATCGAAATTTAAGAAGTCTTCCCGAATTGAACGACACCAACGTACAGAACGTAAGATGGGTTACAGCAGAGACAACCTATTTTACCAAAGATTTCTCATTTAGTACTGCAATAATTAAAAAATAAAAAATTTCTGATATTTCCAACCTCATCATTGTATTGGTGTATTTTGTAAGGCAACGATTATAGAATGCATGGCGCATATCATATGTATACGCAATATAACGATAACAGCAGAAGAGTGAGGCGACTTTTCGGTTAGATCTAAAACCAGTTGTAGATTATTGATTGCAGTAAACAGAGAATAATGAGTGAAAAACAACGTAAATGATGAATGATTATTTTGGTTTGATTCAGTTATTACTCATTCATAATTCAGATATTATTCACTGAATATTCGCAAGGTTTTTCTCTAATTAATACTGATTAATCACTAATTATTCACTGTAATTCACACTTTTTTACCTGATGAGTGATGAAAGAAGAATTCACTCAGAGAATAAGGAATGAATTATAAGTGAATAATGAGTTAATATATTCTGTGAATAAACAGGGAATATTCAATGAATAATAAATAAGTATTCAGTGAATAATGGGAACAATGGGTGAATAATAAATGAAATTATCATTCATCGATGAATAATGAGTGAACAATACTTGAATAACGGGTGAATAATTCATCTGTGGACAAATAAATATTTGAGTAATAAAGAATAGTAGAAATAAAATGTCTTATTCGAACAGGCTGAGATCGCAATAGAAAGTGCATAATATAAAAAAAACGAAACAGAGATCAAAAAGTACAATTGGGATAATGTTATATTTCATAAACGAATTGCATAAGCGTATTTTGTTTTGGTTGGCTTTTTGTAATCGTTATCTAGCGATCGGCAAGGTTGAAAACTATTTTCGAAATTTAATGTTATTTGTCTTTTACAGTTTGAAAACCATAGATTTGAGTAGAACCCTTTATATTGAGAGGCATTTCATAAAAAATTAAGAACTACCAAGAAATTAGAATTAATTATAAATTAAATTTTGAACTTAAACATTTTATTTATTTATCTCATTTTAGATTTAGTGCAAATGGTCGTGATGACCCACCACGTTGGGCATCAGCACTATGTGCGACTGGCTTATTTATATACCAAAGTTTAGACGCAATAGATGGGAAACAAGCCCGAAGAACAAACTCATCTTCTCCATTAGGTGAATTATTCGATCATGGCTGTGATTCAATATCAACAGTTTTTGTCGCCCTATCAGCTTGTGTAACGGTTAAATTAGGATATTATCCAAATTGGATGTTTTTTCAAGTAAGTTAAAAAAATGAAATAAGATATTTATGTAAATAAACCGTAATTTTATTTCTGTATTTCAGTGTTTTTGTGCTATGACACTGTTTTATTGTGCTCATTGGCAGGCTTATGTGTCTGGTACACTGAGGTTCGGTAAAATAGATGTAACAGAGGCTCAAATTACAATTATGGTTATACATATGATATCAGCAGTATTTGGTCCCGATATATGGATGACAAAGGTATGACTGATCGTTTCTACTATCACACTAACTGACAAAAACACTCAACACTTACGATATTGTACAAGTAGTAACATATTCATATCAAGCAAAATAATTCTATTATGATTTTAGCGTATGACTATAAAATTGTGATTTTCACCACATAAACATTTTGAACAGTTCACAAAGATACAATCGCCGCACTTTATTATAAAACACTCAAATGGAGAAATAATTTTTTTTTTTACTAAAATTTTGATTTAATTTACCGGTAATTACAATTTAATGAGGTTTGTGCTGACTGAGTTAGATGTATTATGCAATTGCACAATAAAAGTAAACTTTATATATGTAAACGTTTATGGCGTGATTTGACGAATATCATTTTAATAGTGTTGTTGTATGAATAACCTCATGTAGAAAATTCTAATCGCGCGTTTCTCATTTGAGTGTTAATTTGATCGTCATTTTTGCTTGTTCATTAAAGCCTGATTTTTTTTTACATTTTAAACTATAATTATCATGTATTTCGTACTGTAATATTTTCTTATCAGTTTTTTCTTCAAACATGCGTTCATTGTGTTATTCTTAACATTTTTTTCTAATCAAAATAGTAGTTATTGTTAAATCGTACGATCAAATACTTATTTGCTGTTTTTTTTATTTGAGTAGAACATTAATCAGTTTGCAGGATTCTTTACTCGTGCTTCATGTAAATTCTATACGTCTATCAAATCGATTGGACTTTTTCGAGACAGCTGGATGATTATGGGTAAATCAACATCAATTCTTACAAGTAGCTTAATTTCTTCTGACCTCAAAGGCCGGTTGTAGCCGACTACCAGTTAACACAAATTTGACTCAAATCTTAATGAATTCAAATTCAGATGAACTTGAATAATGGTTTGAGTACATGAAATCCCAATGTACAATGAAAATCCATAGAGAGTGGCTACGTCTAGACGCTTTAATGGGTTGTAGTATAAAAAGTTAAATTATGATCATAAATTGAAATTTGTCTTAATGGTAATCATTAAAATATGGCCTAATTTGATAAATTAAGGCGGGAGGGAATTTTTCCAATTTTTTGTTGCCATTTTATATCAAAAGTCTATGTAGACTATATTCTATATGACTTTAATGTGATAATTTTGGTAAGGAGTGAAAATTTAGGACAATTTAAATTTTCACTTCATACAAAACTAACAATTCATACAAATGTGTGTATACCAGCCCGAATAATGCAATACATAAAGGAATCGTTTGACCTCGTTTATTGTAATTGGTGCCAAATCGTCTACGTATTAGACATTTGCGTTGGTTTTGCTTCTTAGTAAAATATATAATTATGAGCATAAAAAGCATAATTAATTTTAGTAATAAAACCTGTCAAACTATGATCATAATATGGTCCAATTATTATTAAGAAAAATGATCAATTTTACTAAATTTAAAATGTGTCTGAATATGGATCAATCATTAAAACTTTCAAATTAGACATACGAAAAGGGGAAAAAACACATATGTAGTTTCAATACTCAGACATGTTCAATAGGGTTCTAAAAACATGTGTAAAAAGGGTACCCGTTTAGGTTCAGAAAGACGGGGCAAAAAGTCAACCTAGATTTTTGCTAAACGAATTTTTTGCATGGAGTATTTAAACGAGTTTAGCTAAAGCGAATTTGTTAAACCGTTGACTGTATTGGATATAGAAAGGATATCAAAAACTGTTTAAATAAACTTTAGCATCCTTCCCGGAATAAATAGATACACAAGTGTAAAACTCTAGTAGATGATTGACTCTGCGATGGCGAAGAGTAATAGCTCATTCCACTCTTGAGCTAAACGGCGTAACCTAAGCGTGTGTTGAGTTGTTTATTCTCTCGCTTAGCTTAGCTGAAATGTGTAGTGGCTCAAAATTTAATAAAACAAAACTCTGACTTACACACAAATACTTCCGGAAATCGGTTTTAAACCGCTGAAACAAGCGAACTATAACAAGCTTTTGAACAGTTGAAGCAGCAAGTCCAACAAAACCGGTAAAAAATTGCAGTTTGTGATTTAGATGTGTGCATAACCGCGAGTACAAATTTGACCTGGATTTACCATAAATCACAATTGAAAGTATTAACCGATATTTTCTCTACTTACAAATAGTACGGCTGGCAGTATTAATTTCGCGACAATTTAATTATATTGAAATTAATTCATTTTCAAACTGAATTAAATCCGCGACTTCAATTTTTTTTTAAATAATTAATTTCATCGAATTATGGAATTATGGGTCTGAAAACCGCGACGAAGCGATGAGCTGAGTAATTGTTAAAGTATTGAGATTTAACATTTTCTAGTTTCGAAAATTGTCTAAACGTATCAGATCAAAAATACTTTGATGTTGTTCCAGTCACTACTATTGATTTGATCAGTTACAAAATATTGAAGAACTACATTTACACAAACTATAGCCGATCCTGACATGTTTTTATTATTTGGTCACTAGAAATGAATACTTTGTAGTTTTGAATTTTTGCAAAAATACATTTTGCCCCATCTATTTTCTCTCGTAAATCTTTTTACTTATACACCTTTCTACAACTTGAATGAATACGCCTGCAAAGCGTTGAGTTTGTAGGAAAGTTTTCCTAACATTTTTAGGTCTGTTTTTATTGGGCCAGTAGGTCAGATAAATCAATCTCCAGCGCTTCCAATAACATTAAATCAATCAATATTTGCCTAACTATTGCAAAAGTTATTCTTAGTTATTATTTTACAACAATATTATTTGTATGTTGTTGAACATATGTGGCGACATACATACATACATTTATTTAATTTTATTACATTAGGTAATCATTCATAAAATTTGCTTGCTGTGACAAATATAATTATCTACGAACACGTTTTTATTTAGAGAATTTAGATTAAAAATTAACAACCTACGTATACATTAAGTGTTTTTCCTTCTAAAGATTGAGTTTCACAAAAGAAATTCTTGAAATTGAAAACATTTTCATTCCCCCGTGTGAGACTCGTATTTCCATATTGCATTATGATTCTATAAAATATAAATTTGTAAAATTAGTCTGCAACTAAAGCATGCTGATACAATTCCGTTTCTTTTTCAATGTAAACTGTGTAAAATTATTGCTTTTTTGTATAGTTAACTTCCGCTTATTACTACACCTATTAAAAAAGAACTATAAATTGTATGACCTAAGAGTAGAATTTTATAGAGTTTTAAATTTTAATATTAAATATGTGCATAGAACTTATTTTTAAATAATTTAAAACGAATACCGCGATTATGGGACAGAATTTATTGCGCATTTTAAAAATCTTACATTTTAATATTGTTTAATGATAAATAAATTTGATAAATTTTTTTGTGCGGACTTTGAAATTATATTATAGCAATGACTTGTAATAAATAATTATTTTTTGTACTATTCTATTTTTAATTACATTCGTGCAAGTACGTATATACAAATACATATTAGTTATTATTTATAGAGTTATTAACCGTTGCTAGTTGAAATAGGGTATTTCCTTTAAACCAAATTGGTGAATTGGAAATTTTTTCTACATTTAACTCAACGTGTTGCGTAGATATATGTATGTACATAAATTAAATCGAACCGCGTTTTAAGTTACGAATGGTTTAAAATTTGCTGATTTATCCAACAATATGGCAAATTGTGTGACTTACCTTCCTTCATTAACCTTTTATTCCCTTACATTTTTTGTAAATATGATTACCCCCCAGCTAGCAGAGCATGAAGTAAAATTACACCAATTGTTAGCTCAGAATAATTTATTTGTATCTCACTCCGATAAACAAGTATTCTAGGCCAAGCTGTCTCTACTTTAAACCTATAAGAATAATAGTGTACGATACCTACAAAATTAATTGAAGGTTGCACAGAGCCACGAGAAAATGCCACAGTCGAATTTTTATTACATAATTCAAGAATCAAACACCAGGTAGGTATTTGGAAAAATTAGACAAGCTCTCGGTTTTATTCGTTCTTGGGAGAAAGAAAACCATGGCATGAGCTAGATTTAAACCATAGAATACGTCGTTAAGAAACCATCTTGAAATGCTATTAGTTCTAGAAGAATATGTAAATTATTTTACCGTTGTAAAAATTAGAGAGAAGGTCCAGCCGAGGCAAAATCCAAAACCGGTATTTCAGTGTTGTTGAAATATCAATACCGAATAGGATCCGATATTAATACCAGCAATTAAGAAAAAAATTAAGCATCCTACATTTATTTCTGAAAATTATAGGAAGAGGTCGCTGTTATTGACTGTATCCACCAGGTATTTTGCCTGAAGATGTGAAGAGCGAACCTTCTATAATATTTTGTAAAAATGTTATTATTTATATAATTTAACAGCTTTGCCTGGAGTGAACGTCAGGGCAATTCAACGCGATAGTCCTGTTGTGAATATGAATTTTATAACTCATACTTCAATATTCCAAGAATGGTTGCATCTTTTGGTTATAAGACCGTTTTTTGTTTTGGATTTCTCAATCGCTACAGTCGACAAAATTCCATCAATTTTCAGGTTTTTAATGGGCGAACTAGGCGAGAGTAGAAATGATGACGTCATTTATCCTTTGCTCCGTTTCCTCTTTGTACGCCTAATGTGGTTACATGATGCTGTGCTGATGGCTTGAGTAGTTCTTCCTGCTGGTCGCGCTTTGGCGGTTTTTACGGCTTCCAAAGTGATCATGTTCGCGGCACATACCAAAGAATTCTTTTCGCATGGACTTTGGAACAACTGTTTCTAAGAGTGGTTTGACATATTGTCATCATCAAACTAGTGCAAATGGTCACGTGCCAACATGATTCATTGGTGTTTCATTGCGTAACGCGGCTTTGAAACAGTCTCTTCGCTTTGTAAGAAAAATGCTGCGAAAATGTACACGCGTCAGTATGTAACTCGCGAAGTTGCATAGTAGATTTATGGGACCGATGTTGTGATTAGTGCATATTTTCGGCGCACGAATTTTGTTTAGAGAGAAAAAAAAGAAAATCAAATTTATTCCATATTCGTATTGGACTTTCAGATCTGAAAACCCAGTAGACCTAGTTAATGTAATGATGTGGCCCGAATTTAAATGGTATATCTTCACTATTGTTGAATCAAACAATATCTGAAATATTCAGTTAGCAGTTTATATTGTCCCATCGGCACATTTGGCGACCAGTTCCACTGCCGGGTATTTAGTCTCGTCTCGTAAAAGTTAATTTTTTTGTATAAGCAACTTGATCTTCATATTCTTTAGCGTGACCTCCTTAACATGAAGTGCTGCGCTGTACGATGTTTGTGGTGCAGCGTTCGTTAATGAAAACTGTACCTCAGTTAACCTTTTTTTTTTTTAAATTCGCGTACCATTTGTTACTAATATTGTTATTCCTTTATTGCCATTGGCCCCATTTGTTTACTGGAAAGGTCGTAAACCGTTGTTGCTTCCGAAATGATTTTTAGTCCAATCACGGTCATTTTGCTTATATTGGCACAAATTTCTGTGGTTAAAACCAAGAACTTATTCTAAGCAATTTATCCCCGTATTTAAAATAGTTTGATAGATTTGCCTGAATGTCAGGGCTGTTCAATGCGATATTCCTTAGTACGGACGGGTATAGCAGTTTTAGTCCCAACAGAGCACCGATTTTGGTCGTAAAATGAGAATTGGAATTACAAGTTTCATGTACGTTTCAGATCTCATTTTGTAACAAAAATTCGGTGACGTTTCTCCCAAAGTTTGAGGACTCCTAAAGAAAGATAACCTTCAGTTATACAATCGTATTTGTAAAATTAATTGTCAGCGTAAATCGTGTGAAGGTTGCAGCTTCGGGTTATAAAACAAAGGTGTCTGTTTAAACTAATTTAATTGGACGTTCTTACGGTGCAGCATGCTTCCGACCTCAGACTATTTCTTATTATCTTACTTTCAGGAGGTCTAATAAATTGTTTAATATACAATACATGTGTAAATATTTAAATAAAATTGGGGAAACGTGGGCTAGTTTAATTGTAAATTCAATTTTAGCAATAATCGAAAAACTGTTAAAATTTTTTAAATTATTAAAAATTATTTTAATAAAATTTTAATTAGATTACATACAGTTTAATAAAATTAAATTATGTTGCTGGGGGGGTTTACGGGTCAGGAAAAAGGTTAAAAATGGTGGTACCCTTTAAAAAATTATATTAAAATATAATAACAAAGACTAAACTAACGTCAACTGCTCTTTATAAAAAAGTATTAATTATATTAATTACCTACAAAAATGCTTAAAATTAAATTAAAAATCAAAATTTATTAAAAACAATCTTTAGATTTTTGGAAAATTTGAATTATGGAATTCAATGGCGGTGATGACAATTGTTTGTGGTTCATGGGCATTATTTCACATAATTTCGGTTATATTAGCTGGAGGAGTTGGAAAGAATGGTTCAACCGTAGCTGTAAGTTTATATAAATATAACAACAAAACATTTGTCTATATGTATACCATATATAAATAAATATTATGTCTACGCGTCGTGCGAATATTTTGGAAGGCTTTTACGTTTAAAATGAGTAAAAAAGAGAAACGTCTCATAAAAAAAAAAAAAATTTACTCCTTGATAATTTTTTACGTTAATTTGTTACATCTTAAAGAGGTTATTTTTCTTGTAAAATTTTGAGTTCTTGGAATGCTTAAAAAAGATTTAGAATTTTAAAGTATTTAAGTAATTTAGTTTTATTCGAAACGAAGAGACAGTGTTGTCCGTCGTCACAATTCGTTTATATGTAATAAAAAATTTAAATTTTCAGCGCTTTGGGCTTAAAGAAATTTTGTAAGCATCTCTTCGTTTCGATTTAATAAGTTTTGTATTGTTATATTTAACCAGCATCTAATTGTTTAATGTACTCTTAGCTTAGTATTTTCTAACTAGTAAACGATTTAAATTAACATATATTATTACTAAATGTTACTAAATTTAAAGTTAAGTAAATCTTTTATTAAAAATATTTTTGCTTGTGTTACGTAAATATTTTTAGTTTGTTAAAATTATATCAAGTATTTAGCCTTTAAATATAAGGGGTAGGTAGTCCACCAATATCTGCTCAATCGATTAAACTTCCTCAAATTATGTAGTAGCAAAACAAGGTTCCTCCCATTTCGATAAATTTTATATAAAGAGATATGCGCGAGGCTATCTAAAATAAAAGGTCGTATGTACGATAAAAAAAATTAGAATCTAAGTATTTTCTCCTTAAGTGATACAATAGCATGTCATATGTTTTCTTCTCTATTGTCTACTTATTTAAATAAATTGCAACATGAATGAAAAATTCTTTCACATTTTCAATTTTATTTGATATACATACATGAATATCTTACTGTTATGACGCACTATATTATTAAACATCTTATATTATTAAATATTATTAATTTTCTTTTATTTTAGTTTTATTTTTTTTATTCAGTTTATTAATTTTTATTTTATTTTTTATTTGTTCTGTTTTTAATTTAAACTAAACAAAAAATTTATTAAACTTTAATAAAAAAAAAAATTAGATGCCCGTGACTGGTGGAACATGGAACTTTATTATATGTGCTATATTTTTTTTTGGATTCACTCAAATATTTATAAATTTTTGTCAAATATTTAGTGCGGGCGGCGTTGGAAAAAATGGTTCTTCAGTAGCTGTAAGCTGAATATAATTTTTTTTTTTTTTTACTTTATTTTAGAATTACGAGTATGCACATAAATGTACAAATTTATGAATTTTTCTTACTTAGGTTTCTGTTGTTTTTTTTTATTTATGTTTAAGCATTTTACTTGTTACTTTTTGGTGTTTGACATTACCTTAGTGTTTAAGAATTTACTGAGATTAGAATTGAATTTTTGTGAGGTAATCGATGAACGAGATGAAGTGTTTGGTTATTTTCAATTTTAAACGATTCGAATGGAGTTTCATAATGTTTTAAGAATAAATGGTTTGTTACAAGCCAACAAAATGATCCTTCCTCTGGTTCACATCGTTTGTCATCTTTTATGAATATTATGTTTGATTGGACACATAGTAGAGTAGTAAAATAAATTGATGGATTTGTTATTTCCATTCTTAACGCGATTAGAATAATAGATAAAGTAGGAAGAGTGACGTCGATAGCATGAAACAGTTTCGAAAAATGTTTGGCTGAAAAATTGTGGATTGTGTAATCCTAATAAGTTTATTTTCTTTATTTAAATGTGAAAAACTAATTTGAAATTTTGGGTTGGAATTTTCAAATGCCAAAAATTCGAAATTGTTATAACGTAAATCACAAAACTTATAAATTGCTAAATTTCATTTTTAAATTCCTATATAACGATAATAATTGAACGAGTTTTTGGATTTTGGAAATTTTAAAAATTCAATTTACATTATCTATAAACATTTTTTACATATAACTCAAAATTTAAAATTTCAGTTCAAATTATCGAATGTTTGGAAAAGTTACAAATTCTGGATTTTTCTCAAGAAATTTTGAATTATGTATTTAAAATTCAGAATTAGAACTTTCGGCGAAAACGCGAACAATCTACAATTAGTCTAGCCGGAGTACGGTTTAATAAATCCGATTTAGCTAAACTGTCTAAGAAATAAAACGCGGTTACCTAAATTAAGGTTGGTTGACTTACTGATATGGTATAATATGATAGGGGCATACTACCCTAACGGTGACCTTAGATATGTATAGTAGGGTGGAGCGCTAGTGTAACCGATTTCTCTAGTCCCTATTTAAACCCGAGGTAAAATATTCCGAAAAAATATTACGGTTTAGTACTGCCCCAGGGCCAATAAAAATTCCCAAAAATCAAAATCTTTTATGGTTTCCTTTTAAAATTGCAATTCGTATTTTATAATTAATTTCTATGACATTATAAAAAAACGTTCTCAAATATAAATAAAATATGGATGTTAAATACTGTTGTAAAATAGCTACAATAAAAGTGGAAGAAAAGTCGCAAAACACATCAATACCTATTGTAGAACAGCGTTCAATGTTGACACGGATTAAAGCTTATCACGACAAATAAAGAACATTGAGCGATATAAAGAGAAATTATTAAAATTCAAAACCGATGCAACATTTGCCAATTGTTCCTGTGATAAAAGGCGAAAAGTACCTCCTACAAAAGAAAGAGAATTTTTAAGCGGTCAGCGAGGATTGGTTCTTTAGATAAAAACTTTATGAACAAAATTAAAACAATTTTTCAATAGGACTTAAGCGGAAACTACTCTAAGCAACTGTCAAAACAATTTAAGATGAACAACAGGAACGGAGTGGCCCGTAGCGAGAATCGAATCTCCGAATTTACTTTGATTCGAGTATCTTCTACCATCACCACAACAACGAACTTGTTACCCGTTGTAGCTAGGACTTTGGATATCACATATCCGATCGAGCCGGAGCTGCTATAACGGATAATGAATGACACGTCAAATGTGGTAGATCGTTGTAAAATCCGTCGAGTTCTTACAAATCCAGAAGCACGTTAACTTTTAACAATGCATTTTAAGTTGAATGGCACTGCGATTTTTTTCGATAACTAATTTTCGAGGATAATCACCGAAGAGTTATTAATGAAGAGCACTTAAGTGTAGTAAAGGAGCCAGAATCAGAATAATAGCCAAAAACGTATTTCTATTCTGCTATTAATAAATTTGAAATACATCGTGGTAATTTGTTGTGACCGCAGGAAAGTTACAACGGCCAATTCAGCGGCTTATTTAATGAGCTTACACTGCGACATATATTTCAATATTTAGAAGGGACGACAATAGGTCCCAAAAGATTCATTGGATCCATTGGGAAATCATTATATGATTGCGAAAATCTTCCTATTACACATTTTCATACAATTTTGAATGTATCTTACCTGATATTTCAAAATCAACAGGAAATTTAAGTACAGTTCAGTTTTGTTTATTTGAAATCTGTCAATCAATTCATTCAGGATCTTGTAACGGGAACTTGGCAAACCGAAATCCAGGTAAAATTTCTCATACACGCTGGCTTACAAACGCCAACAAAATTCTCAGCTTTATATTTCTAATAAAATACGCGCCATGTGGTTCCAACATAAAAACACGGCCCCTTTGTATTTACGGTGCAAAACTTCTATATGAAACCATCAAACTATCTCGTTATCTACGAGTCAATTTAAAAAAAATTATTGATTCTGTTGTACAATGCAATGGTTTTTGGTTTTTTCTGTCACCCCGAAAATATATTAGCTGATGAACGGAGTTATATAAGGGAACTGGCACTTCGGAAAATTTTAAGGATTCGGAAATTTCATCGTGTCTTAAAAGTGCCAACTTTTATTTTCGATACAGTAGATTACATTGACTTAATTGATTGGAAGGGGATGACTGAACCACACTTAACTAAAACAATAAACACCGAAGTAGTTCCTGACGCAATAACAGACTTTGCAATTATTGACTCGGAAAGACATCCGAGGCAACCAAGAGGTGCTTGAAAGTTTACTAAACACCAAAATAGAAGCTCATCGCGTAATCTTTTGGCGATGATATGAATTTTAGTGTTAAATTGTCTTTCAGTGATTGAAGATTTAAAATGCATATCTAAAATATAAGATAAGTTATACATTTCAGTTATAAAATTTTCCCAATAAATTTTTTTAACTAAAACTTCTTTTAGTAAGGAACTTCAGTAGAAAAAAAGCAGGTTTTCAGTCTTAAAACAGTTTGGCTGAATTGCTTTTTCTGCATCTGGACTGAACAACCTACTCGGAAAGGTGTTTCAGTCACAAATTTTTGGTCGATTTTTTGGTTTTCACTTGAAAAGTTAAAGGCCTTGGGTACACCTGAGAATTTTTACTTACACATATGCATACAATTTGTCTAACAGGTGAGGTGAGTCGCGAGACAGCTCAGCTCGATGGAGTTAAAAATGTGTGATTTCATGAAATTTTCAAATATAAAATCGTATCTAAAGAATGATTTTGCCTGGATTGGTCTTACTTCTTTATTAAAAGAATTGCAACGAATTTTTTTTTGACTTGATTCCTTTTTAGTTTTTTGATTGAAGGACGTTCTGAAAAATCATTTCGATCTAAAACTATTTTGTCTGTTACACCTTTTAATTTTTGACCAAAGCTCCTTTCATTTTTTTCGCTGGAAATGTTATTGTTTGGTATTCCCGTCAACGTTTTTTGGTCGATGGAGTGTCGATTCTGATTTTATGTATATTCTGTGCCATAGTTTTCTATCTGTTTATTGATATTATTGAATCAAAGAATTTATTCTTGGCAGATATGAACTTGCAAATGAATTAATGATTGTAATTTAAATTTGGAATCTTTTAAGAGACAATTCTTTTGGAATAATAATTTTTATGTGGAAGACATTTATTATTTGGGAGACACTTATATGTAGATTCTTATCATGACATCTTTAGCGACGCAAAAAATTCTAAAAATAATTTTATCATTGAGTTCACATTTTTTTGAGTTAAAATTATGTTAAAAATACGGCGGCACAAATAATCGCCCCAAACCAAATCACCCAAAAATGGAAAATGGCCCAAAAATTTGATTAAGAATTTTTGAACGATTCTTCATTTTAGGTTCGGAAATTGTGCTCACTGTAAAAAAGGACGATTTATTTATGGAAACCGCCCAAAATACAAAAATGAAGAAAACCCTAAAAATGTTATGCGATTATTCAGTATGCATAACAAAATCACCAAAAACTGAAAACGAATCCTCCAAAAATCACTCAAAATGTTGCTTAATCTTCGATATTTGCCAGCTATCGACTTTTACGGAAGTGGAAAGGTGCGATGTCGTAACATAGGCCCCATGCACATTACGTCTATATTAAAGGTACATTTTGCCCAGAAAAAGATGAGGATAATATCCACTTCCTTTTCTAGAATAACTGGAAAAGGAAGATTTCCTCGAAAAAGAGAGATTTCCATTGTTTCATATATCAAATATACAATAATGTACATAAACTCAGTATCTCAAATACGAATAAAACTTAAACTTTGCAAATTTTATTTTCAATGGACAAAAGAGATAAAATCATCATTGGATTAATGACCTTTTTAAAATTGGACTTCAGTGTTTTGTTAACGTTTTGTTTCCAAAATTAAGAACAATTACGTCAGCAACCGTCGAAGCAAAGTGTGTGATTCGTCAAAATATATAACCACCCGTATTTTAGAGAAAAAACAATCGTCTAAAATATTGTTGGACTTTGTATTTCTCGTTTGGCCGAAAAACGACCATTTTTGAGCAATTTGAAAACTGAAAAAACTTTTTGGCGGCCATTTTGAACCTACCTTTAAAAAAGCACTGTCTTATAATTTTTGGAAATTTTTTTTTTCTAATTTACAGAAATTCGGAAGAAAAAAAATACAAAAACAAAAAAAATTCAGAAAAAACAAAATCCAGGAAACTAAAATCAAGAAACACACACAAAATTAAAATTTATAAAATGTCTATAAAATTTCAGTTTTTCCGTAAAGTTCTTAATGTTTATGATAATGGAAATTGCTTCGTCAACCTTTCAGACACAGATCAAAGAAATTGTATCGCTTGTGTCGCTTCTACCGATAGTTCTACCACAATTGTTTCAAGTTGTATTGTGGTTGGCTTAATTCGTTGGGTTAGTATGGTATCGACGAATGTATTGCAACGAATTGCGGATTTGTGGTAAATTGGTTAATGCTTCGTCAACCTTGCAGACAAGGGATACCATCATATTCCCAAAAATGAAAATCCCAAAAATGCAAAATACCGTGCCCCATTAAAAAGGAAGACCCCATTAAATTTTTGTTAACTACAATATTAAAACAAAAGGGGTAATGGTAGTCTAATCGGATTTGGGGAGTTTTTTATTTTAGTATGTGAAATACAAACATAAATATTATTATAAATGTAAATATTTTTGATATTTTTATGATGTTTTCCGTCATCCTTGGGCAAAGGGTCCAATGCTAGGCGACTTTGAAGAGTTTCCTGTTTTAGTTTGTGAGTAATTATTAAAAAACACAAATTTTTTTAAAATGTTCCATTTTCTAAGAATGATAGAACTTTAAAAAATCGTCAAGGCGGGGATTTTTTTGGGGGCGGCAGCCCTCATCCTCTAAGGTATAAAACACATTAAAATAATATTTCAAAAATTTGTTACATTTAAAAAATTATTTTATTTTGGATAATAATACCAACCCAATATTTTTTCTGGATTTGTTTTGTTTTCCAGTAATTTCAATTATTCTGGATTTTAAGTATTCGGGATTTTTTTTTTTTGTCAAACATACTGATCCGTCCGGGTCGGGTCCCATATCCATATATTAAATTTGTGGTCTCAAGTATTTTTCACGCCATACCTGAATTTAGATTATATTTTAGACTCGGTTGAATCGGAACAAATTCACCTCGTTTTGCAGTATAATTGCTTTTCGAATCCTTATTAAGAACATTATTTTTGGAGAAAATAGCGATAATGTTTTTTCTTTAATTATCCTTTCCAAGTTGCAATTTGTTGAATTCCATCAATATATGTAGTTCTTAAAAATGAGGATCCCAGGCCTCTCAAAATTGGTATTGAAAAAAGGCTTTCAAATCACTTTTGCTAAAAATTTGAAAAGTAATGAGATGTGGCTAAAATGCAAACAAAATTAAGAAATGTTGGTCATAAAGAAAATTTCAGAAATTCAGAACCTCCAGACGTTCTTTGCCTTAAAAATATTGTTGCCACTTCCTAACCACGCCGAACGTTAAAACATCTCGATCCGTATTTTAAAATTTTCATTTGAAAATACTAGAGAACCAAACATCGATGAAATTTCGCAAATTAAATTCTAATCTCAACTTTTTTGTTTATTAAATAATTAATATTTTTCAAATATCTTCTCACTTAAAGAAAACAAACACTCTTCTAATATTGTATAAACACTCCATCACTACGGAATAATACAACAAAACCTCTTCTATCTGTTAACACGATGAGGGCATGTACCGAATTTTATTTTCAGCGCTTCAAATTATAACAAACAATAATTTACAACAATTAACCAACCATAAAATTTTAATATTTTTATTTCATTTTATTTCAGAAGAGCTCAAAAATCTTTAATTTGTTTGATTTTTGTGTAGATTTTTTTTAAATTTTTTTTTTTGTTATGTTGAGAACTTAATTTTTCTTGGTTATTTTTACCATTTATGATTATGATTTTTTTGTTCCAATTTTTTTTAATTGCATGCAGCTTCCATGGTTAAATTGGGAAATACGAACAATACCTCAATATTTTGCTGTATTTGTATACGGAATGCTTGGTTATAATAGCGCATCGGTTATATTTACGGGAGGAGTTGGCAAAAATGGATCTACAGTCGCTGTAAGAAATAAATATACAGGGATCAAATTTTAGTTTTGTTTGTAAATATATTCTTTACGTACAATTTTTTATTTTTTTTTTGTATTTTAATTTTATTATTTTTTAGTTTAGTTAGTTGACACGCTAATTAAAATTGTCTATTTGTTGTGATTTATTGATCTTCCGATTAAGAGCACACCATCTGTACATAATATCATATATCTCGTATATGTGCTAAATTAAATATATCGATCAAATCCAAAGATACTTATATACAGTCGCGCCATGTTCTAAAATTTTATTATTTTTCTATAATTTTCGTTAGAAGTTACTGTTTCGTAAAAAATTTGTGTTAATCCGATCCATTTTTATATAGATATGTAATTTATTTAAACGGTCTGCAATTTTTGTTTTGTCAAATTTTTTGCCTTCTACTATTTTATATTATACAAAACAAAACCCAAAAAAAAAATACAAAACTAGCAATATTCAACAGTTTTGTAAGTAAAATATATGAGGTTTATACTAAATTTTATATGTACACCTATTGCACGTGGTTATGGGCCTTTTATATGTTTTGGTGATAGATTTCTATTAATTTTTATTATTTTTGGGTGTAAAAGTTACTATAAATTGTAAATAGCATACTTTAAGGTTTTGATAATGTTGTAAAAGCCAAATAGGTCCAAAATATTTATTTTTTAAAACTTATTTATTTATTTATTGTTTTTAATTAATTCGTTTCATATTTATTAATACAATATTTTTTCTCGTTGATTGCTCGTCGGTATTGTTAAAATACATGAAATGAAAAAAATCTAGGGAACGAGTGTGCTGTCGCCTGTGATACCATTCTCTTTGGTAGTTGTTCCAGCATTTATAATTGCACAGAAGTCAACGGATCATATATTTGAAACATATCCATCATTATACATATTGGCGTTTGGAATGGTTACGGCTAAAGTAACAAATCGTCTAGTGGTAAGTTTAATATTTTACGATTCTATTACCTTTACTAATTGATCCAAATAATATGGATGTTTCTTTCGCAAATCCAGTGAAGAGAAAGTAAATCTCCAAAGTATACGTAAACTAAGAATTTCTAACTCAAATTTTACCCCGAATTTCCATCATCAAGTCATTAAAAAGCCTCCTTCTTTACTTAATCATCAGGTTTTCAAAGCGTGTGATTCGCGTTTATCAAAGTAAGCTGTACACTCACTATTTTCAAGTTTCTTTCAACTAAAGTTATCGTAAATTATCGGTGAAAGTTAAATTTAAGCACGACTATTTCTTCCGTTTATTGCTATTTGGCCTTAACGTAAACATGAGTAACGGCATATTCAGCAAATGTACTTTCACACCACGTCACCAATATAAAATCTCAGCCGTTAGGCTTTCATCAGGCAAATGACAATTTTGGTACTATGAAGCTTGTGGCTTGAGAAACAATCGCTTTATTCTAACCACATAGCGGATCTAAGCGCATAAATGGGACTTTACGATTTTGCACGTCTCGAATGTTTTTTTTTTTTTTTTGAATCCGAATGTATTAGGAAATTGTTTCGTAACACTCTATACAATTTATGCGTTACATTGAAATGTACCTACTTTGTCGTCGGATTAGTCTCGCATGATTTTAGAGATCGCTAATGCGGTAACTTCGGTGTTCTCCTTATTAGGTTAGATGTGCAAACTTTTGTTTGAGGGCAGATGCTCTCACTCATTCCACTTAGTTAGGCGTCGTCCTTATGTTTTAAACCGGTTATGTATACAATGGAACTTAAACTAGGTAGCCATCCGTTATTTTTCATGTTTTTCCGAGTGCCTTGTGTGCGATAAAACATCACAAAGATTCCCATCTTCCTCTTGTTTAATGTGACTGTTCAATCCTTCCAATTATACGAACAGAGCAAATTGTTTACAGAAAACCAAATCACTTTAAACCGTGTTTCCACCGATCTTCAGAAAGAACTATAAATATTTCAAAAATGATTCAAAGTTTCGAATTAATTTGTATTGACGTATTGTAATGTTTGCTGTTTTTCTAAATCTAGCAGTCAACTACATATTTACTGGGTCCAAATCCAAATTTAAGCACTTCGATTCATTCTTTCGAGTATGTCACAACTCGACTTTGTTCATTAGGCGATGGTCATTTATCAGATTAATGAGTGATAGTCTTGAGATGTTTATAGTGTGCCCTGTTTCAATAAAATGTTTCGCCACGGCTGATTTGTCATCCACATAGGCTCGTATACAGGCTTCATGCCCCTTAAGTCGTTTCTCGATATCTCTCCTCGATTTTCCGACGTAAACATTGTCACAATTTTAACATTCTACTTTATTTATTTGATAACTACAGTGACTACAATCGGTACAAACGGTTACGGCTAACTACAATAATTAAAAAAAAACTTAAATAAAACATTCTTGAACAAATCTCTCGACAAGTGAAAATCGAAAATTTCAAATACTGAATTGAACAGCCGTGTTATTCTCAGGGTCGGTTCCAAAAGACCATAGTTTGTTGGCACCTGGTCAATGAATAAAATACCATCACGTTGACGCATTCCACGTTCGGGAACATAGATTTTTAGACGACCGGAATTAATGATATCGCACATGTACAGCGCGGAAGGTACGTTGGAATGCCAACAATCAGTGAGGTAAGAACGCAACCATTTAATAGGAATGAACTGACAATTTAGACTCTCTAACTTACTAAGAAGAATATAGTGGTCAATCATATCAAAAGCCTTGGCAAAATCTGTATAAACAACGCCAAGCTGATGTCTGGAATTTAAACTATCAAATAAGTCGCCACAAAACGAAACCAAGTTAGTCACTGTAGACCTACCGGGATAAAATCCATCTTGTGCAGGAGAAATAAAGTTTTTAGTGTGGAAGAACAAGATTATATGAACCATAGACTCAAATAACTTGGGTAAGACGGAAAGAATGGCGATCCCACGATAATTACTCACATCAATTCTTCTACCGGCCTTGAAGATTGGATGAATACAAGAAATTTTCCAAGGATCGGGGGAAAAACCGCGACGAAGGCTTTCATTAAATATGAAGGTAATCGGAAGGGTCAAACTACCACCTAAACAGAATCAGCGGGAAGCTATCATAGCCCGCTCCCTTTCCAACCTCGAGCTGGAGCAAGCAATCCCGAACTTCTTCCTCGGTAAACTGGAAAATATTAAATTGATCGAAACTGGGCAAAGCTGTAGATACGATAGAACAGGTTTGTAAACCGACGCAAAATTGGCAAACAGATTTCAGATGTCCAAGGGCCGACTAGCGTCGGAGCTCTGTTAAGACATAGAAGACAGAAAGCCAGCCACTTTTTTCTTGCTGTTAATAAAATTCCAGAACTCCTTAGAAGTAGATGTTAACTCTTCTTCAATTCGCACTACATTGTTGTTGTAAAGGAACCAGTTTAGGCACATAAATTCCTTGCGGGCTCTATCAAAATCTGGATAATATTTAACAACATGCAATCTACACAAGGAATGAAGCTTCTCGAGCAACACCAACTCATTATTATACCATGGCTCCCGACGGCCGATTTTATTTATTTTAACCCGCGGAACGTGCTTTTTGATACCACACCTGAGAAGATTATTGAAACTTAACACCATACAGCTCAAATCACCACCGCGTTGTAAGAAGTCCCAATCAGAAATGCTGAGAAATTCATTCAAGAATGTGAAGTCGGCTTTTCTAAAATTAAAATCATTAGAAAGAATGAAAAATATTTATTGTAATCGATACGTGGTAGATGCTTCCACAACCAGTGAAGTCCGAACACGCAGAAATCTCGGCATGCATAACATCATTGGCAAATAACAGATCAAGGAATTTGCTCCGACTGTCACTAATACGGTTGAGATGCCAGCAAAGTAATCGATGATAGCGAATGCCCTCTCATTGGTAGAAGATGAAGAAAATACGCCGTCCATATCGCCCCAAGATATACCGGGTAAATTAAAGTTGTCCACAATGATAAGTTGGTCGCTAGGACGAACTAGAGGCATAACAGCTGAGTCGATGAAGTTGGTAAACGTGTTGTAGTAATCCAAGTCCGATCTGTAAGGTATATACACAGCGACTACAACAATCGAAGTATTATTGACCAATTTGACTCGAACAGCAATCACGTTTAGGCTAGGATGACAGGCAATCACACGTCATAATCGTTGTCAAGTACGCCTAAACGAAAAATCTTAGCTTTACCTCGAATAGTGGAGGCGTTGTGGTAGTAGATTGAGGTGAAATCATTGATAGTGTTACCGGTGTTGTTGGAATGTTATAGCAACTCTGTTTTTTGGCTGTCGTGAGCGATTTACAAATGGAGGAATTAACAAAACACGAGGCCACATATCAGAACGGCTTAGCATATTGAAATGAGCATCCTTCAATCCAATTTTATTATTTTTTACTTTATAGACGCCTGATAATTGCCCTCCACCAAATCGATATTATGCTTTTTTAAAACGTCTTCTTAACGGCTTTGGAAAAATATTTGAATGTGTGATACGAAACCAGATTCAAACACATACAATAAAATTATTCCAAACCACCACCTTGCAATTCAAAGAAATTTTCAAAGCAAAAGATCCACTGTCATGATTATTCTGGATATCGAGAAAGCTTTTGATACGGTTTGGCATGTGGAATAAGTTCCCTAACAAAATAATACGTATAATCCAGAGTTCTCTTAGCAAAAAGATCATTCCATGCCCATTATCTAAAGGTATCCTCCGATTGGTACGAGATACCAGCAGGGGTACTAGAAGAATCTGTGTTAAGTCCCGACCTTTACAGTATTTACACCGGTGACATACCACTCTCCCCAAGTTGCTAAATCATCACATTTGCTGGCGACTCAGCTGTGCTAACTTCCCACATTATCCAGCACTTATCATTAAAAGTCTAGAGAGGGCGTTTAATTCATTAAATACCTATTTTATTAAATGGCGAATCCAAATGAACCATAGCAAAACCAGGGCGATTTATTTTACTAAAAGAAGAGTTTCCAAATACTTACCAAATCGTAGATTACTTCTAGAAGGAACCGTTATACCATGCGATAAAGGAATGAAATATCTCGGAATAATCCTAGATGAAAAAATGGCATTCAAAACACATATAAAAGACCAAATTGAATTATCTCAAAAACTCGTTAAAATGCTCTAACTATGGGTTATTATGTAGAAAATTAGTGCTACGTAATTCAAAAAAGTTGATACTCTATAAAAATATCATATTACTGACATTACTATATGGTTGCCCCAGCTGAAGTATAACAGCCAAGTCTCACATTCAGAAGATTCAAATTACGCAAAATAAAATTCTGAAAACGATTTTGAACAAACCGTGGTATTTCAGAACCGAAACTTTACATATGATATCGGATGTCAGTATGATAAAAGATTTAATATTCAACCGTAAAAACAAATTTATTGCCAACTGTAATTTAATGGAAAATCTGTTAATTAACTCAATATATTAAACAAAAAGTATTTATACAATAGTTTATTAATATAGGTAGGTTTAAGGTTTAGTTTTTAATTTTATTATTATATTAGTATTTGTTATCCAGGGAGTGCAAATAGACCATAGCCAGTACTCCCTTATTTATGGAATTTAAACTAATAATTAAAGTAAAGTTCGTTACCGAAACACAAAAAATATCTACAAAAAAATTTGGGTCTATCCGACTCCTCGGACGACACTTTTCCCATAAAGCATCCGTTATAGATCACCAAACCAAACATTTATATTTTACAAACATTTTCCGCTATTTTGGACAAGCAAGGTCCTTAAAAGATGTTACGGCTTTTCGTAAATTTGAAAACCTGCCCCAATAACACAATTGGTTACGACAATATAAATCTTTTACTCTCTTGCCGCCAAATCACAGACTCACAAATAATATTAGATAGAAGTCGCATTCGCCATTTTTCATCTTCGACTTTTACCAATTAGATCAAGTTATACAGTTTACTGTTAAAAATCCTTAAGAATTTAAATTACCCCGTTCAGAGAGCATCGACAATGTTCAAAATTTATTTTCTAGAAATTTGTGCCATTTGTTTAGATCACAATATTATGTGAGCAACGAGTCAGTGCTGTGCTACAGTCTGGACGGGGCATCACTGTGGAGTATGAACTATTCATGAAACACAAACAATACAACAACAAGAACCCACCTCCTTGTCCAATAGTATTTCATTTTCTAGATCTCCCAGCGCATTTATCCTAAATTTGCTTCACCCTAACGGCGTGATATTATTTTTAAGGAATTTGCTTTTAAAATTTATACGACCTTTCATACCAAGAGAATTTATTATTTAAGAGCATCGACAATGTTCAAAATTTATTTTCTGAAAATTTGTGCCGTTTGTTCAGATCACAACACTATGTGGCCAACGTGAGAATTGGCTGATATAATTCTTTACTTAGTGCTTCAGTTTGGACGGGCATCTCTGTGGACCATTCGCGAAAACAAAATAATAAAACACAAACAACACAAAATCAGAATTAACCTTAATTATCTTTTGTCACCGAATCCCACCACCTTGTCACATAGCATTTCATTTTCTATATTTCTATGCGTTGTTGAAATTTCAATCAATAAAATGTCATAAAATGTCAGTAACACGTCACCGAAACGGGAATGTCTTGCTACATTTAAAAGCTTACTAGATATAATTTATTTTTAAATGTTGACGATATTATTTGCCACCAGCAAAGTATTTTAAGTAAATTTAGAAATTTAGATCCAATCTATTCATTTTGTCTTAAAGACACCTAGGGAACAATTGTTGGAATTTGGAAGGTGTATTAACCATAGAAAAATATTTCTTCAAAAGGTTCGACATTACCTTTTTATCATTAACATAACAAAAAAATTGTCGAGCCCGTTTTTGAGAAAATCTTATTGGTAGTTTTCTCTTCCACTGCATCCCCCTCTATTTTACACTCGAATGGAGCTAAAAGTTAGCACAAACTGCCTATTACTAAAATTTATCTACATATGTACAAAATTTCGACCAAAACCGGAAGGACGGAAAGACGGACACGACATTTTTCTAATCAATGTTTCGGGTCCTCGTAACCTAATTCGTCGAGAAATGCGAAAATCTGGAACAAATTTTTTTTTCGCGATTACAATACTTACCCAATATAACTTCGTTATAGTGAGAGAAATAAATATATGTACTTATAAGTTCAATAATGTAATATAAAAAATTATACTCGAAGATAATGGGAAAAAAATAAAAAAAATAATTGCTCTATTTCTAAGGAGCGATCCACAATTCATCACTCACTTGTCTTGGCTAAAAACCTTGTTTGAATCTAAGCTAAAAAAGACGTTTATTTATGAATAAATTCTTTAAAAATACGCTGGAAAATGGAGACATATTTTGTAAAATGGAGAATCTATACTTTTCTACTTATTCAAATTTCCGCTAAATACAAGAAAGGGTGCTACAGTCGACTGAGTGACGTAGATCGTAGCCCAAGCATAAAACTAAAAAAAATTTAACAAACAATTACTTATTAATTATATTTTTGTATTTCATCTCGTTTCAGGTAGCACATATGACAAAAAGTGAATTAGAATATTTAGACTGGGGTCTTATTGGCCCACTATTTTTATTTTTAAACCAATATTTCAATAATTTCTTGCCAGAGTACTTAGTTTTATGGTTTGCTATGATTTGGTGCACATTTGACTTGGTTGTTTATTGTGCTAAGGTAAGTCTTTAATTATGCCTAACTCTACACTCCTACAGATTATTTGATAATTTTTTATTTTTTTTATTTTTTTAATTGTCAGGTGTGTCTAGAAATATGTGATCATTTGAAAATTGATTTATTCAAAATTCCTTATCCATCGAGACCATTAATGACGACACAAGGTACAAATGCTCCATCGCCAGGTAGTTTTTGTCCGTCAAGTCGTAGTAGTATAAGTAGCAATCAAAGTGGTGTGGGTATCGAAAATAAAAATGGTACAAATGTACATAATACTCAGCAACAGCATCGAAAATCAGGGCGGAGTAGTAAAAAACATGTTCACTAAACTAAATTAATAAAAAAATAATAATAATAATAATTAAAACAAATATTATATAACCTATAATATTATTATTAAAAATAAATATTTAATTTAAAACAACTGGATCCTAATAAGAAAAGAAAATATCATTAAAATCATTATTAGTATTACTTTCGGTTTTTTTTTGTTATTAAAAATTCCCACATTGTTTTTGTTTCAGCAGATTCGAGAAAAAATGGGATCGTCTTTATATAAAAAAAAAGTAATTTCCAACCAAAAATTACTTAATTGTAAATAAATTTGCCAAAAAAAAGAAAAAAAAGTTTCAACAATATTCTAACAAACATTGGGATTTAAAATATTTAATGCTCTATCCCCCTCAGTTAAATATTAATTTATTATTTATTATTTTATTTGCAAAAGAAATTAAAATATATAAATAAACAAAACTATAAAAGAAAATAAGACGTTTTATAAAAATTGAAAATAAAAAAAAGTCAAAAAATAAAAATCGAAAAACTAAATTTTGGATTTCATTTCAAAATGGCTTATTGTTCCAGATTTATTGTGTTGCTTTGTATCTGGCATTTTGTTCATATTAAACAGAACAAGAGCGGTAACTATAAGCGACGACCTCAAAATGCATTTGTCTGTCTGCGATGCTGCTTAACAGTGGATTTATATTATGCGTTCATATCCGTTTCTGCACGTACCGACGCAGACAAATATTGTTGAAAAATGTATAAATTGGTGATGTCTGACGAATATTATATACATACGTGTAGGAACTGAAAGGAACGGATAATATAAATCCACATTAACTGAAGGTTCACAAACTAAATTCCCGTCTATATTATACACAACATTACTAATCAAAAATAATCAAGTAGCTTATATTTTGTTGAAGAATTAATCCGGATATAACAAACCGCGTTTATAAAAAATATCCGTTTATTACAAACTTTTTGGAAATGGGTATTTGTTATAAACGATTTTTGTTTTCCCTTTGATGTTTGTTATAGCGGGATTTCACTATATAACAAAGTAAACAAAAACTGAAAATAAACGGGAATTTAGTTTGTGAACCCAGTCAACCCACAGGTAGTAAACAACAAAATCGTCAGTGACCGACGACAAAATTAAAGAAGACAACAAACAACATAACCTTAAAAATCGTTTCACTAGCTCAATTATTTTTTTTTTTCTTTCAAACGATATAGGAGTTCCACAGGGCAGTGTATTATGGCCGGTTTTATATCTATTATTCACTTATGATCTTCCTACATTAGAAAACAATACAGTAGCGACTTTTGCAGATGACACGGCGATCTTAGCTGTTGGAAAAAGCAACGAAGAATCAACACAGAAGTTACAATCAGCTATAACTCAAATATATAAATGGACAAAAAGATGGAGAATAAAACTAAATGAAGCTAAATCAGTTCACATCAACTTTACAAACAGTCGATTCGAACATATTCCGATTACCATAAATCGGGAAATAATGCCGCATGCAAACACAGCTAAGTGTCTCGGCATGAGCCTGGATGCAAAACTACGATGGAAAGCACACGTCAAAAAGAAAAGTGAAGAATTAAGACTTAAATACAGAAAAATTTATTGGCTGATGGGAAGAAACTCTCCTTTATCAACATACAACAAGTTTCTACTTTATAAACAAATATTGAAACCGATTTGGACTTATGGTATTCAGCTTTGGCGTTGTACCAAACAGAGCAACGTAAATATCATATGGTATTAAGGAACATCGTTGATACACCTTGGTATATCAGGAACAATGACATTCATAGGAACCTTAAAATGAACCTCATCTTAAACGAAATCCAGGAAAAAGCACGGAGACATGAATAAAGGCTCCACCAATATGTAAAGATTGAGGCAACTCAGCTCCTAAGCATCACGAATTTAGTACGCAGACTTAAAAGAACCAAACCTTTTGAGCTGGTGTGATTGTCAGTTTAAACAGCATTGTGCTGATTTAAAATCCACTACAAAGATGTGGTTTACTTCAATTTACCAGACGCTATGGTATGCCAATGGGAAGAAGCCATAGATTAATTTAAATTAGTAAATTAAGTCAGAAACAAATTGCTCGTTAGTCCAGGTAACTAGATTGTAATTACATAAAATAAATAAATAAAATTTATTTTAACTAAAAAAAAAAAAAATTAAATTTAGCGAACCAACTACCATAGTTCAGTGTTTGACGGTAAAAATAGGTTTTTACCTCAGAATTCTTGCGGACGATTGACGTAAAATTTGGACCCTAGTAGGGAATCGCCCTGTGGGCGATAAAAAGAAAATGAATAAATAGTTTTAAACCATATAAGTCGTCTGGACCTGATGGTATTATCCCTGCGGATATTCAACAGACTACGGACCTAACCATTTCCTGGTTAGAGGTAATCTTTAAAAGCAGCCTAGAACTATGTCAGGGTTGTATTTATACCTAAGCCGGAAACGTTCACATTGCAGCCCAAAGACCTTTAGACCGATTAGCTTGTCTTCTTTCCTCTTTAAAACATTGGAAAGACAAATACAAGCTTATATCAGAGGCGCCGATTGTGCCGGAAAAACTGTCTAAATCTCAGCATGCTTATTGCAAGGGGAGATCTGTAGAGACTGCTCTTCATTCTCTTATATTTTTCATTGAAAAATCTTATGGTAACCTATTTGGATATTGAGGGAGCCTTTAACAACGTGCTTCTAGGACTGGATAGATCAAATGTAAGAGGCAGGATCATAAATGACAGTCTGAGGGAATCCTCTGCCAGAAAATTTGTAAGCAAAGGTACGCTGCAGGGTGGTGTACTGTCCCCCCCACACCATGTTGCTAGAGCTGGAGGATAGTGGCTTCAAGGTGGTTGCTTATGCGGATGATGTTGCTGTTGGTGTCCGGGGCAAATAACCCGGTACTTTTAGCGATCTTATTTAAAATGCTCTGTGGGTTGAATGTGAACCCACACAAAACCGAATTGGTTCTCTTGTTTAGGAAATATAAAATTGCTCATATCGATCCTCCCACTTTAAATGAGTTCAGCTTAACTTTTATGGACCAAGTAAAGTTTCTGGGTCTCGTTTTGGATAGAAAATTAAATTGGAAACCTAATATTTTGGAACGGGTAAAGAAAGCTACGGTAGCGCTGTACTCTTGCAAAAATCCCATTGGAAAATGATGGGGCTGGAGCGCCGCTGTATACTGCGGTCTTCAGACCCACTCTTTTGCATGGGGTAACATTCTGGTGGCCTGTTGTGGACAAAGCTGTTGAGGAAAGTTCAGAGAACAATCTGAGGAGCACATCCACTAAGGCACTGGAAGCTCTGCTATTTTTGACTCCTCTAGATATCTTGGGGAAACAGTTTGCAGCTTATATTGCCATACGACTGAAATCCACCTCCCAATCTCAGGGCACTCATTTATATTGTGCAACAAACAAATTCCCAAGACCACCGGCCATTCTGTACCGTCACTATCTTTTGACACAAAGTTCCGAACTAGGATCCAGGGAGGTCTGGATGATGGGTGCAGTTTTGGAACCAGGAATTATAAACTTCTTCACTGATGGTTCAAAACGGGACGGGAACTTCTGTTAAACCTCTCCTTCCGTCTCCTCGACTACTGTAGCATTTTTCAAGATGAAGTTACTGCCATAAAGGAAGTTGTAGACTGGTTGAGCTATAATGTAATATCGGACAGCCATTAAAGTGCTTCAATCACACCTTTTCATGTCGAAAGTAGTCCAGGGCCTAGATTCTGATCAAGTGACACATGACAATTTTTTGAGACTTATTTTAACTGTTATAGGTATACTGTCATTTTATAGCAGGGTAAATTTAACAATTGCTATATATTATCACTCCACGAAGGGGCAGTGTGAGCAGTTGCGTTTAGTTTATCCCCTGCATACAAAGCCAGCCTGACCACCATGGATGGCTCAATGATTGCTGAATAAGTCCATTGAACTCCGAACGACTTGACAATTGAATTTTGTTGGAGTAGAATTTGAAATAAAAGAACGCATCCACTAAGATATGTCAAACGCCATATTGTACTAAATAAAGTTTTCCTTTCAATATCACAACAGGTTAGGGGCCCAGGCTTACGCCCCAGAATTGAAAGATCGATCATATGGAGGATAATAGTGTTGTTTAAAATTCAATTTATAAAACTATAGATTAATTCAGTTTGTTTAAAAATAAAAATAGAATTTTTTTTTTATATAACCACGTTTATGTTTTAACCTCATTTTTTTAAAAAAATGGCTTCTGGAAACGCTGTAAGTGTGTCACATATTGAGAAGTTAAAAGGCCGTGATAACTACAATGATTGGAAGTTTGCGATGCAAGCGTCACTTCAATTAGAAGATTTGTGGGAATGCGTATCTGGTGATTTTAAAGTCGAAGCAAATGTGGATGCGAAGAAAAAGGATGTTAAGGCTAAGGCAAGATTAATTTTGTCAATTGAACCGGTGAACTATGTTCACATTCAATCCGCAGATACAGCCAAAGATGTCTGGGAGTGTTTGAAAGCTGTTTTTGAAGATACCGGCCTTACGAGAAAGGTGGGTTTATTAAGAACATTAATAACAACGCGACTAGAAGATAGTACATCAGTGGAAGCGTATGTGAACACAATAATGACAACTGCTCATAAATTAAACGGAATTGGGTTTAAGATAAATGAAGAATGGATTGGTGCATTGCTGCTTGCGGGTCTACCGGACGAATATGGACCAATGCTGATGGGAATTGAGAGTTCAGGGACGATAATCACTGGGGATTATGTCAAAACAAAGTTGTTACAGGATGTTAAATTACCCATATCCACAGGAAATCATTCAGATCATCAATCAGCCTTTTTTGGAAAGAAGGTTAATTTTAAAAGGGGACCACGGTGCTATCGATGTAATGAGTTTGGTCATATTGCGGCAAACTGCAACAACAAGAATGTTGGAAAGTCATTTAATAATTCGAAGCCAATTGAGAAATCTGCTTTCACCACAGCCTGTGCTAACGGTGATTTGAATGTCAATGAATGGTATATTGACTCTGGTGCTTCTGCGCACATGTGTAAGCACGGTAGTTGGATGCGTGACGTGAAGGAATCAGCAGGTAGAGAAATTGCTTTGGCCAATAACTCAAAAATTGAAGTGAATGGGATTGGTATGGTTGATTTGCTTGCTAAAAGACACAATAATTTGCACATGTTAGAAATAAGTAATGTGCTTCTTGTACCAAAATTGTCAGTAAATTTGCTTTCGGTTAGTCAAATAACGAATCATAATCATAAAGTTGTTTTTGACAAATTTATAGTAAAAATATTTGATCAAAATGGATCATTATTGGTAACCGGTAGTCGTCTAAATGACATGTATCAGTTGGACAAACTGCAAGATAAAAACAATGCTACCTTGCAATCACAGGAGGTTTCTAAATCATTCAATTTGTGGCATCGTCGATTGGGTCATCTAAATCTAAATAGCATGAATTTATTACGTGATAAATATGCTGATGGCGTTAATTTTAAAAATTCTTCAAACGAGATTTGCATAAACTGTGCGAAAGGCAAACAGCATCGGCAACCATTTGGAAATTCCGAAAAAAGGGCACAGAATTTCCTGGAACTTGTGCATTCGGATTTATGTGGTCCAATGGAAACAAAATCTCTTGGCGGTAATAGATATTTTTTGACATTTTTGGAGGACTATTCGAAGAAGGTTTTCGTTTATTTTTTGGAAGCTAAGGACGAAGTGGTTGGTTCGTTCAAACATTTCAAATCGTATGCGGAAAGGCAAACTGGACAGAAGCTGAAAACTCTACGTTCCGATAATGAATCGGAGTATATTAATAAATCCATGATTAATTTTATGCGGCAGGAAGGAATACGACATCAGACAACAACTGCGTACTCTCCTGAACAAAATGGAACGGCAGAGCGAATGAATCGCACATTAGTAGAGAAGGCGCGATGCATGTTGTCCGATGCAAAGTTATCAAAAACATACTGGTCGGAAGCAATTGCTACAGCTGCTTACCTCGTAAATCGTTCACCGAAGAAAGGCCTTGATAAGACGCCCGAAGAGATTTGGACTGGAGTGAAACCGGATCTGCGTCACTTAAGAGTTTTTGGGGCAAAGGCTCTAGCACACATTCCAAAACAAAAACGTAAAAAGTGGGATTTAAAATCTGAGGAATGTATTTTTCTGGGTTATTTCGAGAATTCAAAGGCTTATCGATTATACAGTGAACAAAAGGGTGAAATATTAAAAAGTCGCGATGTAATTTTCATTGAATCATCTATACCAGTAAGTACAAACGATGATCATGAAGTGGGGGAATCATCAAGCACGACTCTAGATTGGAATATAGATGAAGTGGGGGAAACATCGAAGTTCATGGAAGCTGCAGCAGCTGATGAAGAATTATGTTCCAATGTCGAAGAGAACAATAATGAGGTTAAAGAAGAAGAAACCAACAAGCGTGTCAGGAGACTGCCAGCAAAATTGAAGGATTACGATCTCAATTACAATGCAAAAGTGTCTGAAGTGTGTTTGGAACCCTTGACATATGAGGAAGCCATGAGTAGCTCTGAATTTGTTTTGTGGAAAAAGGCGATGCAAGAGGAGTATGATTCTCTTATTGAAAATGGAACCTGGACCTTAGTGGATATTCCATCGGATAGGAAAGCAATCAAATGCAAGTGGATCTATAAAACAAAGTGCGACGGCAGTGGAAATATAAACCGTTATAAAGCTCGGCTTGTTGTTAAAGGCTGTTCACAACGCGAAGGTATCGACTATGAAGAGACATATTCACCAGTTGTTCGTTACTCGTCCATTCGATACTTAATTGGTCTTGCAGTGAAGTTTGATCTGGACATTGATAATATGGATGCAGTTTCGGCGTTCTTTCAAGGTGAATTGCAGGAAGAAATATATATGTGTCAACCGGAAGGTTATAATAATGAACCTACTTCCGCTCCGCATAAAACGAGATTCAGGCTCATTTTTTTTTTGGTTCCCATAGCATATTAATTGATCATGTCGATGACATCGGCGAAATCGTAAACGGTTTGGTTGAAACCAATTTGTTCAAATTTGATCACATAGAAGTGTAAGGTATGGTCCATTTACTTTAGTTTGTAAACTCCCTCGCCTGGCCCAACATCTGCAGAATTGTGTGAATTGGTCATTCCTCAAAAAATTTCTCTTCGAAAATTGCTCCACCTGAATTTACTTTACCTTCTGAATCGGTTCTCAGAAACAGTCCAGTTAGACTACCCAGTTCGCTGGTTTCTTCGATGATGATTTCCCCTTTTGTCGCAGAATCTAAGTGAAGATGGATGGTGTGACTTCTGTTCCTCATAATTTAAACGCTGGTGAGAGTGACTCTGAATCCAATTCTGGTCTGAATCTGTTGATATGCTTGGTTTAACGATAAATAATAAATCTCATTACCTACATGTAGAAAAAGCGTTAACGAATGAGACGGTTGTAAGCCTCACAAACCATCAATGAAAATACGCCGAGTAGAAATCGACACAGCATAAATACCGAGCGATCGTCACCAAAATCAGGAGTTGAACATGTGTTAAGATGGGTAACATCTCGGGATACTACTGGAAACAAGAAGGAAATGGAAGAGAGCAGGCAGTGGCTACACAGTAGGGCCAAATAAAGACGGAGCCTTTAAACTAGAAAGAATCAGCTTTATGGCTAAGGGGCAGTAGCTGACTCCCATAACCTCTATCCGTATTTCGAGAGCAGCAAGAGGCGTTGACAGCTGAAGACTAAAGGCGACGTTGACACGGCAGACTCACCGGAAGTAAATCGCATGATTGTCCTTAAAGCTAATCAGCTAACGTGTTGAAGCTATAAACGAGGCCATCTTGGTAATCAACTTCATGAAGTTAGCGGTACAAGAGGCACTACCAGGCGAATTATAGTATATCGTCGGGAGAAGCTGCCACGCAACTCGGAGACGATTGTGTCGGGAACATTGGATAGAGGTTCTGAAAGATAATCCCAAAGAAATGTAAGCTGCTCAGATCGAAAGTAAAATATTTGAGTCATAAGGTACCCTAGCAAATCATCTGAAGAATAAAAGATCGGAGCGGTAGAGGACTGGCCAGGACCTACAAATTTATTTGAATTACAGAGCTTCCTGGAATTGTGCACCTGCCAAAGTTGCAAATAGTTTAATAAGAATTAACTAAGAAGGACAGAGCATTTCGAACCAGGTAGAATGTGAAATTTATTTTGAACGTCAATGCGAGTAATGATGGTATGGGAGGAGTATTAGCACAGGAAATGAATGTCCTAGAACGAGTTATTGTATACAACTCCAAAACATTTCGAAAAAGGAGCATAACTATTGCGTACAGGTGACCACCAAAAATTCCAAACGATGGCCGCTACAATTCAACAATGTGGAGCAACAAGTAGCACGTTGGATCGAATTTCTTCAAAGCTACGTTTTCCAGATCGAACATCGGAAGAGAAGACGACCATATCTAGTCCAATACAAACATTGTGGCATGTTGAATGAAAAGAAGACATTATGAGAAAGAGGGCCTACCTAGGAATTAGTAAAATACGTCAACGATTCTACTGGGGAGGATGTAGACAGTCGGTGTTTGTGCGATAGTAAAGCCAACAAAAAAGTCGTGGATCCATGAAGCAATGTAATATCGAAGCGTGGCCATTTCCAACCACCAAGCTAAAACCATATTTGGGAATAATCTACTATAACCTGGAGATATAGCCCCAACTATTCACTGTACGGTCTTACAAATAGGAAAATATTAGCGCCTTAGCCAGCCAGCTCTACCCCAGTATTGGAAAGGGAATGAGATGAAATGTTGAGAATTTGAAGTATCCATGTACAAACTTGTATCTTTCTGTTGCAAGTACAACCACTATTTTGTACACAATTTTAAACCACCCTGCAAAAATTAACAACATACATATTAAAAAATAAAGAACCCAAGATCCCAACCAAATTTACAATATTTGGATTTACCCGTTTCTTTGCGTACCTACAAATTTAACGAAATTCATTAAAACGAGATATTAATTATAAAACGCACTCATTCTATATTTTAAAAATGGCTTCCAACAATATATCATGTAAAACCGGCCGGTTCTAAAGCTTCTGTCAAAATAAATAAGAAAATAATTTTTTGTCTCTTCTCTTGTCAAATGATTACGATATTTTAATGAAAACGGACGCACAATGTTTTGTTGCAATTTTTTTTTTTGTTTTAATTTTTTATTTTTATTTTAATATATTGTTGGTTTCATTTATAGTTTTATAAATACACAAAAAAAATATTCATATTTTGTCGGAGTGTTAAGTGTTTGTTCAAAATATAATTATTTATTGTGTGCAAGTGAATCAAAATAAAATAAAGTTCAAAAGAAAATTTAAAGAGAAAAAAACGCGTTTGTTGTATTTTTTTTGATTAATTTAAATTCCGAAATATTTGTTTTAAAATAAATAAATTTTATGTTTAATAAAAGCAAGCAAAAATTAGTGATTTCAGTGATAATAATAATTTAATTCTTGTGTTTTGTTTACATCCAAATG
Source organism: Tipula vernalis (assembly GCA_958295665.1). Classification (NCBI taxonomy): domain Eukaryota; kingdom Metazoa; phylum Arthropoda; class Insecta; order Diptera; family Tipulidae; genus Tipula; species Tipula vernalis. Next base: position 348,256,627 of record OY282559.1, read on the forward strand.
TGATTCATTTAAGTTATTAATTACGATTATTTTTCGTGCTAACCATAGTGTCAAAAAAGTGTTTGTGTAAGTCGAGAATTTCAAATTCTCCATTCAGTGCTCCAAAAGTACGAGAAAAATAAATTAAAAGTCTTTTGGGAAAGTATAGTTTGTCGAAAGGACAGTCTCTGTTGTTTGTGCTAATTTAGCAGAAGAATCATTAGATACAAAAAAAAAAATCTGTGTATGATAAAAAATAGTATAAGAAGAGAAATGTGTTAGATGATAGATCTTAAGCCGATTTAGAAATGGCCTCTGGGCCGTGGTGTATTAACTTTCAACGAAATACAACAAAAAAATGTCCGACTACGGAACATTTTCGTTTCACTTTTTTATACGGATTATTTGGATTTTTATTTTGGATGCATAAAATAGGTAAGTGCTTTTTGTTTACTGATTATCCTAACTTTTAAATGCAATTCCTCATTTTGAATCATATAAACACAAGTTGACAACACAAGTTATAATCTATTTTACCTTTTTAATTACTATTAACCGATCAAATATTCTACACAATACTTATCTACATTCTACATAACATAAGTAAGTACTTAAGTACTTACTGTTTTACCAAAATTTCCAAGAATTCGTAAAGTAATTTGTTTCTTAAGGAACTCGACTTGTTAGATAACCAAGAGCCAAAACAATAATACAAAACCTTTTTACTTTTAAATTATAGGTTTGTAAGCATTTCCTATATAAAGCTCGGTATTATTCTTCTCGAGCGAACTAAATTTCTAACTTGGTATCAACAACTTATTATTTTGAGATTTTTAGCTTTTTCACGTGGAACAATGTTCCGATCAGCGAAACCATAATACCCGCGACAGACATGAACTACTTAGCTAGCGCTTTACCGCGCTTTTTTAGGATTACCGAGCTTCATAATTTAATCATCGTATTCTAGTTGTACCAGCTCGATAAACATGAAATACAAAAATAAGACAGAAAGTTTAATTGAAATGAAAATCTCAAGCTAGCTAAATTTTACGTTAAATTTAAGTATATGGAAAATTTATCTTAGCTCGAGCTTTAGCTTAATGAACAAAATTTTTTGTTCATTGTTTTATTATGCGATGGATTAATCAAACATTACTCTAGTCTACTTCACATTCTTATTTACTTCTCCTTGTTCCCATTTTCTTTATATCTTTCATTAAACTTTACCAGGGAGGTAATCCAATAGATACATTTTGCTTATTCATCAAATAACCCCAGTCGGCAATTCAAAGGTTTAAAACCAGGGGTGACATTTTCTACCGTAATTTCAAGACTAAAATTGGATATCATTCCCTTTCCTCAATTATGCTTTATCTATTGCGATCTCCGTCTATTAGTACAAATTTCCATACTATCTGATTCCATCGTAATCGGTAAAGTATCGAACAAATTTTTTTTCTTGATAAAGTGGATAAAAAATAGCATGATTAATCGAACAAGTTGAGAGCATAATAGAAACAACATAATTAAAAAAGCGAAACAGCGTACAAGTTTATTCTTGAAGAAAGAGACAGAAGGCCTATCGAACCTCGAAAAAAGTGATGGCAGAACATGCTAGGGCTTATCCGTCCCCGGACCTTTTACTTTCCCGGGAAACGGGATTGTGATTTTGTGACTCCCAGGATTTCCCGGGATTCGGAACAAAGCACAAGGTTTCTATCCAATACCTAATTAAGCAAATGATGTTAACATTCAAACAATTTTAAATTTTAAGTCGGGAAATGGAAAGGAAAATAAATTGGAAAAAATGAAACTTAAACTATCAGCGTTGATTTTACTCAACATATTGCCAACAGTTGGCGGGACTGAAAGCGCCCAACGACGATTTAATTTTCGTTGGAAACCCACCCGCTAGTCGAAATTGGCTCTCATTTTCGGTGGATGTCTGCTTTATCGGGTCGTTTATAAATTTGGTTGTTTTTCTTGTGCCAGGTCTGCGTCATCGAATAGCCGAAATAAAAATCGAGTCCTTTCTTATTCTCATTTGTCATGGAGCCAATTGGACTTTTGGGGTACTTAAAAAATAGATCTTGAGACTAAATTAATTTTGGATCTAGAAAAAAATCTTGAAACTCGGTGCGCTAAATATCGTAATTGTGCTAATTTAATTTGCACCTGAAAAGATAGGCCTCTTACTTAATTTAGGTCTCGCGACATGTTGATATCTAATTTTCAATTGTTCAACCGATATTTGTATTTTATTCAGAAACGATGCGACACCGAGCTCCATGCTCAATTTTTATATTGGTTGTTTCAATGGAAACAGAATAATTTGACCCTAATTTGTAAACCACTACCTTGAGCAGAAATAACATGCTGATTGGTGGTTTGAACAGGAGTTTTGTTTAATTGCTTTATAATAATCTGCTTTTAATATTTAAAATGGCGACATCAAGAAATTAAGTCAAGAATAGTAAAACAAGCTGTACTTTTCAGAAATTTACTTTCGAGGGGTGCTCGAGGGTTAAATGACCTTTGACTTGAATTTGGTTAACACCTATGATTACCTATTTAGCACCCTATTTTTAGAGACTAAAAGTAATTGCTCAGTTTCCAAAATTACTAAAAAAATTTTGTTATCTTAAGCTTATATAAGTAGTTTTGCTTAAATCAAAGTTGAGCACAAAATTAATTGTATTGTGCAATTTTTACGTTATGTATTAAAATTAAATCATGGAGCAAACATCGAAAATAACTCATTTTTTTGAATGGTATCCATCATTCATGATGTTGCTCAAAATATTAAAGGAGGTCGCACGCACAATATTTTGTTCAGTTAGTTCTATATTCAAATTTTTTTATAAAAGTAGTTTAAACGGAAATCTGCAATTTTCGAAGTACGTAACACCAAACTGTTGAAAACCGTTTTCATGTTAACTGAATTCCACTGTATGTTGTTCAGTTTTATATTTTGATATCTTCCACACCAAACAAAATTCTATTTTTACTAAGACATTTTTAATAATTAATACTATGTAGCTTGAATATCGAAAACCTAAACAATAGTAACATTAGTAGCTCAATTTCTTTAACCTAAAATCCACACATACACACATAAAAGTATTTTTTTATTAGGCTCAATTGCACAGATAAAACACCAACACTTAACATCATTTAGGAATATCACTTAAGTTTTGCTAAGCCAAAGGTTGCCTTAGGACTTGGTGCGTGTTGCTCAATTTTAACATTTTTGGCATCCGCATTACTAAAAATAATAATATCGGAATGGCTAAGGACAACCAAGATGCGGTCGTTACGTCTAAACTACATTGTTAAAAGAAATAACTATTTTCAATGTAAACGTTGGTTTAATTAGTGTTGCTCAAAATTAACATTCCTATTAAACGGCTTATTTGGCCGCATAACCTGAGCTTTCAAATTTTTATTACTCTCAAAAACCTTGATTAGGTAGTGCGGTGGTATTGCGCTTTCATTATCTTTTTGACTGATTCTGAACACCGATTTTTAATGGGGAATTAAATCAGTAGCTCAATTATTGAAATTAAAAATTGGCGGCTTCTACGAGGGGACTAACAAAAGTTCGCTTAGTTGGTGACTCTTAAATCTTTTTTTTAAAAACCTAAAATACCAAATCCTTTGCAATTGTTTTATGAGACTTCTTCCAAAATTACACCGATAATGATCGGTTAAAATGGAGACGAGAAAACGCGAAATAGCTGAGGATGGATCAGACGAAATTCCACCACCAACGCAAACAGAAATTCGCTATGTGATTCTCTTCGGTTTTCGGCGTAAACTACGGCCACTGCAAATATTCAACGGAACATTTTTCTGTAGGTCGATCAAAATCTTCCAGTGATGACGCCACTGTGGCTCTGGTGAAGTCCAAAGGTGACGAAGATCCACGATTGACACAAGAAATTATTGCTGATGAATTGACCTTGAATGCCATGGCTGTATCGCTAATATTCAGTAACCATCTGGGATACACGAGGAAATCTGCTCGATGGGTTCCACGAATTTTAAATGAGGTCCAAAAAGAGGCTCGAGTGCATTTTGCTAAATTTTTCTTAAATAAATTCGAAAGTGGGCAGTCTAGCAACTTTAGTAAAGTCGTTACTGGTGACGAATCTTGGTTTTATAAGTACGATCCGGAAACCAAACAACATCCTATGGTATGGAGCTCAACAGGAGCAAACCCACCCGTAAAAGCTAAGCAACAAAAGTAATAATGTCAGTTTACTTCACCCGATCCAAAATTGTAGCTGCTATTCCCTTTATTGCGATCTCTGGCATCGAAGAAATACCACCAGCACCATATTCCCCGGATCTAGCACCTTGTGATTTCTGCTTATTTCCAAATTTTTTTAAAAAATTGAGGGGAAAGGTTTATAACAGTAACGCGGAGATAATTGGTGCGGTTAATGCTGAACTTGATAAGCTTAAAAAGCAAGATTTTGAAGACTGTTTTGAGAAGTGGGTCTATAGGCTTAAGAAATGCATTGAAATCAATGGCGATTATGCAGAGAAGATAAAAAAATACGATTTTTTTTTTTTTTTCTGGTCAACTAAGCGAACTTTTGTTAGTTCCCTCATACATAGTTAAACAGTGCGATAGTTTGGTTTAATTCTGTCGATAGACTATGTACGTTCAGCTCTTCATTTGACTGAATTCTATTTCTTTGTTTGGTTCCAATGGTCCTACCATTAACAGGTCATTTCGGAATTTCAGCTCATTCCAAATGCATCATCCATAATTTCCTTTGTTCCCAACTTTGGAACTTTGTACGAATTTTATTAACGAGGCAACATCTTTATTTCTTTTTTAGAAGTTTTAACGTCTATGTTCAATAATAGTTGCTTGTTCTTTTAAATTTGTTAATAATAATGCTAAAGTCGCTACAGCTTTGGGTATTTGAAGTTATCTTCAGCGGTTTAAGAACATTTTGTTCGCGAAGTGCTATTTTTACTAAGGAGCCGTTTCAACGTACTCTCTAAAGTACTCCAGCGGATTCCTCTATATAACATAATATTCAGTTCTTTACACTCTATCTAAAGGCATTGCCACTTGCCCAAACGGCAAACCGGCATTTCAAACCGTCAAATCCAATTAAAAATTTATTAAAAAATAGTTCGAATTCATAGGTTCCATCTTATTCGTAGAAAATTTTATTAAAATTGATTTAATTTCATTAAAAAAAAACCCCAATTTTATATTTCGGTGGACGGATTTTTGCTTGACGGCCGGCAAAACATAAAATTGGGGTTTTCATATTGCAAAGTGAAGCAACTTGCCAAAAATTGGGTTTGACGGTTTTAAATGCCGGTTTTCCGTTTTGCATGGGACAATGCCTTAACTGTAAAGTGTCTTTATTTTCTATAGCTTCTAGTTCTTTCACAGAAACGTCTTAGAATCCTCTAGGGAATGTCCAGGTTCATTAAAACCTTTTAGAATTTCAAAGCACACTTGAAAACATTTCTAATACGGTTAATCATTTCTCTATTTCATTTGAAATAGAAGTAGTTTCCAGAAAAGGTTTTGAAAACGTACATAAAAATACGAATGGTCAAAATTAACGTTTCATAAATACATTCTAAACAACGTTAGTAACGGAATCGTAGTATTCCACGTTTTTCGACAACGATAAAAAACATTTCAATTGGCTCTCAAACGGGCCCGATTTATCCGACTCGTTTATTTGAAACGTTTTAATTTAATTTTGATTCATTATTTTAGAAACTCAGTTTTCCCGTAACGATTTAGATATAATATTAGAACTTGCTACTGCTAGTTTCACCTAGAACTTTTAAATTATTTAATGTAATCAATTTTTCTGAATAATAAACTATGATGAATCGCGGGTTTCATAGTTGTTGTACTCCGGAAACTTGATAAGCACAGCATGCAGTATAACGTTTTTATTGTGACTGGCAGATAAATAATCCAGAGACTGTTTCTCTATAGCTTCATAAAGTAGTTTGCCTTTCGGTGATGATGTTATGTTAATCTGGAACCGCATTGAGCTGTTTGGCGTTGTAATCATCCCCCTCCATCCTCACAAGAAATGTATCACCCAGCTGGCTGAATTAATATAAGTATGAACGGCAGTTTTTTTTATATCTTATTTTGGATCAGAGCACACTGCTGATATGACACATGTTCCAGATCATTCCTGCGGACAAATGCTCGTTGATTGAGTTGTTCTTTATTCGCGTTTGCATTGGCTGTTGCTTTAGAGCTTCTGTTTCGTTTTGATAGGGAAGTAATATACTTGTCTAGTCCCGTTTGCACTAATGGATTTAAAAATATTATTGTTAAATTTGAAATTGATTTTATATACATATTTTGTGTTGTATATGTAATTTGACAGATCGTAAATGACGTTTTATAATTACAAATTTTCGAAAATAGCTCTATCCACTGTTTTCACTGATATATATCAAGGTAATAGTCGATTCGCCTTAGAATCAATCAAACATGTAGAAGACCAACAAGCGGATGAAGGCCCAATTGAACACTAGTTTACCCGAATCACAGTCGAAGTTGTACTTTCGACTTTTATTATAGCGAGTGTAAAATTGTATTAACATCAGAAGGCCATCGAATTCATCTAAAATTTAAGAACTGTGCAAAATAAATAAAATTCAAGAAGAACAAAGCGGTCTGGACCTATATTCAACATTTGCAGAAAGTATAATTGAAATCCTTGCAGCCTTATATTTTAATTTGCTGAAATTATAGTTCAGGCTTTAGCATCATGTCAAACCCTCAAAAGAGAAATTACTTTTTCGGTGACAACGGTACTGGAGAAATGTAGTATATCTTAAGTGAAGATTTTTATAAAAAAATTTAAATCTCGTTTCCGAGAAAATTTATTTCATTAATTTCGGGAATTCTTCTTCCTCGAGAAACGGAGTTTTTATATAGTAAAATTCATTTTATCAATGGTTCTTGAATTTTTTTTTTTTTCATTTCATCAATTTAACTTGTGCAAACCACCGGTTTCCTTGGTTTATCCTAATTACTCGAGGCCCCATCAGTTATGAGCACCTCCTTCTGGCTGGGCCTTAGAGAGAGGATAGAGAAGGTTTTGACTACAAACCGCACAGGACCATAATTTTGTAGATTCCGGAATATTGTGAATTTTTGAAAACTTGTTTACTCTTCGGCTAATAAGTAGTTGTCTTCAACGCAAAATGAAAGAAATGTTTCTCTCACTGATTTGTATTAATTTGTTGAAACTTCAAAGTTGTTCAATATTATTTGTGTCCATTTGCGAAAAGAGAAAGACTAACAAATCAGGGTCGCGTTTAGAATTGTATTCAAATATTTGGAATGGAGTGGGCTGCTTAAAATAAAACATATAAAGGTTTTAAAATAATAATTTTAATTCAGTTGCAATACTTATACTAAGTATGCCTACAATTAATACAATTAATTTTATTAAGTTATCAGTAATTTTCTCCAAGTATAAGTTTAATACTTCTTGTAATCTATCTTTACTACTTAATAATACTCATTTCCACACCTCCCAAGAGGAAGAGTATTTGGTGCGTTTTTTTTAGTGTGGTTTCCCCAGTAGGCCTAATCCACAAAAAGTGTGGATCATGGGCTTGTTTGATATTTCAGACGGAGCGGTGCAGTGTTTACTGTTTTCCTTATCTCCTTTGATTTATTTTCTATCGGAGAAATAAAGAGAAAAATTGTACACTGCACCGCACCATGTGAATTATCAAACAGACTCCATGTAGACATTTTTTGTTGGCGCCAACTCTACGATAAAATAATTGTCAAACTTTTTTTTTTAAAGTAGGTATTTTGCAAATAAATTCACTGTAAGATAAAAATTTCCATAGCCTTCTGATTTTGAAAAGGATAAGAGAGAAATAGAATGCAAAATAAAATACCCTTTTAACATGTTATTGTACAACAATTTATTTATACAAAAATTACAAAACCTTAAAATTATTACTACTTACATAATCCGTCAAATAAAACTTTGGTGCATAAAGGTCCATGTACAAACGGCAAACCGGAATTTCAAACCATCAAATCAAATTTTTGACAAAAATTGTTTCATTACTACACTATAAAAATTATTAAAAAAATATTTCAAATCGAAAATTGACGGGCGCGGAAAAAAATAAAATTGGGATATTTTGAATGAAATTAACAAAACTCATATTTAATATTATTTGAAGTACCGATTTGCCTTTTTGTCTGGAGCAATGGCTTTAAGAAATTCTTAATACTAGATGCTAGATTAGTCTCAAAAAAAAAATGGCAAAGTATTCCTTTTTTTTATTTTTATGAGTGGTGACATTTTTCGGAAACATCACTTATCTATTGGATATAAAAATGGGCCAAACAGTTCATAATCGAGACTAGAATTTTTCATCCCTTCGAAATTCAGCAAGAAGTCAAATTTTTACCTTTCGGTTAGTTTCGTTGATTGTTCGTTGCAGAAGAAATTCCACCGTATATCACAATATTTTTCTATAATCGATTGAGCTAATAGATGTAAATGTTCTTGAGAATGGGTATACTGGTATTCGAAGTTATCAATAAAAATATTTGTATCTAGAAGATTATGATGAACATTGCAACATATTTTTTTAAAGAAATTTAAATTTAAATTCGATTCAATTTGGACGATGTTTCTATAATCTGCAATTACTAGTTCCCGTTTCAATATCGCTTCAGAATATTTGCAAATTTTTAATACTAATGACGAAGGTGTGAAAAAACCGCCCTTATTTTTTAAATTAATCAGCGAACGATGAGAATTTGTTTGTTGAATTAATTTACAACAGTCCTCACAATTAAGTTTTTTTAAAAGAAATCTAACTATAAATCGTCCAATATATTCAATGACATTAATGGAAAACTCACTCAAGATAATTGGATAGCCAAAAAAGTCATCAGCATCATAAAGGCTATCATTATCTGATTGTTCTAGACTAAATTGTACGTCTAGTGATGAAGCGGATTGAACCATAGCTAATCGGTTTATTGAAGAATTAATGAGCCTATCGGAATTAAAATTGGTAACATTTAAAATGGAAATTTCATTTTGTGGAATGAAATTGCCTAGGGTTTCCTCTGTTAAAATGCATTTGTATTCAGTAATAAATTGTTTTAATGTAGGATTCGTATTCGTTCCTAATCTTAAATGAATTCTTGAGAAAAATAATTCAACATGGTCTTGACTTAATTTATAACAGGAGATACATTTTAAAATATTAGTAAGCAAATAATTATCATGAAGAATTTGGATATTACTAAGACAACCTATTATACCAATAAATCCAGTTTTGCTCCTCGAGTGAATAATTTTAGAGCCATCAGATACAAATCTTAATTCGGATATATATTTGATAGCACTTTTAATATTATTTTGGACTAATTTGAAATTACTGATGGTTACTGACTTTTTAAGTTTCTTGCTATTTAAAATATCAAATGAATTATTCAACAATCTAATAAATGTTACGGTACCACTGCACCCTTCAAATTGAGGCAATTTTAAGGTGTTTTCACAAAATTCTAAGGCATTTGCTACAGAATTACTCAGTGTTTGAATCGCTAATCCAACTTTCATTTGTTGGTTCTTTAAATAAATTTGGGCCTTCCGTAATTTATTTGATAGAAGGAAACTTTCCTGGCTTTGAATTACATATAGTTCTTCCAAGTAATTCCACGAAATTATTTTACCGTCACTATCTACAAAGGGACCATTTATTGCTAATACATTTCTAATCAATTTAAACATTTGACAGGGATCGAAGAAAACTAAAAATTTGTGAGAGATATTAGTCAAATAAAAAGAAAGATCCATGTTCGGAGTGGAAATATCACAACCTAATTCTCGGGCTACAGTAAAGTTTGAAAACAAACCGCCAAAGGTTACCCCAATAGTTATAACCCCAACATCATGTAATAAACACAAACAATATTCGATGAGACATTTCTTTTGGTGGGCTGTTAAACTTGTAATAGGAAAATACCCGATAGGCATTTTCCAAGAACCATTGCAACAAACAAACATAAACACAATTACTTGAGTAGCCAGAGTATTATCATTTGGGTCGCTACCTTCAAATTCGACACATCCCCATTTTTGTTTTGTGGTACAATCGTATTCATACTTTGGATGAACGTACATCTCATCCACACATACATTTCCTATGACGAGCTCCCCTCGTTCCTTTTTTGAACATACTAACGATTCTATCATATCAAATGATTCTGAGGTAAAACCTGGGAGCCCATTACCCACTTTATACCAGTCAGCAAGAGTTCGAGAAGGAGGTAAATAATTTTTAAATTTCTTACGAACATATCTGTATGCCTTTGGAGAATAAAAGTTTAAATTTAACACAAACTTCCTAATATGTTCTGGATAATTCCTTGGTTTATTTTTAATTTGGTTTGTATACCTATTGATAAAAGAAAAATGTCGATTTGTATAATTTAAAAATTTATCCTTTTGACAAGAAGTAATCAAATTTTTTCCCTCTAATTCCTTTAATATGTTGCCCAAAGTTTGAATTTTCTTTCTTTGCTGATATTCTATTTGCCGTAAGTTTTTATTTTTCTTATATATTCTTAAGTTTCTATACTTTTCTCGTAAAAACCTTATTTTGTGCTTAGCTGATTCATATCTAGGGCTTACTGAAAGATCTGCACCAGATGATTCTATTGCTCGTTGAATAGGCACTTGGATGCAATTTTTGTTACGAAAGGAGACATTTGCAGTGTCCCTACTAATTTGTGAGGAGCTTTTGTCTAATTGGTCGTATTCTGGTTCTTCGTCAATTGATGATAATGGGATTTTAATTTCTGGCTCGTAACAATAATCATGGTCAGAATTAACAATGTTTAATACTTCATCAATTAAATCTTTAAAACTGTCATTGGGAGAAGAGGGAATTTCGCAAATCGCACCAACGGTTTCACTATCAAAGAAATGTAATTGTTCTTGATGTTGAAGTGTATAAGAGGAAATTCTGGACTCTAATTGATTTGTTTTTTCTTCATCAGAACATATACTCTCGGAATTTTCATCCTGATCAATTTCCATATTTGAGTCGTCAACAATAGTCGGTAAGGCCAGTAGTTTTAATTTTTGTCGTTCCTTATGCGGCCAAAAACAGTCTTTCTCAAAGTGATTAGAGCAAACCACACAATTTGGACTTAACGGTTTCTTCGGATCAATACCTATCAGGTCCAACCATCTTTGCTTCAGTTCTTTACGTTTTGGTACACTGAAATCAAATAAAAAAACACTCAAATAATAAATACTTGCTGCCTTTAATTTAAGGCTGCTATTAAATAGTAAAGAGAATGTAATATCAAGAGAAACGAAACTGAAGAAAATTTTTCGTACAAAAAAGGGGATTTGTGGATGGGATTATATAACCGTATAACTCTAGTATAAACAACGGACGAATAGGAAATTTAAGGCAGAAACGATTAGTTATGTTGTTGTTGCAACTGCTCGAAAAAACAAAAAATTTGCATTTGTTGGTGATCTGATCAATTTTTTATTCAGCTTTGGTACTCTTGATATTTCATATTCTTTGCTAATAGGGAATTATTTAAAATTAACTATAACAAAATATTTTTTCTTAATACACATACATAACGGTAGTATTGAGCCGGGTAAAAATGATAAAAAATATCAAGATATTATTTATGACCCTAACTTCAATCCGTTCTCAACAACCAAAATGAAAAAAAAAATGATAAATGTCAAAATTCTGTAGAACATCTTTAGTTGTTGTTTATTTCGTAATTAGTATATTTGATCTATTTTCTGGTTGGTTTTTCACAACAATAACTAAAAATACACAAAAAACGTCAAAAATGAACCCACCCGTTTATTAAGTTTGGATATTTATCGAATACTTTTCCTCTGAGAAATTGTACAGACTTTTTTATAATTTTCAGCGATTGTGTTTTTTTTAATCAGTTGACATCGGACAAATTTGTATAATAATCTGTTTATGATATTATGTAAAATTTATCTGATGTCTCTGAATTATCCGACATTAAAAAAAACATGCCCTTATTCGCTGAAGAATTTACGAAAATCGTGTTTGTACGTGGTCGTGTTAAGAAGAAAGGACGTGAAATATACGAAATTACGAAATAATGAAATACACAAATACGAAAATACTCGTGACGGGGGTCGGCCCTAATCCTAGTGTTCACTCCGTATGTTTACTGATGGCATTTTGACAGAAAATATCCGGATATTTTGGACAAATTTTACCTCTGCCAACTTCACTTTAATAAAATATACGGATTATTTTTCGATGACGTAAGTGAATAACTTTTTTACTTAAGGGCTTAGGTCTCATTAAAAAATATAGACTAATCTGTCAAAAATGTAGAATAATCTTATTTGTAAACTGTTACACCGCTGGATGAAATGTTAGATCTCCATAATTTGGGTTCATAACTTGGGTAATTTATCGCGTGTATTTAAATTTCTGAATTTTGAAAGCCAAGATCCAAATCGACAAACGAAACTAAAATTGCAACTACGACTATAGTGTCTGTTTTGATATTTTTTAAACCACATTGAAGCCTGTATTCCATGAGAAAAGTTGACTCACAGTCAAAAAAAACGAAAAGGGAAAAATAATCTGATGCTCATATAACAGACAAAGAATTTTGCTAAAAAAAAAATAAAAAAAAACGTTGTCTTTGTCTCTTATGTGGAACATCAGATTATTTCTCTCTTTTCGTTTTTTTTGACTGTGAGTAAATTTTTCTCATGGAGTACAGGCTTAAAACGTCAATTTTAAGTATTTAATTTGTAGTTGCGATTATAGTTGTGGATATCGGTGACTAAGGCTGGAAACACCGAATTAGTCAAAACGTTTTTGCTTCGAGTAGGCAAGACGATTTCTCTAAACATAGTGCACATACAATCAAACAAATTGTTTTTAGTCAAATTGTCTCGTGTTGCTTTATAGGTTGGTGTGAATTGATTTCATAGAATACAAAATGTCGTCGGAGTCAGAGGTTAATTTTGTATTATGTGCATATTATTTTATAAAGTGTAATAAACAGCGAAATAAAGGAAAATGTTGGGTTCATCCCATCAATTAAATACGTTCAGAAAAAAATACTTTATTTAAATTTTATAATGAATTGCGATGTGATGTTGTAGGTATATTGTATTTTAATACATTTTTTTTTTGTACCACAAAAATCCTTATTAAATTGATTTATAAAACAGCGACCACGAAACGACTTCAAACACTTTTTTTTTTGATTCAATCAGTTTTGTCTTGTGTTGCTTTGATTTGTGTCAGTGTGAACTAACACATTGATTTATGGAGTATGAACACCTTCAATCATGTTTCATTGGTCAAAATTGACTTAACACAATTTTGCTTTATTTTGTTGGACTCATAAAGCACAATACAATGTGTGCCGTTCTATGCTTTATCAAACAAAATGTTTGACGTAAAATTGTTTTGCATGATTCAGTGTGCATAGCGCTAAACAATCGTATGCATTTTGGCCGCAAGTCGCTTTAAGACAAGAAAAAAAACGTTTTGTCTAATTCGGTGTGTTTCCAGCCTAACAGTCCTTACAATTGACGTTTAATACCGAATTTGTTCGGAAATGCATAGATTACCAAGTATATTGCAATTGTTTTTTATTTGCATACACATATTAGCAGCATTTAAAAATTCGACGTTTAAAAATATAGATTTCGGAATTCAATTCCGAAAAACTGTAACTGCAACTAAAAGTTGTAGTTACCTCTGTCGATTTGGACCTAAATATTTTTTTCGTATGTTGTGGCTATTTTTTGTAAATGGATTATAAAAAAATAGCAGAAAATAGATTGTTTAATGAAAATAATTGTTTTACGAAAAGCGGAGGCACAAATCAAAATCTAAAATATAATTTTCAGTTGTCAAAAAAACGCCGAAAAACATCCACAAAAAAAGTAGTGTTAAAAATATATGATTTTTTGGATGCGTCCGTTTTTTGCTCAAAAAATATTCGGATATTTTGTATCCCTTGTCATCAGCAAACACTAGGAAGGGATTAAAAATATCCTGGGGTGACATGTTCTTATAACCATCACTTTTTTCGCTTCGATGCATATTCGATAGAATAACTGTATTTCTTTGTTAAAAATATAAAATTTTAAAACAATTTAGTTGTAAAATACCGTTACTCTGTCGAAATTGCATCGAAGCGAAAAATGTGATGGTTATAACATGTCACCCCTGATATTTTTTGAGTAAAAAAAACGAACGCATCAAAAAGATCGATATATTTTTTTAACTCTACTTTTATTTGGAATTTTTCGGAGTTTTTTTGACAACCAGAAATTATTTATTTTAACGGCGTAAAAAAATCGAAAATTTCGGCGAATTGAAAAATCAATTAAAATAATATAAAAGCTTCGATTTGAACAATGATTTTAATGAAAAATATTAAAATAATAAAAAAAAAATGTGATGTTGACGCTTAAAATACCAAAATTATATGTCAAGTCAAAAATTGTTCACTCATGTCATTAAAAAAAAATCCGGCGGTCTATTATGAATTTTTTCGACTCGAATTTTTCCGTTTTCGGTCTATTATGAAAGTTTTTCGACTCGAATTTTTCCGTTATGGAAAAAATACGGGGTATTATGAAACTAAAAATCGAATCGGAGTTTTCCGAGCGCATATGACAACATCTGACTGCTATTTAGTTGATGAATTTTGTTTTCGATTGATCGTTTTAATAAAATTATAAGAATATTTCATACTACAAAGTAATTAAAAAATATAATATAATTTTAAGAAAATATATTTAGGTTAATCAAACAAACAATTTTTTTTAAATGTAATACGTTCGCCACTCAGTGTCACTTATATGTGACATGCTAGTTTTACCAGAAACTCATGTCACACATTTGTGACACAAATTATATGAAATTTATTTAGGATAACGTTGTAGTAGTTGTTGTTACGATTATTTGCTATATGGATGATTTTCTAGGAGCATCCTCACTTTCACTATTACATTATTTTCAACACTGCATGTATCTAATGTATCTGCATGCTTTTAAGAGAAAAAACCGCGGTCAAATTTATAAAAAAACCTTAAATTTATTAAAAAAATAATGTTGCTAACTTCAAATTTATTCATTACAAATTCGATAATCCAAGTTTCAAAATAGGGTAAATCCGTATCGCATCGAAGTTTTCCGTTATCGAAAAAAACAGAACTCGAAAAAATTTCATAATAAACCCCCCGGATATACTTATATATTATATTACTTTTATTAAAGTGAAGTTAGCGGGGGTAAAATTGACCGGCATTTTTCTTTAAACAAGATCAAAACAAACTTATCGCGAATTTTGTTTATAAAATAATAAATAATAAAAATATCTTGACACATACTAAAGATACATGTTAAACCGAAAGTGGTCTGACTGAAAACGTCCGAGATAAATTCAACACGTACACGGCGGCTTGACTGAAAGCAAAGATTATTAACAAGAAGATCTTGTTAATAATCTTTGCTTTCAGTCAAGCCGCCGTGCGTACATGTTGAATTTATCTCGAACGATTTCAGTCAGATCACTTTCGGTTTAACATGTATCTTTAGTAACAATCCGCAATGAAATATTTTGTTTTCAATTATGTATTTATTTTGACAGCTAAAACCAAAGACATACTTATTTCTTTTTTCGTGAAAATCAGTGGATTTTTTATGCAAAACATATAAATAATATGACATTTTTATGATTTTTGCCCGACTGAAGCGAGAACCATAGTTAGAATAAGAAAAATAAAAAGAATAACGTAAGAGAGCGAGAAAGGGGATTTATGTGTATTCGACCATACTTAAAATAAGAAACTTAAAATTTTTTTGGAGGGGAAATGAAAACTTCAGCTGTCACTTAAAAAACTTAAAAGGAGCGAAATTTTTCGTGTAAACTTAAGAAACTTAAAAAAGGTTGCACAAATTTTTAACGCGGGAAATAAAAAACTAGTTTGTAAATAGAAATTATAACATTTTCATTAATTATTAATAAATAAATTAAAACGAGAGTCTTTGAACATTAAATTAGACTATAATAATTGAGTATTTATAATGTATATACATTTAAAACATCAAACAAAAACTGAAACATAACCTAAAAATATTTAATTGATATATTACATTTTTTTAAAACAAAAAACGTTGCATAGTGCTTCTGTATCACTAATTAGAAACAGTTAATGTAAATTAATTAATTTTTTATGATTTAAATTAATTTAATATGATTTTTCAGCTTATAAAATTTGAGAAAAGTTGCACAACTTTTTACTGTAGAAAGTAAATAACAGGTTTGGTAAAAATTATAATGGCTGTATGATACTCACTTTTTTTCCCACTTTTTCAGTGACTAGTTAAGACAAACGGAGTGAGATAAAAAATATATATACAAAATATTTGTGAGAGTGAGTGTATACACCATAGATTTGGAAAAAATATAGAAACGTCAAAAAAAAAGTGGTAGCTCAACTTTTCTAGCAGTTAATCGAGCAAATATAGCAAAAAAAGAATTGGATTTGATTCTTTTTTTTGACATTACATACTTTTTTCTGACATTTCCGAAATAATAGAGAAAATATTTGTATTTTGTGGACCAAAGAGAATTTATTTGTTTATTTTTAAAATAAATTTAATATACAACTTTTCCATTTTTGTTCGCCATTATTGTTATGATTTTTTTTTTCTCTTTTTTTGATTTTTCTTTTGGTACTGAAATACAATTTTGGGTTTGCATTGTTAATTGTTTGCCAAAAATATTTAAAACTTGCATTTTTTGTAAATATAAAAATAAACTTTACGTATAAATTATATCGCTGCAATTAATTGCGGCAGCTAATGCAAATTTATTATGCGGAGACCTCATATTTCTTACGTAAAAAATCAATTAAAATCCAAAAAATAAATGTTCTTGAAAATGGCTACTTCATCGCATAAAAAAATTTTGATTCTATTTACATATTTTGTTTATCCGAAACTTCAAAATATTTGCCTATAGTATTGTCTACACTACCCTTCTCTGTTTCGCTTTACTAGTTTTGTAGCACTTTATTGCACTTGTAAAAAAGTGAGTATCATACGGCCATAACATTTTGATTAATTATTAATAAATAAATCAGAACGGGAATATTTGAGCATTAAATTAGACAATAAATAATTGAGCAATTTTATTGTACATACATACATTTAAAACCCAAACAAAAATTGAAACATAACCTAAAAAAATTAAATTGAGATATACAATTTTTTTAAAACAAAAAATGTTGTATAGTGTTTCTGAATCACTAATTAGAATTAGTAAATGTAAATTAATAATTTTTTACGATATAAATGAATTTAGTATAATTTTTCCTAAAATAACTGAAAAATCAAACAAAAATATTTCGCTTTGAACTTAAACATTTTTAAGTTATCTATAGTCGAAATGTCAAAGTGAAATAAGAAAAGCTCAAATTCTTATTTTTTTTATTTTTCTTATTCCAAGTATGGTTACACCTTGAGGGCGAGTTTAGGTAAATATTCTGCTGAAATTTTTCAGCAAGCAACCAATCGGCGTAGACTATTTCTTAAACAAATTTCTCCTCCCGAATAAAATATGTTCAAATTGCATGCGATCCTACTGAAAAATTTTCAGCAGAAAATTTACGTAAACTCGCAGTGAATACTAAGAAATATCTGAGCAACGCATCATTTTCCATTCAACCAATCGACGTAGTCAATTTCGTAAACAAATTTCCACTTCTTAGAATATTTACGTAAACTCGTACTTAGTGCGGCTCTGGTAAAAATAATTATAAACAAATCGTAAGAACTGTTTTTATACAAATAAATTTATGTATGGGTATGCTTAACAAATGAACGCACGTGGTATGTGCCTCTCCAAATAGTATCACAGTATAAAATATTTCGTTGTAATTTTTTATGAAATACGTAAGATTTTTTATTTTGCGAATAAAAGGAAATAATAACAAGAATTATTAAATTTTAAGCTAACGATTTATTTTTTATTCCTTGAATTTTTTCGTTTTTTAGATTTTGTGTAAATGGAGAAACGCCAATTGACGTAAGAAAAAACATGGCGACGCTCTATCTTATTAAACGTACCTATATCATGGTAAATAAGTAATTTTAACAAAAATTACTATCCTTTATTAATCTTTTATTTATTACTATCACAATTTTAATTACTTTACACTTATATAAACAATAATAAAACTTACCGATGAAAAGAAATTCCAGGTAATGTGTTGCCAGAAGCATTTTGGCATTTTTCAAATAAGCACTTCATTTTTTACGAACTTTTATTGTAGTTTTTAAAAAAATACTGTTTATTTATAGTTTTTTTTAATTAATTTGATATTTTTTAATTTTCACAAATTGAAAAACACTGCCGCTTTCTTTCAATCACAAAACCAATATGGTTTGTTTACGTTCTTACGATGGAAAGAAAGACCAAGTATATAATATATGTATATAAAATAATATTTTTTTTCATATATATCCGTCCCTCTCCAACTGATAACGCATGTGCTAATATAATGTTTGTAATATGTATACAAATAAATATGGGAAATGGTGGTTTCTAAAATTTTTGTTTTCTATAGAAAAACACTTAAAATTATTTATTATAAATTAAGATATTTAAAATAAATTGATCACTCTCCATCTCCAAAAAATATGGACATAATTTAAATAAAATCAAGTTTATGAAACATAAAATTTTGTTTTTATTTTTATTTTTTTTTAGCATCGTACAAACAAAATAAAAACATTACACTCACACTTAAACAATAGAACTTGCAAAAAAATAATGTATGTATGGTGTATTGTAAAAACATATGGATAATAGAGATTAACTAACCTAGAAATGAAATTTAAACAATTAAAATTGCCTGTTATAAATTAAGAAATTTAAAATTAACTTCAAATTTATATAATTAACTAAGAAACGACATTATTTAAAAAATTCTGTCTTTATGTACATTGTATATATGGATTAAGTAGCGCGAAAACAAAAAAAAATGTGGGAACGGGACAGCCGTATTTTTATTTTTATTTTCTGTGAGTTAGAGAAGTATGGTTATCAAAAGGCACATCAGACATATGCGATACAATTTTTCTTTTATATTGCTTTACTTTATATAAAGTTATACATTTGTGTGTGTTTAGTCGGTTTCATATAGGAAAAAATATTAGCTAGTGTTGTACTCAGGGGCAGGGCTATTGCTTTACTGCAATTATTTGTATTGCCGTGCTACATAACAACATTTTTGGCCAAATTGAGTTATTGATGCCAATCGATAGCATTAAAATTAACACTAAATTGAGAAACACGTAATAAGAAAAACGGTTTTCATTTTTCTTGCAAAATACACTAATTTCAAAACTTTAACATCAATTTTCTCAAAATGCATTTTCTATAGTTATGTAAAACAGGTTAGTACGACAGGCAGTAATTTCAATTAAACATTATTTTGCCTTCGCGATATAAACTTGTTAGTTTTGAAGCAAAATAGTCATCGAACCATTATCGCACATCTTCCACTTTCGTGAATCGCTATCTCTTGGCATGAATATTCATTTTTGCAACTGATTTTAATATCTGGCTTGGATCAACTCATGCTTTCTAAATTTTCATCCAGTGAAACTTTAAGTTCTTGGTCTTCAAATTTTTTTACTGCACCTTGACGTGGATCTTCCTCAAGAGACTAAAACTGCCATCACGAAATCTTGCAAACCCCTTTTTTTACTGTTGAATGACTCACAGAATGTTCATCCAAAGTCGAATTAATCAATTCCATAGCTTGAGCAGTATTTTTTTTTAAGTTTAAAACATAATATATACACACCGATGTACCGATGCAGACGGAATGATAACTTGTAAATAACTGAAACTTATGTCATAAAAAGGTACATAATATATCTAAAATGACGGGCGATTTGGATGTGTTCAAGTATGTTTTTAATGCAACTAACTCAGAGTCGAGTTTCTATTTACACACCTACTCGTATTAGTAGTACAATATAACAAATTTACATTTCAACATTCCGACTTAAATTTGGTGGCATACACATAACCAATTGGTAAAAGTTTTGTTAACACAACAAGCGTTTAATTCTTCCGTAAGTAAATACTGTCGATGGATTTTCTTGTTGTTTACTAAATCTCTCAAGAATTTATACTTCATTCACATATATGTATACTTATGTTTAGACGTTGGCAAATACGAACCATTTAAAGAAACCCAAATTAATTGCACTTTGTAAGTTTTTTAAGCATATAGCTTCTTGTGACTCCGTTGTCGACGAAGCGACTGTTGCTTGTCTTTTTGAATACCATGAGATTGGACCATTTTGCAACGTAAAAACATAGCCACTAGTCGAACGTCTCCCATCCAGATTAGCCGCCTAGCCTGGAATCACCTGAATTATCTCTTGGTCGTCCTTTTTAGGAAATTCGATTGTGGCACTGACTATGCCTTTTAAGTATCTCATAATTGTTTTTACTGAATTCTAGTGTGACCTACCTGTATTATTATTATAACTATTAACTTTGTTTACCGCATAATTTATATCAAGCCGAGAAACTTGAGATTCAGTAAGCTCCCTGTTTCCAATAGCTTTCACTTTCATCAACTCACGGATTTGTACGTTTGAATTAATATGTCATAAGTGCTGAAGTATCAGAATCAACAATCCATGCAGATGTTTGTGCCATATCATGCCCACGATTTCTCCGGACATTTTTTTGCATAATGCCGCAAGAATATTTGTACTGCTTTTATTTTTGGCTTATTAAAAGTAGCAGTTTTTTTTTAATTGCATCGACAGTAATTGGGCTTCCCGAGATTTCAAGCCCATCAATATTGGTTTAAAACTCTTCTGGCAATACCACCAATAAAAGTGTATACCAACCCATTCATCTGCTACCGGAAATTTATATTCTTGAGCTTATGTGCTGTGGATTATATTTCGTTCACGTAATCGTCCGCTGATTTACAGGTCTCCAATTTGGTGTTCATTATGCAATACAAATTTTAACAAACCTACTTTTCTGATTAGGCCGATAAGTATCAGAATATAAAATCAATTTTATCAATTAGCAATATGATTTTAGCTATTGCCTTTATGTTTTTCTTCTGATCTGTTTCAGTGCCTAAAACGCAATTCTAGAAATCTTCATGTTGAAGATAAGCTTTTGCTGCTACCTTCCAATCATAATAATTCTCACGTCACGTGAATTTCTCGATTGGAGCTAAACTTGAATATATTACGTTGTTCTGGGCGCATAACTTCTTGAAAGAATGTTGCTTGTTTAGTTTTTTGGTGTGATAACTGAAGTACAAATTTTGATTTTATTGTTCTGTTCACCAATCGCAGGTTTGAAACATCAGGCACCCTAACTGTGACTTTTTGTTAACATTCTTAAGGAAAGTATATTAATAAAATAAGGGTTTAAACTGGCGTAATTTATTTCTCACTTTCCTAGTGATTTTTTTTTTTAGTAATTAATGATAAGTAAGTTAATTAACTTTCATACTTGCCCAATTGCTGAACATGCAATTTTTGTTCATAAAGTCGCAATTTCAAATTTAAATTTATTTATTAATTATTATTAAAACTAAGTTCTTACGTTATTTTCAAAATAACATTTTCAAAATAAATTTCTTGCTTTTTAACAATTAACTTAATTAAATATGTAAATAATATTAGTCACAGATGGGAAAGTTAATTGATGCATATGGATTAATCAAGCTAGCAATTCCCTACATATCTTGCGAATTTAACCTACAAGATCCGTTTTCACAGACTTCATATTTGAGAGTCTTGACGCCATGATTAATTGGAGGATTAAGCAAATTATGATCATAATTTGCCAGTTTTTAATATGTACTAATGCTGTGTGCCTCAGAAGACTTTTCAAACTAATCTTTTCAAATTTTGAAGCTTTCGCTATTTCCTCAAAGATTCTTGGTGAAAAGGCAGTTTACGAGTTCACTTTTCGATGACTTTTCAATTTGTATGACATACTCGTACAGTTTAAAATACATAGTCAGTAAAGCCCGGTACACGTTGAGAACGAGTAACGAGAACGATATTCCCTTTTTTACCTTTTTAATTATTAAAACAGTTAAAACTATATGATTTTAATGAACGATAGTTAAAATATCGTGCATTTATTAAAAATAAAATTTAAAATTTTAACAGTTTTAAAATTTCAATTTATGATCGTAAATTAAAACAATAAAATGAAATTTTGTATTAAAACTGTTAAAATTTAAAATTTTATTTTTAGTAAATGCACAATATTTTAACTATGTATTGTTAAATTTTCTTACATAATTCAGTTTATAAGCAATCGGTTTCTCATCGGTCAGCTCAATATGCATTTTTAGGTTTGGACAAGGCGTTCTCTTCTCTGGATTTTAGTTTACTACTAATAATCGAATTCTATCCGCCACTTCACGATCATTAATATAGTTTATATGTTCAGCTGAAGTTCTCCATGCTCAATCAATTGAAACGTTTCCCGGAATGAATTTTCTCATATTAATTGCAGTCGGCGTTTGATTTATGAAATCTCTATCCAAATCTGTACCCAATAAAAAGTCAACTGGCAATATTCCATCAGGAACTATGTGAATTGTGGTCTCACATATTTTATCTTCTATTTTTAGCTTTACGTTAAACCTACCTACGGTTGCTACATCACTGGACGCCACACCATGGAATATTGTGCACTCCTCGCTAAATTCGCAAATGCTCGTTCCAATGAATTTTTTATGTGACATTAACTAATGTCGCTTCCGGTAACAACTAGTGCACAAAGTTCCTTTCCATTGAACATTACATTTTTGACAGCTTTAGATGAACAATCATCCTGATTCTCTATGGCTGCACAAGATTTAGAACGTTTAACTATCAGATTTTTTCGCGCAATCTTTTCCTAGATGCTCGGTTCCACCACAGTTGTAACATCTTGGCATTCTTCTGAATCTATTTGACTTTTCGTTCTCAATTGGCTTTGTTGTTACGCTCTCGATTGGTGCTTTTATCTTAATTTTTTGTTTGATTTCTTCATAAATTACGAGTTTACTTTTGAAATCATTGATAGATGTTGATCCATATAAAACCGCCTTATTATGTTCATAATCGGTTATTCCACTTATACAGTAATCGATTATCGAAGCATCTTCCAAGTTGCCGGTTTGATCTATTTCACGCATAGCGATTAAATATTTTTTGAAAGATTCATCTTTCTTTTTCTTTCTCTCTGCCATGCGCCACAGCAGAATTCACCTTCTTTCTGAACTCGTTGACTAAATATGTGGTTAGATTTTTCCAGGTATCAGTAACCGCGAAACGTAAACTGTCTTTTGCTGTTCCAGTTAACAGTCGTTTTGAATAAATAACTTTCAGTGCAGCATTCCATTTCATACATACAGCAGCATCTTCAACATTCTGAATCTATTTCTCGACGGGATAATCATCCTCCCCGCTAAACTTCGAAAGCGATTCTTCGACATCTCTAAAACTTAAGCAAGCTCCAGCAGTAGGCACGATAGTAATTGTCTTGTAACTCTTCTAACTGGATATTATCTTCCTGTTGGTTGCCGTTAAGTTCGCTAGCAATAGCACTGTATTATTTGAATTCACCGACTCATCATTCGCGACTCTTCTAAACATTTCCATCACCTTACGCAAAACAGCGTCCACAATTTCAGGTGAATTATGAAGATTATTTTTTTTTTCGGCCCATCTAAGTTAAAATTTCTTAATAATTTGTTATATAATAGCAAACCTCACTTTCACCCCCAAAATCAAAATAACTTTACTTCATATATAAACACCATAAATTATAAGAACCGTTCTAGTTTTATCTTTTATCTTCACTAAATTAAAACTCTATCCAACAACACTTATTTTTAAATTTCACGCAAACATCCTTGGTACACAATACGGTACTTTATATTTCTCGACTCACAAATTCGGTGATCTTAGAACCGTTCTGATTTTATCTTTCATCTTCGCCAAATTAAAACTGCGTACAACAGCACTTGCTCTTAAATATCACTGCCTTGGTACAAAATACGGTACTTTATATTTCTCGACTCACGAATTCGGTGTTATTCAACGGCACTTTATATCACCACAAATCTTGGTACATGGAAAATCCGTCATGTATATAAAAATTCGCCAACTATATTAACTTCACGATAAAGTTTTATACACGTTAATCACCACAAACCTAAATATTTAATCGGTCGGTTTTCCCTGTTTGGAACACAACGTCTTAAACGCACCAAAACTAACCCTAAATGTACAAAACTACACATTTGCTTCAAGAAAACTCAATAGGTTAAGGAATTTCCTTAATACATGTTGCTCAAAACTACCCGCTGATCGATTCCGGTTGAGTCCCAAAGTGTAGAGCTTAATTAGTTTTTAAGAAAAAAGCACGAGTTGTTTACTACTCGAAACACCAACATCAATTGCTTTAATCTGATTGTATGGTTAATAATCGTTTTACATAACAGTAATAATATATAAAGCAATTATACAATTTAAATATAACATAAAATACGATACAGGCTGCATCCTAATTGAGTTGAACAAATTCGGATACCTTAAATCCTTAATATACATATATGTATATATAAATCTTATTTTAAATTACATACTTGTAATAAACGACTCGGTTTATTTTTTGTTAGACGTCATTTATTTAAACGAGACATTGAAAAGTTTAGTTGGCTGTAAGGCACAATTGAATACTTTTAACCTAGTGACATCTATTTAAATATTACATGAATTACTGGGTCTTACAAAAGTTTAGTTTGAAAAGTCTTCTGAGGCACACGGCATAAGTCTGTATTCCACTGTGAATAATTGACTGAACTGACTTCAAGTCAAAAGAGGACAAAAAAAAACTAATCCATTGGAGTGACAAAGCAAAAGCATTATTATTATTTTTTTTTTATCAAGATTTTATGGTTAAATTTTGACATCACACAAAAACATAACCAACAATTATTAAACAAATTAAGTATTAGCATTAATTCGATTATTTTCACATCTCAAAATTATCTAAAAAATTAATTATTATTAATACTCATATCAGAATTATTACTTTTCGAATATTTTCCGTCATATACTAAAAAACTAAAAAAATCTCTACCATAAAATCGCCATGCTATTAAAATTATTAGTGTGTGCGAAAAATATTTTTCATCGTACACAATATTTATGCAGATGTGTTAGTTGAAATGATGTCGATTTGATAATTTTTGACTATAATTATGGCGATCCACTAATACAAACACATATTTGATATAAGTCAATTCTTGACTGACTTCGTTTTGTGTTTCTTTCACACAACCACCGATTTTATATTTTTATCTCCCTTTATTTTGACTGACAAACTTTTATTCGCAATGGAATTCAGGCTTAACACTGCAAAAAAAAAAACAAAACCGTTCGCTAAGGCTACTCGAACTCCAATCATGTTTAAAAGTATTCCAATGCAATAAAAATCTTAGACGCTATGCAAAATAATGGGTTTAGCAGTTAGCATGGAAGTAAAATCCATGAAGCGCCTAAAACTATATTAAATAAAAAAGCAATGGATGCCAAGAATTTTGCTAACAGAAAGTTCTATGTTTATGGATGACCAAGACGTCAAAATTATGTAACCCTACACTAAATCGCGGTGGCCAAACTACAAGGAAATTATCGAAACCTTTTCCTTCCCTAAAAAATGGCTGAGCTGCACCGGGTTTTTTCGTTTACTAAAAACATGTCAAGCTTTAAACAATTTCGTTGTAAAATATTATTTACCCTATAAAACTGTGTAAAGCAAAAAATCATCAAGATATCTCTGTTCCAAGGGCTTTAAAATTCATTTTTCACTATTTTCATATATAAAATAATGCCCGACCAGGTTAAATCTGTTTATACTAAAGACATTATATGTAAGGGGGAATCATTAAAAAAAACTTTATGTATTAAGAAACCAACAACAAAAACGATCTCGCGAAATCATAAGTAATTATTTTATGGTAATTTTTAATGAGGCGTGGTTTTGGCTAAAGACAATGATAAAAAAAAAAAATAAAAAAAATATCGCTCACATATAGTGGGGATTTAAGTAAACATTAGTCAGAATTTCTTTCATAAATTACGTCGATTAATCGATCATTATTTCGGCGGATTTAAGATAAACAAGTGCCCCGCATAACAAAAATCGCACTTTTCCCATCGTCTTTTTATTTTTATATTTTGCTTTTGATATTATATCGGAGAGTTAACACCACCAACAAAAGAAAAACCATATGTTGGTTGTTTTCATACACTCTCGCGCTGTTGTTGAGTTTTTCATTCGTGTTTTTTTTTTTTTTTTTTAACATAAACACATGAATCACAAAGGATCCCACTGATATTCACGATTGAAGAATGATGAAAATATATTATTTTATTATGTTTTACATTAAACAAAATAAATAGAAGAAGTCTTAAAGAATTTTGGTTTTAACTTTATTTTAGTAATCGCGATGAGACTCCAGATGAATATGTAAACGAAAAATCTTAATTTTTATTTTTTATTTTTAGTTTTTAAAATAAATAATTAAATATAAACCAAAATATTTTTTTTTTTTTATTATTTTTTGTTGGTGTCTTGCTTGGATGAATTTGATTGAAATTGAAATTTTGTTTGTTGTTGTTTCTTCTGTTTAATGAATTGAAATTCATAACACTCGATAATAATTAATTTTATAATCTTTTATATTTCTTAGAAAATATCTACTTATACTTTTTTTATTTCGTTTTAGTTATTTGATTTAGGAAATTTGGTTGATTTTCTTTTAATTTGTTGGGTTGCGGCCTTCGGTTAGATTATCAAATAATTAAAAAAAAATTAAGATACTTTCAAATACAAATGCTTCCCTCAACATTTTCGTTTTTCAGACAAAGTTTAGTCAAATATTTATTCCTTATATCCGTTAATCATATCAATAGGCAGATGTAGTCAGTTTGGAGAAGGAATTGAAATCCGGTTAGATATTTGGTGCTGCAGTTTTTGCCATCACACAGTTCTCGACTGACAAACAGAAAAAGATGTGAAGATGTAGCGCCTGTTATGTTAAATCATTCAATTAACCTCACAAAAGGTAGAAGCCGTCTGGCAATTTTCTGTGTTTCTTTCTTTTAGATCAATTCGTATACTTATATAAGACCGAAGCAAGTTAATATGATTTTGGCCTACTTTTCATTTTTAAAGTCTTCTTCAGTCCCGCCTGTTTTCGCCTTAAAGAGCATTCAATAAGGTAAACGAATCGATTTACATAAATGATCTTTTCTTGGTTGATGGGTATTTTTAAGTGTAACAATATTTTGTTGAGTAGAGCGACATCAAGAGTATGAGTACATGGCGTTGAGAGAGTAAACGACCTTGTCTTACTTCTCTCATATTCTAATTGTTTACCCCCCTCCCCCCCTACTTATATGCTTCAAATTTTAGCTATCTCCAGGTCATCTGTAGTTTTTCTCGTTATTTTATTGTATTTGATCAAATGCCTGTGTGATAACCAACTTTTCAGAAACGTTGATGAGGGCTGTAGCCGTTTCTGCTAATATTTCCACGGCATTTCTTAGGTTTTCTGCTGAAGACTTACTTTATGTGCTGCTAACTATTAGTATTACCGATAATGATCAGATGCGGATCATAAGAAGATCTTTTAGGTGTCCTTTTTATGTGCAGGCTTTCAAATATAGGATGATCGGCTTAACAAGATAATAATTTTATTAACATTTAACGATGATACAGACATCTCGGGTTCATACAAAACTTCGAAATTCCTCCGGTGGTGGTTTGGTTAAACAATTCCAGCCCGAGTTGAAGCCGTTCTTTGTTTGAAAAAAACTTCGTTTGCATTATAAATAAGTAGTTTAATTAAAAATTGTAAGCCTACATACTTAGGCTGTGCTTCTCTTCTATTCGGCCCCTGGAAATTGACTTTTAACTAAAATATTTTGATAAGATATTTTGATAATTCCGACAACAAAAACGAATTAATTTTGCGAGATTTTTCATCGCGAAATTAATTCATTTTTAATGATGAATTAATTCCGCACAATCCAATAAGTATTTGCAACATTTTTTCGTGAAGGTATAATTTGGAAAATGAATTAACTTCGCTGCGGATTTAATTTTGTAAAATTTCCGATATTTTTAAATTTGGTAATTTTACCGGTAATATTACCGGTAACACGGGTAAAATAGGTAACACACTTTTTATTCAATATTTTAATTCCAATTTGTACCAAAGAACACTAGTAATATTTTGACGTCTTGACAAAAGCAGTAAGATTTTTAAATAAAACACAAACGGCTTATAATCTTTCAAATATATTTCATCCTCTTCAAAGTAATCTCCTTCGGATACAATACACTTATGCCAACGTTTTTTCCAGTGTTCGAAACAGTTGTTAAAGTCTATTGAACGTTAATGTGTCAAAACGATGTCATCGGAGCGGTTTCTTGAGTTTCAGGAATAGCCAGATGTCAATCGGGGCACAGGACAGTTGCGAAACTATATGGGTTTCGACCAAATAGTAGGGTTTTTGGCCAAATAGTCACATACATCCAATGCAGTGTGAGACAGTGCATTATCATGATTCAAAAACCAAAAGTTTCCTGCCCAAAATGTTTGTGATGTCAACAAGATCTCTAATTGTCAATCGACGATTTTTGAGCACCAAATCCTTGCCCTCTTTGACATGGTGTTCATCGGTAGACGTCTAAGTTCGGCAAGGTCGTCGCATTCAACGCCTACAGTAAATAATAAATTTACAGAGTTTATGGTCAATTAAACTCTTCAATCAATGTACGGTTCATTCTCGCCGACACATTTATCATCTTCAGCCTCAACAACATCCATAACCGAATTATTCTTACTTTCCTCCAAGTCATCCTCTTCTTCAAGCGAATATGATTATGCAGCTTCATCCATTATCCACACTTCCTACGTTCGATCTCGACAGGTTTCAGCTGTGCAAAATGTAGGTTAGTTTTCCTGCACGATCAACAGTCAATGGATTACGTCTTGAGCTATGTGTATAAAACCATAGGTACTGAATGTGCTTTCCATTGCAGCTCTCGATGCAGGCATGCTTAAAATGAAAGAGAAATGAAGTAGAACACACCTCCGCCGACCAAATTTCATCAGAGAACTCTCTTCAAGTTTCTATGATTCCGAAAGACTCTTTTCTTGAATAGCTGGTTCTAGCAAATTTGAGAATACTTATAAGATCTTCGCAATTGGCACAATTATTTAGTTCGAAAGTTTGTTTTTTATTAACAAAACGGTACACCACTTTAGACAAAACAGCATATTATCAAAAAAAATGGCCATTTAGCAATCGGAGGTAGTACACAGTGAAAAATTTCGAATAGGAGATCGTAGATGCCTTCATAACTGACTTTACTTCGTCTTCAATAGCCAGCGCCTTCAGGGCGTACCTGATGTAGCATGAATGTAGATCGAATGTAGCATGAAAAATGTGCGAGTTTTTTTCCGAAAATCCGTACGACTGACTGAAAATTTCAAACTGTTGATAGACTGAATCTGGAAGATATCGACAATGAGCAAGTCCGTGGCAGATGCACCCACACTTGATAGCTTTTGTTAACCATTTTTCGGGATGCTTTATTGTTCGTTCCATTGTCAGTAATAAGTACAATAAATTTATAAATCTCGACGTCTTTTAACACCGCTTCAACTTTCTCGAAAAGCAACTTTAAAAGCCAAATGCCGATTTTCCTTTAGTGAGTAGATTTATAGAAAACGGCTTTACGCTGCAACGTCAGATGTGCCGGCAATTTTTGGAAAGACTGACCCTTCGACGCGATTGTACTCAAGGCCCAACAATTGATTGCAAAGTTGGTATCTCGAAGGAAGTTTATAGAAGGGTCGCAATTTCTTAAATAAATCAATAAAAGCCGACTTTATGGTTGAGCCTAATGAAGCACCAGAAACGAAAATTGCTCGAGTAATAGCTCATCGATCATCTGGTGCTATTTTGGTCTCATGTTGTCAACGAAATTCAACCATACTAGAGGTTTTCATCGACTAAAACGTTGCAGCCACTTTTCTAATTAAAATAGTGATTGGTGTTTTTACAGCTCAGAGATTTCCAGCTCTTTTCAGATTCCAGCTCTATTACGTATTTGCCAAATGAATATGTCAATGAAATAATAAAAAGGCATAGATTATTATATTTGGACGCTAAAATTTTGTGTAGTAGGTTAATAGTACATAAGGAAGTATAATGCAGTGGTGTCACAATTCTTTTTGCATTTAGACTAGTTGAGTTGTTTGGAAAAAACATTTTTAATTTATGTTACCGATATTACCACGGTAACACCACTTTGGGTAATATTACCTAAAATTACATATTTTACCGGTAATATTACCACCGAGAATATTACCGTTTACATCACTACCATACCCTAATTTTCTCATTTTATTCCAATATTGAAACGATTAACATTTGTAATAATTTTGTTTTGGTCTTTGCGTAGTGCTTTTGCATTTATGATGATAAAATCAAAAAAAATATGATTTCTCTATGAGTTATCGCCAAACTACTTGATGACCTGAGATGCATAAAGCATAAACATTTAGTCCTCATGATATAATTATTAATGAACAGAATATCATCAATTTGGTCTCTATATCAAATTTAATTTGTTTTTCGGTGCCAAGAGAGATGATTCGGTGCATAATTTCTTTACCCTCGCCATCGACAATCACTTCAACAGACGATGGAAAATCACCTTTGTTTCCTTCCCCTATCGCGAAAATGCCACGCAATAAACCTCTTTGCTTTTGCTAGTTTGCTCGGTTAATTTGATGTATAATTTCGATTGTAGGATGGTTCAGAAATTTATAGAAAATAGGTATTAAGAATTTACATTTAAAGATATGAAGCAACACTTAAGAATTACTTAAGTATTTGAGAGGGGGGTTTTAATTCAACAATATAATTTTTAATTTAATCACTAATTTCTCCGTCGATCGTCAATAGTTTCATACAAGATTGTCTTAAGTAAACCCTTGCGCCTCTTGTTTAGTTGATTTGATTAAAAATGTGGCGTAGACAGTCGGAAAATAAGAAAATCTTTTTACGACTACTACGGCGTAAAGTAGGACGGTCAAAGTAAACTGCGAAAGAGTTGGGAGTGCCTTGAGCCCCAGAACAGATTGCATAGATTAAAACCGAAAAAAAAAAAAAAATTTGAACAATTTACAATTTACCTGTTCTTTATTAGTCGTCAGATCTCTGTATTTACTAAGTTGTTTTCTAACGAATATTTGCAAATATGTAGATAACTTAAGCCGTTACACGGGCCATAGACCTACAATTTATTATACTGTAGGGTTTAATGTAAATTGTAGAAATAAATGAATCAATTTATCGTACATCTTTAAGCCAATTAGGGTTGTAATGTTCATTCGTCTTGTTTAAGATAGTTATTCATATTTTTTATTACTTAATGATTGTTCGATAAACTCCTCCCAAAACGATTTGTCACAATCGGTCCATTCTTCTTTGAAGTCGGATAATGTTTGGCTAAAATGAACAGTTCCGATAATCACTGTTCAGTTTTAACAATAAAATCAACAACACAAATCTGTATACAATTCTCGCATATAAGCACAATTGCCTTTAGTCTTTCAAATAATTTGTTGAATCTGGCGAAAAATTTTATTGCATACCAAACTGCTATCAATTGTTATTGAATCGTATTGTTAAATTGTTAGATTCATCGAACAATATACTCATTATTGAACTAAGCAGACCTTTTTTGAACATTCCACTAGATCGATTTGTTGGATAAGAATTGGGGACATTTTCAACATTAAACAATTTAAAAATTAAACGTTGCTCATGTTTAAATTTGCCTTTAAGCATCTGGTGCGGCGGAAATTGAGAGATTTCACTATACGATTTCGTTTTTTTTTTGTTTATGTATAGCTTTGCAATTTATCTGTGTGACTCGAGACACCCCCAACTTCTCGCACTGAAGCAGAAGCCATAAAAGATAAATTCGTTTTACGTTGATCATCTGCAGATGGTGCACAGCTCCAAATTAAACTTATTTACAAATATTGGTATCTGTTAATTTGGCGCCAATGAAATGATTTTGTTGAGGAAATTGCAGTCATATTGCCAAGCCGCTTAAATATGTTTAAAATAACAAAAAAAAAAAAAAAAAAATAAAAAATTCAGTTTTAATTTCGGATACTTCTTACTTATTACGGCGAAGATGTTAAATAAGATAAAATATTTTTTCACAAGTGGCATTCATTATGCACGCAGTAAAAAAAACGTTATAAAGGAAATATAAATTTCATTTTAGTTCTTTTCATTTCCAGCTTAGACGTAATAATTTTGAACAGTTAAGAAATGCTTACTTATTTTTCAAGGCTGCTTACGAATAATTATGGCGAACTCTACAACTGCCGAATATTATACGATTATTGTTAGGATTCTTGTATGTCCGCCTTAAGAGATGCCAATGCCAAAAGAGTTTGTCAACCAAAAAACAATAAAAGAATGAAAATAATTAATTTTTTTGTGTCTTTACCTAACCAAACTAAAATTTTGTATTTTTTTTTTATCTCAAAACTCTTGTAGAATTGACACTATAAAACAAGAAAAATTGAAAATAAAAGACAAGATGAAGAAAAAGTCAACAATTATCGTGTTTAATTTAAATATTTAGAACAAAAAATAAATGTTTTATCTACTTACTTACACATCCATACATAGTTTGAGATAGAAATTGAGATTAAGAAAGGAAAAAGAAGCGAAGATGCATGTCGGCGAGACACACGAAATATGGTTGTTTTTTTAGGTTAGATTATCTACGTTGGTAAGTTAGCTACTTATTTGTGCCAGTGGAGTGAGTTTTTGAAAGTAAAGGGGATCTATTTAATAAGTTAAATAATACTTTTATCGGTTAGAATTATTTCTGGATAATAACCTTTAACCTTTATGTACGTGACAAGGTACAATTGTACCTTTTTCGTTTTCAATCTAATGTTTTTTTATTTTCGCTTCGAGCTGTATGCTTGATGATTTTATTTAGCCTCTATTGACATTTTTTAAGTCGATTTTAATTATTTTCAACCAAAGTGCAGAACAAAATAATTTAGTTACTCGGCCAAATCAAATAATATCTCTTAAACAGATGACAAAGGTTCGTTTGTACCTATGTATATTTTCTATGAAAACTACTTGAGCGAAGCGGGGAAAAAAGAAAGATCAAACAAATAAAACATAAAAATACCTATTTTTGATCAAAAATTTATTATTTCCAATTTAAAATGAACACTAATTGCATTTTGTAATTGTTTCTGCGTGTTCGTTACATATTGGCCGTTTGCAGATCGAGCAGCATTTTCGGGTTTTTCGCTGAAATAATTAATTCAACCGACAAACAAAGCAGCTTCCTAAATGCGAACTTCCAGTTTTAGTTGCAAATACAGATGGTTGAGTAAAAACGATTACAAGGTAGCCTAACATACACTCTATTCCCGATTTAATAGAAAATAGCTACAATTTTTGGATTGAATTTTTGATTTTCGCAAGACCTTCAATAGCAGGCATTTCCAGTTGTTTGACTAGATCCTGCAGAAAGATGCAAGGACTTTGTGAAGATTTGGCCTTCTCAGGGTTGTTTTGACTGTAGAGTATAAATTCAGCGAGAGTGGCGACACCCAGTATATTGTATAATATAGCCTGCGGCCTCTTATCCATATTATCAACTCTTCCTTTGGTGGCATTGTAGTACAAAATCATTTGTGGTTTATTTTTTGGGTCATCCGTATTATTTGTAGTGAGCATCATCGACAGCAAGGTTACAACGCGATTTCTTTTTGAAACATACGAGCAAATGCTCACGTTCCCATCGTCGCTGAACCCAAACTGGGATGAATTTTCTTCATTACTTGGAATGCAAGTTTTGTTTTATTTAAGAGTGAATACCATTGTCAACTATGTCGATAAGCACGAACGCGCTAAAGGAAGTGCGGAAAAGAAATTGTCCGTTCTGACATTCCGGCTTGAACTTAAAATTGGTAGTACAAATCACTTGCAATTCGCTATCACCTTTTTCCGTGTACAAATGACCGGCTATGGTATATGAGTTCTTTGCTTCACTAGCCCAAAATATTTTTAAACCATATTTGGACGGCTTGGATGGTATTTGTTGTATAAACCGTGTCATACCTCCATAGGGAAATAGTTGTTCATCCACGGTCACACAATCCGATACCTTGTAATGTGATGACAAATTAGCATTTAACAGCAGCCAGATATCACGGATAGCAGCTGCTTTGAGAACGGGTGACGTCATTGGCAAACCGAATAAATCGGCATATGCCACGAAATCAAACGGAGGAACCCATTCATCTTCTGAGCCGTTATATCTTCAAGATTCATTTCATCGCCGGTGTTTACTTATTCGAATAAACGAGATAGATAGGCTTGTTGTTGATCATAACTCAGTCTGTAAAAATGCAGAAAAAAAAACAAAACAAGTAATGTCAAATGCTCGTTTGGAAACTGGGCGATTAAATAGACTATCAAACTTGCCGTGTGAATGCTGTTTGAGATAATTCGTCCATGTTTACTTGCTACTTTTGATATTGCGCAGGATATATAAATTAACGAAACAATATTCGCTCAGACGAAATTTTATAAATTATTCGAATGTACAAAGTACAACAAATAATTACGTTATTTTACGTAATTTGTATTTAAATCGAATTCCCCTTTTCCTATGTAAACGCAAAAAAATCACGAAAATAGTGCGTCTCATACAAAACTTATGAAGGTACAAATGTACCTTAGCCACTTAGGATATGTTATAAAATTTGTCAATCACTTAAAGGTTAAATTATTTATGCCAATACTAAAACTTGGCTTGGATAGGTTTATATTTCAATCGGATTCCGATTGATCTTTTTAGTAGTAAACAGAGATCGAATAAAAGCGATTGTAATATCGTAAAGTAAAATTACGAATTAAACCGTTCGTTTTTGAAATCCTACAAAAAGAGGTAAATAAAAAAAATAACAGACCTCACCTGTCGTGCATTTTCGAATTAGCTAACAGCTACTGCTACGACCTAAAATTGTACTGGACCCTGCTTAGTTATCCGTCCAGTCAATATTCAGGTTCTTAATTAACCTGACAATACTGCCTCCCGGTACATGATACATACTATCTGGGCTTATTGCTCTCCCTCCTAGATGTTTACTAAAGCATGTAGTTCCGCTAGAAAGACGGTAGCATTGGAGCCCAAGGACTTCGAGAGGGTTATCCCACTCCCGTATATTCCTACTCCTGCTCCGTATTCCGTTTGATTTTACTCTTACGAATTGCTGGGCATTGCAAATCGCCTGTAGGTTACCCAGCTTTACTACAGGAAGGCTAAATAAAACTGGAGGATGCCTGGTTTCCAGAGTCCGCATATTTTGGACTGATTAACCTATCAGCCATTCATCCATCAGCATATGCTGTTCCACCTTAGATTAGTTTTTTTTCAAGGTTTTCTCCTTTAGCGCCGTACTTTAGCCTGTGCCAAATGGCCAAAAATGTGCCAAATGGCCTTAGTTACTAGTGGTTGCCACGAGGAAGCAGCACGTACACTTGCGAATTGTGAACAGGTTACCCCTTACACAATTGTACCCATCACGCACCTGCCTAATGACAAGACCAGAACAGCTCACGCGATGCGCACTCTACTGGAAGGTTACGGAGCTGGTAGGTTAATCTACTCAACTTTGGTCCTCCCCTCCAATAGACGCCAAACCACCAACAGCTACTGCTTAAGATACCGCATAAGCGTATCGGAGTATGGTCCATCTTTGCGCACCGTGTAAATTCTTTCTTACTTGCTATTGAAGAGGATCATTCTATTGGTGGTAGAAATTATCGATTGGCTTTAGCCACTGAAAAACGAAAAGAAATATCGGATTTAGTTTTTTCGGTGTAATTCGAAAATGATTGCTTTGTTTTGTCTAAAATCTTCTGGTTCTTGACCGAATGCACCAAACAATACTATTTTCAATTTAAAAAATTCAAAAACATATTTAATTGGCTGAAAAATGGAAATTTAATTTTTTCGTCCGAAAAAAATTATTTAGAATTGAAAAAATTTAATTTTCATTTTCAATGACAACTAAATTTTTTTTTTTTTGAATTCTTTAAATTGAAAATAGTATTGTACGGTACATTCGATCAAGAATCAGAAGATAAAATCAGATTTTATAGATAAAATAAAGCAATAATTTCCAGAGGGTTAATTTTCCGACGATGATGCCTTAAACCGAATTCTGAACCATAAATCGAAAGGACCAACTTATGGTTGTAAAATCGCTTAGTATTAAATAATAAAGTTAAACGTTAAAAGATACTATGTTAAAAGTAAACTGCGATTGAGTTTAAATACTTTGAGTCCAACAAGCTGTTGCAAGTTAAAAACAAATAGAAGAAAATATTTTTATTTAGTTTATCAGTTAAGTTGGTTCTTAGGTCGCTTAAAATTAGTGTTAATCCGGAAAAGCTCGCTCGACACCAACTTGTGTTGCAGGTATCGCGTGTAAAATGGAAGCGATTTCCATAATTTTGTATTCCATTAAATCATGGTCTATGTCCACTCGATCGATTTCATTGTAGGCTTCTACCAATTCCTTCCTCAAACTAAATTTATTTTGGTTTTCTTCCTCCGAAGATGAATCAGCCTCTAAATTGTTTAGATCCTTTCAGAGGAGGGAATTGACACTTTGCACAGAAGAATTTTCATCAAAACCCCTAACTGAGTTTTCTACTAAAGGCGCATCTGTTAATCTAGTTTCACAAATCTGGAGAATATATCAAATAAAAGTAATGAAGTTTAATTAAAAAAGAAACCACACAAACATTTTGTTTTACTGCTAACATTTTACATGCTACTTCCTTTCGGATTCTATTCCGGACACGCATAAAGCTCCTATCATTCCATCATTGTTCAACAAATTAATTTCACAAGCTTCTACATTTTCAGCCAATTTTTTTGATAATTTTTTCAACGTTAATCCCACTGTTTGGATGTACCATGTAAATCTCCAATTAAAAGTTCCTCACAAAAGCGTGTGAACTTTAAAATATTCTGAAGCATTATGTATGTTAAGCCAAAATAGACCTTAAACTAATTTTTGATTACGTTTGGCAATGGAGACAGAATTCTGTTCTCTTTTCATTGTACCGATTTGATGGATTTCATAGAAGTTTCGCAACGGCTCTGGTGTGGCTAATTGAACTGAAATATATTCTTCCTCGAAAACATCTTTAGCGGGAAGCTATGCTGCACACATATCGATTTTATATCATCAAACGATAATCTTACCTTGTTAAATATTTTCAAAATGTTTCAAGCCGAACTAAAGGCACTGCCCCATGCAAAACGGAAAACCGGCATTTTGGATAAAACCAATTTTTGGATAAGTTGCTTCACTGTGCAATATGAAAATTATTAACAAACAGTTCAAATCTATAAGTTTTACCTTTTATTCTATGTAAATTTTATTAATATGAATTTAATGTAATTCACAAAAACCCCAATTTTATATTTTGTCGGCCGTCAAGCAAAATTCCGTCCGTCGAAATATAAAATTGGGGTTTTTTGAATGAAATTAAATCACTGGAACTTATAAATTCGAACTATTTTTTAATAATTTTGATATTGAAAATCAAACAATTTTTTCAATAATTTGATTTGACGGTTTGAAATGCCGATTTGCCGTTTCTGCATGGGGCAATGCCTTAACATTCAACAGCTTAACCGTTTGTATCATATTGCGGCCATTATCTATTGCTACAAAATAAATTTGGTTCAGATTAATTCCAACATCAATTTTTAATGATATTATTTGATTTTGAACTACATTTTTTATTTTTTTCGAAATATCGTTGGTCCTTTCTTGGGAGTTTATAATTTGAATTCTTACCCTCTTAAAAACGGACGTGTTATAGTTTTAAATAAGAACGCGTCTAATAAAGAAAAAAACCGACCATCCATTGTTAACAGGCGGGGCTGCTGCTGTAACATCATAGAAAGAATTGGGCAAATAAAGCAAAATTATCATTTTGTGGTCTTCCCATTCTACTCTTCAAACGAACCAGTCAGCGGATCGCTATGCTGTGCAAGAATGGGAGCAAATTCACTTTCCTTAGTCCCGATCCTAGCATTGTCTACTCCAAGAGCCACCTCCACAGAGGTGAGACAAGCCAAAAAACTGTTAAATATTTTACAACTAGAAGAGGCCTCCATGATATACCGCCCATCTTTACTTTTATCAGGAAACGACCCTTTAATGGCCTTTTCGAAAGAAAATAGAGATTCCAACGTACCGTTGCAGATTCTGTAACCTGGGAAAGGCGGCATCCGAGCATTTACTCTTCATGTGCGACGCTATCATCTTTAGAAGATTTAAATTTCTCAGTACAGACACAATTCAGTGGCCTAACGCCGGTTAAGTACCTCTTAGAAAAATAATTTTCTTCCATGATTTTTTATTATTTCCAGGAATTTTCTGTAGAGACTATCTAACAGAACTACAATTCTGGTTTGCGTAGAGAATTTCCCCCATCTCGATAACTATCGTCCTTAGGATTTTCCTTTCTTGTTCAATCCTCGCTACGTTCCTGGATAAGCGTATGGAATAAGTGAAACAAACCTCACATAACACAGAATTCACTTTGTCGCATCGCTAATTGGGTTCGACAAAGCTGTTGCGGATAAGATCTTGAAATTGTTGCTTATTATCATCATTTTTGAAACCTTCGCTATTTTGTATTATACAATTTAGAAAATGTATTATAGACGATTGAAATATCAAATTTCTTTATCCTTTATCGAATTATACAAAAATGTAAAATCTTCACGACGGGTAATTTTGATACTTTGCTTAGATAACAACCGGAATTAAATTTTATACGTTAATGGCAGGTAAATTTCGTTCAGTTTTCCAATTTCGCAAAATTTGAACAAAATACCAATTGGTACAGTATGCTTTGGAAAAAATAATACCAAAATACACTAAAAAGCAATAACAAATCAATTCCCAATTCCTCGAGAAAACCAGAAGAGTACCACAAATCGAGTTTTATACAATTTAAGTTTACTAAGCTTCTGGTTCAAGATTTCAATGAAAACCAGGGTGTCTTCAAATAAATGCCAGCAACTTCCCAAGCGCAACTTCTTTTATAACTGCCCAAGCGCTTTTTTGATGAACATGGCACGGGTCAGACAGAGAGGGAGTTGCCTAAACTTATGATGGCTCAAATCGGTTGCAGAACTCTCTCCAATAAATAATTTCCTGTGCTGCTTCTTTATATGACCATCAATTAATGTCTATAATATTGATTTTACTGACGGTATCATTTTTAGGAGATATACTTCCTAGAATAGAGGTTTCAACGTGCGTTACAGGAGCTAAAGCAATTCAGAAATGATATATGTACTATGAATTATGAATTATAAATTTTGTACGCTTGGATGGTGCTTCCCGTTAATTATGTGATGTGAATTGTTCGACGTAAATTGTGAAAAGTAAATCGTGCGCCAATTTTATACCAAGGGTTTAAAAATAACAGAATGAAAAAATAAGAGGGATAGCAAAATGTTCCCAGACAAAAATTACTACATTCTAATACTAGCATTGATTTAGCCCTATTCCTACCAAGTTGTGTCTCTGAGTCACTATTTAATTTAAAAAAATAATAAAAAATGTATAATTCTAAATGTTGTTCTTGAATTATTTGTAAATGTACAATATTAAAATTAAATAAATGAATTCGCCATATGAAATGAGCAATTTGGCTGTGTCTCTCAGAGTCACAGCTAGGTAGTTTACGTTACTAAAATAGCGTGGTAGTAATAGGATTAGCTGAACTCAATTAGTTATTTCTCGAACTTAACTTCAAGAGTCTGCCTGTAGGTGGTGTAATAAAATTCTAATTGACATTTTGGAAACGGGTCAAATGACCCGTTCCGGTCATGATAGGTTTGGTGTTAATAGAATAGCACTCAAACTTAAGCCTAAAAAGATTTTAAGATTTTGCCATATAAATTGATGCTTAAACCCTATCTGGACATATGGTATTCGATTATAAAGATCCGATTGTGCTTCCAACATAACAAAACAATACTTCAGGCAGGAATCTAGTAAAAAATCCCAGATATCCTTCGGATCTACCTTAGAGTAAATTAGTGCTTGTTAATATTAAGTGTATAAGATTTGATTACATCCTGTGAGTTTTCTATCGAGGACATTTTTGTTGGAAATGTAAACTAGCCTTAATAACATTTTATGTAGTGAGAGGTGGCAGCCCTGGTATATAAATTGAAATAACGTTAATTTCAGTTCTGTTTTTAATTAATCGAATATACACGTTTATTTTAACTTTTGTTTTTCTTTTGCTGCTACTGCGAATTATTCTAGAGGTTATGGGCTTTCGCGTGTAAATTGGTGCGAAACAAACGTTTAGTTTGGCCAATTTAAGCAATTTTTTATTGGAATATATTAGTGTATAAGAATTTGAGATGGCTGATGAAAAAAAATTTGCATTCAAACAATTCGAAGGACGTGAGTTCGACAACTGGTTTTTCCGCCTGAAAATTACTTTGTAGGAAAAGGGTGTCGAAAAATGGCTGGAAGAAGATGCCGCCGAAGCGAAAATTGCAGTCGATGTCGACTTCGAAAAAATCAAGAAGGAGGCTCGCATGTGCAAGGTGCATATAACTCGACGTGTTGCTGATTCACATTTGGGATATCTGAAGGACCGGCCGACAGCGTTTGCGATGATAAATTCATTGAAAGCAATTTTCGAACGTGCAAGTGTGGCGACCGAAATTGGTGTCAGAAAGCGTATGTTGACGATGCGATGCTCAGATTCTGACAACATAACTTCACATTTTCTTGCATTCGACAAATTCATACGTGAATTAAAGGCGTGTGGCGCTGAGACAAATGATCGAATGCTGGTTGTATCGCTCATGATTACGCTACCGAAGCGGTATGACATGGTCGTGACAGCATTGGAGACGATCGAACCATCTAAATTGACGATGGATTTGGTGGGTTCGCGGCTGTTGGACGAGGAAAGCAAAACTTCGAATGGTCGTCTGAATGGTGATTCAAACAACGTCGCCATGTATGGCAATAATAGTTCGAAGCAAATTAAGTGCTATTTCTGCAAAAAGCCTGGTCATCGAAGGGACGCATGTCCGAAATTGAATCAACGGAACTCTACTAGAGGATCATCGAACAGCAATTTTAAGGGGAAACCCAATCAGCAGCATTATCAAAAGCCAAATGCGAATTGCGCGTCGAATACAGATGCGAATGGAGTGGTATTTGTGGCTAATGCTGGTGATTTTGCGCTACAGTGTGGAATGCAGACGACAATATGTTTCATTGTTGACTCGGGTGCTTCAGAGCACATGGCGAATGATAAGTCAATGTTCAGCGAGCTGAGGAATTTGACCAAGCCGGTCGTAATTGGTATTGCAAAGAATGGTGTGTCGATCACAGCAACAAAATGTGGTACAATTGTGAGAACTATCATCGTCAATGGCACAGAGCGTCAGTGCACGCTCACGAATGTTTTGTTGATCGAAAATTTAAAATACAATTTGCTATCTGTGAGTCGTTTGGAGAGCGCTGGATACCAAGTAATTTTCGACGATGGTTTGGCCCGTATTACCAAGGATAATTTGGATATGGCCGTAGGCAGGCGCAATGGAAACCTGTATGTGTTTGAGTTGAAGGGTGTGCGACAAGAGGTAGCGAATATTTCAACATCATCAAACGAAGGCATTGCTGCGAAAGCGTCGAATGGAATGGAATCTACGCAAGTGAAACAAAGCATTCGTCTGTGGCATCGTCGGTTGGCACATTTGAACTACGCTGACGTTAAGCGTTTGTCGACTTTGGTCGATGGAATGGGTGCCATGAAACACGATACTGAAGCTGTTTGCGAGCCGTGTTTTCGGAAAACAATCTCGAATATCATTCAACGGTTCAGGCGGAGCACGACCGAGTCGTGTATTGGAGCTTGTGCACAGTGATGTGTGAGGGCCTGTTACGCCAGTCACGTGGGATGATCAGCGTTTCTTGGTGACATTCATCGACGATTACACTCATTTCAATGTTGTATATCTGCAAAGAACAAGTCTAACGTTCTTGATATGTTTCAGAGGTACACATCGATGGCGGAGACGCACACTGGGAAGAAAATTTCAAGAATCCGATGCGACAATGGTGGCGAATATATTTCCAATAAATTCAGGGCCATTTGTGTTTGTGATGAAGCCGGGATTCAGATCCAATACAGCGAACCGTACACACCTCAACATAATGGCGTCGCTGAGCGATTGAACAGGACATTGCTTGAGAAGGCACGTTCTGTGATCGCTGATTCAAAAATGAGCAAGGATTTTTGGGGCGAGGCCGTGTATTGTGCGGCATACATAGCGAATCGCAGTCCGTCACGTGCGATTATTTTGGATGCGACACCAGTTGAGCTTTGGACAGGCAAGAAAGCCAATCTGTCAAGGATTAGTGTTTTTGGATCGCCTGCGTATGCACATGTACCAGACCAATTACGCAAGAAATTGGATATGAAATCATCGAAAATGGTAATGGTCGGCTATGCTGTGAATGGTTACCGCCTGTGGGAGCCATCGAAGAACGTGATTGTTACACGACGAGATGTTGTGTTTAATGAGTCGCAACCGAATTCTTCTTCAGTTTTCTTCGAGACAGAGTCATTCACGGACGGTGTTGAAGACATTGAGAATTCAGACGGTGTTGACGAGGCGGAGAGTTCAGCGGACAGTGATACGATGAATGTCGAACGAGATGATGCTCGATCTGCTGGTGCAGATGCAATCAACGATCAAACATTCAACGTGGTATCGCGACCGTAGCGAAAGCGTCAACAACCGAAGCGGTATGAAGATTTTGTCGATCCGACAAAGCTCAAAATGCATGAGGACAACGGGGAGGAGTACTTTTCGGCGTTTGCATTGAATTCTAGCACATTGGACTTCGCACTTGGTGCCGTGGCGTACGTTGACAATGTTCCTCAGTCATTTGGTGAAATAGCAAAACGAGATGACGCAGCTCAATGGATGGAAGCAGTTCATTGTGAAA
Organism: Tipula vernalis; assembly: GCA_958295665.1. Classification (NCBI taxonomy): domain Eukaryota; kingdom Metazoa; phylum Arthropoda; class Insecta; order Diptera; family Tipulidae; genus Tipula; species Tipula vernalis. The sequence goes on from OY282559.1 coordinate 348,299,970, forward strand.
TTAATTCACTCAAGTGAAATAAAACTTGGACTTTGGTTGAACGTCCGTCGCATCGATCAGTTGTTACCTGCAAGTGGGTGTTTTCCCGAAAGCGAAACGATGTGGGTAAGTTGGCGTTGTACAAAGCGCGACTGGTAGCCCGTGGATTTACCCAGCGTCAGGGATTTCATTTTCACGAAACCTACTCTCCGGTGGCAAGGATTATTACAATAAGAGTTTTGCTGGCTCTTGCTGTCAAGCGTGACATGGAAATACATCAAATGGATGTGAAGACGGCATTCCTCAACGGAAAACTTGAAAAGGACATTTATATGGAACAGCCGGATGGATTCGTGCAAGGTGATTTTGTTTATAAATTAAATAAGTCACTCTACGGATTGAAGCAAGAGTCACGTGTGTGGAATGAACGATTCTATAGTTTCATGCTCGGAAATGATTTTGCTCGCTGAGAATATGATCATTGCTTATATTCTCGTAACAATGAAGACGAAATGGTATACCTGCTGTTATACGTAGACGATCTGATTATATTGAGCGAAAACATCGAGGAAATCATCAAGATCAAACAGCTGGTGTCAAATGAATTCGAAATGCGTGACATGGGCGAAACGAAGAGTTTTCTCGGAATCAACATCGAATATGACCGGAGCCGTGGAATTTTGAGAATAACCAACGCGGCTATCTAGAAGACGTTTTGCAACGTTTTGGAATGGCCGATTGTAAACCGAGTTCGACTCCAATAGAATGCCAACCAAAATTAGAAAGGAAGACTGAAGCTGAACTGACGACTAAACCGTACCGAGAATTAATCGGATGCTTGATGTTCGCGGCTTATACGACTCGTCCAGACTTATCAGCGGCGAGTTATTCTAGAGTTTTTAGGTCTAAGTTTGTTTTATTTTCCGAACAAAATTAAAAAAATTATTCAATCCAAGATTCACCACATTTGTATTGTTACCAAAACCATAAATTCGTGGCGCCACTAGCAAACCCTATCTATTCTAGTCTGTCCTGAATTAATGAATTGATTGATCGAATTTAGCTAATTGTATTTAGCTAATCCCTATAGACTGAGCGCTATTAAATGAAAATATTTGATACGGTTTGCTCTTTCTCTCTCAGTAAAAATAATAAAAAAAGTGTTTAAATTCCTTTTTTGTTCCCTTCTTTAATCTCTCTTTGCGGAAAGAAACAAAATACTTTTTTTTTATTTCTTTCCCCGGGAGTGAACTCCAAAAAAATAAAATATCACTCCTCGGAAAGAATTAATGTTTATTTTCATGTAGTATCATGTTAATAGTACATGTTAGAGCTCTGCGCGGATGCGATTTTTTGATTCCGCATCCGATCCTCACCCGCTGCAAATTTTAGACGAATTTTTGATATTAAAATTTTCGATATAAAAGGAATTATTTCTAGTTATTGCAGAATAATTCAGTTCAATCATAATAAAAATATCTGTCTATAGCAAGCCCCAATTACTTTTGCGTATTAGAATTTCGTCCACGAGATTGAGATCAATGGTACCCTTCATATCTATTATTATATTGCAAGTTGTAGACGGCGTGCTTCTACACGATATGGAAATCGACACATACAATTATTGCGCTTATGATAATTAGTGTCAATATGAAAAAGTAGATGTCAGATATAACATAATAGGTTAGGAAAAAATATTTGTTGTTCTTCATATTTTTGGCGAAATACGGATAAACAATTAATATCCGCAAAATGTGAATGTACTTGAGAATGCGGAAAAAAATTGATTTGTTGGATGGCGAAAAAAATCAGATTTCGCATACCCCAAACACATTGACGGAGCGAACAACGGCGCTAAATTAGAATACATGTATTTTCATAAGAGCGAACACATAGAGCGGCGTCAAACTAGCAGTTTGTATTTTTTGAGGTGATGAATGATACTATATTTATATTTATTGTTGTTGTTTTTAAAGTAAATGCTTGGAAACCTATAATTTTAGCCAGGGGTCGGGAAAATTCCCAATTTTTTTTTATTTCGTTATAACGTTATTTAACCTTAAATCATGTGAAACGTTACATTACGTAACGTTATTTAGCATTAATTAATATTTTTAACGTTATAAAGTATTAACCTTTGCTTTAGTAAGTTTTAACACTAGAACAAAATGAGGACCAGTTAAAATAAGGATTCAAAAATTAGGAAAAAAATTCAGTAAATGTACAATCCGTTATTTGACCGGTAGTTCTAGTGTTAAATAATGTTACCAGCGCAGCAGCTGTATTCTGAAAAAAAGTAAAAAAAACGTGACGGGTATCGCGATGTCTCTTAACGTGAACGTTTTACTTTCTTTTACTCTAGTAAAATAAAGTATAGTAATCATGAAAATTTTGGACCTTGAGATTTTTAGAGATTTATTTGTTTTGAGGTCCCCTGAGTCCGAAAAAGTGGGTTTCGAAATGGTGTCTGTCTGTCTGTCTGTCAGTCTGTCAGTCTGTCTGTGTTCTCTCTACAACCCAGATGGTTTAACCAATCGAACTGAAACTTCAGATTTAAGCTTTTTTGGTAAATTGGGAGGTCCCAGTGAATTTTACTCCAAATCGGCTAACCGGAAGTGGCCACTCCCTTGGTCCAGAAAATTTATTTTGCAAATATCTTAAAAAGTATAAGGTTTACAAAAAACTACTCAATACAAAATGTTTCCAAAAATTAAAAACAAATAAAAATAAAAATTTAAAAATTAAAAAAAAAAATTAACAAAAAAAATAAAATTTCTCAAAATTCTCTGTTCTTAATAGAAAGTCGTGTGTTGGCCACACGTCAATTTTTTTTTTGTCAAAATCCTATTCTGATAAAAAAAACGTTTACGAACATCGAAAAAACATAGAATACTGGAAAACATAAAAAATTTCTGTCAAATTATCGTCATATTGACAGCGATTTTAGTCTGTTTTAGAAATTGTACATAAATAAAATGTACTTTTTGGGGAATAGACGACGGCACAAATAAGTCACTAAATCAAATATTCATTAAATTAAAATCATTGTGATGATTTTGGTTTTATTGAATTAAATAAAGATTTTATTTCAAATAAATCAGATTTTTCGCAGTCGGGAGCTACCAATCGCCGGTCGGCAACGAATCGCAACTATCAATGTCCCAGTCATATACCTATGACCATCTATAAGGCCAAAACGAGATTGTGAACAATTTATGTCCAATTAACTAAGTTTTGTGAAATATAAGAGAAAAATTGAAATAAATTGTTTTTAAATCATAATTTCAGCTCTATCCCGTTGTTTGTTTGTACCTGTACGCTAAATTATTATTAATACTTAACAGTAACCAAATTTTATTAGTTTTAATATTAAAAAAATTAATAACATTTTTCTAAATTAATTATTTGTCATATAAACGAAAAAACGTTTCAAAAACCCAACCAAAAAAACGGGGGTGGGTTTTTTAACGTCGGGAACGTGAACGTTTTTCTTCAGTCAGAATAGGAAATAACGTTAATTTTGCGATTCACGTTTTCAACTGTCGAAAAAAACGGAAATCACCAAATTACGTTTTTTCAGAATACAGCTGCAGTAACAAAATCATTTTTTATAAGGTTATTTTATTTGGTTAGATCTAAATTTTTTAAAGTTATCGGTTACGGTTACGTTATAACCTAACCTAATAGGTTTGGTTACGTTTCCTTGAAAACCTTCGCAATTTTAGCGATTTTTAACGTTATTCGGGTAACGTTATATAACGTTATCCGTCCCTGATTTTAGCTGAATATAACATCGAAATGGGCATATGAGAAAGACAATTGTAAAAAATATCTCGAAGACTAAAATCATAAAGACGAAGAGAAGCGAAGTCAGGCATAGAGCGCCGCTTATGTGTTTGGGGTATCAGGCTTCAAACGAATTATGAAAATGATTTGTGTATAGATGTCTGAGTTTTTCATTTAAACATTTGTATGTACAAGTAAAAGGAAGTTGATGTTTTCAGTAAATCGTAGTTTTTGTAAAATGATGACTTTTTTGTCAAAAGAACAGATTTTTGATTTTAAAATCAATTATTTTGGCTGTGAAACTATCTGTGTATTTGTTTGCAAACTGAAAAAGAGTCAAGTTTAATGGCAATATGAGCAATTTGTGTCATTTTTTATTTCTCCATGGAATAATTTATTATTTCACCCAATTTGCATAATATCCGTTCCATTTCGGTTTGTACGTAATACATGAATAAAAATATGACTGTATTAACCATTTTTTTTTTGTATGTGCAGAACACACAAAAGCTGGAAAAGGAATATTGAAACATACATTTTTTATAAGCCATGTCTGCAGCAGTTCTTTTCGCTTTTTTTGTTGTTGTTGCTTGCTTCTCGGCATATAAATTTCGTTAAATTTGCATACAAAAAGTTGATGAAAATTCTGTTTTTCGCTTTGAAATGTAAATGAGAAAAATAAAGTTTTGCAATACACATTTTTTGTTTTTATTCAAATTTATGATTATTGGAGCAAATACCTTTGCGTTGTGAGAAAATTCGATTAAAATTTAATAAAATAATTCAAGTGGATTGAATAAATTTTCGTCGATATATGTATGTACGACGCTCTTAGTTAGCTAAAGTATTTCCGATTTTTTGTTGTGCTGTTGAATTTTGATTGATTTATTGAAAAAAGGACCTTTTTATACAATGAGATCAATAATTTCTAGCAGAATATAGCAGAACCTTAGTTTCTTAATATGTAATAACATGCTTTTGCAAAACCAAAACTCGTTAGACATGAAAAAAAATATTTTAATTTCTCAATCTTGTAAGTAACCCTAAGTATTTAAAAACAACAACAATTTTATCCCTGATTACTTTATTTGATTTGTACGTTGTATTATAATTTATGTTTTTTACAAACATCTGGGCAAACGAAAATACGGAGCCGTGTCAATCAAAATCTATCGACCGAATACATTAAATCTTTAAAATTTTATTGACCTGTCGCAAATCGCTTGATATAGACACGAAACCTCATAAAATCATTTTAAATTTACAATGCCACAATGCCGTCAATTGTTGTATCTTTTGAGCGAGATACCAATAAAAAATTTATTATTTCACCTTGATAAGACATAATAAAAATTGGAAAATTTACAACACGTTGTGTGCAGACGTCTTTTATATATGTTCTCCACATGATTAAAGGTAGAACAGTAGAACATTAAAAAATTACATTTTATATAATAAATCAAATGCTAACATAAAAAAAAATACTACACATAGATTCTTAGCTATATGTGTACAAAACAAATGGGTAAGAAAAAAATCATCTTAAAAATGAGAAAAAAAGACGAACGTTTTAAAGTTAAATCCAGAAGGAAGTAAAAAAATAAAAGTAAGTAATAAAAAAAAAGTTTCCAGCAACAGATTTATTTTTTTTATTATTTTATTTAGATTTCATTCCTTCTTTCCTTCGTCGTCTTTCTTACAAGTATGTTGTATTCTTACAGTTTTCATTGTTATTGTTTCAGATTTATTTTGATTTTGGTTTTTGGAAGCATACACAACAGTACACACAATACATTTATAATAAGATGCAATAACAAAGTAAATCCGAGAATTTTGTTACTTAAGCACAACAATTTATATATTTTAAAGACTGGTTAAAAGTTTAAACAACAACAATATATATTTATAATAATAACCCTGTATACAACTAGACAGAAATAAATATTAGTTGCTCATTTAACGTTTGGTTTATTAGAATATTTAATGGGTTTCGTAACCCAACTTTCGAAACCTTAGTTTCTCAAATGAAGATCTGTGACAAATTCATTTAAAAACAAACATTTCATTTCATTCATCAATAAAATTTTTCACTTTTCTTTGTTACATCATTTTTTATCTGTTATTTTCAAATTGACAGATAGATTTACAATGAAACTTTATTGAAGTCATAGTAGGTAATTAGCGTTCGAAACAGGGGGGCTCTTTTTGAAAACGACACGAATTCGAATGTATAAGATTCGTATTTGATTTAAGTAAGAAAGGAACGAATCTAAAGAATGTTATATTTCGAAGAATCGATTACGTTCGAATCGTATTCAGAAATAAACTCCCAGGTGTTTTAGCGCTGTTTACACTAAAATGCAATGAAATAGGAAAATTGAATATACTTTCGAAATTGAGATATACATTTGCCATTTCGTAACGAAATTCAAAATTGTGTTGAAATTAAAGTTAACCATTGTAGTCTAACTTTGGTATGTTTACAACGACAACACATATTTGTAGTGCTTACCACCAGAGTAAATATAATAAATATTGTTTCGTTTTTGCCTTGTCAATCAAGGTTCGTATCACTGGATTGTGAATAATACAAAATCAAAGTTTATTAATAAAAATTCACAAAATCACTTTATATAAATGATTCTCAAATTTTACTGTACACTTATAATTTTTATTTCCACTAAAATACTTTTTAAATCACTTTTTAATTCCTTTTTAATCTTCACACTGTCGCTTACCAAATACTACTAATCCAATTCGATCTCGTTCGCCCCCCTATATAGACAAACCAAACCTCCAGAAAGCCCATGACTTTTTCTGTCAGAACAGCGTTCAAATACCCAGAACAATTTCTATCATGGAAAACTCCACCCCAGTACAGTTAGACATTGAGATATTAATTTAACTTATTCTACCACACACTAGGTGTCACCGTTACACTACCCCAACCTAACCCTGTTCGTCCCGAACAGGACCCAAATCACCTCCTCTGTGTAGGGCCAGTCTCTCCAAATAGGCCACCTTTGGTTTACCTCGATGTCCCTTACGTATCCGATAAACCACGTCGTTAATCCTTGTGATGACAGGTGTTAATCCCTTTTTCCGTTGCGGGTTGTGAAGCCATACTAATTGTCCTTCCTGGAAGTCCTGGTTATTTGCTCGTATGTCATATCGAGCCTTCATCCGGTTACTTAACAAGTTGCTCTTTCATCCTGTCTACGTAATCCTATCCACATAAAGCCGCTGATGGTACAGCCCCAAACTTTAGATCTCCAGGTAATCGTAGGTTATCTCCAAATAACGTTTTAGCTGGTGTCATTCCGGTTGTGTCATATATTGCTGATCGATAGGCCATCAGAAACATCGGTATATTCCGATCCCAGTTGCGTTGGTTTTTCTCAACGAACTTTGTCAGATATTCCTCCAATGTACCATTGAATCTTTCCACCATACCATCAGACTGGGGATGCAAAGGCGTTGTTCTCGTTATATGTATACCGAGCATGAATCTCCATCGGCACTCCAAATCTGCTAATCCAGTTGTTTACCACGGCATCAGCTATTGTTGTCGTCTCCTGATTGGGAATGGGGTACACCTCCGGCCATTTGCTGAAATAATCCATTATTACTAGCACATATTTGTTGCCGCTCTCAGTGGTGGGAAATGGCCCCGCTACATCCATTGCAATTCTTTTGAATGGTGCTCCAACGTTATATTGTTTCATGGTTACACGATTTTTGCGTGCGGGTCCCTTCACCGCCGCACATTGGTCACATTTTTGCCACCATTCTATCACTGACTGCCTACATCCTGTCCAGTAGAATCGTTGACGTATCTTTGCTAATGTTTTATTAATTCCTAGGTGACCCCCACTTGCTCCTCCATGATACTCGTTCAAGATTTCCGCAATCCGGCACTTAGGTATCACCAGCAACAATTGCTTCACTTTGCCATCCGTGCTTTCCCACAATCGTTTTAAACACCCCATTCTCAAGACGGAGGCTATCCATTTGAGCCCTATAAGCCTTGACAATAGGAGTTTTGTCCGCGATCTCGCTCCAAGTCGGCCTGTGTTCCCTTTCCGTTCATTCCATTATAACTGATAAATCCGTATCATCCAATTGCCCTTTCCTGATCATTTCGTTGGTCCACTCCTCATCAGGCAGCACTTGCGTAAGCCTAACGTCGATGATGCCTTCCTTTGCTTCAACATGTCCACAATGTTTACATTCTACTGGACACGGCCGTCTTGATAATGCGTCGGCTTTGAAGACGTTCGATCCAGCGTGCTACTTGTCCCTCTGGATTCTTGAATTGCAACAGCCACCGTAAAGCGCCGTGATCTGTCCGTAAATGGAATTTTTGGCCATAAAGATACTTATGGAAATGCTTAACGCATTCCACTATAGCCAACAATTCTTTCCGTGTCACGCAGTAATTACGCTCCGGTTTTGATAATGTTTTGGAGAAGTACGCAAAAACTCGTTCTTGGCCATTGGTTTCCTGTGACAACACACCTCCTATACCGTCATTACTTCCATCGGTATCCAAAATAAATTTCACGTTGGGTATAGGGTACGCGAGGATTGGCGCGACACATGACCGTCTCCTTAGTTCCACGAATGCTTTCTCCTGGTAATTCTTCCAATCGAATGCCTTGTTCTTCCTGGTCTACTCGTGTAAACTCTTGGCGATGTTGGCGAATCCTGGCACGAAGCGTCTATAGTAGGTGCACAATCCGAGAAAGCTTCGTAATTCGTGTAAGTTTTTAGGTCTTTGCCAGTTCTTTACCGCTGCGATCTTTTCTTCGTTGATGTGAATTCCATTAGTTGTTACAAGATGACCCAAATATTTGACTTCAGTTCTGAACAGTTTACACTTCTTTGGGCTTAGCTTTAATCCGGCGGCCTGTATCCGATCTAAAACTTCTGCCAAGTTCCTTAGATGCTCGTCGAAATCCTTCCCGATGACGATGATGTCGTCCAGATATATTAGGCACGTCTTCCAATATAATCCCTTTAACACGCGCTCCATTAATCGTTCAAAAGTCGCAGGGGCATTACATAATCCGAACGGCATAACATTAAATTGCCAAAGCCCGTTACCCACACTGAACGCTGTTTTCTCGCGATCTTCCTCATGGACTTCCACCTGCCAATAGCCGCTTTGTAGATCTAATGTCGAAAATATTCGAGCACCCGATAACGTGTCTAACGTGTCATCGATTCTTGGCAGTGGGTTGCAATCCTTTTTCGTCACAACATTGAGTTTTCGGTAATCAACGCAGAATCTCATGCTACCATCCTTCTTTTCGACCAATACTACCGGTGAGCTCCATGGACTGTTAGATGGTGGGTGGTTGACGAATCGGCATCTCCGCTCCCGTATTAATTCGATGCTTTACCATTGAGGTCCTTCCATTATTATCCGATGTACTACAGAATATGGACATGTACCGTTTGAGTAGTTAATGTGCAGAATTTTTCTGTCCCTCGATAAGATCTTCGGTCCATTTCTGCATGAGTTGTTCTACCATTTCTTTTTGTCCTTGCAAATCGGACTTTTCTGTTCACATTTTACAATCGTCGATACCTTGTCACATTTGCCGATTACTGTTCCTTTCTTGATGGTTTTCGTCTTATCCGAGAGATTTAGATTACTAATTGGTACTCTATAGTCGTTGTCTGGTTTAACTAGGGCTTTCCCGATTATATTTTCCTTAGCTCCGTTTTCTTCTTCGTCAGCTTTCACAACCCACAACCTGGGTGACCCAGAACCTCCCTTCAATCTTCCCCATACGATCGTCTCCGAGTTCGGTGGCAGCTTCTCCCGATGATCAATAATAATTCGCCTGGTAGTTGCTACTGCACTGCTAGATTGAAGTGGCAACTCGATGTTATCGTACATTAAAGCTCCTCGTCCAACATCCACCACGAAGCCATTTGCCCTCATGAAGTCCATTCCCATAATGACTTCGTGTTGGAAAAGAGTTCCTCCGATCTTTATTTTCACGATCTTTTTGCCTTTTATTATTGAACTATCTCCAGTTGCTGTTTGTAACTTCAATCCATTAGCTGGTTGTATACCTTCATCGATCAGATCTTTACGGACAACCGTGCGATTTGCCCTTATAATCTATGCCATCAATGTCGCCTTTGATTGTTAAGCTGTCACCGCCTCTTGCTACTTTCGAAACGCGGATGGAGGTTATGGGGCAATCGGTTGTGGGAGTCAGCTTCTGCCCCTTTAAGCTGATTCGTTCAAGTTTAACGACTCCGTCGTCATTTGGCCCTCTTGCTTGGCCACTGCCTGTGCTCCGCTTGGTCGTCCCTGCATAGGAGATGGTGATCTTCCCCGTTTTATTCTTATTTCCCAGCAGTCCCGAGAAATGTGACCGACCTTATCACATGGCCAACATCTGATTTTGTCGCTTCCGTCTCGGTATCTTGGTGCTGACCGTTCGGTGTTAATGCTGGTGTCGATTTCCACTCGGCATATTTTCATTGACGGTTTGGCGATGGCTTGTGCAGTTTCATTTGTTAACGCACAAGCGATGGTTTCCGCGAAGGTCGCTTTAGGTGATAACATCACCGCCTTGCCTGTCTCTGGATGTCAATTTTTAGCCTTTCTATATAATCGGCCGACGTACTGGTATGTGCTAGATGTACTAATCGCTCGATTGCCGATGAAAATTCCTGCAGCGATTCTCCCCCTTTTTGGTAGCGGCTTGTTAATTCCATTCGATAGATTTCCCGTTTTTGGTCACTGCCGTACTTCCTAACCAGCGCCTTCATAATTTCGATATAACTGTTGCGATCTTTTTCCGGAATTGTTTGTAAGGCCTCCTCTGCTTCACTTTTAAGGGCCACTATTAACCCTACGACAAGATGTTCATCATTCCAACGGCTGCCGTTTCAAATTGAAATTTGAAAATACCGAAAGATGTTGTACCGTCAAAAATTTGTGGCTTTAACTTGATTGATTGGACGGCTTGTACCACTTGCGTTGTTGATCCACTTGCCTTGACATCATTTAGTTCTTTCTCGAGACGTTGAACCTCCGCTTGTAATTTTTCTTCAACCTGTTGAACTTCCGTTTCTAATTTTTGGTCAACCTTTTAAATTTCAGTTTGCAATTCCATCTGCAATTTTTCCATCACGTAGCGAAATAGATAACTCGATAAGTTTCTCGTTCATTCTCTTTTGACCATCTATAATTTGGTCTTTAATTTGCTCTCCTTGTTGTTTTATTTCTTGGTTTGACTGCTCAATTTTCTCTATTTGTTGTTCCATTTTTCGGTTTGACTGCTCCCCTTGTTGCACCATTTGATTTTTAATTTTTCCTAGCTGTCGTTCGTTTTGTTGTTTCATTAGACTCATCTGTCCCATCATCTGGTTCATTGCACCTATTAACTGCGACAAATCGAAACTTCCAGATGGTAGTTGTGTTGTTTTGACCGACGGTTGTTTATCTCCTGTCTTTTCTAAAGTTGCCGCATCCGTTACTTCCACGCCAAAATCATGATGGTCATCGTGCAACCCTTCTTTCTCCATGGCGTCACGTAGTCGCGTTTGTAAAGCTGATTTACTACCATCAGTAGCCAAAGCCCGTTTTTCAAGTTCCCTCTTTAATTCTGGAACTTTTAATGCGTTGAGAATTATTTCCATTATCTTATTATTCACAATCCCACCGCTGTCATCAATTGTTACGTTTTTGCCTTGTCAATCAAGGTTCGTATCACTGGATTGTGATTTAGTTAACACAAGAATTATTACAACACAGTTTATTAATAAAAATTCACAAAATCGCTTTATATAAATTATTCTCAAATTTTACTGTACAGTTAGTGGATGGTCCACTAAAACACTTTTTAAATCACTTTTTAATTCCTTTTTAATCTTCATACTGTCGCTTACCAAATACTACTAATCCAATTCGATCTCGTTCGCCCCCCTATATACACAAACCAAACCTCCAGAAAGCCCATGACTTTTCCAGTCAGAACAGAGTAGAAACACCCAGAACAATTTCTATCATGGAAAACTCCACTCCAGTACAGTTAGACATTGAGCTATTAATTTAACTTATTCTACCACACACTAGGTGTCACCGTCACAATATATTTAATTTTATGAGTTGGTATTAACTAGCAATTCTCAATTTTCCGATAAATGATTATATTTGTAAACATTTTAAATAATAAATTGTATTTTTAGAGCGGCGTACCAACTGTTAAAAGTAAAAAAAAAAATATTCTTGCCTCTTACTTTGGACAAAATCTCATTCCTATTCGAATAGGATTACCATTTACCAAAGTAAGACAACACATGTTAACATATTTTATTTAAACTAAAGTTCACATATTCTTTCAGCACAATAAATCGAAACTGTAGTTACGAAATCCGTTATGTGTCAGTAGTATACAAAAGTATTGGTTTGCAGCACAGAAATAATGTACAACAAAATTAAAAAGCTCGTCGTGGCCGAATTCTTAAAAAACTTCATATGGAAAGATTTAGCTTTAAATTCACAGTTTTTTTAACTTCCCCTCTCTCCCCGACCAGGGTGGGAAAATTCAAGTGTTTTTTTCAAAAACTACAAACCATTTGATTTTTATTATTTAAATCAGATTTTTTTGATTTAAATCAACTTTTTGTTTTAAATTAGTTATGTCGATTGAAAATGTAGTTTCATATTACTTGGGTAGTCGAGTACTTTTTATTTTAAAACCCCTCGGGTAACCCCTCGGGCATACTCTATCCCGACTGATGATATTTAAAATCAAACTGACGATTTCGAAATCTTATTTGGGGTAATGGCATTTTGTTCAATATCATTGAATTTCACTGTGCAATATAAAGATCATTCAATGTTAATTCGTATTAAAATTTTGTAAATTTTTGGTCACTAAAAAGCAATTCTTACAATAGATTTTAATAGATTAACCGTTTTTATTAATAATTATAATTGTCACTAAAAGTTGAATCTAGCCTGGTCCTGTCCTAATAAACTACACAAATGATTTGTTGATGCATGCTGACGGTGAATGCATTTTACAATATGGGTATTCCTACTAGTAGTCTAAAACTTTGTGAAAGCCCTATTATTATATTACAACGTTGTAACGTTAAATTCTGACTCACTCAGAGTAAATCCAATAAGATGTCGAGTACTTTTTCGTGAAGGTATAATGTATGTTTAACATTTCAGAAGTTCATGTTCATTTTAAGATGTTGCATTCATTTCACTTTCGTTGATCATATATGTATTTCAACCTTTTAATTTTTGTAGCGGAATAAATTCATATTTATCGGCGGAGTTAAATTATTTTGGAAAATGAATTAAATCCGCGACATTTAATTTTTAAAAACTGAATTAAATCCAAGCGAAATTATTTAATATTGTTCAAAAATATTGTTAACTATTTTTCTAAATGAGAATTTCGCATTCCTGGGGGCCTATTCTCGAATTCCACATCCATTTTCCACATGTGAACATCTGTCAAAATTCACAAAAATTGAATTTTTTCGGTACTAAGGGAATATTTCCGAATGGGTATAAGCAGGTGGAAAAAATTCCCCATATATGAAAATGTCCATGCCGCATGTGAATTACATTTTTTGAACGTTTTTGTGTGAACTTTGACAGATGTCCACATGTGGAAAATGGATGTGGAATTCGAGAATAGGGCCCCTGTTTAGTAAAATGGGAAACGTGGAATTTATCAGTGGGATACATTTAATAGGACAAATATTTATATTTTGCGCAATTTGGAATTCGGACGGAGAGAGATAAACGCATTCATTGTAATAATACCAATAAGTAATAATAACATAATTACTTCCAAAACTCTTCCGTCACTACTCCATGATTATTTTGAAGCGTCATGATATCTTAAATTAGTAATGAGGCAAGAGTTTTGTAGATAATGATGTTTTCGGTAATGACATTAATATTAACCATTAACCATTAAAGGCTGCTTATAACACTATTGAAATTTTAGTCCGCCTCCTGTTCTGCTGCATTAATTTAAATGAAGACGAGATTGTGTACGACTGTTTGAGTTTGACTGTTATGTAGCACGTACATAATTTTGTTGCCCCATTATCCCCTCGATCACTCCGAAAATTCGGTAAATTTAATTTAAAATTTCAACTCATGTTATTTTAAATAAAACTCAACATTAGCCGGACGTTTGATCTGATCCATATCAGATTATGTCTCGTGAAACGGCACCAAAATTTATAAAACAGAAAAACACCAAATGCCAATTTTCTGTTTCGTTTATTGTACGCTTATTGTATTCTTCATATTCTTTGTCGTTTCTTCCCTCTACCAATGAGAAAAGAATATGATGAATACAATTACTCGTGTGAATAGGCAGAATGACATATAAATTTTGATGTGATCCGGATCACTATGCGTGAAGAAATGCTACTAAGATCTCAATAAATTCACTTTTTGAAAGCAAATCAAGAGAAATATGAATAAAATGACAAAATTTCTCATTTAATGTGTTTATCCTATCAAGAACTAATAATAAATCTCACAATTATTCAGCAAGAAAACAAAATATGGGAAAAACGAAAATTCCATTCCATTTCATTTCACTACACGGGAATTGACATATGGTATACTGAATTAAATTACCCGGGTAATCGATCAAATTATACGGATAGTAGAATATTCGAAAAAAAAAATATTCGGGTAACCGGGTTCTCGTTAATCGGTATTGGATATCCACCCTAGTAGCGACGACAACTACCAATTCTTTCAATATATTTGCATATTTCACATTGACTGACATATTGCAGCAAGAAACCCAGTTTATTGTTTTTTGTAGAGCAATATCGAGAAAACCTTATAAGTTTGCTTCATTAAAAATTTTCAAAAAGCAATTAATCTTTTCCCTAAACTTTTTCGTTTATTTTGAAATCTCGTACACCGTACCATTCAAACAATTATTTATTTTCCATCCAGAGAATATTATGATGTCAATTGTTGATTCAACAGTTTGCCAACTATTGGCAAAATGTTTGATAAAATCAACTCGTTGAAATTTTACTAAGTTTGGTTTTGAAAATAGGGCTCCTCACATTTAAAATAAAAAACCGACCTCTAGATAAAAACTTTTAATACTATTGGGTCAAAACCCAAGCAAGTAAAAAATTTTCCGAATTAAAGATCCATTTAAACCTAATGGTTCTACTCGGACGGTTCGTACATCGATAGCGAGCAGGTTTAATGATAATTATCTGTTCACAAATTGCGAAATATAACTCGTTGCTCTTCAAAGAACTCGATGGCCTAAAAGTGGAGTACACATGTCTCAAGCCTGTAAGCTGCTTTGTAAAGGGTGTTCCAACTTTTAAATTTTTAATAAAACACTTAAATTATTTGATAAGTATCTAAATTTTTATTTCAAATGATAGCACAAAGATGCCATTATTTTATCAACATTTTCGGCTCGTAGGAAAATTCTAGGGGTGTTAGATCGCAGCTTATTATGTTCCCTTTCGAGGCCAATTTATGTTCCCTTTCGAGAAATTATTCGATTACCAAAAAGCGTTCGCGCAAAAGATCAATTGTTTCTGTTGCTGTATGATATGTGGCACCGTCCCTGCTGAAACCACATATTCTGGACATCCATACCTTCCAATTCGTAATCATATTCAGATATCCTGGTCCATTTACAGTAGCCCAACACCATCCCGTCGAATCTGGGATTTGCTAGTTTACAACAAATCACCCAGTCCAAAATTTGCTTCGTCGCTAAAGTTGGCTTTGTTGAAAAAATTCGCATTTTCAAGTTTTTTTTTTGTTTTTTATATGGCCCAATTGGGAATTGACGACGTAATCCAAAGTCTGATGGCTTTTAAGTTATCTGATTCTTGTGCGCCTTCAAATGAAGATCTTTGGGCAAGATTTTGAAAAAAGTGGTTGGTGGAATGTGTAATTGCTGTGAACGATGGCAAATTGATGTGTTTGGACTTACAGCACTTACAGCGCAATTTTTCTGCAATTTTTCCGATATACGAAATTTTCTTCCATAACTTCTGCAACTTTCACCAAATTTAAAATATTTTTAACAATAAATATGCGTTGTTTAATCGTATATCTCTTCATTTTTAATAACCGGAATATTGCTACTTGCCATCTGCCAAATAACATATGGCACTCTAATAAAAACAATATAAATGGCGGAAAATAAAAATTAATCTCAAATTGGAACTCCCTTTCCCTTTGTAGAGCTGAAAAGAAATTTTTCTTCGAAAAATAAGATTCTTATTTGAATTGAATCAGATACAATAATTTGGATGATCTGATAGGATCTATGCCTGAGCACTACGTCAGATTCGTGATTGATAACTTTAATGTTAGAGGCAGCTAAAAACCAGATCGACCTTTGTGAAAACCTTGCGACCGATAATTTCTTGGGTCGTCCAAGATGTAAGATCATTGGTTCACTCAAAAATGGGTATTCTTCACCTGTCTTCTCTTCAAAGTGTTGTATCCAATCAATAAAATTTTATTATAATAAATTAACTTAATTTTATGTTTTCTCATTTCAGGTGCGTAATCATCGATCGATCTTTCCAAACATAAGTATTTTCATCAGACAAGTATGTAATTTAAACGTGTGGCATTAAAATACACTGTTGCATGATTCTTAAAATTTGAACCGAGTGCGATTATCAAATTCTATTAAATCTTGTACATATACATTTTACAAGTCATGAACTCTATTGCTTAGGATACGAATATATTTTAACGATAACTTTTGTATATAAAACATATTACACTTATTTACTTGTTATAATATTTTAGGCTTATTGAACTAAGAGTTATTTAAACCAAGCGAACAATAAGACGATTGAAAACCTCAAATAAAACTAAAATCTTGTAATCTTAGAACCTAATCTAACATTATTTTACATTTTTCCTACACACACAGCATACTCAATTTTTTCCCTATTTACTCGTACATATATTTATCCATTATTCATTTAAATTTTTTACCTCGACCTTTTTATCGTAAAAACCATATCTCAATATCCCAACACGACAAAATTATACAAAATAAAATCCAAAACAACATTAGAAAAGAAAATACCAGACACTTAACAAAAACATTTAAATTCTATCTTGATTTATTTTGGCCATATACAACAATATTCTTACCCATATAACCATTTCTCGTTACTACTATTGGTTTATAGATAGATATATACGTAAATGTTGTTTATGCTAACAACTAACGCAAACGCACACAACACCATTTATGTAAGAACAGCATAAGAGTTTTTTTCTTACCATTTTATATCCACACATCGATCGATTCTCCATTCTTCCCATTTTTGTGTTTTATTTCATCTCTCAGTTTTTTTTTTGTAGAAAATATGTATTCTTGAACATTTTGAACATTTTGTTCGTAAGAATTTTTATTTTTTTATAAGAAACTAGTTAAGAAACTGAAGAAATAAAAACAAAAAAATAAACAAGACGTATAGTGATCGTTTTATGCTTGTTAATAATAAATGAGAATGTATAGTACGGGGCGAAAGTCAAATTTATATTATCATGTAGGTAGGAGACTGTGTGATTTTATGAAAATTCAGAGTTCTTTTTTTACATGTGGTGAAGCAGGTGATTGCTAGTGGAATAATACGTATTTCTTAGAATATGATATTTATGTCTGACCCTTTTTGTCAATTTTAACTTCTATTGAAATTTCAAAATTGTAATTGTCAACTTGTGGTCGAAAAAAAGTAAAAATCAAAAAAAAATAAAGTCAACGGAAATAAATTCGATTGGCTTTATTTCCACTTTTTTTCTTGCTAAGAATTGTTTCATCAAGTATTAGGTTTTTGCACCATTTTTGGGAAACTTATAATTCGTTAATTCTAGAACGCTGTATCCTTAATTGTGTTTTGAGTAAAATCAAAATTTCTAAAGGGCCCCAAAATCCCGTTTTACGAACTCTGCAGGTACCGTATTGCCGTAATCATGATTCTGCATCATCCATTTTACAAGAGCAAAATTATTTTCTCGAATTAAGACAAATTCAATTTTAGAGTGCCACATTGAGCCTCATAAAAATTTCTTTTGCAGTCAAAATAAAAAAAGGTAATCCTAACAAATCCTAAGCGCAACTTTAATCCTCTTCTTTACAAAAAAAAGAAACGGTGGAATTCCAGGATGGACCATCAAAATCAACAATATGTAGACCGTTCTTGACTTATGGAAATGTTGGAGAGATTCTCGAAGAGTGACGAAAATTACCTCAAGCGTATAAGTCAAGAATGGACCACGGTTTACATTTTGTTGTTTAATATTTTTTAATTTATTTTAATAATATTATTAATTTGTTTGTCACCACCATTGCGCCAAACTAAAACATGATGACAAACCAACATCATCCGACATGTTGCCTTGTTCAAGATCGAGAAGAAACTAATTTTTGGTTTTGATTTAATTATTTTGTTTTGTGTGCGTTGTGATGCGATTGGTCCAGCCAAGCACGAAGGGGAAGTCAACTCAATAGACAGTCGAGGTGGAATGTGTGCCGCCAAATTTGTAGTGGTTAATTGGGTGAACTGCTACAGACCACTGTTCTTAATTTTATTTATCCAAACAAGGTATCGAAGTTAATAATTTTACTGCTGTGAAGTATTTCACACAAAGTGTAGCTACACAAATTAACGAAAAGTGTAAGTGTACTGAAAAAGTGTAGGCCTACATAAAAAGTGTAAATAAGAAGTAGAACCAGGTATGGGCGATATTACCATAAAGTAAACAGGTCGAGCTATCCGAAACAATTTTTATTATTAAAATAAAAAGGGTTGGGTATGTTCGACGCTATTTTGAAAATTGTGAAAATCAAATAAACTATCGAAACCTGATGCTAGACTATGACCATTTACGAAAATCTCAGAGATGTTACCAGGTGTGGGCTTATATTTCCATAAAGTGGGCAGGTCAAGCTATCCGAAACAATTTTTCTTATTAAAATAAAAAGAGTTGGGTATGTTCGACGCTATTTTGAAAATTGTGAAGCCCACACCTGGGTAGCGATTTTGGTCGCAATTTGAGGATTGAGTGGAGAATTACCGGAAGGCAATAGTATTGGTAAATTGTATTGGTGTCCAAAGAATAGAGAAAAACAGAGAATAAACATTTGAAATATAAAAAAAAACAATTCAGTGTCATCTCATGCGTGCGAAAGGTTGTACATATTTTTATTTCCAGTAATTTTCTGCAAAATTTAAAACTAATAAAATTGTTAATTGAATAATGATTTAAAGATAAATCAAAATTAGCTAAAAATGGAAAATAAGTCAGAAAAATATTTATAAACTAGAATTTTATTAATAATTTTAAATGATGAAAAGACATACGACGTACATCCTGCTTGCCCATCCCAAAATCACTAATTTACTTATATTTTTCACATTATCCCTCTTATTCGATGTTAAACAAAAAACTAAAAAAATGATGGGTGGTTTTTTTGTTTTTTGTTTAACAAACATGATACAAATAAGAGAGATAAAATAATACGAAAAAGAGGGATATAAAATATACTGTGGAAAATATAAAAAGTAAATTAGTTATTTTGACTTAGTGTTAATTAAAACGCAGGAGAGGAAGGATGTACGTCGTGTGTCTTTTCATCATTTAAAATTATTAATAAAATTCTAGTTTATAAATATTTTTCTGACTTATTTTCCATTTTTAGCTAATTTTTGTTTATCTTTAAATAATTATTCAATTTACCATTTTATTAGTTTTAAATTTTACAGAAAATTACTGGAAATACAAATATGTACAACATTCCTTTCGTACGCATGAGATAACACTGAATTGTGTTTTTTTATTTTTCAAATGTTTATTCTCACATAACTCAAAAAAAAAAAAAAAAGTTAAAAATATTATGAATGTGGCCGACGAAGAATGTATAGATTAAAAACCATTTATTTATGCTGCTTTTTGGTTTTTATATTGAAGATCACGAGCAATTTTTTTGATTGCGTATATTGTTTTGGATTTTTGTTAATGAAGTAAAATGAATGTCTCGTTTACAACCGATTTCACCCGCTTAGCTTATTTTTGATACTTACCATCATGAGAAAACACACTAATACAATAAAAATATTTGACGGCACACAATAGCAAAATGTATATTATACGCCGTGTACATATACAAAATTCTCAATCCTCAATCCTCAATCCTCATTTTGCGACCAAAATCGATACCCTGGTAACATCTCTGAGATTTTCGTAAATGGTCATAGTGTAGCATCAGGTTTGGAAAGTTTATTTGATTTTCACAATTTTCAAAATAGCGTCGAACATACCCAACCCTTTTTATTTTAATAAGAAAAATTGTTTCGGATAGCTTGACCTGTCCACTTCATAGAAATATCGTCCCATACCTGGTTCTACTTTGTATTTACACTTTTTTATGTAGGCCTACACTTTTTCAGTACACTTACACTTTTCGTTAATTTGTGTAGCTACACTTTGTGTGAAATACTTCACACCGGTAATAATTTTAATGTTTAAACCACTAAGTGCCTGGTCCATTATTAGACTAGAACGTTTGAAAAGCGGAAAAGTTAATATCCGATACAAAAATATCTTCATTTGGTCGATACTTTACCTAGAGGAGTGGACAGCAAGCAAACATTCATTTATTTCAAAAAAAAAAAAAAAAAAAAATCGGTGGTCTGCTCTTGGTTTGCCATTTCTTAGGCGTTCATTTCCTTAAATTAAATGCTGCGTTTTATAAGGTTTGACTGCTTCAGTTGTAGGCCCCTAACATCAAATCATCCCCTAACATCAAATCATCCCCTAACATCATTTTCTCTATATTAGCAGAGAACACGGTTAGAATACTTTCGGAACCTAATGAGAATGATGAGCTATAAATGTATATGGTATGGGGCATTCTCTGTCAAATCAGCCACATCCTCTGCGCGTTTCAATTTTTGAGATAAATAAACTTTTTGGGGGCTTTTCGTCGACATATAGTCTACTTTTTAATGCCGTTTGGTGTTTTTATGGCATCGTTAGATTTTCAAAATGGCGGACCAAAGAAAATATCTGAAACAAAATTGTTATAAAAACGTAATTTTAATTAATTTACTCAAAAGTGTTTTTGGAGTCACTGATTACAAACCTTATTAGTTTTTTAAAATTCCAAGATGGCGGTTCCAAGATTGTGAAGATCGATAGAAACATGTCCTAGGAGATTTTCGGGGTCACTCAACACGAATTTGAGATTGAAATTTTAAAGTTCACGAGAGCGGCTAATTTTCGATGTTCATGAAAATTGATAAAAACATGACCTAGCGGGTTCAGAATTTAAAAACTTGAGATCAGAATTTAAAAATTCTATCCAAAGGTAATGTTACCACTCCGGTAACTTAAATTTATATTATTAATTAAAAATGCACTTTGTAAATCTAATGTTCGCCTTTATTCTTTATGAGTTAGATGAATCATCACATCTCTTGTTTTTAATTTTAAAATCACTCCTTCCTTGTACATCCACTGAACTCAGTTTTATTTTATATTAGTGTTGTCACTGCTGCCAACATCTCCCTCTTTTAATTAGATAAATCGAAATCCAATAGGCGATTGGGAAGACGCCGGAATCGTTGTGGACGGCGTACAGGCTGTGGTGAATTTGAAGTCTCGCAATTTCGTTGATTTGTTATTGTTGTCATTAGTTCATTACTATCTGATTATATTGGCGGTTGATAGACTAATGTTGTTGATGGTTGCGTTGGTGACTGATTTGTGTTTGCTAATGACATGTCACTGGTTGGTGCTATTAACAAATCTAAAGGAAGTTGATCCTCATTGATTCTGTCGTCATTCTCTGTGTACCGACGAATTAGTTGGTTCACAGATGATCGAACTAAACGGTTTGTTTTGATCAGGCCAACAAGGTACATCACTTGTCCAATTCGCTTGATGACTTTACCTTGAGCCCAGGACATCTTGTTATGACGGTAGATTTTAGCATAAACTTTATCTCCAACCTCAAATTGTCTTGCACGAGCTCCATGATGTTTGTTGAACTGACGTTCTTGTTGCGTATCTCGTTCTGTGCTGGATTCTGGAACTGACTTCAACAAGTCAAACTCGTTTCGAATTTCTCGTCCCAAAAACAGTTGTGCAGGTGACTTAGACAGTTGAGCTCGTCGATTAGGTGTTGAACGGTAAATATGGAGGAATTTAGTTAAGTTTTCCTTGTTTGATCCTTCCCCCTTTGATTTATTTAGTGTCCTTTTTAATGTATCTACGAATCGTTCCGCTCGGCCGTTCGACATTGGGTGATACGGCGGAGTTTTGATATGAGTTATTCCTCGTGACTCACAAAATGACTTGAATTTCTCACTTACGAATTGGGTGCCGTTATCTGTTACTAGATTTTCTGGATTTCCAAACAAAGCAAAAAATTCACAGAGCTTTTCGATACACATTGATGATGTAATGTTATCACACTCATGTACTTCGGGCTACATAGACTGCGAGTCGACACTAACGAGGAAGTATTTTCCGTCAATCGGGCCGGCAATATCGGTGTGAATTCGCTCCATGGGGCGCGTCGCCCGTGGCCACGATTGTAGTAGTGTTTTAATTGGAGATTTTGCGTTTTCTGTGCAACGACTACATGATCGCGCTAGAGTCGTGATGGCATCGTCGATCCTCGGCCAGTATACATGTGATCTCGCTAGCATTTTCATTGCATCTGCCCCAATATTTGCAACATATAGTTGACGTAATATGAGTTTGCGGAATCTGTATGGCACTACTATTCGATTACCAAACATGGCACATCCATGATTGTATGACAATGCATCGCGACGATTATAAAATTGTAGCAACTCATCGTTGTCAGGTAATTGGTTCCCTGACTCTGGCCACCCTTGTTGGTTGTATGAAACCACTATTTGAAGAACTTTGTCATGGTTTGTTACGCTCGAGATCATGTGTCTTTTGATCGGTAAGGCGTTTATGGTCTCTTCAAACCCATCATAAATCTCCTCTTCCGCGCGCATACAAGCGATGACCACGTCCTCAGTTTCGATATTAGTCGAGGCGATGAGACGTGAGAGTATGTCTGCGTTGCCAAATTCCCCTGTGGACTTATATTGTACCTTGAAATCATAAGATAACAATGTTAGTCCCCACCGTTGTAGTCGATTGGCGGTGTACACTGGAATACCACTTTTGTTTCCGAAGATACTTAGCAGAGGCTTATGGTCTGTGACCAGAGTAAAACTTCTACCATATACGTAGCGGTGGAATTTTTTTACAGCGTATATGAGAGCTAACCCCTCTTTCTCGATTTGGCTATAATTTTGCTCGGCTTTTGTGAGTGCACGTGATGCATGCGCGATAGCTTTTTCCGTTCCGTTGTCGTAAGCATAGTTGATTGACGCTCCAATTCCAGTGTTACTAGCGTCAGCGTATATTTTTACTTGTAGAGCTGGGTCGTAGTGTGTTAGAAGCAATTCTGATGTGAGAATTGTTTTGAACTTTTCGAATGCCTGTTGGCATTCATGAGACCATTCCCACTTAACATCCGCTCTCAAGAGATGATCTAACGGTGAACGTAGGCTATGCATTT
The DNA here is from genome assembly GCA_958295665.1 of Tipula vernalis. Classification (NCBI taxonomy): domain Eukaryota; kingdom Metazoa; phylum Arthropoda; class Insecta; order Diptera; family Tipulidae; genus Tipula; species Tipula vernalis. The sequence goes on from OY282559.1 coordinate 348,323,378, forward strand.
GTTTAACGAACTTTCCATAGAAATTTATAGCTCCCAGAAATGAACGAAGCTGATTTATGTTCTGAGAGACCGGCGTCGAAGTTACTGCAGCAATTTTCGATGGCTCTGTTGTGATTCCTTTGGCATTAATGATCACACCAATGTATTTAACTTGGTGTGTGTAAAAATCGCATTTTTCGAGTTTTACCCGGAAACCATATTCCTCTAAACGTTGAAACAGGTGCTTGACATTTTGTTTGTGTGTGTTCTCGTCTATTGCGTGCACGAGATTGTCATCGAAGTAGGCCACTGTGCCTTCGAGGCCCGCTATCATTGCATCCACGATCTTCTGGAAACTGCCCGGCGCTGACTTGATGCCCGGCGCTAGTCGATTGAATGTGAATAAACCTTTATGTGTATTTATTGTCAGTATCTGCCTCGATTCATCGTCGACTTCGATCTGCAAATACGCATCTGACAATCTATTTTGCTGAATACAGTACTGCCTGCGAGTTGGGAAAACATTTTCTCTGGAGTTATCAGTGGATGGGCGTTTGTTTCAATACTGGCGTTTAGACCCGTGAAATAGTCGGCGCATATTCGTATGCGGCCGTTTGGTTTTTTTACTGCAACAATGGGTGCTGCCCACTTTGAGAACTCAACTGGCGTTATTATGTTTAGTTCCTGTAGACGCTCCAATTCGCGTTCGACACTTTCGAGTGCGGCGAATGAGACTGGTCTTTTTGGACGGTAGATCGGACGTGCATCTGGCTTCAGGTATATATGAGCTTTAGTGACTTTGCACAAGCCTGGAGTGTCGCTGAAAACAACTCTGAATTGTTGTTGCAATTCTGCTATAAACTTATCACGACTGCTGGCTTGATCGCGTATCACATTGCAAATAGAACTGATAGGCTGATCCCAATGTCCAAATTCTTTTATCCGGTCGATACCTAAAATATTGAGGCCTTTAATACTGGTCACATAACATTTCCCAAATAATACTTGCCCGGTAGTTGGTATCCCCATTTCACAGTCAAATTCTGCAATAATGGGGACAGGGTCCAATGATGCTGAGTTGACTTTCTTGTCGCTCGGTCTAGTTGTAGGAGACCCTATGGCTCGCCATACTTGTTCGGTGATAACTGTGAAATCTCCAGCTGTGTCAATCTGCAATATGGTTTCACATCCATTTATCTTCACAGTGACATATTTTCGGTCACTATACGTCTCAGCTTGATCACCATCATCATTGATAGATCGGATTACACTGGTTTTGAATTGTCCTCGGTGTTTTTTTTTCTTTGAATTCCGAGGTTTATTGGCAAAATTTCAGAATCCTTCCTTGTGTCCGATCCTGTGACATTGCGTACACTTGTGCGTGCGGAACTGACAGTTATATGAGTAGTGTCGATGGAACCCATGTTTGTGGCTGGGAATGATTCGTGATTGGCGCAGGCGATATGTGGGAATGTTTTCCACCTACTTGTTGTGCATTTTGTGTTGCCATTGGTTGACGATTGTTTTGTTGTTTAATCGCCTGTATGGCTGATGGCAATGCCTTTGTAGTTCCACCAATCATCGGCGTATCTCTTTTTAAACTGAGCATACGTTGTATTTCTGCCTCAAGTTTGTCAAGAGTGTGTTCATCCGCAGTGTCGCCGTCAAGCTTTGATAGTAGACGCATGCGGATTTCAGCGAAACGAGATGATTTTAGCCCACATACAAAAATAAGGCACTTAAACTGGTTTGTGGACAGATTCTCTAATTGAAAATCTTTACATCTGCGACTATTTGTGCTTTGTATGTTGAAAAATCTGTGCTGTCATCCATAGTTGTCTGCAGACATTTGAACCGCGTGTTGAAAATGGATTCCATCCTACCGAACGTATCTTTGAGTTTCTGGATGATCTCATCGAATGTGAAGTCCTTTGGCTCCTTCGGGAGAAGCATATCCTTAAACTTTGTATGTACTGATGCATCCAATTTTCGTAGACAAAGGCAAATTTTGGCTGCGTCATCGAACTCCTTTGCATCCTCTATGAATAACTCCTTCTAGAGTCTGTACTAGCTCTCAAATGTTTGACCAATTTCTGGGTCGTAGCGAAAAGTTTGCATACTATTCGCCAAACTTTCCATGCGTTGCTCCACATTAGAATTTCCAGGAATATCCCTTATTTTTCCAATTAATTCTTGCAATTGGATATGTTGTCGCTGGATTTGGTCTTGGAATGCGATTTCACGTCTTTCGGACTCGTCTTTTTGAATTTTTAGTAGCTCCAAAAATTCTTTGCCCAAAACGTCCGTCATTTTGACTCGTTTTTTAATTTTTTTTTTTTTTTTTTATATTTTTAAATAAAACCACTATCCTCGTCGCCACTTTGTTACCACTCCGGTAACTTAAATTTATATTATTAATTAAAAATGCACTTTGTAAATCTAATGTTCGCCTTTATTCTTATGAGTTAGATGAATCATCACATCTCTTGTTTTTTATTTTAAAAGATGATGCAATCACTCCTTCCTTGTACATCCACTGAACTCAGTTTTATTTTATATTAGTGTTGTCACTGCTACCAACAGGTAACAAGATTTCCGATAAAAGGTGTTATTTGTAGACATTTTTTGCCCAGAAATAAGAAGGAAAGAGTGGAACCAATGTAAAATTGATAGTTTTTATTTTCAATTTTATTAATGAAAATTCATTTAAACGAAACAAAGTTTCCTTAATTTGTATCTATAATACGTTTAGTTTGTGTAGATTTGGAAATCGTAGAAAACATTACTCTACATTGTCAATTAGAATAAAAAATGAAACCCTTTCCATTTTCAACCACCCTACTACGAAGTTTCATTATTGACCTTTCATTTTACTATCGCCTATCCTAGTAAAGGTTTGAGGGTAATTTTTGGGATCCTTTCCTCGTTTGTAAACGATACATGTTGAAAACTATAACATGCCATCATACCATATTTTCATTGATTAATTTAATTTTTTCCTTTTTTTCTATGAAAGGTCCATTGAAAACCGTCCACTCTAAAAACTATTTTAATTGATAGTCGAGGTCTCGAAATTTAGCCCGCCCCTCCCCCTCTCTGAAGGGCGGATTCCCGGATGCCTCACACGAAAAGTATCTTCAAACTTCCTTGAACAAAAACCGTCCAAAGTTGGCCCCTTTTTTCTCTGACAGAAAAAATTAATAATTTTTAATTTCTGACCCTAACTTTATGATCAGCGACCCTGAAAATCCCCTAGATTAAGTTTTTATTGATTTTTATGAACGTCGAAAAATTGGTCCTTTTTTCGGCCATATTCAATCTGCCATCTTGGGTCCGCCAGAATTTTAAAATTCTGAACTCAAATTTGTGATGAGTGACGCCGAAAACCTCGTAGGGCATGTTTCTACCGATCTTCATGAAGATCGAAAAATTGGCCACTTTTTACGGCCATCTTGGAATTTTAAAAAACCTATAAAATATTTGTAATACTTTTGAGTAAATTAAAATTATGTTTTTATAACAATTTCCCGCTATTGTTGGTCCGCCATTTTGAAAATCCAAAGACGCCATGAAAACGCCAATGGCATTAAAAAGTAGAAATTTTAACGAACATTTTAAGTCCAAAAAAGTTTATTTATCTGAAAAGTTGAAACACGCGGAGGGTGGCCGTTTAGACAGTCAATGACCCATATATACCCCATAGCCACCTCCTGACATGTAAAGATTACTACATTTCAAAATAAATGATATTAGGAACGTTATTAATATTTTGTTGCTCCCTCCTTTGCTTTAATTACAGGTTTTATCCTAGAGAGTTATCTAGTTAATTTTTCACAATATGTTTTTGGTCTTTTTTCCCATTCTTCTGCAGAAATTCGTTTTAATTCCCCTTTGGATGCTGGATTCCGTTTTCTTATACCATGTTTCTTAGGAATGTCTACAAATGCTCAATGGGGTTTAAATCGAGACTCTGTGCTGGAAATGGCAGCACTTTAATCCCATTTTCACTAAATTAGCGTAGCGATTCTCGGGCTGTATCACATCGGACGTTCTCCTGTTAGAAGAAGATGGTCTCCCGTCTCTGGTTCTTAAACACTTTGTCGATAGAAGGCGGCAGAGTTGACGAAAGCATTGAACTGTAAGTGGCGGAGTTCTTTTTTCACTCACAAATAAAACTTTTCCCAAGGCCTGATGATACCATACAGACCCAGGGCATAATACTACCGCTACCCAGAAGTTCCAAAAATCTACTTTTAAAACCAATTTGGAGACTTTTTTCAATATTACAGTATCTTATTATGAATTAACTATATGTAACTTACCTCAATATGTGTTTTATCAAACCACAGCATATTTTTCTTATTATCGTACGTTCAGTTTCGACGATTTTTCGCCCATTCGAAGCGCCTCTTCTTATTTTTCTCATTGAGCAAAGCCTTCTCTTTGTCTTTCCGCTCTTTCGATCCAACATCTCGGAGCCTTTGTTTTACTGTTCGCGCACAAATATTCATTCTCTAGTTCCGCAGCCAGTTTAGACGATGTTTTCTTAACATTTTTCAAGCAATTCCTCCAGTAAATGGTCTTCTCTAACAGTAGTAATTTTGTCCTGCCACTTTTTGAGCGGATTTTAGACATATTCATCTCTTCGTACCGATATATTGTCAATCTAATGGTACTTCTTGAACACTTCACTTGTTTGGCAAATTTCTGACATATTACGGCAATATTTGTGAGAACTGCACCTATACTATTGATATGGAAATGATTTCAAATTGATAGAAATAACTAAGTACTTCTACTTACTTACTCTTTGATAGCATTTTTCACACCTGTCGTCATTTTAATTTCACACAGTGCACAAAGACAGAATGGTCTGGTAATCTTGCAATTCTGCCACCATCTGATGGTCTGTTATTTTTTGTTAATGCATCTGTCTGCGAAGATGTTGCTGCCAGGGAGAATATTTTCTGACAATATGCCTTTACAGACATTTATGCCTGTACCACACATTTTTATTTTCAGCTAAGGATATAGAGTACAATTGGCCTAATGGCTTCAGTACTTAAGGCAATCTTTAGTTGCTGTGACCAATATACCATATAGAGTACATCACCGCCCTCCATCTGGCTCAGATCTCAGGCATTTTTATTTATAGCTATTTGTATCCGTATTTTGCTTAACGTAGATTGGGCTTCTTGATCCGAGATTAGAACGCATACGTCGTAATTTGGGATTTTCAATATCAATTGCGATTTTTCTAAAATTTCGAAAATATTCTGCGGAGTTCGTTGCATTATGGTATATTTAAAAAAAAATTTTCGAAATTTTTCAAGAAAATTGAAGACTATTGGATAGTTCCGCGTTATTCGAGAATTTTTGAGAGAACTCGAAATTACTCGATACTTTTCAGATTTGAAATTATTCGATTGCTTGAGATTATTTGAGAATGAAGTGTAAATATCTTACCAATTTTCCGAGGAAAAAAATGGTATAGTTTTATTTCTAATGAATTCATTACAACTAATACTTTGATGATTTATGAAAGGACAAGATGGTTTCGGCTAGACATCGTCGTGGAGAAATTGGGTAATAAAAGTAAATCAAAAATCTTACCCAATTACTAAAAATAAATTCTGTAAAGTGTTTTCCTTAATTGGATGAATATCTTGAACTTCTAAAGCTTTTAAGAATTTTGAAAGCTAAAAAAGCAACAAAACATCTCAAATAGATAATAGTTTTTGTATGGTACACACTTTTATGATGTCAAACGCAAAATTGTGTCTTAAATTCTTCTAAACACATTGATAAACCCTTTATCAAGTTCAACAAATTGGATGAATGAATATCCGAAACGATATATCTGAATAACAACTGCCATTTCTAGAAAACTTAAATTCTGTATGTACATATAACAAACTGTGACACAAAATATAAACCCCAAATTCAATAAGCGCTTATTAAATGTACAACAAACGTTACAATGTCTATATACATACTACTGAAGTATTGGCTGTCTGTTTAATCAATGCATCGCCATTAAGTAATTTTAATAGATTGATAGATATGTATTTTTAACTTTTTGATAAAAAAAGTGTCATCGCTTTATATTTATTAGAAAACAAACATGAATTTATTTCTTCAGTTAATCATACGCATATGTATATATACAAAAATTATGATAAGAACTTCAAGTGTATCGAGATTAACATACATTGTTACAAAACGAAAAAAAAAATGATTTGTGATGAATCAGATGTTATACATTTAATATTAATATTGCAAAATGTATGTATGTTAGAAATTAATCTATTGATATGCGCTTTTGATATGCTTATGATTCAATAATAAAAATCACGAAGGTTAAACATCTTGATGAAGTAAAACGATTCTTTCTTTATTTTTGATCAAATACATTGTAAAGATTTTTTTTTGCTTTAGAATTGGATTTTAAGAAATTCACAAGTTTAATGACCCCGACCATTAAAATACTTTAAATTGTACGAGTCTATATTTCTTTGTACTCATATCTACACAAAATACATTAATTAAATATAATCAGTGAAATAGAATAAATCCTCACCTTATTACTGCCAAAGCTCATCATTTTATATTATAATTTATCAGAAACAAACATAAGCCGAATCAAAATATCAAAATAATAACCATAATAATAATAAAAAGGCGTCTACATTAATAAACGAGAAACATCAAACAAAAAGACCTCAATGAAAAATAAAAAATAAAAATTCACTAAATTAGATTTCAGCAGAATCAGAAATAATAACCCATCTTTGGAATACTTACATATACATATACATATGTATAGTCTCTCTATACTTCTTACAGACGTACACACAAAATAGCAGCAAAACACGAAATCAAACACAAAAATAAAAAGAATTACAAAGGAAACTGAAATAAGATTTCATCAAAACAAAAAATCTCAAAAGCAAATAAAAATTAAGAAAATTTGGCTTGATTTGATGAAATTTTCGCTATTTTAGATATTCGCATTACAAATTATTTGTTTGAGGTGGGATTTCGAGTTTTCTCTAATATTTTCTTTGAAGTGTTAATTATGTGCTAAGGGCGAATTTGATTGAATTCCTCAAATATATGTATGTCGCCCAGAAACGGTAGCCATCTATTACGCTTTGCTATACATACTTCAAAATATACTAATCCTAAATCGATAACAGTCGTATTCGTGTTGACACTACTCTCCTAATTAAATTATATAATTCTATTTTTTAGGAATAAAAAAAAACAAAGTTGATCAAAAAATTTGAAAATATTAAATGCTCCTGAATCTGTCCAGTTTTCCAAATAAGTAACATTGCGGAGTTCGATAGGAACGATATTTTTTTTGGAACATTACGAAATGGACTCAACTTTTGAGCGTAGAAATTCACCCAGACATTTTTTTGGTACTCGTCTCGAAAACGCCGACTTAATAAAAATTCTGATACCTACCATCTACAATTTTGCTCAGAAATAAAAATAAATTTATAAGCCAGAGAAATTTTATGATTTTTTGTTTTTTCCAAAGAATATGCTTAAAGTGTTGAAGTTATATCAGCAGCCTATAAAGCGTGGTTAACTAGGTCAAACAGCAGTATCTCTGTCACCAAACGTCCAGCATTCTTGCGTCATGATTTTGCTTTTCGTATTTAAGATTATTTTTTGCCTACTTCATCAGATTAAAAGAAGCTTGATGGAAAAGTTTATAACAAAAGGTAATGCAATGTACAATGTTTCACTTTATTTAAATTTTTAATAGTGGATGTGACCTCCATCTTTATTCATAAACTCAAAAATGTTGATGCAAATCGAATCATACAAAGATTTTACTTAATATCGACTTGGTTCATTCCAAGCCGCTTATAAGTATTCTATAAAATCTTCCATGGTCTTAAGCTGACGTCCTCCTTTGTAGACTTTTGAAGAAAGCCATCCCCAAACATTTTCAATTATGTATATTGAGGTCGGAAGTGTACGGCGGCCAAGATAACATTTCGATATTTTGTTGAGATTTCAAGTTTTTAACAATCCTTGCGTTGTGAATTGGTGCATTTTATTGCTGCAAAATCTAATAAGCGGGCCGAAAATTCCTTTAATTTAAGGAAACATTTTTTGCATCATATATATTAGTAGGTTATAACTCCTCATATCATAACACCATTGGTGCTGCTATGTTGATGGAACAAAATAACTTCATCCTTCCTCAATCGCGTCGAATTTGTTTTAAAGCTGACTTTTTTTCATTTTTCGGCAAACTATGCTCTTGGTATATACGATAACTTTTCGAACAGTCGAAATACTCGTCTCTACTCTACTTTATGCCTTAATTTTAGCAGCATAAAGGCCTGAATTCGATGCTTTCCGTAAGATGAGTCGCCTTTCTTTGGCAGATTTTGCAGAATAAGTTTACCTTCGTTTCGAGAACGGTAGCCAGCAGAGTGAGAAAATTAGGCGCCCAAAATTTTGGGCTATTAAACGGTCGCTAAGACTCAATTCTTTAAAAGCTTTGATTTTGTTATGTTTTACAACCATTAAACTTTTTACTTTAGCAAGTTTTTGTTTTTCGTTTTGCAATTAGTATAAGGATGTTGGATTAAAAAAAAAAGAAATGTCGGATAAATTAATGGATTGAAAAATGAAATGGATTTCGGAATATGCCAAGAAATACGATCAAGTTCACATAATCATTTAGTGAGCGCTCCATGTGCGCTTATTGATTAGTCATGGTGATCGCTTTCTTATGGGCTTACCACGATAATCAGAAAAATTAAATCTGAAAAACAAATTTCTCGAAATTAAAATCTTGACGCGACAAAATGTCGAAAACAAAAATCTCGAAATACCCGCACTCGCGCATTGCAACCTTGGTCCCAAATTTTTTTCGAGATTTGTATAAATTCGGTAATTTTTCTATTAATTATTAGGTTATTCAAACCGACGCTTCAATAAAATTTGCCATACATCTGTCTTATGAGAATTGAGGGACAAGCACAACATAAAACAGAATAAATTTTTTAGGGGCAGATTGCTAAAAAAAGCTTTCTTAATAATATTCCATATCGATCTAACCAAAAATTGAGCAATGAAGTAGAAAATGTGTAACTTATTTGTGGCACGATTCAGTTTGACCTAAATCAGGTCATTACAAAAGTTACCATAAGGGGGAAATGCTACTACGACTTAATCCCGGTACTCAAGTCGATCTTGACAAAGTCGTATTTGAAATAAATGTGGTTGAAAACAACCAAAAGGGAAAATAAGGTGAGGAACTGGATCAACCACATGATTAAAATTGTGGCCTACCGTTTGGAAATCATCTAAGTAGAGCAAAATAACAAAAAAAAAAAAATATAAAGAAAAGTTGGCTTTAGCCCCTTTACAATTAATTAGTAAGAAAAGAGGCTATTGAGTATTGTGGGCAGAGAGAGAACAGTGCAAAACACTTGCCGTCTCCCACCCCATAAGGGACAGTCCACAGACACCCAACAACCGGTGCCCGTTAGTTAGTATTCATTTAATTTTTCGTAGTAGATACTTACCAAAAACTCCAAAAGGAAATCTCTCGTCAAAGCAACAAAAAAAAATTCAATTAGTTTATCCTCGTTTGTATTTTTTTGCTTGAATTTGTATTAAAGCGGCTATCTTCCACGTGAATCAAAAAAATTCGCTACTTCAGACTATATACTGAATACCGCTCGTCGAATAAACGCAAAAGAAGATAAACAACAACACAAAAAAAATACAATTTTGTGAACACATGTACGTATGTGATAAGAAAGAAAAAATGTTTTTATGTTTATTTACTGAAACTTGAGTAGAAGTAGTTTTGCAAATAAACATAAATGAAAATATTAGCTGTATGGGCACGCGCACTAGAATTAATAAGATTTTACGCTAATTTATTTGTTGATTGTGAAACTTGTTTATGTGCATAGTTCTGGTATGTACAAACAAGCTTGATACAACGCAAACTAGCGTAATTAGAATGGTAACTGCATCAGGAAATTGTCATTATAATTTTTAGTTGTTTTTAGAAGAAAATATCTTCAAAGGTGGCATGCAATTTTCTTAGTTTCTTTGGAGAATCGGGTATATTTTGTAATGGGGATGACAAGCGCCCGTTTCAGATTTAGTCTAGACTATGTTAAGAAATCTGGTCAAGTCTCAACAAGAAGGAGATGGAAGGAGTAGTTCGAAGAGAACAGCACACAAAACCACCAACGGAGCGGGAAGTTAAAAGTGTCTTAGAGAAGCTGAATAACAGTAAAACCGCTGGAACTGACAACATATGAGTCGAAAACAGACACATCTACGGCTAAACAGCAATAATAGTGGAAGTTTGGAATTCTGGTAAAATGCCACAAATATGGAAAGAAGGCTTAACCATTACGATTCCCAAAAAAGGCGACCTAAGGGCGATAATAAAATAAATTAAAATTGACGAGGTATTTCCCTCCCCAATAATACAATAAAATTATTAGCAATAATCATTCTCAACAGAAACACCTAACATCAATGTAAAATTAAGAAATGAGCAAGCAGGTTTTAGAATAGGGATCTAATGATATGCCTGCTAATCTACAATCATTCCGGTATGCAGAAAAATGTACAGAAGCTGACAGATCTAGCTAACGAGGTAGGTCTCAAAATAAAATCAGTAAGACCAAAACGATGACATCGATACGCTCAACCATGAACTAATAGAAGATGTCAACGAATTCGTATATCTTAGGTGCACAGAAGCACAAACAGGTGGGACTGAAAATGAACCCAAAGTCTGAAACGTATCGATCCTATCACAACCCAACAGACTTCGATGGTCCACAATTCCCTTTACAATACAAATAATTTAATAGATGGTTAATCGAGCAAATGTATGAAAAAAAAATCAGTTACTATAAGGCAAGTTTTTTAATTAAATTAAATTAAAAATGGGCAGGTTGTTGTATTGAAATTCAGATAGTAGTAAGTTGATTAGCGACTTTTTAAAGGAATTTACCACTAACCTCTTCGGATTGGGCATAGATGACAAGGCAGGCATAAAATGTCGAAAAAATATTTCAACATGAAGAGGATAAAAAGTTGTTGCTGTCAATTTTGATTCAAATACTTCGAATATTAATTAATAACAATGAGTGCAGACGAAATAGAAAATTTGTTTAGTATTGTCGAAAATTACAAAACAATACTTGAAAACAAACAAACGCGAAAAGAAGTAAATACATTTTGAGATAAAAACGTAAAAATCAAACAAAATTGTTGCTATACTCATGAAAAAAACTGCTGCAAATGAAGCATAATTTATTATTTATCCTCGTTCATAGAATCGGCGAAAAAAACAATCCTCGATTGAAGATTAATCTGTACTCTTAGATTTTTATTTATTTATCGTTATCGTAGTTCATAAAATCGAACCAATATTCCATTAGAAATTTTGCTGCTGTCTTGAGATCTCTTTTATTCTCACTTATTATTCTGAATCAGTATGTAAAAAACTTTGATTATATAATTAAAATGTACCGCCAATCGCTAGCTTCATGCATGAATCCAACATCTGCAGCGCCTACGTGTCTAACGTGCAAAATAATCGAACTAAAAAGTTGTATTTCCATAATTGATTCATAAAAAACAGAAGAAGGTAATATAACAATTTTTTTTTTTATTAATAAAAAATATTCGTCCAAGTATCACAAACCATGTATCGAATATAAACTTTAAAAGGTGACATCTACAGATAAAGTTGGAAAAATAATAATAATTTACAGTTGAGTACCTGAATTTCAATAAATTTATATAGAGTTTTAGTTATCGTGGTTGATAATAAAACTGTAAGTAATGCGCTGCCATCTAACGAAAAGTTTAGTATTAGTAAAAGTTAGGAGTCTCTTAGTTTTTATTTTGGCCACCAAAACGCGTAGTCGCTGAAGATGTTCGATACACTTTTTATTTGAAAAACATAAGTAACTGTCATTAGGCTGGCGGTCCATTTATTATATAGTCAAAGGTATAAAATATTTTGTTATTTTTAATTTTTAAATCATTCACAGAAATATGAATTTGTACTACAGGCTTAACATCTTTTCAGACATTTTTAAACATTTTAATTTAACTTCAAACTTCTGTTTTGGGTGAAATCTTGAAATCAATTTTTTTCATTTCAAACATTGCATATACATACCAGAGAACAGAACCAAGTGGCATCGAGTCTAATCGAGAAACCATATTAAGCTGTTTTTGTTTGATTTTTCAAAAATTGAAAAACATTTCGTTTCATTTTGTCCAAGGTAAAATTTAGTAACAATATCTTGAGGTGTAATACAGCGATTCCACCTAAAACGATTAAAAAAGCCAAAATGTTGCCTTGACTCTTTTCTTTGATGAAAATCATTGAAAATGTTCTCTACACGAAATAATTTAATTTGTATTATTTTGTTTCGTTCTACGATACTGTTCTTAACAATACTGTTCTTTACTTAATCGATTTTAATTGTTGATGGCTCGTATGAAAGGGAATACACTCTTCATTTATATAATAGTATCATTTTTATTTTGTATTCAATTTTTATCGAACAAAAGTGTGTTTTTCTGTAAAATGTCAGGTTTGGTGACCTTTGACAATAGGGGTCACCACTTTTTATATTTGTTCCTTAATTTTTTTTTATATATATATAAAATCCATTATATGTTGACTGACTTTTCGAGTTTTCGATGAATCTTTATTTATATTTCTGGCACTTTACACACAACTTTCTTACTGAATAATTAATATTTTCACGATTTTATATTTTAGTTCAAACTCAAGGTGACGAATGAATACATTTTTTAAATGTAGCTTCTTTATTCGGAACTGATTTGTTGTTTCAGTTTTGGAACCCACATTTAGATAGCTGCCCTTTCTACTTTTTAGGCAACAAAAGCTTTAGACCAATAGTTTCGTGATTCGTAATGGTATGATAATAAACCATAAATATGAGTCAGTAAACCTAGAGGTCCGCCCAAATTTTTGAAGGTACAGGTCCTGGGAGCAATTTGAATGGACTTTCTTGATTTTTTTGTTAACAATATCCAGCTCCAGATATATTAAAAAAATTATATTTTATAAACGAAATATAACCGTTTTTTTATTACATTGTTTGATTTTAAGGTAAATAAGCTTTAAAAAGAGAATTTAAAAAGTGGTGACCCCTTCTGTCAGAGGTCACCAAACATGGTATTTTACAGAAAAAAAACACTGCTTCTTCAACAAAAATTTAATAAAAAATAAAAATGATACCTTAAATAAATGAAGTAGAAATTCCCTTTCACATGAGCCATTACTCATTAAAATCGCTTAAGTGATTTTTGTGAATAAACACTTTGAAAATTTGAGTTTTTAAGAAACTGGAAAAAATTCAGAGAAAGGGAAACGGCCCTTCTTCGAAATACCGTAGAATGAAATAAAAAAATATAAGTTGAGTTATTTCATTTAGAGAACATTTTCAGCGTTTTTCGTCAAAATCAAAAGGAGTCAGAACAAACGTTGATCATTTTCTTATGGAATAGCTGCTTAATAATAATTAAATAAAGACTTAGTCAGGTTTAGGTATACTATATACTATATGTATATGGAATTAATTTAATTTAATGATGAAAGCATATTCCTGTCTAGCGAAGGGGTAAATTTATGTTTCTGTTGTACCTAAAATATTAGAATCTAACGTGAATAATTTTCCGTAGATGCAGACGTCATATCAACATTTAGTTTTCTTTACGAACAAAAATAAATTTAAACAATAATTTGTCGTAATTTTTTTGTTTTTATGTATGTGTAAGCACCTCACGTTTAATATAAACTTGTGTCAACGCCTTTATAACAAAAAAGAGGTACCATATTGAAAGGTATCCTGAAAAATCTATAATAGGGTTTGTTTCTCGGATTCCATCTGTTGTATTGTTACACAGATTCTATCTGTTGTATTTTTTTTAAACTTCTAAACAGCGATTTGCTATAAAATTATCGAGTAATTTCCACTCCTGTCAAAGTTTAAATAAAGATCTTTTATTTTTGAGATATTTTCCTTTAAAATTAAAAAAATCGATTTTGGAGATTTAGTTCGATCGTCTTAGTTAATGCTGTTTCTACTATAGAACCAGTATAAAATTTAAGTAGCCTTAGTACAATATACTTATCCAACTAAGAAAAACAACAGCTGCTTGGATATTATCATAAAGGTATGATTTTGACATCAAAATTATGTAATAAACCTTTTACAGCGTATGTCGTACTACAAAATGTTTTTGATAAAAAATCAATGTGCAAACGGCAAATTCGCTCAACAAAATTATAAAGAGGTTTGAAACAAAAACTTTCCCACTTGAACTGAAAATTTCAATTAAAAAGTTAAACTCTGTACATAACATACATATTCCACTCTAATCGTGATTTTTTTTTTTTTGCTATACGTTATATTCTATTTATAAATAAAACGAACCAACTAACAATCTGTCGACTTATATAAGTTTATTTCTTCACTCCCTGTACACTATATAGTATACTTGAGTATTTTGTATACCATATCGCGCACCCCCATTTAACAAAAAAGAAAATGGATGGAGTGTGTTCTGTGGGTGAAAAGAAAAAAATTGTCGTGCACACATTATGAAAATAAACTTTTCATACCACTGAAATGCATGACTTGATAGTAAGAGAATATCTTATCGGGTTAATTTACGTGCGGTTTTCGTAAAAAAAAATGTTAAGATAGAAATGGAATGAGCTAGTTGTAAATATAAGTTACAATTATAAATAGTGTTGTACGTAGAGTAGCACTTTAAATATTGTTCTAGATTGTCGCTTTTCATTATTCATCTTAAGAAGACATAAATTAGATAAAAAAATAACTTGGCTGGAATTAGCTTTAAAAAAATTTAAAGGCTTTAAAATCATGGCCTAAAGTTACAAATAGTAAACACTAGCTGGCAGAACACGTGTTAGAGTTACGCATAAAAAACAAACACTGCCCTAATTATTATATAACTGGAACTCGCATTGCATAAGATATTTGCGAAAATATTATAAAATAATCAGCTTCGATTTTAATGACCCATTCCAATTTGCTAGTTTGGAACCACGTAATTATAGAAGCTTAAGTCGATTGCTATAATCCTTAAATAGCATCGTATAAATATAATGTAAAAACCACCAACTAGGTGTATGCATATTAGTACATACATACTATATACATATGTATATATGTATATACACACCAGCAAACGTATATTATAAACGAAGAGAAAAACTATAAAATTCGCGTAATTATTAACAGTGAGTTGTTTAATGACAAGTGGCGGCACTAACATCAAAGAGACCGAATTTCAATCCATTCATAATTTTTTGGCTTAAGCGATTCACAACAAAAAAAGTGTTAATTTTTTTTTTTTTTTGTGCTCTTAATCGAATTTTAATTTGTTTCTATTTTTTTTTTCTGCATAATGTTATTAAAATATGCGCGGTTTTTATTGTTGTTGTATTTTTTGTTTACGTGCGTGTTTATTTTTTTATTATTTAATTAAAGATAACAGATTAACTTTCACATGACTGCATCGCGAGGATTAAGAGGTTTGTAATTGAGTAGAAAGTAATTTTTTTTTACTTAAGTCGTTTAATATTTTATAGTTTGTAATTCAGATAACTAATTACATGATAAAACAACTTGTTTTATTGATAGCAATTAAATTATGTAAAGTCATGTATTTTCTTTAGTATTCTTATATTTACTAGAGGAGTTTTTGCTGAATTATTTACCTGACTTAACAACGTCTATTATTTAACCTTACATCAAACAAATTATTATTCTTATACAACAAAAATAGAATTTGTAGATAAGAAATGCATCAACTGTAGAAAATCTAGTTATCTCTGAAAGGCGTGGATAATAGTTTTAATATGGTCCGGGGAAAAAATAGCTTGCTCCTCTAAATTTGTTTTGAGATAATTCACATTTAAAGTTTATTTAAACATTTTTTTAAGCAATTAAACGTTCTATCAACTAAAAGATTTTATTTTAGAAAGTTTATTCAAAAAAACTCAAAACTCTTGTTTTTCATTTAGGTACGCTACTTCATTACTGAAGGTACGACTTACAACTTTTAAAAAAATCCTTCACCAGTCTTAAATTATGTTTGATGCTTGGAATTGTGCACCAACCTGTTGCAATATATAGCACCTAGAATTCATCTCCGTACATTATCTTTAGATTAGGAATCGATGTACTTGCGACAGACACACGAAAAATGTAAAACCAAAAAATTCCCGAGTTTCTCAATTCGCTAGAATCTTGATTTTAATTTCTCACGAGTTTCGATATTCGCGAGAATTTAAATTTTATTTTTTCGTGAATATCCAAATTCACTTTTATGTTTTTCATTTAGAATTGTTTCATTCCGGATTGAATAATTTCACTCCACCTCAAAGTACCAATAGAATAATCTAACCTCTTCTTCATTATAATGTTTAACACCAGAGTAATAATATAAGGTGTTCCTTTTAAAACGCTAGTCGCTAGTATTTTTAGTAAATCAAAATGCAACTAAAGCGGACCAATTCTCAGGTAAATCATTTACTATAGTAAAAGTCGACATTAAGTTTGTTTCAATTTTTTCTAAAAAACTCATTTGTGGAATTTTCGCATACTCAATTCGGAGAACCACTTTTTTCGCTAATAATTTTGGTAGCTTTTTTTGATACAGGATTAATACATACAGGTTTAAATCCGGTGAATATGGCGACAATTTCTGAAAAACTTCATTTTCTCCCCTTTCTATGCGAGTTGGAATGAAGTCTTCAAGCACCATTAAATAATTGGTAGAAGTTGCATTTCCTCGGTACTTACCACCTCTACAATTGTTTTGCTGATAAACACTATACAATTACATTTTTAGGGTGTAGAGAAGATTCGTGGAGTTTCCTGTAGAGTTTTCTTTACATATATGTATTTGCTTTTGCTTTGTGCTTTTGCAAACTTACCCTCCCCGGTTATAACATATCACTCCTCGGGATTTCCTCAAAATTACGGGATTTTCTTCCCTCGGGATTTTGATTTGCGGGATTTTGGCCCTCAGGATTATGTCCCGCGGAATTTTGTCCCTCGGGAATATGTTACCTACCTGGTTATAATTTCAAGCAAATATGATTTTTGAATTCAAAGTTGCGTTCTAAATGTAATAGCTACCTTATATTAAATTTTTTTAGTTTTAAGAGTTGTCATTTAGCTTTGGTCATTCGGCCATTTTTTATTATATTTTATTCAATATTTTTTTATTTTATAAGCTTAACTCCTGTATAATTATATATAGAGCAATAAAGCAACCTAGGTTCAAACATTTTTTTTTAGCTCAAAAACATAAACTTTTCACATCTCTATTCCAGTCATTCGTACAAATTCATATTATCCATGTATTTAGCCCATCCTGTCTCATAATCGTTTACCTTCGCCTTTATTTTAAACGTAAGAAATAGAAAGAAACACGTTTTGTCACTTTTTGCCTTTTCAATTCACCGAATAAAAACGATACATATAGCGAAACAATACGAATCAATTGTTTGAACGGAAACGTATAGTATTTAAAAACACATTATGGCTGATGCCCCATTCTAAAGAAAATAATTTTGAAATGTCGTTATCAATTTTGTGGAAAGTCTCCCAAAAGTCTCCTCGTCGAGTGACTTATTTCAGACTTTCAAATAAGTCAGTCTACACGGAATAAGTCGGGAATTGGATTTCAACCATCTAGAACGTGTATGAACTGGAAAGAAACGATAGTAAAATCGACCTTTATAAATGCTTCGTAATTTTTTTTTCAGGAAAGAGTTTCCACAAAAAAAAAATTTTGCAGGAAAAAAACTTAACATTTCGTAACTGCCATTTTGTGAAAAAAGTTTTCAAATATGCCGTATATACCAACAATTAGGAAATATTTCACTTAAAGGTTTAATCAAACCAAAATAAGGGACCGTTTCACTTACCCCAAAAATACGGCTTATCGACTTATAAAAACGTCTGAATGTAAACTCATTAAAAAGTAAAGAAAATATTTTTAAAATTAAATCTCCATTCCCCCCCTCCTCTCAGGAGGTACGAGTAAAGTTGATATTTTGTTAATCGATCAAACGACCCGAACCTATCCATAAGAATCGCCATACGTTTTTTCTAAATTGAGTAGTTCAACAGAGTGGTTCAACAGGAGAACACAAAGTAAAATAAATTCCAACGGCGCAGATGGATAAGATCTTTCGTAAGAAAACCTCGGTCCTGGATCTCATCGGTCTAACCAAAAATAAATTTATTTTTGGCTCGTGTTAAGAAGAGAGCAATGGTATTGCGGCTTTTTTGCGGGAATTTATAAATCCTTCTGAATACGTTAAGTATAAATCGTTTAAGATCTCGTTTTTTTGAAAGCAATATAAATTTATATCATAGTCCTAACATCTTTTAAGAGCTTATTTTCGTTGCTCCATTTACAAAATTATTTACAAGTCATTCAAAAAAACATTTTATAAAATCTGATATGTCGAATTTTTTTTTTCGAGATTATGCCTTTCGCGATTTTTTATTTTTGAGATTTTGTCCAATTCGAAATTTGCTCTATCGAGATTTTCAAAACCGATTATCGAGATTTTGCCTCATTCGTAATTTTCTTTCAAGATTTCTAAAATGGATTTTCGAGATTTTGTCCAATTCAGATATTCTTCATTCTAGAAAACGTGGTGATCCCTATAAAACATTTTGAAGAGGAGCTGCGCACAAAATACATTCCTTATGAAGTTTAGAACAATAAGAGGGTAGAAAGAACCAAATTTTTTTATATTGTAAGAAGATTATTAATGGTCCAGAAATAATTCTATTTACCTCTATTGTAATGCTTCACAAACATCGGTCAGAGATGCTTTTGGTTTGCAAAAAATGTAAGCTCACTAACTTCACTTGCTGTGCTTATTTATTTCTAATGAAAAAATTAGTTAATCCATAACATTAGTTTGTCAAGCTAAAATTATCAATTTATTGATATTTTTTAATTCCACATTGTTATGGATTGCCTTATATAAAGCTTAACAATTATGTTCTGTAACAGACATTTTTTCAATCAATCTGTAAAATGCGTTTGCTTATTTTTATTTAATATTGGGCAAAACATAAATGTAGTTGTTATTTGTGAAAATGATTTTCAAGTTCGGAGTTTATTATATTCTCATGAATATCGAAACTGGTGAGAAATTAAAATCAAGACTCTTGTGAATTGAAAAACTCCTTTCAGATTCCATAATAAAAAAAAATCGATTCCAAATTTTGAGTTTGTTTATAAATTTGATGAGTATTCTCGTTCGCAATTATACAAAAATGCTCATTACTATTTTGAATTTTAAAATTCCTGGGGGTCTATTACGAAATTTTTCGATTTCGGATTTTTGCGATATCGAAAAAATTCGATACGCCGCGGATTTACCTTATTATGAAACTTGGAAAATCGAATTTGTAATATTATTTATTATTATAAATATTACAACATTAAAAATAATATTTAATTTATTTAAAATTGAATAAATCATTTACAAAAACGTATTTTCTACAAAAACACAAAATACCATAAATTTTACAAAATCCACCAACTAAATAGCAGTCGAATTTTGCCATGTGCGTTCGAAACAATCCGATACGAATTTCCTTTATTGTTTCATAATAGGACGAATTTTTTCGATATCGTAAAAATCCGAAATCGAAAATTTCATAATATGCCCCCTGAGTTTTAAATAAGCACTCAAAAATGAAGCATTTTCGATGTCTGGTAGGTGATAGAGGCATCTTTTATATGAAATATAGTATATTGTAATAATGACGTGTTTTCCATATTTCTGCGATTTCCTATCAGATTTGTAAAATCAAATTTTAAAATCAAAATTTAGAATTACGAATTTAATTTCGAAAACATTCCCTCGTTCTTTCAAAATGAAAGAGATGATAATAATCATTGAAATTCCTCGCCATAAACAAAAACTCCCTATACCTTAATCTTTTACCCGGCATATAAATATTCCCAGCAGAAATAAGGTTAGTTAAAAGAAACATTCAAAGAATCCCAACTTGTTGCCACATAGGTTGATTACCATCTGAGAGATAACTGAGTTTTCTATAAATGTAAATGGTAAAACGTTTCTGAATTGATTCCAATATTTTAATATTTACTTCATGGTGAGGATGCAAAACCACTGGTGCATATTCGAGTTGAGGTCTTACTAAAGAAGTAAATAAACTTACACATGAAAAAATATTTTTTTTTATTTATTATCTAAATTTTAATTTTTTACATTTTTTAAATTTTGAGAAATTATAATTAATGAACACGTATAATAAGCGTAAAAAAGTAAAAAATCTTGGAGGATTCTGTGCCGAAAGAACGACAGAATCGAATCCACCAATAAAAAAAATAAAAAACTTATAAAAAAGTGAAATACATAATTACTAAAAAATATCTAATAACTAATTCTAAACTAAAAATATAAACTAATAACAATACAAGACAAATATAAAAATATAAATTACAAAATCACAACATCTTCAACAACCAGTTATCATAGTGAAGCAAAAAAATAAAAAATAAAATAAAAATACACATTATATAGAAATCATTTATTTAACAACCCGAAAAAGAAATGTAATGTCAGCCGTTTCAAGAAGCCATTCTTTAACTTTGGATAGAAATGATTTGGAATGAATATGCCCTCTAATACAAATAGGTAACGCGTTGAAAAAAACTGGAGCAGTAACAAGGATATAGCGTCGAAAGTGGTCAGTAAAAAATCGGGGAATATTATAAAGAAAACTATGGTTACCTCGAATATTGTACCGAATAAGGCTCCTTATAGTTTGTTGCCCACTACGCCTAAAAAATATTCTTAAAACCTCATAAACATACAAATGTTGTAACGGCAAGATATTATTAGCCGTGAATAGAGGCCAATATGACTCAGATCTGCTTTTTCTCAATAAAATTCTCAAAATAATTTTCTGTTGCACACATAAATCAAGCAACGTAGTTGCACAGCACCCACCCCAACATGATAAACCATATTCCAATTTAGACATAACCAGTGCATGATAGATAATTTTTAGCACAGGAACAGGGCAAAAATCACGCAGGAGATAGAAAATTCTTGAAGCATATGACAAATAACGTCTTAAAGAAGAGACATGAATTTTCCAACTTAGATTACCATCCAAATGAACTCCAAGATATTTGAACTCGTTGACTAATTCAATATTAATACACTCAGAATGGCACCCAGTAGATGCACAGTTGGAAATATTACGATAAATTACCTGATTATCATTTGCTGCTGATGTTGTGCCAGTCAATTTGAACAACATATATTTTGTTTTATCACTTAGAATTAAGCAATGCTTATCAAACCATACATGTAAGACTTTAAGGTCAGAATTAATCATAGAAATGACGTTATTAGGGGATTTGCCAGTGTAAGCTAAAGCTATGTCATCGGCAAACCCAGTATAAAGACCATGCAATTTAAGTTTAAAAACCGCATTAGTATAGATCAGAAATAGCAGAGGGCCCAGTAATGAGCCTTGCGGAACACCAACGTCCACAATTTTTGGTTCACTTAAAGTGTTATTAATTTTAACTCGAACCGATCTGTTGGCAAGGTAAGACGCGAACCACTTGTTAGCAACTCCCCTAAAACCAATATCATATAAAATATTCAGAAGAATTTTATGGTCAACCTTATCAAAGGCTTTAGCAGCATCAATAAACAAACCAGCACAAGCTTTACTAATGTTCAGTCCGCTGTGAATTGTGTTCAAAAATTCCAACAATGCCGATTCGGTACTCCTGCCTTGACGAAATCCATGTTGATGGTTACTTAATAAATTATTCTAATC
Source organism: Tipula vernalis (assembly GCA_958295665.1). NCBI lineage: Eukaryota > Metazoa > Arthropoda > Insecta > Diptera > Tipulidae > Tipula > Tipula vernalis. Next base: position 348,345,310 of record OY282559.1, read on the forward strand.
TAAAAAAAAACTGACTCTGTTTTTCACTGCTTTCTCTAAAATTTTCAAAATTACTGGCTGCAAGGCTATAAGTCTATAATTGCCTTTATCATTACGATTGCCTTTTTTAAACAACGGCATAATAGTAGTAGTTTTCAGTCTTTCAGGAACTATTCCTTCCAAGACCATCATTGTCGTCGACTGACTGCTTCGGTTCCAACGAGTTAATGATAGATATAATTTCATAATTGGATACGGGAGTCATAAAAAAAGTAGTACAACAGTACTCAAATCGTAATTAACAGACGAGTTATACGATTTAAATTTTGCTCTTAATTTATCAGCAACACTCGTAAAATAATGATTAAACTCATTGGAAATTTCTAAATCACTAGTAATAAGCTCACCGTTTTCAGATAGAATGCTTTTAATCGAAGAAATCTTAGGCTTCCTTGTTAGAATTTCATTCACGAGATTCCAGTTTTTTTTAACATCTCCACGATTGACAAGGAAACGATTGGAATAATACATTTCTTTTTCCTTCTTAATGTCAGCATTAATTTGGTTACAATTACTAACATAGATATCCCGAAGAACTGAATCACCAGGACATTTTTTCAACTTATTGCGCAATTTGTTTCTCTTGTTAATACGACTGGCAAGGTTAAAAAAAATCGAAGGTTGTAAACGTTTGGTTTTTACCCGACTAAAAGTGTAACAATGTTCTAGTATATCAGAAATAATGGTCAAAAATTGATTAAGGACTAAAGATGGATCATCAAGGTTAAGAACATAGTTCCAATCCAATTTTTCTAGAATATCTGAAACAATGCCAGATTGAGCTTCTTCTTATGACCAACATGGACATTATTGGTTGCTAACGAAACTTGAGGTATCTTGAATATTATTTCAATAAAATGATGGTCTGAAATCTTAAGGTCCAATGGTGCCGCTGTTAGACAAGAAAGATCGTTAGACTTGAGACGAGCAAAAAAATGGAACATTAATCAGAGATTCGAGACCACAGGAAGACATAAGAAACATATAGTCATTGCAGCTATTTGGAAAATTAAGAATAATGGAAATATCAACAAACTCTGTTATTATTTTAAAAATAAAACCCAACATAGAATTAGCTTCTAATATTGTTTTATCTAAATGTTAAGCGAAACTTAATTTATGATCAAAGAGTACTCCTAAGCCAATAATTGAAGTTACTTGTTGTTGAGCAACAATATATTTATAGAACACCAACTAGATAGAATGTTAATTTCCGATTGCAAATACTTCTGCATCATTAGCATATTGAATATGCTGCAAAATTTTTAAATCATTGAAAAATAATAACTCTAGTGATTCAACAGTGAAATTGGTAAAGATTGGTAGAGATAGATTTTTCACTGGTCAAACCATGCTGAAAACATGAGAAAATCTCTTTTGTATGAAATAAAAGATGCTTTGTTACAATTTACTCGAAAAGCTTTGGTATTTTGATGGTATGATACTTTCCAAACGATTAAAAATATAACAAAGCGGAGTTCCAATATATGAGGCATTACATTTAAGTATTGACGAGGGTGTACTGTAAGGTCCACATCCATTATTAAAGTACAAACGAGATTTACATATGTCAACTTCAGTTACAGATAAATAAGGAATGTTAAATTAGTAGGATCATCAACAATGGTACTATTATTATCCTTAGAAACCAATTAAAAGAAACTTGCAAAACCTGCACATATTCTTGATACAGCGTAAAGTTGATCTCCATTATAATTCATAATAGATGGTAAACCAGATGTACGTGAAGAAGGCTTGTAAGAATTTACAAAACTCGATTTATTAAATTTGTAATCGTTTCTAAGTCTGTAGTGAGCTTTATTCTTACGGTGACGCAAATTGATCAATTTTGAATAAAGCCACGGTAGGTAACTATAGTTTCGTTTCTTTTTCAAAGGTACGAAACGGTCAAATGTTACATATAGTAAATCATTGAAACGTTTCTAAGTCTGTAGTGAGCTTTATTCTTACGGTGACCCAAATTGATCAAATTTGAATGAAGCCACGGTAGGTAACTATAGTTTCGTTTCTTTTTCAAAGGTACGAAACGGTCAAATGCTACATATAGTAAATCATTGAAACGATATTTGAATTGTCATCATTAGAATATAAATTAATTTGCTAGCCGAGTCATTAATATAAAGAACATGCAAATTAAAAGTTCTAATTATTCAGAATCAACTGACCAAACACTAGTATAGTGCCTTTACAATCACTAATATTAACTATTTCACTTAGTCATTATTTCTATAATATCGATAGAAGATCTTGGCGATGTGTATATGGTAGAAATAACATCTTTAACACAGACAAATTCAACAGATTCACACCAAGGTACAATTATACGTTCACTAACAAGTGATGAGTGAATAGCTAAGAGAACACACCTCCTCTCGTTAGTTTAGTGCTGCTTCGAAGTGATCTATCACATCTAAAAACAATAAAGTCATTAGGGAAGAACTCAGCATTGTAAATTCCACTATGAAACCCAGTTTCGACAATAGCATACAGTTGTCAACGCATTTAATAAAATAAATTTTGGAAAAAACAATTTGAAGGACGACAAATTGTAACAATTAATATTCGAGTTTATGCATGATCTAGGTTGAAGCAACCTATTCACGTTAGAAACCAGTACGTTAATCCTCAACGGAGAAAAATTACGGTCAGCTTCATTGATGCAACAAGGTAAAATGCTTTTACAGCTAGCATCTCCAACATTAACTTAGATATGAAAAAAGTTCCAGTTCAGAAACGTCCTTATGGAGCCGGGAAAGAAATATGGTTTTCCGAGGTTCAATCACTTGGAGTGAATCGACGAAGTTACCTTTATAAAATTGAAATCAAGACAATATGCGATATCCATGATTTACCTACATATACGCTGTTGTTCATAATCAGCACCTTCGCCAAATATTTGTGTTAGGTTTATGAAATGTTCCTTTAATTTTGCTTTTGAAAGATAAAGTTTAATATTTGCTTGGTGAGGAGTAAAGTAAGATCGTACAATTACAAACGTCCAGTCTAGTCGTTAAGGTTGGTGTTAGGCCTTTAAATCTAAAGAGCCTGCGCAATAATTGGTACGTCTATACTCGGAATTTTACCTGGGTGGTCATTTTGTGATGCTATATCACATTTGGTGATAAAACTGTGATAAACTGACATTTGTCGTAGCTTACTGCGGCCCCCCTTGGATGAACAACGTCACGTCGTATAATGATTCGAATGAAAATGACCACAATATCTTCCGTCTTACTTCTACAAGTGGAAAAAATTGTTTATTTTGTTGTTTAAATTTTTTGTATATGGAGTTTGGTAAAAACACCTCTAATCAAAATTTCAAAAAATGAATGAAATTTACATTGACGCGAAATATAAATGAATGATATTTATTAACAAAATGATCATTTATATATTTTTGAAATGAAATTAATGGGTTATTGTTAAATTTACAAGAAAAACGAAATACAAAAATCAACAATTATTTTAATTTTGTGTAGTAAATTATTTGTTAAAAATAACATTCTAGTTGCCTAGAATAACAAATTTCATCGGGAGCTCATAATAGCAAAGGACAAAAAAAATTCTTAAACAAAAATCGACATAAACCGACATAACCCCACAAAATGCAAATATTGGTCAATGTTTAAACATCAAATTCTAACAAACCAAAGGCTTTTCTAGTTATGTTATGTTAAAAATATATTAATTGGTCTTTTTTCAATCGACAATTTAGTTTGCACTTGGTTTCATGGTAATTTTCATTCATTTTTTTGAAACTTTAATTTATGTTGTTGTTTTTGATCAAACTCCAAATAGTTTGATGGAAAACAACTAAATTGTAGACTTTCTCCATTTTTTATATCACACAAAAAATGTCTCCATGTATTTATGGATAAGGGGGTCAAATTATTGATTTCTTGCTTGAGTGCACGATTTTGACTTTTGTGTGATTTTACATGAAATTAAATTTCAATTTTAATTGCTAAATTTAATAATTGGATAGTATTAAAATGATTGATTTTAACTTAAATAGAAATACGTCTTAGTTAATTTCATAATAGATTTTATTTTTACGCACACTTGTATGCCTTCTTATGTTTATAGTTTATGTACAATCGACACAGGTGTTTGCTTGAAGCATGATATGTGGCAGAGCCAACGGTGGGTTTGTGCAGTCGTCTCGTTCGCTCTTTGTATAGATTCTGTCAAGGAAGTGTAGTATGTTTATATTGTTGGTTTTCATTCAGCGGCAAAACAAGGAGATTTTTTTTTGTTGGTTTTGGTATAGTCGTCACAAGTGTTTTCCTGTATCTTGATACATGGATCGGGTATGTTTGTATGTGCGCTATAAGGGTGGTATTTATATTGTTGGGAAAGCATGATGGGTCTCCTGCGGCGCACATGAATGATGGTAGAAAATGTTTACCTTCGGGGTGTGTTGGTGGTTTAGTGTGTAAGATTATGTTGTTTGTAAGTTGGTGTTGTTTTTTCTCTTTCTGTTTTGTGTATTCATGAAGCAACTATGATGTTCTTGATGGGGCATGAGCTGTACAGGTGCAATGAAGTTTTAGTGTGTTCGACTCATGTAGGATTCTTATACTTTGTATAATCGAGGGTTTGGGTCGAATTGGATGCCGCCTTATGCAATTCATTTAGAATGGTTTGTTTAGGTGTGATTGGTGATTTTTTACAGGGTATTACAAACTGCATCAAATTGATTTTAAATTAATTTAATTGATATTAAAAATTATAAATTAACTAACTATATAAATGGGGGGGTGCTAATTTGGAAGTGTTGATTTGGGTTGAATTGGGATTTGGTTTTCAACACATGGTGACGTGTTCGGTTATGTGTGCAAGGTTTCGATTAAACGAGTGTGAACAACGTGGAGTTGTGTGGAAGCATTTCGGAAGGCTAAATGTTTTGAATTTGATTATTGACTTGAAGGAATTTGTTGAAGTTTAAATTGCGGGTTTCACACACAAACGTCATGATTGCTTGTGTGACCGATAAATTTTTAAGAAAATGATGTTTTTTTTTCCTTGCATTGATTTATTATTTACTTACTTTGCATGCTTGATTTGGCAGGGTAATATGTCCGTGAACTGAGTTAAAGTTTTATGGATGTATTTATATTTGTTTTAATTATATAAATTCTATTAAATTAATTTAGATTAAATTAAAAATTTACAAATTGAATAAATTATATAAATAAAACTAAAATGGAAATATTGGTTTTTGGTTGAGTTGAGTTTTGTTTTGCAACACGCAGGAAGAATTTATTTATGCATGCCAAATTGTGAAATAATTGTTTTCGTTTATTTAAAATTTTTGGATGTTTTATTTTATTGTTGGTAAACCGTAATTACAAGACATATGTTTAATCAATCTATGATTTTATTTTATTTTTTTTGCTCTAGAAATCTTTTCCTTTTTTATTAAAATATTTATTTTAGTTTAATTGTTGAAAATGTATCAATATTTTATATTTTTATTGTTACGAAACCTATTTACTAGAAATTTAATTTTAATTTTAATTTTCATGTGCGCTTTGCACATTTAGTTTTTAGTTTTTGGATGGCATTTTATTCTCTTGTAAATAATTGTAGTCTTACTTTTTGAATTTTACAGCGGCAGTGCCATGTATTTTCATTCCGGAATGAATAGTTTCAAACCAGGTTTTGTTGGTATAGAACTATTCTAGTGATGGTTTTAAAAATTTTGTTTGTTTTATTTAATTTTAAATAATAAGTAAAAGAAAATTATTTTCGGTTTTTATTTTGAGCATAATTTGCATTTTTATTTTTATACTAATAACTATTCCTGTGACCAAAGTAAGACGGCAGAAATATGTATGATAATCACGATGACAACCATTGGTTTACAGTTGTGCTATTTTCTGTTTGGATTCTTTAGTTTTATTATATTACTATATTAATATTATTAATATTTTTAAAATTTATTTATTTGTTCTATGGGGAATAATTTATAATTTATTTCAGAGAATTTTTTGTGTTGTCTTGTGCTGACAATTTTTATTAATTTTTGAAAATATTACTGAATAATCATACTAACTGTCGGCTATACCTGGATGTTTGTAACCGGGGTAATTCTATCACTACTAATTATCCTATCCTATCCTTAGATTTTGCTGTGTGTCAAAGGAGCACGGTGGGACCCGGCCAGGCTTGGACATGGAGCTGTCATATTTATGTAGTGTCGGGGGTGCTTGTGCTTTCTTTGTTGTAATGCTGCTTCGATTTCCTCGATGGAAAGCATTCACCTGTGTCATAAAGTTGGTGTGACAAATCAATTCCTCTTGAATTTTTAGCCTTGAATTGGGAAGTCTCCATATTTGTTTTCATAAAAGGTTAATTTTTTTGTAATGTGTAATATATTCTGTTTTGTCCATTAATATATTTTAATTAATTTAGTTTTAAAATATTTAAATATTATAAAACTAAATTAATTAAATAATTAATTAATATTGATAATAAATAATACAATTTTCAGAATAAACATAGTTCTAGGATTAATCATTATTATAGGGATCAAAATTAATCCCGAATTTCAGATTTAAATTTTAGCTTGAATCAACCCTCCAGGATCAACAAGTAGTGAATAAGCTGTAGTTTAGAAATTGTGTTGTCCTGTGCTTACTATTTTTACTATATAATTACTAACAATTTACTAACTATCGGCTATACCTATGTGTCTGTAACCGGGCCGATTCTGTCACTTCTAACTATCCTATACTATCGTTCGGTTTTGTTGTGTATGAAAGGGTGCACGTTGGGACCCGGCCAGGGGTGGACATGATGCTGTCACATTTATGTAGTATCGTGGGTGGTTGTGCTCTTCTTGTTGTAATGGTGCTTAGGTATCTTCAGTGGGGAAAGCATTCACCTGTGTTATAAAATTTGTGTGACAGTTTAATGATCACATCACTAACACGGGATTTCTTGTTTCATAAGCTTGGCCGTGCATTCAAATCAATCAATCACACAAAAAAAGTCTCCACTAGTGATATAAAGGTGTGATATAGCACCACAAAATGACCACCCTGGTTGTGCTTGCGTTTGAATTTCAATTGGTCATTGTTGTGGAATTAATTTTCCCAATTGCATAAACCTAGTGTCTCGTGATGGTGAAACCGAGTTTTGTGAATTCAATAAAGTACATCATACTATGAACGAAACCTGTGTTGTTCACTGCTAAACGACAGCCTGACTCGTCGCATTTGATTGGAATCTTTAAAAAGCTACAAAATTTAAACTTCCATGTTTCTAAAACTAAAAACATCCTAAACAAACATCAAATTAAAACTAAATAAAAAAAACACAAATTTATCACATCATCCCAATTAATTAGTAATTCTGACAACCATTCAGAAAAATCAGAAAAATACATAAAGACCTGCCATATGTGTATGTGCGATAAAATAGCGTACAAAAGAAGATCCAAAAATTGAACTTCATAATAAATAATAAAGAAACACGAATGCAGAGTCGTAATTGGTAAATTTTGTTATAACAATTCTTTATAGACTCTTTCAAACATGCTTCGTCATTAATTACAAAAAAATCAAAAGAAAAGGTTTTTAACGATGTGGAGGTGTGTAGGTGTTTATTGATCTTATATTTATTGTGTTTAATATCGAAGGGAATTTTTTTAAAGGTTAACATTTTTATATTTTACATTTCTCATTGATTTAGTTGAGAAGAATCTATTGTACAATATAGTTAGGGTTCAAATATTTTCTTTATGATTTGAGGCAGGTCATTTATACGCCAAGTGATCAATATGTTAAAACTAAATATTCTAATCAATGAAACGTAAGAATTCCCATCAATTTCCCACAGCAAATGTTTAATTCTTACAAATTCTTCGTGTAAATGGTACTCGACTTAAGATTACTTTCCGTATATTTTCCCATATAAAACTAAAAACCAAAAAGTAGTCGAGAGAATAAATAAAAAATCAAAATAAAATAAATCTTAAAAAATATAAATATTTTTGTTTTCAAGATGTATGGTTTCTTTAAGATTATTTTTGAAAGATTAAAGAATAAAACCAAAATAAAAATAATCTTAATCATGTTTATAGTTAATGTTGTGGGATAGTTTTTTTTTCTACTTTGCTTTCAGTTAAGATTTAGTTTAACTTTAACTACATATATAAGTTTATTTTTAATTTAGTTTTAAAAAGGAAATTTGTTGGTTGATATGTATGTTCAGTTTTGTATGCGCATGTATGTATGTATGTAGATTTTTTTTTATGGTTTCTTGCGCGCACCAAGCAATAGGAAATACGATAGTGTTGATTTGGAAATTGTTATTTATTGTGTGTTTCAAGAAACATTTGTTTATTTAAAATAAAATTATATTTTGTTATAGGGGAATTGCTTGAGATTTATGTGTGTCAGTTAAGCCCACATAATTGGGTTACAAAAAATATGTTTCAAATGTTCGTTGAGCGAGAATAATCTTCATGAGAATATATTTGATTTATTTATTTGCAAATTGGCTATTATTTTGCAGACAATGCATACATTTAGTGCCGAAAAGTAATATAACCCTTCAGTTTTTTATTTCGCACATTTAGACCCGAATTTATAGCAGCGATTTCCGAAAATCATTTCAAAATCATTTCTAAAATTCGATACGAATTTCGAATTAATTTTCTTGTTTTGGATGCATTTTGATCACTATAAGCGTTGTTACATTACAAACAAATCTTATAGTGAGGTTTATAAATAAACTGTTACTATAACAGCAGTTATGTTAGTAGTAACGACTATAAGGCATTTCTAAGGCAAATGAGAGACAATTTCATTAGAAAGAGAATAAATAATTTGAAAGTTCAAAATATCTTGCACAAACAGCAACAGTAGGAATAAGAAATTTGAGGCGAAAGACGATCAGTCTAGAAATTGAGTAAACTATCCTTTAAGATTCACATTGTGAAATAAATCATTTGAAGAAATTGAAGTTGTATTAATGACGATAACATTTATTAATCGTCATACCATAGAGAATCATAATAGATTTCACATTTTACTAAAAACACAAAAAAATTATAAAAATTTTCCTATACGTATTATATTCGCCTTGCCTATACGTATTATATTCGAAACGCATTTGAAAATCATTGCCTTATAAATTCACCAATACAACGATAACATTGGAAATATCAGAAGTTTTGTTTTTTTCCTTTAGTATAATGATCAATCCAAAAATATCGTACGCGGAAGGTCCCAAGTAGCATCGTATAACTATTAGTTGTGCACAACTAATTTCAGGTTGTGAGAATGTTTTCACAACCAGTAATTGCTTGTTGAATGGTTGTCAAACTTATTAAAATTTTCGACAGAAAATTGTAGTTGTAAAATACTTGTTTCTAATAAAATACACCACTGATTCATACATCCAGCTAATTTGCTCGCAAAATTGGTTGGGACATCCATTACACAACTAATATTATTACCATTTGAGATCCAGTACTAATTGGTTTGCAAAGATGGTTAGCACATGCACGTAACAACTTCTTTAATAACTAATAAAGAACCGAAAAAAACAGTTCACAAAATTTGTTGTCAAGTAGTTGTCACAGCTGAATACCATCACCATTTCAGATTCGATTTCCCTTTTCACATCAGAAGTTGTGATCTGAATTCTTGTTCCGTTTTGCCAATCCTTTAGTTGTTGTTTAGCTGTATATATTTCACATTTATTTATTGAGCACTAAAGCCATTTTGTTCACTTCTCGTTTGAATTTTATTTTCAAGTTGTGTATTTATTTATATGTGCGTATTTAATTAAAAATGGATAGAAGACCTAAATTGGACATTTCCGAATGGAAAAAATATAAAAAAGTGGTTCATATAGACGGTTGGTGATAAGGAATCGATTAAAGTTCAAATTTATAGAAAATGGTTCCGGTGAAAACTCGACGTCTGCGAATAATCAATTTCCAACCCAAGATTATCCATCAGGGAGTAACCAGACGAATGCATCAATTCCTTCTAACAGCCAGAACAACTTTGACGATAGAGATTGTAATGTGGAAGATGAACTCATTAATGAAGATTTGGACAATTTCTCGGACTGTGAAAATGAAGATCAAAATACGAGAATGACACTGATTACAGAGGATTTAAGGATTTTGGCTACAACACACAATATTAGAAATATAGCAATCAATGAATTGCTAAAAATAATAAAGAAGCGGACGGCGGTATATGTGCCATCCGCTGCACGAACGTTACTCGAGACACCAAAATCTATAAAATTGATAACTATTGGTCATGGTATTTATTGGCACCAAGGTCTTGAAGTTTGCCTTAAATACATTTTACACGATATTGATAAAGCATTAGATACTCGTATATCTCTAAATTTTAATATCGACGGCCTACCAATTTACAAAAGCTCCAGAGAAGAATTTTGGCCAGTATTATTTAATATTCATGAAATGCCAACATACAGCCCAATGGTAGTTGGGATCTGGAGTGGGGTAGGGAAACCTCAATCTGTAGAAGATTTCTTAAGGTAATGTGATATTTAATTATTTAACCGAATATTTTGAATTTGATCTTTACAAATTAACTGATTGATTTGCTGTCTTTATATAGGCCTTTCTTGGATGAGTTAAAATTGCTATTGAATACTGGTGAAAATTAACATCAGATGTTTTGTCTCGTGAAAATTAACATCACGATGTTTTGTTTGTGATTCTCCAGCGAGGGCGTTTTTAAAAGGTGTTGTAAATTTGAATGGTAAACATGGATGCCTAAAATGTGTTGTAGCGGGCGAATGGAATCACGATAATAAAACTATGTCATTTATTGTCAATAAAACTATCCGTTTCAAAACCCTAACAAAAATAAATATTGTCAGATCGGTTCTGAGCACAACTACAGGATGCAGAAAGTTTGCTTCATAACAACTTCACAATTTTTTTTCGTTATACTAGTTGTGAAGAAATCCATTTAACAAAATTGGTTGTACTGGATGTACAACGGTTGTCGTAGTGCCTTACTTGCATTACGCCATATTTATAAAGCCAATATGCGACTCCATTTTGAAATTAATCGTATTAAAATAAAAAATGTAGTTCAATGACCTAATCGGTCATATCAATTATTTTTTTAAATATTTTTAACTATAATTTAATTTTGCTCAGGAATCAAATAATTTGGAGCGATGCTTCATTTTTCGACCTAGAAATCCTCATTTTACAGTAAAAATGTATTTCCCATTATTTCTCCCGCGTATATGTGCGATATTTATCGAAAATTAGAATTGCATAAATATCAATCAGAATAATGTAATATTTTTCTCCATCATATATTTTATGTTTATAGTGTCATATTGTATTTAGTTACACATATTGTATTTTTGTAATATGAGTACAACTGATTATTATTATAATGGTTGTCATAACTTTTGTTATTACCATTTTACTTGCGCAGAAGTTGTAGATTATGTTGTGTAGTTCTTTTTTTGACCACAATTATTAGTTTTCAAATAGTTGACAGAGAGCTGTGACAGCGTGTTCTACAGGTTGTGACGATATTCAAATACCTATTTCGAAAATATTTTACAACCGTTTCACGCTCAATTAAAAGTTGTGAAAAACAACCGCAACTCCTTATACCGCTTTCACAAAGCTATGGAAAACAATTATTTTCGCCAAAATAGCTATGTGATACGTTGTAATGCTGTTGTGGTATACGGTTCGCTACAACAAAAAGGCGGGGAAATTAGTTGTCACAGTAATGTGAGAACCAACGGACAAATAAAAATGCTACTTGGGGTGTCAGAGGCAATTCTCTTAATCCAACCCCAATCGATGACCAGAATCAATGAGTAAACTTTTACAAATGTGTCAACATTTGTTCCTATTTTTTATATCCATATGTTGTGTTTTTGCTTTTATGTTTACATAAATTTGAACACTTATAATTTTACATACATAATTTTTACATATATAATTTTTCGAAAATGACTTTTATCCATTTTGGTATGTTTTTACATAAAACATAACCTCAAAAAATTAAACAAATGTCGTAAAGTGTTCAAGTGTGTAGATGTTATAATACATATAATTATTCGAAATAAAATCTGTGGTCACAAGGCATAACCGCTTAAGTCGACTTAAGACAAAAATAATTTTCAGTGTGTAGCGTTTTCTAGCTCTTTTCTAACTTCACTAAATGATTGACTTAAGTGGTAAAGCCTTGTGGCCAAATGCTGTGGACGCAAGCCGTAGTAGCTTTAGTCGGCATAAACGAAAATGAATTTAATATTCAACTTTTTCTACGTCTCTAGAAAAATTATCAAATTTGACTTAAGCGGTTACGCCTTGTGACCACAGAAATATTAAAATTATTTAATAAAATTGAAAATGACAAATTTTACAAAAGAAGAAACGATTTTATTAATCGAAATTTGGGAGCAATTGCAGTGTTTATATGATACCAAGCATCCTCTTTATAAAAAACAAACATGCCCGCACTGATGCATTAACAAAAATAGTAAACGAAATTGATAGATTGATTTAATTGATTGAGAGTGTACGGCCAAGCATTATAGCAGGATCTCCCGGACTCCCGGGCACACACCGTACACCCGTATACATATAACAAAACCGAAAATTACTTTAAATTACAATTAAATACTAACAAAGTGGTTGGTTTCAGCGGAAGATATTTTTGTTATTTGAGAACAAAATCTTTAACTATGTATTTAAAAATTTAATTTAGGGATTGAAAATGAGCCTTTCAAAAGAAATAGATGAAAGCATCAAAAATTGATAATAAAAGCATTGCAGCGACAAGAAACTTATCAAAATAAATCCCTACAATATGCAGTATCAAACGGTAGCATCAGTTTCATAAAAAAGAAATAAATTGAAACATGATCAACGAAAATAAGCCTCGTTGTGGACGCCCACGACTTTTAACTAAGCCGACTGAGCGGAAATTTACACGAGTAGCAAAATCAGCTACCCCAAAATCAGCTCCAGTGATTAATCCCGGACGTCGTTCAAATACTTATGTCTGACAGTGTACATATTCGAATGATTTCCTTCACATTACTCATTTTCGCAACGCAAAAATAAAACTTATAAAACAGTAGACTACCTAAATAAAAATCCAATTAGCATCATTCACCTATTGAAGAGATCTCTGCCACCAAAATCCTGCACCTAATCAATAATTCAAAAATTTGATCTCTTTATTAATAAAGAAATATAAATACATATATCCAAAATTTTAACTCAGTTCACGGACCCAGTTAACTCAGTTCCCTGCCAAATCAAGCATGCAAAGTAAATAAAATAATAAATCAATGCAATGAAAATGAAACATACTTATTATAAAGACGGAAAAATTACATTTTTAATAAATTTTAAAACTGTGGCTTATATCACTTATTTACAAAACACATAAATACATTTTTTTTTCCTTTATTTAATATTACAACTGATTTACAAATCATTTAGTAAGTTATCTTTTTTAAATGAAGATTCACATTTGACGGGCAGTAGCCCAATGGTTACTCCCGTTTGAATTTACATAGTAATTATTTTTCTCTATCCTAATTAAATACAACTGCCCAATTCCAAAGGTTGTTACGGTGCGAGGCACCTTCCGTCTGAATAACATCACGTTACACCCCTTTCTTTAAAAAAAAAAAAAAAAAAAAAACAAACCTTAAAATTCAATATATTTTCTTTCCATTTTTAGTCCCAGTTTTTTTTTCGTTCTCTTATCTTTCGCCTCCTATAATTTAATTTCGCGCACCGTAAGATTCATTAAAGAAAAAATACAAAACCAAAACGAAACTTTTTTTTATTCATTTTTTTTGTTTCCCCTTTTTTTTTTTTCATTCACACTCAATTACATATTCGTCTACCGTAGATAGGGCTACGAACCCTAACCGGCGGTGGTTTTTTTTTCTGTGTATGTTTTGTTGCCATTTTTGGTAGATGGCATTACGTTCATTATCCTACTTTTGGTCACGGCCCTTATTTTAGTGTGGGGTGGTTGCATGTAGGGGCATGTTGGTCGCGAAATCATAGACAACTTGTTGTTGTAGAAATCCAAAACAAAAAAAAATGTGTATATAAAGGATGACAATTGTCATTCGCGCTCTCTTATATTTTGCACCATTTTGGATACCACACGGACAAGAAATCGGAAACCACATGGTAATATGAAATTAAATAAATTAATGGTGATAATAAATTAATAATACTGAGAATACATTAATGATAAAAGTAAATTAATAGTGATGATAAATTAATAATGATAATAATACATTAATGATAATAGTAAATTAATAGTAATACTAAATTAATAATAATAAGAATACCTTAATAATAATAGTAAATTAATAGTAACCATAAATTAATAATACTAAGAATCCATTAATAATAATAGTAAATTAATAATAATAATAAATTATTAATAATAATAAACTAATGATAATAATAAATTACTAATAATAGTGAATCAATGATAACAATGAATTACGAATACTAGTAAATTAATGATAACCATAAATTAATAATAACCATAAATTAATACTAATAGTAAAATAATAATAATAATAAATTAATAATAATAATAAGTAACACGAAACAAAAGCGCTGACAATTACACGACGAGAGCAAGAGGAAGACAGCAGCCAGACCACTCGGACGGCACCGGCACAAATAGCGGCAACTACAAGCAAGTTTTTTTTTTGTGCGTAAGTATATCGCGTGGACCACGGGAAGGTAGTGACTGAGCGGCGAGCTCCGCGGAGGGGAGGGTATATCGCGTGTTTGAACCGGGCAAGGCTTTGTTTTTGGGTTTTTTTTTCCATTACAGGGATCTTCGGCAGGTGAGCTCATCGTCCGCTGATCTCCAGACGAGTACGTGGGGGGAATATATCTCAGCTCCAGCGCACAGTCCAGTCCCGAAGTGGATCTCCGATCAACATCTTGTAAATCAGTCGTTTTGATTTTTTTTTATAAATAAAAATTTGTTCCCAACTGGGAAGATTATAACGTGTACAAATTAAAAGAAATTATGTGTTGTTAATTTAAAAATTAGGTGAGAATCATCGTGGCGTAATGTGTGTGTGATGGGGTAAGTAGAGTGTTGTGGTAGTCATCGAGTAGCAGCAATTTAATCCTCGGATGGGCCTTCATCACTTCACCCACCCCTCTGGACTGAGTGTGGCCGGACTTGACGCTGCAGGTGAAGGACTCCGGGGACAAAACATTCTGTTTGCGTGATGGGGGCGAGGCGCGCGGCTGATGGGCCGGTTATCCATCATCCCTTGTCAGGTTGTCATTCACGGTAACGTGTGGCACACAGGGGATGATCGGAACGGGGTACAGCGATGACCAGGTGCGGACTCGTCTTTGATCCCGATGCAGTTCGAGGAGTAGCTAAGGCAACTTGGTTACTGAATTGTATCGGTGTGTTAGAGTTCGAGTCCAATAGCTTTGGTTCCCCACGCGGGCTCTTTAGTCGTGTTGCTCATCGCTTTTTCCGTTACGTAACAAGGTTTCTGCCTTTGAAGTCTTCTTACTGCATTGGTGGTATCCAACAAACTTCGTATGTCTGCATTTTGGTGCCGAGATATGCGCTGAATGTGTTTCTTCGCATGATTTTGTATTTCTTCACTTACATATTCCATGTTTAATTCCCTATGGAGGTTATCATTTCTAATGTACCATGGTGCGTTTACAATGCCACGCAGGACTTTGTTTTGAAAACATTGAATCATTTGTACATTTGTCTTCTTGGTACAACCCCAAAATTGAATAACGTAGGTCCATACTGGTTTAAGTATTTGCTGATATAATAGCAATTTGTTGTGTATTGTAAGCTCAGAGTTTCTACCTATTAGCCAATACATTTTCCTATATTTAATGTTCAATTCTTCTTTTTTCTTTTTAACATGCTCTTTCCATCTAAGCTTGCAATCGAGAGTCATTCCGAGGTATTTGGTTGTATTTGCATTTGGAACCGACCTTGAATTAAGTTTCACTGGAATTCAGTTAACTTTCTGGTTTGTGAAGTTTACGTGAACCGACTTGGCTTCGTTTAGGCTAATGCGCCATTTCTTTGTCCAACTACTCACTGTATCGGTTGCTTTTTGAAGTTTGGTCGTTGCTTCTGATATACACTTTCCAGTCGCCAGAGTAGCTGTATCATCTGCAAATGTTGCGATGGTGGCACCTTCTGTATTTGGCATATCTCTGGTGTACAGGATGTACAATATAGGACCCAGTACGCTACCCTGTGGTACGCCTGCTGATATTCTCTTTAGTTCAGAGTACTATCGGTTATATTTTACACGGAAATGTCGGTCTGCGATATAAGATTTAAGAATTTGATAGAATTGCTTAGGTAAATCTCGATGCAATTTAAATTCAAGTCCTTGGTGCCAAACTTTGTCGAAAGCTTGTGCTACATCTAAGAAGATGCTGGAGGATAGCTTCTTATTCTCAAGTGAGTCTTCGATTATATCCGTTGTTCTGTGAACTTGTTCTATCGTAGAGTGATTTTCTCTAAATCCAAATTGGTGTGGTGGAATCAAATTTCTCTCTTCTATTATTGGCTTGAGTCTCTTGAGCAGTAATTTTTCAAATAATTTTGAAATTACCGGAAGTAGTGAAATCGGTCTGTACGACTTTTTATCGTTCGCTGGTTTGCCTGGTTTGGGGATCATAATTACTTCAGCAACCTTCCATTGCCGTGGGACATATTTTAGTCTGAAGACAGCATTGATAATTTGAACCAATTTTCGTAGTCCCTTCTAGGGAATGGCTTTTACGACTTGTCCAGTAATTAAATCATATCCTGGAGCTTTTTTTGCGTTCAAATTACACTTGATCTCATTTTTTAATTCCTGTAATGTTACACATCGAATATTATATTCATCAATTTTGCTAACTGTTATTATGTTTTCATCTGCTGTTTGCCTAGGTAACGATTGAAAGGTGTCTTCCAAGTGAGCCGCAAATAAAATAGCTTTTTGCTTGTCGCTTTTGGCGCAGGTTCCTTCGCCATTTTTAATAGGCGGCACATGCATTTTGGTTCTTTTTAATCCCTTTGTTGCTTTCCAAAGAGAGTAATCCGTATCTTTATGTTCGGTGACACCATTTAAGTACTTGTTTCATTCTTAATTTCTTTTATAAGTTGTTTTAGTTTATTGCATAGAAAATTGAGGATTTTTTTGTTTTCCGGGCGCGTGTCCTTTGCCAGGTCTTTCTTGCCTTCCGTTTCTCTCTAACTAACTCCCTGACCTCAATAGGATAATTTTTATTCCTACGGGATTCGGTGTGACTAGCAGGAGAACTTTCCAATGCTGCTTGTTGAATAGTACTGTTAAATACCTCTAGTTCGTCTTCCAACTGTACCGGTGTTTTAATCGGCACTCGTAGTGAACTAAAGAGTCTATTATAATCTTCGGATCCTAGTGAACTAAAGAGTCTATTATAATCTTCTTTGTTTAGATTCTTTCTTTAGATAGCGTGGAGGGCAATAGATAGAGGAAATACTGTATTCATTATTATTGTTAGTTTCAACTTTTATGGTTTTAACTTGTATACTTTCTTCTTCTATACTAGGTTCTTCATAGTGTTTAAGATTCTTTTTCACTATTACTGTTGATCCTCCTCTGGGTTTTCCTCCTGGGTGAACAGCATGGTGACATTCATAATCACGTATTTTAATAAATGATGTTTTTGTCAAATGGTTCTCCGATATAAGGCATATACATATCTATTCTTTCTAAATTTAGAAAAATTTCTAGCTCTGGAACATGTTGCGCTAGTCCGTTTGCGTTCCAGGTGACAATTCTTAATGTTCTGATCATTTTAGTATATGAGGGCTGTTTCGTTCAAGGTTTGATGCATATCTAGACGCTTATATAAAGCTTCTAGACCACGTTCTTGCTTTGCTAGCCGTATATTTATGGCTTCTATGCTTCGACAAATCCTTTCAAGGGGGTTATCATTCATAGCATTAGATGATTGCTGTACAATTTGTGAATAACTTTTCCGCTCTGTACCTATACCTGATGGTTTTGGCTCCGCTTGGGTTTTAGTTGGTTTCTCTTCTCTGGTAACCCTAGGGTTTTGAGGAAACTGATGCATTTTGTTTCTTAGTCTTTGAAGTTCTTTGGCTACTTCACAGCCTCTATCATTTGCAGGATGATGCCCTTTACAGTTTATAAATTTTGCAGGGGTGTTTCTACTTTCTGTACACTCTATCGCGTTGTGTTTTCCAGCACATTTTACGCATCTTGGCTCCCGTCTGCAATATTTTTGCGTGTGATTGAAACCTTGGCATTTTTTGCATTGAGGTATTAGCCTCGTGTTTTTCTTTAGCGGTTCTATTTTAACCCTCACATTGAGAATTGCTTTGATGTTGAAGATGTTTTCAACTTTCTCCTTTTTGTTAAACGTAAGCATGAAGAGTGGAAGCCCCCTTTTTTTACTTGATTATTCTCACCTCTCTCTCGTTTTAGGATGTTTACTGCATCTTCTATTTGCAGATCTTTTGCCTTTAGGTCCTTAATTATGTCGCCCTTCTTACACGTTGGATGAAGGCCTCTGGTCATAACCTTAATTGCGCGTTCGTTTTTATCTTCGTATGTGAACCATTCTTTACCTTCCGCATTGAGCTTTGTTGCTAGAGCTCTATATGTATCGGAATCTGATGTATTGATTTTCCACACGTTATTGTTTAGTGACACTACTCTATATTCCTTAGCTGTCACTGATTTCATTATAGATTGTATACTAGCAAATTCTGTTATGCCGATTACATTAATTGGCGGAGCAGCCTTTTCTTTCGGTACAACCTTTTGTTGCCGATTTTGTTGCTGTTGCTGGTGAGCTCGTTTGGTATTAGTATCACCAGTTACTAATACATTAGCTTGCGAATGATCTCCAACTTCAGGCGAGAATTCTGCTTTTCGTTTTTTGGTAGGTCTTTTCTTCCTTTTCAGTACCCAATCTGTTTCTCTCATGAGATCCTCTTCATCAGTATGGAACTCATTGTTATAACTGGTGTGAGTACTTGTTTCATTATAACAAGTTAGCGGGTTTTCAGAAATCTCCATTGGTTTGGGCTTCTTTAATTCTTCATTTTCTTTTTTTAGTTTTTCAATTTCGCTTCTTAGTTGGGTTAAAAGTACATCTACTTCACTGAGTTTTCGACAGGGTTCAGCGTTTTCGTCTTTCTGCTGATTTGCAGAGTTAGTATGATTGTTTGGTGATCTTAACAACATTGAACTTCTTTCGAATGGGTTTAGCAATGATTGGCTCACCCCAGAATCCATTGAGCCAGCCTCGTAAGAGGGTGGATTAGCCAACTGGGTAGTTGGTTTACCACCTGGGGTATTGTTTCCTTTTTGCGTTGTATTCATTGCTTTAAAACTGGATATGTATCAACTACCAACCTAACCAGTACAAGTTGGTAGTGGGTCATTGAAGAGAACATCATTTGCTATGTTCTCGGTAGTCACTTATTCCGCCGTATCTCACTCGTCAGAGCCTCGTTAGTTAATTAGCAGGAAGTACCACGTGCAGATAAGGTTGGCATTTGGGCTAGTATATTAAGACCATCTAAACCGGCGCCCCTTACCCCACACATAAATAAATGAATCTACACAAAACCAACCAACTAGAAACAATCAACTTTCTTTCCGTGATATACCACTATCTATTTCCAAAAATCAAGACCGGTTTCGGACACTCGTCCTTCTTCAGTTCTTGTTCCAATGATGAAAAATCCCTTTGTTGATTATTGTGTCATATTTTTTGTGGTTTCACTTTTTCGCCCTTTATGTAAACGACATCCTGTTTTGGATTGCCAAATCAAAAATTTCATTCGCCTTTGAATTAATTTTGTCAACATAACCAAACATTTTATAGACAAAATGAAGGTCTACCAATGGGAAGCCCCCTATCTGGTACACTAGCTGATATTTATCTAAACTTTTTTGAGGAAACTTATATACACAACAATCGCAACAAATACAAAAACAACCGATATATTGGCATCGATACGTTGATGACATCGTAATATTATTTTATACACATTTACATAAACAATAAACACCCCAACATAAAATTCACATTGGAAACCGAAACAAATAAAACCATCACTTTTTTGGCACAAAATATTTTCCTTATTTTAAGCGAATTTCCGTTAAACAATCCACAATTGGTACACCGATCCGCAATATGGACGGTTTACCTTAATGGGTTTCGTAAATAAAGTTTCAAGTTAAATTTGGTTTCAACAAAATATACATACCATAGTTAATCCTAGGTTAGGTAAGGTTTGGGTGGCGGTCCATTAGGACCAGGCATAGATACAAAAATGGTCCGTAGCCATACCACAATAATTATTTCCTCCAACTCATTGGAACCATTTTGAGCTGTTAACAAAGCGCTGGACACTCCTGACGTCCATCCTACAGAGGTCCGTCAGGTCTTTGAAGAGGGGTGCCCCTAGAAAATTTAGTCTGTTTCGTGCCAGACGAGGGCAAGTGCAAAGAAGATGAAGTACTGTCTCTTCCTTCTCTTTGTCCTCGCAACTACGACAGTAGTCATGTGAGAAGACACCAAGTCTACTCGCATGCCTCCCTATGAGACAGTGTCCCGTAATCACTCCAACAACCACACTGATCTGATTTCGCTGAAGTGAGATCAGCTGTTTGGATCTCGCCAAGTTCAACTTTGGCCAGACCTGGCGAGTTATTACGCAAGAAGTGATACTTGACCATCTGTCATTCGTCAGCTTGCTAGCTTCAAAAGGACCAGTTGCTAGTACTCCTGAATTTTGCCACAGTATAGTCTCCAAGAGCTGTTCTTGGCACTTCTCAATTGATATTTGTAAATTTTGAGGACTTCCTTATAGGAGTCCCAGTCTACAGCAGATTTTGTTTTCCGTGCTGTTTTGAAGAGTCTTTTGCATTTTCGACGTGTTTGTTGAATCTCCTTGGACCACCAGGGTGGCCGAGATTTACCCCTAGGCCTGCTAAGGGGACTAGAGCCCAGTATCGCTTCATTAAAAGCGTTGGACAACTCGTCCACCAAGCCATCGATCTCTTGCGCAGTTTTTGGAGGTTTTGGCACCGGAACTGGTAGTGAATTATCCAGAATAGTTCTAAAGGTATCCCAGTTGGTTTTCCTCCTGTTTCTGTAGATTGAACTTTTTGGAGAAGCCAAGTCCATTTCAAATTGAAAATAACAATGATCAGAAAAGGAGTGGTCCTCCGACACTCTCCAGTTTAATAAACCAATCGCCAGAAAGCTTGAGACAAAAGTAATATCCAATACTTCCTGTCTATTACTAGTTATAAAGGTCGGCTTATTGCCTATGTTACATATATGAAAATTAGTACTTAAAATGTAACCAAAGAGTAATTCACCTCGTTCATTTGTGTCCGTACTTCCCCAGATTGTGTGATGAGCATTTGCATCACTCCCAAGGATGACTGCAACCTTGCGCTTCTGAGCCTCCAAGATTAGCTCACCTAAAATGATTGGTGGAGTATCCACTTCATCATAAGCCAGGTAAGCTGATACTAGCCATAGGTTTCGTTTATCGACCTCAATGCTGACCGCTGCTACATCTTCGTTACTGAAATTTGATAACAGAAAGCAACTTATGTTATTTTTAATGAGAATGCACGACCGAACCTTACCTTTTTTTTTCGCGAGCATTAATCTATAATAGGGAGTCTTGAGCCCAAGTACCCGGTCTTAAGTGACCCAAGGTTCCTGGATCAAGACGACATCTGTCGCTTCTTTCCCAATTTTTACAATTAGAGCAGCTGATGCTGCCTTAGAGTGGTGAAGGTTGACTTGAAGAAATGTCAGTGTCATCTCTACAACCTCTTCTCCACCAGAGCCTCTTTAAAGACTCCATAGACGTTGACATCTCCGTGTCCGTGGTGAGACTTTCCGCTTGGCTGGCTACCTCCGCGCACGCAGATGAGCTATCGAGCACCGCGGTAGTTTCTGAAGATGACTTCGGAGCCTCCGGCTTGTCCGCGTCCTTCTTGTACACCTTGAGTGTGACTGCACTGAAACCCTAGTTGATTAAACGGTTGGTTTACAGTGACTCTCTGTTTAAGATGATAACAGCTGACCTATAGTTAGCTTTTGTCTCCTCGAGCTTAGCAACTTTCCAGTTGTGCGTTGGCAACTCCAGGTTGCCAACCTGCAACAACTGGAGTATCACCTTCGGATCACTAGGCTCCGAAGTGATGTACACCCTAGCTCTTGGTCTGCAGGGGATCTCCTCTCTATCAATCACAGCAAGGCTGGCTCCGGGCCATACCTCGCCAAGTCCCCCCACTGCCTTCCGACAAGTCAGAGCAGGTCCTGGATTTTCCGACAGGACTTTCAGTTAGGTGGTGGCTAAGGCCCCTTTCACCTTCCCCCAATTGGCGGGCGTGATACTGCCATCCTCTTGGGATTTATCAATAACTGCCATAACCAGCTGATCCTTGAGGACCTCGTTAAAAGGCCTCATAGCGGAAGCATGGAGTTTTTTTCGCTTTGCGATCTTAGGACTTTCTGAGATGTTACTTATCATAACCAGGGCCCTCCAGGCCTTCCTCCTAGTATTATAGGTTGGTTTTGATGAACCAGCTTCGTTCGTGCTTTGGTTCCGCTTTGTATTTCTATACTCAGATTTGGTGACCCGAGTGGAGGGACCAGCCTCGCTTGAGCTTATGTCCCGTTGTTTATTTGTAGGCTTAGAGTCAGGCCTACAGACCCGAGTCTCGTTGTCCACATTTTCCGATTTTTTTAGAGAGCCGGACTCTTTGTTGTTTTTTGTTATTATGAAGATCCATAATTGTTCCCATGAGTAGCGGAGAAAGAAGTGTCCATCTGTGCAGAGATCCGCAGTACACAGATAAGGCTACTTAATCCGGAGGGCGCCAAGTATCCGGATCCACCGTTAGCGACTGAGCTAGTTTTAAAGCTGGGCCCCTAGTCTGGTCGATTATCGGCACGGTACAATTAACACCTTAATCCAGCCCAGCGATTTGTTTAAGGTTGACTCTTTTAGCGCCGTGTTTTAGCCTAGAAGCCAAAGAATCAGCAATCTAGTTACCAGCGGTCACCACGTGGAGGTAACACGAGCACTTGTGAAAGTTGCAAGTTACGGAGCTGACCGCAAGTGCCAACTTGAATCCCCCGAGCAACTTCCACCTGACCACCTCCACAACCCTAATTTCAACTAAATTTGAATTTAGTTTCAAAATGGAATAATTCTTCCCATTTCGATACATTTTAATGCAAAAAGTGCTAAAACACAAGTTTCGAACACTAATTACTTATTTTGATTTACAAAAAAAAAAGAAACCAACATGACATACAGTAAGTATTTATGTTTAATATTAAAAATATGGTATAAAAAGAAAATGATGTGTAAAATCTAAAATCCAATAAAAAATTGGAAAATTTTGATTTAATAAAATCTGGATGCTTTCAAACAGTTCATTGAAGTTTGAATGGTTTGTATTATGAAAAGTTGTAATATTTATTGAATTTTGCGTTTGTTATTATGCGCCCCAATATTAAAAAATTTCAGCTTCTCATCTTAAAACCTTTGTATATTTACTTTGATGGCCCATAGCAGGCTATCATATACATTTATTTACACTAATATACATATTTATTTAACACTTTATATAACGTTTGCCTCCGCGTTTGACTCATCCGCGTACTGATTTCACATTAAGATATAAATAAAATCAAAAAAAAAATGCTTGTGAAAAAACCGTCTCAAGATTACAGGTGTTGATTTTTGATAAATAAAAGATTTATTTATCTTAGAATTACCAAAATAAAAAAAATAAATAAATTTATTTATTTTTAGACATTTTTTTCTTAAACGTATATTTATATTTTTTTAATGTCGTTGAACTAAATATTTATGTTAATCATCTCTTAACTATTTGTTTATCTTCCTTAATTTTTTTTTTTTTTTTTTTTCAATACAATAATGTGATAGTTTTCGCGTAAAATTTTTTTTTGTGCATAATTTATATGTTAATCCTATAATAAATGTAATCCACCTTCACCGCATACACAGTATTTTAATATGAAAATACAAACAACAATCGTAACGCAATATAATACAATCTTAGCGTACGCGAAATTTTATGTGATTTCATTCATTCATTTAATTTTTGTATTTTTTTTTTTTGTTGTTTTTTGGTGTAAGTTTAGTTTATATTTTTGTTAAAAATAATTTTTTGTTTTGTTAAATAAAAAAGAGATTATTTTCTATTTAACAAATAAAAAAAGTAAATTTAAGATAAAATAAAACCACATCAAAGGAAAAATCTTTGTTATTATATTGTTTTATTTTTATATTTATTTTGTCGGCAAATATCTGTCTAGATAAAAAAAACTTTAAAGAAATTTATTGTACATAAATGTAAATTTTATTAAATAAATTTTAATGTTGCTTAACGAAAATTGATAATAATTGTTATACGAAAGTTAAATATAAAATTTAATTTATTCCTGTTGACTTGTGCGCGCGCGGTTTATGCGCTCTTGTGTGGTGTCAGATAAGACATTTTTTATCGTAACATTTTCACTTGTGCTTTTGACCATGTACCATTAAATATCTTATTAGTCAGCCTTTTTATTTGAATAAAAACTAATTTTGCTTTTTTTTTTGTCTTTTCAGGTAATTCGAAAATATTCAGTTATTGGCCATGTAGAATGAAATGTCCGGAGAGTAAATAGCTGAAACAACATTTATTAGTTACTACACTACATACAGCTTCTAAATCAGTAGGTCAGAGGCGATCATTGCTTATTCAATGGGGATTACAATTTAACTCGAATTACTATTATTTATTTATTTATTTATTTCCAACCAACAGCGTGTCTATGTAAAAATATTATTTACAAAAAATATTATTTTAAATATAAAGTTAAAAATTAAATACAATGAAAAATTAAAAGTTCCTACGACACCAATAGTTCTAACAATTAACACAAAACATTTTAAAACAACCTTTAAAACAAGAGCCTAGCGACTCGTTATTTAAATTCCTCTCTGAAAATATTAAAATCAAAACAATCCGCAACGGTGTTGAGATCTCATTGAATGCGCGCTATAGGACCATGGAAGCTGTAGTTGCTATTTGAAGTCAGAATATGAAGAAGTTCTCGGGGGCGTAAGTTGCCTTGAGGAGCATAAATATTAAAACGTGACAGAATATCATTACAGTCTATTTTACCACAAATGATGTCACGCGCAAATGTCGCACTTGCACATGTACGCCTAGCACTTAAATATTGGAGATCAAGGAAACGACATTGTTCTACGTATGGTGATAGTCTGAAATTATTGTCACGCTCAAAAGACGGTAATTTTCTGAGAACAAATAATAGAAACTGTTTCTGAACACTTTTAATTCTGTTTGAATGAGACTCGTAGAACGGGGACCTTATAACATATAAACCTGAAACCTTGAACTTTCGATGCAATAGAGTTAATTAAATTATTTTGAAACACTGCTAAATTAGTGACCGTTGACCGGGCCGGAAAAAATCCATGCTTACGTGTGCTAATACGTTGCTTGGAGTGGAAGTAGATCCCATTGTTAACCATTGACTCGAATAGTTTAGGAATGCAACATAGTATTGCAATTCCACAATAATTAGTTACATCACTGCGGGGGCCGTTTTTGTGGATCGGTATGATTCTTGATATTTTCCAAAGATCCGGAAATTTGCCTTGACTGAGGCTTAAATTAAATAATATATGAGTGTGTGAGCTATCCTTAACAAAAACACTGCTAAAGTATTCAGTGAAGAAATCGCAGATGGTCTTTGGATTATCTGATTTTTGACCACGGAATTCCAAAAATGTCGGCAAGCCGTTTTTACGGTTCTTAAATTTGATAAATCTTCAGAAATTCTTCGGATTACATCGCAAATCGTCTTCAATGTCAATTAAGTAATTGAACGGCTGAGTGGAAAAACGTTAATATTCCAAAAATGCTGTTTTTCAGAAATCAAAAAAAACATTTTACTGGTTTAACTATAAGTTGTACTGTAAAAGTCATTTTTAGGAATATATAGGGCTGTAAGTAATAAATTAATTTTTTAAGAAATTAAGTGCACATTGTCAGTATTCATATATATATTAGCAATTAAGGGGGCTGGAATATTATCGTTTTTCCACTCAATTCCAGAATTTCGCAAGAAGCAATAAAGAACAGTAATTTAAAATAAATTTTTATTGTTTTCATTACATGTAGTTCACTTTAAATGTATTTATTCGTCATAATGGTCACTATTTGCAGTATCTGAAGTAGGCCACTTAGAGAGTTCACTGTAGAATTCCCTATATTTATCCGGTACATAGTGTACTACTTTTGCAATGTCCTATAGCTTTTTGTGATTTATCGTAATACAGCCATTATACGCCTTATCGATAGGAAGAACTACTTTATCCTGTTTTTTTAATCTAAATGTTCCGTTGACCAAACCGTCGATAAACGTGGAAGCCTTAACATAACCTCCTAGTTCCATTGTGTACTGCAAATGCCTATAAGTACTGATGCTAAAAATCTCACCAGATTTTTGTAGGTCATAAGATGTCTTTTTAAAGTAGCGAGGCCACCATTCCTTAAAGTTCAGTATTGAATCGTTAGTCACTCTTCTCACTTGAAATGGTGGATTACGCTTTCTCGCTTTTCGAATGATCTCTTCGTACTCCTCTGATGAATAAATTCGATCTAGTCTTCGAACACTTCGTTTTATGACAGAAAAGTTTCTGTCACAAGGCAGGAAGCTATGTCCCCGAATTGGATAATACTGATGAATTATTTTGAATCTTCCATTCATGGTTAATGACATTAATAGTCTGGTCAATGTGTGGTTGCGGTTTTGTCCCGCACATGCGTCACTAAAGACGTGCAGTTCTTTTATTTCTTCAGGAATATTTTTCAAATAGTCAAGAACAAAGCTACACACCTCGTTAGGACCTCGTTTAGCTACCCCTTCTGTGTATGTGTAGAAAACTGATTCTTCGTTGCCAATGTCGTGAATATTAAACACAAAAAACCAAAGTTTACGTAAATAAAACATTTCCTGCACAGGAATAAATGGAAGTGGCAGATTCTGCATATAATCAAAAACTATCACCCTGACATCGTTTCGCTGTTTGCAAATTTGAGTAACTTCGTCAATCTTTTGGTAGAACTTCTTAGCACGTCTTTTGTGAACTAGTAGTTCACCGACCGCAGCTCGTTTTGAAACTTCGCTAAGAGTCGATGATTTTATTTTAGCGTTTAAATCCTCGCAGGTAGAGCAAACATCAACTTGAGGCCTCCCAAACTTGTAATTGAAGTTTTCTTTAAAAATCTTTAAGTAAAACTCATACTTCACTATTTCTATTGATTCAGAAAATTTTTCAAGAAACATTTCGTGCATTTTCCTAACAGTTAGGCCGGCTTCTAGATATTTCACAGTTTTAGAAGTGTAGTGAGTCTCCTTTGCTGGGTATGATGAAATGTGCTCAATAATCTTGCCTATAATCGTTGAATCAAGGCTATTTCCACGATTTGCATGTCTTCCTCTTAAGTCAACAGGTTTTTTATTAAATTCGAGGAGCTTGTTTAGGCGTTGAATAGCTTTATTTGAAATTGCATGTAAACTTGCGTAGGCCTTACGACAAACTTCAACTCGACTGGATCCCTTCATAGCAAAATACTTAAATGAAGACGTGAATTGTTTTGAGTGTTCCGATAGGGCACGATGCCTAGCAATATTGTGTCTCTCAATCAGTCCCATGAGGTAAGTGTCTCTTTCATTTTTAGGACGTCCACTGTACACAATATTAATAATTTCACGTTTTTCTTCAAAACTGAAAGTATACATGCAATTCTTACGGCAACCACAGTGTGGGCCAGTAGTTTTCGCTTCCACTAATACGCCTTTACTAGTCATAAATTCCTCACCTCTTTGTCTAGCCAATTTCTCTTTTTCCTTCAAATGCAAATGCTTATTGACCTTGCCCCGTTTTCTTCGTGGTTCACATATTTCTTCATCTGACTCAGACATCCTTTACCTGATGTTAGATACCTAATAATAAACCACTGCATAAAAATGAAATACTTATTTTGCCATGAAAAAATTAAAACTTACACTGCAACACTTTATTAAACTTAATAATAATATACGGTCTAAAAACAAATAATAATAAAAATATGAGGTCAATCCTCTCACAGAAACACTTTAAAAAAATAATAACAATATTATATGTCGTTAATGCCTTAGTTTTCGACGCCAACCATAAACTGAATATAAATAATATTAAAATCTTTATTACGACTGAAACTTCACGTACTGTGGGAATCCCTTAAATGTAAAAAATGAGTATAGTTTGAAAATAAAAAATTACCCGTTAGTTTATGCATATTTCGCTTGCGTTTATGAGAATGAGTGGAAAAAGGATAACATTATTGGAATATTACCTTTCTTCCACTCAATGAAAATTTTACGATCACGTTTATATATGAAAATAGGTGGAATAGTTTTGTTTATACGTTTAATAGATGCGCTATAGAAATCTGAGTACGATGGAACTCTAAACTCATTTTCGCAAATTTTGGAATATTAACGTTTTTCCACTCAGCCGTTCAATTGTTATACAGGAAACGATTGAGATAGCAAAACTGCTTGCGCAGAGACTTAGACTGGATATAGTCATGGGCCAAACCTGTATGCTTATATTTCCTGTGATATTTATTACGCAGGTCTTCAAGTTGTTTAAGTTTTTTAGTAAACCATGGGTCGTTCCGGGTATGCATTTTTTGGGAATTAGACATTATAAATGTAGAATTTCCTCAAACCAAAATCTAAAATGGTAAGACGGTCTTTAGTTTCTGAAGAATGAATCCCAAGCTGAAGTGCTTCTAACGCTTCCGTTGGTCTTTTTTTAGTTCGTTCTCTGATAAAACAGTTAGCACAAGAAAACATCATTTAAAACCAAGCGACGTTGGATGCTTAAAGTTAATGGAAATCCGAGTCAGGTTCTAAGGTATTTCTGAACGGAAAATAAGTTAATCAATTACCGACTAGTTCGTTCCTTGTATAATAAAATCCAAATCCTAATATGCTTCAACTTTAATTATTAGTTTAAAATTTAAAACACTGACACTCTAAAAAAAAAATTTAAGTGTATCCATCTAAATTATGTACAAAGATTGCCGAATCAAGTTTCTAGAGAAACAATCTGAATTAATCAGTTAATTCAAGTTGCAATTTTGCTACCACCGAGTAAACATTTAAATAATTTACTTATTACTTGTGTGAAAAGTTGAATCAGCAGTTTAAATCATTTTTTTTTTTATTTTTTTTTAAAAATTTTGTGATGTGAAAAATAAGTGAAACCGTGATGTTCTCATCTCCGCCTCAAGTAAAAAAGGCTGGGCAAAATCAGCAGACAGCGATGTCCGCAAGCGATTTGCCACCGAACGTCACGACCTCAGATATTTTTAATAAAAATACAAAAGTGCAGCATAGTCCAAAGCGACAACAAACTTTAAATGTTCAAAAAATTACCTTACCAGGCAATTTAAATCAAAGTGAAATTATTAATTTAAATAACATTGGTGTGTTGAACCATAACGAAAATAAAAGTGCATCGTCGCCAAATATTGACAATAAAAAAAACAATGAGAGTGCATCGACATCAGATGACAATAAAATAAACAGTGATGTAGGTCAGTGTTTAGTGCAAACGGGAATAGACCGGTATATTACTGTCACATCAAAACGAAGAAGAAGCCCTAGATCAGCGGCCAGTGCAAGCGCGAATAAATTCACTAAGCTAGCTAGCGTTGAATTAACGCATGGTAATAGGTATTCTTGCTTGGTTGTTGACGAGCCGCCGCCCGAAAAAACTTCAAAAGCTGAGAAGCCACCACCAATCTATTTGAGGGAAGAATCAAATAGAGAACTTACTAAAACGATCGAGTTTATCACTGAAGGTGCATTTTATATTTCCGGGATCAAAAGAGGAAATATAAAAGAAACAAAAATTCAACCGCTCAATACTGATGCTTACAGAGCGTTAATTAAACATTTTGACCAAGTTGGTAAACATTACTACACGTATCAATTAAAGAGCCAAAAAGGATTGGTTGTTGTGTTAAAAGGAATAGAGAGTTACGTGGATGCAAACGAAATTCAAGCTGCTCTCACTGAAAAAGGTTTCCAGTGCAAAACTATTACCAATATTTTTAATCGGGAGAAGGTTCCTCAGCCATTGTTTCGTCTGGAATTAGAACCAGACAATAAAAAGGTTAAAGGCAACCATGCAATATTTGACCTAAAATATCTATTGCACAGAAGGGTTACCATTGAGGAACCCAGGAAAAGAAATGGGCCGGTACAATGCGTTAAGTGCCAAGAATATGGCCACACTAGAGCCTATTGCACTTTGAACGATGTTTGTGTTATATGTGGTGAACTCCATAATTCAAAGGTTTGCAATAAAGCAAAAAATGAAGCATCAGTGAGAAAATGCAGCAACTGCGATGGAAGTCACACAGCTAATTATAGAGGGTGTCCAATTTATCTGGAATTGAAAAGGAGAATAAATCCAAAGCAGCGAGCAGAGCAGCGAATCCTTAATCTTCATTCTTCAGTTAGAAAAGAAGCACGGCCAGAAATTGTAAACAGAAACGCTCGAAATGAAAATCAGTGCGCAACTGAAAACGGCAGCGTGCACCAAGGGGTTTCATACGCAAGTGTTCTCAAAGGTACCGCTCCTAAGGTGCAAGCAAGTGAAGAGGGAAACATCACAACAGCTTTAAACAAATTGACTAATATGATGCAAAGCTTCATGGCCATGATGGAGAGAACCATGGATCTAATGATGCAGAATATGAGCACGCTGATGCAGATAGTCGTAAAAAGCCAAAAATGACCATCATCAAAATAGCCATATGGAATGCAAACGGCCTAACACAACATAAATCGGAGGTACATGCATTCCTCACTGAACACAATATTGACATAATGTTAATATCAGAAACACGCTTAACCAAAAATAGCTATTTCAAAATTAATGGGTACTCTATTTATGACACCAAGCACCCAGATGGTAAAGCACATGGAGGCACTGCTGTATTGATTAAGCGAAGATTAAAACACTACGAACTTACAAAATATGAGAAAGAACACATACAATCAACGAGCATTTGTCTGCAGGAGTGGTCTGGAAACTGCGTCATATCAGCAGTGTACTGCCCTCCAAAACATGCTATAAAAAAACTCCAGTTCTTGGATTATTTCAGCCAGCTGGGTAATAAATTTCTTGCGGGCGGTGATTACAACGCTAAACATACTCATTGGGGTTCCAGATTAACTTCGCCGAAAGGTAAACAACTTTATGATGCCATAGAGGAACAGTTCCTGGATTATTTATCTGCCGGTAACCCAACTTACTGGCCCACGGATAAAAAGAAAATTCCTGATCTAATTGACTTTTGTGTAACTAAGGGCATTCCACGTACATATGCTAAGGCCACTGATTGCTATGATCTGTCTTCTGATCACTCACCGGTAATAGTAACATTGAGTACTGATGTCCTAAGGAACGAAATACCGAACCGTCTTACAAACAAAAAAACTAATTGGGATCAATATAGGAGGTTAGTCGAACAAAAGTGTCTACTTAATATTCCTCTGATCACACCAGCTGATATTGATGCGGCGGCAGAAAATCTAAAAGATGTCATGACATTATCTGCTAAAAGGGCTACACCCGACATAAGTAGTTCGGAAAAAGTTAATAAACTGTCACATAATATACAGGAACTAATCCAGGAAAAGCGAAAGATTCGCCGTCTATGGCAGCAAACAAAATCACCGTTATTGAAGTGGACATTAAATCGAGCTATTAAGGCCCTAAGATTTGCTTTGAGCGAAGAAGAAAACCAGCGCGTAAAGAACTACTTAAGTGATCTCTCGGCAACCGAGAGGACAGATTATTCCTTGTGGAAGGCAACAAAAAATTTAAAAAGGCCAACAAATTCGAATCCACCGATTAGACTACCAACTGGAAATTGGGCGAGAAGTGATGAAGAAAAAGCCAATGCTTTTGCTGCTCATCTAGCAACAGTATTCGTCCCACACGAAGAAGATAATTATTTTGTGCTACCCCAGCCAACGGATGATGGTTTATTCTACAAACCTATAAAGTATAACTGGAAGAAAGTTAAGAATACAATTAAAACTTGCATAAGCCCGAAAAAGGCACCAGGACATGATCTTATTACTGGAAAAATGATAAGGGAATTGCCGGATAAATGCATAAAACTAATAACATTTGTATTCAACGCGGTCATGCGAACCAGTTATATTCCTCAAAAATGGAAGATATCTTTGATCACAATGATACATAAGCCAGGGAAAAAAGAAACGCAAATCTCATCATATCGTCCAATAAGCATGCTGCCCACAATCTCAAAGCTATTTGAAAAAATGTTACTAATGAAATTGAAACCAATATTAGAAGAACGGCGCGTTATTCCAGACCATCAATTTGGGTTCCGAAACCAACATGGTACTACAGAGCAAGTACACAGGATTGTAAATGCAATCAAAATCACCTTCGAGGAAAAGAAATATTGTGCTGCTGCCTTTTTGGATATCGCCCAAGCTTTTGATAAAGTTTGGCACGATGGACTAATTTACAAAATTAAGGAGCTTCTACCGAAAAAATTTCACTCAGTTCTGGGAAACTATCTTCTTCAAAGGCAATACATGGTCAAACAAAACAGTGCAACTACTTGCTTAAATGATATTAATGCAGGTGTCCCGCAAGGGAGCGTTCTAGGACCAATATTATACTTATTGTACACAGCTGATATACCTGTAACCAACAAAGTGATAATATCAACATTTGCCGATGACACTGCCATCCTGGTGTCTCACACTAATCCTGAAATTGCCTCAAAGGAATTACAGAATCATTTAAACAAGGTCGCGGACTGGCTAAAGGCATGGCGAATAAAAGTGAACGAAAACAAATCAACTCACGTCACATTCACGCTAAACAAACGCACCTGCCCACCAGTGAAATTAAACGATAAAAATATTCCTCAACAAACGAAGGTAAAATACTTAGGTTTGCATCTGGATAGAAGGTTAACGTGGAAAAATCATATTGAAACAAAGCGCAACCAAATAAAAATTACATTTTCCAAAATGTATTGGCTGATGGGAAGAAAATCTCAGTTGTCATTAGCCAATAAAGTTTTACTGTACAAATCAATAATCAAACCCATATGGACTTATGGTATTCAGTTATGGGGATCCACCAGCGCTTCAAACAGAGAACTCCTGCAACGAACCCAAGCGAAAATACTTCGCAGTATCACCAATGCTCCTTGGTACATTCGAAATAGTAATATACATCACGACCTTGGGATTAAAACCGTTAAAGAAACAATTAAAGAATTCAGTTCGAAATATTATTCAAAACTAGAAGCACATCCCAACGAATTGGCCAGGGAGATACTAAAACAGCCGCGATTTAGACGTCTGAGAAGAACAGATCCACTCGAACTAATGAACCTGTGAACCTGTAAATTTAATTCGATATATACATATAAGTGTAGTCTAAATTAATTAAATTGTGAGCCCTAACAATAAGTATTAACATTGGTTAAGACTTAAAATATGTAATAATTTTTAGCTTAAGATTTGATTACTTCTTGTTAGTTTCTTATGTTGAAAGATTCAAGAATAAAGCCGTTGGCAACATTTAAAAAAAAAAAAAAAAAAAATCAGTTAATTGCTAATTCTAACAAACCTTAAAATAATAAATCTGCATGGATTATAAAGTTATAGATTATCGGTGTCTCAGCATAAACATAAAAATAAAGCAACTTCAATCTTTTACTCACTCAAATCCAGAGAACGTCACTCAAATCCATAGACAATTGGATTAATGATCGAGGCGGAACTCGGTGACTTATAACTAAAATTATTATTTCCCGATGCGGAATTCGGGTTTGAATTAATGATCGAGGCAGAACTCGTTAATATAGGCTGTTGTTTCTTATTCCCGATGAGGGATTGTATCTCGGATTGAAGTTGAAATGACTGTTTGACTTTTAGTAGGGATGAAATCTTCTCGAATATTTTCATTTGGAATGTTGATACTCAAAAGGGGTAAAACCTCGATTTGATTATTACAAATAAAAGGGGTAGAACCTCGATTTGATTATTACAGAAATTATTGTTTTACATAGACGATTATCATTATTTTGAGGAAAATTAAAGAGATTGGGCACGAAATTCTGTTTTATATAATTCTGTTTTACAAAATTCTGTTTTACAAAATTCTGTTTTACATAATTTTGTTTTAAAAAATTCTGTTTTACATAATTCTGTTTCACAAAATTCTGTTTCACATAATTCTAAACAAAATTAATTCTACAATTAATTTTTTTGCCGCAAAAAACTTAATTATAGAATTAATTTTTTGAAGAATTATAAAATCATAGGTTTCATGATGTGTTTGTGTGTATATGTGTGTAACCGTGTGTATGTGTACGAGTGTGTCTGTTTTCGTATATGTGTGTGCTTGTGTTTATGTGTATATGTGTGTATGTGGCTGTGTGTTTAAGCGAGTGCGTGTTTTTTTATTTTTTTATTTATTTTTTTATTTAAGGAAGGTGGAAATCCATCATGGACGATGTTAGCGGATAACGTAGCTATCCACCACAACGGTGTAAGACTCCTATTCACTAAAACCACCTCCTGCATCCTTTCCCCCCGGAACGACCGCTAGGCATTACTTCGAAAAGGAAGGAGTATGTACTAACTGTACGATCACATCTCCCACGCAACTGAAGGGTGCGAGTTACCTTGCTTGGCGACGTTGGCGTTCCAACCGTCGCAACTCCTTAATCGTTGTTGTTGCAAAATTTGCTACAGCACTCCATGCTTCTGGGGACGACAGCATCACTTCAACTATGTTCTCTGGGGTAATATCAAATTGATCGAGGACTCCAACAAGCACTTCTCTATTTCCCTGGAACCGTGTGCATACAAAAAATACGTGTTCAGCATCTTCTGCGGAATCTCTACAGGATGGACTACTACACGTGTTCACCATCTTCTGCGGAATCTCTACAGGATACGGTGAATCATCATGCCCAAAACGATTAAGGTATGATTGAAAGCATCCGTGACCTGTTAAGAACTGTGTTAGGTAAAAATCAACCTCGCTATGCTTACGATTTTTCCACGGGCCTATTTCAGGAATTAGTCGTCGGGTCCAATGGCCCTTCTCCGAACGGTTCCAAAGCTGTTGTCAATCGTGAGTGTGTGTGTGTGTGTGTGTGTGTATGTGTATGCGTGTCTGTGAGTGTGTGAAGGCTTGTGTGTGCTTGTCTTTTTACCTCTAGGTGGGTGAAAATATTCAAAATATAGAGAGTGCCGGATTCTTACCAGCTTAAAAACACCTTCCTTTCATTAGCCATTACCCCCTCCCTCTCTCCAAATAAAACCGTTTGGTATTACTTATCTATTCAATGCTTCACCCATTTATAAATTATGAACCACTGCTGATTTTTCCTCTCGCGCTTAAGCTATTGTAACTTAACCAAAGTTTCTACTGCGAAGCTGCAAATAGCAAACCAGTACTCATTTGAGCCCACCAAACGGAAGATGATATTCTCTGGGGTCGGTCGCCGCCTAAAACCACTTTAGCATTTCTGTCTAGCTTCATCAAGGGCAGGAGAATATATTCTGATTCTCACCTTCATAGTCCGGGTATTCGGGCATATCGTCGTGTCCGAACCGGTTTGAGCAGAAATATCCATGTCCGATCAGCAGTTTGGTCAGATAGAAGTCAATTTCACCTTATTCGTAGATAAACCAAGTATCTATCATAAATATGAGGTGGAATGTCCATCATCCATTCGTTCCAACTTTGTTGCCATACCTGATCTTAGAATTACCCACCTGGAAGGTAATGTTTTCCCACCTTTTCCTGGTCGAAATTAATACCCCCTCCGTCTGTACTCGGCTAACAGCAGTCCTATCTTAGATAACCACTGCTGGATAAAGTCTATGGCCTCGTTACCGATATTTTATGCTTCGCTCTTAAATTTGGCTGTTGATAGCCATGTAGAAAAATCATAAATTCTGTCAAATGTTAATGTTAAAAATTTTTTTTCTAAAAAACATCTTTCGATTCCATTTTTCAAGTGTGTGGTTTACCTTTTTGTGGAATTCCTGATATTCATACACCCAAACAAAAAAGCAAAGTCATTTAAAAATATTTTTTTTGTATATTCCATTTAAAATGTGAAAAAACTATCTTTTTAACAGCTCTTTCTACCCGTTTTTTACTCTTTCGCTACTCTTTGTTGTAACTGGAAAACGACATAAATCTAATCGCAAAACTGGTTTAAAACACATCAGCTCTACTTTGGCTTCAGAATAGATAAATGATAAATTCTCGGTTCATCTTGATTGAATGCCTCCCGAAAAGCAATATCATTTGCCGATCCAGTGATCTGGAAAAAATAAAATGATCATCCATCTGATTGTTACTTTTGTTTAACCAAAATATCCGGAATTTCCTTAAAATAAAGCAAACCTTATGGAATTCCTCCATGATGCAACATGTCGCTGGAAATTATGTGCTGGATTCACATTTGGAATATTATCCATAAAACCTTGGTGCTCCTTGGCGAATATGGCAAGCGTTTTCACTGGGATATCGCAAGTACAGTGAAGCGTTACAAAGGGAAATTGGAGTTTTAATATGCTTCCAGATTTTTTCTGGTGCCTTATTAAAGATGCTTCACAAACCAGTTACAAACGAAAGTCAACAGCCACAAAAATTGAGTAAGGAAAAAATCAAATGTAGAGTTTGATTGATGTACTTAATTACGTATTTGTTAGAAAAACCGAACTTCACACGAAAATTGCTTATCAGTGTTATTAACGTTCTTTCTAAGTTGTAATAATTTTAAAGCTAAATTGTAAAGAAATAATGAAACTCAAACCTTTCTTTTCTTGTTAATGTTAAGTAAACCTGTCTAACAAAACAGGTAGATAGTTACATATATTTATAATTAGTTGTATAGTTAGAAGCGCGTGGAAACCATTTGCCAAAAGTTAGCCATATGTTGTGGTGTATAGAATGAATGAGGCTTTAATTCTAATCAATTTATTTATCTTGGTTTCTTCAAGTGTCCATTAAAAAAAACGTTGTTGTTTGATTTTGACAATGAAGATTATTAAGTTTATAGATGATGAAGATTATGTTGCCCTCACGGTGGTATAGTGAGTATAGGTTTGCTTTGCAAATTAGGTGTTGGACTCCCGATGTGGGTTGCAACAAAAAATGTGTCCATTGGAATACACGCCCGAAAGGTTTAAATTGGACAGAAATGAATATTTCGGCTTAATATTTAAAAAAAAACATTTATGAAGTATTTCGGTACGGTAACCAGTTACTTAAAATTGCATCATTAATCTATTATTTCCCCACCCATGTATAAAAGAACGATTTTGTTTTAGCATCAATTATATTGTTATCACGTTAACGCTTCACAATTAAGAAAACGAAAAAAAAAATCGCAAATAATTTTTTTTTGTCTTATTTAACATTTCTTTTTTTACCGACGACCGATACATAAAACTGTATAATAAATACAATTTTCATTTTCTTGACTGTGCAACGAGTAACGAACGCAAAGTAAAGAAAAACTACAAAATGCTTATATGAAAAAAAAAAAAGCTGAACATCATCTCATGATCAATTTTAATGATGGTAAACGATCGTTAAGATAAAATAAGCAGAAAAAATCGGAGATATGTTGTTATATGGTGTGGCCACCAACCGCCATATAAATTTGTATAATAACCAATCATTTTGGTATTTTAAAAATTAAAATTGGATTACAAACATGAAAATTACTAGCATCTAATGTACATTTATACAAAACACACGGAATAAATAAGACCATTTATTCTGTCAGAAATACATAAAATACAAAAAAAAAAAACATTTTAGCGTTTTTAAACTTCTTGTACCTACATATGTCGGTCCTCGTGCGATGTTAACAGCATAAATATGTATGTAGGAAACTTTTATTTTATATAAGTATGTATAAGTCAATTGAAAAATAATAATAAAATTTGACATGCGACAAATTAGTGATGATAAGATAATTAAGATAAATAATTCAACTTTTCTTATAATATTTACAATTTTTCTTCTTCTTATAATGAAAATGATTTAATTCTCTTGAGATTGAATTGGACGCATTGTAACATTGTACTCGTTTTGTGTAGATACAACATAATTGAAATTTAATTGAATGGATTTGCGATTAGAAGTGACTGCTAATCTACAAGTCTAGCCGTTTAAACATATGTACACAATGTAAGGCTATAATTAAATGGAATTTATTGTAACATTTATTGTGTGTGACAAGAATGGAAAGTTAAGATTTTTTTTTTTTTTTTTTATTAAAACATTGATAAAGATTAGAATGAACCGTTAGGGATCGTGAGATAAATCTAAAGAATGTATAAAAAATTGGAATATAAAAATATTGATAATGAAGTATTTGAGTATCGAAACGATTAAGATTTAGAGATTTATGGTGTGCGCCGCACAGGCTTTTCTTTAATTTATTCCCTCATAAATCAATTAATTGAAGTGTGCAGTTGTGGTTCGCTTTCATAATTACAGTTAGTAATCTTACCAAATACAATAACATCGTTAACATGGAATTTTAGACTTTGGTCAACCGTTATAAATTATTTAACATAGAAAAATATGTCAATTATTGAATGATTAAATAAAATTATGTAAAATTATGTTTAAGGGTTCTGCAGAACCCGAAAATAAGTGACGCTCAAGGTTGCAGGATATTTACATTATTATCAAATGGAAACCAACGGCGACTTCGGTGTACAAGAACTGTTTTAATTCATATCGGTGAGAAAAATCCAAGATTCTTGTTCATCACTTTTTACTCTTTATATAAGTCGGCTGAATATTAGTTTCGTCTTTGGTCCATACTTCAAATTAGTATTTTTTTTAGTTCTCAGTATATTATACATATTTAGATTGGGGTAAAATTATTCCCTCTTTCAGAATCTCTTGTCCATGTTTTTAAATTCGTTGTTTCTGGCGTATGGAAGAAAAAAATTCAAACAACGAAAATTATTTGCCATTAGTTTGGGAGAAACGCACATTGGAACATTAGTTTGTTCTACAAGCATATGTCAAACCTGCTATAATTCTCTCTCTAGAAAGCCCAAACATTTGTATACTATTGCACTAAAAATATATCAACTACTGATTGTATTAGTGAAAGTAAATCGTTTATATAAACGGTTGTGAATTCTGTGTAGAAAACATAAAGAATCGCATAATACGAAACTATAAGAGAGTAAAATGTGTCGTAAAAAATCAATACGAAACTGCAAAATCTTATTAAGGCTGCGGTCGAATTCTCGGGTAAATCAGTTACTGTGGTAAATGTAGATTTTTAGTGTTTGTTTTTTGTTAAATTACGGATTTTTTTTTTCTATTTTATACTCTTTCAATTCTTATAACAATATAACGTTCTGTGTTATACGGAGGCTGTGTTAAACAGAGCTTACAAGTAATACAACTCAGGCGATTGTGTTCCGTGTTATACTGAATCCGTGTTCAAAGAATACCGTGTTATATCGAGGGCGTGCTAAGCGAAACTTTGAAGTAACACTACCGCGGTGAATGTGTTCCGTGTTATATTAAAATCGTGTTCTAAGAGTACCGTGTTTACTGAGTAGCCATGGTTTGTAATACTTTACCTTTAAAGTAATATAAATCAGCGGAATGTGTTACAGGTTATAATTAAATCACCATTATTTCGTAAGATAATACAAAAGATCATTGAACTTGATTAGAAAAAGGTTATGGAGTATGTAATATTATGTATAAGAAAAAATAAACTACATAAATAAAAAATTTAAAATTTCAGTAAAAAACATTAAAGTAAAAAATTCAAATTCAAACATTACCAATGACTTTTTAGGATTTAAATACTTTTCACTGGTCATCATCTATGGGTCTATATTTTTATTCACCCGGTGCAGTGCGGTTCATTATTTTTCCTTGTCTGCTTTGATTGTTTTCTATTAGAGAAACAAGGAAAAATTGTACACTGCACTGCTCGGTGTGAATAAAAACATAGGCCCACTGTCGTCTAAAAGCCGGGCTGCTCTAACTTTTTTATTTTGAATTAGTGGAAAATCTTCTTCACTAGATTCACTACTGAACTAGCAGCTGTAGACATCAAAGTGGAGTTACTTTGTAATTCTTTCAAAATTTCGCGATAAGGAGCTAATCAGTTTTCCAGTTCTCGTTTAAATTTTCCACTACGCACCACTAAATCGTCGTTTTCAATGAAATGATTTTTCAATTCTTTAGCCATTTCTATTCGCTGTTCCACATCACTTAAGCTTACTTTTGGAATCGATTCTTCGTTCATGGTTTCGAAATTGTCATTGAGGGGTTCATGTCAGTTCTATTGGTTCCTCTTCATTTAAATTCTCTTCTTGAAATAATTCTTGTATGTCTTGAACGGTCATATCTACAAACCCTTCACCTCCTAAATGTGAAGCAACGTTCAGTATTCGACTATGCTCTATACCTGCAAGTGGGACGGAATTTTCTCTATGGACCATTTGAGGTAAGAGAGACCTCCAACACGCGTTAAGTGTTGATAGTTTTATTTCTTTACAAACCGAAAATACTATATAGTTTTAACACAATCTAATATAGAAAATCCTTTCCATATTTGAGTTAATGTTTTATTTTTTCGTTTTCAATTCTATCGAAAATTAACTGAAATGATTGCCGAATGTAGTACACCTTGAAAGTTGAAATTATTCCTTGGTCCAATGGTTGGATTAATGATGTGTAGTTAGGGGAAAAAAAACTATTTTCACGTTTGGATGATTCCAATCGATATTGTGACTTGTTGCTATATCTTCTAGCAATAATGCTTTGAAACTTAGGTTTTGCTCCTTCATATAGATTTCCTGATTTTACAACTTCTGGTTTAATTCGTTTTAATAACAATCTCTCAAATAGTTTTGACATAGTTGGAAGAAATGATATTGGCCTGTACGAGGTCAGTTCAGTTGGTGGCTTACCTGGCTTAGGTATCATTATCACTTTCGCAAATTTCCAAGATAAAGGGACATAACGGAGTCTGAAGGAAGCATTAATTATGTCCGATATTTTTTTAATAGCTTTATTAGGTAGTTGTTTTAGAATCTCTCCATTTATCAGGTCATATCCTGGTGCTTTTTTAAGTACTACATGGTTCTTTATTTCTTGTTTAACTTTTTTAGCATTAGTTAATGGAATTTCCTGTCTCAGGATAGTTGGTTGGTTTTCGAACAGTATATCCTGTTGGTTAAGTGTTGTTAAATTTGGCTGTTCCGTCCCATCAGTTTGGATTTAGAGAGGAACACTCCACAATCGACCAAGTCCATAGAATAACAGATATAATAGAAAAATCCTTAGAGGAAAAAAAGATTTGTTCAGCCATATTTCTTGACATAGCGCAGGCATTTGACAAAGTCTGGCTAGATGGTTTAATATTTAAATTGAAGAAACTCTGCCATTTGAGTATTGCGAACTGCTAAAGTCACACCTGAAAAGGAGATATTTTAGAGTTAAACAAGAAGGAATTTACTCCAGCATTAAAGAAGCTAAAGCAGGAGTCCCGCAGGGGAGTGTCTTAGGGCCTTTCCTTTTCTTACTGTTTACTAGCGACATACCGCAGACGAGCAATACAACTATCGCCACGTTTATAGATGACACTGCAGTTCTAGCTGTTGGTGACACAATCGGTGAAGTCACATTCAAACTACAAATAGTTGTAAATAATATACAAGATTGGCTAGCTAAGTGGAGAATTAAAGTGAATGAATCGAAATCTACTCACATTAACTTCACTAATAGATCAATAGAACCACTACCTGTGACTCTCAATAATATCCCTGTACCACATGCCAATCAAGCAAAATACCTTGGTATGAACCTTGATGCAAAGTTAAAGTGGAAAGTACACGTGAAAAAGAAAGCAGAAGAGCTTCAGTTAAAATATAGAAAAATGTACTGGTTAATTGGAAGAAACTCTCAGTTATCCATTCATAATAAACTTGTGCTTTATAAACAAGTACTCAAGCATGTTTGGACATATGGTATTCAACTATGGGGATGCACCAAAATCAGCAATCAACAGATAGTTCAACGATTTAAAAATAAAGTTCTCAGAGGAATTCTAAATGCCCCTTGGTACACTCGTAATAGTGACCTTCACAGAGATCTCGGAATAGACACAGTCGCAAGTGTAATAAAGACATGTGCACAAAAACACCAGGAGAGGCTCCATCATCACCCTAACATCGAAGCTGCAAGACTACTTCATCAAGAGGGTATAATAAGAAGACTCAAAAGACTGAAACCTTTTGAGTTACCTGAATAGTCCGCAGAATGTAACATCAACCAAAACAACACTTTATGGAAAGAACACATATGAGTGCTTTATTATTATATTGTCAGAGTCAAACGCTGTTAGTCAAAAATGACTAGGTTCTTTGTAAAAAATTTTATTGTTATCATAAATAAAATATTAAAAAAAAAAAATATAGATTTCTACGACTGGGATAAAACAATTAAGAAACCAGTCTTGAAACAATATTTTGGTCATCCATGCTTTTCTGTTTGCTCGCCAGAATACAGGTAACTGCGATTTAACAATATTTTCATAGCTCGAGGATTTGATGAATGATTGCTACACATACAAAGGGTGATTCGATCCTTACAAACTT
Organism: Tipula vernalis; assembly: GCA_958295665.1. NCBI lineage: Eukaryota > Metazoa > Arthropoda > Insecta > Diptera > Tipulidae > Tipula > Tipula vernalis. Next base: position 348,388,310 of record OY282559.1, read on the forward strand.
TAAACCCCGGTATCTTTTTTTCATTTGTTGACATGTATTTTCGAGATGGCAGTTTTTTCCAATACAATGCTGTCTCATCATCAATGCTGTCTCATTTTTCCGTGATGTAGCAGTGGGTTCAATATCCTCCAAATGTTTGTAGATTTTAAGAGCTTTCTGTTTAATGGTATCCACACTTAAAGGAAATTTTTATCGATGCAATCTTCCAACCAAACCATAAGAGCCACGAGCCACCCCTTTCGCACCTAACGGACATCCCTCTACAACATTTTTTCTAATTTTTTCCTCGTTTTTTTTATTATTCTAATCGTAGCTTCATTTAAATTTAATGATTTTCCAATAAATGATGAGCTTTCTCCTTCGTTTAATCTGTTTAAAATATGGATTTTGAATTTCATCAGACATTTTAATCTACAAACCAACAATAAATTTTACGATAAACTTTATAAATTTATACGTTCTTCAAATATGACGTACCTTTTTTCAAATAACTAACTAACGTACCTAATTAATAACTATGAATTCAAAAATTATTCACTAATGTTCAGCTCAATTTTTAACAAAACAATATTCATACCCACATCTATGAACAACAAAAAGTAAACTGAAACTAACTAAACAATATGTACACGACTGTTATTAGCCGTGTTTTCCATGAGAACTGCACTAGAACTCGATAAACTTTAAATTCCGTTTATTCTATGTAAAACGAAAAAAAAAAAATTCATAAAGCGCGAATGTGTAATGTACTTGATAAAATTACATATTTTAAGTTTAAAAATTTCCTCCTTCAGTTATTTCATCAATATTTTCCTATTTCTTGCTGACGTCATTACACGCAATTACACTCGATAAATTCATGGGTTTATCCAGTGTAACCAAAAAATAAGCTATAATTGTCTTTATTTATTGCTGTAACAACTTAAAATGTGTATTTATGTGAAATTCACTACACATTATCACTTTATGAATTTAATTTTTTTTCTGTTTACATAGAATAAAAGGAATTTAAAATTCATCGAGTTCTAGTGCAGTTCTCATGGAAAACACGACTATTAACGGAAAAGAGAGAGAGAGAGAGAGAGACAGAATGAATTTTATTATTTTGTATTATTTATATAAATAAGGGGAATAACCCATTTATTTCTTCAAAATAAGAAATTTTAGAAATCCGTTTTATATGAGGGCCACTCAATATCATTAAATCGTGCTATTCGGAAACCGTGTTACAAAAATGTCGTATAATAGGAGGGATGTAACAATTTTCGTTCCGTGCTATATCGAAACCGTGTTATTAGAGCACCGTGTTATAGGAGAGTTACCTGTATCTAAACGTGAAACATTTACCTCGTTAGTAGTTTGTGTGATACACACATTGAGTGAAAAAATTAAATTTGTTTTATATAGTTTCCTAGTGATTAATACTAATACACCTAAAGGTTGATATTTTCAAATATGTTTTTGCGTACCAGCAAAACAAGTAGGCTTTCTAGAGAGAATTCTAGCAGGTTTCGAGTATATGGGTAAATCTCCAATAAGGGAACAATATGCTGTCCCCGGCTTTTTAAAACATTTTAGTAGCAATGAATTCAAAGGAACACGCCGAACTTTTATTTCGCTGGTGGGTCTTTCTTGTTTTATTTTTATTTATTTTACATATAATAAATTTAATTAATAGTTTTATGCAGTTTTTATATAATTCTGTAGTTTTTTATAAAATAAATTTTTGTGTTTTAACCTAAAATAACGAGTGGTGCGCAGTTTTGTCATTCGCTTGGAGATCATTCACCTGGTTTTCCTCTGTGTGATTAACAGGAACAACAAAAGAGAAAACAAAACCGGAAATTTTACTAAAAATATGTTTTGCAGTTAAATGACAAATTCGACAAGAGAAGGACCAATTGAAGTACTTAAAGAAAAACGTAAATGCAGAAAGAACTTTAAGAAAAATACCAATAATTACAGATTTAAAAAAAGAAAAAAGAAGTTGAACAATTTTTTATCAAGTATTCTACACCACCAGCCTTTTTTGATGAAGATGGGAGAACCGAACAAGCACAAGCATCTGCTATTTCAGACGCAGAAGTAGTAATAGCTGTACAAGTACCGGTTGCTTTGGATGCACAAGTTATATCAGGTACTGTGCAAGTACAAATAAACCCAACACCTAAACAAAAAATGAGATTAAAGTTAGCTGGAAGAAATAGAAAATTTCGCACAAGAGAGAGAAATACCCTCAATTTCGTTTTCAATAAGTTTTTCTTAATAGCTAGGTACAAAGTTTTCGTTTCGTTTCGTTTTTTTTTGTAGGCCAGTAGTTTCCAGTAATGGTGATTTTTTTATATCTTTGATTATTCTGTCATATTTTAATTTATTTTTTTGTGGTTTTCATAAATGTTTTTATTTCTTTTTATATTTATTAAAACCGCACACTTTAAGGTTACTGTTTGAGTTTCTATTGAAATTTGATAATTCGGTTCGGTTCGTCTCTGAACTTAGGGCCTTATTCCCATAGTCGTGTCTCTTGTTATGCCAAATAACAGTCAAGTTTTAGTATCCTTTCTATAAATCCTAGATGGTTGCTATGAAGAACATCTTATTGCACTGATTTTTTACGACAATAGTCATTTCAAATTACTTTTCTGGTTATGACATATTTTCAAGTGAGGAGCAGTTGGCCTAACTGTCACTTGAAATGACAATTGTCGTCAAAAATCAGTGCAATGCGATGTTTTCTATAGCAATCATCTAGGGTTTATAGAAGGAATACTTTGACTGTTATTTGGCATAACAAACGACACGACTATGGGAATAAGGCCCTTAACATTGTGACAATGTTAATGGGTTTTCATATATTTTGAACTATTTAACTTAAAAATCGGATTAGTCGTCTAAAACAAGATATAAAAGCAAACAATAAAAACAAGGAGAGCCCAAACTCTAATGATTTTTAAGCAATTTAGGAATAAATGATGCTGCTGTCAAAAGAAATCTATTATTTGGAGAAGTTTATAAAAATAATAAAAATTGACGATTCAAAATCAGTGCTCCAAGTTTATGAGTTACGAACAGACTATATCTTTGAGATTTAAGGGAGTTACTCTTCGCTATGATTGAAAAAATAGATCAGATATCTAGCGGTTTTTCGAACTAGACCTACATAGCCGAATTTATCCTAGTAAGAAAGTTTTTATTTGTTGTGGTAATATAATAAAACCAAACTTGCACTAAACTATCTTGAAAACTTTGCCCAACTTGAATGTGAGCTTCCTCAGCAAATCCTATCCGTTTTGGTTTAAACAAATGCGTGCTACTGAGAGAGAAACGTGTAAATGTGCACACGTTGCTAACATACTAATTTTAAATTTCTGGTTAGGTCCCCATATCATTCCGCTGAATTTAGTTGTCATTCGCGTGAGTGACAAATTCTAAAATATGTTATAAAATCTAGAAACAGCGTCATCAACAAATGAAAAACAATACTTTTAATTAGTTTGGAAGAAATTTGGAGCGAATAATTCAGAAGTTTTTAGAACCACGCCACTCGAACATACAACAATTTGATTGTGCACCCTTGACTGTTGATCCATATCTTAAGAATATGGATGTATATAGGCCCGAAAGAAGCCGACTTACTTTAAAGTATATTCACACGCTGCTATCAAACTGGACTTCGGTAGAATTCCGCTCTTTAATATTAAAACGATTCTTTATGAACAAGAAAAGTTGGCTTGTTTTATATTGTAATTAAAACTCTATTTTCAAAAAATGGCGTACAAAATTTATTCCCTGAAAAAAGCTATTAGAAATGTGCTTCCCAGCCCAAAAAATATTTTCTATGGTGAAATCGGTGCAACACTACCGCACGCACCCGATTGCTAAGTAGAAAATTAAAGATGTTCTTTTCCGTTTCTTAAAATTTAAGATTTGAAATATTTTATTTCTCTATATAAAAATAATAAAGTAAATGCTAGAAACAATTTTAGAGACAAAATATTGATATTTGTTTTGTGGTTAATTTCCTTAAATATACTAAACCTATATTTGAAGGTATTTTATTTCAAAAATAGACGCCCTTTACTCTGGCTGGAACCATTCTGACTTACTTGTGTAGCGTAAAACGCCCCACATTTTGTTGTTTTCGACCTTCGACTCACCTGAGGATACTGCTATCTCAGCTTGCTACACGCTGCAGTAATCAGGGGGCGAATAGAAATTTTCACATTTAATTTATCACAGAATACTTCAGCTCCCACTTTGCCGTCTAGCCGATTCGTGAGTAGTAACAATAGTTGAGTGTCCTGCATTGAGATACTTCCACTGAGAAATGGCTGCAAGTCGCACATCCGTATTCGCAGCCATTTGCTTGCTTAAAATATCGACCGGAAGAAGGTGCAACAACGTGTAAGGCACGTGTCGGTGTCAACCTCAATATACCGCTTACTAGCATACAGGCCACTCTTTACACCTTCGAGTACTGGTCTCACTACGGTGGTGTAGAGCCAATATACCAGCTCCGGCTTCAGTCGCCCTAATTACTAGCATCTTAATGATGGAATCCCCAACTCCGAGCTAACAATCCTGCTTACAAGCGTATGATTAATTAACCTGCTTACAGGGAAATACTCCTCCAAAAATGACAATCCTTACCTGATTGCCTCTGCTTTCATATTATTAAAGGCGTCCTCTGTATCCAGGAATGCTACCAAACAGAACTCTTTCGAGTGAATCGACTTCTCAATCGTATGCGGAATGTAGGTTGTATGGGTCTTATTTTCCCTCTAATGTATACTTCCAACAGCCTTTCCAAGGTTTACAAAAAAAAAAAAAAAAGGATGATAGAGATATTGGTCTTAGCCCTTAGGATATACATGTGAGCTTTTCCCCGTCAAAAATCAAGTTTTTTAAATATAACAAATTTTTGAAATGATATTTTAATTCGTTTTATAGTCTTAAAGGATAGGGGCTGCCAACCCGAAAGCCCCGCTTTCACCATTTTTTGGAATTCTTACATTCACAGATATTAGAACCTTTTTCAATCATTTTTGTTTTTTAATAATTATTCACATATTAAAATAGAGAACTCCTCAAAGTCGCTTAGCATTGGTATCGGTGCGCAAGGGTGACAAGAAATTATGAACCTTTTGTTTTCATATTGTACTTAATAAAAATTCAATGCGGTCTTTCTTTTTAACGCGACACTTTACTTGTTGTGTTTTTGGGATTTTTTTTGGAGTTTTATGTTCCATATGCTCGGTTCCCTATCAAGCTCCGGACGATTAGAGTAAAGTAATTAAAATAATTCATCATGTACTTAGTTCAATATTAAATTGATAACAACAGTTTAATTGTACGAGTACTTCATGTTTCGGTTCTAAAAAAAAATTCGCAAATGTTGGTATATGATTGATGACAGCAATTGGTTTAAAGGCAAGAAATAATTTGATGTACCCATCTAATCGATTAGTTCAATATTCTTACATCTATGAAACGTTTTATAAGAAGAATAGTTTGCCTCTGGCGAGTTATACAAAATTGAACATGTATTGTTGTTGTTTCCGATTACCATTCAGTAAATGAGAGTGTAAAAGAGCTACTTACTATTTTGTTTAAAAAGCAATACGTAAACAACATTTTTTTATTCAATTTCTGGGAAAATAAATATTTTGAAGTCGATACGTAGAATAATAATTGCATATTGCATGTATACTCGTACATGAGTGAATCACATTGTTTTTTTTGTGTCAAAAATAATCAAATAATAAAAATTCAGACATTTTGGAGCCCATATAAAATTCTGTTAATTACTCTTTTGTGTGCATAGATGTTGGATTTTATGGTTTAATGGTTATTGTTTACATGACAATTTTACTAACTATACAGCTTACTGCTAAACATATTATAAGCGTCACACCATAAATTATAAAATATTGCATTTACAATACAAATTTAAATATTAGTATTATGATCACGAACTTTCAAATTGATATATCCTCATACGATGATTTGCGCAATGAAATCAATTTGAAAACCGATTTAGAATTGTTCAAGCAATTTAAAACACAAACTGCTTGTTATCATGTAAATCTGTTTGTAAATTGCAATATATGTACGTAGGTATGTAGCTAGCAATTTTAGCACTTGCTAACTCTTTCGTAGTTTGCTTTTACGCAATGGCTAAATTGATGTCGTACTGCTATATCCGTTTTGCCTGTTTTGTCATAATTAATTGGAGCGATGCCTTTTATTTTTTTTACAGTTACAATTTTCCGTGAAAGAAAGCGAACCCAAATTACATAATTTTCTAATTTGGAACTCCAAGTTTTTATTTTGATTCAATTCTTAGAAAACTACTTTCAAACTCCAATTAAATTAATCTATTCGATTATAAACTCAAACTTTTCTTTGTTCATACTCAAACGATTGATTCGATGATTCTTTCAAAAGCATGGAGAATATGATTCAAATTCAATAAAATTGATAGTACATATTCCAGTTTTGCAACGGCGTAGAGTTGCGATCAGCGTTTAGGTACCCAGAACATCATAATTGAAAATTATAGAAGTTTGCCTGGTATTTACTCGGTATATTATCGACATCGAGATATTGCAATTAATTTTTCAAAATTTGCTTATAATTTGCGCCATAAGATGCTTTTACGATATTATACAATATCAAAATTGTTCCGCGATTTTTGGGAACATTCTCGGTTTTTTGAAAATATCAAGATTATTCGCGATCATTCTAAAATTCTTAGAATAGTCGAGATTTTCGAGCATGTATACTTATATAGTATTTATTGAAATGCATGAAACATAAAATAATAAGTTGCTTTTTTATTCCACATTGCACGTACTGTTCCACGTTGCAAGTACTTTTATTCTGTTTTTAAACGAGAGTTTATACAGGTTATTCGAGATTTACAAAATTATTCGACATTTTCGAACTGGGAAACCGAAATTTAGGTTAGATCGCGAAGGAAACCCTGCCAATTGTGTTTGCATAGCAAATCATATCTTTATTAAATCATATCTATATAATATGTTGTTACACAATAGGACTATATGCTCATATGTTGAATGATGGGCAAGTTTTAATTTAAATGACTGTATACAATGTTAGCGCTTCAAATTAGAGATAATGAAAGAATGTCACATTCATATCATAACTAAACGATCAAGTTTATTAGCATTGCTACGTGACTGCAGCCATTCGATAAACTGCAAGAACTGATCGAAATGATGGGACAACAAAACGAGTCTCTAAATATTTTTGAATCTTTAATTTTGAATAACCTTGCAAAAGATGCTATCAGTTTCGCTGTAAAAACGTTGAATATATAGAATCACATTCAAAATAAATTACTTAAGCCTTGTCCTCTTAGGCAGGGTTGGAAAAATACTATAGATAAAGAGGTTTTGTGAAATCTTGTCAAAATGCAGGACGAGGGATAAAAGAAATTTGAATTTCAATCAAAGAGAGATTATGCCGAAATCTTTAAAATAGAAAACCAATTTTTAATCTATCGCTTTTATCGACAGCACTTAAAATCCCTCTCCCCTAGTCAGTGACAAATAAGAATCATTATTGACGCGTCATCCTATACAAGAATTATTCGACAGGAATTATGGAATTAACTAAAAACAAATGAATTTGATGTCTGAATTTGACGGCAGAAGAATTTTTATTACATATTTTGTTCACGCAACTGACCCATTTGAACAATGATTTTAAATTGGTTCTAATTATTATTGGCTTTATGATGTGTACCATTAATTATTCCAAACTATAACTACGAGTATAACCCCTTGATATTTTAGTCAACGGGTTTATTTAAGTCAGTAAGCTTTCATAATAAAATTAAGCATCAATTACTTCAAATAGGGAGTGATCAATGAAAATAATTTAGATTTTTCCAGAGATCGCAGAGTCTTGATGCACAAACATATAGAGTTTTCATTAGTTTTTTAAATTTAATCTACAGATTACATTTTAGTGCTCTTCGCTAAAAAATGTAACACATCACAAATTAGAATTAAATTTATCGTGAGCTAATACGCTTTTTCTATAAAAAATATTTTTGAAAATATTACAAAATGCCGGCAGATGCTAAATAGGGAACATGGATATTTTCAATTGACAAATTAAATTACCCTTTAAACGACGTTTTAAGTTACTATAACTTTATTAAAATAATTTTATATTTTAGTTAATTTAAAGATTTGTTTCAAATATGCAAATTTTAATTATTTTCAAATCCGATTTTCTATTTACGAACCTAATAAAAATATAAAAGAATTAAATGGCGTAAAATAATAGTGTAATAAACTTCATAATTCATAATTTAATTATATAGTACAAAGTATAGTGTAATTTCCGATAATTACAATGTGCGGGGAAACTCATTTTCCAATTAAACTGTTTGCACGACAATAATTATAAATAAAAAATAAAAAAATATTTTGTCGGCTTCTTTTGTTGCTGTGCTATAAAATAAAATAAAAATTATTTAAATTAACAATTTAATTATTGTTAACAGCTATTATAAACAATCGTACAGTAATTTCTCTACAAACACACCACCGTATTTGATCAACCCACTCCGACACAATCTTCAGCCTACACACATGTTTTTCGATGTGTACAATAAACAACACGACAAACATAAAAATAATTTGTAATGTTCAATTTTTTTTGTGTTTTGTGTTTGATGAAAATTTTGAAAATTAGTTTGTAGTTTAGTTAATGTAAATGAACAACTTAAAAAATTGGTTTTATGTATAGACATCACTTTGTTCATTTTTAATTTTTTTTTTTTTTACCAGAAATAAGTCGGAGACTGTCAATCAAAATTTATTTATTTTTTGACAGCCGATCAATGTTTTTTATCAACTATATGGCGAATTTCTCATAAATGTATTAACATAAGTACAATGTACAATTTGTGCAGGAAGATAAGACATATTGAGTTTAACACAATAAATTAACCAGCCATCTGACAATATCTGAGTATGCGGGTTGGTTTCAATTTTATTTTGACGACAGTTTAATTTAGATAAATTTAAATGTATGTCATGTTTTTTTATTGACTGAACTTCAAGTTTTAGATATGTATACTTTGGCAAGAATACTATTATTACATAACTGAAGCTAACTTCAACTCTTTTGACAATTCGTTTATCAACAACAAAAATAACTTTAAATGGTCGTAAACTCGCACTGAAAAGAATAAAAATGTTTTTTACTAAAATTTCCCCTTTTTTCTGTAGTTCCGAGGGTTTTATCGAGAATAACACAAAAAATATTTTTCGCTTACCGTTGGTCAGGGCGAGGAAATACGTTTTAGTTGAGTTAAAGCGTGTTTTTTTATTAGCTCCGAATAGCAAGCTACCGGGGCACGTGGGAAATTTCTATTGAAAGTTTTGCTATTATACACATGTGTCGCTAGTAGACAAAAAACTATAATTTTACCTAACTTCATGCAGTTGTATGACATTGCTTCAAAATGAAAAATTGGAACAAAAATATCTAGGAATCTGTTCAAAACAAAGAATTTTACCGTAGGTTAATCTACTTATACGTGAAGACGCAGCTTAATAGCTCAGAAATTGGGACCCCAATTCGGCATATTATCAATATGCCGAATTGGGGTCCAAATGTTTCGGCCAAGTTCCATCCTACTTGACCATATTCTAGAACTTCATCTAAAAATCATTTTAGGATCACGTTTCTATCGTGGATGTCAAACTTCACTTAAATCCGTTAAGAAATAGATAAGTTCCATCCTAATTACATATCATTTGCCTAAAGGTTTAATTTGTAATGTTAATGGTTCAATTTGAAGTGTAAGAGACTCAATTTGAAGTGTAAAAGGATTAACTTGAAGTGTAAGAGATTCAATTTGAAGTGTAAAACCTGTATATCGTGATGATCTCCGTTCCACTTATAATTGTGAGATAAAAATCCATGCGCTTGGATCATTGTGTTGGAATCCTTAAGTTTGTTGGTTGCATAAATCGAATCTGGAAAGCGTCTGAATGTGCTTCTTTGTTCAAGACTAAATGAATCTCGCAAGATGTTGGATTATTTGATATATTATGAATAACGTTGTGGTTCATGCAGAGATATTCTGAAGATCTCATGGACTTCTCTCATGGCGCTATTTATTTATCCAACTTTAGCCGTCATCATTTGGTACAAGTTATCATATTATTTTCTCCGTATATGGAAGCATCAGCTCCCGACTTAATGTAATTTTTGTAACTCTGCCCTGATTTGATCGGGCTTGAGAATAAACGTGTTTATCTTGCTATGGTGAATTTCTTGGATGACGTTAATTAGCTGCTGTTGTATTAAATAGGTAAATCCATAAAGGCATGAATCTTTGAACTGCCATAAATGCTCGTTCTTGTTTCGTTTGTATTAAGTTGTGTATAGCCACAGTTTGCTTATCTATTTCTTGTAGTTGATTGTTTATTGCTATCCAGTCCTTTTTGATGATGTTCACGGTTGTTTTCATTATTGAAATTTGTTCTTCTAGCAATTTATGAATGTGCTGTTCATTATTTTTTAAAGAAATAATTTCGTTATCGTACCGTTGTTCGTCGTCTTGGTCGAAGTTTCTAATAGTTGATTATTGAGAGTAACGACTACATTCACTAAACCTCGCTTCGCCCGAACAAAATTATAAATGGGTTGGAATATTTTATTGATGAGATTTATGTTGGAATGTTGTTGTTTCATTTGCGATATGTCGAGTCTGCAAAGCTGCCTTAGCTCTCAACAGAGATTTGTATACTCCAGCCTCTACGAACATTGCCGAAAAATTAAAGTGAAATATAACAGTCCATTGTTGGTGGAATAGCTGAGCTATCCCAATGTTTTCAAAATATATTTACATTGTAGGATGTGTAGCCCCTCTTCTGGGGCCGCGGAGTGTTGTAACACCAACGATTCCATCTTGTCATGAGTGAGTTTCTACAATTCGTCCAATAATATATCTGGATGGTGGAACGTTGTTGTGTCCAATTAAAATCAGTTCTTTAATTTTCAAATATGGTGTCTTCGTGGTTCATTTTGTACGTTGTTATATATACATAGTTGATGCAAATATTCTTATGATCATTTTTTCCAAAAGTGTTATTTCACTTTTTGAATCAATTTCCATCTGGTCAATTAGTTTATATTATCGCTTTAAACTCTGACTTCAAAATAGCATAAGACAGCATTACCAATTACAATGTGGCCTGGTTTTAAGACGATCGGATCATTTGGACGATTGGTCATAGGTAAAATTGGCCTTGAATGGCAAGCCTCTATTTTGCAAGTTAATGTTGTTAATTCTTCGAATGTTAACGTTGCCTCTCCAATCACTATTTTCAAATGATACTTTACTGATTTTACTGCGGTCTCCCACAATCCCCAAAATGCGATGCTCCTGGTGGAATAAAATGCCATTTAGAACCATGCTTAGCAAATTAGCACCGACAAAAATAGTACCATTATCGCAAAAAATATTGATAGATATTCCTCTACGAGACACAAAGCGTTTGTATGCCGCCTTGAGAGCCCTTGTACGATTTATTTCTTACTCTACCTTTTGGTACTCTTACATTGAATGGTTCGGTGTAATCAACTCCTGAATTCAAAAATGGTCGAGCAGCAGCTTGCCTTCTTGGATTATCAGGTTAACAATTGGAAGTGATTGTGGAAGTATCAAGCGATATTTTCGTCATATGACCAGGCCATCCATGCTTTAAAAATGGTGAGAGTGAAAGCAACTTACTTTTATTGTGTGATTGGTTTGTTGTTCTTCAAATTATATGAATTTTATTCCTATATTGTCTTTGGCCTTGTTTTGGTGATATAATATTATCTGGTTTGTATTTCATTAGCTTTAGCTTATTGATAAACCGTCTACAATATGATATTATTCCTTGAATATTCTTTAAATTTGAACGTTTCACGTACAGATGATTAGAAGGGTTTTCGTCGTCTCTCACTCTCGTTGTTTTGGCTAGTGCTACTAACTTTTTCTCTGAAACGTTTTCAAGTCTTACCTCTGAATTATGAATTGGCCAAGTTGTTGGAGTATTTGTTAACCAACTTGGGCCACTCCACAATATTTGACGTTTTTGGAGACATTCAGCTTCTATGCCTCTTGATGCACAATTACCTGGATTTTCAGAAGACTTAATATCTCCCTATTAATCCAAGCGAGTACGATCATTGAGTCGGTACACTCGTCAGTCTTTTTTTTTTGGAAATTCGAAAACTTTTAATTACTTTGACCATCATCTCGCAAGTAATAAGGTACCATATAATTCTAATTTAGTAATTGTTAGTTTTGTTTTATTGGTGCGAACTTTATTTCTGATATCATATGGTCGTGCTTGACCCTTTGTATCATCTCTTTGGTAACAATATATTACTTCTGCATATGCATGTCCATGGGTGAATTGTTGGAAGTGTTCTTCCACCGGGCTATTTTTATTTGTTCTAGCGGAGGTAAAGAATTTGTATTAGTACTCCATCTCATCGATATGTCTTGAGGTAATAGCTCATCCCAAGAAAATCCTGTTAAGGATAAGAAGGCACCTCGGATAATAATTTCCTTTTGAGGCTTTTAATGTTATTGCTGCTTTCTTTTACTAAAGCATGCTTTTACTATTTGGCAATGCTGCGAATTTCTTCTCCCACTGCAGGAATAATATTTCCCACTAGCAACGTGGCGATGGTTTGCCTCTTAATGTTCCTGGAAATTTTATTCTTCTTGAACTCTTGACGGTTTTCTCTTGTTCCGTTTTTTGTGCTACTGGTTCTCCTGCTGCATCTTTTATTACATCACTCATTACTATCGCAGAATAGTAATCTGCACCCAATAATATGTCGATCTTATTAGACACATTGTACTCTGGATCTGCCCATAACAAATTACTGATGTGTGGCCATTTCCAAGCATTAAAACTGTATTCTGGTAGATTCTCTACTAGTTGATATATTATTAGAATTTTGATGAGAATCTGGGCTCAATATCAAATGTGATGCGTCGCTCTGATACTCTAGCTTTAACCCCTCCCACTGTTTTAAATTCTACATTCCTTTTTTTGTTTTATATAGTACTCGTATATCTAGTTTTTTCACTGATTTATGAGTTATGAAGGATGCTTGAGAACCTGGATCAATGAAAACTCTAAGCAGTTTTCGGTAACCTTCATTGGTTGGAACTCCTACTAATGCTGTGCTTATAATCACTTGAGCTGCTATTTTACTATCTACCATGTGTGTTTCCACAACTCGTATGACTCGTTGTGTTGTGGGGTATCGTCCATGTGAATTTTTTCGCTGACGTTCACTTGTGTCAGTTGCACCTTCTTTGGTGTGGAGCATAGTGTGGTGTTTACCTTTGGACACCAAACATTTGCCTTCTGTCAAACATATCTTATGATATTCTAAACATGCCCTAGGTCATGGTGCTTCTAGTGATTGGAATCGTTTTTCAAAAAACAACAGAACGTGATTCACATTTTAAACCTTTTTTTGGATCTTCTAAGGTTGTCTCATGGGCTCTGACAGATTCACTGTCTAATTTTTTCTGAAGTATAAGTGTTAGCAGGGCATCAAATTTTCCTTCACCAGTCAGAATATTGTTGATGTTATGAATGGCTTCACTTTTAGTATCGTGCCTTGTTCTGATTCCAGCGGTGGTCTTTGTCATCATATTTGGTTGATTAATTAGTTGGTTGAGATATGGCGCTGACAGAACTCTTTCATTGTTGTAGCGATTATTTGGTAATCGGATGTCTATTGAGTTGAAGATTGCTTGTTGAAGATTCTCAATCTTCTATAATTTTTATTACAATATCATCATGCGCTTGCTTAATGTTGCCTGCCGTAGTAGTTCTCCACGAAATATTTTGACTTAACTTCATCTTCTTCCAAACCCTCTATATTTATTTTGCCGTCGAGGTCCGTGGACTGTACCACCATCCTTCCCAAACGTTTCAAAACAGCCTTTGGCGCTTGTTTTGTTTCCTGTTGGTTGATACGGAATTTATACTGTTACCAGATGACCTTTATCTCTCTTTCGGTATTGGTTTGCCGTTATCCTCGTTAACATTATGAAGGATGAACTTTGAGAGTTCCCCGCTGATATTGTTAGTGCTGGTGTAAGTCGTAATCCACCGTTTAATCGTTTGCGCATATGATCGATTCGAGGTCGTAGGTCACCGCTATCTTATTTTGTGTTTCGAAATAAGTATGATTTAGCTCCAACGGTGGGTTCAAGCGCTGTTGTCGTTTCTAAATATGTCTTCGTTCTCCGATTATTTCTGTTCGTACTATGTACTACATCTTGGTTTTCTTTGTTCGACTTTGTTTAGTTGTTAAATATATTTCCTTAATGATTCTCTATTTATCGGTTTGTTGGTTGGTGGCTCGAACAGTTTTTTATATTTTTTATGTTATTTACTGGACCGGTGTGAAGTATTTCACACAAAGTGTAGCTACATAAATTAACGAAAAGTGTACTTGTACTTAAAAAGTGTAGGCCTACATAAAATGTGTAAATAACCAGTAGAACCAGGTAAGGGGTGATATTTTCATAAAGTGGACAGATCAAGCTTTCCGAATAAAATTTTGTCATTTAAATAAAAAGACTTCGGCATGTTCGACAAATTTTTGAAAATGGTTATAAAGGATAAGCCTATTGAAATTGCTGTTACATTATGGCCATTTTCCAAAATCTCAGAGATGTTGCCACTTGTGGGCTTATATTTCCATAAAGTGGACAACGGCAACTTTTCTGAAACAACTTTTGTTATTAAGTTAGAAAGGGTTGGACATGGGCATGTTCGACGCTATTTTGAAAATGGCTTGAATTGGTTTACGTATGATGAGCTCAATCCAGACCTATTGTATTGATGGATTTATCAGTTAACGTTGCTCGTCATACTTCAGAGACTTTCGAAATAAAGGATTCAAATAATTTCCTACTTAAAAGGACCCTTACAACAAACACAACGTTTGAAAACCTTACTAGCGAAGAAATTCGAGAAAAGATTAACAATATTTTCTTAGATCTTAGAATATCCAAAATGAATCAGTGAATAACAGTTTATGGTAATTGCAAAGAATTACCGAATAAGATTTTAAATTTCTTTATTTTACACATGAAGGGCCGTCAGTATACAGGCAATTGAGGGGGTTGAACCATACCTAACCACACCTTAACATCTCTGAGATTATGAAAAATGGCCATCAATTTTCAAAATTTTAAATAATTTTCACAATTTTCAAAGTAGCGTCGAACATGCCCAACCCTTTTTATCTTAATAACAAAAATTGTTTCATAAAGGTAGACCTGTCCACTTTATGAAAATTTCGCCGCATACCTTCATATTTCTACTGATTATTTACAGTTTTTTATGTGGGCTTACACTTTTTCAGTGCACTTACACTTTTCATTAATTTGTGTAGCTACACTTTGTGTGAAATACTTTACACCGGGATTTACTGGATATGTCGTTTTTAGCAGGCCGTTGTTTGATGGCTCGAACTTGTAGGTACCAGTTGATTGTTGGCTTTGAATGATTAATGATAAACTTGGTAACTGTGCTTTGGTTGTTGGCACGAAGGTCGTAAACTCTGTAAATTGCCTGTTGATTGTAGGGTTGATAGATGCCAGTTGTTTGATGGCTCGAATGAAGCGTATCAAGCTTAGTATGTATAAGTTGTATTTCTTAGTTGATCTTATTAGATCAGTGGTTTACTGTTTTAATCTTCTTTATATTATACCTTTTTTTCGCTTACCGTTGGTCAGGGCGAGGAAAGACGTTTTAGTTGAGTTATTTAGAAAAATTTCTGGTTTATATACAAATTTTTATACATATATTGATTACAATAACAACAAATAATATAAACTAAAATCGCTGATTTTCATATTACAACTTATATTGGCTTTACTTGTTTTCATATACATAAATTGATAAAATAATCAATTTATTTGGGTTTCGCTTGAAACATTGGAATAATTCCGTATGCAGAACAATATTCGAACTCGAAAGCTCTAGAATAACAAAACATACCTGTAAACGCATTCTACCAATAAAGAATTTCAACATTTTCATATCACATTTTAGATATACATATGTACGAGTATGTAGGTATTCACTTCATTTCCCTTTACAATTTTGTCACAAAAGTTTTTAAAATGATTAAATTTTCCTTTGTCATACCTTCACGCTTTTGATGCAAAAGCAACATCAAAGCATAAAAATGTTACTTTTTATCTCTCGTATACAACAAACAATTTTCACAAAAGCAAAATTTTGTAGGGAATTTTTTTAACAATCGTTTGAAACATAATTGCATAAGCCATTATATTTTGAACGTGAAAACTATCCAGAAAATTAAAATAATTAAAAATGTTATCTCGCGTATATTACATGCCTCGTTTAACAGATCAGTGTAAAATAGAGAGTAGATTGTATAGAACGGGCCCGCTTTGGTTAAACAAAATTAATTTTATGTGTCGCGTAACATAAAGAGACAAAACACCTTAACATCTATAATACTTTATAGCCACACCTAGATGATTAAACTATTTTGATTATATGGATATCAATATGTTTATATAGGTAAAATACCACCTGTGGATTAGATTAAGTTAAGATTTATTTTTTTTTTTTTTATTTAATATTGTAGAAAAAGAAAGGTTTGGTATTTTCTTTGGTCAACTTTATTAAACCATTTATCTTTATCTGCGCGCTCAAACCTGATTATTATATTGGTGGCAACGAATTATAAATTCATATATGTACACTTAAAACAGAAAAATTAATAAAAATTTGCCGATGTCCAATTTATAAAGATTTAATGAAACTAGCATTTTCAATTTTTCCATATTATAAAATGAAGAAACGCCCTATTTGCAATTCGTTTAATTAAAAATATTATCAAGACTCAACACATTTTAATTGCAATGATTTTTCTTAATGTTAAAATTGCAAGCAAAATGAAAAAACGATAAAAACAAAAAAATTAACGTTATCCAATAAATTATTTTTCTGGTTATTCGGGAAAGCGCGCACAGGACAAGAAAAAAAAATGATAATAATTAGGTTATTTTATCACCTCACTTCGTTTTATATTATTAATGGGCGGTGAACATTTTGCATACTTCATAAAGTAAACTGGATAAAGCTGAGGCGTTTACGCCATTATTCACATACGTACATATTTTAATGCTTTAAGGCGAATTTTCGTGTTAATCATAAAAAATGAAGTTTTTTGAATAATACGAATTTTTATTGCTATATTTTATTTAATGAGAAATGTGTCGATCTTGTTTTAAATCTGTATACGTATGAAGATTTATTTTATATCGATTGTACCTGTAAAGTCGCTAATAAAACAACTGCTCCTTTATCTGTATTTATTTATTTTGGGTTTATTTGCAGCGTCATGGTAACACTATCTGTTGCTTACTTTCTAAATCGCTACTACACTACTTCCTCTTTTTCTCCTCTTTTATTATAAATATAAATTATATTTCGTTTTTAATTTTTATGCTTCATAAATTTTTGAGTTTGCTCTTCGTCGTACACTTTTTTCTTTCTATATGTTCCTTGTAGTTAGGTTATCGCAATAACCTTATTTTTTTAAGTTTATTTACCTCGTCCGCAAGTTTTTATTGTTTATCTTCTTATCGGCTTTTCGGACACAAATATATTATATTGGTATATATTGGCATTCACAAAATTTTGATTAGTTAATCATAATCAAAAATTAAGAGGCCACCTATTTAATATATCTACACAAAAAAGCAGAAATATCAGATTTCCCATACCTTAACCCCAAGAGTTATACAAAGTGTACCAACTCTGAACAAAATAAGAACTTTCCTTGAGCTCATTGTATTGGTAGTTTGGTTTCGTACTGAAAAGTTTGGACTACTCATCAGGTAGCTACGACCAAACTACAAAAATAAAATTCATACTTAACACCAAGAGTATCAAGTATGAACGTATAGATTTAGCGAATTAAGTTCACTAAATCCAAAAAACAAACTCAAGGAAAACCCCCATCTGTATGTGTATGATGCCTTACACAATTAAATTTCAAGTTTATTTACCTCGTCCGCAAGTTTTTATTGTTTATCTTCTTATCGGCTTTTCGGACACAAATATATTATATTGGTATATATTGGCATTCACAAAATTTTGATTAGTTAATCATAATCAAAAATTAAGAGGCCACCTATTTAATATATCTACACAAAAAAGCAGAAATATCAGATTTCCCATACCCTAACCCCAAGAGTTATACAAAGTGTACCAACTCTGAACAAAATAAGAACTTTCCTTGAGCTCATTGTATTATATTATTATACTTATACTTTCCTTGAGCTCATTGTATTATATTATATATTATTGTATTATATTATTACTTATTTTTTTACTCTCTTCACAAATAAAATTATTGTTTGGTAAGTGCTCACTCCCAAAATTAGTTTTTGGTTTTGATTTTTAAAAATTTTAGAGATATTAAAACAAAACACAATATCCGAGCGATGTGCCTACAGTAAAAATCTGCCCAGTTGTACGATTGAGTGCTCCAACAGCGCAAATTTAGCGATCACCGTGATCGCTCAATTTGACCTCACCGTGAGCATCACTTTACACCATATTTCGTCTAAAAAAGAACGAATACCGACGGAATATATAGTGCAGTAGTATTTGTAAACGGTTAGTTTAAAAAATTGGTTGATAGATGGTGCTGTTATGTCGGTAAGGTAGATATAGTGTATAGTGAAGCTAACGTGAGGTCAAA
Organism: Tipula vernalis; assembly: GCA_958295665.1. Taxonomy (NCBI): domain Eukaryota; kingdom Metazoa; phylum Arthropoda; class Insecta; order Diptera; family Tipulidae; genus Tipula; species Tipula vernalis. Next base: position 348,407,141 of record OY282559.1, read on the forward strand.
TTGAGCGATCGCGGTGATCGCTAAATTAGCGCTGTTGGAGCACTCATTCGTATAACTTTTTTAATAAATTCTACTATTAATAAAATAAAATTAATTTAATTCAAGTTAAAGAATAATTCAAAATATTCAAAATATCTAAGACTAAAATAGGTACTTACATAATTTGGATTTAATATTTAATATATTAATTAATAGTTATTAAATGAATTATTTTTCTATTACACTGCACGTTAAAAATTTTCTTGTGCTTACGTATATTTCACATCAAAGAAAAATCTAGAATGATAAAATACTTGGAAATCAAAAAATGAAATAAGTAGATCGATCATTAGTTCCGCTAGTTGACATCAGGTGCCTAACCATTTATATTCATTCTCACACATTTAAAAAAACCGAATATTTTATTTTATAATTTTATACATCCGTCTCATGTTTTTCATATGCCATCTCATACAAAAAACTTCGGTCGATCATGCAAAGTACAACTGGGTGTGTTTATAAAATTATATTCAGTTCGTGTTCGAATTCGGCCGTTTACAGGAGAAAAAAGTCTGTTCAACAGTATTTCTAGACGTTGCACAAGCGTTTGATAGAGTGTGGCATGAAGGACTTAACCACAAGTTAAGGAATCTTCTACCAATGCAATTTGCTAAGATACTAGAATCATACTTGAAAGATAGGTTCTTCAGGATTAAGTTAGATGATACATTTTCTGAATTGAAAGAAATCAATGCAGGAGTTCCACAGGGCAGTGTATTAGGGCCGGTTTTATACCTACTATATACTTATGATCTTCCTACATTAGAAAACAAAAACAACACAGTGGCAACTTTCAGAAGAAATTACAGGCGATTTCATTTAAATGCTAAATTTGAGTTTCTTGTAATTTGATGTGAAAATTAGAAAAAGGGAATTTTTCTTATCTGAAATCCAGGGCCATATTCTGAAAATCGGTGGAAATTTCTTAATGCAATTTCCAAATTCCAAATACGCTATTCTTGAAATTAATCGAATATACAATAATATCCAGTCCAGTTTTCCACCACTTCCAAACCTTATGTATTATGTACCAATCTTGTATTGAAAATATTTATTCAGATGTCAAATTCTAGTGAAGTAATTTTGAAACAATAAATGTTACCTTCATATTGACGTCATTTTTGTAAAAATTACTCCTTAATTAATTATAATTGGTCGGCGGTGAGAACCGAACTCGGGACAGCGGCCTGGTTAGAATCTGTCAATGAATACTCTATAGAAACGGCTCCGGGAATTCCAGTCAAATATAACTCGTATGTATTATGTATAAACATTAAAAAAAAATTAAAAATCATGGAAGAATTCAAATGCAAACCATTTTATTTGCATACATACATATTCAATATTCAATATGTATTACATATAGTATATAGTTTATAGACATTTAAACATAAAAATAAAATTTATATAAAAATAATTCATCAATAAAAAATAAACTGTATTATGTCCTACATAATTCATATGTAATTCAAAAACATAAAAACTTTTCAAAAATTAAATAAAATGTACTCTTATGTGCATTACGTAAATATCTATTTATGTATCTATGCTGCCGCCATTTTATGATGAAGACTCTGAAAATTCTGAAGAATTAGATTCTAACGTTGTATCTAAATTTGAGACTTCAGCAACAGTATGACTTGCTGAAGTGGAAGCAACTGGTCGAAAAATGAATATAAATTTGGTTGTTTTGCTGAGTTTATTCTTTCTGTATATAGTTGCTTGTAACAGTCTATAGATTCATTGATACCTCGGGACATTCGTAAACTGCGTTTTTCCATTGGACCTCTATCGCATATTATTTTTATCCCTTGGGAAAGGGCATCGGACAACTCCTTCGTAGTTAACTGTTAAGGAATATAGGTGATGACATCTTCATTCGCCTGCTCTTCATCTGGCCGATCTTGTTCCATTTGCAGTAAATCTTTATCGGACAGACTATTTCCATGGACATTCAGCAATTTCATAACGTCGGATTCCTCAAAATCTTCTAACCAAGTTGATTTCCAAGTTTCACTATGGTTTGTGTGACTTCCGGGATACGTTCAACTTGGGCATTTTCGTTGTTAACTGCCTCTGGGCAATTTTTTTTTTTTTTTTTTTTTTTTGTTGTTCAAACATGTTTCATTGTAGCTGGATTTCTTTCTTTCCAAGCTTCTCCAATGTTGTGCACTTCATCTCTGATGGTATAGGCTTTCCAGAACTCTTTAATCGTTGATCCATAGGCTGGATCAATGCCGTTTTATTTCTGGGCAATAATTCAATCCTAATATCATCAGTAAATTTGGATAAGTTCCTAGGACACCAATAACAACAATGCCCTATTGCCAAAGGTTTTTTTCCTTCCAAATAGGATTTTGGAAGGAGTGCTCTTAGGCTTTCTGATAAATATATTAGCAGCGGTTTCAACTTGAAATCACCGGTGGTATTACCCCTAAGATGTTGAGTTAATCGCTCCTTTCGTCACTTTGTATCCAGGTGCAGACTTTTCATCTTGCGAAATAAATGTTCTACCAGGCATCCGTTTCCAAAATAGGCCACTCTCATCTACGTTGAAAACTTGTTCACGAACATACCCTCCTTCCTCAATTATCGTTTTCAAAATGTTGGGATATTCACGAGCTGCCGCTATATCTGCACTAGCCGCTTCACATTTTAGTTTAAGATTATGCAGATTATGGTGATTTTTAAACTTCTCAAACCAATCTTTGCTTGCTCCAAAAGATTCTTTTCAGAAGTTTCACCGGCACTATTCTTCCTTAAATTTTCGAAAAGACTTTTGCCTTTTTCTTGAGTTATTATTGTGCTCATAGGTATGTTGTGCTGGTTATTATCTTCGATCCATACACTTAAAAGATGTTCCGTCTTTTCCATAATGATACTCCTATGACGAGTCAATTTTGCAGCAGTCCGCGGAGCGGCGGATTGTGATTGAGTCTTAATTTTTGCTTCATTATCACGAATTGTCCCTACTGTAGATATCGCAAGACCTAATGTTTTTGAAATTTCACTGAGTTTCTCGCCTGCATCAAAACGGCGCAATACATCTAATTTATTTTCTAACGCAATTGATTTACGGCTTTTCTTATTTATCACTCCATTTTTGGAAGTTATTCGTTTTGGTGGCATTGCACATAAAAGGCAGCTAGATACAATTAAAAACTACCATCCAAACGGCAAATCGATTTTTTTTCCGTAAAAAGAGAATTTGGTTTAATTTTTTAATTCCGTTGTAGCGAATTTCCGTATAAAGAGGTTCCGTTAAGTGAGGGATGAGTGTATTCTTAAGATTTGCCTGATCAGTTTTCCAGTCCTAATGGACAATCGTTTTATGAGACTTTTTGAAGACGTTGAGAAAGCTTAGTTCGAATTTTAGAATGTCGATTCAACGAGTTAAATTTGATCTAAAATAAAACTTTAACAGTTTAAACCAATGAGTCTCCTTATAAATGTATACCTTTGCAATTTAATAAAACGGATTTAGTGATTTTTTCGGTTCAGTCCTAATATGGTCAACCTCATTTTTATCTATTTGCGTTTTTTACATAGAGTTCTTAAACGGGTTTGGCTAAATCAAATTTATTAAACTGCAGTTTATCTAGGGCATCAATCACAAATATAGTTTTATGGATTTTCAAAATTGAATTCAAACTTGGTTGAAATTAAGGAGCATAGGTCATTTTTAATGAATGCGAAAGTAATACATGAATATTTTTTCCAATTTTATCTCTCTTATTCGTTTATTTCTTTGTCATCTTCGCCTTCTAAAATCCGGTGTATTTTTTATCCATTCCTCTGACATTTGTGGCCTGGGTTAAAGCGAAGCACAAGTAATCGAATTTTTAATGTACATTCCTTAATCAAAACACACGCACATTTAATTAATTTGTTTCCAGAACTGAAAAGTGATTAATATTAAATGATTAATTAAAACCAATAATCGCGGTTGTTTTGTAAAAAGATAAAAACCCATTTCACTGTCGCTATCTTCAAAAAATGTATTCTTTTGATATTGAGCGAGCGCGTACACAAATGATTATGTATCCGATAAAATAAAAACAGAAAAACGTTAATCCATCTTACTGAACATAAATTTCAGTTTTTCACATTTAGTACACATACATACATTAGTACTCGTATATGGCAACATTTATTTTATTTTTTATTTTTTTTGATTTTCATTACAAAAATACCCTTTGGTTTTCTATACTTTTTGTTTGATCTAAATATGTTATGTTTATGTTGGCAAAAAGTGAAAAATACAGAAAACCGAGGAAAATCTTTTTACGTTAAGTTTTTTAATTAAAATCATTTTGTTTTCTTTCTTCTGTGATTTTTTCCCAACAAGTTAATTAACATTTTTCATAAAACGGAAAATTATACGTAGATGTATGAAAATTTTCATGTTGGGATACTGTTTTCATGTTTGATCATCATAAGTTTATTTATTTTTTGTCTGTTCTACTGTTGTTTGATTTAACAAAAAAAAAATTTAATTTTTATGTTAGAAATTGTGTATTTTTTGGGTTTTTGTTGTTGTACGTTTTAATTAAAACCAATTAATTTTCCATTTTCCCATTTTATTTTAATTCTTCTTGCTCTTCTCTACAGTGTGTGTACATATTAATTTGAAATGATTTAAACGATTATAATCATGCTGTTTGATATAATTATCATGTACATAGTTCAAAGCAATGTTTTGTTTAATTTGTTCTACGCAATGATGATGGTGATATTAATTTAATTAAGACTTGTTCAGTTAACATTTTTTTTTTTTTTTTTTATGAAGAATATGTGAGTAGAAAAACTTTGTTTTTTGTTTAGCATACCTGCTTTAAGTGGGCTGAACAATTGTTTGAATTGCATCTCGTTTGTATAACATCGTTTAATATTAAAGTTACACAGGTACTTGTTATTTGAACAGGATATTCATCTCGAGTATGCTCTGGGTGAGTTAAAGTGTAGCTGAAAAAGTGGTGGTTAATTTTAATACGGTTAGTCAAGACACTTAGGTTCGTGTACTTTTCATAAGCTTTGTTCTAAAACTATAATAGATTTATATAGAGGCGTCGTATAAACTAAAATTCAAATTTGATGTGTGTCGAAAAATCTTACTTACAAAAACTTAAAGATCGCCAAGGCAATATACCTCATTCAAATATTCATACTATGATAGAAGCAATCACAAAACGAAGAGAATTTAAAAATAGTGATCGCAACTCTCGTTCTCGATTCCGATCCACCGATCCACATGTATGTTTCGCTCGTTGACCTAGCCGCCCAACAAGTATCAAAAGTCGTGTGTCTTATAACTCGGATGCGAACGGCCAGTTTTGCTGCTACCATCGCCGGTATGGAAACAAAGCACGAAAATGTCGAAAAAAAACTGCCAGTTTAAATAAAGTACGCCGGTCACAAAAATTATCAGCAGATTATGTCAATGCATTTATGGTAGTTTCGGCAGTACCAACTGGAAAAATTCTTAATGATTATCTAAGTCTAACACGGGAAGCAAATTACAGGATACATTCATCTGGTCAATTACCTTTCCATAAGGCTCGTAGACTTCATCCTTCATTCCACATGGTGAAAATTGGTATTTGTAAAACCTCATCTTCTCGAGTATCTTCACTTAGTCCCTAAGAAAGACTGAAATGACTGGTGACGATACCCGATCGGTATCCTATACCACATATTCAGAACTTTTCGATGAATCTTCGCGGTTGCACGGTATTTTCAAAGATTGATTTAATTCGACCTTATCATCAAATACCGGTAGCCCCCGAAGACATATATAAGACTGCAATCACTACTCCATTTATTCTTTATGAGTTTGTTCGCATGCCGCACGGTTTATGTAACGCTGCGCAAACTTTACAAAGATTCATGGACGTGGTAACAAAAGGACTAGATTTTGTTTACTTTTACATAGATGACATTTTAGTTGCCAGTCGCAACGAATCTGATCACGAGAAACACTTGAAATTATTGTTTCGAGACTATTGTGTTTTAGTATTAATATCAAAACATCAAAATGCTGATTTGTTGCTCCTGAAATCGAGTTTCTAAGCCATAAGATCATCAGTAAAAACGGCATTCGACCATCTGACACAAAAGTTCAAGCAATAAAAGATTTCCCTCAGCCATGTAGCATAAAGCAAATTCAAAGATTCATCGGTATGGTTAATTTTTATAGTCGGTTTATACCAAAATTAGCCGTGGCTTTATCCAAAAATAAAAAGGGGAAAACAGAAATTGAAATCAGAATTACCATGGCCCGTTGAATGTCGAATAGCTTTTGCACGCACTAATTAAGCCTTAGCTTCGGCGACGCTTTTGACATTCCCTGCCATAGAAGGAAGGTACGCAATTTCTATTGAGGCTTCGAATGTTGCTGCTGTCTTTGAACCTTCAACCTGCTGAATTCAAGTATTCTGCCTTTGATCGCGAATTACTCGCTATTTACGCAGCAATTAAACAGTTCGGATGTTTTGCTGAAGGCAGATGCTTTACCGTGTTCACTGACCACAAACCGCTGGCTTACAACAATAACCACAAAAACTGAAAGATCGCCAAGGCAAACACGGCACTTGGAGTATATTTCTCAGTTCACGTCAGATACACAATATGTAAAAGGAAAGTCCAACGTTGTCGCAGATACATTATCACGGTTTTGCGGCACCGAAAATTGCAATTGCAGGAAACCGACTCCGTGCTCAAAGAATTACTACTTTCTCAAATACAATCGAAATTCAAACATTCGCATGCGGTTTTGTCCGGATATGACAAGGAAATATGGTGTGAAACCTCGACAAACAGAAAACGACCGTATATTCCCAAACAAATGCAAAGAATGATTTTTGATCTCCATCACTCTCTTTCTCATCCCGGAGTTAAAGCCACCAGAAACATGATTGCATCTTAATTTTTCTGGCCAAACATGAATATCGATACTGGTTTTTGTGTCTATCTTCCGGCCGATTCGAACACATTCGTATGGATATTACGGGTCCTTTGCCACATTCCAACGAGAAGAAATATATTCTTACAATTATAGACCGTTTTACGCGATCACCCGAAGCCTATCCGATCGAGGATATAACGGCCCAAACAATCGCTAAAACTTTTGTCTTCGAATATATTCCACGTTTCGGTGTGCCCCAGTACATAGCGACTGATCAAGGAACTCAGTTCGAATCTAATCTTTTCGGAGAATTGACCAAGCTATTAGGTACACATCGATTTCGAATGTATGCTTATCATCCCTGTAGCAACGGCCTCGTCAAAAGATTTCATAGGCAATTGAAGAGTTCTCTTAAAGCCCGAGCAAACACTGAGAAAAATATTTTTGTTCCCAGAAATCTAGATACATGTACACATGTGTCTGTTAAGGTAACGAAATATTATATTTAAATATTGTACACGCGCGAGGATATTGCAGCTACCAAATAGGCTTTTAAAAATTGAAAGACTTTTGGTTCCTGCAAACCAATATATATTTTACTTACTTCACAATAGTCAACAATAAGAGGATAAAAATTTCGCTTTGTTGTTTTTTTGACATCATATAGGTAGTGCAATAAAATTGTTATAAATTAATTTTAGCCTTCAGCTAAATATTTAGCTCGACGAAATTGGGCAGTTAAATATTTAGCTCTCCAGTTAAAATGTCCATGTAAAAAAGGAAATAAAATTAGCATGCGTTGAATTTGTGTTATGAAATAAATCGCAATTTAATAAAAGAAGAAAGGGAGGAAACATTATTTAACTAGAGATTACTTCTCTTTTTGTGAAATCGGGCATAAGAGGACGTATACCAGTGCGATTCTACTGTAATTTCCATTTATTTTTTCCAAAATTAATGTTCATAAGACGTCTTGTATTTTACATATTCTTTGCTTTGATATTCTGAATTCCATTTATTTTACCGATTTAATATGATAAATTTTTTTTTTGATTGTGAACGAGAAAACCTAGCTCAATCCAACACAATATACATAATTCAAAATTCGATAAATTATTTATTTCAGCAGTTTTGAATACAAACTGCGGCAAAATCTGTTCGCAATATTTTGAAATTTGATGGTAAAATGATTAAAATTCAATAAAATAAAGTTTCAGTGGATAATTTGATCAGATCAGAATTGCTTAAATTACTCAGTCCATTCGCATGAATTTACTAAACGCCGCCATAGAATCAAATTGTTAACACTGTTATCAGTGTTGCCTCTTCAACTAAAGCCATTTTGCAAAACTTAAACAAATTCGCTATGGATTCTTAATAAGAAAAATATTTTATTCGATCTTTCTTAGAAATACATGTAATGTGCCACAAAACCAATTAAATAATTTAAGGTTTTCGCACCTAATAAAGCTATAAGAATTTCTTTATCTTATATACTGTATGAGTGTAATGTAATTAGATTTGAGTTTTTCACACATTCAACCATATTTAATTCACAACATAATTCATATTTGATTTATTTACAAATATGTATACCAAACGAAAATCATCAATATTGCAATCACTTACATTGGCTATGGGTTTTCTTGTGCGAAAAATCAGAGATATTGTTTTTTATTATTTAACAAGTCGAGGAAATCGCTTTTTTCATTTTTTGTTTCCAATTAACAAGTTTTACAAAAACCTGCAATTATTTTCGTTCTTTGATTCCTTATATAAGCACAACAAAATTGATTGAAAGCAATTTCAGTTCTTTCGATTTTACAAGATGCGCAGAGATATTACCAAACGTTTACAGGAGTACATCGTATAACGCTGTACATCTATATTTTTCATTTAAATTTTTTTTTTTTCAAGGACTGGACGTTTTTCAGAAATAAAGTTAAGCTGCTTACAAATTAATTTTGCTGGGGGCGGGATTTTCCAGTCCCTCTTTTCTAGAATATTTCCCATTTTCCAGATTTCTTTTTAAAATACGTTATTTTATAAGCTATTTTAGCAAAGATTCAAAGCGGTTTTTTAGCCAAGATAAGTAATTGGTAAATTGTGTACCGCTTCGAAAACTTCGGTTCGGTTTAAAAAAAACCACAACATTTTCACAAAAAAAGATAAAAGCTATTACAAGAAATCTGTAAATGTTGAATCCTACTCAAATTTACAATAGGCAAGGCACGCACTTTTTGGAATACTTCGGGAAACCAAACAGTATGTTGATCACCATTTTTGGTTACTTAGCCTTTATCTGATAAGGTCCATCGAGCTGCATTCCGCTTGGTTTCGACAACACATAGCAGTAAATCCAGGTTTCGTCACCTACTACGACATCGAACGCTGCTATTGGCTAATCTTAAGTGCACCTTTTTTCGATTTGACTCCATGTCTACAATACAGTTGATCATTCTATATTGACCAAGGATAATACTTCAACGCCAAGAAAAAATCATAGTACGCTAATGTTAGAGGAGACCTTCTACTTTCTTAAGACACGATTTTTTTTTCAATGCCTGCTAATACCTAATTAAAAAAAACCTTAGATAACCTGAAAAAATAATGCCGACATAATGGGTCCATTCAGCTCCGCCAACCATTGGCAACATGTTGAATAAAATCAACGCGTTGAGATCTGAACGCACTCTCTCCATTGTTAGATTTTCAATGTCAACAAAATGGAAGGCTTGAACGCGCTCAGTGACATCTATCAATAAATAGATCAACCACAAACCTTAAGAATTCTGAAGGCCCTTTAATTTAAAATTCCAGGATTAAAAAGTAAATTTCAAATTTGTTTACTTTTATTAAATATTTATTAAGAATTATCGAAACTTAATGAATTTGGTAGTTTAGGTTTAAAATTTAAAAATCTAAAAATTTTATTAGTTTAATGCTGAATTTTTGACTTTTCTAAATAGTTGGTGAGTTCTTACCAGTCATTCGTAGATGGCAATAGTTTCAATTAGACATACCGTTTCTCAACTTTGCAACTCTTCGAACGTCAACCGATTGTCACCGAATGTTATAGCTATTTGAATAAAATAACCAGCATACAGCATGAAATTTCGCTTATTTTTGTTTCTTTTTGTGTTGTGACTTTGCATGAAACCAACCAAACAGGCGTTTGTATCTGAAGATGCCGAGTTCAAATTCGGACAGGGGTGCGATGCAAAAAGTGTTTCTTTGAACTTCTGATTCTACATATTTTGAAATTTATCGGTATTTCTAATTCATAAAATGTTGGTCAAATTTACATATACTCAATTGCTATCGGTGACTGGGATGGAAAATAAATATATGATATGTGGTTTTAAAGACCATAAAGCAATGAATTTTAGTAGTAGTAAATAAATATGGGAAGAAGTGATGGGTTGGACCTAGAAATTTATAGCTGTATAGCGACCTTACAGAAAGAACGATGTACTACATGAAATTAAAAAACATTGACTTTTAGACATTTAGAATAATAAGAAAAGCGGTTCGTGGTCGAAATCGATGGAGCCAGATTGTTGCCAAATTTTGTGCAAATTTGGTTTCAAATAGTCAAGAAATTCAAATTAAGAAATTTGTTAATATTATTACGTTTTTGCCTTGTCAATCAAGGTTCGTATCACTGGATTGTGAATAATACAAACTCAATTCAATTTATCACCAACGAATTTATTTATTTCATAAAATTTATTACAACACAGTTTATCAATAAAAATTCATAAAATCACTTTATATAAATTATTCTTAAATTTTACTGATCAGTTTTACTTTATTTATCGCACTACAACACTTTTTTAAATCACTTTTTAATTCCTTTTAATCTTTATACTATCGCTTACCAAATATTACTACATACTCCAATTCGATTTCGTTCGATTTTTTATATACACAAACCAAACTTCTAGAAAGCTCATGATTTTTCTAGTTAGAATAGTGTAGAACAATTTTATCATGGAAAATTCCATTTAGAACAGTTTAACATTGAGCTATTAATTTTAACTTATTCTATTAGATACTAGGTGTCACCGTCACAATATTTATTGTAAATTGAGGTCGATATTTAATATAAATCGGGGCAAATTCGGAAGCTAAATTTAAAGTAAAAAATAAGAATTTAGAAATTTAAAATTGAATTTTGTAAATTCCGAAAGTCCCTTTCAAATTAGATAACTTTCAAATTGATTGATTACGAAGAAAATTGGTAGTTGAAAAAATCTAAAAAAAATTTCGATAACTCTAAATTTTTTTTTAAACTTTTCATATTTCGACAATCCACAAGAATGAATACATACATCAAGGAAAAATGTGGGTTTTAAATAAGTAAAATTTAAACTTCAGATTACAATTTCAAATGAAGCAAATGACTTAAATTCATTAATTAAAAATTGTAATTTTAATTATATTTAAAATTTTAAAATTTCGTGTTCGATCGAATTAGGGAAACGTGCAAAAATTTAAATTTTTTGATAAGTTGAGAATAGTCAGCAGAAAAATCTCAAAAATAGCAATAACATTCATTAGTCCGCGGTCGCGGAATATTGATTAAAAAAAAGCATATAAACGCATTTCGCCTAAATCGCCACACTTAGAACATGATTAATACAAATATTTTTTTAATTTTTAATGCGTTTGGCCAAATGGTTACATAATTAAGTTTAGAATAGGAAACTTATTCTTTTATGATTTTCATAAAAGATCATAATTAATATGTAATGGCGCTCAATAAAACTGAGTCATTATCATTTATATCGCAACACACTTTTGGCATACCATAAATTTAAATTTTATAATGAATAATCCAAGCACTATCTTTAAATAACAACTTATGCTGTGTGCCTCAGAAGACTTTTCAAACTAAACTTTTGACCCAGTAATTCAGGCAATATTTAAATAGATGTCACTAGGATAAAATTATTAAATTGTGCCTTATAGCAGAGCACCCTGTATTTTATAGAGCCATAATCAAAAAATCTGAGCTTTTATAAGGGAATTAGAAACGAGGAAAAAACGAAACTTTTCATAGTAAAACCCATAAAACATATGGGAAATCACTTTTTTTCATAAGACAAATTTTTAAATGAAAACGAGGGGCCACTTCCGGTTAGCCGATTTGGAGTAAAATTCACTGGGACCTCCCAATTTATCAAAAAAGCTTAAATCTGAAGTTTCAGTTCGATTGGTTAAACCATCTGGGCTGTAGAGAGGACACAGACAGACTGACAGACTGACAGACAGACAGACAGACACCATTTCGAAACCCACTTTTTCGGACTCAGGGGACCTCAAAACAAATAAATCTCTAAAAATCTCAAGGTCCAAAATATTCATGATTACTATACTTTATTTTACTAGAGTAAAAGAAAGTAAAAACCGAGTCGTTTATTAAAAGTATGTAATTTAAAATAAGATATATATATATATATATATATATATATATATATATATATATATATATATATATATATATATGTATATATATATATATATATATATATATATATATATATATATATATACATATATATATATATATATATATATATATATATATATATATATATATATATATATATATATATATATATATATATAATATATATAAATGGTGTTCAAATTTGAGGTATCTTTTTAAATTTTAAATAAAAGACGTAAATTATGTGAAATCTTTATTTATTTTTATTGGCAATTAAAGTACATTGGTTCCGGTTAATAATGAAAAAGCATGTCCTTCAAGTGACCTCTTCTGCTAGACGGGCAGGCTGATTGACAATCTTTTACCAAAATTTTGAGTAACTTTTCGCATAACGATAGTTCAATTAGTGATATTTGCTCGATGATGTTGTCTTTGAGGTGTTGAAGAGTTTGAGGATTATCCGTGTAAACTCTACTCTTCAAGAAACCCCATAAGAAGAAGTTAAATGGCGTTACTATAAAGTTCGGGTCCCCCGCAAAATTTTTCTTGGGCCCCTAAAAATCCTTCTTGTACCTATGAACAGGTGAAGCTTTTAGTGTTCAATGGATTCAAACAAACGAAATTTCTTGCAATCAACTCAATGCTATCACTATTTCTAAATATATCAACAAAGCATCACAAATTTCGATTATAATATGAAAAATAGCAAGAATTTCGAAATAATCTAAAAAATATCGAATTTTCAAAGTATTTTGAATTTTGTAGAAAGTTCTCAAATATCGAATTATCCATAAGTAAAATCAACGAAAATCCTATACGCGTTAATCACCGCCATGTAAAATGTAAATAACCTGGACATTTTTGAATAATTTCGAATAATCTAGGAAATTAACTAAATATATGTGTAATTTTGCAAGTTTCGACAAATCAAAGCTAAGCACAGAACATTGCCATACAAAATTCGAATAAATTTGAAAATCTTTAAAAATTTCGAATAATCCTAGAAATGTCGAACAACAAGATTTCTTTAAACAAATCGCAGAACAATCTCGATTAACCTAGAAAAATTCGAAAAATATTATGTGAATCTCGATTGATCTCGAACAGTTTCAATAATATCGAAAAATCGGGATATTAATGAATAATGTCGAAAAGCCTGTAAAAGTCTAGAAAACCCACGAAAAATTCGTGTAAATATCGAATTATTTGCAAAGTAATTTAACGTTACTAATATTTACCGCTACGCAAAATGCTAATAAGCAAATTAAGGCTTAGCTCAACAAAACGATTTTCAATAAGAATGAAACCCTCAAATATTATCGGATAATTTTGTAAATATCAAACAACCCTATTCTTCGAATAGGCTCAAAGATTCTCGAGTAACATCGAACTATCAAATACACCCGACAATCTCAAACTTGCTCGAATAATGTCGAAAATATCGAATAACCTGACTATTTCGAAACACCGAATCACCAATTAAGTGTCGAAGATTACGCTTCATATTTCCATACTATAATCTAATAATCTCGAGAAAATTTTAAAAAGTAATCGAAATATGAAATCCGACATAAAGGGACATGAAACGGGAGACTTTCAATTTTCTTATATCTAAAATATGTTTTCTAAATAAACCGGATCTAATCAGGTTTACCGGTAAATTAAGCTTTTATTTACCATTTAACGGTAATAAAAAAGATTCGGTAAATGCGAAACTTTATCAATCACATTCCATCTTTTGCAAATGAAATTCAACCTTTTCTAATCAAAATTTTAATTGTAAAAGGTTGAATTTGAAGCGCAAAAGAGGTAAAGTTTGAATACAAAACGTATATTACAAATAAATCAACTAAAATCGTTAACGTTTGATGTCGAAAGCTATAATTTCAAGTAAGTTTAGCAAAGTTACTTCTAAATCTAAATATCTGTCCGAACCTAAAGCCATTTTTATTTCTATGGAGTCAAATTACTCTAACATTTACCTTCAGCAACGATTTCTTCTTTCTCTAAGAGCTAGGCCAGCGCCTTTTCTTAAAAATTTCCTAGAAATATCCCGTTTTTTCGAACTAATACTCAAATGTTTGATAAATTTCGTGGGCCCCAATAACCATGTTCGGCTGCGTGTGCTGCGGGTACCTAGTTTTGCCACTGCTTGGTGGCCAATTCACGTCTGCTCTTCGAAAAATTATTCGATTATTAAACTTCTCTTTCAAAGGATCGATTGATTCCATTGCTGTGTGGCATGTTGCATACCATCCTGCTGAAACCACATATTCTGCACATCAATATCTTCCAATTTACTCTACTAAAGTTGTTGGTTTGAGGCTTAATTGCTGTGAACGACGACTAATTGGTGTCCTTGGCTCTTCAGCAATTGTTGTTCTAATAGCTACAATATTTTCACTTGAACGACCCAATAATAAATTCTGCTTCTTTGATCTTGAACTCGTTCGATCTTGATCGTTTCTTCAAATTTATCAATGATAAGTTTAATAGCACGAATTTTGTATTTTCGGACTCATGGAAATGAAACTGATTCCCGTCAGAATCATCCAATTTCATTTTTTTTTTCGTCCGAAAATGCAACCCGGTGCCATTCTTGCTTCCATGATATGTGGTTTTTGGCCAATTCCAATCGGTTTGCTTTGTGTGATGCATTCAATGGAGGTTATTTTGGAGTTTTTCCAATTTAACATGCGTAGCATTGTTAGTCACACGTCGAACCGCTGATAAGCTAACTTTGACTGCAGTTTTTGCCTTCATTTTTTACGCTGAAAAGAATGAATTTGAAGCTGATCGATTAATCGCCCGTTTATCCGTGGGCGTTGTAGTCTCCGCAAAGCGTCCTGTTCTATTTTTACCATAATTTTCTATATTATTGATAAAGGATCCAATAACGGTTTTTCCTCTACAAATTTTTTCCGCTATTTGTCTATTTGAGAATCCTTCTTCCTTCAAAACTTCGATCTTTGCTTTTTTGCCCTCTGAAAGTGTCTTGTCTTTACCCATTTTCCTAAAATCCTATTGTTGGATTGATAAATTTAATTAAAAATAATAAATCAAGACTAATTAACAAAGTTTGGTTTACTATTTCATAATAAGATATAACTATTCACTAATGGTCGCAATCAAGTGACGCGTTTAAATTGCACGTTTTTTGGCTAGATTACGAATAACGAATAAAACAGAGATGACGGTTTTATAGTTGTTATTTTACAGTTATTCCAAAAAGCAACAATGTACTCTCAAATGTATGTAAAAAATAATATTCTAATTGCGGAAATGTGGAAATTATTGACATTTGAAATCAATATAATAGGTGGTCGTAATTAAGTGAAGCGGTCTATATAATCATTAGGTTGCTCCATTTTTTTTTTTTAATTTTCGACAGTCTTCTGTGGTGATTTGAACCTCCTCTCCAACTTTCCTGTAAATAAAATGAATAAAGACTTATTTAAATAGCTAACTATATAAATTAATTAATTAATTTACCTTACTCCCAATTGGATTGGTCATCGAAAAGCTTCCATTGAATACATGTTCTAATCTTTTCCGGCCTTAATGAACCTTTCGATTTCTTCTTGAGTCCCTATTTAAAAAAAGTTAATTTTAAAGTTATTTTAGTAATTTATTTTTATTTAATTTATTTTTCACATTCAATTACATTTACTTACTACGTATTTAAAACTGTATGTCATACAAATTGAAAAGTCGTCGAAAAGTAACCTCGTAAAGTGCCTTTTAACCAAGCATCTATTAGGAAATAGCGAAAGCTTCAAAATTTGAAAGTTTAGTTTGAAAAATCTTCTGAGGCACACAGCATAAATTGAAATGTAACCTCCTTTTCGTTAACCGTCTGGTGGTGAATAGAGTAATGTAGGCTTGAAAAAATGAAATTGACATTTTCGATGGAAATTTCATTCTTAAATGATTTTTTTGATAAAGTTCTGGAATATGGCCAAGGCCAACTGAGGTCAATTAGAATAATCCTTGGCGTTTTTTAAACCTATTATGAAGTGAAATAAGGTTCAAAAATGATTCTTTAATTAAGATGAAATTAGCGATGGGATAAACGGAATTTTAAAATTGTAACAAAAAACTTGTGTTGAAATAAATTGAATTTTTAGTATTTTGAAATAAGTGAATATACAACAAAACAGCGTCATTCGAGGTAACCGTGTATAGATAAATGTTATGTACAAGAGATGAAATTATTGAGATGATTATTGTAATTTGTTAGCATATACGTACGAGTTTATATACAGACTCCAAAATATAAAAAAAAAAAAAATTAAGAATAATTTATTCTTTCTTCAACTCCTTTTAGGAATTTGTGTTATTGTTGTACATATGTAATAACAATTTTAATATATGTACTGATAGAAAAGAACGAAAATCTGGTTAAAAGTCAAGGCATGAAACGAAGGTAGATAGATGGGCTAACAAGAATTGTAAAAGCAAAAGAAACAATCATACTCGTTTATCAGAAATCAATCATCTTAAAAATATATAATTTAAATCTTCTTACATACATATTTCATTATGTTGGCTAGGGTTTAAACTTGAATTATATAGTATGTTATATACAAACATAAGTAAAGAATTTGGTTTATGTATTTGTTGATTTTTCACCATCATCTCCCGTCAGAGCTGGAATTACTTACGTGTTGAACATACGTATTATGCCTAAAGAAACCACACAATACTAACTTTGCCATAAATATACATCTTTATAGATTCCTCGTATATGGCATTATTGTTTTATGTACTCGATTATTGTCTGCTGTACAATTAAAAAATGTTTTTTTTTGTTCTTTCAAAGTTGATTTTTTTAAAGATTTTTTTTTTTTTTTTGTATTCTTCTTGGCGTCTTTGAATTCTTCTTATTAACTTCACCTTAATTTGGTTTGTTTTTATAAGAAATACAAAATAAAATAATTAAGTTGATAAAATATAAAATAAAAATAATAATAATTACGATGATGTTGATGATCGAGTGTATAGTAAAGTATACACACTCATTCCATAAAGACGAGATCTTTAGATTTTCATCTTAATATTTGTTGTGTTGTTATTTTTTTGTTCCTTTTAGATAAAAAAGAAAAAAATGGGCAACAAAACAAATAAAAAAATATTGTTTAACGACTACCATAGACAGTTTAAACAACAAGATAGCAGCATATGGCTTAAAAAACGAGGAATGAAACTCTAGAACATTCATATTTATTTAATCAGAGGTGGAGTTCACGCTGATAACATGTTGGTTTTATATGATTATTACTTTTATATTTAATTGAGAAATGGCAATGAGATGACAGTTTACAATTAATAAGTGATAAACGTTTAATGTTGCGGTAGATTACTACCAATCGTTTTTTTTTACTTGAATCTTTAAAGAGAGATAACCAGGTAATTCACCTAACGATTGTAAAATGTTGCATTACTTTTACTTTGACAATTCCGCCTCTTAATCAGGTTTTCGTCAAAAAAAAAAATCTGAATTTAATTTTTCCTAGAATTTCCGAGAATATTGAATGGCAATAGTTTATCATTATTTATTTTCGTAATTCTTAAAGGCCAAGCTTTTCTCATAACACGGTGGCCTAAAATCGATTACCTTTACGAGATGATGCTTATTATTGACGATGTATGAGTCATAATTTTGATTTAATTGGTTCATTTATTGTATTTTCCGTAAGAGACTTTTCACCACCATTGAGCTATACCACCAAACTAGTCTGGTTTTCCTAGCGAATTGGCCAAGGAACTCTTCAATGTTTTCTAGTGTTGGAACAAACATTTAAAATAAACATTTTGTTGAAATGTTTCAAAAAATTCATTCAATCTACCTTATATATAACGTGTCCTCGAGCTTAATGGTTTTTGGCCAACGACTATCAAATTCTATGTTTTTGAAGAAATGGGTCGAAAGAACATCAACAACAAAGAAACATCTGCTGCAACCGCTGTCATTAAACTGGACAACAATCTTATATTGCTATAGACAGGAAACGGCATATTTTTTTTAAATTTTAGCAGTGTAATTGACTTTTTAAAAATATATTTATGTGGTTTTAATAGGTGCGCAAGTTTTCTGGCCAAGGACTTTAAAGCAAAAAGGTTAATAAACAGTTTTTATTAGTAGAAACAAAAGTAAATTTTATTAATAAAAAGATTAGCAAGAAATAAAATTCTGATAAACATAATTTTGGTTTTATTGATTTTCAAATTTGGTTTTTGTGGTTTTGATTTGAAAAGCCGGTTTCCAGTCTCCTGGTTACAAATAATGCTGTAACCGATCAAATACACCAATTATTTCAACATTTGAGAAGCTAAATTTTATCTTTGAAAAATGGCACTATTTGATTTAATCAAATTTCAAGAAAACCAAATTATTACTTAAATATACAATAGTTAAGCCAAAATTTATGACTCTCGTTAATTCTTGTTTTTAGTGTCCTTTACAGATTGAGTTGTTTTTATCGATTAATAGAAGAACTTGACGGCGAGAATCTTTTTAGTTATTTTTTAAAAAAAATTAGTAAAAATTAGTTCCGTCAAATTCCTCTGTTGTGAAATTACCAAAAAAGCTACTGTTGCTAACTGTAATTTGAAGTGTTACTACGCCGGATTGTGTCATTGGTCATTGAATTGAACGTATGCTAATTATAGTAATTATGACGAGGTTTTTGACTCCTTTGGCAATCGTAAGGTTGATCCAAGGAAATCCAAGAAATTCGTCGTTTTCTTGAATTTATTTGAGATTTATATTTTAAAGATATCTCTCATGCTTTAAGCGCCAAACGCACAGAAAAACAAAAAGAAAACTGCAATTCATTTTTTTCGCAAAAGTCAAAATTAACTTGAACTTGTGTAACTCGCTTACTTACCTAAGAATATATAGAGGCTCGATTTTCCAATTTTCTCAAAATGTCTGAATATTCAAATTATGTTTTATTAATAAAAGAACTCCAATTTAAACTTTTAAGTTTTATCAAATTGAAATCAGCTTTTTTTATTTAAAAATAAAAAAAATCTATTTATTGCTGAATTTTACAAATAACGGTAAAGTTTCTGCTGCGGACCATCGAATGATTGGCTGGCTTGATTTGATAGTTGATAGTGACTGAGCATGATTTGAACTAAAAAAACAGAGAAAAATTATTGTATGCCTCTCTGGAAGCTAGATGAATCACAGAGGAAAGTTCCGGTTGCGTTGTGTGTCAACGACGTTGTGCATTTCTGACTCGACGGTGTTGATTAACCTCAATGAAAAGAATTCGGTCAGCTGTAATTGGGTACTCGTTAACGAGCAACTTGTTTTGTCTCGCACTAAGGCGACACTAACAATACAATAATGGGTGTGTTCACTGCAAAAAATGTTGTCGTTGTATTGTGTAATGCTACTAAACGTCAAAAAGACATTAGTGTCTGTCAAAAAACAGTTGAATTGTTTTTTTTTTCGTTGAAATATTGTAATTACATGAAATGAGTGGAGAAAAAAAGAAAAAGATTGCTTCCATTGCTATGGACCATGGGAACAGATTGAGATGATCAGCTCATATTGATGATTTGTAAAAAAGAGATCCCACCACGTATTAATTTGTATGCAGAAAGAATTGTATGTAATTACAACAGCATCAAGTTCAAGCAAAACTTTCGAATGTCCAGAGAGGGTTGAGAGAAAAATGTTTATAGCAGTAACATTGCAAGCTATTTGTGGCCACAAAATTCGTTATATTGATTGTTTTGTCGATTACCCCCAGTTCGATTCACGATGGGGGTTTGTATTTTGATGAGGACGAACAATTTTTGGGCGATAAGACTTACTTAATAGAGTCGTGGTGTATTCCTCCATTTATTGATCGTGGAAATCTCACGGACCGTCAAAAAAGTTTTAATAAAACACATGCTTCTTGCAGGTAAAAAATTATTATTTATATCTTATAAATTCTTATGTACATTCTAACTTTTTTAATTCTTTCCAATTATATAGGCAAGTTATCGAGCGAAGTTTTGCCGCTGCGTAAGTTAATTTCCAATATTAATTTTTTCCATTTTTTCTTTGGGCCTTTTCGCACTCTCTTTACAAAAATCGCTAATTGTTTCAGCCACGGTTATTCGGCGGCGTTTTTTTGCTGGTTTAACAACTGGAGATTGATTCATCATTAATTAAATCGAAGCGTCGTCCTGTAGCGGTATGTTCCCGGGAGGATGAAGCTACAACCGGTTGCCCAATACTGTGTTTTTTTTTCAAAAATATCATCCATTTCAGATGAAAATTTGAAATATACTGGTACACCACCAGAATTTCCCGGCCTCTGAGCATCTTTTTACTTATAATTTTTTTGTTAGCGACGCAAATTACCAGAGCCGTCCACGGTATCCTGTATTTTTTTCTGAATATTACCGCCCGTTCGCCTCCAAATTTCGTCGTTGATTCTTACTATTTCTAAGATGCCATCTAAAACCAAACAAATTATTTTAGATATGTTTTACACAAACAATTACAAAACTTAAAATAATTCACTTACCATTATTCAAAATGCAAACAAAATCCTGTTCTTGAATAAAATAATTTTTCTCCACCGCAAATTGATATAAATTGGCCATTTTGTTTTTAAACAATATTTTTATCAATAACAATACTTTTGAAAACAATCAACAACTTACCGACATGGCCGGTCTCCACTTATGTATTTTTCTCTTGACAAAAAAAAAATCTAGTCCAGTTTTTGCCTCGTGACAATTTTTAGTACATTTTCCAAAATACATACACAAAAATGGATTTGAGCATGCGCATTGAAATTTTGTCAAGAGAGGAAAAGATCAGAATATTCAATATTTTTGTCATGATGTTGTGCCATTTGAGCATAAATTGTATTTTATGCTCAATTTCATGTTGAATATTTTGACAAATAAAATGAAATTTTCATTCTTTTTTCACAAAATTTTGTCCTTTTAATAAATTTTAGGTGAAAATGTAATAAAATTTGTATTATTAAAATAAAACATAAATAATAAATTGTGGAATACAAAAATAATATGCCAAAAATTGTATTATTCGAAAAACGAACCAAATTCAAATTTTTTCTTATTCTCAAAGAGAGAAATTAGTTATATTCTTTATGTTAGTAGTTGTACAAAAAATGACACGAGCCAAAACCAACAAAAATGTTTATACAAGCCAAACAGTACAAACACTTAAGATATAAAAAAGTACGTTAAGGCTTAGTATTAGTGATGCATATAAATAAATCAGAAAGTATATATACACAAAACAAATAAGTATAGGTGATAGATTCATAATAAATATAGTGTACATTTTTTTGATAGGATCTGTGTAAGGAGCGAACGAGACGGCTTGTATAAACATTTTTGTTGGTTTTGCACGAGCCGTTATGACAATGTATGCAGTGAACACAACGTTGTTGTTACAACCTGCATGTAGTGAAAGGCAAATGGTCAAAAATAGCAAAACATTCCGAAATATACAACCCGTCAGTATCAGACCAATTTTAAAAGAAGCTTAATTTAAGGGGGATACATTTTACGATTTCCCATAAGAACCCATGTAAAATTGAACATTTTTGATTAAAATTTTATGAATGAAAAATACTCGTAACAGAAAATATTTTTAGGTTTATATTTAAATTAAAGCTTTGAGTATAACATATTTTAAAACCAATTACTTAAATTTAGTAATTTGATTAATATAATTAAAATAAAATTGTACAAATTTATTTTTTCTTTGTATCTATCTATGTGAAAAATACAGTATAAATTATAAAACGAAATCAATGACGTAAGATCCTACTTACTATTTATCAAAGGCTTTAAATACAATAGAGCAGAAATAAACAAACTACGCACAATCACTCTTTAGCAATAATAAAAACTAAATGGTTTTTTACATGAAAGAAAAAAAAGTTTGTATCTCCTCTTTAGTTTTTTAAACTCTTTGCTATTTATCGACGTTTTTTTATTATAAAAAAAACATGAGCGAAAGAAGTGACGTCTTGAGGTGTAAAGATGTGTTTGTAAATAAAGGGGTTTTAGTAAAACATTAATTAAATATCTATAAACAAGATTTTATTAATAAGATTTTATTATTAAGATTTTCAAATCCTATATTTATCAATTATTCTTCTTGATAACGTAGAAATCAAAATTCATTTTTGTAAGATTTTTCATTTAAGAAAAGCGATATTAAAAAACCATAACTTTTCATATGATTTGAATGAAAAATCTATTTTTTTTTTTTGGCTTTCTATCCTCCTTATATTAAGTTCGAATTTTATCCTGACGGCTTGTATATCTAGGAATGCTTTGAAAATAGTAACTTTTTGGACTTTTGGTTGTGCT
This sequence comes from Tipula vernalis, assembly GCA_958295665.1. Taxonomy (NCBI): domain Eukaryota; kingdom Metazoa; phylum Arthropoda; class Insecta; order Diptera; family Tipulidae; genus Tipula; species Tipula vernalis. Next base: position 348,429,904 of record OY282559.1, read on the forward strand.
GAATCAGAACCATCTTGATATGAATAGAGCCGACATGTAAAAAATGAACTTAAAATAAAGGACATAGAAACACTAAAAAATAATTTATTTTCATAGAGTTTGTATGAAAAAACGCGATTTCGATTGACGAAAAAATATGAATTAAAAATTAAACCTAGATAAATAATTTTTTCTGAAATCTCTAATAAACAACTCAATGACTAACTCATTTAAAGCACAGATTCTCAAGCTTCCCCATTTTCCAGATATAATCAAAAGAAAATAAGGGAATTAAATTAAAAAACGTTCTACAACAACAACAATATGTATTAAAAAGAGAATATTCTATTTAATGACGTCATCACTTATTCACAACTAAAATCAATGGTAAAAAAAAAGACAATACGTTGAACAGCCAAAATTAAAATAAATCAAAGAGAGTCAAAGAGAAAAAATTATAATAATATGCATTGAGCGCGAAGAAATCAAAAAAATCAAATCAACCCAGATTGTTATGCATCACAAATAAACGAAATAACCAACAAACATTAACTGTAATATAAATGCCTTATTTATTTCTCAATTATTAAAAATTTTATTGTATTTAAATTAAGACACAGCTGAAAATAAATACAACATGATTAATATTTGGCATCGATTTTTATTCCCAAAAATTAATGACCCATTCAAAATAAGTTTTTGTTTAGAATATTTGAATTGTCATAACATTGGAGAGCGGTGTATAAAATAAAATAGCTCTTACTTATTATTCCCATTCCTAGATGTCACTTAACACCCAATTAAAAACAACAGGGATTCGGGCTGAGTAAACGATTTGAAAGAAAACTTTTTACGTAAAATTACCATAATTTCTTTCATAGCAATGGTTTAATTTTAGTAAATTTATAAAAAAAATTTATAAAATTAATTATTATTACAATTTAATTATTACTATAGAGGGAAGCCACCAAAATATGTTTAACCAAATCAAAAATCAGACCGATTTTAGAATCGGACCGGTTCGATCACCTATTTGATTCTTTTTATAAGTTTTTCATTGTATGCGACATCTATGGTTTAAACAAAATGTCGTTAATAAAGCATTGCCACATGATATGAATCTGTATTTGGACAGAATTTTGTCATGTGGCAATGCTTTTAGAAGGAGACTAAAAAGAGATGGTTATAATTGTTTATAAATTTTATGTTATGACGTATTTTACAACAACAACATTCCATAAAAGTTTAGCAATAGTTTATATTCCAAGAGGATTTTCACTAAGAAATAAACGTTTTCATGATTCGATTTTTCAATCAAATAAAATTACATGTTTTATGAACATTTTCGTATTAAAATAATGTAAAAGCTCATAATTCTTATAGACTAAAAATGTAAATGAAAACAATAATTTTCCCATATAGTTTCATAGTAAAGAAAAAATTGTATGTACTTTATTTTAAGCTTAGTAAAAAATACAGTTAATGTGGAGGCTCTTATTTATAGAGTAGGCTCTGGCTGAATACACCCAATGATATATTTTTTGCTTTTTTGTTTGTTTTGGTTTTGTTCGGCTCACTGTGAACGATTGCCTTTATTTTGGTATTTAAACTTGATATGCACTTCTCAATTACGTTTTTTTTAACACTTAAACGGGCTCTACCGTTGTACACACTAACCACGATATCAAGCAAAGAGACACAGTTTAAATTAAACAATAATGACTTATGACACTAGCGGCAACTTGCTTGGCACTTTGCTGGTCGCATCACGATGATTAATCACCACTAATTGCTCATTTCCCCGAAACAAACGCTACTCACATTAGTGGCGAACTACAAATTTCGGGCCTCCCGCAAAATTTTTCTTGGGCCCCTAAAAATGCTTCTTATGAACAAGCTTTTTGTTGAAAACTTATTTTTTCCTATTGCCCAGCCTCGCAATAATTAAAAGTGTCTGATTTCGAGAGTACGAAACAGCACCTGATTCAGTTTAATGGTCTCAAACAAAACGAAATTTCTTGTAATCAACTCAATTCTACGACAATTTCTATCGATAAACCATTACAAAATTTTGATTCGAAATTTCATTTCAAACCAAAGGAAATCCTACCGCCATGTAAAATGTAAATAACCTCGACTTTCTTGAATAATTTCTCGAATAACCTAGGAAATTGGAAAAATATCGAAATCTCGAAAAATCTACTAAATATCACTATTCAGATTTATATGTGTAACACCGCATCCCCAATGAAATACTTTTTACTTTTGAATTACACAAAATAACGAACAAAATTGTTCGTTATGTTTGAAATCCATACAATCCTGTAAGGCAAAAGTAAAAAGTATTTCATTAGGGATGCGGTGTAACTCTGCAAGTTCCCATAACTCACACCTACTCGCAGAACATAGCCATACAAAATTCGAATAAATTTGAAAATCTTTCAAAATCTCGAATAATCCTAGAAATGTCGAAAATCTTAAATAGGTCGAAAATTTTAATTTTAGAATAGTTTTTCAAAATAAACCGGTTGTACCGCTAAATTGAGTTTTTATTTAGCGATTACCGGTAGTAAAAAATATTCTATTAACGAGAAACTAGATCAATCACATTTAATCTTTTGCAAATCAAATTCAACCTTTTCTAATCACAACTTGATTTGTTAAAGGTTTCAAACATTAAAATCGGTATCGTTTGATATCAAAAGCTTTGATTTCAAACAAGTTTGGCAAATTTTATTCTAAATCTAAATATTTGCCAAAACCTAAATCCATTTTTATTTCTATGGAGTCAGATTATGTGTAATTACTTTGACATTCACCTTCACCAGCCGAGAAGAAATTGTTGGGCATGCCTTAAGAAAATATTTAAAAGCAACAGGAACGATTTTTTTGTTCTTGTGGTTTTTTAAGCTTACTATTCGAACGCTTGATAACTCTCTTGGGCCCCATTAACTGTATGCTCCCCCACCCCGTGACTGCGGGCGCTGCGGGTACCGAGGCCACTGACTCACATTAACGCTGTCGTGTTTTCACAAGCTTAACATATTTGTTTCTACGAATGTTCAAAAGTGTACAACGACCGGCATAAGAAGGTAAACTAAATCCTGAAGTTGACCTTGGAAGTCTTCGGAGGGCAAATAATAAGAACTTTTTTGAATCCGTTTTATAACCAGAACTCCATATAACTACAGCGTATTCCAAAATAGGCCTAACAAGAGCAGTATATAATGTCTTGAGTGTATATGGATCAACAAATTGACGAGCATGTCTCTTTATGAAACCAAGCATCGAGCCGGCTCTAGCTACAATCATTTCTATATGTTTAGTAAAACCTAGGTTACCTGTAAACAAAACACCTAAATCAATAAACTGAGTAACCCTATCAATTTCCACGTTTTGTAAACTGTACGGAGCTACGATTAAGGTCCTGTTGTACCAATAAATCGTCTGCGCCATTTCGGATAGTAGCGTAAATTTTAAGGGCATCTGCATATAACAGACATTTACAAAACTTAAAACATGTAACAACATCATTAACAAATAGAATAAATAATAATGGACCTAAATGACTGCCCTGAGGAACACCAGATGATACTGTAAACTTCTCAGAATAATTTTGAGCAATACATACTAGTTGAGACCTTTGCGACAAATAAGATGATAACCATTTAATAGGAATAAAATTAGAATTCACTTTAATCAATTTATCAATTAATAATTTGTGATTAATTTTGTCAAAGGCCTTACTGAAATCTGTATAGATAGTGTCAACTTGGGCACCTTTTTCTAAACAGCATATCGCATCATTAACAAATACCGCAAGATTGGTTGTCGTTGATCTGTCAGAAAAAAAAACAGTGCTGTTGGGGAACAATTATTTAAGAGCAGTGAGGGAATACCATCAGGGCCCATAGTCATTTTACTATTAATTCCAACTAAAACCATTTTGATTTGTTCCCCCGTAAAAGAAGAAATACAGTGAATATGATTATTGACCACGACTTGGTCACTGGGAGATGTTAAAACATTTTCGACTGAATAAACGGATTTGAAAAACGTTGCAAATAAATTCACAAATAGCATTTAGATCATGAGTTTGCCTATCATTATAACTCATGGGTAAAGGATAACCAACAGATTTTCTTTTAGAGTTAATATAATGCCAGAAACACGATGGATTGGACTTGATACCAGATTCAATTTCTAACAAATAATTACCATACATAAATTGATTCAAAACCTTAAACTCATACCGAAGGTGAGAATACAATGCATAATCAGCTGATGTGTTCGTCTTTTTATACGGTTTGTGTGCCTTGGTTTTACGGTTATATAAATTAACAAGTTTTTTGTTAAACCACTTTTCACGATACGAATTATGTTTGTTGACAATTTTTGGAATGAATAGATCCATCCCCGCATAAAAAATTTCGTAAAACCGGCTAGTCATAATTCCAATCCATTTAGAGAGTCATAATCACCATTTCTAAAATCAAAGATTAAAATATTATCATTTGGAACATAATCGTCGAAACATTGAAAACTTCACTTGATTAACAATGGTGTATGATGAATACTTGATGAAGCGAGTCAGGTCTCCACAAGATTTCACTGATGGATGTAAATTATCGTCAGTGAAAACAAGATCCAAAAGTGAGCCATTCTGATTGTGGACTTCGTTATGTTGCCTTAGACCCATTTCAAATGAATCTATAATGAAAGAAGTATTGGCAGTGTTACCAAACGGTGTAAGTATTCCGTCAATTCGTTTCCAATTTAAGTTTGGAACGTTAAAATCACCCACGATGCACAAACTATCATTTTCTTCCATTTTGGGTTGAATCTTATTTCCAATTATAACGATAAATTCATTAAGGAATTCACTTGTAGATTTCCCAGGAACGTACGTAGCACAAACGAAAAGATTTCCTTTGGCCATTTTTACCTTTACTAAAAGGAATTCAATATCACCGGATGTAATATTAATGTGTAGACATTTATACTGATTTATTACAGCTATTAGTAGACCACCACCAACATCCAGACACTCTCCAGTTTCGTGCCGATCTCTGCGGAAAACTATATAACATGCAGGAACGAATTCCTCATTCTTTATAGCAGGAACCAGCCATGCCTCAGTTATGACTATGATGCCATAATCTTCTTCCATAACCGATGTAAAAAATTTATCCACTTTTGTGGGAATTCCACCCGTGTTATGGTAATATACCTATATTAAACCAATATTTATCGTTAGTCATAAAATTACCCACTTCTTCGTCACCATTATTACCATCAATATTAATTTTGATGGAGATTTTTTTTCACCATTCAGGAACTTTCCCTTCCTTTCCCTTCATCCAAGCGCCATTTTCTAAGCTTCGTAAAATATTTACTGAATAAGATCGAATCAAAAAAATTTAAAAAAATCTCGTATAAAAATAATAAAAACACTTTTTGTCTTCTGTTATTATACAAATGTTTAACTAAATTACTCTAAATTTTATTTAATACATTTTATCGGTTTCTATAAAGTATCAGGGTTTTTCGGTTTGCAAACATATTATTCGGGCATAAAGTAATAATACAGTAAACTTTTGGTTTTTTAGTAACAGACCTAATTTTTTGGAATATTGCCGAAAGTTCGAATGTCGAAAGGCCTAATGTCGAAAGGCCGAACGCCGAATGTCGAAAGGCCGAATATCGAAAGGCCGAATATCAAAAGGCCGATTGTGGCGAAATTGATTTTAATTTTTCATCTTCTTAGAATGAAAATTTCCAAAATTTATATTTTTATGAAAACCAAAATTTATATTTTTATCAAAATTTTTGAAAATAATTATAAAATTAATAATATATTAAATAAAGATAAAAATATATTTAAAAGAAGAAGAAGAAAAGAAAATATATAGATAAAAATTAATTAATTAAAATAATAAAAGAAAAATAAATAATTTTTTTTCCGACAAAATTTGATCACATTAATATGCTATATACATACATAGGATTTATTAGCACTTTATTAGCAAGAATTTATTTAAATCATTTTACATTAAAAAATAAACTCAATGGTTTTAAATCTTGATTTCAATCAATTAAGTGAAGGAATATTTAATGAAAATTCGGTCTTTCGACCCAATCGGCCTTTCCACACGTTCAGCCTTTCGACATTCGGTCTTTCGACATTCGGTCTTTTGACCCATTGGGCCTTTAGACATTCGGCCTTTCAACACTTTCGGTCTTTCGACCCAATCGGCCATTAGACATTCGCTCTTTCGACACATTCGGCCATACGACATTCGACATTCGGCCTTCCGACCTATTCGGCCTTTCGACATTCGGCCTTTCGGCGTTCGGCCTTTCGACATTCGGCCTTTCAACATCGAGCGAATTTTTTATACTAATTATGTGTTTTAAATCCATTCGTACAAATCCTTCAAGCGCATCAGACGTGTTTTTTATTTTTGTGTTCTTTAAGCATTTTGTGTAGTGTGGTCAAAATAAAATAAAAAATTAATACGAATCAATTATCACAATAATATATAATTAATTAATATTACATTGTGACGATTAGTTTATTGAGTGATTATTAATTACTAAATTAAATGGATTATTATTATAATAGTGTAGTGGTAAACTCGATCTATACTGTTACTATTTAATGTGTTCTATTTAATGTGTTCTATTTAATGTGTTGTAGTGGTGCTGTCTTTAATAAGCTAATAATTAATAGTGGACTATTAGTGTTTTACCTAAATAAAAGTGGCATTAATCAACTTATCATTAAACTTGCTTAACATATCACGACCTTAGAATAACACTGTGTTATTTGCTTATAGTATAGTTTTCAGGAAATTGAGTTTGAAAATTTGTTGTTTTATAACTTTTTTTATTTATGGAGAATTTGACTCAAATTGCAATGTACTATTATTAATTTAGTTGCCAATTAGATTAAATAGTTATTTTGTAAAAACCAAAAAGCAGATACCAATTGGTTACTTAACTATGGATTTTTTAATCCAAGAATAACAAAGATGTATCTGGTAGATAGAACTTCATTATTCTATAAGAACCACAATAAAATATTTTTTAAGATACGACTTTGTAATTATTGAATAAAAAACAAAATCATTCATTTTAACTGTTTCATTAATTCAATTTTGTTGTCATAAAAATAAATAAAAGTAAAATTTCATTTAAAATAAATAAATAATAATAGTATCGACCTAGTGTCTTCAACTAATTAAATTCATTTGGCATACAAATAAAAAATTCAGTCTTATGTAATAGAAACTTAGAAGTTTTTTTTAACTTTTTAGAGTTTTTTTTTTGGATTCCTTTTTGAAATTTTCAAAATCCTAGATGAGGTACTGCTGTTGTTTTGAGACGCTTGCCCAACGACCACGATATCTTGATTGTTTTGCACTTCATCTGATTCACGATTAAGCGTGTTGGATGAAAACTCATCTAACTTCAAAATTACTTTATAGTAGTTTATATCTTTCGCTGATATAATACTGAAACATTGCTTTGAGATGTGGGTTTTTTGTATGAGATAATTCATGTTTATTTTTTACCATTAGAAGTTCAGGACATTCTACAGCCAAAACATTTTTTCTGGATCTTTTAACTCATCTTATGCTGTGTGTGGTAAATTGAGCGTCGTTATAAGATAAACAGAATTGAAGCTCGTAACATCTCCGGGTATATTTCAAAATTTTGAGCTTCGAGTACGGAATATTGGAAAAATCAAAAGACGGTTTACCGTAGCTTGCAAAATCCATAAAATCAGTAGCCTTCATTTGCATGATAATTAGTGGATTTCGTCGATTGACTGATTTTAGTAAGCGAAGGAGCCCATTGAATGTTGTGAATGTTGTCAACATCCTGTATTACTCCATGGCCGGCAACTGAATACTTCATGGTAATTGAGTTAATGTGAGGATTCGTTTTTATAACGTGTAGAATTGCAGTGGACATGAACGAATTTTTATTTTGAGGTACAATTAGAGTTATTAGATCACACATGTCGCTGTTGTCTTCAAATACACGATTTTGCAATTTTCACCAGTGCCGATGCCAAATTGTTTCCACTTCTGCCTGATGTGCACTCTGTCCAAATGGAGCAATAGGTTTTTTTTGTACTACTTAAAATACGCCGTTAAATTGTAAATATTTAATTTTGAGAAATAAAATATTGGGTCTATTTCTGCTTTCGGGCAGTTGATGACAGAAGGTCGAAACACAGGACTGGAATATCGCCTTCTTTGTCGTGAGCTTTTTGTTCCCTCATTTCTGTCTTAAGTTTGTAATGCTCTTCTTTTTCTAGCACATTTCATCTGTTAAATTGACGTTTTCCTGTTCGGCGATTTTATATTTTTCACATAGCCCACATCTGTCCGATTTTGGGCGATGAAACCCAATATCAAATTTCGTACAAAATATCTGGCGATATAAATTTTCCTTAACAGGCTTCGGATCGTTTGAGTAATCTCGATACAGCTCATATATTTTGGATATATTCAAGTTTGGTTTCAGATAATGTCGAGTGGTTTTAGCCCTACAATAGTGGGACTCAACCTTAGGAAATGAATTTATGTGAGCACTAACGTCCGAAATTTGCTCTTGTGGTGTTTTCTTGGTTCCTCTCCGTCCTCGCATATCGATTTGTGATGTCCCGGTTTGCTCACATTTACCTTGGTGAGCCGTGTATACAGGTGTTTGGGAAATATTATGTGTTCCCAAAAAGAAATTTTTGCACACCATGTGTTGATGATCAGCAACGTGAATAAAATACGTGAAACGTACCGAAAAGTATTTTTTAAGAGAAAATCACGCTTTCATTGGGCATCTATATTGTAAAAAGTGTTAAACTGATCCTGCCTTTCTTTGTCGGTCACTTTTTGCGCACATAAATATTTGCATTTATTCAAGCAATCTTTTCTGGTGATCACTACTTTAGCAGCAACAGTTTTTCCTCTCAACATTTGTCTATTGTTGACCAGCCTGACACTTTTTTCGCGAATATTACTTTTCCAGTTGGCCGGATTTCGTATACGTTTCCGACTTTTTTTGGTGTTGTTAGAGAATCCGTACTGAATATTCCGCCGGATGGTTCATCAATTGTTAAAGATGATATCAATACTTTTTCAATATTTTCATTTTGTTTTAAGCAGATTTCCACTAAAACTTCCTGGGACAAAACCAAAGAGTCTCCTAAAATAATTGCTTCACCAATTACAATATCACCACTGTCTGAGACTATATTATCATTTATAGGATTGTACATATTTAACTTTACGTCTGCCATGATGTAATTATTTAAGTGATTCAAACTTAAATAAATAATACCTATTAAATAAATGTAAATATATTAATTATAATAAAAATAAACTATAAATCTTACAGCGAAACTTACACCTACGTGCTGGTTTAGCGCGAGTTTACGACCATTTTCTGATGAAAAATTTTTAGCAGATTCAATATATTTTATATGGAAAACAAAAGAATTAAGTTCGGAAATTTGTTTACGAAACAGATTACGTCGATTGGTTGCCTGTTGAAAATTTTTCATCAGAAAATGGTCGTAAACTCGCACTTAAGCGCCAAATTGAATGGTCATGGTTTTATTGTAACTACTCACTAGAGAGATATGAGAAAGAATTTCAAAGTTGTACGTACTATTTAAAGAATTACAAACTTGTAAGATTTATTTTTGTTGGGATTACACAATTCTAACCGGTAGATACAACTTTATTAGCCCAATAAAAGCAAACACAATAGAAGATTATGTGTACTTACAACCACTTTTTTTATGCTATCTTTGAAACGAAAAGAGATAGTAGATTTTTAAGTAGATATTTAGAAAGAGCGTATGTCGTTTAGTACGAATACATATATAACTCAAAAAATCAAAAAATTTCAGTTACAACAGTGTTATTCTAAGGTCGCGATATTACAGGATTTAGTGTATGTCAAACTGTAATCAAAATCTAAAAATAAATAAAATCATAAATATCTTGTGTTGCATTTACAGTTATTAGTGATTTGATGTTCATTAAATTTTGCAAATTGTGACGTGTCACTTAGCGGTTTGCATCAACAGAATACAGACGACCCTTAATAAAGTGGTAACAATTAAATTAAATTAAACCCGTTCTAAAATATTTTGTTGTTGTGTTATCATCATAACAATTTTAACTGTTTAATACTATTTTATATAATTATTAAAATGTCGTGTAGTGGCTGTTCTAAATTATTTAGTTCTACATCTTTGGATACTGTGTCTTGCAATTATTGCATGAAGCAATTTCACTATGACTGTAGTGGCATTGATCGTACTGCCATCAACTCGATAAATTTTTTTTCGAATGTTTGCTATTTTTGCAACTGTTGCAAAGTTTTGATCATGAACAACGATTTCACAAAGCTCTTACATAAAATTGATGTAATTACCGAAAGAGCCGTGGAAAATATTGACCTGCAGAAGATCGAATCCAAGGTAGCTGAAAATCGAGAATTAATCAACCAACTGTTAAACAACTATGGGAATGTCACTCCCTCCGAACCGTCATATGCAAAAGTTTCTGAAATGTACTCGGATGCTGGTACTATCATTAATTGACGGAACCATACTCAAAGTGTTATTCGTACAGGTGATCCCGTTGATTCAATTAAACCTGCCGTTATTCCTGCCAATAATAAAAAATATTTGTATATAAGCGGAATCGACCCATCCGTTTCACCTGAAATGATTGTTGGCTACATTCAAAGTAAACTAGAAGATTGCTCGCCTGACGAAGTGGATTGTAAATTAGTTACTTGCAAAGGGCCGGGTAATTGAAAATTCCATTACCTTCATCTCCTTTAAAATTGGATTAAAGGATGCTCATTTCAATATGCTAAACAGTTCTGATATGTGGCCTCGTGATTTGTTAATTCGTCCATTTGTAAATCATTCACGACAGCCAAAAAACAGAGCTGATATAACGTTCCAACAACACCAATAACGGTTGATGCAACCAACCCTATCAACGATTTCACCTCGATCTACTATCACAACGCCTCCAGTATTCGAGGTATAGCTAAGGTTTTTTGTTTAGGCGTACTTGACAACGATTATGACGTCATAATAATAAGCGAGACCTGGCTTACGATAAATATGTTCTCCGAAGAATACTTCCCTTCTGATTATAGCTGTGTTTTTTTATTCGCTCCCGATAGCTGCTATCGAGAACCGTCATTTTTCTACGCCTAAATTTAAATTTGACGCGCTATTTATTGGTAAACTAAACTTATTTAACATCAAACTATCATTTTTAATTCAATTGTTTAGCAAGTTTAGCCTAAACGTGATTGCTGTTCGAGTCAGATTGGCCAATAATACTTCGATTGTTGTAGTCGTCGTGTATATACCTTACAGATCGGACTTGGATTACTACGACACGTTTATCAACTTCATCGACTCAGCTGTTATGCCTCTAGTTCGTCCTAGCGACAAACTTATCATTCATCACCATTATTTCAAAGTCGTATATTATGTTGGGCTTTATTAAACGTAACTGCAGGGATTTTAGGGACCCGATAACTTTGACATCACTGTATGTCTCGTTTGTCCGGTCTATTTTGGAGTATGCATCTCCAGTTTGGGCGCCATCCTACCACTGTCATTCCGGGAGGATTGAGAGTGTTCAGAAACAATTTGTTCTGTTTGCGCTCTGATGTTTGCCGTCCACGCTTGCTGTGGAATATGTCCTCCCACCTTATCAAGATCGATGTAATCTTTTGAAACTGCAACGTCTAGACTATCGCCGGGACGTAGCTTCCGCGCTGTACGTGCGCGATATCAATAATTCCTGTATCGATTGTACCGAGCTACTCGCACGTCTAAAAATCTATGCTCCCGAACGCGGAATGCGTCAACGTGATGGGCTTTTACTCATTGACCTGTTGCCAACAAACTATGGCCTTTCGGAACCGATCCTGAGAATATCACGTGTGTTCAATTCAGTTTTTGAAATTTTTGATTTTCACTTGTCGAGAGATTTGTTCAAGAATGTTTTATTTAAGTTTTTTAACAACTGTATTAGTTAGCCGTAATTGTTTGTACCGATTGTAGTCACTGTAGGTATCAAATAAATAAATAAATGAAATTACGAGTCTTATATGAATATTTGTAACTGTACTCCTTTGCGAAATAGTCTAACTCGTATTGGTCATCATCTGATGCTTCGACATATATTTCCCCGTATTTCTCGATGATAAGTTCCATTGCGCTTTTCATATATCGTAGAGAGAATTGCGTTGGTTGATTCTCATGTTAATCTTGTAAGAATTTTATTTACATTGGCAACTTCTCTATACAATTCTCGCTTTCGTGCTGCCATCACGGATTCTTCGTTTGGATTTCAATCAGAAGTTCTTTAACTTATCATTTTTCTGTTTTAGTTGTCCTCAAAGTTGAGAAATACCTCTGTGATATGATTGGTGTTGAATTATTAAGTTTGATGCAGACAACCGAAAAAAATTAAACGTGAATTTAAAAGTCTTGTCAAATAATTTGGCCTCAAATAAATAGTTGTCATTTGAACAAATTGTAAAGCGACTTTTTAGGGATTTGAGTGATTTAATTTTTTTTTTTTTTTTACTACAACTTAGGAATACTTATCTAGAGATAAATCATAAAAATCAAGATAAATCAAGGTTGTACTCATGTAAAACAGTTTTAGATTATTTTTATACACTCGCACATCTAAACCAAAAATTTCAGTCGGCTTGCTTCATCTTATTAAAACCTACGCGTACCGATGGTTGTCTAATGATTTAGTGACAAGTCATATCATAAAATTAAATAAATAAAAAATTCTTGTCCAATTAAAAAAATAATAATTTATGAAAATTCTTTGACAGCAAAAACTCAAAACCATTTGCATGGCGTGTACAGCGCAGACATCTATAAACTATTTTAAATTATTGCTCTAAGATACAACTTTGTCGTTTTATGTGTTTTCTAGGAGAACACATTAAAATGATTTCTGTATATTATTTCTCATATTAGGCGAAAACTGTATTGAAATAAAACAAAATGCTGCGACCGTGCTTCCTCTGCATTGCCGCGCACCGTGTACACTCTTCTATAATATTTAATCAAAGCAAAAAGAATATATAAATTTACATTAATTGTTAATAAAATTAGATTTAAGAGAAACACGGGTATTTAATAAAATATAAAAACAAAAATGACCAATTAAGACCCCAAAAACAAACATTTCTATTTGTGAACGCCTATAAATTTGACTTTTTACTTTTCAAATTACCGCGAGACGTGTTCGGTATCTTTTATTGCGTTGGCGTTTTAAAATTTAGATCATTTGCAATCGAGACAGTTGATTATCTTATTCGGGCAGGTATTTGGTATGCTTTCTGATGTCGTTTTCGATTGACCAAAAAAAGCCAAGCGTATTTAAAAAAAATTAATTGTTTGGTAGAATTATGTTGAAATCATCGATATTTTTCAATATAACACCAACAAACTGGAACTGTCATGGATCTATGATTTTACATTATTTTCATTTCTGGCATTTCGAAATAGGAATATTTTTTAAACCGCTTAAGTGATTTTAATCAATTTGTCTACAGAAGAAAATGGAAGGCTTAGGACCAGCCTAGCCGGAAATGTGAACAATATGCATAATGTGAATAATGAGAACATAAACATTTTTTTTTGTTTTATGCTATTTATTGGGCCACGTCTGTTTTGGGGATGTCGGAGGCATGATACCTGGCATGAAGTACACAGCTATACTAGAACGGAAATTACTTAGTAATTTGGAAAAAGTTGGTGTTGATGAAAATGCAATTTTTCCATACCATAAATCGAATTTGGTAACGAGTTAATTCACAAAGGGAAAATATTAGATGTCTCGATTGGTCTGGAAATTCATCGGACTTGAATCCAATCGAGAATTTATGGGCCATTTTCCAAAACACTTTCCCAAAAGTACAAGAAGAACTAGTGAGACAACAGCTGGTTGAACGGAGATGTCAATTACTTGAGGACAATATAACATTAGGAGCTGAAACGATTAGAAATTAAAAGAAAGTAGATGAACGAAGAAGCTTTCCCAGCTATATTCAATCGTTTTAATTTTTACACATTGGAGCTGGTGAAACATCGATATCCAGATTTAAATCAAATTTCAGCGAATGTGGCATTTACGGCAGCAATTATTAATGGAATCTGTAAGTTTGAGTTGGTTAACGACGAATTCGTTAACGGAGCGGAGTATGTTGAAGGCGGCCACTCCATTATCCACATTAACTTCAAAAACAATTAATCAGTTTATGTTTTTCCAAAACATAAATTTGTCTTTAAGGCGTATATTAAAATAAAAATTCTTTAAATTCTGTGATAAATATCGTTTGGCAAACTTCGAAGAAGAGGCGTAGCGTGTGGCAATATCCGATGTTTTTTCACAAATACGATTATTTTACAACCAATACGGTAATAAGTATTTATAAAGTTGTTTTCTTCATGGATAACTAATTGGTGTGTTTTAAAAGCGAAATTTATATTGTGGATGTTTGACATCTAGGATCAAAATGACGAAAAAATGCGGGAAATGTGTTGGTGAAGTTTACTTAAATGATAAATAGGCCGGACATCTAAAGCTACCAGTCACGTGTTTACTGCAGTCTTTGGGCGTTCCGTTACATAGCAGGTATTTTAAGTCTTTCTGGCATGACTTCGCGAAGTGGCCTTCTTCACCGCATCTCCTGCAGAGTGTTGTCGATCGGTGCCACTTCTACAATTCCAGGACCGATGTCCATACCCGAGGCAGTAGCTGTATTTTTTCTCTAATTCCACATGAAACCCAACCGATTTTGAATTTCCCTACTTCTAGCACTTTTTCAGCTATAGTATTTGGTATGCTAATAACGGCTGTCTGCGTTCCTCTGTAGGCCCTTGTCAATGACTTAACAGTGCAAACAATTCTCACCTCTTCAGAAGTGGTAACCTCGTCAATATCTTTAATTACCAATAATGTCTCCTGAGTCAAACATTTTACTGATGTACCCTCACCAATCGCTGTCGTCAGCTGCTCACGGAACCTTGAGGTTTGGGGCTGGTCTCCCGTAATCTACAGCTCCAGAAGTAGATCTCTAATACAAGGTATTTAGCGTCGGGTCCCCTTTAACTTTTCGCAGCAGATTTGCAAATGAAATTTCGTCATTCTTCTTTATCAACAACGCATCAGGTCGAACCCGTTTTTTCTCGGTCGTGCTCTTCCTTTTGTTCTTTTTTTCTGCTTCACTATCTGCCATCCTTCTTGCGGGTCAATTGGTTCATTCTCCAATGGATTCGAATTCATGGCGGTCCTTTTAGCATTATCCGAAACAGGTGGTGCAGTGGTATTTTGCTGTTTGTCTCCGTCCTCCTTGTTTGTAAGTATCTCCGACGTTCGAGGAGCTTGCACGTCTTTTCGTGAAGTACTTTGCGAAGCAGCCTTAATATTACTTTTCTTATTTTGCCGGCCTTCATCACCTTTGGGCGGAGTGGATAACTTTCTTTTACTGGACTCTCCGACTGGTGTGCTTTTGTTAGAAGCCGCTTCCGGGTTCAGTTTTCTGTTCGTAATGGAGTGAGCTTTCCTTCCATGATCATTCATTAGTAATTGGTGAAGTTTGGCACTCTTTTTCCTCGACGTTCATCTTAGAGATAGCTGATTCATAGAGCGTGCTAATGGTGCTTACCATCCTCTTAATCTTGCCATGCACCTTATTTCTCGATTTCACAAATTCAACCAGTTGGTTAGCGTTATTTCCTTTGTTTCCGCCTTGTTGCTTCCAAGAGAGGGCGATGAGAAACACCTCTCCAATGCACTAGTCGTCGCTACCTTCTTCAGAGATCTCTGTACCATGACACTCTTTTTAAACGGGTTAGTGGGCGTGTCATCTCCATACACAGATTTACCGTTACTTCTCACATCGCTTGTAGATATATCTGTCACATCGGCCAAGTTCACCATCGTTGTAACATTGCAGTTGCTGGATCTCGGCTGTTAGGAGCCTGCTCCCTACACCGTAACCAATATCTCCTGATCTGAACTCATTTTGGATTCTTTTTTGAGGTGCCGCCCCTAGCATTTTATACTTTCTGCCAAGTAGGTATACAGCCGCCCCTCCTGGGGTACAGTCGCCGACCAGGGTGCCGCTCACTATGAGACAGACGCTCCTGGATTTAAATCACATAACTCTTAAATGCATCATTTGCAAGTGACCAATGTGACCCCCTCTGCAACTTCTGCCTCAATCTAGATTCCCCGAGGGATTTCCAGTGCAAGCTTCGGCTAGAACTGAGTTACCACCGACATGATCGACTGTTGAGACTCTCGAGGACGTAGGCAGTAGGAGTAGGGATGGAGAGGTTATATGATCGCATCACAACCCATTCGTCGGTATGTGTGGGTATGTGTGTGTGTGTGTGTGTGTGTTTTTTGTTTTTGTTTTGTTTAGATTAACGAGGTACAGGGGGGGGGGGAACCTTCAAAAGGTACTCGCCTGGGAAAACCTTCTACCTGCCAGACGAGTTATGTGGGATTTTTACCGCACTTAACCCTAACCTGCACCTCTAACCCTGCTCCTGGAACGGTGGTTTCTCGGCGGCACTCTTTGTAAATACTACTTCGCCGGGGCGTTCTTATTTGATGTTACTTCTGTCCGATGTTGCTGAGGTTGTTACAACTAATCCTCGTACGTGGTGCGAAGATCCTTGATGATGGATTCCGCGTACTCTGCAATTTTGTTCCATGCCGATTGGTTCATCAGCATGCACCCCACTATGTTTTCTGGACTGATGGAATGGTCCAGATTCCTATCTAGTTCCACCCGTGTCCCCTCGTAGAAGGGGCATTGGAAGAACACGTGTTCCGCATCCTCGGTCGCATCGCGGCAATGATGACAATTTGGGGAGTCACTTCTCTTGAATCTGTGCAGGTATGCCCGAAAGCATCCATGTCCAGTCAAGAGTTGGGTGATGTAGTACCCTTCCCCCCTTCCCCGTGCAAGCGATTGACCCATTTAGTGACATCAGGGATCAGCCGATGTGTCCATCGACCTTTCGTCGAGCTGTCCCATCTCTCTTGCCAGAGACGAAGACTCTCAGGTCTCTCCTCTTCACAGAGGACCCTTCGCTGCTCTTCTTTCTTCCTACGGTGTTGACGTTGCCGTTCTCCTGCCAAGATGTCGATGGGCGGGCATGATGCAACGACATTGACAGCACCGTGTGATACCGTTCGATATGCTGACGCCACTCTGATCGCTGAGAGCCGCTGGACTGATGACATTGTCTTGCGGTAAGTTGTTAGTTCTAGCGATGTGGCCCACACTGGTGCTCCGTAAAGCAGGACGGAGGTGACTACAGTCGCCAGTAGTCGTCCCCGGATTTGCCTGGGGCCTCCGATGTTGGGCATTATCCGTGATAGCGCGCCCTGAACTGCTGCTGCCTTCCTTCTCACGCTGGAGATATGCTCCTTGTAGTTGAGCCTCGCATCCAAGACCACTCCTAGATACCGGATGTGGGGTTGCGACTGGATGTCGTGGTCGCCTACCCTGATGGTGATGGTCTCCATTTTCTTCCGGCTACTCACAAGGAGTGCTTCAGTCTTATGTTCCGCCAAAGACAGGTCTGCCGTTCGCATCCCCTGTCTTATCCTCCTGATGGTGGTGGAGAATGCGGCTTCCAGCTCCTCCAGGTGTTTCGCCACAAGGACAACCGCCACGTCGTCCGCGAAAGCCACGAGTGTTGTGTTCGCCGGTAATTCAAGGTGGAGTAGACCGTCGTACATAACATTCCACAAGAGTGGTCCCAGGACAGAGCCCTGAGGTACCCCTCCCGTGACCCCATGCACCGCTGGTCCCTGCTCCGTCTCATAGTGCAAAAGTCGATCGCTGAAGGGGCACACCCATGTTCTCAAGTGCCTCCAAGACTCGATCCCAACGGGCCGCGTTCTTGATGTCCAGAGTAACGATGAGGCAATACTTTTTGGAACCGCCTTTCCACCTCTTTCCTGAGATGGCTTCCTTTGCGATGTTCGTGACGAGTTCCAGTGCGTCGATGGTCGATCTCTCCTTCCTGAATCCGAATTGGAATTCAGAGAGTTGAGGATTAATGTATTGCTCCAATCTGTCGGCCACTATCCGCTCCAGGTTCTTTCCCTCCGAATCCAGCATGCAAAGTGGACGAAAAGATGCTGGGTCGTCCGGTGGTTTCTTCCCTTTTGGGAGAAGAACCAACCTTTGCTGCTTCCATCGAGTCGGAAACACTCCTTGTCGTAGGCAGGCATCGTACATGCTTATAAACATGTCTGGTCTCGCGGCAATTGCACTCTTGAGTGCGATGTTGGGTGTGCCGGTTGGTCCTGGTGCCTTGCCGTTCTGCAATCTAGTGCACGCCTTCGTGAGCTCTTCCATGGTTACTCCGGGGACTTCCACTTCTCCATCCTCTGGGTGGTAGTCGGAGAGTTCTGGTTTCTCCGGGAACAGGTGTACTACTATTCTGTGCAGCATGTCGGGACAAGTTGGTGTTGTTGCGGGTAGGCTGTTAATCCTATGCATGACCGTTTTATACGGCCTGCCCCACGGGTCCCGGTCCACTTCCGCGCAGAGTGTGTGTGTGTGTGTGTGTGTGTGTGTGTGTGTGTGTGTGTGTGTGTGTGTGTGTGTGTGTGTGTGTGTGTGTGTGTGTTTATGTGCTTACAGGTGTGTGTCTGTAAGTTTGTCTGTGTGTGTGTCTTTGTGTGCGTGTATATGTGTGTGTAAGTTTGTGGGTGGGTGTGCGTTTTTACCGGTAGGTAGTTGAAAATATTCATAATACACGGCTAAAAAACATCTTCCTTTCATTAGCCATTTGTCTTCATCCAGTTATAATGTTATGAACCATTATCGGTTTTCCTCATGCGCTCAAGGCACCGTAACTACGTAAGATGATGTTATCCGGAGTCGGGCGTGCCTAAACCTACTTCAGATTTTTTGTTTAGCTTCCTCGAGTTAAGGGCAGAAGAAAAACACACGTTCTGCATTCTCTCCCTTACAGTCCGAACACTCGGGCTGGTTCTGATAGAAGTCAACTTAACCTTGTGGGCGGTTCAACCAAGTATCTGCCATTGCTATGAGGCGGAATATCCATCATCGCTTATTTCATTTGTTTCGGTGTTGTAGCCTTTCAGAATACGATTCGCTGTAGCCGTTGTTTGGGATCCGTTAAGGAGCAGCTTGTGTCGATCCTTTGCCAACAGACCAATTGGTGGCATTACCGCTACTACATATGCCTCATCATCTGATACCGAGCGAAATACGCGGATCACTATTAGCGCACACCGTCGGTATACTGCATCCACATTTTTCCTATACCTGATCTTCGAATTACCCACCTGGATGGCAATGGTTTCCCGCTTTTTCCTGCTCAAGAACCCCCGTCTAATGTTCGGCTAACAGCAGATCTGTCTTAGATAACCACAGCTGGGTAATGACTAAGGCCCCGTTAGAGATATTTTCTGATTCGCTCTTAAATTTGGCCAACAAAAACCGCAACACCTCTCGCTGTTGCTTCTTTAGGTATGCGAAGTCTAAGCACACCACTGTTTCCATAACAATGGACCCAGCACCGAACAGCAATTATTTTATCTGAGTAGATAATAGGTGGATAACTTAATGACAAAAATTATTTAAAAAAAAACAGAATTTTGTAAAAACAGAATTATATACCGATCCCGTCCAAAACCACTTTTCTCGACGTTTTGAAAGTCCCTGAGTCTAAAAAAGCAAACAAAAAAAAAATGTTCGTCCGTCTGTCTGGATATCTGTATGTCTGTACCCATGGAATCTCGAGAACGGCTTGTTCGATGTAAATTTTTTTTTTGCCAATCTGTTTCTATGGTCAAGGCCGAGATTTGAAAAGCGTTTGGAACCTGTGCGTCAAGAGGGTCGGGTACCTGCCATACGAATTGACCCAAAATACCTGGTTATAGAAATACTTACCAATATTTTATATATGCTGGTTTGAATATTAAGTTGGGTATTGAGTTTGGGTTTGAGTTGAAGGTTAAGTTAGGGGTCAATTTGCGAGTTGAGTTCAAGTTGAGTTGGAATTGAGTTGGGGTTGGATTAAGATATAGTGAGCAGTTGAACAATTTTTTATATATAGTATGCTGGTTTGAGGATTGAGTTAACAGATAGTTTGCGGTTCGGTTGAGTGTTGAGTTGGGGGCCGTTTGCGGGTTAAATTGGGGTTGAGGTGGTGTTGGACAAGTGTTTAGTGAGCAGTTGATCAGTTTATAAAATAAAGTGAGTTTTTGTATGTATGTATGTACATCATATGTGTATGATATTTAAAGAATTCCACACGACTTGACCGATTTGAACCAAACCTTACACAAATATTGTTTAAGACTTAAGAATGGTCACTTTTAATATCTCAAACCTCAAATTGAGCCTTTTATATTTCAAATTAAACCTTTAGCGAATTAAATGGATGGCCAATAAGGATGGAACTTATCTATTTCTTAACTGATTTTAGTGAAATTTGACTTCCGTGATGGAAATGGGATTCTAAAATGATTTTTGGTTCTTCCTACATCTATCGCAACGGGGCCGTTTTCAATACTGAACGTTTATACCTTCCCTTTTTTTTATTTTTCTGAATATTTTTGGTAGCAAATGTTGATCCATTTTACTTGCTCTGGTTGTTAAATTAACATCGACCCCAAGTTATTTGAAATCCTACCAAAAATGACCAAAATTTTTGTTTATTTGTCCAAAACCACTTTTCTTCAAAATATCCGTTCGGATTTGGAACTATTTTCAAAAATAAGCTTATATAACACGTATTTATTAAGGCGTGGTATTACAACGTGGATTGAGTTGCGCGTTGAGTTTGGAGGTTTAGTTGATGGTTGAGTTAGGGATTTGAGTTGGAGTTGAGTTGGGGTTGGATTACAGTTAAGTGAGCAATTGAATTGGAGATTTATTTGGGGGTGAATTGATTTGAGGATTGAGATGGGTGTTAAGTTTGGAGCTAAATCGAGGGTTTAGTTTGGGTTCGAGTGGAAGGCTGAATTAGCATGCTGATTTTAGGACTGAGTTAGCCATTGAGTTTTTTGTTGAATTGAAGGTTGAGTAGTGTAACGGCCTGTCTTTTGCGTTACAAGTTTGCACAGCGCTGACTTACATCTATGACGCAATTTTGTGTAATGTATCAAACTGGTTCGAATTATTTCTGATTTTTGATGATTTTTTTTTAGATAATTTTGAGGAAAAAAAATGTTTTTTGGAGGAGTTGAGTTTAATAAGCTGATCAGAAAGGTCGATTTTTTTTATTGATTATAAATTAATTACCTAAATTCGGTTTTTTTTTTTTTTTAAGTTATGTTATGATAAATGAGAAACATTTTTGTGATTTAGCTAAAATATATGAATTTGAAATTAATGGCTATAAAAATCATATTATAAATGTTCATGTTAAGAATTATATTAATTAAGTTAATTCTATTAATTAAGAAAACAAACTTTAAATTTATACGTGAATTTAATCAAAATTATGAATCAAAAACCAAACTTAATAAATAATAGTGTAAAAAGTGATTAAAGTTGATAAAAGAAACAAGTGTTAAAAAAATAAATAAAAACTGTAAATAATATATGAATTAATTTAAATGTATAGTGGTTAATTGTTATTTGCTAAAAAAAAATTAATAAATTATAACATAAATGGTAAAAAAATTACCATGTGATGTGATCAGGCGATATTCAAGTACATTCATGAGTGTTTAATTTACTGTAATATTTACTGGTGATTAAAAACATTACAAAGTTACGGTACTCATACAAATATCGACTATTAAAAATCTTAATCTAGTGCCAAAAATATTACAGCCCAATAATCAACCTAACTATGATTATTTCTATAAAAATAAAACTACCAATAATAATAATAAATCAATAATAAATAAACTAAAAGTGTAGTGACTAGGAGTGATTAGAAAAAAAAACAATTCATTAACATCTTTTCATTCTATAATGGTGCCTACAGGTTGTCGATATGTCACAAAAGTGTTCGGTTGTCACTAATTTCTACCGATCAATTTCATGGCGGATAACGTACAAATTTATTTTGTATGCAATTGAATACAATTATATTCTCCAGTACGGACAAACCGTAAAATTAAAGACAACCATATACAAACATATATGCATGTATAAAATTTCCGTTGAAATTAAAAAAATAACGCAGCATACAATAACGAAGGATGCAACAACACATCATGCAACATACATCACATACACAGCTAAGTTTAACGTTTCAATCATTATTTTTTTTCTTCTTAATTAAAAATATGTAAATAATAAATAAATAAATAACCACTACAATTATTAAAATAAATAATTAAAAATTGAATTATGACGTAATATAAAAATAATAATTAATTATTTTCTAAGTATTTAATTTGTAATCTATTGGTAATTAAGGATAGGGTTAGCTTAGGGTGTAGTTTTATTAGTATTATAAATATTTGTTTTTCTTTTTCTTAAATTTTGGTTATGGTTGTTACGGAATAAATTCCGTTAAATTTAAAAACAAAAATTAAAATTTTTTAAATAAATTACATATTTATGTTTTTGTAATGCTAAATTACATTTATGGATTTGCTAATTAACGAAAAAGAATGAGATAAAAGAGAAACGCAAGGCAGACATGTAGGGGCTCAGGTAGGTACAGCTTTGCATCACAGTTCATTGTAAGGAAATACGTATACCCTATAGTTGATGGCTCCTTTCCAATCCATATCATATTAGTTCCGGTACGGTCAGGCTCAAGTTAATCATATCATAAATACTCTTCCATTTAACTCCGTTTTATATAACATCACTGCGGTCTAGCAAGATTGATGTCACGCCTTGAAATCCCCACGCCCATCACTCCTGAGCTTCAGTCGCGCGAGAATATGACCGCTCAAGGCGGGACTCAGTAAACAAAATTTTTCTGAAAACAAAAAGACGTTTACAAGTGCCATCATGGTCTGATTAAAAATTAATCAAATCATGATGGAATAACCTACGTCCACACAATTTTTGTTACAGTGGCGCCCAAATTCGGCTTGCTATTAACGATTAATAATTTTTTTTATACAATGTAAACATCACATAGTTACTCTTTAACCTACAATTTTTGTGACCCTATATTTTGCACAGCTGTTTACAATGGCGGCTTAATTTACGGTTATATTTTTCATACCACTTTCAGTTTTGACCTGACCAACTTTCGTATTTCAACTTCTAAAAAGTTTTTGTTGGTAACTCGCATTTTGTTCTAATATGTAAAATATTATTGATCGAATGTTTGGTTGGAGATCCAACAAGGCTTTTATATATTCATTTTTTTTTATTATCATTAGGTTACGTTCACGCACTGTGTTTTCCTATGTTTTTTTAGTTGCATCCAGTGTTCGCTTTAAACGTTCGTAATTCAATTGTCTCACCACTTATTTTTATTTTTTCTTATTTTTTTTTTTTTTAATATCGCAAGTATACTTCCATATTTATGTTGATTTGCTTGTCAGTTTATTAAGCTACCATATTTCTCTTGTTCCCAAAATCATAAGATTTACTCGCAATTGCTTCTATATTTCGGTATGTTGAATCTATTGTTAGGTTGATGAATCTTAACCCTGTCAATTCATTTCCATAAAATCTTCAACTATAGGTATCGCGCAATTTTACTTAAATTTTTCAAACGTGTTTCCTTTTCCTCAAGTGATGTGAAGCGGTATCTGCCTGAAAACATGCATGTCTGCTCTCTGATCAGTATATCAAATTAGTAACAAAATTATTTAGTGAAATTTCATTTATTGTATATATTTATTACAATTATAATTACAAAATCAAATTAAAAGTCAAAAATATCAGAAATGAAACCTTCAAGTTTACGATTAATTTCAGAAAATCTGGAAAACGATGAATTCCTGATTGAATGTGAAATTCGTGAAATATTTGGTACAGTTCCAGAACGATTTACGAAACTAGACGCGCAATTAGCAAACGAAAACCAAAATTCAAATTTAGTTCCAGTAGAACCACATGCAAGTGCTGCAAATCTGCCACAAGCTGAATTGTCAATTTGCATTTTAAAGCTTAAACACTTGCATTTCAACATCATAACATTTATTAGTGCTAACACACTTCAGAAAGACGAAGTAAATATTTTTACATCAAGACTCTTACATATTCTCGGTCGTGTTCAAAGAATTTCTTCAAATGAATCTATTAAAGAAACTACCACGAAACTTTCTGGTTTTATAAATAGTTTACTTGAAATTTGTTGCAAAATTGTTAATGATAGTCAGTCTCAGGATGACACATTGACGGAATTGAATACAATTAACATTGATCCATCAGAGATCCTGATTCAGTTGGCAACTTTACCGGCTATTACCACATTGAAAGAACCTTCATTAACTGATCCGGGTGAAATATCGTCACCGGGAAACGACAAAGATCAACAAATTAATTTACCTCAGAATGATTCAGGATTGCTTGTGAATCTTCATGAGAATCAACAAGCAAACAGTACCCTAATAGGGACAGAAACTCCACAAGCACCTGTTACTTCGCGAAATGTACAGTTCGAGATGTCAGAGACAGTGCGTAATGAGCCACGGAAGATACCATCGGTTAGGATGCCGGATCGGTTACAACCTTCAAATTATGGCAATAATTTTTCAAATTTGCAACCCACAAACATCAATAGATTTAGACAACCTACCGTAAACGATAACTCTTACCGACTGCCATATAACCCTTATAATTTTCAACCTCAGCCTAATTTAAATCAAGCTTCATATAATTACAGCCAACGAAATCAATTTACGCCAAATGTTAATGCTACTTACTTCCCAAATACGGTTCCTTCCACAACTAACCACATGTTCAATCCGATATCTAACCCAACTGGAGGACATACTAAAATGGATAAATGGAAACTCTCTTTTAACGGTACTGACATGTCGGTCGAAAAATTTATTTTTCAAGTTGAGCATTTGGCTAATACTAATAACATCCCGGAAATCCAACTAGTGAGTGGTATTCACATTTTTCTAAAAGGTATGGCTTGGGATCATTATTGGAACATTCTTCAAATGAATCCAAGATGTTCATGGTTTGATTTTAAAGGTTCTCTTCTTCATCGATTCAAAATTCGTAGATCTGAAATAGAAATTCGGCAGAGTATAGATAATCGCAAACAAAAGCATACCGAAAATTTTATCGAATTCTATTATGCCATTCACGAATTAGCCCAACCTCTTCTTTCTCCATTGTCTGAATGGGAAATGGTTGAAATACTTAAGAAAAATATGCGAAGATCGCTTAAGTTGCAGTTGGCCGGACGATTTATTAATTCGCTATCAGAATTAGTTAGCGTTTGTACGAATATTGAAGATGTTTGGAGGAATGCGAATTATTCTCCAGAGCAACAACCTGTTTATAGGCAACCTAGAATCAATTCATTTTCTTTCGAAAATGATGGTGGGTATAACTATCAACCTCCAACTTTGTATGAAAATGGTGCGCAACAAAATGAGGTAGAAGCGATTCAGGGTAACATTCCACTACAATCTAAAAACACACTAATCCAATCAAAATCCGTTGTCTGCTGGAATTGTAAAAAGTCCGGTCATGTGTTTATTGATTGTGATTTACCAGCAAAAATATTTTGTTACGGATGTGGAACACCTGAAGTCCTGAAACCGCATTGCGCTTTATGCCAAAATTCGGGAAACAGACAGGTAGGGATGAAGAAGTAAGGGCAACTTCATTCCTGTACCGAAAACCCTGCCCTAACACATTTCAGAACGATCGTCAAATCTGCTCCATTGGAGAAGATTTAACCCATCAAGCGACTATCAACTTACCAAATTCAGTATCCACTGAATCATTAATACCAAATTCCACATTAGAATTCCGAGTGTTAAATTCAGTTCCATCTAAGTCAGCTTTGCAACGGCATAAACAGCGATCTATCCAATTTTTCCGTAACAGGCGAAAACTTCTGAAACAAATCGCAGAATCCATCTTTAGCAACGCACTACCTAACGAGCTTTTGGACAATCGACCCTACGCTACTATTCTCATTAACAACACTTCTGTTAAGGGTCTCCTTGATAGTGGAGCGAACATTAGTGCGTTAGGATCTGGGTTTGAAAATATATTAGAAAAGTTGAAACTCACAATACATCCAACAACTGCGTTTTGTCAAACTGCAAATGGTTCTAAACCCCGAATCACAGGTTATATTTATGTTAACATTACCTATAATTTTACCACAAGGCCAATGAAAATTTTCATTGTGCCCGACTTGCAACAAA
Organism: Tipula vernalis; assembly: GCA_958295665.1. Classification (NCBI taxonomy): domain Eukaryota; kingdom Metazoa; phylum Arthropoda; class Insecta; order Diptera; family Tipulidae; genus Tipula; species Tipula vernalis. The sequence goes on from OY282559.1 coordinate 348,456,300, forward strand.
CCTTATATTTAGGTTACGATTTCTGGAAAGCCTTTAATTTACGACCTGCAGTGATTGATGAACTAGAAAATGTGAAGTCTCCTTCTCCAGATTTGGATCTGAATCATACTTTGACTGAAGACCAACAAGTTCATTTGCAATCAATTATTGATTGTTTTCCGAATTCTGCAAAAGTAGGTCTGGGTAGGACTTCCATTTTGTCACATTCCATTGACACCGGTGAGGCTTCTCCAACCAAGCAAAGGTTTCACTCGGTTTCACCAGCTGTTCAAAAAGATATTTATGCTGAGCTTGATCGTATGCTTGCTCTTGGAGTTATTGAAGAGAGTTCAAGTGCGTGGAGTTCCCCTATGACTATGGTTCGTAAAAAGAATGGTAAGGTGCGTCTCTGCTTAGACGCCAGAAAATTAAACTTAGTTACCAAGAAGGATGCGTTCCCTTTACCTTTGGTGGATGGCTTGTTGAGTAGACTAGAAAGAACGGCGTATATTTCAAAGTTGGATTTAAAAGATGCCTTTTGGCAAATCCCCTTGGACTCAGAATCAAAAGAGAAGACAGCGTTTACCATCCCGGGGCGACCACTATATCACTTCGTAGTGATGCCGTTCGGGCTCTGTAACGCACCGCAAACCATGTCTAGATGATGAGCAGAGTCATTCCCCACCACATGCAGGACAAGGTATTCGTCTATTTGGACGACTTGTTGGTTACAAGTGCCACATTTGAGGAACATCTCTCCATTTTGACAGATGTCGCAGAACGTCTGACTCGTGCGGGTTTGACTATTAATGTTGATAAAAGTCAGTTTTTGCTTCGTGAGATTGAATACCTTGGATTTGTAGTTGGTGAAGGAGGTCTGCAAACCAGTTCCGAGAAGGTGCGGGGCATTACAGAGTATCCAAGGCCAAAAACAGTGCGTCAAGTTAGACGATTTTTGGGAACCACGGGATGGTATCGCCGCTTCATTCGAAACTACGCTGAACGGGCAAGTCCCTTAACAGATCTGCTGAAGAAGGGTAAAAAGTTTGCATGGACTGATTGTGCTCAAAAATCTTTTGATGATTTGAAGGAAGCGTTAGTGTCTGCTCCTGTACTTATTACGCCTGATTTTTCTCAACATTTTTTTATCCAGTGTGACGCTAGCTCAACTGGTATTGGTGCGGTTTTATTTCAAAAGGATAGTGAAGGTGCAGACCGACCCATAGCATATATGTCGCAAAAACTAACGGGTGCACAACGAAACTATAGTGTCACTGAACAGGAATGTTTGGCGGCCATTTTAGCGATAAAAAAATTCCGTGCTTATGTCGAGGGTCTGCCCTTCACTGTTATTACTGACCATGCCAGTTTGACTTGGCTCATGTCATTACGTGATTTATCTGGTAGATTAGCTCGTTGGAGCTTAAAGCTCCAGGGGTTTAATTTTAATATACAATATCGACAGGGGAGTGAGAATGCTGTCCCTGACGCTCTCTCTAGAATATACATGGATTCGATTGTTGCCGTCACATCAACATCTCCACTGAAAATTGATCTTAATTCTCCACATTTTTCCTCCATTGAATATTCAGATTTAGTCCGTGTTATCGAAAAGTACCATGATAGTTGCAATTTGAGCAATTTTGAGGGTAAAATTTATATAAATCTTACACCAAATTTGTCTGTGGTCAATGAATATAATTCTTCTTCTTGGAAACTGATAGTTCCAGAACCATTGCGGCACGAGTTAATTGAATCAGCACACGCTTCTTCAACTGGTGGACATCCAGGGTTTATTAAAACTTCTGAGTTAATCAAGAGGCATTTCTATTGGCCATCTTTAAATCGTGATGTAAAAGATTTCGTCAACAATTGCACCGATTGCAAATGCAACAAAGCAATAAATTATACGGCTAGACCTCCATTATCGTCGCTTCCAATCACTTTGCGACCTTGGCAGAGGATATACCTGGATTTTCTAGGCCCTTACCCACGCACCAGGGTAGGTAACACCTGTATTTTGATTATTCTCGATCATTTCTCAAAATTCATTTTGACCAAAGCACTTGTAAAAGCAACTGCCGTCGACGTGGTAAGGATTTTGGAGAGACAAGTGTTTCTTATGTACGGTGTCCCTGAGGCGATTGTGACCGACAATGGAAAGCAATTTGTTTCGACTGCATTGACCATTTTGTGTGAAAAATATGGAGTAAATCATATCTTTGCACCGAAATATTCTCCACAAATTAATGCCAGTGAGAGGGTGAACCGGACTTTGTTGGCTTCATTAAGGTCATACATTAAAGAAGATCAGAGATCATGGGACACACATCTTGACAGTGTGACATATGCTTTACGCAATTCGGTGCACGATTCAACCGGGTTTTCTCCCCACTTTATTCTGTTTGGTCAACATCCGGTGCAGCATGGCTCAATGTACAAATTATTAGCTGCAACACAGTCGATTGCTGGTAACCAGATATTTACGGAATATAAACCAGAACAAATGAATCATATATATCAACAAGTCCAGAAAAATTTAATTACAGCTGCCAAGAAAAGTCATCACTACTATAATCTGAGGAGCCGAACGAAAAAAATTACCATCGGTCAAGAGTTATTTGTTAGAAACTTTGCTCAAAGTAAAGCAGTAGATCACTTTTCAGCTAAATTAGCTCCAAAATTTATAAAAGCCAAAGTACTCAGATTGGTTGGGAAAGTGGCTTGTGAAGTTGTTGATCAGGAAGGAAAATCCTTAGGAATCTTCCATATGAAAGATATTAAAATATAATATCCAAATTCACAATTTAATTCAGTAATTATCAATCTCAATTTAATTATAAATTTGAAATATAAATATTAAACGACTCAATTCTGTGGTTTGTTGTATTATTAAATATCAAAAGTTATAGATTTGCCCGGCTTTGAGACTTGTCTCAGGTAAGGGTCGTCCCCACGAGTGTAACGGCCTGTCTTTTGCGTTACAAGTTTGCACAGCGCTGACTTACATCTATGACGCAGTTTTGTGTAATGTATCAAACTGGTTCGAATTATTTCTGATTTTTGATGATTTTTTTTTAGATAATTTTGAGGAAAAAAAATGTTTTTTGGAGGAGTTGAGTTTAATAAGCTGATCAGAAAGGTCGATTTTTTTTATTGATTATAAATTAATTACCTAAATTCGGTTTTTTTTTTTTTTTAAGTTATGTTATGATAAATGAGAAACATTTTTGTGATTTAGCTAAAATATATGAATTTGAAATTAATGGCTATAAAAATCATATTATAAATGTTCATGTTAAGAATTATATTAATTAAGTTAATTCTATTAATTAAGAAAACAAACTTTAAATTTATACGTGAATTTAATCAAAATTATGAATCAAAAACCAAACTTAATAAATAATAGTGTAAAAAGTGATTAAAGTTGATAAAAGAAACAAGTGTTAAAAAAATAAATAAAAACTGTAAATAATATATGAATTAATTTAAATGTATAGTGGTTAATTGTTATTTGCTAAAAAAAAATTAATAAATTATAACATAAATGGTAAAAAAATTACCATGTGATGTGATCAGGCGATATTCAAGTACATTCATGAGTGTTTAATTTACTGTAATATTTACTGGTGATTAAAAACATTACAAAGTTACGGTACTCATACAAATATCGACTATTAAAAATCTTAATCTAGTGCCAAAAATATTACAGCCCAATAATCAACCTAACTATGATTATTTCTATAAAAATAAAACTACCAATAATAATAATAAATCAATAATAAATAAACTAAAAGTGTAGTGACTAGGAGTGATTAGAAAAAAAAACAATTCATTAACATCTTTTCATTCTATAATGGTGCCTACAGGTTGTCGATATGTCACAAAAGTGTTCGGTTGTCACTAATTTCTACCGATCAATTTCATGGCGGATAACGTACAAATTTATTTTGTATGCAATTGAATACAATTATATTCTCCAGTACGGACAAACCGTAAAATTAAAGACAACCATATACAAACATATATGCATGTATAAAATTTCCGTTGAAATTAAAAAAATAACGCAGCATACAATAACGAAGGATGCAACAACACATCATGCAACATACATCACATACACAGCTAAGTTTAACGTTTCAATCATTATTTTTTTTCTTCTTAATTAAAAATATGTAAATAATAAATAAATAAATAACCACTACAATTATTAAAATAAATAATTAAAAATTGAATTATGACGTAATATAAAAATAATAATTAATTATTTTCTAAGTATTTAATTTGTAATCTATTGGTAATTAAGGATAGGGTTAGCTTAGGGTGTAGTTTTATTAGTATTATAAATATTTGTTTTTCTTTTTCTTAAATTTTGGTTATGGTTGTTACGGAATAAATTCCGTTAAATTTAAAAACAAAAATTAAAATTTTTTAAATAAATTACATATTTATGTTTTTGTAATGCTAAATTACATTTATGGATTTGCTAATTAACGAAAAAGAATGAGATAAAAGAGAAACGCAAGGCAGACATGTAGGGGCTCAGGTAGGTACAGCTTTGCATCACAGTTCATTGTAAGGAAATACGTATACCCTATAGTTGATGGCTCCTTTCCAATCCATATCATATTAGTTCCGGTACGGTCAGGCTCAAGTTAATCATATCATAAATACTCTTCCATTTAACTCCGTTTTATATAACATCACTGCGGTCTAGCAAGATTGATGTCACGCCTTGAAATCCCCACGCCCATCACTCCTGAGCTTCAGTCGCGCGAGAATATGACCGCTCAAGGCGGGACTCAGTAAACAAAATTTTTCTGAAAACAAAAAGACGTTTACAAGTGCCATCATGGTCTGATTAAAAATTAATCAAATCATGATGGAATAACCTACGTCCACACAATTTTTGTTACAGTAGGGTGTTGAGTTTGGGTTAAGCGAGGGGTTCAGTTGGGGATTTATTTTTCAGTTAAACCGATGGATCATTTGCATGACAGACTAAATTGAGGAATGTTGATTAAGGAGTTGAGTTGAGCGTTGAGTTTGGAGCTGGGTTGAGTTAGGATTGGTGAAAGGCTAAGGGTTAAGTTGAGTTTGAATTGGTGATAGAGTTGAGTACTGGGTTGGGATTGATTTGATGATTGCCGTAGGGGATTGCATTAAGGATTGCGTTGAGATTGAATTGAAAGTTGAGTTAGAGATAAGATTAAGTAGACTTGAGATAAGTTTACGTATGCATTTACGAGGAAGATAGCTCTGTTTGCTACGAAATGTCTGCGTAATAATTTCAAGATATAACTTCTTCTTAACTGAAAGTATGTATCTTGACGATTTTTGATATGATACTATAGCATTTGTGACGAAATTCTTCGAAAGTCCCATAAATGCAGCAATTTCGCGGTGTGAGGTTCCTTGATCGCCAAATTTTTCAATCAGCATTCTTCCTTTGATTAACAATCGGCCTATCACCCCATTTTCTTAACTAATGACAAAACTCCAAATACACAAATAAAATGAAGTACCACCACCTGATTCTATTTGGTGGTACTAGAACGAAGTACAACTCCTGTCCACACAATCCATGTCCCATCAATAATCGAAAGGGTATTATTATAGAATATCGAATTATTGTTTTATTTAATTGCTTTTCCTAATTTTCTGATCAAGACTGTATATTTGGATGGCCTAATATTTAATTCATCATGGTCATACTTGATGTTGACCTTGTAACGTTGCCAAATTAAGTTTTATTTGTACTGAAACTTTTTTTTTCGACGGTGACTTAAAAAATGTCCTTGTTTTGAAATAAATTTACGATCAGGGACCCTATTCTCGAATTCCACATCCATTTTCCACATGCAGACATCTGTCAAAATTCATAAAAGCATTCGGAAATTGTAATTCGTGTATTCATGAACTCGCTACTAATGGAATTTTTTTCGGTACTAAGGGAATATTTCTGAATCGGTATACCGGTGAAAAAAATTCCCCATATACGAAAATTTCAATAATTTAACCAAACACAAACAATTATCAAAAATAAATTCAACGCACTAAAAAAATTGACACAATTTCAGAGTGGTATTTGGTTGGATGTGGAATATACTTAGGGAAATACCAAGGAAATTATTAATTGAATTTGGAATTTGCATGTGGAAAATGGATGTGAAATTCGAGAATAGGGATCCAGGAGATAAATTTGAAGTGCACAATACATTTGCGCTTAAAATTTAGCGCCCTTAAAAATGTTGCGTATTGCGCGATCGCACAGTTCGTACACACCTCGAGCCAGCTCTAGCAACATTGAATCTAAGAAGAAAACCTTCGGTTCTTTTAATTGACATCAAAACAGCTAGGTAGTGTTGAACCATGGGATATTACTTCAGAAGCTAAATAAAATTGGTATAAAAGGTCGGGCACATAAAACTTTCGAAAGTTATTTTTCGGACAGTGATGAAATAATGATAGATGTTGGAGTTCCCCAATGTTCCATTTTCGGGCCGTTAGTCTTCGTCATATTTATTAACGATATTTTTGAACTAGAATTACATAGTATACTTCAACTATTTGCTGATGATGCGGCTGTAATTTATGGTGAAGTTTCTTACACTAGTTTAAAAACGACCGTGGAGGAAGATCTTACGGCAATTCGTAAATGGATGATGAAAAATAAACTCACTATGTATGAATCCCAATAAAACTATATTTCTGATCTTTTGTTTGAGAAACCGTTCGATGGAAGGTATATTTAACCAAATACCTTGGACTTATATTAAATTATAAGTTAAATTGGGGTCATTGGGGTCCCCATATTGACTTTATGATTAAGAGGCTTTCTGGTCTTGCTGTAGTACTTGTTATTAATTGTTATTAATTGGGGGGGCCATGCGGGCGATCAGCCACTTCGCACTGCGACCTAAAAGATCGAATATTGCCTCCCGGTACGTGATACATACTATCTGGGCTTATTGCTCTCCCTCCTAGATGTTTACTACAGCATGTAGTTCCGCTAGAAAGACGGTAGCATTGGAGCTCAAGGACCTCGAGAGGGTTGTCCCACTCCCGTATATTCCTACTCCTGCCCCGTATTCCGTTTGATTTTACTCTTACGAGTTGCTGGGAATTGCAAATCACCTGTAGGTCACCCAGCTATACTACAGGAAGGCTAAATAAAACTGGAGGGTGCCTGGTATCCAGAGTCCGCATATTTTGGGCTGATTAACCTATCAGCCATTCATCTTTCGGCATATGCTGTTCCACCTTAGATTAGGGTTTTTTGTCAAGGTTTTCTCCTTTAGCGCCGTACTTTAGCCTGTGCCAAATGGCCTAAAATGTGCCAAGTGGCCTTAGTTACCAGTGGTTGCCACGAGGAGGCAGTACGTACACTTGCGAATTGTGAACAGGTTACCCCTTACACAATTGTACCCATCACGTAGCTGCCTAATGACAAGACCAGAACAGCCCACGTGATGCGCACCCTACTGGAAGGTTACGGAGCTGGTAGATTAATCTACTCAACTTTGATCCCCCCCCTCCAATAGACGCCAAACCACTTGCTGCTGTAGTACTTAAACCGATATCTTTTGCTCTTCCGAAACAGGTTCTAAAGTCAATATATTTTGCTTATTTTTGCTCTGTTTTATCGTATCTTAGTCCTATATAACCTAAATATAAATTGCAAGAAATTCAAGTTGTGGAAAATAGAGCGATTACGAAGGAATATGTTTAATTTACCCTTCCGAACGCATACTATTGATTTATACAAATAATAACTTTCTGCCGATCACTGAGCTAGTCAATTTTGATTTGATAGTTTACATGCATAAAATTGCGCGCAGAATCCGAACGAAGCAGCATCCAGAAGAAGACGTCTGTTTTAAAGGGTGCAAACTTTATATACCTTACACCTTGTCGAATAAGGTAGTAAGCGGGCCACATTTTGATAAAAAGGTACTTTATAGTCATATTCCCAGCCAGTTTTTTTTCAAAAGGAATATCAAAAACTTTTTTGTATGCTTTCAATTCTTTTGATGTGCACATCATAATAAGGATTCCAGACGATTACAGCATATTCCACTTGAGATCTTATATAAGCAAAATATAGTGTAAATAAATTTTGTGTATCTCTGAATTCCTCAGTCCATTGTTTGACAAAGCCGAACATAGAGTTTGCTTTAGCAATACAGTTATCGAAGTGCCTGTTAATAATATATAATAATAATGTCCCCTTGTATGTCGTTATTATCGAATTCCTTTTTCGATGAAAAGACATAATTTTGCACTTCTTGATGTTTAAGTGTAATGAGTTTTGGTCGCACTACTCACTAAGTCTATTGAGGTCATCTTGCAATTTGTCAGCATCACAAATTTGTTCAATTTGTACGCAAAATTTTTACGTCATCAGCAAATATAAGAAGATTGAAGTTTTTTATGATCTTGGTTATCCGATCAATGAATACAATAAAAATCCAGGGTCCAATATGCGATCCTTGAGGAACATCTGATGTCACTTTGATAACGTTGGATTTTTTACTACCCATTATTACATATTGTAGACAGTTTATTAGGAATGACTTTAACCAATTAATGTATTCTAATGAAAATCCAAATTCAAATAAACTCTGGAGGGCTTTATGATGACATAGAATCAATGTTTTTCTATCTCCCTTATTACTTGGCTGGTGAATTCAACCAGGTTAGTAGATGTAGACCTACCAGGCATAAACCCAGGCTAGTTCAAATAATTTAGGAATTGATGATGAAGTAGTGGCAGTGGTTAAGGAATGATTGAACAGTTTGCACAACGGATTTACCAAATTACTCATAAATGTTTTTAATATAGATGAGGATACATCATCCGGCTCACATCCGTCTCCAAAACCCCTCAAAGCTCATAGAATGTCTTCATCAGATATGACTGGAGGAGTGATTGATATGTTGCTATTGCTTGTTTTATCGATGTAATCAGTACTGGCGGTTGGTCGATAGACAGATTGAAAAAATGCAGAAAACATGTTCGCTATCTCTTTGGCGTTTGAGGTGCTGATATTGTTGAAGGTCATATTGAACCACCGCCTCAAGGGGTTGAGATGGTGTTGGACCCGTATTTAGTGAGCAGTTGATCAATCTATAAAATAAAGTGAGTTTTTGTATGTATGTACATCATATGTGTCATATGATATTTAAACAATTCCACACGACTTGACCGATTTGAACCAAACCTTACACAAATATTGTTTTAGACTTAAGAAAGGTCACTGTTAATATGTCAAAGTTCAAATTGAACCTTTTACATTTCAAATTAAACCTTTAGCAAATTAAATGAATGGCCAATTAGGATGGAACTTATCTATTTCTTAACTGATTTCTTTAGTGAAATTTGAATGGGATTCTAAAATGATTTTTGGATGATGTTCTGGAATATGGCCTAGTATGATGGAACTTGCGTATTTATCAACCAATTACGGTGAAATTTGACATATGCCTTGGAAATGGGATTCTACTCTTCCATTCTATGGAACTTGCCTATTTTTTAATCAATTATGATGAAATTCGGCTTGCACATTGGAAATGGGATTCCTAAATGATTTTTGGATGAACCCGTCTTGTTCAGGGGTTCAGTTCGGTTCTCTATCAGGTCAATAAAAATTCCCACAACTATAAATAAAGCGAAATTTATTTAAAAAGCAGGGATAGGAATGATAACAACCGTAGGCGTCATTACAAACTTGGAGCTGGAGGTAAGTTGGAGGTAGGAAACTGAACGAGAAAAATATAATTAGGGTTGAGTTGAGGAGCAAGTTTGGAGTTAAGTTGGAGATTGTGTTGAGTGTTGAGTTGAAAGTCGGTTTGGGGTTGAATTGGTGACTAAGTTGAGGGTAGGCTTAGGAGTTGATTTTGTGATTTTGTTGGAGGTTACGCTGGGATTGAATTGGAGGTTGAGTTGGAGATTCGGATTAGATTGAATAAGGGATTAAGGAGTTCACTTAGGGATTGATTGATTCGGGAGTTAGTTAGAGTTGACTTGATATAACCTTACGAACGCACTTAACACAGACCGAAGTTCTGATCACCTCGTGAGTTTTAAGCCCTTTATATTTTTAGATTTATAAGCCGGTTAACGAACCATGGCGGATGAATACTTGGTGATTTGTTTGAAATATGCACATGGAGTTCAAAGCCTTGCAGTAAGATCTCATAAAATTTGTGGACATTTTCATTCACATCCTTTCCATTTAGAATCTCATCCCAAAATCACTACTTCCAAGTAAACATGCAGACCAGTATGGTTTGTCTTTTTAAAGTTGTATTTGATTCATTGCAGGTGTTCAGATTTCGTCCTACGGTCAGTATTTACGATAAATGGATTGAGTGATTCAGTTACTTTAAATGCATCTACTTCATTAGTGAAGACAAGATCTAAAAACCTCGAAATGGAGTTGATTTGGCTTAAATTATAATCAAGCATTGCATCGACGAACAAAGATTCTGCATCTGACTTTATATTGTTTGGAAGAATACAATTAAATTCACGGTCAAAATTCCAGGCGATATTTGGAAGATTAAAGTCACTAAGTACAAGAAACAAATCGGATGAATTTGATGAATTAATGACTTCTTCAATCGAATTGACGCATGCTGCATAATAATGAAGTGGTACCCTGTGTAGATGCTCAACTCTTGATGGTACTAATGTTACTGGAGAATTCACTAGTTTAGAATGCTCGGCTACGACTACACCACCGCTCGATTTCTTAGAGCTCGTATACCTTTTAAATAGCACGCTGTACGTGCCTGATAAAAATGTTGATCATATTAGTACTACCTAGGCATAAATTCTACGTGAACATAAAGAACACAATCAAGCAGTAATGTAAATATTTTGCTAACCAATTCTAGTTAATTTCCACTTACAATTTACAATCATTTTGCTTAACAAGATATTTAATGTGATTATGATGAGATGCGTCTTTTCACAACAAGTAAAAATTCACAAAGTCATTAAGTTGAAACGCATATAGTAAGTAGTTTTATATGAACAAAGCAAAACACAATATAAAGAATTTTCCAAGAATTTGCCCGATTAGAATCAATCACCAACATCTGGCCGTAATACTAATATTGTAATAATTCATCACATAATCTATAATTAGTAATCACACAAAATATGCAAACCAAAAACAAAACAATATTTTCCATTCGGTTTTCTTTCACTCTGCGCCTGGCCGGAATAATTAAAAATTTTAAGAGATTTATCTTGTATTTGTGTTAAAAATAAAAATAACAAAACGAAATGTTAACCATAAAGATATGTAAATAATTGGCGAAGAAATAAATTTTAATATTATTCTTTAATAAGACAAATACGACAAACGGTTTAAACAATAAATACAAAAAAATATGTTCGAGGTGTGACCACCCAAATATTTTCGTTGTTTTAATATTCTTGTGCCTGTTTTTGTGTTAGTTACTACAGGAAACGATGGTGAAGGTGAATTATTTAATCGATTGTTAAGATTTTGATTGATTGGCGCAAATGGGTGTGATGAGATTGTTTTTTACTGCATATGTAATCAACAACCGGTTCTGTAAATCAAACAACCTGTTCGACAATTTAAACGTGAGTTATGTACGTAATATGTACTTAGATAGTTGAGATTTAAAGAGAAAAGACACACGGAATAGCTTTGGGAATTTCCAAATCAATCAAATTGCAAATTTTACATAGCCTTTTAAAAGAAGGGAAGAAATTCTGGAAAAGGGAGATTTAATTTTTTAATTAGAATGGAAATGTTTATAATAATTGTTTCATCAACCTACAGCAAATACAGGTCAAAGAATTTTACGACAGTACCACAAATCATTAGTACTAATCTTTCTATTAGTTTCTTCGCACTGCGATGGTTATATGTTTCTTATGTCGTCTTTTGATCTGGAATCATTGGTTAATGTTCCTACTAGAGTGACAACATCATCATCCACTTGCATCGATCATTTCTTTGCTCGTCTTCGATCAAATGATCTTTCATATCTCAAGCCATCTGTAATTGACCTTAAGATATCAGATCATCATTTCATCGAGATATTATTCAAATTTGATACAGTTTTGACATCCCGTACTAATTTTTATTGTGGTCAAAAAAAAAACTTAATATGGTTATGTTAAATGAAGTCCTTGAGCAGACAGACTGGAAGATTGTTCTGGACCTAGATGATCCGTCTCTAGCTCTTGATACATTTTTTAGCATTATTACGAAAATTTTGAAGCCATGTTATACTTATTCTCGGGTGAAAAATGTCAAGCTCTTACAGCCATGGATCTCATATAAACTTGCCAGTCGAATTAAAAAAAGAAACAAATTTCGCAAAAAGTTAAAAAAAACATCCAAATGATATGAATCTACGTGAAATATATGATTGTACTTGCAGACAAATAAATGTAGATGTTAAGAGAGAGAGAAAGAAATGTATTATATGAATCGCTTCTCAATTAATGGAAGTGACGTTAAAAAAAATTGGAGCCTTGTTAATGAAATTTTAACAAAAAACGCTAAAACATCTTCGATTAGCAATATTTTATCCGAGAGCGGTACTCAGCTTACAAATGAATTAGACATTTCTAATGAGTTTAATTTATATTTTACTAGCGTTGCAGACAATTTAAGGAAAACAATTTTCGCGAATACCGTATTAACAAATCACGACCTTCCGTATGATTACTGTTCGAAAATATTCTATGTGACACCGGTTTCTAATAGTGAAATATTAGCTATTATTGAATCGTTGGAACCGAAAGAGTCTATAGATAATGAAGAAATTAGTAGTAATATTTTGAAAGCTGTTTCTAAATTTATCAGCCCTGTTCTTGCCCATATATTTAATCTCACCTTTGAAAAGGGAGTAGTACCTAAGAGGCTTAAATATGCTACTATTATTCCCATTTTTAAAAGTGGAGACCATAGTGATAAGGGAAACTATAGACCCATTGCGCTGCAGCCAGTTATTCACAAAGTTCTGGAAAAGCAGTTAAAAACAGAGTTACCATATTCCTAGATCTCTGTAAAATACTAAGCGTTCATCAACATGGATTCCGGCAAGGTATGAGTACTGAATCGGCTATGTTGGAATTTTTAGATATAATTCATAATGGTCTAAACAAGGGTAAGATCTGTGCCGGTTTGTTTATTGATGCTACTTAGGCATTTGATATGGTCGATCTTAAACTTCTATTATCTATTCTTTTTGATGTTGGGTTTAGAGGTGTGTCAAACAAGTGGTTTGCTTCCTACCTAGATGATAGAGTAGTGAGAGTCAGAATTAATGATACTTTTAGTGAGCTAAAAACTGTGAATGTTGGGGTGCCGCAAGCATCAGTGCTAGGTCCTTTGCTGTTTCTAATTTATACGAATTCTATTTTCAAACTTAATTTGAATGGTCACAGTACAGGGTTTGCGGATGATTTAGTTTTAGCTTATTCTGCTGAATCTGTCAATGACGTGACTTCCATGGCTAATTCTGACCTTAAGGTCTTACATAAATGGTTTGATAAGCATTACCTGATACTAAGTGGAAAAACAAAATTTATGTGGTATAAAATTTTTGGCATTACAGCTGCTACTAATCATTCCCAAGTAACATATCATAGTGCTTCCAAATGCATTTCTGTTAGTTGTCATTCTGACTGTTTGAATATTGAGCTAGTCAACTCTTTTAAGTATCTTGGAATTCATTTGGACACTAACCTTTCATGCATCCAAGTTAAAAAGTTACATGGCGCCTGCCTCACGTATTTTTTACCTTCTCCGTGATCTATGCCCTATTTCTGTTTTGAAAATGTCGTTTCATGCATTGGTAATGGCTAAATTGGAATATGGTTTGTCTTGCTGGGGTGGATGTTATCCAACTACTTTAAAACCATTGTACGTACAACAGAAAATGATTTTGCGAACAATTTTGAGGAAAAATAGATTGGAATCATCTTCGCCTTTATTCAAGTCGATCAATATTTTGCCATTACAACATTTGTATGTTTATAAGGTTTTGAGAGTATTTTTTAAGCGTAGTGGTGAGCGTTTAATAAGAGGTGATGCTCGATATAACTTTCGCGCTATTCACCGTTTTCTTTTTAAGGTTCCTAAATTCAATAATGAGAACTTCCGACGCTGTATAGTTGTTACCGCTCCGACATTTTTAATGCTTTATCCGAACACATTAGACGTCACATCCATTCTAAAAAATTCTTATCCTACGTTGGAAATTGGCTATTCGAAACACCAGACGTAACTGATTTATTTTGCGTCGTCATTTGATTTTTTGTTGTGTTAATACAATTATATTAAAGAGCTACGAGTATTTATAAAAAAATAAAAATAAATTAAATTATATCAAAAACATTATTTTATGTTTGGATAACTGATTGATTGGTATTTGTACATAAATAGGTATATTTTTAATATTGTTTTTTAAATTTTGTTAATGGAAGCAATGCCTGTCACTGGATTTTTGTCCACAAGGCATCTATTATTATTTTATTATTTTAATAAAACTTGTAATAAAAATAATAAATGTTAAAAACTACGAGCTGCTAAAAATCCCCCGCTTTTCCAGAATATTTTAAAATTAAATCTTCCTTTTCCAGAATTTCTTCTCTTCTACTAAAAGGCACTGCTGTGAATGGCAGCAATTAACTTGAAACTTAAATACTAGAGTTATTTGCTTTTAAAAAAAAAATAAAGTGTCACAAAAAAATTGATTTTGAGTACATAAAATTTGTGAGACCAATTTTTTTTTTGTGGTGCCCCACTGAATATTAGTTAATTGAACATCTCCCGTTAATATGTGACATCTCAAAAATGGCGGCGATTTTCAGAAAGAAAAATATTTTCACAAGATTACATCAAGCTGCATGTAATAGTTTTGCCTCATTAAAATTCCCTCTTCGATTCCTATTCGTTCTCTCAGCAAAATCCGGTGACCAAAATCGCTCAAAATACAGCACTTTACCTTTTTTTTTTTGAGAAATTTTCTTCTCTTTCATTTGGATCCGTTTTCTTCAAAATTTTGTAGTTTTCGAAATATTAGGTGTGGAAAACCCCATTTTTGTACCTAAAGTATCAAAAATCCACTTCTTAAATCCACTCAGTAACAGCCTGGGAGATAGTTGGCTTTTTCATAAAGCATTTTCGCAAAGCTAATTTACGTTTTTTTTGGTTTGTTTGTTCATTATCGGGCGGAAAACAATAAAATCGATTTCTAGCAGAAATATGTCAGTCATTTCAGCAGATGTGTCAAATTCAAAAGTGTCAAATATGCGAACTAAACTAGTTTACCTTCCACAAAGCTAGTTTTTTTAAAAATTAGAAGATTTGTTGGTAAAACTTATAAAAATGTTAGGGTAAAATCGTAGGTACACTCCACAGACAATTATGTAGCTTTGTCGGCCTAGATATGTTTAAAGCACTGCAAAAAATTCAGATTTCCATATAAGTTTTTTGTCTGGCAAGGTTAAATTATTATAGTTCAGGGGTTTTGAACGTAAAAATATAATGGGCTGAAACCTCATGAGGTGATCAGAAGTTCGGTCTTGAAAATTAATTCAACTTCCAAAACACTCCCTAGCTTGACCTATTAAGTCATTCTTCAGCTCAACTTCCAACTATATTCACAACTCAATCGCAACACAATTCAAAACGCAATTACCAAATTAACCGCCAACCCCAACCAACTTTCAAAGCAACCCTTAACCTAACCCTAAATCAACCCTTAAATAATGTCCCAATCGAAAAACTCACTTAACTACCAATACAAGCTAACTAAACTCTAACTCAACTTCAACTCAACTTAACTCGAACCAAATCTCAACCCTCTGCTCAGCTCCACTTTTAATAGCCAACCCGATCTCAAAATCAACTCGATTCGAAAGCAACATGCATGTTCGAACTCAACTAAATCTAACCTCCCACTAAACCCAACTCGACCCCAAATTAATCCCTAACCGAACTTTTCACTCAAATCCAACTCAACTCAACAGCATATGTACCATCATGGCATCACAACCTTTAACAGTCATTCCATCAAAGCATTGTTCCATTGTTCCATGACACTTTACCATTAAACCATCATACAATCATACCATCGCACCATAGTAACGTGGAACCAACACACCATCACATCATGGAATAGATGGTATATCTTACCATCAATCCACCATTCCTTCATATAATCATATCATCGTAACATCGTACCATCATATCATCATACCATCATACCACCACACCATCATACTATCATTCCTTCATAACATAACACCATCATACCATCATATGGTCATCACCATCAACATCACCATCACCATCAAAGGAGCAATCGAGAAATTTTGTTTGAGATCGTACGTTAAAAACATGAAACAGAAGTATAAAGTAAAAAAAAAATGAAATCTTCTCTTCATTACCGCGATTGACTAAGGATGGATCTCCCATACAACGGTATAACAGGGTTACAACTAATACGGAAATAACCTCGTGTCCTGTAACAGCGCACCGTGTGATTTATTTATTTGTTGCCTAAATTGTTTTGGCCTTGTTACTTTCATATCATTGTTTGTTTTTATAGTCCGAAGTTTTTGTTGGTTGTGATTTGACATTTATGTGTGTGTGACTACTATGTAGTTTGGACACAAAATGGATTTTAATACCACAATTGTACTTACTAGAATTGTATGCATTCCACTTCCAGCCATTATATTGAATCTCAACTTGAAACACCGGATTACATTATACAAGTAGTTTTACCATATATCCACTATCAGGTGCCAAATCATGAAATTCTACAGCGGAGGATTTATTACTCCTATATTCTTGTGATCACATTGTTCTTTCTTATCTGGGCGAAGAACGTTGGACGGCTGAGCCCATATAATTGGCTTGTGTGGTTTATGGGTTGGGCTAGACACCGGTGTAATATTGATCCTCCAACTAGGTTTTTAGTCTCTGCATTAATTAATGAATAAAAATACTAACTTCTCCCGGAAGTTGGCTCTTTTGTCTCCGCATTTCGTTTCTGTCATATGTCCAAACATAGAAAAAAAATTTAAAATAATGCTCATTTTAAAGCGTGATCCAATAGGAGGTTCTTTTTCCAATTGGGATTCATACGTGATAACGGTTATGCTCAATTCGTCGCCTTTCTCAAGCTCTGGGTCTCTCATCTCATATGGCACATTGTGGCGTATTTTGAAGAGAGATCTTGGTTTGAAGGCAGACAAAATACAGCTTGTTCAACAATTGAAGTCGATTGACCTTCCTTTGCGTCATCGATTTGGTTTATGGGCGTTGGAACAGCTCCAAATTGATTCGTTTTTTATCGAAAAATTGTGTTCAGCGATGAAGCTCATTTTTGGCTGAATGGATATGTCAACAAACAAAATTGTCGTATTTGGGCTGATGAATAGCCAGAAGAGATTCAAGAGCTGCCAATGCATCCTGAAAAATTCACTGTTTTGTGCGGTTTATCGGCAGGTGTCATCATGAATTTATATTGGAAAGTGGCATCATTGCATTTCTTTAAAAATGCGGAAGGACTGGAGATCAATGATCAATGAATTTTTTTTTGTGACCTTTACTTGCTCCTCCTTGATAATCTTTCAGGATTTCCGAAATTCGGCTCTTTTGTTAAAATCCGTCTTTGATTTTAGTATGACAAGTAAAAAAAAAAAACTCAGAACGCGTTTCAAAATTAAAATTCTTCTTCTCCAGAATTTACCGCACACCTTGTTTTTAGAGTTTCTCAGAAAAAACCATATGTGGATTATATCTAAATGGATTTTGTCAAGATGGATTTATCAAAATAGATCGTGAGTAACCCGTTTCACTTTTCCATTCGTGCTTTCCCACACTCGTTTTAAGCACCGGTTCCCTACACAAGTTTTGCCTGCGATCTCACTCCAAGTGGGCCGGTGTTCCTTTTCCTTAAATTCAATGGTAACCGATAAATCTGTGTCATGTAATTGCTCTTTCCCGATCATTTTGACAGTCCACTTCTCGTTAGGCTGCACTTGCGTAAGCCGAACGTCAATGACGCTTTCCTTTCCTTCAATGTCCCCACAATGTATGCATTCTATGTCTTGATAATGTGTCGGCATTTCCGTGTGCACTTACTTCCCTTATGATGTTCGCTCTGGTTCGTTCTTGTAGATCTAATGTCGAAAATATTCGAACCTTGGCAGTGGGTTACTAGCTATAGTTTTAGGTTACAGCATTGAGATTTCAGTAATCGACACAGAATCTCATGCTGCCGTCCTTCTTCTCAACCTAAACTATCGGTGTGCTCCATGGGCTGTTAGATGATTCGATTACTCCTGCTGCCTGCATATCTATTACCATCTGGTTTACTTATTCTTGTTTTGCCCATGGTAACCTTGCGGCTGGTTGGCGAATCGGCATTTCTGTTATTGTATCAATCCAGTGTTTTATCATTGTGGTCCTTCCGTTATTATCCGATGTACTGCATAATATGGACATGTACCGTCTGATCAGTTGATGTCAGAATTTTTCTGTGCCACGGTCAGATCGTTGTCTAATTTCTGCAGGAGTTGTTCTACCATTTCTTTCTGCCTGTGTATATCGCTTTTTCAATCGAAACATTTGGCGAAGGCTGTCCCTTTCTTGATGGTTTTCATCTTGTCCGAAAGATTTCACGGACAATGGTTTCGATTAGTTTAACTAGGGCGTTAGCTTCCACAGTCTACAACCTGGGTGACCCAGAACCTCCTTCCAATCTTCTCCACACGTTCGTCTCCGAGTTCGGTGACAGCTTCTCCCGATGATCAACAATAATTCGTATATAGTGTTGCTGCTGCACTGCTATTACGATGTTATCATAAGTTAAGACTCCTCATCCATCATCTACGACGAAGCCATTCACCCTCATGAAGTTCATTCCCAAAATGACTTCACCATCTCATATTGCCGTTTGTAACTTCAACCCGTTAGCTAGTTGTATATGTACTTGCATTCCGTGCCATCAATATCGCCTTTGATTATTAAGCTGTCACCGCCTCTTGTTATTATCGAAACGCGGATGGAGGTTATGGGGCAATCGGTTGCGGGGTCAGCTTGTGCCCCTTTAAGCTAACTCTTTTTAGTTTAACGGCTCTGTTGTCATTTGCCCCTCATGCTTGGCCACTGCCTTGTTTGTGCTAGATGCACTAGTCGCTCGATTGCATATGAAATTTTCTATAGCGATTATTCTCAAGCCTTCATAATTTCGAGATAACTGTTGCGCTCTTGTTCCGGAATGGTTTGTAAAGCCTACATTAATGCTGCGACACGATGTTCATCGTTCCAATGATTTTGATTGGCCGCCGTTTCAAATTGAAATTTAAAAATGCCGAAAGACGTTGTTCCGTCGAATGTTGGTGGCTTTAGCTTAATCTAGTCAACGGTCCGAACCACTTGCATCGTTGTTCCGTGGACCTACGTATGTAATTTCTCTTCAACCTGTTGGACCGTCGTTTCTAATTTTTGTTCAACCTGTTGAATCTCCGATTGCAACTTCTCTGCAAAGGCATGTATGTATTTTAGCAGATAATTTGAAAAGTTTCTCGTCCATTCTCTTCTGACCATCTGTAATTTCCTTGTTTGACTGTTTAATATTTTCCATTTGTTGTTTCATTCCTTGGTTTGACTGGTTTATTGTCACCAACTGTCGCTCGTTTTGTTGTTTCATTATACCCGTCTGTCCCATCATCTGGTTCATAGCTGCCATTAACTTCGACAAATCGAAACTTTCATAAGGTACTTGTTCTGTTCCGGCCAATCTTTGTGTTTCTTCTGTCTACTCTAAAACTTTGCACTATTAATTAACTTATTCTATTCTACCCTAGGTGCCACCGTAACAATATCGTTTTATTTGTCTATCATTGATGTCTATTTCAAAAAAGCCACTTAATGTAGTATGATTTTGTCTCATTCATTCAGCCTACCAATATTAATAGTCCCACATTTAAATAAAACACCCGAGGATAAGCTTACTGCTTCCATATCGGCAGATTTTTCAATCAAGTTAATTTTACAATTCCAAGCTCTAGAGGTGAAAGTAAGGTTGCTTCCTAAGTTCGCAAACAGATATTGGCCGACTATGTGGCAAAGATATCCAAGAAGTTAGCATTAATCGTCAAATCATATATCATCCTCGATATCAAATCGTGTAGTGATGGGACCGATAGGAAAAAGATGGAAAAAGAATTTCGAGACATAAAAATGGGAAATTTATTATGGGGCGCTGCTAAATTAGAACCTTTTGCGTATGGAATTCACAAACTCTAAATTTCGACATTAGTCGTGATTATTAATATCGAGGAATTGGTGCAAAGAGTTTGATATTTCTACTTTTAATAAAACCTAAACGATTTCCTATCAACATTAAAAATTAAGAAAAATTCTAAGAAATAGCTTAGTTTCATCCCAGTTCTCTTCTCGATTATGCCAATATTTTGCAGTTAATTATAATTTTATCTATTTATTCCAAAAAAATTTCACAGTCAAACGTTTTTATTAATAAAATACATTTCTCTTCTAATTTACAGAATGTGTCATAGCACCATCATCAAATTTCCATCAAACAACGCTGCTCTTCAATACATTCAACGATATTTTCATTACAAACACAACTGGTCGACTGGGAAATCCAACATTCGAACGCGTTGGCAAAAATTTAATGCGTAGCTCAGCCCTAGACTATTACTATGACAAGAAAATGATTTGTTGGAGTGATGAGGAGCTCGAAAGTATTCAGTGCAAGAATTTAAATCAGAGCTCACCGAATTACACTGTGATCAATTCGGGTCTGGATAAACCGGATGGCCTAGCAATCGATTGGTATACGAATAAAATTTATTGGACAGATGGGGAATTGACACGAATCGAGGTAACAACATTCGATGGACAAATTCAAAAAGTGCTGTTTTGGTCGGATTTAGATCAACCGCGAGCATTGGCACTAATACCGACACGAAAGATAATGTTATGGACGGATTGGGGTGAAAATCCAAAAATTGAACGAGCCAGTATGGATGGTGATCCAGAATCGCGAAAAGTTTTAGTTAAAGATGGTATCCATTGGCCAAATGGTTTAGCAATTGATGCCGATCGTGACCTAATTTATTGGGTTGACGGCAAATTACTATTTATCGAAGTTATGACATTGGATGGAGAAGATCGCCGGAAAATCGTTCGAAATTTAGAATATCCACAAAGTTTGGTGTACGTCAATAATCGATTATTTTGGACAGATTGGAAAATAAATTCAATCGGTTCATTTGATTTGTTACTAAACGAAAAACTTCCACCGATTGAAACTCCCGATGTGCCAATTGTTGTTCGGGTTTGGGATTCGAATTTACAAAAAGTTGTAAAAAATCCCTGCATGGAGAATAATGGGAATTGCTCTCATCTATGTTTGCTGTCGTCAACAAATCCAAAAGGGTTTAGTTGTGCGTGTAAAACCGGCATTAAACTAATCACCCCGACAAAATGTGCCGATGGACCACACGAAATGTTGTTTCTTGTGCAACGAACACAAATTAGTCGAATTTCATTAGATTCACTCGATTTCACTAGTTTTGCATTACCGCTGGGCAAAATTCGCTATGGTATTGCGATTGATTATGATCCGGTTGATAATTACGTTGTATGGACAGATGCGGATTTACATGCAATACGTAAAGCTAAAATTAGCGGAAATGAAAAATCGGTGGTTGATGTTGTTTCAACTGAAATTGAATTTCCAGATGGATTAGCGATCGATTGGCTAGCACGTAATATGTATTGGACGGATCAGACAAAAGATCGAATTGAAGTGTGTCGTTTGGATGGTAGCTCTCGAAAAGTTATAATTCACGATAATTTAGAGCAGCCACGTGCAATAGCGCTAGCTCCAACGATAGGATGGATGTTTTGGAGTGATTGGGATGAAAATGAACCAAAAATCGAACGAGCCTCTCTGGACGGATCGGAACGTGTAGTTTTAATACAAGAACATTTAGGATGGCCAAACGGTATTGCACTGGATTTAGACCTCAAGAAAATGTACTGGTGTGACGCTAAAACCGATAAAATAGAGGTCATCAATATGGATGGTTCTGATCGCCGCGTGATAGTGAGTGATCAGTTGGCGCATGTTTTTGGATTATCACTTCTTGGTGACTACATTTATTGGACCGATTGGCAACGACGATCAGTCGACCGGGTGAATAGAATCACGGGCGCCGATCGCATAACTGTAGTCGATCAATTCCCCGATATAATGGGACTGAAAGTGGCTAAGCTGCGAGAAGTTAAAGGGGATTCACCGTGTGCCTTAAACAACGGTGGATGTTCACATTTGT
Organism: Tipula vernalis; assembly: GCA_958295665.1. NCBI lineage: Eukaryota > Metazoa > Arthropoda > Insecta > Diptera > Tipulidae > Tipula > Tipula vernalis. Next base: position 348,478,666 of record OY282559.1, read on the forward strand.
GTTTGAATCGACCCAAGAATTATGTGTGTCAGTGTCCGATAGACCAGGAACTTAAAATTGATAAGAAAACATGTAAAACGCCTGCCGCATTTTTGATATTTTCACGAAAAACCATTTCCGGGAAGAAAGTAATTGGTCGCATTTCGATAGAATTCAACGAAGATAATCTCAATCATAATGTGATTCCGTTCAAAGATGTTGAAGATTCACACGGATTGGATATGCATGTGGCTGATGAACGTATTTATTGGACTAATCCTAAATCGAAATGTATTATGAGAGCTTATATTAATGGTTCGGATGTTCAGAAGGTGATCGATTCGGGATTGGTCCGACCAGAAGGAATTGCAGTCGATTGGTTGGCACATAATATATTTTGGGCCGATTCTAGGACTCAGCGTATTGAAGTATCGCGTCTAGATGGATCAAGTCGACGGATTTTATTATGGAAAGGAATTGCAGAACCCAAGCATATTGTACTCGAGCCAAAGAAAGGCTATATGTATTGGACTGAGCTCGCATCAGATTCGATAAGACGTGCCGCTATGGATGGCAGTGATGTTAAAACCATCGTAAAAGATGCAAATCATGCTACAGGTTTATCACTGGACCCGGAAACAAGGCGATTGTACTGGGCTTGTGAAGTTAAACCAAGTCAAATTGTGTCATCTGATTGGGAAGGCAAAAATAAAACAGTCTTGGTTAGTTTAAGTGAGGAACATTTTCAGAATGTTGTGACACTATATCAAGACTATTTATATTGGAGCGACTATACAACTGGTGATATTGAACGGGTTCATAAATTAACTGGTCACAATCGTAGTATTGTGCACAGCAAACTTGACTATATGGATTCACTATTAACATTTCATACGTCACGTCAACCAGGATCGAATCAATGTCGAACGAATAACGGTGGTTGTAAACATTTGTGCTTAGCTTTACCTGGTAATCGAATGACATGTGCTTGCCAGACACACTATCGCCTGGCACCTGATAATGTTTCATGTATTCCGCCAAAGAATTTCTTTATATTTAGTCAGAAAACATCGTTCGGCCGGCTAATGCCAAACTCGTCGGATTCGCCCGATGCCCCATTATCGATGGCCGAGAATACAAAAAATATTACGGCGATCGACTATGATTCCGTGACACAGTATATATATGGGATCGAAGGTAAAAGTCATAGCATAAAATGGTATAATTTAACCAACTCCATGGTATTTATAAATAATGGACCGGCACCGTATGACTTGGCAGTTGATCCAATTGGGCGGTTACTGTTTTGGTCATGTTCTCAGTCAAACACAATCAATGTAACTCAGTAAGTATACCTAATAGATTTTGGTAATTTTTTTGGACTAATCATAATTCATTAATCTCTATTGCAGTTTAGACAGCAATAAATTAAACATCGATACCATTGACATTGGTGAAACTGAAAAACCACGCAACTTGGCAATTCATCCAATGAAGCGTTTATTGTTTTGGACAGATACTGGCACACAACAAGCCATATATAGAGCAATGCTAGATGGTTCAGACCGTACCGTCCTGCTACAGGGTTTCGAATCGGTGAACGCGATTACGGTGGATACACATCGCGATTTAATCTTCTTCGCCATCGAAAACAAGGGAATCGATTTTATGAATTTACATGGCAAAAACAGGTATGAGTATAATTTCTAATTGTTTAAATGTATCACTTTAATTTTTTTTGTTGCTAATTTCTAGGCAAAATCTTGTTTCGGCGCATATCAATCACATCTTGGCGATAGCAACCCTCGACGGATATATATACTGGGTGGATGAGAAAGGAAAAACTGAACGTGTTACAATTGACGGGAATAATCGGCGGCCCGATCTTAATCGATATCAAATCACCGATATTATAGCCGTTTCTGTAATTGATCAAAAAACACTTCGTAACCATACGTGTTCTTCAGGTCGATCGAAATGTTCGCACATTTGTATTGCATCGCCGGAGAATAAAGGACGAGATATATGTTCTTGTCCGCAAGGACTACGGCTATTGGATGATAAGAAACATTGTGGTCCACTACCGATATGTGGACCGGATCATTTCACATGTGCCGCAACATCACCATCGGGAAACTCAGGACCCAATAAAGATTGTATACCCGTTTCATGGCGGTGCGACGGGCAATTCGATTGTCCCGATCATTCGGATGAAACCGGTTGCCCGTTGTGTGGTGGAAATCAATTTAAATGTCAAACCGGCGATTGTATCGATAAATCGCTGGTTTGTGATGGCACAACGCATTGCGTTGATGGGCACGACGAAGCTGATTGCTGTAAATCACCTCAAGACTTTCAGTGCCCGGGTAGTAAACTTTGTATACTTAATTCGTTTTTATGTGATGGATGGGATCATTGTGCCGATGGTGCTGATGAATCGTCAGAATTGTGCAATCAAATTAGTAATGGTCGAATTGTATCGTCATCGGATAAAAAAACATTTATCATCGTTATTGTTGTATTTATGTTGATTATGTTTCTCGTAGCTTACGTTATACAGATATGTAAAACAAAATTGACTAGAAATCAGGATGAGCCAAAAGATGATCAGGCTGGTATCCCACTATCACCAGGTAGTATGGCACCGACCAATAATAATAAAAATCCTAGAATAACGAAATTGGTGTCGGTCGCTGATGCCGTACGAATGTCTAATTTGAGTGGACGAAACAGTATGAACAGTTACGATCGAAATCATATTACTGGTGCCTCCAGTTCGACTACAAATGGTAGTAGTCTGATTGGGTACCCATTGAATCCGCCGCCTAGTCCTGCGACCACTGCGGCCTCAACCAGATGCAATAGTTATAGGCCATATCGGCACTATAAAATAATAAATCAACCGCCACCACCAACACCATGCTCAACCGATATATGTGATGAAAGTGATTCAATTTATACAACAAAAAGTCATCGTAGTATGGGTGATGGTGTACCGACTGTAAGTTCAATTGGTGTAAATCCGTCGCATAGTTTAAAAAAATATCGTTACGAAACGGAACCATATCCACCACCACCCACGCCTAGATCACACTATCATAGCGACATGCCAGAGAGTTGTCCTCCATCGCCAAGTTCAAGGAGTTCAACATATTTTGCACCACTTCCGCCACCGCCATCACCCGATCATTATTCCCCATCGAAAGGATATTCATAACATATTTAGTTTTAAGGCCGATGGCGACCTTAATGTACAGAATTTAATTTTATTTTGTAAATAAATTAATAATTAATTAATTAACAATTATAATTGTGACCAGACTATATATACATAAAACAAACAAACGAGCTTAATGAGTGTGTATAAATGAAACAAACAAAAAAAACAGGGTACCTCATACATTATTAATACATAATTAAGAGCAACATCACCAAAAATTAATGTTTAGGTTTTATTAATTAAAAATTAAGGCTGTATTATTAATTATGTGTATAGGAAAGAAAATAAAAATTTCAATTGTTTTGTAATTTTAAAATTTAAACGAAAGTGCCTTTGGAAAATTATGTTTTCTAATTTTGTAAATTTTTTATATTTAATTATAAATATCTCAATAAAACGATGGCAGCAAAGATGCAACTATTAGTTAATTAATTTAATTTAATCATGTAAGGCAATTAAATAAATACGTTTTTGCTCAAAAAACTGTGTAAATTAGAAATAAAAATAAATACAAATGTATTTATTAATATTATGCAATGTATTGTATATTAATTAAGATGAGTTGAGAAAATCATGTTTATTATGATGTATGAAAGTTCCATTTATTATATAATTTTATTTATGATTATTTTTTATTATATTTTGGATTGACATATTTAGAGAAAATAAAACGATTATGGAATATACATAAAATAAAAAAAATATTTGCCAATAATTATGAAATAAATAAAATAAAATATATATATTTATACAAAAAATTTAAAATTTGTTTTTACTTCTTCGAACAAAATTAATTTTTTCTTATTTGTAGAGACATCTTACCAATATATATTGTACTAGAATTATAGCCAAGACACAGTTTTTTGATTCACTAAAATTTGTTGCGCAACCTTGTTCTTGCAACAAACAAATTGAAACAGGTTTTCGTGAAGGAAAAAAATGTAGGGCGTCTCTATATGTAGAGCAGCTGGAGCAACTAGATTTAAATTAGCTCTTTCGATGTAAAAGCCTTCACAACTATTGTTACGTATTAATACAGAATTTGGTTTCGACAAACGCCCAAAACATAACATTTTTGAAGAAATTCGAAGTGGTCGATGTAACGGGGTTTCTAAATTGATTTTTAGGTACATGCAGCTGCACGGTAGCGGTACTATTATAAAAAGAACAATGTTATAAATAAATAGTTTGGTAATTGCTGCGTTCCATTTAACGTGGCAAAGTACACACAAGTACTTCGGACTGCATGCAGCTACTCTTGCTAAATTTTATGAGTAGTTTGCTTTTCGAATTTATGGCGACTTTGCTACCAGAATATTTAGTACACTGAAGACTGATTTACATTCAACGACAATCGACGTCTGCAAAAAAATTGAAATACAACATAGGAAAAAGTACAAAGACAAAAAGAGAAAAAACAATCATCTGCTTAAAAAAGTCAATTGAAACCCGAGAAACAAACCCAAAAAACCTCGTCTGCTTTTTTTGCAGATGTCGAGTTTCATCTTTTTTCTGTAAAATCGTCGATGCTTGGAAAAATAACTGTAATAAGGTTACATAAATAAGAAAACCAATCATTTGTATTGGTTAATGACATTTTTTATTTAAATTTATTTCTTATGTGTAAAGAAAATGAATTTTTGATTTGACATCTGCATCTGCTAAAATTTTTGAATGTAAATCAGTCTTAATCCATATTATTTTAATGCAATAATAATGTTTAAAAACAAAATTTTAATGCAATAATCGAGCCACAGACATTTTTACAAAAGTAAAACACACGCCCTCTTTTAAGCAAAACCAAATATTTCAGCACTTAGCAGAAACACTTTGTAGTAAATGTAGTACATATGCCCTAACGGAGATGTCACCATATCGACATATTATAGACACATTTGTTTTGATTGCATAAAACAAACAAATTTATATTTACATGTACATATATGTTGTGATAGCCGAGGTAGTAAGGTGATGGAGTGGAGCGAAGAAGGAGAAGGTCTTGAGTTCGAATCGTAAGCAAAGCCAAACGAAAAATTTGTTTTTAGATGAAAAATTTTGAATTGGGGATAATCCGAGAAGATTAATCGGGATCGAGATCTCGAGATCGCTACAAAAACAAAAAAAATTTGGTAAAATTCGTGGAAATAAAAAAAAATCAAATTTTTGCTTAAAAAAAAATAAAGTTGGAAATTTGAAGAATCGAACTCCAAACCTTTCGAACAACACTCCTTCATCTCACCACCCAACCACTCATCTCTATATTTCTACTCAGTTTTTCGTTTAAATAAATACTGACTGATAAATTCGGACTTGGCGAAAAATCGCAAAAAAATTTTTGTTATTTTACCAGGCGAACAGAATTTAAAAAACAACGTAATTGTCAGCAACGTGACATTATTTTGTATCAAAGCGTGCCACTTCAAGTTATGTGACACTTGAACATACAAAATAGAATCATATTGCTGACAATTCTACCTTCTGGTAATTTCTGTTCGCCTGTTAAAATGACAAAAATTTTTTGCGATTTTTGATGAAAAAAAAAAAAAAATTTTAAATTTCTGCTTACCTGGTAAATAAAAATAAACTTTTTGTAATTAGAAAGGCATAGATAGCAGCTTCTAGCAACCACCCAAATAGAAAATTTGGAGCTTTTTATTACAAAAAAGAAATCCTTCAGCGCGAGGATCGAACTCTTACCATAAGAGAGCATATTAAAACTATAGAGGTGTCGAGTTCGATCCCCGCACCTGAAGGAATTTTTTTTTGTAATAAAAAGCTCCAAATTTTCTATTTGGGTGGTTGTTAGAGCTATCTATGATTGCCTTTTTAATTAAAAAAAGTTTATTTTTATTTCCCAGGTGAGCAGAAATTTAAATTTCTTTTTTTTTTTTTCATCAAAAATCGCAAAAAAATTTTCTCATTTTAACAGGCGAACAGAAATTACCAGAAGGTAGAATTGTCAGCAATATGACTTTATTTTGTATGTTCAAGTGTCACATAACTTGAAGTGGCACGCTTTGATACAAAATAATGTCACGTTGCTGACAATTATGTTGTTTTTTAAATTCTGTTCGCCTGGTAAAATAACAAAAATTTGTATGTGATTTTTCACCAAGTGCGATTTTATCAGTATTCAAACGAAAAACTGAGTAAAAATTATATAGAGATGAGTGGTTGGGTGGTGAGATGAAGGAGTTGTGTGCGAAAGGTTTGGAGTTCGATTCTTCAAACTTCCGGCTTTATTTTTTTCTTTAAGCAAAAATTTGATTTTTTTTTATTTCCACGAATTTTACCAAATTTTTATTTTGTACCGATTTCGATCCCGATAGTTCAGGTGATTTTCCATAAAATTAGTCTATAGATCAGGTGATTTTCCATAAAATTGAATTTTCTACGAAATGTGTAGAAATAATTGGGCGATCTAACTGCCTGTTGGCATGACAATTACAGGCCTCAACACCTATTGATAGAGGTATCAACCATCGAAATCGGAGCACAACTGCAGCCACAATTATGGTCTATAGCTCAGGTGATTTTCCATAAAATTGAATTTTCTACCAAATGTGTAGAAATATTCGAGCGATCTAAATGCCTGTTGGCATGACAATTACAGGTCTCAACACCTATTGATAGAGGTATCAACCATCGAAATCGGAGCACAATTGCAGCCACAATAATGGTCTATATTTCAGGTGATTTTCCATAAAATTGAATTTTCTACGAAATGTGTAGAAATATTCGAGCGATCTAAATGCCTGTTGGCATGACAATTACAGGTCTCAACACCTATTGATAGAGGTATCAACCATCGAAATCGGAGCACAACTGCAGCCACAATTATGGTCTATAGCTCAGGTGATTTTCCATAAAATTGAATTTTCTACGAAATGTGTAGAAATATTCAAGCGATCTAAATGCCTGTTGGCATGACAATTACAGGTCTCAACACCTATTGATAGAGGTATCAACCATCGAAATCGGAGCACAATTGCAGATTTTTGTTTTTTTATTATGAATTATTGGTCTATAGTTCAGGTGATTTTCCATAAAATTGAATTTTCTGCGAAATGTGTAGAAATATTCGAGCGATCTAAATGCCTGTTGGCATGACAATTACAGGTCTCCACACCTATTGATAGAGGTATCAACCATCGAAATCGGAGCACAATTGCAGCCACAATAATGGTCTATAGTTCAGGTGATTTTCCATAAAATTGAATTTTCTACGAAATGTGTAGAAATATTCGAGCGATCTAAATGTCTGTTAGCATGACAATTACAGGCCTCAACACCTATTGGTAGAGGTATCAACCATCGAAATCGGAGCACAATTGCAGCCACAATAATGGTCTATAGTTCAGGTGATTTTCCATAAAATTGAATTTTCTACGAAATGTGTAGAAATATTCGAGCGATCTAAATGTCTGTTAGCATGACAATTACAGGCCTCAACACCTATTGGTAGAGGTATCAACCATCGAAATCGGAGCACAATTGCAGCCACAGTAATGGTCTATAGTTCAGGTGATTTTCCATAAAATTGAATTTTCTACGAAATGTGTAGAAATATTCGAGCGATCTAAATGCCTGTTGGCATGACAATTACAGGCCTCAACACCTATTGATAGAGGTATCAACCATCGAAATCGGAGCACAATTGCAGATTTTTGTTTTTTTATTATGAATTATTGGTCTATAGTTCAGGTGATTTTCCATAAAATTGAATTTTCTACGAGATGTGTAGAAATATTCGAGCGATCTAAATGCCTGTTTGCATGACAATTACAGGTCTCAACACCTATTGATAGAGGTATCAACCATCGAAATCGGAGCACAATTGCAGCCACAATAATGGTCTATATTTCAGGTGATTTTCCATAAAATTGAATTTTCTGCGAAATGTGTAGAAATATTCGAGCGATCTAAATGCCTGTTAGCATGACAATTACAGGTCTCAACACCTATTGATAGAGGTATCAACCATCGAAATCGGAGCACAATTGCAGCCACAATAATGGTCTATAGTTCAGGTGATTTTCCATAAAATTGAATTTTCTACGAAATGTGTAGAAATATTCGAGCGATCTAAATGCCTGTTGGCATGACAATTACAGGTCTCAACACCTATTGATAGAGGTATCAACCATCGAAATCGGAGCACAATTGCAGCCACAATAATGGTCTATAGTTCAGGTGATTTTCCATAAAATTGAATTTTCTACGAAATGTGTAGAAATATTCGAGCGATCTAAATGTCTGTTAGCATGACAATTACAGGCCTCAACACCTATTGATAGAGGTATCAACCATCGAAATCGGAGCACAATTGCAGCCACAGTATTGGTCTATAGTTCAGGTGATTTTCCATAAAATTGAATTTTCTACGAAATGTGTAGAAATATTCGAGCGATCTAAATGCCTGTTGGCATGACAATTACAGGCCTCAACACCTATTGATAGAGGTATCAACCATCGAAATCGGAGCACAATTGCAGCCACAATAATGGTCTATAGTTCAGGTGATTTTCCATCAAATTGAATTTTCTACGAAATGTGTAGAAATATTCGAGCGATCTAAATGTCTGTTAGCATGACAATTACAGGCCTCAACACCTATTGATGGAGGTATCAACCATCGAAATCGGAGCACAATTGCAGCCACAGTAATGGTCTATAGTTCAGGTGATTTTCCATAAAATTGAATTTTCTACGAAATGTGTAGAAATATTCGAGCGATCTAAATGCCTGTTGGCATGACAATTACAGGCCTCAACACCTATTGATAGAGGTATCAACCATCGAAATCGGAGCACAATTGCAGATTTTTGTTTTTTTATTATGAATTATTGGTCTATAGTTCAGGTGATTTTCCATAAAATTGAATTTTCTACGAGATGTGTAGAAATATTCGAGCGATCTAAATGCCTGTTGGCATGACAATTACAGGTCTCAACACCTATTGATAGAGGTATCAACCATCGAAATCGGAGCACAATTGCAGCCACAATAATGGTCTATATTTCAGGTGATTTTCCATAAAATTGAATTTTCTACGAAATGTGTAGAAATATTCGAGCGATCTAAATGCCTGTTGGCATGACAATTACAGGTCTCAACACCTATTGATAGAGGTATCAACCATCGAAATCGGAGCACAATTGCAGATTTTTGTTTTTTTATTATGAATTATTGGTCTATAGTTCAGATGATTTTCCATAAAATTGAATTTTCTACGAAATGTGTAGAAATATTCGAGCGATCTAAATGTCTGTTAGCATGACAATTACAGGCCTCAACACCTATTGATAGAGGTATCAACCATCGAAATCGGAGCACAATTGCAGCCACAGTAATGGTCTATAGTTCAGGTGATTTTCCATAAAATTGAATTTTCTACGAAATGTGTAGAAATATTCGAGCGATCTAAATGCCTGTTGGCATGACAATTACAGGTCTCAACACCTATTGATAGAGGTATCAACCATCGAAATCGGAGCACAATTGCAGATTTTTGTTTTTTTATTATGAATTATTGGTCTATAGTTCAGGTGATTTTCCATAAAATTGAATTTTCTACGAAATGTGTAGAAATATTCGAGCGATCTAAATGCCTGTTGGCATGACAATTACAGGTCTCAACACCTATTGATAGAGGTATCAACCATCGAAATCGGAGCACAATTGCAGAATTTTGTTTTTTTATTATGAATTATTGGTCTATAGTTCAGGTGATTTTCCATAAAATTGAATTTTCTACGAGATGTGTAGAAATATTCAAGCGATCTAAATGCCTGTTGGCATGACAATTACAGGTCTCAACACCTATTGATAGAGGTATCAACCATCGAAATCGGAGCACAATTGCAGCCACAATAATGGTCTATATTTCAGGTGATTTTCCATAAAATTGAATTTTCTACGAAATGTGTAGAAATATTCGAGCGATCTAAATGCCTGTTGGCATGACAATTACAGGTCTCAACACCTATTGATAGAGGTATCAACCATCGAAATCGGAGCACAACTGCAGCCACAATTATGGTCTATAGCTCAGGTGATTTTCCATAAAATTGAATTTTCTACCAAATGTGTAGAAATATTCGAGCGATCTAAATGCCTGTTGGCATGACAATTACAGGTCTCAACACCTATTGATAGAGGTATTGTTGAAATTGAGTTGAGGAATCCGCTTAATAATTTTCTTTTTAGATAAGTCTTACACAGAAATTTATTAACTTACAAATTTCTTTATTTCACAAACTTTATTTCTGTTAACAATATATTTTTTCTGTGTGTTTAGCGTTTGATGGTTGTCACAAGAATAATAATAAAAATAACACAGCAAAGGAACGTATAGTTTCGAATTTTATGCACTGACGCGACATCTGTGATAATAATACATAATACATAAAATTCGCACATAACTTTTCGAAACTGTTCGAAGCTGCTTTACAATTAAGATGAATTCAGCTACAATTTTGACGTTTGACAAATGTCATATTGAAGCTGTCTATACAACATTTTTAAGCTAAGTAATTTAATTTACATTATTATTTACTAAATTATTAATAAGATTTCATTTACTTTTAGATTATACAGATAATTTAGATAATACAAGCGCATCATATCAACATAATGCAAGGTAAGTACATATTACATAATAACAAATTATACTGTGTGTACAAATGTATAATATAAATTTATTTCTTTTCAGCGAACGTTGACTGATGATGATTATGCCCCTTTTATTTCAGATGTTTATGATGGCTTAGACAATGTTCCTTTTATTTCAGGTTTTTTATGATGGCGTAGACATGCCGGCGGCCTGTTAAGGAAGTATTCCTTAACATTTGTTGATTTCAGGATAAATTTGTTGGTAACTTGTTACTCGAAGAATTTGTTAAGGTGAGGTGGACCATGTACTCGGGCCCCACTCGAGGTTAAATTTGTTGGAACTGGAAGGTTGGAAATAAAGTTACCTTATTTCGCATCAACATCGTTGATTTTGATCAATTTGGCTACTGGCCTTTTGAGTATGTTTCGTGCTGTTTTAAGTGTAACAACGCGAACAATCCCGTCTTCTCCTGGGTGAACGGCTAAGATACGTCCTAACGGCCAACTGAGCGGTGGTGTTGCGTCATCCCTAATGTAGACTACATCGTTGATTTTTAAGCATTCTTGGGTTTGGGTTTTCCACTTTCGCCGTTGTTGCAGATTGTGTAGATATTCCTTTGTGAAACGGGACCAAAATCCATCTACTCGTTTTTTGACTTCTTGCCATCTCGACAATCGATTGTCTGGAACATCTTGATAGCTTGGTTCCGGAATAGCCAATAGAGGATGAGCCAGTAGAAAATGCGCCGGTGTCAATGCAAATAGACCGCCTTCGTCTTCTTCAATTGGAGTGAGTGGGCGAGAATTTAGAATCGCCTCGATTTGTGTGATGATAGTTGACAATTCTTCGTTGGTTAATTTGGAATTGCCTGTCGCTCGGATTAAATGGTGTTTCATGGATTTGACAGCACTTTCCCAGAGTCCGCCAAACCATGGACTTGATGGTGGATTGAATTTCCACTCGATGTTTTGCTCTGTAATGTGAGCAAGTACATTTTCGTTTGTTGTAGTGCGGTACAACTGTTGCTTCATTTCGTTCAACTGACGTTTTGCCCCTACGAAATTAGTGCCGTTGTCTGAATACATGACAGCGGGCACACCTCTTCTGCTTATGAAACGCTTGAAAGCTCCGACAAACGCCTCACTGGACAGGTCACTCACCAGCTCCAAATGGATTGCCTTGACTGTCATGCACACAAATATCGAGATGTAGCCTTTGACGTATTTTGCTCCGCGGCCCTTCTTAGTTGCAATTTGAATGGGACCCGCGAAATCCACTCCAGTATGGTTGAATGCCCGAGAGGGTGATACACGTTCGGCAGGCAGATTACCCATCATTGGAGCTGACGGATGACTCTTCAACCTATGACATATAGAACAATCATTAGTAATTTTTCGCACTAAGGGTCTGGATTTAACAATCCAGTAGGACAATTTTGAGAGATGGGACAAGAGGGATGGTCCCGGATGGAGATAACGTTTGTGAAGGTATGTTAGGATCATGGAACTCAGGACATGAGACGATGGCAAAATGACTGGGTGCTTTTGTGCATAAGCACAAGTTGCCATGCTTAGTCGACCGCCGACTCTTAGAATACCGCCTTTGTCCAAAAATGGAGCTAATGATGACAACCTTCCCTTAAGAATTTGCTTCTTGGCGGACAATATTTGAATTTCTTCCTGAAATTCGTCTTTTTGTGCCCATTTGCATAAATATTCCTCAGCTTGGTTTAGTTCTACTGTAGTCAGTCCGATACTTTGGAAATCTGACTCTACATGTCTGCCTTTTGTTGACCTACCGGTTTTAGATCGACACTTGACGATAAATTTGTAGCAGTAGCCCAGAATTCGCTTGACTTTACTGAATGACGAGTGTCGTTTTGTTAATTGGTCTAATAAGCATGGGGAAGATTGTGTAATGTGACATTTTATTGCTTCTGTTTCATAATGCTCAGTGATCTCTGCAAATGATTTAATTGTAGTTTGTGGCCAATTGTCTCTTGATTCCAGCAACCACGGCGGTCCGTGCCACCAAAGCTTATGGTGAACGAGTTCAGTTGGCAGAATTCCCTTAGAGGCACAATCAGCGGGATTGTCAGTGGATCGAACGTGCCCCCAAACAGCATTAGGAATTGTTTCGTGAATTTGAGCAGTTCTGTTACCAACAAAGACTGGTAGATGGCAAGGAACTTTGGTCAGCCAATGAAGAACAATTTCCGAGTCCGTCCAGGCAAAAATACTGCATTTTTCGAGTTGAAGCGATTGGATGACTACCCTGATAAGCTTGGCAAGCAGATGAGCTCCAGAAAGTTCAAGTCTAGGGACTGTCAACCTTGGATTGGAAATAGGAGCAACTCGAGTCTTCGCAGTTACGAGGCTAATGTACACGGTACCATTACAATCTATTTCACGACTATATACGACTGCTGAGTAAGCTACTTTGCTGGCGTCTGAGAATCCATGTATTTCTAGTGATGATCCGGTCTTCATTAATCGCGGTATCTCAATTTTTTCAATAGAAATCAGCGATCTGTGACTTTCTCTCCATTTTTCAGCTACTTCCGATGGAAGTTCGTCGTCCCAACCCAATTGCAGTAGCCAGAGTTGCTGAAAAAGTGACTTAGCAGTTATCGTTGCTGGTGATAACCATCCCAATGGGTCGAATAAACGGGAAGCATCTGAAAGTAACCGTCGTTTTGTCAGATTGCTAGGTGGTGCGGGTAAATTAACCTTGAATCGGAAACAATCCTTGTGCGTATCCCAGTGTAATCCCAAGACCTTATGATCCGACTCCTTAGATAATTCGACCAAAGTTTCGTTTTCTTGCTCGTTTGGTAAAGATGCTGGGAACTGTGGTACATTTGATGCCCATTTATGAAGTGAGAATCCCCCAGATTTTAGAATATTAATTATTTGGTTAGCTAGATTTTGCGTATCTTGACTGTTGTTACCGCCAGTCAGGAGATCGTCCACATATAGATCAGCCATTAGAGCTTTGGATGCTTCGGCAAAACTCGACGCATTTTCCAAGCCAAGCTGATGAACAGCACGAGTAGCATGAAATGGGGCTGAGGCTGTCCCAAATGTTGCTGTCAGAAGCTGAAAATGTTTCAGAGGCTTATGCGGATCATCGCGCCACAAGATTCGCTGATACCTGCAGTCTTCATGAGCGATTCGAACTTCTCGATACATTCGTGTGATATCGGCAGTGAATGCTATTTTATGTAATCGGAATCGCATGATGATGTCAATAAGATCGGATTGAATGGTTGGGCCAACAAGTAATTTGTCATTGAGAGAAATAGATGTAGCTGTTTTTGCCGAGGCGTCGAACACAATGCGCACCTTCGTTGTTGTGCTATCAGGCTTAATGACAGGGTGATGAGGAAGATAAAAGTGCTCTGTGTTTAGATCGAGGTTTTTAGAGTTGAGTTCCTCCATGTGGTTTAGATCTAGGTACTCGTGCATGACTCGTTTATATTCATTTTTCAAAGCATCATCGCGTTGCAGACGGCGTTCGATGGAATGAAATCGAGAAACTGCTTGATCCAAAGAATTTCCTAGCGGAGGCGAATTAGGTGCAAATGGCAATTTAACGATAAATCTTCCATCTGGAGCCCTTTTATGTGTTGTAGTGAATAAATCCTCACAGTATTGTTGATCTGGTGTGTATTTTCTGGCCAATGGTACTTCCTCAAGTTCCCAAAATTTGCGCAAGCTCTCATCCACATTGAATTCCGTGTGGAGATTAATGTTTCTATTTTTTCTTGTTGTACTTTCTCCTGAAATTATCCAGCCAAGTGCAGTGTTTTGAGCTGTTAGATCATCTGGTCCTACTACACAACCCGGTCGCAGAAGTCGGAAGCATTGAGCTGCTCCCAAAATAATATCAACATCATTATATACAGAGTGCAGTGGATCAGAAAGCGTCAGTGATTCGATTTCTGGCCATTTACTCAAGATGCTTTCGTCCAGTCTGGGCAGTTTTGATGTAAGTCGTTTTAGGATTACGACTTGTACTTCCATAGCAAAATTGTCATGAAAATGAGGAATTAGCTTTATCTCGGTACATCCTCGTGATACGGCTGCTGTAGTAACGCCTTCAACTGGAATTCGAAGATTTTTCCTATGGATTTGCAGACGTTGTGCACACGCCTCACTCATAAGACAGCCAGTAGACCCCGAGTCTAACAGAATACGACAGAAATGATGATTGCCATATTGATCTACCACTCTTACTAATGCGGTCGGCAATAAAGATGTCTTCACGTGGATTGAGTTGCATACCGCAGCATGAATCCGTTGTGAATTATTACTGGTTTGGGCTGCTTCGGATGTTGGTTTGCTTTCTGCCTTGGGCTTAGCTGACTGGACAGATACGGGTATTGTTTTGTCCAACTCATAAGAATCGTGTAAGAGAGTATGGTGTTTCCGCTGACAAATAAAACATCGATGTCGAGATGGACAATTTTTCGAAGTGTGACCCTTGAACATACAGTTGTAACATACTCTAGTGGTTGCAACGAACTCCTTCCTCTGAGCTATTGGTAAATCACGAAATTTCTCGCATTCATGCAGTAAATGAGGTAAATGACAATTCAAACATGATAAATCAGACCTTGATTCCTTAGACGAGGAAACTAGTGCTTTCTGATCATTTGCGCTTCTAATTATTACCTTGCTATTGCTGTTTGCGTGGAATGATGAGGCCTTTGTAGCTTTGCGTCTTTGAGATGTATCACGATCAATGGACTCTAATGTTGTACAATGCCTTTCCAGGAAGTGAATGAAATTGTCGAATGTTAGGTACGGATCGTCAGCTGTTTTTTCTGCCCAATTTCGCTGAATTTTCTCGTTCAGTTTTGATAGCAAAATATGTATCAGCCAGGGATCTCTAGTCTGAGCTTTTTCCCCCAATACCTTTAGGCCACGTATGACTTCCTCCGAAGTATCACAAACGTTTCTAAGACAAGTAGCAGACCCATTAGTAGCTGATGGAATCCGCATAAATTTGTCGATAAGCGATTTATAAACCTGGTCCGGTTTATCAAAGCGCTTACATAGCTTCTTGTATGCTTCTTCATAATTTTCAGGAGTTAGTGGAATGTGTATGATAATCTTGCTTGCTTTTCCTGTCAGAAGTCCCTTTAAATGCTGGAACTTGTGTATATCGGTTATAGCTGGATTGTTGTGAACAGCAGTATCGTACAGGTGTCTGAATGTGTGAAACTCATCATAGTTATTTCCATCGAATGTAGGAATTTGTAATCGTGGCAGCTTGATGTTTTCCTCCTTATGCGTTGCGCTAAAGCTTGTCTCCTTCATAGTTTCCAGAATTTCTTTCTGGTAGTTTGAAAATGACGTCATTGTTGCATTCATTTGAGCTTGAACTGCTTGTAGCATTGGATTGCGACCAGAAACGACCTTACGTAATGTTCCTTTGACCTTGGTATAGCGAGGAAAAAACTCATCGAGTTCCGTTAGGGTGTCATCTTTTGCTGTTATTTGCTCATCGTAATCCTTAAATTCTATGTATGCCTTTTCTAGTAGTTCGAGATGCACATATAGTTCCTCGACTGCTAAATCCTGAAGAGCCGGATCAACAGTAATTTTCTCAATTCGAGTTAATGCTGCCTTTGCAAATCCGCGTTTCCGTTTTAATTCGGGAAGCTCCATATTGAATTCACCTTATTATGCACTATTTAATTTTCACTAAAACAGTTATAGTTCTAACAAATCGTAGTAATTAGCTTCTAACAATTCACCTTTAATTAAATTAATTCAAATTATGTAAATGAATTAAAACACTGATGACAATGTCCTTTGTAGCAAAATTAGCATAAACCGTATGGCGTAACAGTTATATTGGTAACCGGTTCAAACCAGTCCTAACACACCACTTTGAATTAAACTAACAGGAATTGTTAGATTTTCTTGATAGAATTCAGTTTAGATAACACTTACATATAAGAATTTAGATGATGCACTCAGAGAATGCGATCAGTTGAAAATTATTAGCAGAAATTATTAGCTTAATGTTTTTTATAGATTAGCGGTTCAATAAGAATAATTTACTCACGGATTATTAGCGGCAATATTAACGGCAAACTGCAAATACTCGTAGCGATCCAATCCCGTTGTAATAGCGAATCACCCGATGGTATTTGTGATGTCTTATTGTTTGCTTTGGTTGATATAAATCCGTAGTATTTGTAGCGACAAAACTTGGTAGCAAACTGCAAATGCTCATAGCGGTTCAATCCCGTTATAATAGCGACACGCCCGATGATTTTTGCGGTTTTTCAAATATGATCCAATTTTGTCCCGGGTTTCGGCACCAATGTTGAAATTGAGTTGAGGAATCCGCTTAATAATTTTCTTTTTAGATAAGTCTTACACAGAAATTTATTAACTTACAAATTTCTTTATTTCACAAACTTTATTTCTGTTAACAATATATTTTTTCTGTGTGTTTAGCGTTTGATGGTTGTCACAAGAATAATAATAAAAATAACACAGCAAAGGAACGTATAGTTTCGAATTTTATGCACTGACGCGACATCTGTGATAATAATACATAATACATAAAATTCGCACATAACTTTTCGAAACTGTTCGAAGCTGCTTTACAATTAAGATGAATTCAGCTACAATTTTGACGTTTGACAAATGTCATATTGAAGCTGTCTATACAACATTTTTAAGCTAAGTAATTTAATTTACATTATTATTTACTAAATTATTAATAAGATTTCATTTACTTTTAGATTATACAGATAATTTAGATAATACAAGCGCATCATATCAACATAATGCAAGGTAAGTACATATTACATAATAACAAATTATACTGTGTGTACAAATGTATAATATAAATTTATTTCTTTTCAGCGAACGTTGACTGATGATGATTATGCCCCTTTTATTTCAGATGTTTATGATGGCTTAGACAATGTTCCTTTTATTTCAGGTTTTTTATGATGGCGTAGACAGGTATCAACCATCGAAATCGGAGCACAATTGCAGCCACAATAATGGTCTATATTTCAGGTGATTTTCCATAAAATTAAATTTTCTACGAAATGTGTAGAAATATTCGAGCGATCTAAATGTCTGTTAGCATGACAATCACAGGCCTCAACACCTATTGATAGAGGTATCAACCATCGAAATCGGAGCACAATTGCAGCCACAGTAATGGTCTATAGTTCAGGTGATTTTCCATAAAATTGAATTTTCTACGAGATGTGTAGAAATATTCGAGCGATCTAAATGCCTGTTGGCATGACAATTACAGGTCTCAACACCTATTGATAGAGGTATCAACCATCGAAATCGGAGCACAATTGCAGCCACAATAATGGTCTATATTTCAGGTGATTTTCCATAAAATTGAATTTTCTACGAAATGTGTAGAAATATTCGAGCGATCTAAATGCCTGTTGGCATGACAATTACAGGTCTCAACACCTATTGATAGAGGTATCAACCATCGAAATCGGAGTACAATTGCAGCCACAATAATGGTCTATAGTTCAGGTGATTTTCCATAAAATTGAATTTTCTACGAAATGTGTAGAAATATTCGAGCGATCTAAATGTCTGTTGGCAAGACAATTACAGGCCTCAACACCTATTGATAGAGGTATCAACCATCGAAATCGGAGCACAATTGCAGCCACAATAATGGTCTATATTTCAGGTGATTTTCCATAAAATTGAATTTTCTACGAAATGTGTAGAAATATTCGAGCGATCTAAATGTCTGTTAGCATGACAATTACAGGCCTCAACACCTATTGATAGAGGTATCAACCATCGAAATCGGAGCACAATTGCAGCCACAGTAATGGTCTATAGTTCAGGTGATTTTCCATAAAATTGAATTTTCTACGAAATGTGTAGAAATATTCGAGCGATCTAAATGCCTGTTGGCATGACAATTACAGGTCTCAACACCTATTGATAGAGGTATCAACCATCGAAATCGGAGCACAATTGCAGAATTTTGTTTTTTTATTATGAATTATTGGTCTATAGTTCAGGTGATTTTCCATAAAATTGAATTTTCTACGAAATGTGTAGAAATATTCGAGCGATCTAAATGCCTGTTGGCATGACAATTACAGGTCTCAACACCTATTGATAGAGGTATCAACCATCGAAATCGGAGCACAATTGCAGATTTTTGTTTTTTTATTATGAATTATTGGTCTATAGTTCAGGTGATTTTCCATAAAATTGAATTTTCTACGAAATGTGTAGAAATATTCGAGCGATCTAAATGCCTGTTGGCATGACAATTACAGGTCTCAACACCTATTGATAGAGGTATCAACCATCGAAATCGGAGCACAATTGCAGAATTTTGTTTTTTTATTATGAATTATTGGTCTATAGTTCAGGTGATTTTCCATAAAATTGAATTTTCTACGAGATGTGTAGAAATATTCAAGCGATCTAAATGCCTGTTGGCATGACAATTACAGGTCTCAACACCTATTGATAGAGGTATCAACCATCGAAATCGGAGCACAATTGCAGAAATTTGTTTTTTTATTATGAATTATTGGTCTATAGTTCAGGTGATTTTCCATAAAATTGAGTTTTCTGCGAAATGTGTAGAAATATTCGAGCGATCTAAATGCCTGTTGGCATGACAATTACAGGCCTCAACACCTATTGATAGAGGTATCAACCATCGAAATCGGAGCACAATTGCAGATTTTTGTTTTTTTATTATGAATTATTGGTCTATAGTTCAGGTGATTTTCCATAAAATTGAATTTTCTACGAGATGTGTAGAAATATTCGAGCGATCTAAATGCCTGTTGGCATGACAATTACAGGTCTCAACACCTATTGATAGAGGTATCAACCATCGAAATCGGAGCACAATTGCAGCCACAATAATGGTCTATATTTCAGGTGATTTTCCATAAAATTGAATTTTCTACGAAATGTGTAGAAATATTCGAGCGATCTAAATGCCTGTTGGCATGACAATTACAGGTCTCAACACCTATTGATAGAGGTATCAACCATCGAAATCGGAGCACAATTGCAGATTTTTGTTTTTTTATTATGAATTATTGGTCTATAGTTCAGGTGATTTTCCATAAAATTGAATTTTCTACGAAATGTGTAGAAATATTCGAGCGATCTAAATGTCTGTTAGCATGACAATTACAGGCCTCAACACCTATTGATAGAGGTATCAACCATCGAAATCGGAGCACAATTGCAGCCACAGTAATGGTCTAAATTTCAGGTGATTTTCCATAAAATTGAATTTTCTACGAAATGTGTAGAAATATTCGAGCGATCTAAATGCCTGTTGGCATGACAATTACAGGTCTCAACACCTATTGATAGAGGTATCAACCATCGAAATCGGAGCACAATTGCAGATTTTTGTTTTTTTATTATGAATTATTGGTCTATAGTTCAGGTGATTTTCCATAAAATTGAATTTTCTACGAAATGTGTAGAAATATTCGAGCGATCTAAATGTCTGTTGGCATGACAATTACAGGTCTCAACACCTATTGATAGAGGTATCAACCATCGAAATCGGAGCACAATTGCAGAATTTTGTTTTTTTATTATGAATTATTGGTCTATATTTCAGGTGATTTTCCATAAAATTGAATTTTCTACGAAATGTGCAGAAATATTCGAGCGATCTAAATGCCTGTTGGCATGACAATTACAGGTCTCAACACCTATTGATAGAGGTATCAACCATCGAAATCGGAGCACAACTGCAGCCACAATTATGGTCTATAGCTCAGGTGATTTTCCATAAAATTGAATTTTCTACCAAATGTGTAGAAATATTCGAGCGATCTAAATGCCTGTTGGCATGACAATTACAGGTCTCAACACCTATTGATAGAGGTATCAACCATCGAAATCGGAGCACAATTGCAGCCACAATAATGGTCTATATTTCAGGTGATTTTCCATAAAATTAAATTTTCTACGAAATGTGTAGAAATATTCGAGCGATCTAAATGTCTGTTAGCATGACAATCACAGGCCTCAACACCTATTGATAGAGGTATCAATCATCGAAATCGGAGCACAATTGCAGCCACAGTAATGGTCTATAGTTCAGGTGATTTTCCATAAAATTGAATTTTCTACGAGATGTGTAGAAATATTCGAGCGATCTAAATGCCTGTTGGCATGACAATTACAGGTCTCAACACCTATTGATAGAGGTATCAACCATCGAAATCGGAGCACAATTGCAGCCACAATAATGGTTTATATTTCAGGTGATTTTCCATAAAATTGAATTTTCTACGAAATGTGTAGAAATATTCGAGCGATCTAAATGCCTGTTGGCATGACAATTACAGGCCTCAACACCTATTGATAGAGGTATCAACCATCGAAATCGGAGCACAATTGCAGCCACAATAATGGTCTATAGTTCAGGTGATTTTCCATAAAATTGAATTTTCTACGAAATGTGTAGAAATATTCGAGCGATCTAAATGTCTGTTGGCAAGACAATTACAGGCCTCAACACCTATTGATAGAGGTATCAACCATCGAAATCGGAGCACAATTGCAGCCACAATAATGGTCTATATTTCAGGTGATTTTCCATAAAATTGAATTTTCTACGAAATGTGTAGAAATATTCGAGCGATCTAAATGTCTGTTAGCATGACAATTACAGGCCTCAACACCTATTGATAGAGGTATCAACCATCGAAATCGGAGCACAATTGCAGCCACAGTAATGGTCTATAGTTCAGGTGATTTTCCATAAAATTGAATTTTCTACGAAATGTGTAGAAATATTCGAGCGATCTAAATGCCTGTTGGCATGACAATTACAGGTCTCAACACCTATTGATAGAGGTATCAACCATCGAAATCGGAGCACAATTGCAGAATTTTGTTTTTTTATTATGAATTATTGGTCTATAGTTCAGGTGATTTTCCATAAAATTGAATTTTCTACGAAATGTGTAGAAATATTCGAGCGATCTAAATGCCTGTTGGCATGACAATTACAGGTCTCAACACCTATTGATAGAGGTATCAACCATCGAAATCGGAGCACAATTGCAGATTTTTGTTTTTTTATTATGAATTATTGGTCTATAGTTCAGGTGATTTTCCATAAAATTGAATTTTCTACGAAATGTGTAGAAATATTCGAGCGATCTAAATGCCTGTTGGCATGACAATTACAGGTCTCAACACCTATTGATAGAGGTATCAACCATCGAAATCGGAGCACAATTGCAGAATTTTGTTTTTTTATTATGAATTATTGGTCTATAGTTCAGGTGATTTTCCATAAAATTGAATTTTCTACGAGATGTGTACAAATATTCAAGCGATCTAAATGCCTGTTGGCATGACAATTACAGGTCTCAACACCTATTGATAGAGGTATCAACCATCGAAATCGGAGCACAATTGCAGAAATTTGTTTTTTTATTATGAATTATTGGTCTATAGTTCAGGTGATTTTCCATAAAATTGAGTTTTCTGCGAAATGTGTAGAAATATTCGAGCGATCTAAATGCCTGTTGGCATGACAATTACAGGCCTCAACACCTATTGATAGAGGTATCAACCATCGAAATCGGAGCACAATTGCAGCCACAATAATGGTCTATATTTCAGGTGATTTTCCATAAAATTGAATTTTCTACGAAATGTGTAGAAATATTCGAGCGATCTAAATGCCTGTTGGCATGACAATTACAGGTCTCAACACCTATTGATAGAGGTATCAACCATCGAAATCGGAGCACAACTGCAGCCACAATTATGGTCTATAGCTCAGGTGATTTTCCATAAAATTGAATTTTCTACGGGATGTGTAGAAATATTCGAGCGATCTAAATGCCTGTTGGCATGACAATTACAGGTCTCAACACCTATTGATAGAGGTATCAACCATCGAAATCGGAGCACAATTGCAGCCACAATAATGGTCTATATTTCAGGTGATTTTCCATAAAATTGAATTTTCTACGAAATGTGTAGAAATATTCGAGCGATCTAAATGCCTGTTGGCATGACAATTACAGGTCTCAACACCTATTGATAGCGGTATCAACCATCGAAATCGGAGCACAATTGCAGAATTTTGTTTTTTTATTATGAATTATTGGTCTATAGTTCAGGTGATTTTCCATAAAATTGAATTTTCTGCGAAATGTGTAGAAATATTCGAGCGATCTAAATGCCTGTTGGCATGACAATTACAGGTCTCCACACCTATTGATAAAGGTATCAACCATCGAAATCGGAGCACAATTGCAGCCACAATAATGGTCTATAGTTCAGGTGATTTTCCATAAAATTGAATTTTCTACGAAATGTGTAGAAATATTCGAGCGATCTAAATGCCTGTTGGCATGACAATTACAGGCCTCAACACCTATTGATAGAGGTATCAACCATCGAAATCGGAGCACAATTGCAGCCACAATAATGGTCTATATTTCAGGTGATTTTCCATAAAATTGAATTTTCTACGAAATGTGTAGAAATATTCGAGCGATCTAAATGTCTGTTAGCATGACAATTACAGGCCTCAACACCTATTGATAGAGGTATCAACCATCGAAATCGGAGCACAATTGCAGATTTTTGTTTTTTTATTATGAATTATTGGTCTATAGTTCAGGTGATTTTCCATAAAATTGAATTTTCTACGAGATGTGTAGAAATATTCAAGCGATCTAAATGCCTGTTGGCATGACAATTACAGGTCTCAACACCTATTGATAGAGGTATCAACCATCGAAATCGGAGCACAATTGCAGAAATTTGTTTTTTTATTATGAATTATTGGTCTATAGTTCAGGTGATTTTCCATAAAATTGAGTTTTCTGCGAAATGTGTAGAAATATTCGAGCGATCTAAATGCCTGTTGGCATGACAATTACAGGCCTCAACACCTATTGATAGAGGTATCAACCATCGAAATCGGAGCACAATTGCAGCCACAATAATGGTCTATATTTCAGGTGATTTTCCATAAAATTGAATTTTCTACGAAATGTGTAGAAATATTCGAGCGATCTAAATGCCTGTTGGCATGACAATTACAGGTCTCAACACCTATTGATAGAGGTATCAACCATCGAAATCGGAGCACAACTGCAGCCACAATTATGGTCTATAGCTCAGGTGATTTTCCATAAAATTGAATTTTCTACCAAATGTGTAGAAATATTCGAGCGATCTAAATGCCTGTTGGCATGACAATTACAGGTCTCAACACCTATTGATAGAGGTATCAACCATCGAAATCGGAGCACAATTGCAGCCACAGTAATGGTCTATAATTCAGGTGATTTTCCATAAAATTGAATTTTCTACGAAATGTGTAGAAATATTCGAGCGATCTAAATGCCTGTTGGCATGACAATTACAGGTCTCAACACCTATTGATAGAGGTATCAACCATCGAAATCGGAGCACAACTGCAGCCACAATTATGGTCTATAGCTCAGGTGATTTTCCATAAAATTGAATTTTCTACCAAATGTGTAGAAATATTCGAGCGATCTAAATGCCTGTTGGCATGACAATTACAGGTCTCAACACCTATTGATAGAGGTATCAACCATCGAAATCGGAGCACAATTGCAGAAATTTGTTTTTTTATTATGAATTATTGGTCTATAGTTCAGGTGATTTTCCATAAAATTGAGTTTTCTGCGAAATGTGTAGAAATATTCGAGCGATCTAAATGCCTGTTGGCATGACAATTACAGGCCTCAACACCTATTGATAGAGGTATCAACCATCGAAATCGGAGCACAATTGCAGCCACAATAATGGTCTATATTTCAGGTGATTTTCCATAAAATTGAATTTTCTACGAAATGTGTAGAAATATTCGAGCGATCTAAATGCCTGTTGGCATGACAATTACAGGTCTCAACACCTATTGATAGAGGTATCAACCATCGAAATCGGAGCACAACTGCAGCCACAATTATGGTCTATAGCTCAGGTGATTTTCCATAAAATTGAATTTTCTACCAAATGTGTAGAAATATTCGAGCGATCTAAATGCCTGTTGGCATGACAATTACAGGTCTCAACACCTATTGATAGAGGTATCAACCATCGAAATCGGAGCACAATTGCAGCCACAATAATGGTCTATATTTCAGGTGATTTTCCATAAAATTGAATTTTCTACGAAATGTGTAGAAATATTCGAGCGATCTAAATGCCTGTTGGCATGACAATTACAGGTCTCAACACCTATTGATAGCGGTATCAACCATCGAAATCGGAGCACAATTGCAGAATTTTGTTTTTTTATTATGAATTATTGGTCTATAGTTCAGGTGATTTTCCATAAAATTGAATTTTCTGCGAAATGTGTAGAAATATTCGAGCGATCTAAATGCCTGTTGGCATGACAATTACAGGTCTCCACACCTATTGATAAAGGTATCAACCATCGAAATCGGAGCACAATTGCAGCCACAATAATGGTCTATAGTTCAGGTGATTTTCCATAAAATTGAATTTTCTACGAAATGTGTAGAAATATTCGAGCGATCTAAATGCCTGTTGGCATGACAATTACAGGCCTCAACACCTATTGATAGAGGTATCAACCATCGAAATCGGAGCACAATTGCAGCCACAATAATGGTCTATATTTCAGGTGATTTTCCATAAAATTGAATTTTCTACGAAATGTGTAGAAATATTCGAGCGATCTAAATGTCTGTTAGCATGACAATTACAGGCCTCAACACCTATTGATAGAGGTATCAACCATCGAAATCGGAGCACAATTGCAGATTTTTGTTTTTTTATTATGAATTATTGGTCTATAGTTCAGGTGATTTTCCATAAAATTGAATTTTCTACGAGATGTGTAGAAATATTCAAGCGATCTAAATGCCTGTTGGCATGACAATTACAGGTCTCAACACCTATTGATAGAGGTATCAACCATCGAAATCGGAGCACAATTGCAGAAATTTGTTTTTTTATTATGAATTATTGGTCTATAGTTCAGGTGATTTTCCATAAAATTGAGTTTTCTGCGAAATGTGTAGAAATATTCGAGCGATCTAAATGCCTGTTGGCATGACAATTACAGGCCTCAACACCTATTGATAGAGGTATCAACCATCGAAATCGGAGCACAATTGCAGCCACAATAATGGTCTATATTTCAGGTGATTTTCCATAAAATTGAATTTTCTACGAAATGTGTAGAAATATTCGAGCGATCTAAATGCCTGTTGGCATGACAATTACAGGTCTCAACACCTATTGATAGAGGTATCAACCATCGAAATCGGAGCACAACTGCAGCCACAATTATGGTCTATAGCTCAGGTGATTTTCCATAAAATTGAATTTTCTACCAAATGTGTAGAAATATTCGAGCGATCTAAATGCCTGTTGGCATGACAATTACAGGTCTCAACACCTATTGATAGAGGTATCAACCATCGAAATCGGAGCACAATTGCAGCCACAGTAATGGTCTATAGTTCAGGTGATTTTCCATAAAATTGAATTTTCTACGAGATGTGTAGAAATATTCGAGCGATCTAAATGCCTGTTGGCATGACAATTACAGGTCTCAACACCTATTGATAGAGGTATCAACCATCGAAATCGGAGCACAATTGCAGCCACAATAATGGTCTATATTTCAGGTGATTTTCCATAAAATTGAATTTTCTACGAAATGTGTAGAAATATTCGAGCGATCTAAATGTCTGTTAGCATGACAATTACAGGCCTCAACACCTATTGATAGAGGTATCAACCATCGAAATCGGAGCACAATTGCAGCCACAGTAATGGTCTATAGTTCAGGTGATTTTCCATAAAATTGAATTTTCTACGAAATGTGTAGAAATATTCGAGCGATCTAAATGCCTGTTGGCATGACAATTACAGGTCTCAACACCTATTGATAGCGGTATCAACCATCGAAATCGGAGCACAATTGCAGATTTTTGTTTTTTTATTATGAATTATTGGTCTATAGTTCAGGTGATTTTCCATAAAATTGAATTTTCTGCGAAATGTGTAGAAATATTCGAGCGATCTAAATGCCTGTTGGCATGACAATTACAGGTCTCCACACCTATTGATAGAGGTATCAACCATCGAAATCGGAGCACAATTGCAGCCACAATAATGGTCTATAGTTCAGGTGATTTTCCATAAAATTGAATTTTCTACGAAATGTGTAGAAATATTCGAGCGATCTAAATGTCTGTTAGCATGACAATTACAGGCCTCAACACCTATTGATAGAGGTATCAACCATCGAAATCGGAGCACAATTGCAGCCACAGTAATGGTCTATAGTTCAGGTGATTTTCCATAAAATTGAATTTTCTACGAAATGTGTAGAAATATTCGAGCGATCTAAATGCCTGTTGGCATGACAATTACAGGTCTCAACACCTATTGATAGAGGTATCAACCATCGAAATCGGAGCACAATTGCAGATTTTTGTTTTTTTATTATGAATTATTGGTCTATAGTTCAGGTGATTTTCCATAAAATTGAATTTTCTATGAAATGTGTAGAAATATTCGAGCGATCTAAATGCCTGTTGGCATGACAATTACAGGTCTCAACACCTATTGATAGAGGTATCAACCATCGAAATCGGAGCACAATTGCAGAATTTTGTTTTTTTATTATGAATTATTGGTCTATAGTTCAGGTGATTTTCCATAAAATTGAATTTTCTACGAGATGTGTAGAAATATTCAAGCGATCTAAATGCCTGTTGGCATGACAATTACAGGTCTCAACACCTATTGATAGAGGTATCAACCATCGAAATCGGAGCACAATTGCAGATTTTTGTTTTTTTATTATGAATTATTGGTCTATAGTTCAGGTGATTTTCCATAAAATTGAATTTTCTATGAAATGTGTAGAAATATTCGAGCGATCTAAATGCCTGTTGGCATGACAATTACAGGTCTCAACACCTATTGATAGAGGTATCAACCATCGAAATCGGAGCACAATTGCAGAATTTTGTTTTTTTATTATGAATTATTGGTCTATAGTTCAGGTGATTTTCCATAAAATTGAGTTTTCTGCGAAATGTGTAGAAATATTCGAGCGATCTAAATGCCTGTTGGCATGACAATTACAGGCCTCAACACCTATTGATAGAGGTATCAACCATCGAAATCGGAGCACAATTGCAGCCACAATAATGGTCTATATTTCAGGTGATTTTCCATAAAATTGAATTTTCTACGAAATGTGTAGAAATATTCGAGCGATCTAAATGCCTGTTGGCATGACAATTACAGGTCTCAACACCTATTGATAGAGGTATCAACCATCGAAATCGGAGCACAATTGCAGAATTTTGTTTTTTTATTATGAATTATTGGTCTATAGTTCAGGTGATTTTCCATAAAATTGAATTTTCTACGAGATGTGTAGAAATATTCAAGCGATCTAAATGCCTGTTGGCATGACAATTACAGGTCTCAACACCTATTGATAGAGGTATCAACCATCGAAATCGGAGCACAATTGCAGATTTTTGTTTTTTTATTATGAATTATTGGTCTATAGTTCAGGTGATTTTCCATAAAATTGAATTTTCTATGAAATGTGTAGAAATATTCGAGCGATCTAAATGCCTGTTGGCATGACAATTACAGGTCTCAACACCTATTGATAGAGGTATCAACCATCGAAATCGGAGCACAATTGCAGAATTTTGTTTTTTTATTATGAATTATTGGTCTATAGTTCAGGTGATTTTCCATAAAATTGAGTTTTCTGCGAAATGTGTAGAAATATTCGAGCGATCTAAATGCCTGTTGGCATGACAATTACAGGCCTCAACACCTATTGATAGAGGTATCAACCATCGAAATCGGAGCACAATTGCAGCCACAGTAATGGTCTATAGTTCAGGTGATTTTCCATAAAATTGAATTTTCTATGAAATGTGTAGAAATATTCGAGCGATCTAAATGCCTGTTGGCATGACAATTACAGGTCTCAACACCTATTGATAGAGGTATCAACCATCGAAATCGGAGCACAATTGCAGAATTTTGTTTTTTTATTATGAATTATTGGTCTATAGTTCAGGTGATTTTCCATAAAATTGAATTTTCTACGAGATGTGTAGAAATATTCAAGCGATCTAAATGCCTGTTGGCATGACAATTACAGGTCTCAACACCTATTGATAGAGGTATCAACCATCGAAATCGGAGCACAATTGCAGATTTTTGTTTTTTTATTATGAATTATTGGTCTATAGTTCAGGTGATTTTCCATAAAATTGAATTTTCTATGAAATGTGTAGAAATATTCGAGCGATCTAAATGCCTGTTGGCATGACAATTACAGGTCTCAACACCTATTGATAGAGGTATCAACCATCGAAATCGGAGCACAATTGCAGAATTTTGTTTTTTTATTATGAATTATTGGTCTATAGTTCAGGTGATTTTCCATAAAATTGAGTTTTCTGCGAAATGTGTAGAAATATTCGAGCGATCTAAATGCCTGTTGGCATGACAATTACAGGCCTCAACACCTATTGATAGAGGTATCAACCATCGAAATCGGAGCACAATTGCAGCCACAATAATGGTCTATATTTCAGGTGATTTTCCATAAAATTGAATTTTCTACGAAATGTGTAGAAATATTCGAGCGATCTAAATGCCTGTTGGCATGACAATTACAGGTCTCAACACCTATTGATAGAGGTATCAACCATCGAAATCGGAGCACAACTGCAGCCACAATTATGGTCTATAGCTCAGGTGATTTTCCATAAAATTGAATTTTCTACCAAATGTGTAGAAATATTCGAGCGATCTAAATGCCTGTTGGCATGACAATTACAGGCCTCAACACCTATTGATAGAGGTATCAACCATCGAAATCGGAGCACAATTGCAGCCACAATAATGGTCTATATTTCAGGTGATTTTCCATAAAATTGAATTTTCTACGAAATGTGTAGAAATATTCGAGCGATCTAAATGTCTGTTAGCATGACAATTACAGGCCTCAACACCTATTGATAGAGGTATCAACCATCGAAATCGGAGCACAATTGCAGCCACAGTAATGGTCTATAGTTCAGGTGATTTTCCATAAAATTGAATTTTCTACGAAATGTGTAGAAATATTCGAGCGATCTAAATGCCTGTTGGCATGACAATTACAGGTCTCAACACCTATTGATAGAGGTATCAACCATCGAAATCGGAGCACAATTGCAGATTTTTGTTTTTTTATTATGAATTATTGGTCTATAGTTCAGGTGATTTTCCATAAAATTGAATTTTCTATGAAATGTGTAGAAATATTCGAGCGATCTAAATGCCTGTTGGCATGACAATTACAGGTCTCAACACCTATTGATAGAGGTATCAACCATCGAAATCGGAGCACAATTGCAGAATTTTGTTTTTTTATTATGAATTATTGGTCTATAGTTCAGGTGATTTTCCATAAAATTGAATTTTCTACGAGATGTGTAGAAATATTCAAGCGATCTAAATGCCTGTTGGCATGACAATTACAGGTCTCAACACCTATTGATAGAGGTATCAACCATCGAAATCGGAGCACAATTGCAGAAATTTGTTTTTTTATTATGAATTATTGGTCTATAGTTCAGGTGATTTTCCATAAAATTGAGTTTTCTGCGAAATGTGTAGAAATATTCGAGCGATCTAAATGCCTGTTGGCATGACAATTACAGGCCTCAACACCTATTGATAGAGGTATCAACCATCGAAATCGGAGCACAATTGCAGCCACAATAATGGTCTATATTTCAGGTGATTTTCCATAAAATTGAATTTTCTACGAAATGTGTAGAAATATTCGAGCGATCTAAATGCCTGTTGGCATGACAATTACAGGTCTCAACACCTATTGATAGAGCTATCAACCATCGAAATCGGAGCACAACTGCAGCCACAATTATGGTCTATAGCTCAGGTGATTTTCCATAAAATTGAATTTTCTACCAAATGTGTAGAAATATTCGAGCGATCTAAATGCCTGTTGGCATGACAATTACAGGCCTCAACACCTATTGATAGAGGTATCAACCATCGAAATCGGAGCACAATTGCAGCCACAATAATGGTCTATATTTCAGGTGATTTTCCATAAAATTGAATTTTCTACGAAATGTGTAGAAATATTCGAGCGATCTAAATGTCTGTTAGCATGACAATTACAGGCCTCAACACCTATTGATAGAGGTATCAACCATCGAAATCGGAGCACAATTGCAGCCACAGTAATGGTCTATAGTTCAGGTGATTTTCCATAAAATTGAATTTTCTACGAAATGTGTAGAAATATTCGAGCGATCTAAATGCCTGTTGGCATGACAATTACAGGTCTCAACACCTATTGATAGAGGTATCAACCATCGAAATCGGAGCACAATTGCAGATTTTTGTTTTTTTATTATGA
Organism: Tipula vernalis; assembly: GCA_958295665.1. Lineage (NCBI taxonomy): Eukaryota > Metazoa > Arthropoda > Insecta > Diptera > Tipulidae > Tipula > Tipula vernalis. Next base: position 348,509,964 of record OY282559.1, read on the forward strand.
ATTATTGGTCTATAGTTCAGGTGATTTTCCATAAAATTGAATTTTCTATGAAATGTGTAGAAATATTCGAGCGATCTAAATGCCTGTTGGCATGACAATTACAGGTCTCAACACCTATTGATAGAGGTATCAACCATCGAAATCGGAGCACAATTGCAGAATTTTGTTTTTTTATTATGAATTATTGGTCTATAGTTCAGGTGATTTTCCATAAAATTGAATTTTCTACGAGATGTGTAGAAATATTCAAGCGATCTAAATGCCTGTTGGCATGACAATTACAGGTCTCAACACCTATTGATAGAGGTATCAACCATCGAAATCGGAGCACAATTGCAGAAATTTGTTTTTTTATTATGAATTATTGGTCTATAGTTCAGGTGATTTTCCATAAAATTGAGTTTTCTGCGAAATGTGTAGAAATATTCGAGCGATCTAAATGCCTGTTGGCATGACAATTACAGGCCTCAACACCTATTGATAGAGGTATCAACCATCGAAATCGGAGCACAATTGCAGCCACAATAATGGTCTATATTTCAGGTGATTTTCCATAAAATTGAATTTTCTACGAAATGTGTAGAAATATTCGAGCGATCTAAATGCCTGTTGGCATGACAATTACAGGTCTCAACACCTATTGATAGAGGTATCAACCATCGAAATCGGAGCACAACTGCAGCCACAATTATGGTCTATAGCTCAGGTGATTTTCCATAAAATTGAATTTTCTACCAAATGTGTAGAAATATTCGAGCGATCTAAATGCCTGTTGGCATGACAATTACAGGTCTCAACACCTATTGATAGAGGTATCAACCATCGAAATCGGAGCACAATTGCAGCCACAATAATAGTCCATATTTCAGGTGATTTTCCATAAAATTGAATTTTCTACGAAATGTGTAGAAATATTCGAGCGATCTAAATGTCTGTTAGCATGACAATCACAGGCCTCAACACCTATTGATAGAGGTATCAACCATCGAAATCGGAGCACAATTGCAGCCACAGTAATGGTCTATAGTTCAGGTGATTTTCCATAAAATTGAATTTTCTACGAGATGTGTAGAAATATTCGAGCGATCTAAATGCCTGTTGGCATGACAATTACAGGTCTCAACACCTATTGATAGAGGTATCAACCATCGAAATCGGAGCACAATTGCAGCCACAATAATGGTCTATATTTCAGGTGATTTTCCATAAAATTGAATTTTCTACGAAATGTGTATAAATATTCGAGCGATCTAAATGCCTGTTGGCATGACAATTACAGGTCTCAACACCTATTGATAGAGGTATCAACCATCGAAATCGGAGCACAATTGCAGCCACAATAATGGTCTATAGTTCAGGTGATTTTCCATAAAATTGAATTTTCTACGAAATGTGTAGAAATATTCGAGCGATCTAAATGTCTGTTAGCATGACAATTACAGGCCTCAACACCTATTGATAGAGGTATCAACCATCGAAATCGGAGCACAATTGCAGCCACAGTAATGGTCTATAGTTCAGGTGATTTTCCATAAAATTGAATTTTCTACGAAATGTGTAGAAATATTCGAGCGATCTAAATGCCTGTTGGCATGACAATTACAGGCCTCAACACCTATTGATAGAGGTATCAACCATCGAAATCGGAGCACAATTGCAGATTTTTGTTTTTTTATTATGAATTATTGGTCTATAGTTCAGGTGATTTTCCATAAAATTGAATTTTCTACGGGATGTGTAGAAATATTCGAGCGATCTAAATGCCTGTTGGCATGACAATTACAGGTCTCAACACCTATTGATAGAGGTATCAACCATCGAAATCGGAGCACAACTGCAGCCACAATTATGGTCTATAGCTCAGGTGATTTTCCATAAAATTGAATTTTCTACCAAATGTGTAGAAATATTCGAGCGATCTAAATGCCTGTTGGCATGACAATTACAGGTCTCAACACCTATTGATAGAGGTATCAACCATCGAAATCGGAGCACAATTGCAGCCACAATAATGGTCTATATTTCAGGTGATTTTCCATAAAATTGAATTTTCTACGAAATGTGTAGAAATATTCGAGCGATCTAAATGTCTGTTAGCATGACAATCACAGGCCTCAACACCTATTGATAGAGGTATCAACCATCGAAATCGGAGCACAATTGCAGCCACAGTAATGGTCTATAGTTCAGGTGATTTTCCATAAAATTGAATTTTCTACGAGATGTGTAGAAATATTCGAGCGATCTAAATGCCTGTTGGCATGACAATTACAGGTCTCAACACCTATTGATAGAGGTATCAACCATCGAAATCGGAGGACAATTGCAGCCACAATAATGGTCTATATTTCAGGTGATTTTCCATAAAATTGAATTTTCTACGAAATGTGTAGAAATATTCGAGCGATCTAAATGCCTGTTGGCATGAGAATTACAGGTCTCAACACCTATTGATAGAGGTATCAACCATCGAAATCGGAGCACAACTGCAGCCACAATTATGGTCTATAGCTCAGGTGATTTTCCATAAAATTGAATTTTCTACGAAATGTGTAGAAATATTCGAGCGATCTAAATGCCTGTTGGCATGACAATTACAGGTCTCAACACCTATTGATAGAGGTATCAACCATCGAAATCGGAGCACAACTGCAGCCACAATTATGGTCTATAGCTCAGGTGATTTTCCATAAAATTGAATTTTCTACCAAATGTGTAGAAATATTCGAGCGATCTAAATGCCTGTTGGCATGACAATTACAGGTCTCAACACCTATTGATAGAGGTATCAACCATCGAAATCGGAGCACAATTGGAGATTTTTGTTTTTTTATTATGAATTATTGGTCTATAGTTCAGGTGATTTTCCATAAAATTGAATTTTCTACGAAATGTGTAGAAATATTCGAGCGATCTAAATGCCTGTTGGCATGACAATTACAGGTCTCAACACCTATTGATAGAGGTATCAACCATCGAAATCGGAGCACAATTGCAGAATTTTGTTTTTTTATTATGAATTATTGGTCTATAGTTCAGGTGATTTTCCATAAAATTGAATTTTCTACGAGATGTGTAGAAATATTCAAGCGATCTAAATGCCTGTTGGCATGACAATTACAGGTCTCAACACCTATTGATAGAGGTATCAACCATCGAAATCGGAGCACAATTGCAGAATTTTGTTTTTTTATTATGAATTATTGGTCTATAGTTCAGGTGATTTTCCATAAAATTGAATTTTCTACGAGATGTGTAGAAATATTCAAGCGATCTAAATGCCTGTTGGCATGACAATTACAGGTCTCAACACCTATTGATAGAGGTATCAACCATCGAAATCGGAGCACAATTGCAGCCACAGTAATGGTCTATAGTTCAGGTGATTTTCCATAAAATTGAATTTTCTACGAGATGTGTAGAAATATTCAAGCGATCTAAATGCCTGTTGGCATGACAATTACAGGTCTCAACACCTATTGATAGAGGTATCAACCATCGAAATCGGAGCACAATTGCAGCCACAATAATGGTCTATATTTCAGGTGATTTTCCATAAAATTGAATTTTCTACGAAATGTGTAGAAATATTCGAGCGATCTAAATGCCTGTTGGCATGACAATTACAGGTCTCAACACCTATTGATAGAGGTATCAACCATCGAAATCGGAGCACAACTGCAGCCACAATTATGGTCTATAGCTCAGGTGATTTTCCATAAAATTGAATTTTCTACGAAATGTGTAGAAATATTCGAGCGATCTAAATGCCTGTTGGCATGACAATTACAGGTCTCAACACCTATTGATAGAGGTATCAACCATCGAAATCGGAGCACAACTGCAGCCACAATTATGGTCTATAGCTCAGGTGATTTTCCATAAAATTGAATTTTCTACCAAATGTGTAGAAATATTCGAGCGATCTAAATGCCTGTTGGCATGACAATTACAGGTCTCAACACCTATTGATAGAGGTATCAACCATCGAAATCGGAGCACAATTGCAGCCACAATAATGGTCTATATTTCAGGTGATTTTCCATAAAATTGAATTTTCTACGAAATGTGTAGAAATATTCGAGCGATCTAAATGTCTGTTAGCATGACAATCACAGGCCTCAACACCTATTGATAGAGGTATCAACCATCGAAATCGGAGCACAATTGCAGCCACAGTAATGGTCTATAGTTCAGGTGATTTCCCATAAAATTGAATTTTCTACGAAATGTGTAGAAATATTCGAGCGATCTAAATGCCTGTTGGCATGACAATTACAGGTCTCAACACCTATTGATAGAGGTATCAACCATCGAAATCGGAGCACAATTGCAGCCACAATAATGGTCTATATTTCAGGTGATTTTCCATAAAATTGAATTTTCTACGAAATGTGTAGAAATATTCGAGCGATCTAAATGTCTGTTAGCATGACAATCACAGGTCTCAACACCTATTGATAGAGGTATCAACCATCGAAATCGGAGCACAATTGCAGCCACAGTAATGGTCTATAGTTCAGGTGATTTTCCATAAAATTGAATTTTCTACGAGATGTGTAGAAATACTCAAGCGATCTAAATGCCTGTTGGCATGACAATTACAGGTCTCAACACCTATTGATAGAGGTATCAACCATCGAAATCGGAGCACAATTGCAGCCACAATAATGGTCTATATTTCAGGTGATTTTCCATAAAATTGAATTTTCTACGAAATGTGTAGAAATATTCGAGCGATCTAAATGTCTGTTAGCATGACAATCACAGGCCTCAACACCTATTGATAGAGGTATCAACCATCGAAATCGGAGCACAATTGCAGCCACAGTAATGGTCTATAGTTCAGGTGATTTTCCATAAAATTGAATTTTCTACGAGATGTGTAGAAATATTCGAGCGATCTAAATGCCTGTTGGCATGACAATTACAGGCCTCAACACCTATTGATAGAGGTATCAACCATCGAAATCGGAGCACAACTGCAGCCACAATTATGGTCTATAGCTCAGGTGATTTTCCATAAAATTGAATTTTCTACCAAATGTGTAGAAATATTCGAGCGATCTAAATGCCTGTTGGCATGACAATTACAGGTCTCAACACCTATTGATAGAGGTATCAACCATCGAAATCGGAGCACAATTGCAGCCACAATAATGGTCTATATTTCAGGTGATTTTCCATAAAATTGAATTTTCTACGAAATGTGTAGAAATATTCGAGCGATCTAAATGTCTGTTAGCATGACAATCGCAGGCCTCAACACCTATTGATAGAGGTATCAACCATCGAAATCGGAGCACAACTGCAGCCACAATTATGGTCTATAGCTCAGGTGATTTTCCATAAAATTGAATTTTCTACGAAATGTGTAGAAATATTCGAGCGATCTAAATGCCTGTTGGCATGACAATTACAGGTCTCAACACCTATTGATAGAGGTATCAACCATCGAAATCGGAGCAGAACTGCAGCCACAATTATGGTCTATAGCTCAGGTGATTTTCCATAAAATTGAATTTTCTACGAAATGTGTAGAAATATTCGAGCGATCTAAATGCCTGTTGGCATGACAATTACAGGTCTCAACACCTATTGATAGAGGTATCAACCATCAAAATCGGAGCACAATTGCAGCCACAATAATGGTCTATATTTCAGGTGATTTTCCATAAAATTGAATTTTCTACGAAATGTGTAGAAATATTCGAGCGATCTACATGTCTGTTAGCATGACAATCACAGGCCTCAACACCTATTGATAGAGGTATCAACCATCGAAATCGGAGCACAACTGCAGCCACAATTATGGTCTATAGCTCAGGTGATTTTCCATAAAATTGAATTTTCTACGAAATGTGTAGAAATATTCGAGCGATCTAAATGCCTGTTGGCATGACAATTACAGGTCTCAACACCTATTGATAGAGGTATCAACCATCGAAATCGGAGCAGAACTGCAGCCACAATTATGGTCTATAGCTCAGGTGATTTTCCATAAAATTGAATTTTCTACGAAATGTGTAGAAATATTCGAGCGATCTAAATGCCTGTTGGCATGACAATTACAGGTCTCAACACCTATTGATAGAGGTATCAACCATCGAAATCGGAGCACAATTGCAGCCACAATAATGGTCTATATTTCAGGTGATTTTCCATAAAATTGAATTTTCTACGAAATGTGTAGAAATATTCGAGCGATCTAAATGTCTGTTAGCATGACAATCACAGGTCTCAACACCTATTGATAGAGGTATCAACCATCGAAATCGGAGCACAATTGCAGCCACAGTAATGGTCTATAGTTCAGGTGATTTTCCATAAAATTGAATTTTCTACGAGATGTGTAGAAATACTCAAGCGATCTAAATGCCTGTTGGCATGACAATTACAGGTCTCAACACCTATTGATAGAGGTATCAACCATCGAAATCGGAGCACAATTGCAGCCACAATAATGGTCTATATTTCAGGTGATTTTCCATAAAATTGAATTTTCTACGAAATGTGTAGAAATATTCGAGCGATCTAAATGTCTGTTAGCATGACAATCACAGGCCTCAACACCTATTGATAGAGGTATCAACCATCGAAATCGGAGCACAATTGCAGCCACAGTAATGGTCTATAGTTCAGGTGATTTTCCATAAAATTGAATTTTCTACGAGATGTGTAGAAATATTCGAGCGATCTAAATGCCTGTTGGCATGACAATTACAGGCCTCAACACCTATTGATAGAGGTATCAACCATCGAAATCGGAGCACAACTGCAGCCACAATTATGGTCTATAGCTCAGGTGATTTTCCATAAAATTGAATTTTCTACCAAATGTGTAGAAATATTCGAGCGATCTAAATGCCTGTTGGCATGACAATTACAGGTCTCAACACCTATTGATAGAGGTATCAACCATCGAAATCGGAGCACAATTGCAGCCACAATAATGGTCTATATTTCAGGTGATTTTCCATAAAATTGAATTTTCTACGAAATGTGTAGAAATATTCGAGCGATCTAAATGTCTGTTAGCATGACAATCGCAGGCCTCAACACCTATTGATAGAGGTATCAACCATCGAAATCGGAGCACAACTGCAGCCACAATTATGGTCTATAGCTCAGGTGATTTTCCATAAAATTGAATTTTCTACGAAATGTGTAGAAATATTCGAGCGATCTAAATGCCTGTTGGCATGACAATTACAGGTCTCAACACCTATTGATAGAGGTATCAACCATCGAAATCGGAGCAGAACTGCAGCCACAATTATGGTCTATAGCTCAGGTGATTTTCCATAAAATTGAATTTTCTACGAAATGTGTAGAAATATTCGAGCGATCTAAATGCCTGTTGGCATGACAATTACAGGTCTCAACACCTATTGATAGAGGTATCAACCATCAAAATCGGAGCACAATTGCAGCCACAATAATGGTCTATATTTCAGGTGATTTTCCATAAAATTGAATTTTCTACGAAATGTGTAGAAATATTCGAGCGATCTACATGTCTGTTAGCATGACAATCACAGGCCTCAACACCTATTGATAGAGGTATCAACCATCGAAATCGGAGCACAACTGCAGCCACAATTATGGTCTATAGCTCAGGTGATTTTCCATAAAATTGAATTTTCTACGAAATGTGTAGAAATATTCGAGCGATCTAAATGCCTGTTGGCATGACAATTACAGGTCTCAACACCTATTGATAGAGGTATCAACCATCGAAATCGGAGCAGAACTGCAGCCACAATTATGGTCTATAGCTCAGGTGATTTTCCATAAAATTGAATTTTCTACGAAATGTGTAGAAATATTCGAGCGATCTAAATGCCTGTTGGCATGACAATTACAGGTCTCAACACCTATTGATAGAGGTATCAACCATCGAAATCGGAGCACAATTGCAGCCACAATAATGGTCTATATTTCAGGTGATTTTCCATAAAATTGAATTTTCTACGAAATGTGTAGAAATATTCGAGCGATCTAAATGTCTGTTAGCATGACAATCACAGGCCTCAACACCTATTGATAGAGGTATCAACCATCGAAATCGGAGCACAATTGCAGCCACAGTAATGGTCTATAGTTCAGGTGATTTTCCATAAAATTGAATTTTCTACGAGATGTGTAGAAATATTCGAGCGATCTAAATTCCTGTTGGCATGACAATTACAGGTCTCAACACCTATTGATAGAGGTATCAACCATCGAAATCGGAGCACAATTGCAGCCACAATAATGGTCTATATTTCAGGTGATTTTCCATAAAATTGAATTTTCTACGAAATGTGTAGAAATATTCGAGCGATCTAAATGCCTGTTGGCATGACAATTACAGGTCTCAACACCTATTGATAGAGGTATCAACCATCGAAATCGGAGCACAACTGCAGCCACAATTATGGTCTATAGTTCAGGTGATTTTCCATAAAATTGAATTTTCTACGAAATGTGTAGAAATATTCGAGCGATCTAAATGCCTGTTGGCATGACAATTACAGGTCTCAACACCTATTGATAGAGGTATCAACCATCGAAATCGGAGCACAATTGGAGATTTTTGTTTTTTTATTATGAATTATTGGTCTATAGTTCAGGTGATTTTCCATAAAATTGAATTTTCTACGAGATGTGTAGAAATATTCAAGCGATCTAAATGCCTGTTGGCATGACAATTACAGGTCTCAACACCTAATGATAGAGGTATCAACCATCGAAATCGGAGCACAATTGCAGAATTTTGTTTTTTTATTATGAATTATTGGTCTATAGTTCAGGTGATTTTCCATAAAATTGAATTTTCTGCGAAATGTGTAGAAATATTCGAGCGATCTAAATGTCTGTTGGCATGACAATTACAGGTCTCCACACCTATTGATAGAGGTATCAACCATCGAAATCGGAGCACAATTGCAGCCACAATAATGGTCTATAGTTCAGGTGATTTTCCATAAAATTGAATTTTCTACCAAATGTGTAGAAATATTCGAGCGATCTAAATGCCTGTTGGCATGACAATTACAGGTCTCAACACCTATTGATAGAGGTATCAACCATCGAAATCGGAGCACAACTGCAGCCACAATTATGGTCTATAGCTCAGGTGATTTTCCATAAAATTGAATTTTCTACGAAATGTGTAGAAATATTCGAGCGATCTAAATGCCTGTTGGCATGACAATTACAGGTCTCAACACCTATTGATAGAGGTATCAACCATCGAAATCGGAGCACAATTGCAGAATTTTGTTTTTTTATTATGAATTATTGGTCTATAGTTCAGGTGATTTTCCATAAAATTGAATTTTCTACGAGATGTGTAGAAATATTCAAGCGATCTAAATGCCTGTTGGCATGACAATTACAGGTCTCAACACCTATTGATAGAGGTATCAACCATCGAAATCGGAGCACAATTGCAGCCACAATAATGGTCTATATTTCAGGTGATTTTCCATAAAATTGAATTTTCTACGAGATGTGTAGAAATATTCGAGCGATCTAAATGCCTGTTGGCATGACAATTACAGGTCTCAACACCTATTGATAGAGGTATCAACCATCGAAATCGGAGCACAATTGCAGCCACAATAATGGTCTATATTTCAGGTGATTTTCCATAAAATTGAATTTTCTACGAAATGTGTAGAAATATTCGAGCGATCTAAATGCCTGTTGGCATGACAATTACAGGTCTCAACACCTATTGATAGAGGTATCAACCATCGAAATCGGAGCACAACTGCAGCCACAATTATGGTCTATAGCTCAGGTGATTTTCCATAAAATTGAATTTTCTACCAAATGTGTAGAAATATTCGAGCGATCTAAATGCCTGTTGGCATGACAATTACAGGTCTCAACACCTATTGATAGAGGTATCAACCATCGAAATCGGAGCACAACTGCAGCCACAATTATGGTCTATAGCTCAGGTGATTTTCCATAAAATTGAATTTTCTACGAAATGTGTAGAAATATTCGAGCGATCTAAATGCCTGTTGGCATAACAATTACAGGCCTCAACACCTATTGATAGAGGTATCAACCATCGAAATCGGAGCACAATTGCAGATTTTTGTTTTTTTATTATGAATTATTGGTCTATAGTTCAGGTGATTTTCCATAAAATTGAATTTTCTACGAGATGTGTAGAAATATTCGAGCGATCTAAATGCCTGTTGGCATGACAATTACAGGTCTCAACACCTATTGATAGAGGTATCAACCATCGAAATCGGAGCACAATTGCAGCCACAATTATGGTCTATAGCTCAGGTGATTTTCCATAAAATTGAATTTTCTACCAAATGTGTAGAAATATTCGAGCGATCTAAATGCCTGTTGGCATGACAATTACAGGTCTCAACACCTATTGATAGAGGTATCAACCATCGAAATCGGAGCACAATTGCAGATATTTGTTTTTTTATTATGAATTATTGGTCTATAAGTTCAGGTGATTTTCCATAAAATTGAATTTTCTACGAAATGTGTAGAAATATTCGAGCGATCTAAATGCCTGTTGGCATGACAATTACAGGTCTCAACACCTATTGATAGAGGTATCAACCATCGAAATCGGAGCACAACTGCAGCCATAATAATGGTCTATATTTCAGGTGATTTTCCATAAAATTGAATTTTCTACGAAATGTGTAGAAATATTCGAGCGATCTAAATGCCTGTTGGCATGACAATTACAGGTCTCAACACCTATTGATAGAGGTATCAACCATCGAAATCGGAGCACAACTGCAGCCACAATTATGGTCTATAGCTCAGGTGATTTTCCATAAAATTGAATTTTCTACCAAATGTGTAGAAATATTCGAGCGATCTAAATGCCTGTTGGCATGACAATTACAGGCCTCAACACCTATTGATAGAGGTATCAACCATCGAAATCGGAGCACAATTGCAGCCACAATAATGGTCTATAAGTTCAGGTGATTTTCCATAAAATTGAATTTTCTACGAAATGTGTAGAAATATTCGAGCGATCTAAATGTCTGTTAGCATGACAATTACAGGCCTCAACACCTATTGATAGAGGTATCAACCATCGAAATCGGAGCACAATTGCAGCCACAATAATAGTCTATAAGTTCAGGTGATTTTCCATAAAATTGAATTTTCTACGAAATGTGTAGAAATATTCGAGCGATCTAAATGTCTGTTAGCATGACAATTACAGGCCTCAACACCTATTGATAGAGGTATCAACCATCGAAATCGGAGCACAACTGCAGCCACAATTATGGTCTATAGCTCAGGTGATTTTCCATAAAATTGAATTTTCTACGAAATGTGTAGAAATATTCGAGCGATCTAAATGCCTGTTGGCATGACAATTACAGGCCTCAACACCTATTGATAGAGGTATCAACCATCGAAATCGGAGCACAATTGCAGATTTTTGTTTTTTTATTATGAATTATTGGTCTATAGTTCAGGTGATTTTCCATAAAATTGAATTTTCTGCGAAATGTGTAGAAATATTCGAGCGATCTAAATGCCTGTTGGCATGACAATTACAGGTCTCCACACCTATTGATAGAGGTATCAACCATCGAAATCGGAGCACAATTGCAGCCACAATAATGGTCTATATTTCAGGTGATTTTCCATAAAATTGAATTTTCTACGAAATGTGTAGAAATATTCGAGCGATCTAAATGCCTGTTGGCATGACAATTACAGGCCTCAACACCTATTGATAGAGGTATCAACCATCGAAATCGGAGCACAACTGCAGCCACAATTATGGTCTATAGCTCAGGTGATTTTCCATAAAATTGAATTTTCTACGAAATGTGTAGAAATATTCGAGCGATCTAAATGCCTGTTGGCATGACAATTACAGGCCTCAACACCTATTGATAGAGGTATCAACCATCGAAATCGGAGCACAACTGCAGCCACAATTATGGTCTATAGCTCAGGTGATTTTCCATAAAATTGAATTTTCTACCAAATGTGTAGAAATATTCGAGCGATCTAAATGCCTGTTGGCATGACAATTACAGGTCTCAACACCTATTGATAGAGGTATCAACCATCGAAATCGGAGCACAATTGCAGAATTTTGTTTTTTTATTATGAATTATTGGTCTATAGTTCAGTTGATTTTCCATAAAATTGAATTTTCTACGAAATGTGTAGAAATATTCGAGCGATCTAAATGCCTGTTGGCATGACAATTACAGGTCTCAACACCTATTGATAGAGGTATCAACCATCGAAATCGGAGCACAATTGCAGAATTTTGTTTTTTTATTATGAATTATTGGTCTATAGTTCAGGTGATTTTCCATAAAATTGAATTTTCTGCGAAATGTGTAGAAATATTCGAGCGATCTAAATGCCTGTTGGCATGACAATTACAGGCCTCAACACCTATTGATAGAGGTATCAACCATCGAAATCGGAGCACAATTGCAGCCACAATAATGGTCTATAAGTTCAGGTGATTTTCCATAAAATTGAATTTTCTACGAAATGTGTAGAAATATTCGAGCGATCTAAATGTCTGTTAGCATGACAATTACAGGCCTCAACACCTATTGATAGAGGTATCAACCATCGAAATCGGAGCACAACTGCAGCCACAATTATGGTCTATAGCTCAGGTGATTTTCCATAAAATTGAATTTTCTACGAAATGTGTAGAAATATTCGAGCGATCTAAATGCCTGTTGGCATGACAATTACAGGTCTCAACACCTATTGATAGAGGTATCAACCATCGAAATCGGAGCACAACTGCAGCCACAATTATGGTCTATAGCTCAGGTGATTTTCCATAAAATTGAATTTTCTACCAAATGTGTAGAAATATTCGAGCGATCTAAATGCCTGTTGGCATGACAATTACAGGTCTCAACACCTATTGATAGAGGTATCAACCATCGAAATCGGAGCACAATTGGAGATTTTTGTTTTTTTATTATGAATTATTGGTCTATAGTTCAGGTGATTTTCCATAAAATTGAATTTTCTACGAGATGTGTAGAAATATTCGAGCGATCTAAATGCCTGTTGGCATGACAATTACAGGTCTCAACACCTATTGATAGAGGTATCAACCATCGAAATCGGAGCACAATTGCAGCCACAATTATGGTCTATATCTCAGGTGATTTTCCATAAAATTGAATTTTCTACGAAATGTGTAGAAATATTCGAGCGATCTAAATGCCTGTTGGCATGACAATTACAGGTCTCAACACCTATTGATAGAGGTATCAACCATCGAAATCGGAGCACAATTGCAGATTTTTGTTTTTTTATTATGAATTATTGGTCTATAGTTCAGGTGATTTTCCATAAAATTGAATTTTCTGCGAAATGTGTAGAAATATTCGAGCGATCTAAATGCCTGTTGGCATGACAATTACAGGTCTCCACACCTATTGATAGAGGTATCAACCATCGAAATCGGAGCACAATTGCAGCCACAATTATGGTCTATATTTCAGGTGATTTTCCATAAAATTGAATTTTCTACGAGATGTGTAGAAATATTCGAGCGATCTAAATGCCTGTTGGCATGACAATTACAGGTCTCAACACCTATTGATAGAGGTATCAACCATCGAAATCGGAGCACAATTGCAGCCACAATTATGGTCTATATCTCAGGTGATTTTCCATAAAATTGAATTTTCTACGAAATGTGTAGAAATATTCGAGCGATCTAAATGCCTGTTGGCATGACAATTACAGGTCTCAACACCTATTGATAGAGGTATCAACCATCGAAATCGGAGCACAATTGCAGCCACAATTATGGTCTATATCTCAGGTGATTTTCCATAAAATTGAATTTTCTACGAAATGTGTAGAAATATTCGAGCGATCTAAATGCCTGTTGGCATGACAATTACAGGTCTCAACACCTATTGATAGAGGTATCAACCATCGAAATCGGAGCACAATTGCAGATTTTTGTTTTTTTATTATGAATTATTGGTCTATAGTTCAGGTGATTTTCCATAAAATTGAATTTTCTGCGAAATGTGTAGAAATATTCGAGCGATCTAAATGCCTGTTGGCATGACAATTACAGGTCTCAACACCTATTGATAGAGGTATCAACCATCGAAATCGGAGCACAATTGGAGATTTTTGTTTTTTTATTATGAATTATTGGTCTATAGTTCAGGTGATTTTCCATAAAATTGAATTTTCTACGAGATGTGTAGAAATATTCGAGCGATCTAAATGCCTGTTGGCATGACAATTACAGGTCTCAACACCTATTGATAGAGGTATCAACCATCGAAATCGGAGCACAATTGCAGCCACAATTATGGTCTATATCTCAGGTGATTTTCCATAAAATTGAATTTTCTACGAAATGTGTAGAAATATTCGAGCGATCTAAATGCCTGTTGGCATGACAATTACAGGTCTCAACACCTATTGATAGAGGTATCAACCATCGAAATCGGAGCACAATTGCAGATTTTTGTTTTTTTATTATGAATTATTGGTCTATAGTTCAGGTGATTTTCCATAAAATTGAATTTTCTACGAGATGTGTAGAAATATTCGAGCGATCTAAATGCCTGTTGGCATGACAATTACAGGTCTCAACACCTATTGATAGAGGTATCAACCATCGAAATCGGAGCACAATTGCAGCCACAATTATGGTCTATATTTCAGGTGATTTTCCATAAAATTGAATTTTCTACGAAATGTGTAGAAATATTCGAGCGATCTAAATGCCTGTTGGCATGACAATTACAGGTCTCAACACCTATTGATAGAGGTATCAACCATCGAAATCGGAGCACAACTGCAGCCACAATTATGGTCTATATCTCAGGTGATTTTCCATAAAATTGAATTTTCTACGAAATGTGTAGAAATATTCGAGCGATCTAAATGCCTGTTGGCATGACAATTACAGGTCTCAACACCTATTGATAGAGGTATCAACCATCGAAATCGGAGCACAATTGCAGATTTTTGTTTTTTTATTATGAATTATTGGTCTATAGTTCAGGTGATTTTCCATAAAATTGAATTTTCTGCGAAATGTGTAGAAATATTCGAGCGATCTAAATGCCTGTTGGCATGACAATTACAGGTCTCCACACCTATTGATAGAGGTATCAACCATCGAAATCGGAGCACAATTGCAGCCACAATAATGGTCTATAATTCAGGTGATTTTCCATAAAATTGAATTTTCTACGAAATGTGTAGAAATATTCGAGCGATCTAAATGCCTGTTGGCATGACAATTACAGGCCTCAACACCTATTGATAGAGGTATCAACCATCGAAATCGGAGCACAATTGCAGCCACAATAATGGTCTATAGTTCAGGTGATTTTCCATAAAATTGAATTTTCTACGAAATGTGTAGAAATATTCGAGCGATCTAAATGTCTGTTAGCATGACAATTACAGGCCTCAACACCTATTGATAGAGGTATCAACCATCGAAATCGGAGCACAACTGCAGCCACAATTATGGTCTATAGCTCAGGTGATTTTCCATAAAATTGAATTTTCTACGAAATGTGTAGAAATATTCGAGCGATCTAAATGCCTGTTGGCATGACAATTACAGGTCTCCACACCTATTGATAGATGTATCAACCATCGAAATCGGAGCACAATTGCAGCCACAATAATGGTCTATAATTCAGGTGATTTTCCATAAAATTGAATTTTCTACGAAATGTGTAGAAATATTCGAGCGATCTAAATGCCTGTTGGCATGACAATTACAGGTCTCAACACCTATTGATAGAGGTATCAACCATCGAAATCGGAGCACAATTGCAGCCACAATTATGGTCTATATCTCAGGTGATTTTCCATAAAATTGAATTTTCTACGAAATGTGTAGAAATATTCGAGCGATCTAAATGCCTGTTGGCATGACAATTACAGGTCTCAACACCTATTGATAGAGGTATCAACCATCGAAATCGGAGCACAATTGCAGATTTTTGTTTTTTTATTATGAATTATTGGTCTATAGTTCAGGTGATTTTCCATAAAATTGAATTTTCTGCGAAATGTGTAGAAATATTCGAGCGATCTAAATGCCTGTTGGCATGACAATTACAGGTCTCAACACCTATTGATAGAGGTATCAACCATCGAAATCGGAGCACAATTGGAGATTTTTGTTTTTTTATTATGAATTATTGGTCTATAGTTCAGGTGATTTTCCATAAAATTGAATTTTCTACGAGATGTGTAGAAATATTCGAGCGATCTAAATGCCTGTTGGCATGACAATTACAGGTCTCAACACCTATTGATAGAGGTATCAACCATCGAAATCGGAGCACAATTGCAGCCACAATTATGGTCTATATCTCAGGTGATTTTCCATAAAATTGAATTTTCTACGAAATGTGTAGAAATATTCGAGCGATCTAAATGCCTGTTGGCATGACAATTACAGGTCTCAACACCTATTGATAGAGGTATCAACCATCGAAATCGGAGCACAATTGCAGATTTTTGTTTTTTTATTATGAATTATTGGTCTATAGTTCAGGTGATTTTCCATAAAATTGAATTTTCTACGAGATGTGTAGAAATATTCGAGCGATCTAAATGCCTGTTGGCATGACAATTACAGGTCTCAACACCTATTGATAGAGGTATCAACCATCGAAATCGGAGCACAATTGCAGCCACAATTATGGTCTATAAGTTCAGGTGATTTTCCATAAAATTGAATTTTCTACGAAATGTGTAGAAATATTCGAGCGATCTAAATGCCTGTTGGCATGACAATTACAGGTCTCAACACCTATTGATAGAGGTATCAACCATCGAAATCGGAGCACAATTGCAGAATTTTGTTTTTTTATTATGAATTATTGGTCTATAGTTCAGGTGATTTTCCATAAAATTGAATTTTCTGCGAAATGTGTAGAAATATTCGAGCGATCTAAATGCCTGTTGGCATGACAATTACAGGCCTCAACACCTATTGATAGAGGTATCAACCATCGAAATCGGAGCACAATTGCAGCCACAATAATGGTCTATAAGTTCAGGTGATTTTCCATAAAATTGAATTTTCTACGAAATGTGTAGAAATATTCGAGCGATCTAAATGTCTGTTAGCATGACAATTACAGGCCTCAACACCTATTGATAGAGGTATCAACCATCGAAATCGGAGCACAACTGCAGCCACAATTATGGTCTATAGCTCAGGTGATTTTCCATAAAATTGAATTTTCTACGAAATGTGTAGAAATATTCGAGCGATCTAAATGCCTGTTGGCATGACAATTACAGGTCTCAACACCTATTGATAGAGGTATCAACCATCGAAATCGGAGCACAACTGCAGCCACAATTATGGTCTATAGCTCAGGTGATTTTCCATAAAATTGAATTTTCTACCAAATGTGTAGAAATATTCGAGCGATCTAAATGCCTGTTGGCATGACAATTACAGGTCTCAACACCTATTGATAGAGGTATCAACCATCGAAATCGGAGCACAATTGGAGATTTTTGTTTTTTTATTATGAATTATTGGTCTATAGTTCAGGTGATTTTCCATAAAATTGAATTTTCTACGAGATGTGTAGAAATATTCGAGCGATCTAAATGCCTGTTGGCATGACAATTACAGGTCTCAACACCTATTGATAGAGGTATCAACCATCGAAATCGGAGCACAATTGCAGCCACAATTATGGTCTATATCTCAGGTGATTTTCCATAAAATTGAATTTTCTACGAAATGTGTAGAAATATTCGAGCGATCTAAATGCCTGTTGGCATGACAATTACAGGTCTCAACACCTATTGATAGAGGTATCAACCATCGAAATCGGAGCACAATTGCAGATTTTTGTTTTTTTATTATGAATTATTGGTCTATAGTTCAGGTGATTTTCCATAAAATTGAATTTTCTGCGAAATGTGTAGAAATATTCGAGCGATCTAAATGCCTGTTGGCATGACAATTACAGGTCTCCACACCTATTGATAGAGGTATCAACCATCGAAATCGGAGCACAATTGCAGCCACAATTATGGTCTATATTTCAGGTGATTTTCCATAAAATTGAATTTTCTACGAGATGTGTAGAAATATTCGAGCGATCTAAATGCCTGTTGGCATGACAATTACAGGTCTCAACACCTATTGATAGAGGTATCAACCATCGAAATCGGAGCACAATTGCAGCCACAATTATGGTCTATATCTCAGGTGATTTTCCATAAAATTGAATTTTCTACGAAATGTGTAGAAATATTCGAGCGATCTAAATGCCTGTTGGCATGACAATTACAGGTCTCAACACCTATTGATAGAGGTATCAACCATCGAAATCGGAGCACAATTGCAGCCACAATTATGGTCTATATCTCAGGTGATTTTCCATAAAATTGAATTTTCTACGAAATGTGTAGAAATATTCGAGCGATCTAAATGCCTGTTGGCATGACAATTACAGGTCTCAACACCTATTGATAGAGGTATCAACCATCGAAATCGGAGCACAATTGCAGATTTTTGTTTTTTTATTATGAATTATTGGTCTATAGTTCAGTTGATTTTCCATAAAATTGAATTTTCTACGAAATGTGTAGAAATATTCGAGCGATCTAAATGCCTGTTGGCATGACAATTACAGGTCTCAACACCTATTGATAGAGGTATCAACCATCGAAATCGGAGCACAATTGCAGAATTTTGTTTTTTTATTATGAATTATTGGTCTATAGTTCAGGTGATTTTCCATAAAATTGAATTTTCTGCGAAATGTGTAGAAATATTCGAGCGATCTAAATGCCTGTTGGCATGACAATTACAGGCCTCAACACCTATTGATAGAGGTATCAACCATCGAAATCGGAGCACAATTGCAGCCACAATAATGGTCTATAAGTTCAGGTGATTTTCCATAAAATTGAATTTTCTACGAAATGTGTAGAAATATTCGAGCGATCTAAATGTCTGTTAGCATGACAATTACAGGCCTCAACACCTATTGATAGAGGTATCAACCATCGAAATCGGAGCACAACTGCAGCCACAATTATGGTCTATAGCTCAGGTGATTTTCCATAAAATTGAATTTTCTACGAAATGTGTAGAAATATTCGAGCGATCTAAATGCCTGTTGGCATGACAATTACAGGTCTCAACACCTATTGATAGAGGTATCAACCATCGAAATCGGAGCACAACTGCAGCCACAATTATGGTCTATAGCTCAGGTGATTTTCCATAAAATTGAATTTTCTACCAAATGTGTAGAAATATTCGAGCGATCTAAATGCCTGTTGGCATGACAATTACAGGTCTCAACACCTATTGATAGAGGTATCAACCATCGAAATCGGAGCACAATTGGAGATTTTTGTTTTTTTATTATGAATTATTGGTCTATAGTTCAGGTGATTTTCCATAAAATTGAATTTTCTACGAGATGTGTAGAAATATTCGAGCGATCTAAATGCCTGTTGGCATGACAATTACAGGTCTCAACACCTATTGATAGAGGTATCAACCATCGAAATCGGAGCACAATTGCAGCCACAATTATGGTCTATATCTCAGGTGATTTTCCATAAAATTGAATTTTCTACGAAATGTGTAGAAATATTCGAGCGATCTAAATGCCTGTTGGCATGACAATTACAGGTCTCAACACCTATTGATAGAGGTATCAACCATCGAAATCGGAGCACAATTGCAGATTTTTGTTTTTTTATTATGAATTATTGGTCTATAGTTCAGGTGATTTTCCATAAAATTGAATTTTCTGCGAAATGTGTAGAAATATTCGAGCGATCTAAATGCCTGTTGGCATGACAATTACAGGTCTCCACACCTATTGATAGAGGTATCAACCATCGAAATCGGAGCACAATTGCAGCCACAATTATGGTCTATATTTCAGGTGATTTTCCATAAAATTGAATTTTCTACGAGATGTGTAGAAATATTCGAGCGATCTAAATGCCTGTTGGCATGACAATTACAGGTCTCAACACCTATTGATAGAGGTATCAACCATCGAAATCGGAGCACAATTGCAGCCACAATTATGGTCTATATCTCAGGTGATTTTCCATAAAATTGAATTTTCTACGAAATGTGTAGAAATATTCGAGCGATCTAAATGCCTGTTGGCATGACAATTACAGGTCTCAACACCTATTGATAGAGGTATCAACCATCGAAATCGGAGCACAATTGCAGCCACAATTATGGTCTATATCTCAGGTGATTTTCCATAAAATTGAATTTTCTACGAAATGTGTAGAAATATTCGAGCGATCTAAATGCCTGTTGGCATGACAATTACAGGTCTCAACACCTATTGATAGAGGTATCAACCATCGAAATCGGAGCACAATTGCAGATTTTTGTTTTTTTATTATGAATTATTGGTCTATAGTTCAGGTGATTTTCCATAAAATTGAATTTTCTGCGAAATGTGTAGAAATATTCGAGCGATCTAAATGCCTGTTGGCATGACAATTACAGGTCTCAACACCTATTGATAGAGGTATCAACCATCGAAATCGGAGCACAATTGGAGATTTTTGTTTTTTTATTATGAATTATTGGTCTATAGTTCAGGTGATTTTCCATAAAATTGAATTTTCTACGAGATGTGTAGAAATATTCGAGCGATCTAAATGCCTGTTGGCATGACAATTACAGGTCTCAACACCTATTGATAGAGGTATCAACCATCGAAATCGGAGCACAATTGCAGCCACAATTATGGTCTATATCTCAGGTGATTTTCCATAAAATTGAATTTTCTACGAAATGTGTAGAAATATTCGAGCGATCTAAATGCCTGTTGGCATGACAATTACAGGTCTCAACACCTATTGATAGAGGTATCAACCATCGAAATCGGAGCACAATTGCAGATTTTTGTTTTTTTATTATGAATTATTGGTCTATAGTTCAGGTGATTTTCCATAAAATTGAATTTTCTACGAGATGTGTAGAAATATTCGAGCGATCTAAATGCCTGTTGGCATGATAATTACAGGTCTCAACACCTATTGATAGAGGTATCAACCATCGAAATCGGAGCACAATTGCAGCCACAATTATGGTCTATATTTCAGGTGATTTTCCATAAAATTGAATTTTCTACGAAATGTGTAGAAATATTCGAGCGATCTAAATGCCTGTTGGCATGACAATTACAGGTCTCAACACCTATTGATAGAGGTATCAACCATCGAAATCGGAGCACAACTGCAGCCACAATTATGGTCTATATCTCAGGTGATTTTCCATAAAATTGAATTTTCTACGAAATGTGTAGAAATATTCGAGCGATCTAAATGCCTGTTGGCATGACAATTACAGGTCTCAACACCTATTGATAGAGGTATCAACCATCGAAATCGGAGCACAATTGCAGATTTTTGTTTTTTTATTATGAATTATTGGTCTATAGTTCAGGTGATTTTCCATAAAATTGAATTTTCTGCGAAATGTGTAGAAATATTCGAGCGATCTAAATGCCTGTTGGCATGACAATTACAGGTCTCCACACCTATTGATAGAGGTATCAACCATCGAAATCGGAGCACAATTGCAGCCACAATAATGGTCTATAATTCAGGTGATTTTCCATAAAATTGAATTTTCTACGAAATGTGTAGAAATATTCGAGCGATCTAAATGCCTGTTGGCATGACAATTACAGGCCTCAACACCTATTGATAGAGGTATCAACCATCGAAATCGGAGCACAATTGCAGCCACAATAATGGTCTATAGTTCAGGTGATTTTCCATAAAATTGAATTTTCTACGAAATGTGTAGAAATATTCGAGCGATCTAAATGTCTGTTAGCATGACAATTACAGGCCTCAACACCTATTGATAGAGGTATCAACCATCGAAATCGGAGCACAACTGCAGCCACAATTATGGTCTATAGCTCAGGTGATTTTCCATAAAATTGAATTTTCTACGAAATGTGTAGAAATATTCGAGCGATCTAAATGCCTGTTGGCATGACAATTACAGGTCTCCACACCTATTGATAGATGTATCAACCATCGAAATCGGAGCACAATTGCAGCCACAATAATGGTCTATAATTCAGGTGATTTTCCATAAAATTGAATTTTCTACGAAATGTGTAGAAATATTCGAGCGATCTAAATGCCTGTTGGCATGACAATTACAGGTCTCAACACCTATTGATAGAGGTATCAACCATCGAAATCGGAGCACAATTGCAGCCACAATTATGGTCTATATCTCAGGTGATTTTCCATAAAATTGAATTTTCTACGAAATGTGTAGAAATATTCGAGCGATCTAAATGCCTGTTGGCATGACAATTACAGGTCTCAACACCTATTGATAGAGGTATCAACCATCGAAATCGGAGCACAATTGCAGATTTTTGTTTTTTTATTATGAATTATTGGTCTATAGTTCAGGTGATTTTCCATAAAATTGAATTTTCTGCGAAATGTGTAGAAATATTCGAGCGATCTAAATGCCTGTTGGCATGACAATTACAGGTCTCAACACCTATTGATAGAGGTATCAACCATCGAAATCGGAGCACAATTGGAGATTTTTGTTTTTTTATTATGAATTATTGGTCTATAGTTCAGGTGATTTTCCATAAAATTGAATTTTCTACGAGATGTGTAGAAATATTCGAGCGATCTAAATGCCTGTTGGCATGACAATTACAGGTCTCAACACCTATTGATAGAGGTATCAACCATCGAAATCGGAGCACAATTGCAGCCACAATTATGGTCTATATCTCAGGTGATTTTCCATAAAATTGAATTTTCTACGAAATGTGTAGAAATATTCGAGCGATCTAAATGCCTGTTGGCATGACAATTACAGGTCTCAACACCTATTGATAGAGGTATCAACCATCGAAATCGGAGCACAATTGCAGATTTTTGTTTTTTTATTATGAATTATTGGTCTATAGTTCAGGTGATTTTCCATAAAATTGAATTTTCTACGAGATGTGTAGAAATATTCGAGCGATCTAAATGCCTGTTGGCATGACAATTACAGGTCTCAACACCTATTGATAGAGGTATCAACCATCGAAATCGGAGCACAATTGCAGATTTTTGTTTTTTTATTATGAATTATTGGTCTATAGTTCAGGTGATTTTCCATAAAATTGAATTTTCTACGAAATGTGTAGAAATATTCGAGCGATCTAAATGCCTGTTGGCATGACAATTACAGGTCTCAACACCTATTGATAGAGGTATCAACCATCGAAATCGGAGCACAACTGCAGCCACAATTATGGTCTATATCTCAGGTGATTTTCCATAAAATTGAATTTTCTACGAAATGTGTAGAAATATTCGAGCGATCTAAATGCCTGTTGGCATGACAATTACAGGTCTCAACACCTATTGATAGAGGTATCAACCATCGAAATCGGAGCACAATTGCAGATTTTTGTTTTTTTATTATGAATTATTGGTCTATAGTTCAGGTGATTTTCCATAAAATTGAATTTTCTGCGAAATGTGTAGAAATATTCGAGCGATCTAAATGCCTGTTGGCATGACAATTACAGGTCTCCACACCTATTGATAGAGGTATCAACCATCGAAATCGGAGCACAATTGCAGCCACAATAATGGTCTATAATTCAGGTGATTTTCCATAAAATTGAATTTTCTACGAAATGTGTAGAAATATTCGAGCGATCTAAATGCCTGTTGGCATGACAATTACAGGCCTCAACACCTATTGATAGAGGTATCAACCATCGAAATCGGAGCACAATTGCAGCCACAATAATGGTCTATAGTTCAGGTGATTTTCCATAAAATTGAATTTTCTACGAAATGTGTAGAAATATTCGAGCGATCTAAATGTCTGTTAGCATGACAATTACAGGCCTCAACACCTATTGATAGAGGTATCAACCATCGAAATCGGAGCACAACTGCAGCCACAATTATGGTCTATAGCTCAGGTGATTTTCCATAAAATTGAATTTTCTACGAAATGTGTAGAAATATTCGAGCGATCTAAATGCCTGTTGGCATGACAATTACAGGTCTCCACACCTATTGATAGATGTATCAACCATCGAAATCGGAGCACAATTGCAGCCACAATAATGGTCTATAATTCAGGTGATTTTCCATAAAATTGAATTTTCTACGAAATGTGTAGAAATATTCGAGCGATCTAAATGCCTGTTGGCATGACAATTACAGGTCTCAACACCTATTGATAGAGGTATCAACCATCGAAATCGGAGCACAATTGCAGCCACAATTATGGTCTATATCTCAGGTGATTTTCCATAAAATTGAATTTTCTACGAAATGTGTAGAAATATTCGAGCGATCTAAATGCCTGTTGGCATGACAATTACAGGTCTCAACACCTATTGATAGAGGTATCAACCATCGAAATCGGAGCACAATTGCAGATTTTTGTTTTTTTATTATGAATTATTGGTCTATAGTTCAGGTGATTTTCCATAAAATTGAATTTTCTGCGAAATGTGTAGAAATATTCGAGCGATCTAAATGCCTGTTGGCATGACAATTACAGGTCTCAACACCTATTGATAGAGGTATCAACCATCGAAATCGGAGCACAATTGGAGATTTTTGTTTTTTTATTATGAATTATTGGTCTATAGTTCAGGTGATTTTCCATAAAATTGAATTTTCTACGAGATGTGTAGAAATATTCGAGCGATCTAAATGCCTGTTGGCATGACAATTACAGGTCTCAACACCTATTGATAGAGGTATCAACCATCGAAATCGGAGCACAATTGCAGCCACAATTATGGTCTATATCTCAGGTGATTTTCCATAAAATTGAATTTTCTACGAAATGTGTAGAAATATTCGAGCGATCTAAATGCCTGTTGGCATGACAATTACAGGTCTCAACACCTATTGATAGAGGTATCAACCATCGAAATCGGAGCACAATTGCAGATTTTTGTTTTTTTATTATGAATTATTGGTCTATAGTTCAGGTGATTTTCCATAAAATTGAATTTTCTACGAGATGTGTAGAAATATTCGAGCGATCTAAATGCCTGTTGGCATGACAATTACAGGTCTCAACACCTATTGATAGAGGTATCAACCATCGAAATCGGAGCACAATTGCAGCCACAATTATGGTCTATATCTCAGGTGATTTTCCATAAAATTGAATTTTCTACGAAATGTGTAGAAATATTCGAGCGATCTAAATGCCTGTTGGCATGACAATTACAGGTCTCAACACCTATTGATAGAGGTATCAACCATCGAAATCGGAGCACAATTGCAGATTTTTGTTTTTTTATTATGAATTATTGGTCTATAGTTCAGGTGATTTTCCATAAAATTGAATTTTCTGCGAAATGTGTAGAAATATTCGAGCGATCTAAATGCCTGTTGGCATGACAATTACAGGTCTCAACACCTATTGATAGAGGTATCAACCATCGAAATCGGAGCACAATTGGAGATTTTTGTTTTTTTATTATGAATTATTGGTCTATAGTTCAGGTGATTTTCCATAAAATTGAATTTTCTACGAGATGTGTAGAAATATTCGAGCGATCTAAATGCCTGTTGGCATGACAATTACAGGTCTCAACACCTATTGATAGAGGTATCAACCATCGAAATCGGAGCACAATTGCAGCCACAATTATGGTCTATATCTCAGGTGATTTTCCATAAAATTGAATTTTCTACGAAATGTGTAGAAATATTCGAGCGATCTAAATGCCTGTTGGCATGACAATTACAGGTCTCAACACCTATTGATAGAGGTATCAACCATCGAAATCGGAGCACAATTGCAGATTTTTGTTTTTTTATTATGAATTATTGGTCTATAGTTCAGGTGATTTTCCATAAAATTGAATTTTCTACGAGATGTGTAGAAATATTCGAGCGATCTAAATGCCTGTTGGCATGACAATTACAGGTCTCAACACCTATTGATAGAGGTATCAACCATCGAAATCGGAGCACAATTGCAGCCACAATTATGGTCTATATTTCAGGTGATTTTCCATAAAATTGAATTTTCTACGAAATGTGTAGAAATATTCGAGCGATCTAAATGCCTGTTGGCATGACAATTACAGGTCTCAACACCTATTGATAGAGGTATCAACCATCGAAATCGGAGCACAACTGCAGCCACAATTATGGTCTATATCTCAGGTGATTTTCCATAAAATTGAATTTTCTACGAAATGTGTAGAAATATTCGAGCGATCTAAATGCCTGTTGGCATGACAATTACAGGTCTCAACACCTATTGATAGAGGTATCAACCATCGAAATCGGAGCACAATTGCAGATTTTTGTTTTTTTATTATGAATTATTGGTCTATAGTTCAGGTGATTTTCCATAAAATTGAATTTTCTGCGAAATGTGTAGAAATATTCGAGCGATCTAAATGCCTGTTGGCATGACAATTACAGGTCTCCACACCTATTGATAGAGGTATCAACCATCGAAATCGGAGCACAATTGCAGCCACAATAATGGTCTATAATTCAGGTGATTTTCCATAAAATTGAATTTTCTACGAAATGTGTAGAAATATTCGAGCGATCTAAATGCCTGTTGGCATGACAATTACAGGCCTCAACACCTATTGATAGAGGTATCAACCATCGAAATCGGAGCACAATTGCAGCCACAATAATGGTCTATAGTTCAGGTGATTTTCCATAAAATTGAATTTTCTACGAAATGTGTAGAAATATTCGAGCGATCTAAATGTCTGTTAGCATGACAATTACAGGCCTCAACACCTATTGATAGAGGTATCAACCATCGAAATCGGAGCACAACTGCAGCCACAATTATGGTCTATAGCTCAGGTGATTTTCCATAAAATTGAATTTTCTACGAAATGTGTAGAAATATTCGAGCGATCTAAATGCCTGTTGGCATGACAATTACAGGTCTCCACACCTATTGATAGATGTATCAACCATCGAAATCGGAGCACAATTGCAGCCACAATAATGGTCTATAATTCAGGTGATTTTCCATAAAATTGAATTTTCTACGAAATGTGTAGAAATATTCGAGCGATCTAAATGCCTGTTGGCATGACAATTACAGGTCTCAACACCTATTGATAGAGGTATCAACCATCGAAATCGGAGCACAATTGCAGAATTTTGTTTTTTTATTATGAATTATTGGTCTATAGTTCAGGTGATTTTCCATAAAATTGAATTTTCTACGAAATGTGTAGAAATATTCGAGCGATCTAAATGCCTGTTGGCATGACAATTACAGGTCTCAACACCTATTGATAGAGGTATCAACCATCGAAATCGGAGCACAATTGCAGAATTTTGTTTTTTTATTATGAATTATTGGTCTATAGTTCAGGTGATTTTCCATAAAATTGAATTTTCTACGAAATGTGTAGAAATATTCGAGCGATCTAAATGCCTGTTGGCATGACAATTACAGGTCTCAACACCTATTGATAGAGGTATCAACCATCGAAATCGGAGCACAATTGCAGAATTTTGTTTTTTTATTATGAATTATTGGTCTATAGTTCAGGTGATTTTCCATAAAATTGAATTTTCTGCGAAATGTGTAGAAATATTCGAGCGATCTAAATGCCTGTTGGCATGACAATTACAGGTCTCCACACCTATTGATAGAGGTATCAACCATCGAAATCGGAGCACAATTGCAGCCACAATAATGGTCTATAGTTCAGGTGATTTTCCATAAAATTGAATTTTCTACCAAATGTGTAGAAATATTCGAGCGATCTAAATGCCTGTTGGCATGACAATTACAGGTCTCAACACCTATTAATAGAGGTATCAAACATCGAAAACGGAGCACAATTGCA
The DNA here is from genome assembly GCA_958295665.1 of Tipula vernalis. Classification (NCBI taxonomy): domain Eukaryota; kingdom Metazoa; phylum Arthropoda; class Insecta; order Diptera; family Tipulidae; genus Tipula; species Tipula vernalis. The sequence continues at coordinate 348,537,857 of OY282559.1, forward strand.
GATTTTTGTTTTTTTATTATGAATTATTGGTCTATAAGTTCAGGTGATTTTCCATAAAATTGAATTTTCTACGAAATGTGTAGAAATATTCGAGCGATCTAAATGCCTGTTGGCATGACAATTACAGGTCTCAACACCTATTGATAGAGGTATCAACCATCGAAATCGGAGCACAACTGCAGCCACAATAATGGTCTATATTTCAGGTGATTTTCCATAAAATTGAATTTTCTACGAAATGTGTAGAAATATTCGAGCGATCTAAATGCCTGTTGGCATGACAATTACAGGCCTCAACACCTATTGATAGAGGTATCAACCATCGAAATCGGAGCACAATTGCAGATTTTTGTTTTTTTATTATGAATTATTGGTCTATAGTTCAGGTGATTTTCCATAAAATTGAATTTTCTACGAGATGTGTAGAAATATTCGAGCGATCTAAATGCCTGTTGGCATGACAATTACAGGTCTCAACACCTATTGATAGAGGTATCAACCATCGAAATCGGAGCACAATTGCAGCCACAATAATGGTCTATATTTCAGGTGATTTTCCATAAAATTGAATTTTCTACGAAATGTGTAGAAATATTCGAGCGATCTAAATGCCTGTTGGCATGACAATTACAGGTCTCAACACCTATTGATAGAGGTATCAACCATCGAAATCGGAGCACAACTGCAGCCACAATTATGGTCTATATCTCAGGTGATTTTCCATAAAATTGAATTTTCTACGAAATGTGTAGAAATATTCGAGCGATCTAAATGCCTGTTGGCATGACAATTACAGGTCTCCACACCTATTGATAGAGGTATCAACCATCGAAATCGGAGCACAATTGCAGATTTTTGTTTTTTTATTATGAATTATTGGTCTATAGTTCAGGTGATTTTCCATAAAATTGAATTTTCTGCGAAATGTGTAGAAATATTCGAGCGATCTAAATGCCTGTTGGCATGACAATTACAGGTCTCCACACCTATTGATAGAGGTATCAACCATCGAAATCGGAGCACAATTGCAGCCACAATAATGGTCTATAATTCAGGTGATTTTCCATAAAATTGAATTTTCTACGAAATGTGTAGAAATATTCGAGCGATCTAAATGCCTGTTGGCATGACAATTACAGGCCTCAACACCTATTGATAGAGGTATCAACCATCGAAATCGGAACACAATTGCAGCCACAATAATGGTCTATAGTTCAGGTGATTTTCCATAAAATTGAATTTTCTACGAAATGTGTAGAAATATTCGAGCGATCTAAATGTCTGTTAGCATGACAATTACAGGCCTCAACACCTATTGATAGAGGTATCAACCATCGAAATCGGAGCACAACTGCAGCCACAATTATGGTCTATAGCTCAGGTGATTTTCCATAAAATTGAATTTTCTACGAAATGTGTAGAAATATTCGAGCGATCTAAATGCCTGTTGGCATGACAATTACAGGTCTCCACACCTATTGATAGATGTATCAACCATCGAAATCGGAGCACAATTGCAGCCACAATAATGGTCTATATTTCAGGTGATTTTCCATAAAATTGAATTTTCTACGAAATGTGTAGAAATATTCGAGCGATCTAAATGCCTGTTGGCATGACAATTACAGGCCTCAACACCTATTGATAGAGGTATCAACCATCGAAATCGGAGCACAATTGCAGATTTTTGTTTTTTTATTATGAATTATTGGTCTATAGTTCAGGTGATTTTCCATAAAATTGAATTTTCTACGAGATGTGTAGAAATATTCGAGCGATCTAAATGCCTGTTGGCATGACAATTACAGGTCTCAACACCTATTGATAGAGGTATCAACCATCGAAATCGGAGCACAATTGCAGCCACAATAATGGTCTATATTTCAGGTGATTTTCCATAAAATTGAATTTTCTACGAAATGTGTAGAAATATTCGAGCGATCTAAATGCCTGTTGGCATGACAATTGCAGGTCTCAACACCTATTGATAGAGGTATCAACCATCGAAATCGGAGCACAATTGCAGAATTTTGTTTTTTTATTATGAATTATTGGTCTATAGTTCAGGTGATTTTCCATAAAATTGAATTTTCTGCGAAATGTGTAGAAATATTCGAGCGATCTAAATGCCTGTTGGCATGACAATTACAGGTCTCCACACCTATTGATAGAGGTATCAACCATCGAAATCGGAGCACAATTGCAGCCACAATAATGGTCTATAGTTCAGGTGATTTTCCATAAAATTGAATTTTCTACGAAATGTGTAGAAATATTCGAGCGATCTAAATGCCTGTTGGCATGACAATTACAGGCCTCAACACCTATTGATAGAGGTATCAACCATCGAAATCGGAGCACAATTGCAGCCACAATAATGGTCTATAATTCAGGTGATTTTCCATAAAATTGAATTTTCTACGAAATGTGTAGAAATATTCGAGCGATCTAAATGTCTGTTAGCATGACAATTACAGGCCTCAACACCTATTGATAGAGGTATCAACCATCGAAATCGGAGCACAACTGCAGCCACAATTATGGTCTATAGCTCAGGGGATTTTCCATAAAATTGAATTTTCTACGAAATGTGTAGAAATATTCGAGCGATCTAAATGCCTGTTGGCATGACAATTACAGGTCTCAACACCTATTGATAGAGGTATCAACCATCGAAATCGGAGCACAATTGGAGATTTTTGTTTTTTTATTATGAATTATTGGTCTATAGTTCAGGTGATTTTCCATAAAATTGAATTTTCTACGAGATGTGTAGAAATATTCGAGCGATCTAAATGCCTGTTGGCATGACAATTACAGGTCTCAACACCTATTGATAGAGGTATCAACCATCGAAATCGGAGCACAATTGCAGCCACAATAATGGTCTATATTTCAGGTGATTTTCCATAAAATTGAATTTTCTACGAAATGTGTAGAAATATTCGAGCGATCTAAATGCCTGTTGGCATGACAATTACAGGTCTCAACACCTATTGATAGAGGTATCAACCATCGAAATCGGAGCACAACTCCAGCCACAATTATGGTCTATATCTCAGGTGATTTTCCATAAAATTGAATTTTCTACGAAATGTGTAGAAATATTCGAGCGATCTAAATGCCTGTTGGCATGACAATTACAGGTCTCAACACCTATTGATAGAGGTATCAACCATCGAAATCGGAGCACAATTGCAGATTTTTGTTTTTTTATTATGAATTATTGGTCTATAGTTCAGGTGATTTTCCATAAAATTGAATTTTCTGCGAAATGTGTAGAAATATTCGAGCGATCTAAATGCCTGTTGGCATGACAATTACAGGTCTCCACACCTATTGATAGAGGTATCAACCATCGAAATCGGAGCACAATTGCAGCCACAATAATGGTCTATAATTCAGGTGATTTTCCATAAAATTGAATTTTCTACGAAATGTGTAGAAATATTCGAGCGATCTAAATGCCTGTTGGCATGACAATTACAGGCCTCAACACCTATTGATAGAGGTATCAACCATCGAAATCGGAGCACAATTGCAGCCACAATAATGGTCTATAGTTCAGGTGATTTTCCATAAAATTGAATTTTCTACGAAATGTGTAGAAATATTCGAGCGATCTAAATGTCTGTTAGCATGACAATTACAGGTCTCAACACCTATTGATAGAGGTATCAACCATCGAAATCGGAGCACAACTGCAGCCACAATTATGGTCTATAGCTCAGGTGATTTTCCATAAAATTGAATTTTCTACGAAATGTGTAGAAATATTCGAGCGATCTAAATGCCTGTTGGCATGACAATTACAGGTCTCCACACCTATTGATAGATGTATCAACCATCGAAATCGGAGCACAATTGCAGCCACAATAATGGTCTATAGTTCAGGTGATTTTCCATAAAATTGAATTTTCTACGAAATGTGTAGAAATATTCGAGCGATCTAAATGCCTGTTGGCATGACAATTACAGGCCTCAACACCTATTGATAGAGGTATCAACCATCGAAATCGGAGCACAATTGCAGATTTTTGTTTTTTTATTATGAATTATTGGTCTATAGTTCAGGTGATTTTCCATAAAATTGAATTTTCTACGAGATGTGTAGAAATATTCGAGCGATCTAAATGCCTGTTGGCATGACAATTACAGGTCTCAACACCTATTGATAGAGGTATCAACCATCGAAATCGGAGCACAATTGCAGCCACAATAATGGTCTATATTTCAGGTGATTTTCCATAAAATTGAATTTTCTACGAAATGTGTAGAAATATTCGAGCGATCTAAATGCCTGTTGGCATGACAATTGCAGGTCTCAACACCTATTGATAGAGGTATCAACCATCGAAATCGGAGCACAATTGCAGAATTTTGTTTTTTTATTATGAATTATTGGTCTATAGTTCAGGTGATTTTCCATAAAATTGAATTTTCTGCGAAATGTGTAGAAATATTCGAGCGATCTAAATGCCTGTTGGCATGACAATTACAGGTCTCCACACCTATTGATAGAGGTATCAACCATCGAAATCGGAGCACAATTGCAGCCACAATAATGGTCTATAATACAGGTGATTTTCCATAAAATTGAATTTTCTACGAAATGTGTAGAAATATTCGAGCGATCTAAATGCCTGTTGGCATGACAATTACAGGCCTCAACACCTATTGATAGAGGTATCAACCATCGAAATCGGAGCACAATTGCAGCCACAATAATGGTCTATAGTTCAGGTGATTTTCCATAAAATTGAATTTTCTACGAAATGTGTAGAAATATTCGAGCGATCTAAATGTCTGTTAGCATGACAATTACAGGCCTCAACACCTATTGATAGAGGTATCAACCATCGAAATCGGAGCACAACTGCAGCCACAATTATGGTCTATAGCTCAGGTGATTTTCCATAAAATTGAATTTTCTACGAAATGTGTAGAAATATTCGAGCGATCTAAATGCCTGTTGGCATGACAATTACAGGTCTCAACACCTATTGATAGAGGTATCAACCATCGAAATCGGAGCACAATTGCAGAATTGTGTTTTTTTATTATGAATTATTGGTCTATAGTTCAGGTGATTTTCCATAAAATTGAATTTTCTGCGAAATGTGTAGAAATATTCGAGCGATCTAAATGCCTGTTGGCATGACAATTACAGGTCTCCACACCTATTGATAGAGGTATCAACCATCGAAATCGGAGCACAATTGCAGCCACAATAATGGTCTATAAGTTCAGGTGATTTTCCATAAAATTGAATTTTCTACGAAATGTGTAGAAATATTCGAGCGATCTAAATGCCTGTTGGCATGACAATTACAGGCCTCAACACCTATTGATAGAGGTATCAACCATCGAAATCGGAGCACAATTGCAGCCACAATAATGGTCTATAGTTCAGGTGATTTTCCATAAAATTGAATTTTCTACGAAATGTGTAGAAATATTCGAGCGATCTAAATGCCTGTTGGCATGACAATTACAGGCCTCAACACCTATTGATAGAGGTATCAACCATCGAAATCGGAGCACAATTGCAGAATTTTGTTTTTTTATTATGAATTATTGGTCTATAAGTTCAGGTGATTTTCCATAAAATTGAATTTTCTACGAAATGTGTAGAAATATTCGAGCGATCTAAATGCCTTATGGCATGACAATTACAGGCCTCAACACCTATTGATAGAGGTATCAACCATCGAAATCGGAGCACAATTGCAGAATTTTGTTTTTTTATTATGAATTATTGGTCTATAGTTCAGGTGATTTTCCATAAAATTGAATTTTCTACGAGATGTGTAGAAATATTCGAGCGATCTAAATGCCTGTTGGCATGACAATTACAGGTCTCAACACCTATTGATAGAGGTATCAACCATCGAAATCGGAGCACAATTGCAGCCACAATAATGGTCTATATTTCAGGTGATTTTCCATAAAATTGAATTTTCTACGAAATGTGTAGAAATATTCGAGCGATCTAAATGCCTGTTGGCATGACAATTACAGGTCTCAACACCTATTGATAGAGGTATCAACCATCGAAATCGGAGCACAACTGCAGCCACAATTATGGTCTATAGCTCAGGTGATTTTCCATAAAATTGAATTTTCTACCAAATGTGTAGAAATATTCGAGCGATCTAAATGCCTGTTGGCATGACAATTACAGGTCTCAACACCTATTGATAGAGGTATCAACCATCGAAATCGGAGCACAATTGCAGCCACAATAATGGTCTATATTTCAGGTGATTTTCCATAAAATTGAATTTTCTACGAAATGTGTAGAAATATTCGAGCGATCTAAATGCCTGTTGGCATGACAATTACAGGTCTCAACACCTATTGATAGAGGTATCAACCATCGAAATCGGAGCACAACTGCAGCCACAATTATGGTCTATAGCTCAGGGGATTTTCCATAAAATTGAATTTTCTACCAAATGTGTAGAAATATTCGAGCGATCTAAATGCCTGTTGGCATGACAATTACAGGTCTCAACACCTATTGATAGAGGTATCAACCATCGAAATCGGAGCACAATTGCAGATTTTTGTTTTTTTATTATGAATTATTGGTCTATAGTTCAGGTGATTTTCCATAAAATTGAATTTTCTGCGAAATGTGTAGAAATATTCGAGCGATCTAAATGCCTGTTGGCATGACAATTACAGGTCTCCACACCTATTGATAGAGGTATCAACCATCGAAATCGGAGCACAATTGCAGCCACAATAATGGTCTATAATACAGGTGATTTTCCATAAAATTGAATTTTCTACGAAATGTGTAGAAATATTCGAGCGATCTAAATGCCTGTTGGCATGACAATTACAGGTCTCAACACCTATTGATAGAGGTATCAACCATCGAAATCGGAGCACAATTGCAGCCACAATAATGGTCTATAGTTCAGGTGATTTTCCATAAAATTGAATTTTCTACGAAATGTGTAGAAATATTCGAGCGATCTAAATGTCTGTTAGCATGACAATTACAGGCCTCAACACCTATTGATAGAGGTATCAACCATCGAAATCGGAGCACAACTGCAGCCACAATTATGGTCTATAGCTCAGGGGATTTTCCATAAAATTGAATTTTCTACGAAATGTGTAGAAATATTCGAGCGATCTAAATGCCTGTTGGCATGACAATTACAGGTCTCAACACCTATTGATAGAGGTATCAACCATCGAAATCGGAGCACAACTGCAGCCACAATTATGGTCTATAGCTCAGGTGATTTTCCATAAAATTGAATTTTCTACCAAATGTGTAGAAATATTCGAGCGATCTAAATGCCTGTTGGCATGACAATTACAGGCCTCAACACCTATTGATAGAGGTATCAACCATCGAAATCGGAGCACAATTGCAGAATTTTGTTTTTTTATTATGAATTATTGGTCTATAGTTCAGGTGATTTTCCATAAAATTGAATTTTCTGCGAAATGTGTAGAAATATTCGAGCGATCTAAATGCCTGTTGGCATGACAATTACAGGTCTCCACACCTATTGATAGAGGTATCAACCATCGAAATCGGAGCACAATTGCAGCCACAATAATGGTCTATAGTTCAGGTGATTTTCCATAAAATTGAATTTTCTACGAAATGTGTAGAAATATTCGAGCGATCTAAATGCCTGTTGGCATGACAATTACAGGCCTCAACACCTATTGATAGAGGTATCAACCATCGAAATCGGAGCACAATTGCAGCCACAATAATGGTCTATAGTTCAGGTAATTTTCCATAAAATTGAATTTTCTACGAAATGTGTAGAAATATTCGAGCGATCTAAATGTCTGTTAGCATGACAATTACAGGCCTCAACACCTATTGATAGAGGTATCAACCATCGAAATCGGAGCACAACTGCAGCCACAATTATGGTCTATAGCTCAGGTGATTTTCCATAAAATTGAATTTTCTACGAAATGTGTAGAAATATTCGAGCGATCTAAATGCCTGTTGGCATGACAATTACAGGTCTCAACACCTATTGATAGAGGTATCAACCATCGAAATCGGAGCACAATTGCAGATTTTTGTTTTTTTATTATGAATTATTGGTCTATAGTTCAGGTGATTTTCCATAAAATTGAATTTTCTACGAGATGTGTAGAAATATTCGAGGGATCTAAATGCCTGTTGGCATGACAATTACAGGTCTCAACACCTATTGATAGAGGTATCAACCATCGAAATCGGAGCACAATTGCAGCCACAATAATGGTCTATATTTCAGGTGATTTTCCATAAAATTGAATTTTCTACGAAATGTGTAGAAATATTCGAGCGATCTAAATGCCTGTTGGCATGACAATTACAGGTCTCAACACCTATTGATAGAGGTATCAACCATCGAAATCGGAGCACAACTGCAGCCACAATTATGGTCTATAGCTCAGGTGATTTTCCATAAAATTGAATTTTCTACCAAATGTGTAGAAATATTCGAGCGATCTAAATGCCTGTTGGCATGACAATTACAGGTCTCAACACCTATTGATAGAGGTATCAACCATCGAAATCGGAGCACAATTGCAGATTTTTGTTTTTTTATTATGAATTATTGGTCTATAGTTCAGGTGATTTTCCATAAAATTGAATTTTCTGCGAAATGTGTAGAAATATTCGAGCGATCTAAATGCCTGTTGGCATGACAATTACAGGCCTCAACACCTATTGATAGAGGTATCAACCATCGAAATCGGAGCACAATTGCAGCCACAATAATGGTCTATAGTTCAGGTGATTTTCCATAAAATTGAATTTTCTACGAAATGTGTAGAAATATTCGAGCGATCTAAATGTCTGTTAGCATGACAATTACAGGCCTCAACACCTATTGATAGAGGTATCAACCATCGAAATCGGAGCACAACTGCAGCCACAATTATGGTCTATAGCTCAGGGGATTTTCCATAAAATTGAATTTTCTACGAAATGTGTAGAAATATTCGAGCGATCTAAATGCCTGTTGGCATGACAATTACAGGTCTCAACACCTATTGATAGAGGTATCAACCATCGAAATCGGAGCACAACTGCAGCCACAATTATGGTCTATAGCTCAGGTGATTTTCCATAAAATTGAATTTTCTACCAAATGTGTAGAAATATTCGAGCGATCTAAATGCCTGTTGGCATGACAATTACAGGCCTCAACACCTATTGATAGAGGTATCAACCATCGAAATCGGAGCACAATTGCAGAATTTTGTTTTTTTATTATGAATTATTGGTCTATAGTTCAGGTGATTTTCCATAAAATTGAATTTTCTGCGAAATGTGTAGAAATATTCGAGCGATCTAAATGCCTGTTGGCATGACAATTACAGGCCTCAACACCTATTGATAGAGGTATCAACCATCGAAATCGGAGCACAATTGCAGAATTTTGTTTTTTTATTATGAATTATTGGTCTATAGTTCAGGTGATTTTCCATAAAATTGAATTTTCTGCGAAATGTGTAGAAATATTCGAGCGATCTAAATGCCTGTTGGCATGACAATTACAGGTCTCCACACCTATTGATAGAGGTATCAACCATCGAAATCGGAGCACAATTGCAGCCACAATAATGGTCTATAGTTCAGGTGATTTTCCATAAAATTGAATTTTCTACGAAATGTGTAGAAATATTCGAGCGATCTAAATGCCTGTTGGCATGACAATTACAGGTCTCAACACCTATTGATAGAGATATCAACCATCGAAATCGGAGCACAATTGCAGCCACAATAATGGTCTATAGTTCAGGTGATTTTCCATAAAATTGAATTTTCTACGAAATGTGTAGAAATATTCGAGCGATCTAAATGTCTGTTAGCATGACAATTACAGGCCTCAACACCTATTGATAGAGGTATCAACCATCGAAATCGGAGCACAACTGCAGCCACAATTATGGTCTATAGCTCAGGTGATTTTCCATAAAATTGAATTTTCTACCAAATGTGTAGAAATATTCGAGCGATCTAAATGCCTGTTGGCATGACAATTACAGGTCTCAACACCTATTGATAGAGGTATCAACCATCGAAATCGGAGCACAATTGCAGATTTTTGTTTTTTTATTATGAATTATTGGTCTATAGTTCAGGTGATTTTCCATAAAATTGAATTTTCTACGAGATGTGTAGAAATATTCGAGCGATCTAAATGCCTGTTGGCATGACAATTACAGGTCTCAACACCTATTGATAGAGATATCAACCATCGAAATCGGAGCACAATTGCAGCCACAATAATGGTCTATATTTCAGGTGATTTTCCATAAAATTGAATTTTCTACGAAATGTGTAGAAATATTCGAGCGATCTAAATGTCTGTTGGCATGACAATTACAGGTCTCAACACCTATTGATAGAGGTATCAACCATCGAAATCGGAGCACAACTGCAGCCACAATTATGGTCTATAGCTCAGGTGATTTTCCATAAAATTGAATTTTCTACCAAATGTGTAGAAATATTCGAGCGATCTAAATGCCTGTTGGCATGACAATAACAGGTCTCAACACCTATTGATAGAGGTATCAACCATCGAAATCGGAGCACAATTGCAGATTTTTGTTTTTTTATTATGAATTATTGGTCTATAGTTCAGGTGATTTTCCATAAAATTGAATTTTCTACGAAATGTGTAGAAATATTCGAGCGATCTAAATGCCTGTTGGCATGACAATTACAGGTCTCAACACCTATTGATAGAGGTATCAACCATCGAAATCGGAGCACAATTGCAGATTTTTGTTTTTTTATTATGAATTATTGGTCTATAGTTCAGGTGATTTTCCATAAAATTGAATTTTCTACGAGATGTGTAGAAATATTCGAGCGATCTAAATGCCTGTTGGCATGACAATTACAGGTCTCAACACCTATTGATAGAGGTATCAACCATCGAAATCGGAGCACAATTGCAGCCACAATAATGGTCTATAGTTCAGGTGATTTTCCATAAAATTGAATTTTCTACGAAATGTGTAGAAATATTCGAGCGATCTAAATGCCTGTTGGCATGACAATTACAGGCCTCAACACCTATTGATAGAGGTATCAACCATCGAAATCGGAGCACAATTGCAGATTTTTGTTTTTTTATTATGAATTATTGGTCTATAGTTCAGGTGATTTTCCATAAAATTGAATTTTCTACGAGATGTGTAGAAATATTCGAGCGATCTAAATGCCTGTTGGCATGACAATTACAGGTCTCAACACCTATTGATAGAGGTATCAACCATCGAAATCGGAGCACAATTGCAGCCACAATAATGGTCTATATTTCAGGTGATTTTCCATAAAATTGAATTTTCTACGAAATGTGTAGAAATATTCGAGCGATCTAAATGCCTGTTGGCATGACAATTACAGGCCTCAACACCTATTGATAGAGGTATCAACCATCGAAATCGGAGCACAATTGCAGATTTTTGTTTTTTTATTATGAATTATTGGTCTATAGTTCAGGTGATTTTCCATAAAATTGAATTTTCTACGAGATGTGTAGAAATATTCGAGCGATCTAAATGCCTGTTGGCATGACAATTACAGGTCTCAACACCTATAGATAGAGGTATCAACCATCGAAATCGGAGCACAATTGCAGCCACAATTATGGTCTATAGCTCAGGTGATTTTCCATAAAATTGAATTTTCTACCAAATGTGTAGAAATATTCGAGCGATCTAAATGCCTGTTGGCATGACAATTACAGGTCTCAACACCTATTGATAGAGGTATCAACCATCGAAATCGGAGCACAATTGCAGCCACAATAATGGTCTATAGTTCAGGTGATTTTCCATAAAATTGAATTTTCTACGAAATGTGTAGAAATATTCGAGCGATCTAAATGTCTGTTAGCATGACAATTACAGGCCTCAACACCTATTGATAGAGGTATCAACCATCGAAATCGGAGCACAACTGCAGCCACAATTATGGTCTATAGCTCAGGGAATTTTCCATAAAATTGAATTTTCTACGAAATGTGTAGAAATATTCGAGCGATCTAAATGCCTGTTGGCATGACAATTACAGGTCTCAACACCTATTGATAGAGGTATCAACCATCGAAATCGGAGCACAACTGCAGCCACAATTATGGTCTATAGCTCAGGTGATTTTCCATAAAATTGAATTTTCTACCAAATGTGTAGAAATATTCGAGCGATCTAAATGCCTGTTGGCATGACAATTACAGGCCTCAACACCTATTGATAGAGGTATCAACCATCGAAATCGGAGCACAATTGCAGAATTTTGTTTTTTTATTATGAATTATTGGTCTATAGTTCAGGTGATTTTCCATAAAATTGAATTTTCTGCGAAATGTGTAGAAATATTCGAGCGATCTAAATGCCTGTTGGCATGACAATTACAGGTCTCCACACCTATTGATAGAGGTATCAACCATCGAAATCGGAGCACAATTGCAGCCACAATAATGGTCTATAGTTCAGGTGATTTTCCATAAAATTGAATTTTCTACGAAATGTGTAGAAATATTCGAGCGATCTAAATGTCTGTTAGCATGACAATTACAGGCCTCAACACCTATTGATAGAGGTATCAACCATCGAAATCGGAGCACAATTGCAGAATTTTGTTTTTTTATTATGAATTATTGGTCTATAGTTCAGGTGATTTTCCATAAAATTGAATTTTCTGCGAAATGTGTAGAAATATTCGAGCGATCTAAATGCCTGTTGGCATGACAATTACAGGTCTCCACACCTATTGATAGAGGTATCAACCATCGAAATCGGAGCACAATTGCAGCCACAATAATGGTCTATAGTTCAGGTGATTTTCCATAAAATTGAATTTTCTACGAAATGTGTAGAAATATTCGAGCGATCTAAATGCCTGTTGGCATGACAATTACAGGCCTCAACACCTATTGATAGAGGTATCAACCATCGAAATCGGAGCACAATTGCAGCCACAATAATGGTCTATAGTTCAGGTAATTTTCCATAAAATTGAATTTTCTACGAAATGTGTAGAAATATTCGAGCGATCTAAATGTCTGTTAGCATGACAATTACAGGCCTCAACACCTATTGATAGAGGTATCAACCATCGAAATCGGAGCACAACTGCAGCCACAATTATGGTCTATAGCTCAGGTGATTTTCCATAAAATTGAATTTTCTACGAAATGTGTAGAAATATTCGAGCGATCTAAATGCCTGTTGGCATGACAATTACAGGTCTCAACACCTATTGATAGAGGTATCAACCATCGAAATCGGAGCACAATTGCAGATTTTTGTTTTTTTATTATGAATTATTGGTCTATAGTTCAGGTGATTTTCCATAAAATTGAATTTTCTACGAGATGTGTAGAAATATTCGAGGGATCTAAATGCCTGTTGGCATGACAATTACAGGTCTCAACACCTATTGATAGAGGTATCAACCATCGAAATCGGAGCACAATTGCAGCCACAATAATGGTCTATATTTCAGGTGATTTTCCATAAAATTGAATTTTCTACGAAATGTGTAGAAATATTCGAGCGATCTAAATGCCTGTTGGCATGACAATTACAGGTCTCAACACCTATTGATAGAGGTATCAACCATCGAAATCGGAGCACAACTGCAGCCACAATTATGGTCTATAGCTCAGGTGATTTTCCATAAAATTGAATTTTCTACCAAATGTGTAGAAATATTCGAGCGATCTAAATGCCTGTTGGCATGACAATTACAGGTCTCAACACCTATTGATAGAGGTATCAACCATCGAAATCGGAGCACAATTGCAGATTTTTGTTTTTTTATTATGAATTATTGGTCTATAGTTCAGGTGATTTTCCATAAAATTGAATTTTCTGCGAAATGTGTAGAAATATTCGAGCGATCTAAATGCCTGTTGGCATGACAATTACAGGCCTCAACACCTATTGATAGAGGTATCAACCATCGAAATCGGAGCACAATTGCAGCCACAATAATGGTCTATAGTTCAGGTGATTTTCCATAAAATTGAATTTTCTACGAAATGTGTAGAAATATTCGAGCGATCTAAATGTCTGTTAGCATGACAATTACAGGCCTCAACACCTATTGATAGAGGTATCAACCATCGAAATCGGAGCACAACTGCAGCCACAATTATGGTCTATAGCTCAGGGGATTTTCCATAAAATTGAATTTTCTACGAAATGTGTAGAAATATTCGAGCGATCTAAATGCCTGTTGGCATGACAATTACAGGTCTCAACACCTATTGATAGAGGTATCAACCATCGAAATCGGAGCACAACTGCAGCCACAATTATGGTCTATAGCTCAGGTGATTTTCCATAAAATTGAATTTTCTACCAAATGTGTAGAAATATTCGAGCGATCTAAATGCCTGTTGGCATGACAATTACAGGCCTCAACACCTATTGATAGAGGTATCAACCATCGAAATCGGAGCACAATTGCAGAATTTTGTTTTTTTATTATGAATTATTGGTCTATAGTTCAGGTGATTTTCCATAAAATTGAATTTTCTGCGAAATGTGTAGAAATATTCGAGCGATCTAAATGCCTGTTGGCATGACAATTACAGGCCTCAACACCTATTGATAGAGGTATCAACCATCGAAATCGGAGCACAATTGCAGAATTTTGTTTTTTTATTATGAATTATTGGTCTATAGTTCAGGTGATTTTCCATAAAATTGAATTTTCTGCGAAATGTGTAGAAATATTCGAGCGATCTAAATGCCTGTTGGCATGACAATTACAGGTCTCCACACCTATTGATAGAGGTATCAACCATCGAAATCGGAGCACAATTGCAGCCACAATAATGGTCTATAGTTCAGGTGATTTTCCATAAAATTGAATTTTCTACGAAATGTGTAGAAATATTCGAGCGATCTAAATGCCTGTTGGCATGACAATTACAGGTCTCAACACCTATTGATAGAGATATCAACCATCGAAATCGGAGCACAATTGCAGCCACAATAATGGTCTATAGTTCAGGTGATTTTCCATAAAATTGAATTTTCTACGAAATGTGTAGAAATATTCGAGCGATCTAAATGTCTGTTAGCATGACAATTACAGGCCTCAACACCTATTGATAGAGGTATCAACCATCGAAATCGGAGCACAACTGCAGCCACAATTATGGTCTATAGCTCAGGTGATTTTCCATAAAATTGAATTTTCTACCAAATGTGTAGAAATATTCGAGCGATCTAAATGCCTGTTGGCATGACAATTACAGGTCTCAACACCTATTGATAGAGGTATCAACCATCGAAATCGGAGCACAATTGCAGATTTTTGTTTTTTTATTATGAATTATTGGTCTATAGTTCAGGTGATTTTCCATAAAATTGAATTTTCTACGAGATGTGTAGAAATATTCGAGCGATCTAAATGCCTGTTGGCATGACAATTACAGGTCTCAACACCTATTGATAGAGATATCAACCATCGAAATCGGAGCACAATTGCAGCCACAATAATGGTCTATATTTCAGGTGATTTTCCATAAAATTGAATTTTCTACGAAATGTGTAGAAATATTCGAGCGATCTAAATGTCTGTTGGCATGACAATTACAGGTCTCAACACCTATTGATAGAGGTATCAACCATCGAAATCGGAGCACAACTGCAGCCACAATTATGGTCTATAGCTCAGGTGATTTTCCATAAAATTGAATTTTCTACCAAATGTGTAGAAATATTCGAGCGATCTAAATGCCTGTTGGCATGACAATAACAGGTCTCAACACCTATTGATAGAGGTATCAACCATCGAAATCGGAGCACAATTGCAGATTTTTGTTTTTTTATTATGAATTATTGGTCTATAGTTCAGGTGATTTTCCATAAAATTGAATTTTCTACGAAATGTGTAGAAATATTCGAGCGATCTAAATGCCTGTTGGCATGACAATTACAGGTCTCAACACCTATTGATAGAGGTATCAACCATCGAAATCGGAGCACAATTGCAGATTTTTGTTTTTTTATTATGAATTATTGGTCTATAGTTCAGGTGATTTTCCATAAAATTGAATTTTCTACGAGATGTGTAGAAATATTCGAGCGATCTAAATGCCTGTTGGCATGACAATTACAGGTCTCAACACCTATTGATAGAGGTATCAACCATCGAAATCGGAGCACAATTGCAGCCACAATAATGGTCTATAGTTCAGGTGATTTTCCATAAAATTGAATTTTCTACGAAATGTGTAGAAATATTCGAGCGATCTAAATGCCTGTTGGCATGACAATTACAGGCCTCAACACCTATTGATAGAGGTATCAACCATCGAAATCGGAGCACAATTGCAGATTTTTGTTTTTTTATTATGAATTATTGGTCTATAGTTCAGGTGATTTTCCATAAAATTGAATTTTCTACGAGATGTGTAGAAATATTCGAGCGATCTAAATGCCTGTTGGCATGACAATTACAGGTCTCAACACCTATTGATAGAGGTATCAACCATCGAAATCGGAGCACAATTGCAGCCACAATAATGGTCTATATTTCAGGTGATTTTCCATAAAATTGAATTTTCTACGAAATGTGTAGAAATATTCGAGCGATCTAAATGCCTGTTGGCATGACAATTACAGGCCTCAACACCTATTGATAGAGGTATCAACCATCGAAATCGGAGCACAATTGCAGATTTTTGTTTTTTTATTATGAATTATTGGTCTATAGTTCAGGTGATTTTCCATAAAATTGAATTTTCTACGAGATGTGTAGAAATATTCGAGCGATCTAAATGCCTGTTGGCATGACAATTACAGGTCTCAACACCTATAGATAGAGGTATCAACCATCGAAATCGGAGCACAATTGCAGCCACAATTATGGTCTATAGCTCAGGTGATTTTCCATAAAATTGAATTTTCTACCAAATGTGTAGAAATATTCGAGCGATCTAAATGCCTGTTGGCATGACAATTACAGGTCTCAACACCTATTGATAGAGGTATCAACCATCGAAATCGGAGCACAATTGCAGCCACAATAATGGTCTATAGTTCAGGTGATTTTCCATAAAATTGAATTTTCTACGAAATGTGTAGAAATATTCGAGCGATCTAAATGTCTGTTAGCATGACAATTACAGGCCTCAACACCTATTGATAGAGGTATCAACCATCGAAATCGGAGCACAACTGCAGCCACAATTATGGTCTATAGCTCAGGGAATTTTCCATAAAATTGAATTTTCTACGAAATGTGTAGAAATATTCGAGCGATCTAAATGCCTGTTGGCATGACAATTACAGGTCTCAACACCTATTGATAGAGGTATCAACCATCGAAATCGGAGCACAACTGCAGCCACAATTATGGTCTATAGCTCAGGTGATTTTCCATAAAATTGAATTTTCTACCAAATGTGTAGAAATATTCGAGCGATCTAAATGCCTGTTGGCATGACAATTACAGGCCTCAACACCTATTGATAGAGGTATCAACCATCGAAATCGGAGCACAATTGCAGAATTTTGTTTTTTTATTATGAATTATTGGTCTATAGTTCAGGTGATTTTCCATAAAATTGAATTTTCTGCGAAATGTGTAGAAATATTCGAGCGATCTAAATGCCTGTTGGCATGACAATTACAGGTCTCCACACCTATTGATAGAGGTATCAACCATCGAAATCGGAGCACAATTGCAGCCACAATAATGGTCTATAGTTCAGGTGATTTTCCATAAAATTGAATTTTCTACGAAATGTGTAGAAATATTCGAGCGATCTAAATGTCTGTTAGCATGACAATTACAGGCCTCAACACCTATTGATAGAGGTATCAACCATCGAAATCGGAGCACAACTGCAGCCACAATTATGGTCTATAGCTCAGGGAATTTTCCATAAAATTGAATTTTCTACGAAATGTGTAGAAATATTCGAGCGATCTAAATGCCTGTTGGCATGACAATTACAGGTCTCAACACCTATTGATAGAGGTATCAACCATCGAAATCGGAGCACAACTGCAGCCACAATTATGGTCTATAGCTCAGGTGATTTTCCATAAAATTGAATTTTCTACCAAATGTGTAGAAATATTCGAGCGATCTAAATGCCTGTTGGCATGACAATTACAGGCCTCAACACCTATTGATAGAGGTATCAACCATCGAAATCGGAGCACAATTGCAGAATTTTGTTTTTTTATTATGAATTATTGGTCTATAGTTCAGGTGATTTTCCATAAAATTGAATTTTCTGCGAAATGTGTAGAAATATTCGAGCGATCTAAATGCCTGTTGGCATGACAATTACAGGTCTCCACACCTATTGATAGAGGTATCAACCATCGAAATCGGAGCACAATTGCAGCCACAATAATGGTCTATAGTTCAGGTGATTTTCCATAAAATTGAATTTTCTACGAAATGTGTAGAAATATTCGAGCGATCTAAATGCCTGTTGGCATGACAATTACAGGCCTCAACACCTATTGATAGAGGTATCAACCATCGAAATCGGAGCACAATTGCAGCCACAATAATGGTCTATAGTTCAGGTGATTTTCCATAAAATTGAATTTTCTACGAAATGTGTAGAAATATTCGAGCGATCTAAATGTCTGTTAGCATGACAATTACAGGCCTCAACACCTATTGATAGAGGTATCAACCATCGAAATCGGAGCACAACTGCAGCCACAATTATGGTCTATAGCTCAGGGGATTTTCCATAAAATTGAATTTTCTACGAAATGTGTAGAAATATTCGAGCGATCTAAATGCCTGTTGGCATGACAATTACAGGTCTCAACACCTATTGATAGAGGTATCAACCATCGAAATCGGAGCACAATTGCAGAATTTTGTTTTTTATTATGAATTATTGGTCTATAGTTCAGGTGATTTTCCATAAAATTGAATTTTCTGCGAAATGTGTAGAAATATTCGAGCGATCTAAATGCCTGTTGGCATGACAATTACAGGTCTCCACACCTATTGATAGAGGTATCAACCATCGAAATCGGAGCACAATTGCAGCCACAATAATGGTCTATAGTTCAGGTGATTTTCCATAAAATTGAATTTTCTATGAAATGTGTAGAAATATTCGAGCGATCTAAATGCCTGTTGGCATGACAATTACAGGCCTCAACACCTATTGATAGAGGTATCAACCATCGAAATCGGAGCACAATTGCAGCCACAATAATGGTCTATAGTTCAGGTGATTTTCCATAAAATTGAATTTTCTACGAAATGTGTAGAAATATTCGAGCGATCTAAATGTCTGTTAGCATGACAATTACAGGCCTCAACACCTATTGATAGAGGTATCAACCATCGAAATCGGAGCACAACTGCAGCCACAATTATGGTCTATAGCTCAGGTGATTTTCCATAAAATTGAATTTTCTACGAAATGTGTAGAAATATTCGAGCGATCTAAATGCCTGTTGGCATGACAATTACAGGTCTCAACACCTATTGATAGAGGTATCAACCATCGAAATCGGAGCACAATTGCAGATTTTTGTTTTTTTATTATGAATTATTGGTCTATAGTTCAGGTGATTTTCCATAAAATTGAATTTTCTACGAGATGTGTAGAAATATTCGAGCGATCTAAATGCCTGTTGGCATGACAATTACAGGTCTCAACACCTATTGATAGAGATATCAACCATCGAAATCGGAGCACAATTGCAGCCACAATAATGGTCTATATTTCAGGTGATTTTCCATAAAATTGAATTTTCTACGAAATGTGTAGAAATATTCGAGCGATCTAAATGCCTGTTGGCATGACAATTACAGGTCTCAACACCTATTGATAGAGGTATCAACCATCGAAATCGGAGCACAACTGCAGCCACAATTATGGTCTATAGCTCAGGTGATTTTCCATAAAATTGAATTTTCTACCAAATGTGTAGAAATATTCGAGCGATCTAAATGCCTGTTGGCATGACAATAACAGGTCTCAACACCTATTGATAGAGGTATCAACCATCGAAATCGGAGCACAATTGCAGATTTTTGTTTTTTTATTATGAATTATTGGTCTATAGTTCAGGTGATTTTCCATAAAATTGAATTTTCTACGAAATGTGTAGAAATATTCGAGCGATCTAAATGCCTGTTGGCATGACAATTACAGGTCTCAACACCTATTGATAGAGGTATCAACCATCGAAATCGGAGCACAATTGCAGATTTTTGTTTTTTTATTATGAATTATTGGTCTATAGTTCAGGTGATTTTCCATAAAATTGAATTTTCTACGAGATGTGTAGAAATATTCGAGCGATCTAAATGCCTGTTGGCATGACAATTACAGGTCTCAACACCTATTGATAGAGGTATCAACCATCGAAATCGGAGCACAATTGCAGCCACAATAATGGTCTATAGTTCAGGTGATTTTCCATAAAATTGAATTTTCTACGAAATGTGTAGAAATATTCGAGCGATCTAAATGCCTGTTGGCATGACAATTACAGGTCTCAACACCTATTGATAGAGGTATCAACCATCGAAATCGGAGCACAATTGCAGCCACAATAATGGTCTATAGTTCAGGTGATTTTCCATAAAATTGAATTTTCTACGAAATGTGTAGAAATATTCGAGCGATCTAAATGCCTGTTGGCATGACAATTACAGGCCTCAACACCTATTGATAGAGGTATCAACCATCGAAATCGGAGCACAATTGCAGCCACAATAATGGTCTATAGTTCAGGTGATTTTCCATAAAATTGAATTTTCTACGAAATGTGTAGAAATATTCGAGCGATCTAAATGCCTGTTGGCATGACAATTACAGGCCTCAACACCTATTGATAGAGGTATCAACCATCGAAATCGGAGCACAATTGCAGATTTTTGTTTTTTTATTATGAATTATTGGTCTATAGTTCAGGTGATTTTCCATAAAATTGAATTTTCTGCGAAATGTGTAGAAATATTCGAGCGATCTAAATGCCTGTTGGCATGACAATTACAGGTCTCCACACCTATTGATAGAGGTATCAACCATCGAAATCGGAGCACAATTGCAGCCACAATAATGGTCTATAATACAGGTGATTTTCCATAAAATTGAATTTTCTACGAAATGTGTAGAAATATTCGAGCGATCTAAATGCCTGTTGGCATGACAATTACAGGCCTCAACACCTATTGATAGAGGTATCAACCATCGAAATCGGAGCACAATTGCAGCCACAATAATGGTCTATAGTTCAGGTGATTTTCCATAAAATTGAATTTTCTACGAAATGTGTAGAAATATTCAAGCGATCTAAATGTCTGTTAGCATGACAATTACAGGCCTCAACACCTATTGATAGAGGTATCAACCATCGAAATCGGAGCACAACTGCAGCCACAATTATGGTCTATAGCTCATGGGATTTTCCATAAAATTGAATTTTCTACGAAATGTGTAGAAATATTCGAGCGATCTAAATGCCTGTTGGCATGACAATTACAGGTCTCAACACCTATTGATAGAGGTATCAACCATCGAAATCGGAGCACAATTGCAGAATTTTGTTTTTTTATTATGAATTATTGGTCTATAGTTCAGGTGATTTTCCATAAAATTGAATTTTCTGCGAAATGTGTAGAAATATTCGAGCGATCTAAATGCCTGTTGGCATGACAATTACAGGTCTCCACACCTATTGATAGAGGTATCAACCATCGAAATCGGAGCACAATTGCAGCCACAATAATGGTCTATATTTCAGGTGATTTTCCATAAAATTGAATTTTCTACGAAATGTGTAGAAATATTCGAGCGATCTAAATGTCTGTTAGCATGACAATTACAGGCCTCAACACCTATTGATAGAGGTATCAACCATCGAAATCGGAGCACAACTGCAGCCACAATTATGGTCTATAGCTCAGGTGATTTTCCATAAAATTGAATTTTCTACGAAATGTGTAGAAATATTCGAGCGATCTAAATGCCTGTTGGCATGACAATTACAGGTCTCAACACCTATTGATAGAGGTATCAACCATCGAAATCGGAGCACAACTGCAGCCACAATTATGGTCTATAGCTCAGGTGATTTTCCATAAAATTGAATTTTCTACCAAATGTGTAGAAATATTCGAGCGATCTAAATGCCTGTTGGCATGACAATTACAGGCCTCAACACCTATTGATAGAGGTATCAACCATCGAAATCGGAGCACAATTGCAGATTTTTGTTTTTTTATTATGAATTATTGGTCTATAGTTCAGGTGATTTTCCATAAAATTGAATTTTCTACGAGATGTGTAGAAATATTCGAGCGATCTAAATGCCTGTTGGCATGACAATTACAGGTCTCAACACCTATTGATAGAGGTATCAACCATCGAAATCGGAGCACAATTGCAGCCACAATAATGGTCTATATTTCAGGTGATTTTCCATAAAATTGAATTTTCTACGAAATGTGTAGAAATATTCGAGCGATCTAAATGCCTGTTGGCATGACAATTACAGGTCTCAACACCTATTGATAGAGGTATCAACCATCGAAATCGGAGCACAATTGCAGAATTTTGTTTTTTTATTATGAATTATTGGTCTATAGTTCAGGTGATTTTCCATAAAATTGAATTTTCTGCGAAATGTGTAGAAATATTCGAGCGATCTAAATGCCTGTTGGCATGACAATTACAGGTCTCCACACCTATTGATAGAGGTATCAACCATCGAAATCGGAGCACAATTGCAGCCACAATAATGGTCTATAGTTCAGGTGATTTTCCATAAAATTGAATTTTCTACGAAATGTGTAGAAATATTCGAGCGATCTAAATGTCTGTTAGCATGACAATTACAGGCCTCAACACCTATTGATAGAGGTATCAACCATCGAAATCGGAGCACAACTGCAGCCACAATTATGGTCTATAGCTCAGGTGATTTTCCATAAAATTGAATTTTCTACGAAATGTGTAGAAATATTCGAGCGATCTAAATGCCTGTTGGCATGACAATTACAGGTCTCAACACCTATTGATAGAGGTATCAACCATCGAAATCGGAGCACAACTGCAGCCACAATTATGGTCTATATCTCAGGTGATTTTCCATAAAATTGAATTTTCTACCAAATGTGTAGAAATATTCGAGCGATCTAAATGCCTGTTGGCATGACAATTACAGGCCTCAACACCTATTGATAGAGGTATCAACCATCGAAATCGGAGCACAATTGCAGATTTTTGTTTTTTTATTATGAATTATTGGTCTATAGCTCAGGTGATTTTCCATAAAATTGAATTTTCTACCAAATGTGTAGAAATATTCGAGCGATCTAAATGCCTGTTGGCATGACAATTACAGGCCTCAACACCTATTGATAGAGGTATCAACCATCGAAATCGGAGCACAATTGCAGATTTTTGTTTTTTTATTATGAATTATTGGTCTATAGTTCAGGTGATTTTCCATAAAATTGAATTTTCTACGAGATGTGTAGAAATATTCGAGCGATCTAAATGCCTGTTGGCATGACAATTACAGGCCTCAACACCTATTGATAGAGGTATCAACCATCGAAATCGGAGCACAATTGCAGCCACAATAATGGTCTATAGTTCAGGTGATTTTCCATAAAATTGAATTTTCTACGAAATGTGTAGAAATATTCGAGCGATCTAAATGTCTGTTAGCATGACAATTACAGGCCTCAACACCTATTGATAGAGGTATCAACCATCGAAATCGGAGCACAATTGCAGCCACAGTAATGGTCTATAGTTCAGGTGATTTTCCATAAAATTGAATTTTCTACGAAATGTGTAGAAATATTCGAGCGATCTAAATGCCTGTTGGCATGACAATTACAGGCCTCAACACCTATTGATAGAGGTATCAACCATCGAAATCGGAGCACAATTGCAGATTTTTGTTTTTTTATTATGAATTATTGGTCTATAGTTCAGGTGATTTTCCATAAAATTGAATTTTCTACGAGATGTGTAGAAATATTCGAGCGATCTAAATGCCTGTTGGCATGACAATTACAGGTCTCAACACCTATTGATAGAGGTATCAACCATCGAAATCGGAGCACAATTGCAGCCACAATAATGGTCTATAGTTCAGGTGATTTTCCATAAAATTGAGTTTTCTGCGAAATGTGTAGAAATATTCGAGCGATCTAAATGCCTGTTAGCATGACAATTACAGGTCTCCACACCTATTGATAGAGGTATCAACCATCGAAATCGGAGCACAATTGCAGCCACAATAATGGTCTATATTTCAGGTGATTTTCCATAAAATTGAATTTTCTACGAAATGTGTAGAAATATTCGAGCGATCTAAATGTCTGTTAGCATGACAATTACAGGCCTCAACACCTATTGATAGAGGTATCAACCATCGAAATCGGAGCACAATTGCAGCCACAGTAATGGTCTATATTTCAGGTGATTTTCCATAAAATTGAATTTTCTACGAAATGTGTAGAAATATTCGAGCGATCTAAATGCCTGTTGGCATGACAATTACAGGCCTCAACACCTATTGATAGAGGTATCAACCATCGAAATCGGAGCACAATTGCAGATTTTTGTTTTTTTATTATGAATTATTGGTCTATAGTTCAGGTGATTTTCCATAAAATTGAATTTTCTACGAAATGTGTAGAAATATTCGAGCGATCTAAATGCCTGTTGGCATGACAATTACAGGTCTCAACACCTATTGATAGAGATATCAACCATCGAAATCGGAGCACAATTGCAGCCACAGTAATGGTCTATATTTCAGGTGATTTTCCATAAAATTGAATTTTCTACGAAATGTGTAGAAATATTCGAGCGATCTAAATGCCTGTTGGCATGACAATTACAGGCCTCAACACCTATTGATAGAGGTATCAACCATCGAAATCGGAGCACAATTGCAGATTTTTGTTTTTTTATTATGAATTATTGGTCTATAGTTCAGGTGATTTTCCATAAAATTGAATTTTCTACGAGATGTGTAGAAATATTCGAGCGATCTAAATGCCTGTTGGCATGACAATTACAGGTCTCAACACCTATTGATAGAGATATCAACCATCAAAATCGGAGCACAATTGCAGCCACAGTAATGGTCTATATTTCAGGTGATTTTCCATAAAATTGAATTTTCTACGAAATGTGTAGAAATATTCGAGCGATCTAAATGCCTGTTGGCATGACAATTACAGGCCTCAACACCTATTGATAGAGGTATCAACCATCGAAATCGGAGCACAATTGCAGATTTTTGTTTTTTTATTATGAATTATTGGTCTATAGTTCAGGTGATTTTCCATAAAATTGAATTTTCTACGAGATGTGTAGAAATATTCGAGCGATCTAAATGCCTGTTGGCATGACAATTACAGGTCTCAACACCTATTGATAGAGATATCAACCATCGAAATCGGAGCACAATTGCAGCCACAATAATGGTCTATATTTCAGGTGATTTTCCATAAAATTGAATTTTCTACGAAATGTGTAGAAATATTCGAGCGATCTAAATGCCTGTTGGCATGACAATTACAGGTCTCAACACCTATTGATAGAGGTATCAACCATCGAAATCGGAGCACAACTGCAGCCACAATTATGGTCTATAGCTCAGGTGATTTTCCATAAAATTGAATTTTCTACCAAATGTGTAGAAATATTCGAGCGATCTAAATGCCTGTTGGCATGACAATTACAGGTCTCAACACCTATTGATAGAGGTATCAACCATCGAAATCGGAGCACAATTGCAGATTTTTGTTTTTTTATTATGAATTATTGGTCTATAGTTCAGGTGATTTTCCATAAAATTGAATTTTCTACGAAATGTGTAGAAATATTCGAGCGATCTAAATGCCTGTTGGCATGACAATTACAGGTCTCAACACCTATTGATAGAGGTATCAACCATCGAAATCGGAGCACAATTGCAGCCACAGTAATGGTCTATATTTCAGGTGATTTTCCATAAAATTGAATTTTCTACGAAATGTGTAGAAATATTCGAGCGATCTAAATGCCTGTTGGCATGACAATTACAGGTCTCAACACCTATTGATAGAGGTATCAACCATCGAAATCGGAGCACAATTGCAGATTTTTGTTTTTTTATTATGAATTATTGGTCTATAGTTCAGGTGATTTTCCATAAAATTGAGTTTTCTGCGAAATGTGTAGAAATATTCGAGCGACCTAAATGCCTGTTAGCATGACAATTACAGGTCTCCACACCTATTGATAGAGGTATCAACCATCGAAATCGGAGCACAATTGCAGCCACAATAATGGTCTATAGTTCAGGTGATTTTCCATAAAATTGAATTTTCTACGAAATGTGTAGAAATATTCAAGCGATCTAAATGTCTGTTAGCATGACAATTACAGGCCTCAACACCTATTGATAGAGGTATCAACCATCGAAATCGGAGCACAATTGCAGCCACAGTAATGGTCTATATTTCAGGTGATTTTCCATAAAATTGAATTTTCTACGAAATGTGTAGAAATATTCGAGCGATCTAAATGCCTGTTGGCATGACAATTACAGGTCTCAACACCTATTGATAGAAGTATCAACCATCGAAATCGGAGCACAATTGCAGCCACAATAATGGTCTATATTTCAGGTGATTTTCCATAAAATTGAATTTTCTACGAAATGTGTAGAAATATTCGAGCGATCTAAATGCCTGTTGGCATGACAATTACAGGTCTCAACACCTATTGATAGAGGTATCAACCATCGAAATCGGAGCACAATTGCAGATTTTTGTTTTTTTATTATGAATTATTGGTCTATAGTTCAGGTGATTTTCCATAAAATTGAATTTTCTACGAGATGTGTAGAAATATTCGAGCGATCTAAATTCCTGTTGGCATGACAATTACAGGTCTCAACACCTATTGATAGAAGTATCAACCATCGAAATCGGAGCACAATTGCAGCCACAATAATGGTCTATATTTCAGGTGATTTTCCATAAAATTGAATTTTCTACGAAATGTGTAGAAATATTCGAGCGATCTAAATGCCTGTTGGCATGACAATTACAGGTCTCAACACCTATTGATAGAGGTATCAACCATCGAAATCGGAGCACAATTGCAGCCACAATAATGGTCTATAGTTCAGGTGATTTTCCATAAAATTGAATTTTCTACGAAATGTGTAGAAATATTCGAGCGATCTAAATGCCTGTTAGCATGACAATTACAGGCCTCAACACCTATTGATAGAGGTATCAACCATCGAAATCGGAGCACAATTGCAGCCACAATAATGGTCTATAGTTCAGGTGATTTTCCATAAAATTGAATTTTCTACGAAATGTGTAGAAATATTCGAGCGATCTAAATGCCTGTTGGCATGACAATTACAGGTCTCAACACCTATTGATAGAGGTATCAACCATCGAAATCGGAGCACAATTGCAGATTTTTGTTTTTTTATTATGAATTATTGGTCTATAGTTCAGGTGATTTTCCATAAAATTGAATTTTCTACGAAATGTGTAGAAATATTAAAGCGATCTAAATGCCTGTTGGCATGACAATTACAGGTCTCAACACCTATTGATAGAGGTATCAACCATCGAAATCGGAGCACAATTGCAGATTTTTGTTTTTTTATTATGAATTATTGGTCTATAGTTCAGGTGATTTTCCATAAAATTGAATTTTCTACGAAATGTGTAGAAATATTCGAGCGATCTAAATGCCTGTTGGCATGACAATTACAGGTCTCAACACCTATTGATAGAGGTATCAACCATCGAAATCGGAGCACAATTGCAGAATTTTGTTTTTTTATTATGAATTATTGGTCTATAGTTCAGGTGATTTTCCATAAAATTGAATTTTCTACGAGATGTGTAGAAATATTCGAGCGATCTAAATGCCTGTTGGCATGACAATTACAGGTCTCAACACCTATTGATAGAGGTATCAACCATCGAAATCGGAGCACAATTGCAGCCACAATAATGGTCTATAGTTCAGGTGATTTTCCATAAAATTGAATTTTCTACGAAATGTGTAGAAATATTCGAACGATCTAAATGCCTGTTGGCATGACAATTACAGGCCTCAACACCTATTGATAGAGGTATCAACCATCGACATCGGAGCACAATTGCAGCCACAATAATGGTCTATAGTTCAGGTGATTTTCCATAAAATTGAATTTTCTACGAGATGTGTAGAAATATTCGAGGGATCTAAATGCCTGTTGTCATGACAATTACAGGTCTCAACACCTATTGATAGAGGTATCAACCATCGAAATCGGAGCACAATTGCAGCCACAATAATGGTCTATAGTTCAGGTGATTTTCCATAAAATTGAATTTTCTACGAAATGTGTAGAAATATTCGAGCGATCTAAATGCCTGTTGGCATGACAATTACAGGCCTCAACACCTATTGATAGAGGTATCAACCACCGAAATCGGAGCACAATTGCAGATTTTTGTTTTTTTATTATGGATTATTGGTTTATAGTTCAGGTGATTTTCCATAAAATTGAATTTTCTACCAAATGTGTAGAAATAATTGAGCGATCTAAATGCCTGTTGGCATGACAATTACAGGTCTCAACACCTATTGATAGAGGTATCAACCATCGAAATCGGAGCACAATTGCAGATTTTTGTTTTTTTATTATGAATTATTGGTCTATAGTTCAGGTGATTTTCCATAAAATTGAATTTTCTACGAAATGTGTAGAAATATTCGAGCGATCTAAATGCCTGTTGGCATGACAATTACAGGCCTCAACACCTATTGTTAGAGGTATCAACCATCGAAATCGGAGCACAATTGCAGATTTTTGTTTTTTTATTATGAATTATTGGTCTATAGTTCAGGTGATTTTCCATAAAATTGAATTTTCTACGAGATGTGTAGAAATATTCGAGGGATCTAAATGCCTGTTGGCATGACAATTACAGGTCTCAACACCTATTGATAGAGGTATCAACCATCGAAATCGGAGCACAATTGCAGCCACAATAATGGTCTATAGTTCAGGTAATTTTCCATAAAATTGAATTTTCTACGAAATGTGTAGAAATATTCGAGCGATCTAAATGCCTGTTGGCATGACAATTACAGGCCTCAACACCTATTGATAGAGGTATCAACCACCGAAATCGGAGCACAATTGCAGATTTTTGTTTTTTTATTATGGATTATTGGTTTATAGTTCAGGTGATTTTCCATAAAATTGAATTTTCTACCAAATGTGTAGAAATATTCGAGCGATCTAAATGCCTGTTGGCATGACAATTACAGGCCTCAACACCTATTGATAGAGGTATCAACCATCGAAATCGGAGCACAATTGCAGCCACAATAATGGTCTATAGTTCAGGTGATTTTCCATAAAATTGAATTTTCTACGAAATGTGTAGAAATATTCGAGCGATCTAAATGTCTGTTAGCATGACAATTACAGGCCTCAACACCTATTGATAGAGGTATCAACCATCGAAATCGGAGCACAATTGCAGCCACAATAATGGTCTATAGTTCAGGTGATTTTCCATAAAATTGAATTTTCTACGAAATGTGTAGAAATATTCGAGCGATCTAAATGCCTGTTGGCATGACAATTACAGGCCTCAACACCTATTGATAGAGGTATCAACCACCGAAATCGGAGCACAATTGCAGATTTTTGTTTTTTTATTATGGATTATTGGTTTATAGTTCAGGTGATTTTCCATAAAATTGAATTTTCTACCAAATGTGTAGAAATAATTGAGCGATCTAAATGCCTGTTGGCATGACAATTACAGGTCTCAACACCTATTGATAGAGGTATCAACCATCGAAATCGGAGCACAATTGCAGATTTTTGTTTTTTTATTATGAATTATTGGTCTATAGTTCAGGTGATTTTCCATAAAATTGAATTTTCTACGAAATGTGTAGAAATATTCGAGCGATCTAAATGCCTGTTGGCATGACAATTACAGGCCTCAACACCTATTGATAGAGGTATCAACCATCGAAATCGGAGCACAATTGCAGATTTTTGTTTTTTTATTATGAATTATTGGTCTATAGTTCAGGTGATTTTCCATAAAATTGAATTTTCTACGAGATGTGTAGAAATATTCGAGCGATCTAAATGCCTGTTGGCATGACAATTACAGGTCTCAACACCTATTGATAGAGGTATCAACCATCGAAATCGGAGCACAATTGCAGCCACAATAATGGTCTATATTTCAGGTGATTTTCCATAAAATTGAATTTTCTACGAAATGTGTAGAAATATTCGAGCGATCTAAATGCCTGTTGGCATGACAATTACAGGCCTCAACACCTATTGATAGAGGTATCAACCATCGAAATCGGAGCACAATTGCAGCCACAATAATGGTCTATAGTTCAGGTGATTTTCCATAAAATTGAATTTTCTACGAAATGTGTAGAAATATTCGAGCGATCTAAATGTCTGTTAGCATGACAATTACAGGCCTCAACACCTATTGATAGAGGTATCAACCATCGAAATCGGAGCACAATTGCAGCCACAGTAATGGTCTATAGTTCACGTGATTTTCCATAAAATTGAATTTTCTACGAAATGTGTAGAAATATTCGAGCGATCTAAATGCCTGTTGGCATGACAATTACAGGCCTCAACACCTATTGATAGAGGTATCAACCATCGAAATCGGAGCACAATTGCAGATTTTTGTTTTTTTATTATGAATTATTGGTCTATAGTTCAGGTGATTTTCCATAAAATTGAATTTTCTACGAGATGTGTAGAAATATTCGAGCGATCTAAATGCCTGTTGGCATGACAATTACAGGTCTCAACACCTATTGATAGAGGTATCAACCATCGAAATCGGAGCACAATTGCAGCCACAATAATGGTCTATAGTTCAGGTGATTTTCCATAAAATTGAGTTTTCTGCGAAATGTGTAGAAATATTCGAGCGATCTAAATGCCTGTTAGCATGACAATTACAGGTCTCCACACCTATTGATAGAGGTATCAACCATCGAAATCGGAGCACAATTGCAGCCACAATAATGGTCTATATTTCAGGTGATTTTCCATAAAATTGAATTTTCTACGAAATGTGTAGAAATATTCGAGCGATCTAAATGTCTGTTAGCATGACAATTACAGGCCTCAACACCTATTGATAGAGGTATCAACCATCGAAATCGGAGCACAATTGCAGCCACAGTAATGGTCTATATTTCAGGTGATTTTCCATAAAATTGAATTTTCCACGAAATGTGTAGAAATATTCGAGCGATCTAAATGCCTGTTGGCATGACAATTACAGGCCTCAACACCTATTGATAGAGGTATCAACCATCGAAATCGGAGCACAATTGCAGATTTTTGTTTTTTTATTATGAATTATTGGTCTATAGTTCAGGTGATTTTCCATAAAATTGAATTTTCTACGAGATGTGTAGAAATATTCGAGCGATCTAAATGCCTGTTGGCATGACAATTACAGGTCTCAACACCTATTGATAGAGATATCAACCATCGAAATCGGGGCACAATTGCAGCCACAATAATGGTCTATATTTCAGGTGATTTTCCATAAAATTGAATTTTCTACGAAATGTGTAGAAATATTCGAGCGATCTAAATGCCTGTTGGCATGACAATTACAGGCCTCAACACCTATTGATAGAGGTATCAACCATCGAAATCGGAGCACAATTGCAGATTTTTGTTTTTTTATTATGAATTATTGGTCCATAGTTCAGGTGATTTTCCATAAAATTGAATTTTCTACGAGATGTGTAGAAATATTCGAGCGATCTAAATGCCTGTTGGCATGACAATTACAGGTCTCAACACCTATTGATAGAGATATCAACCATCGAAATCGGAGCACAATTGCAGCCACAGTAATGGTCTATATTTCAGGTGATTTTCCATAAAATTGAATTTTCTACGAAATGTGTAGAAATATTCGAGCGATCTAAATGCCTGTTGGCATGACAATTACAGGCCTCAACACCTATTGATGGAGGTATCAACCATCGAAATCGGAGCACAATTGCAGATTTTTGTTTTTTTATTATGAATTATTGGTCTATAGTTCAGGTGATTTTCCATAAAATTGAATTTTCTACGAGATGTGTAGAAATATTCGAGCGATCTAAATGCCTGTTGGCATGACAATTACAGGTCTCAACACCTATTGATAGAGATATCAACCATCGAAATCGGAGCACAATTGCAGCCACAATAATGGTCTATATTTCAGGTGATTTTCCATAAAATTGAATTTTCTACGAAATGTGTAGAAATATTCGAGCGATCTAAATGCCTGTTGGCATGACAATTACAGGTCTCAACACCTATTGATAGAGGTATCAACCATCGAAATCGGAGCACAACTGCAGCCACAATTATGGTCTATAGCTCAGGTGATTTTCCATAAAATTGAATTTTCTACCAAATGTGTAGAAATATTCGAGCGATCTAAATGCCTGTTGGCATGACAATTACAGGTCTCAACACCTATTGATAGAGGTATCAACCATCGAAATCGGAGCACAATTGCAGATTTTTGTTTTTTTATTATGAATTATTCGTCTATAGTTCAGGTGATTTTCCATAAAATTGAATTTTCTACGAAATGTGTAGAAATATTCGATCAAAATCGGAGCACAATTGCAGCCACAATAATGGTCTATATTTCAGGTGATTTTCCATAAAATTGAATTTTCTACGAAATGTGTAGAAATATTCGAACGATCTAAATGCCTGTTGGCATGACAATTACAGGTCTCAACACCTATTGATAGAGGTATCAACCATCGAAATCGGAGCACAATTGCAGCCACAATAATGGTCTATAGTTCAGGTGATTTTCCATAAAATTGAATTTTCTACGAAATGTGTAGAAATATTCGAGCGATCTAAATGCCTGTTGGCATGACAAATACAGGCCTCAACACCTATTGATAGAGGTATCAACCACCGAAATCGGTGCACAATTGCAGATTTTTGTTTTTTTATTATGGATTATTGGTTTATAGTTCAGGTGATTTTCCATAAAATTGAATTTTCTACCAAATGTGTAGAAATAATTGAGCGATCTAAATGCCTGTTGGCATGACAATTACAGGTCTCAACACCTATTGATAGAGGTATCAACCATCGAAATCAGAGCACAATTGCAGATTTTTGTTTTTTTATTATGAATTATTGGTCTATAGTTCAGGTGATTTTCCATAAAATTGAATTTTCTACGAAATGTGTAGAAATATTCGAGCGATCTAAATGCCTGTTGGCATGACAATTACAGGCCTCAACACCTATTGATAGAGGTATCAACCATCGAAATCGGAGCACAATTGCAGATTTTTGTTTTTTTATTATGAATTATTGGTCTATAGTTCAGGTGATTTTCCATAAAATTGAATTTTCTACGAGATGTGTAGAAATATTCGAGCGATCTAAATGTCTGTTGGCATGACAATTACAGGTCTCAACACCTATTGATAGAGGTATCAACCATCGAAATCGGAGCACAATTGCAGCCACAATAATGGTCTATAGTTCAGGTGATTTTCCATAAAATTGAATTTTCTACGAAATGTGTAGAAATATTCGAGCGATCTAAATGCCTGTTGGCATGACAATTACAGGCCTCAACACCTATTGATAGAGGTATCAACCATCGAAATCGGAGCACAACTGCAGCCACAATTATGGTCTATAGCTCAGGTGATTTTCCATTTTCGGAGCACAATTGCAGCCACAATAATGGTCTATAGTTCAGGTGATTTTCCATAAAATTGAATTTTCTACGAAATGTGTAGAAATATTCGAGCGATCTAAATGTCTGTTAGCATGACAATTACAGGTCTCAACACCTATTGATAGAGATATCAACCATCGAAATCGGAGCACAATTGCAGCCACAATAATGGTCTATATTTCAGGTGATTTTCCATAAAATTGAATTTTCTACGAAATGTGTAGAAATATTCGAGCGATCTAAATGCCTGTTGGCATGACAATTACAGGTCTCAACACCTATTGATAGAGGTATCAACCATCGAAATCGGAGCACAACTGCAGCCACAATTATGGTCTATAGCTCAGGTGATTTTCCATAAAATTGAATTTTCTACCAAATGTGTAGAAATATTCGAGCGATCTAAATGCCTGTTGGCATGACAATTACAGGTCTCAACACCTATTGATAGAGGTATCAACCATCGAAATCGGAGCACAATTGCAGATTTTTGTTTTTTTATTATGAATTATTCGTCTATAGTTCAGGTGATTTTCCATAAAATTGAATTTTCTACGAAATGTGTAGAAATATTCGAGCGATCTAAATGCCTGTTGGCATGACAATTACAGGTCTCAACACCTATTGATAGAGGTATCAACCATCAAAATCGGAGCACAATTGCAGCCACAATAATGGTCTATATTTCAGGTGATTTTCCATAAAATTGAATTTTCTACGAAATGTGTAGAAATATTCGAACGATCTAAATGCCTGTTGGCATGACAATTACAGGTCTCAACACCTATTGATAGAGGTATCAACCATCGAAATCGGAGCACAATTGCAGCCACAATAATGGTCTATAGTTCAGGTGATTTTCCATAAAATTGAATTTTCTACGAAATGTGTAGAAATATTCGAGCGATCTAAATGCCTGTTGGCATGACAAATACAGGCCTCAACACCTATTGATAGAGGTATCAACCACCGAAATCGGTGCACAATTGCAGATTTTTGTTTTTTTATTATGGATTATTGGTTTATAGTTCAGGTGATTTTCCATAAAATTGAATTTTCTACCAAATGTGTAGAAATAATTGAGCGATCTAAATGCCTGTTGGCATGACAATTACAGGTCTCAACACCTATTGATAGAGGTATCAACCATCGAAATCGGAGCACAATTGCAGATTTTTGTTTTTTTATTATGAATTATTGGTCTATAGTTCAGGTGATTTTCCATAAAATTGAATTTTCTACGAAATGTGTAGAAATATTCGAGCGATCTAAATGCCTGTTGGCATGACAATTACAGGCCTCAACACCTATTGATGGAGGTATCAACCATCGAAATCGGAGCACAATTGCAGATTTTTGTTTTTTTATTATGAATTATTGGTCTATATTTCAGGTGATTTTCCATAAAATTGAATTTTCTACGAAATGTGTAGAAATATTCGAGCGATCTAAATGCCTGTTGGCATGACAATTACAGGTCTCAACACCTATTGATAGAGGTATCAACCATCGAAATCGGAGCACAACTGCAGCCACAATTATGGTCTATAGCTCAGGTGATTTTCCATAAAATTGAATTTTCTACCAAATGTGTAGAAATATTCGAGCGATCTAAATGCCTGTTGGCATGACAATTACAGGTCTCAACACCTATTGATAGAGGTATCAACCACCGAAATCGGTGCACAATTGCAGATTTTTGTTTTTTTATTATGGATTATTGGTTTATAGTTCAGGTGATTTTCCATAAAATTGAATTTTCTACGAAATGTGTAGAAATATTCGAGCGATCTAAATGCCTGTTGGCATGACAATTACAGGCCTCAACACCTATTGATAGAGGTATCAACCATCGAAATCGGAGCACAATTGCAGCCACAGTAATGGTCTATAGTTCAGGTGATTTTCCATAAAATTGAATTTTCTACGAAATGTGTAGAAATATTCGAGCGATCTAAATGTCTGTTAGCATGACAATTACAGGTCTCAACACCTATTGATAGAGGTATCAACCATCGAAATCGGAGCACAACTGCAGCCACAATTATGGTCTATAGCTCAGGTGATTTTCCATAAAATTGAATTTTCTACCAAATGTGTAGAAATATTCGAGCGATCTAAATGCCTGTTGGCATGACAATTACAGGTCTCAACACCTATTGATAGAGGTATCAACCACCGAAATCGGTGCACAATTGCAGATTTTTGTTTTTTTATTATGGATTATTGGTTTATAGTTCAGGTGATTTTCCATAAAATTGAATTTTCTACGAAATGTGTAGAAATATTCGAGCGATCTAAATGCCTGTTGGCATGACAATTACAGGCCTCAACACCTATTGATAGAGGTATCAACCATCGAAATCGGAGCACAATTGCAGCCACAGTAATGGTCTATAGTTCAGGTGATTTTCCATAAAATTGAATTTTCTACGAAATGTGTAGAAATATTCGAGCGATCTAAATGCCTGTTGGCATGACAATTACAGGTCTCAACACCTATTGATAGAGGTATCAACCATCAAAATCGGAGCACAATTGCAGCCACAATAATGGTCTATATTTCAGGTGATTTTCCATAAAATTGAATTTTCTACGAAATGTGTAGAAATATTCGAACGATCTAAATGCCTGTTGGCATGACAATTACAGGTCTCAACACCTATTGATAGAGGTATCAACCATCGAAATCGGAGCACAATTGCAGCCACAATAATGGTCTATAGTTCAGGTGATTTTCCATAAAATTGAATTTTCTACGAAATGTGTAGAAATATTCGAGCGATCTAAATGCCTGTTGGCATGACAAATACAGGCCTCAACACCTATTGATAGAGGTATCAACCACCGAAATCGGTGCACAATTGCAGATTTTTGTTTTTTTATTATGGATTATTGGTTTATAGTTCAGGTGATTTTCCATAAAATTGAATTTTCTACGAAATGTGTAGAAATATTCGAGCGATCTAAATGCCTGTTGGCATGACAATTACAGGCCTCAACACCTATTGATAGAGGTATCAACCATCGAAATCGGAGCACAATTGCAGCCACAGTAATGGTCTATAGTTCAGGTGATTTTCCATAAAATTGAATTTTCTACGAAATGTGTAGAAATATTCGAGCGATCTAAATGTCTGTTAGCATGACAATTACAGGCCTCAACACCTATTGATAGAGGTATCAACCATCGAAATCGGAGCACAATTGCAGCCACAGTAATGGTCTATAGTTCAGGTGATTTTCCATAAAATTGAATTTTCTACGAAATGTGTAGAAATATTCGAGCGATCTAAATGCCTGTTGGCATGACAATTACAGGCCTCAACACCTATTGATGGAGGTATCAACCATCGAAATCGGAGCACAATTGCAGATTTTTGTTTTTTTATTATGAATTATTGGTCTATAGTTCAGGTGATTTTCCATAAAATTGAATTTTCTACGAAATGTGTAGAAATATTCGAGCGATCTAAATGCCTGTTGGCATGACAATTACAGGCCTCAACACCTATTGATGGAGGTATCAACCATCGAAATCGGAGCACAATTGCAGATTTTTGTTTTTTTATTATGAATTATTGGTCTATATTTCAGGTGATTTTCCATAAAATTGAATTTTCTACGAAATGTGTAGAAATATTCGAGCGATCTAAATGCCTGTTGGCATGACAATTACAGGTCTCAACACCTATTGATAGAGGTATCAACCATCGAAATCGGAGCACAACTGCAGCCACAATTATGGTCTATAGCTCAGGTGATTTTCCATAAAATTGAATTTTCTACCAAATGTGTAGAAATATTCGAGCGATCTAAATGCCTGTTGGCATGACAATTACAGGTCTCAACACCTATTGATAGAGGTATCAACCATCGAAATCGGAGCACAATTGCAGATTTTTGTTTTTTTATTATGAATTATTCGTCTATAGTTCAGGTGATTTTCCATAAAATTGAATTTTCTACGAAATGTGTAGAAATATTCGAGCGATCTAAATGCCTGTTGGCATGACAATTACAGGTCTCAACACCTATTGATAGAGGTATCAACCATCAAAATCGGAGCACAATTGCAGCCACAATAATGGTCTATATTTCAGGTGATTTTCCATAAAATTGAATTTTCTACGAAATGTGTAGAAATATTCGAACGATCTAAATGCCTGTTGGCATGACAATTACAGGTCTCAACACCTATTGATAGAGGTATCAACCATCGAAATCGGAGCACAATTGCAGCCACAATAATGGTCTATAGTTCAGGTGATTTTCCATAAAATTGAATTTTCTACGAAATGTGTAGAAATATTCGAGCGATCTAAATGCCTGTTGGCATGACAAATACAGGCCTCAACACCTATTGATAGAGGTATCAACCACCGAAATCGGTGCACAATTGCAGATTTTTGTTTTTTTATTATGGATTATTGGTTTATAGTTCAGGTGATTTTCCATAAAATTGAATTTTCTACCAAATGTGTAGAAATAATTGAGCGATCTAAATGCCTGTTGGCATGACAATTACAGGTCTCAACACCTATTGATAGAGGTATCAACCATCGAAATCGGAGCACAATTGCAGATTTTTGTTTTTTTATTATGAATTATTGGTCTATAGTTCAGGTGATTTTCCATAAAATTGAATTTTCTACGAAATGTGTAGAAATATTCGAGCGATCTAAATGCCTGTTGGCATGACAATTACAGGCCTCAACACCTATTGATAGAGGTATCAACCATCGAAATCGGAGCACAATTGCAGATTTTTGTTTTTTTATTATGAATTATTGGTCTATAGTTCAGGTGATTTTCCATAAACTTGAATTTTCTACGAGATGTGTAGAAATATTCGAGCGATCTAAATGTCTGTTGGCATGACAATTACAGGTCTCAACACCTATTGATAGAGGTATCAACCATCGAAATCGGAGCACAATTGCAGCCACAATAATGGTCTATAGTTCAGGTGATTTTCCATAAAATTGAATTTTCTACGAAATGTGTAGAA
Source organism: Tipula vernalis (assembly GCA_958295665.1). NCBI lineage: Eukaryota > Metazoa > Arthropoda > Insecta > Diptera > Tipulidae > Tipula > Tipula vernalis. The sequence continues at coordinate 348,576,670 of OY282559.1, forward strand.
ATATTCGAGCGATCTAAATGTCTGTTAGCATGACAATTACAGGCCTCAACACCTATTGATAGAGGTATCAACCATCGAAATCGGAGCACAATTGCAGCCACAGTAATGGTCTATAGTTCAGGTGATTTTCCATAAAATTGAATTTTCTACGAAATGTGTAGAAATATTCGAGCGATCTAAATGCCTGTTGGCATGACAATTACAGGCCTCAACACCTATTGATAGAGGTATCAACCATCGAAATCGGAGCACAATTGCAGATTTTTGTTTTTTTATTATGAATTATTGGTCTATAGTTCAGGTGATTTTCCATAAAATTGAATTTTCTACGAGATGTGTAGAAATATTCGAGCGATCTAAATGCCTATTGGCATGACAATTACAGGTCTCAACACCTATTGATAGAGGTATCAACCATCGAAATCGGAGCACAATTGCAGCCACAATAATGGTCTATAGTTCAGGTGATTTTCCATAAAATTGAGTTTTCTGCGAAATGTGTAGAAATATTCGAGCGATCTAAATGCCTGTTAGCATGACAATTACAGGTCTCCACACCTATTGATAGAGGTATCAACCATCGAAATCGGAGCACAATTGCAGCCACAATAATGGTCTATATTTCAGGTGATTTTCCATAAAATTGAATTTTCTACGAAATGTGTAGAAATATTCGAGCGATCTAAATGTCTGTTAGCATGACAATTACAGGCCTCAACACCTATTGATAGAGGTATCAACCATCGAAATCGGAGCACAATTGCAGCCACAGTAATGGTCTATATTTCAGGTGATTTTCCATAAAATTGAATTTTCTACGAAATGTGTAGAAATATTCGAGCGATCTAAATGCCTGTTGGCATGACAATTACAGGCCTCAACACCTATTGATAGAGGTATCAACCATCGAAATCGGAGCACAATTGCAGATTTTTGTTTTTTTATTATGAATTATTGGTCTATAGTTCAGGTGATTTTCCATAAAATTGAATTTTCTACGAGATGTGTAGAAATATTCGAGCGATCTAAATGCCTGTTGGCATGACAATTACAGGTCTCAACACCTATTGATAGAGATATCAACCATCGAAATCGGAGCACAATTGCAGCCACAATAATGGTCTATATTTCAGGTGATTTTCCATAAAATTGAATTTTCTACGAAATGTGTAGAAATATTCGAGCGATCTAAATGCCTGTTGGCATGACAATTACAGGCCTCAACACCTATTGATAGAGGTATCAACCATCGAAATCGGAGCACAATTGCAGATTTTTGTTTTTTTATTATGAATTATTGGTCTATAGTTCAGGTGATTTTCCATAAAATTGAATTTTCTACGAAATGTGTAGAAATATTCGAGCGATCTAAATGCCTGTTGGCATGACAAATACAGGTCTCAACACCTATTGATAGAGGTATCAACCATCGAAATCGGAGCACAATTGCAGCCACAATAATGGTCTATATTTCAGGTGATTTTCCATAAAATTGAATTTTCTACGAAATGTGTAGAAATATTCGAGCGATCTAAATGCCTGTTGGCATGACAATTACAGGTCTCAACACCTATTGATAGAGGTATCAACCATCGAAATCGGAGCACAATTGCAGCCACAATAATGGTCTATAGTTCAGGTGATTTTCCATAAAATTGAATTTTCTACGAAATGTGTAGAAATATTCGAGCGATCTAAATGCCTGTTGGCATGACAAATACAGGCCTCAACACCTATTGATAGAGGTATCAACCACCGAAATCGGTGCACAATTGTAGATTTTTGTTTTTTTATTATGGATTATTGGTTTATAGTTCAGGTGATTTTCCATAAAATTGAATTTTCTACCAAATGTGTAGAAATAATTGAGCGATCTAAATGCCTGTTGGCATGACAATTACAGGTCTCAACACCTATTGATAGAGGTATCAACCATCGAAATCGGAGCACAATTGCAGATTTTTGTTTTTTTATTATGAATTATTGGTCTATAGTTCAGGTGATTTTCCATAAAATTGAATTTTCTACGAAATGTGTAGAAATATTCGAGCGATCTAAATGCCTGTTGGCATGACAATTACAGGCCTCAACACCTATTGATAGAGGTATCAACCATCGAAATCGGAGCACAATTGCAGATTTTTGTTTTTTTATTATGAATTATTGGTCTATAGTTCAGGTGATTTTCCATAAAATTGAATTTTCTACGAGATGTGTAGAAATATTCGAGCGATCTAAATGCCTGTTGGCATGACAATTACAGGTCTCAACACCTATTGATAGAGGTATCAACCATCGAAATCGGAGCACAATTGCAGCCACAATAATGGTCTATATTTCAGGTGATTTTCCATAAAATTGAATTTTCTACGAAATGTGTAGAAATATTCGAGCGATCTAAATGCCTGTTGGCATGACAATTACAGGCCTCAACACCTATTGATAGAGGTATCAACCATCGAAATCGGAGCACAATTGCAGCCACAATAATGGTCTATAGTTCAGGTGATTTTCCATAAAATTGAATTTTCTACGAAATGTGTAGAAATATTCGAGCGATCTAAATGCCTGTTGGCATGACAATTACAGGCCTCAACACCTATTGATAGAGGTATCAACCATCGAAATCGGAGCACAATTGCAGATTTTTGTTTTTTTATTATGAATTATTGGTCTATAGTTCAGGTGATTTTCCATAAAATTGAATTTTCTACGAGATGTGTAGAAATATTCGAGCGATCTAAATGCCTGTTGGCATGACAATTACAGGTCTCAACACCTATTGATAGAGGTATCAACCATCGAAATCGGAGCACAATTGCAGCCACAATAATGGTCTATATTTCAGGTGATTTTCCATAAAATTGAATTTTCTACGAAATGTGTAGAAATATTCGAGCGATCTAAATGTCTGTTAGCATGACAATTACAGGCCTCAACACCTATTGATAGAGGTATCAACCATCGAAATCGGAGCACAATTGCAGCCACAGTAATGGTCTATATTTCAGGTGATTTTCCATAAAATTGAATTTTCTACGAAATGTGTAGAAATATTCGAGCGATCTAAATGCCTGTTGGCATGACAATTACAGGCCTCAACACCTATTGATAGAGGTATCAACCATCGAAATCGGAGCACAATTGCAGATTTTTGTTTTTTTATTATGAATTATTGGTCTATAGTTCAGTTGATTTTCCATAAAATTGAATTTTCTACGAGATGTGTAGAAATATTCGAGCGATCTAAATGCCTGTTGGCATGACAATTACAGGTCTCAACACCTATTGATAGAGGTATCAACCATCGAAATCGGAGCACAATTGCAGCCACAATAATGGTCTATAGTTCAGGTGATTTTCCATAAAATTGAATTTTCTACGAAATGTGTAGAAATATTCGAGCGATCTAAATGTCTGTCAGCATGACAATTACAGGCCTCAACACCTATTGATAGAGGTATCAACCATCGAAATCGGAGCACAATTGCAGCCACAGTAATGGTCTATATTTCAGGTGATTTTCCATAAAATTGAATTTTCTACGAAATGTGTAGAAATATTCGAGCGATCTAAATGCCTGTTGGCATGACAATTACAGGCCTCAACACCTATTGATAGAGGTATCAACCATCGAAATCGGAGCACAATTGCAGATTTTTGTTTTTTTATTATGAATTATTGGTCTATAGTTCAGGTGATTTTCCATAAAATTGAATTTTCTACGAGATGTGTAGAAATATTCGAGCGATCTAAATGCCTGTTGGCATGACAATTACAGGTCTCCACACCTATTGATAGAGGTATCAACCATCGAAATCGGAGCACAATTGCAGCCACAATAATGGTCTATATTTCAGGTGATTTTCCATAAAATTGAATTTTCTACGAAATGTGTAGAAATATTCGAGCGATCTAAATGTCTGTCAGCATGACAATTACAGGCCTCAACACCTATTGATAGAGGTATCAACCATCGAAATCGGAGCACAATTGCAGCCACAGTAATGGTCTATATTTCAGGTGATTTTCCATAAAATTGAATTTTCTACGAAATGTGTAGAAATATTCGAGCGATCTAAATGCCTGTTGGCATGACAATTACAGGCCTCAACACCTATTGATAGAGGTATCAACCATCGAAATCGGAGCACAATTGCAGATTTTTGTTTTTTTATTATGAATTATTGGTCTATAGTTCAGGTGATTTTCCATAAAATTGAATTTTCTACGAGATGTGTAGAAATATTCGAGCGATCTAAATGCCTGTTGGCATGACAATTACAGGTCTCAACACCTATTGATAGAGATATCAACCATCGAAATCGGAGCACAATTGCAGCCACAATAATGGTCTATATTTCAGGTGATTTTCCATAAAATTGAATTTTCTACGAAATGTGTAGAAATATTCGAGCGATCTAAATGCCTGTTGGCATGACAATTACAGGCCTCAACACCTATTGATAGAGGTATCAACCATCGAAATCGGAGCACAACTGCAGCCACAATTATGGTCTATAGCTCAGGTGATTTTCCATAAAATTGAATTTTCTACCAAATGTGTAGAAATATTCGAGCGATCTAAATGCCTGTTGGCATGACAATTACAGGTCTCAACACCTATTGATAGAGGTATCAACCATCGAAATCGGAGAACAATTGCAGATTTTTGTTTTTTTATTATGAATTATTGGTCTATAGTTCAGGTGATTTTCCATAAAATTGAATTTTCTACGAAATGTGTAGAAATATTCGAGCGATCTAAATACCTGTTGGCATGACAATTACAGGTCTCAACACCTATTGATAGAGGTATCAACCATCGAAATCGGAGCACAATTGCAGCCACAATAATGGTCTATATTTCAGGTGATTTTCCATAAAATTGAATTTTCTACGAAATGTGTAGAAATATTCGAGCGATCTAAATGCCTGTTGGCATGACAATTACAGGTCTCAACACCTATTGATAGAGGTATCAACCATCGAAATCGGAGCACAATTGCAGCCACAGTAATGGTCTATATTTCAGGTGATTTTCCATAAAATTGAATTTTCTACGAAATGTGTAGAAATATTCGAGCGATCTAAATGCCTGTTGGCATGACAATTACAGGTCTCAACACCTATTGATAGAGGTATCAACCATCGAAATCGGAGCACAATTGCAGATTTTTGTTTTTTTATTATGAATTATTGGTCTATAGTTCAGGTGATTTTCCATAAAATTGAGTTTTCTGCGAAATGTGTAGAAATATTCGAGCGACCTAAATGCCTGTTAGCATGACAATTACAGGTCTCCACACCTATTGATAGAGGTATCAACCATCGAAATCGGAGCACAATTGCAGCCACAATAATGGTCTATAGTTCAGGTGATTTTCCATAAAATTGAATTTTCTACGAAATGTGTAGAAATATTCGAGCGATCTAAATGCCTGTTGGCATGACAATTACAGGCCTCAACACCTATTGATAGAGGTATCAACCATCGAAATCGGAGCACAATTGCAGATTTTTGTTTTTTTATTATGAATTATTGGTCTATATATAGTTCTGGTGATTTTCCATAAAATTGAATTTTCTACGAGATGTGTAGAAATATTCGAGCGATCTAAATGCCTGTTGGCATGACAATTACAGGTCTCAACACCTATTGATAGAGGTATCAACCATCGAAATCGGAGCACAATTGCAGCCACAATAATGGTCTATATTTCAGGTGATTTTCCATAAAATTGAATTTTCTACGAAATGTGTAGAAATATTCGAGCGATCTAAATGCCTGTTGGCATGACAGTTACAGGTCTCAACACCTATTGATAGAGGTATCAACCATCGAAATCGGAGCACAATTGCAGCCACAGTAATGGTCTATATTTCAGGTGATTTTCCATAAAATTGAATTTTCTACGAAATGTGTAGAAATATTCGAGCGATCTAAATGCCTGTTGGCATGACAATTACATGTCTCAACACCTATTGATAGAGGTATCAACCATCGAAATCGGAGCACAATTGCAGATTTTTGTTTTTTTATTATGAATTATTGGTCTATAGTTCAGGTGATTTTCCATAAAATTGAGTTTTCTGCGAAATGTGTAGAAATATTCGAGCGACCTAAATGCCTGTTAGCATGACAATTACAGGTCTCCACACCTATTGATAGAGGTATCAACCATCGAAATCGGAGCACAATTGCAGCCACAATAATGGTCTATAGTTCAGGTGATTTTCCATAAAATTGAATTTTCTACGAAATGTGTAGAAATATTCGAGCGATCTAAATGTCTGTTAGCATGACAATTACAGGCCTCAACACCTATTGATAGAGGTATCAACCATCGAAATCGGAGCACAATTGCAGCCACAGTAATGGTCTATATTTCAGGTGATTTTCCATAAAATTGAATTTTCTACGAAATGTGTAGAAATATTCGAGCGATCTAAATGCCTGTTGGCATGACAATTACAGGCCTCAACACCTATTGATAGAGGTATCAACCATCGAAATCGGAGCACAATTGCAGATTTTTGTTTTTTTATTATGAATTATTGGTCTATATATAGTTCAGGTGATTTTCCATAAAATTGAATTTTCTACGAGATGTGTAGAAATATTCGAGCGATCTAAATGCCTGTTGGCATGACAATTACAGGTCTCAACACCTATTGATAGAGGTATCAACCATCGAAATCGGAGCACAATTGCAGCCACAATAATGGTCTATATTTCAGGTGATTTTCCATAAAATTGAATTTTCTACGAAATGTGTAGAAATATTCGAGCGATCTAAATGCCTGTTGGCATGACAATTACAGGTCTCAACACCTATTGATAGAGGTATCAACCATCGAAATCGGAGCACAATTGCAGCCACAGTAATGGTCTATAGTTCAGGTGATTTTCCATAAAATTGAATTTTCTACGAAATGTGTAGAAATATTCGAGCGATTTAAATGCCTGTTAGCATGACAATTACAGGCCTCAACACCTATTGATAGAGGTATCAACCATCGAAATCGGAGCACAATTGCAGCCACAATAATGGTCTATAGTTCAGGTGATTTTCCATAAAATTGAATTTTCTACGAAATGTGTAGAAATATTCGAGCGATCTAAATGCCTGTTGGCATGACAATTACAGGTCTCAACACCTATTGATAGAGGTATCAACCATCGAAATCGGAGCACAATTGCAGATTTTTGTTTTTTTATTATGAATTATTGGTCTATAGTTCAGGTGATTTTCCATAAAATTGAATTTTCTACGAAATGTGTAGAAATATTCGAGCGATCTAAATGCCTGTTGGCATGACAATTACAGGTCTCCACACCTATTGATAGAGGTATCAACCATCGAAATCGGAGCACAATTGCAGAATTTTGTTTTTTTATTATGAATTATTGGTCTATAGTTCAGGTGATTTTCCATAAAATTGAATTTTCTACGAGATGTGTAGAAATATTCGAGCGATCTAAATGCCTGTTGGCATGACAGTTACAGGTCTCAACACCTATTGATAGAGGTATCAACCATCGAAATCGGAGCACAATTGCAGCCACAGTAATGGTCTATATTTCAGGTGATTTTCCATAAAATTGAATTTTCTACGAAATGTGTAGAAATATTCGAGCGATCTAAATGCCTGTTGGCATGACAATTACATGTCTCAACACCTATTGATAGAGGTATCAACCATCGAAATCGGAGCACAATTGCAGATTTTTGTTTTTTTATTATGAATTATTGGTCTATAGTTCAGGTGATTTTCCATAAAATTGAGTTCTCTGCGAAATGTGTAGAAATATTCGAGCGACCTAAATGCCTGTTAGCATGACAATTACAGGTCTCCACACCTATTGATAGAGGTATCAACCATCGAAATCGGAGCACAATTGCAGCCACAATAATGGTCTATAGTTCAGGTGATTTTCCATAAAATTGAATTTTCTACGAAATGTGTAGAAATATTCGAGCGATCTAAATGTCTGTTAGCATGACAATTACAGGCCTCAACACCTATTGATAGAGGTATCAACCATCGAAATCGGAGCACAATTGCAGCCACAGTAATGGTCTATATTTCAGGTGATTTTCCATAAAATTGAATTTTCTACGAAATGTGTAGAAATATTCGAGCGATCTAAATGCCTGTTGGCATGACAATTACAGGCCTCAACACCTATTGATAGAGGTATCAACCATCGAAATCGGAGCACAATTGCAGATTTTTGTTTTTTTATTATGAATTATTGGTCTATATATAGTTCAGGTGATTTTCCATAAAATTGAATTTTCTACGAGATGTGTAGAAATATTCGAGCGATCTAAATGCCTGTTGGCATGACAATTACAGGTCTCAACACCTATTGATAGAGGTATCAACCATCGAAATCGGAGCACAATTGCAGCCACAATAATGGTCTATATTTCAGGTGATTTTCCATAAAATTGAATTTTCTACGAAATGTGTAGAAATATTCGAGCGATCTAAATGCCTGTTGGCATGACAATTACAGGTCTCAACACCTATTGATAGAGGTATCAACCATCGAAATCGGAGCACAATTGCAGCCACAGTAATGGTCTATAGTTCAGGTGATTTTCCATAAAATTGAATTTTCTACGAAATGTGTAGAAATATTCGAGCGATTTAAATGCCTGTTAGCATGACAATTACAGGCCTCAACACCTATTGATAGAGGTATCAACCATCGAAATCGGAGCACAATTGCAGCCACAATAATGGTCTATAGTTCAGGTGATTTTCCATAAAATTGAATTTTCTACGAAATGTGTAGAAATATTCGAGCGATCTAAATGCCTGTTGGCATGACAATTACAGGTCTCAACACCTATTGATAGAGGTATCAACCATCGAAATCGGAGCACAATTGCAGATTTTTGTTTTTTTATTATGAATTATTGGTCTATAGTTCAGGTGATTTTCCATAAAATTGAATTTTCTACGAAATGTGTAGAAATATTCGAGCGATCTAAATGCCTGTTGGCATGACAATTACAGGTCTCCACACCTATTGATAGAGGTATCAACCATCGAAATCGGAGCACAATTGCAGAATTTTGTTTTTTTATTATGAATTATTGGTCTATAGTTCAGGTGATTTTCCATAAAATTGAATTTTCTACGAGATGTGTAGAAATATTTAAGCGATCTAAATGCCTGTTGGCATGACAATTACAGGTCTCAACACCTATTGATAGAGGTATCAACCATCGAAATCGGAGCACAATTGCAGCCACAATAATGGTCTATAGTTCAGGTGATTTTCCATAAAATTGAATTTTCTACGAAATGTGTAGAAATATTCGAGCGATCTAAATGCCTGTTGGCATGACAATTACAGGCCTCAACACCTATTGATAGAGGTATCAACCATCGAAATCGGAGCACAATTGCAGCCACAATAATGGTCTATAGTTCAGGTGATTTTCCATAAAATTGAATTTTCTACGAAATGTGTAGAAATATTCGAGCGATCTAAATGTCTGTTAGCATGACAATTACAGGCCTCAACACCTATTGATAGAGGTATCAACCATCGAAATCGGAGCACAATTGCAGCCACAATAATGGTCTATATTTCAGGTGATTTTCCATAAAATTGAATTTTCTACGAAATGTGTAGAAATATTCGAGCGATCTAAATGCCTGTTGGCATGACAATTACAGGCCTCAACACCTATTGATAGAGGTATCAACCATCGAAATCGGAGCACAATTGCAGATTTTTGTTTTTTTATTATGAATTATTGGTCTATAGTTCAGGTGATTTTCCATAAAATTGAATTTTCTACGAGATGTGTAGAAATATTTGAGGGATCTAAATGCCTGTTGGCATGACAATTACAGGTCTCAACACCTATTGATAGAGGTATCAACCATCGAAATCGGAGCACAATTGCAGCCACAATAATGGTCTATAGTTCAGGTGATTTTCCATAAAATTGAATTTTCTACGAAATGTGTAGAAATATTCGAGCGATCTAAATGCCTGTTGGCATGACAAATACAGGCCTCAACACCTATTGATTGAGGTATCAACCACCGAAATCGGAGCACAATTGCAGATTTTTGTTTTTTTATTATGGATTATTGGTTTATAGTTCAGGTGATTTTCCATAAAATTGAATTTTCTACCAAATGTGTAGAAATAATTGAGCGATCTAAATGCCTGTTGGCATGACAATTACAGGTCTCAACACCTATTGATAGAGGTATCAACCATCGAAATCGGAGCACAATTGCAGATTTTTGTTTTTTTATTATGAATTATTGGTCTATAGTTCAGGTGATTTTCCATAAAATTGAATTTTCTACGAAATGTGTAGAAATATTCGAGCGATCTAAATGCCTGTTGGCATGACAATTACAGGTCTCAACACCTATTGATAGAGGTATCAACCATCGAAATCGGAGCACAATTGCAGAATTTTGTTTTTTTATTATGAATTATTGGTCTATAGTTCAGGTGATTTTCCATAAAATTGAATTTTCTACGAGATGTGTAGAAATATTCAAGCGATCTAAATGCCTGTTGGCATGACAATTACAGGTCTCAACACCTATTGATAGAGGTATCAACCATCGAAATCGGAGCACAATTGCAGCCACAATAATGGTCTATAGTTCAGGTGATATTCCATAAAATTGAATTTTCTACGAAATGTGTAGAAATATTCGAGCGATCTAAATGCCTGTTGGCATGACAAATACAGGCCTCAACACCTATTGATAGAGGTATCAACCACCGAAATCGGAGCACAATTGCAGATTTTTGTTTTTTTATTATGGATTATTGGTTTATAGTTCAGGTGATTTTCCATAAAATTGAATTTTCTACGAAATGTGTAGAAATATTCGAGCGATCTAAATGCCTGTTGGCATGACAATTACAGGTCTCAACACCTATTGATAGAGGTATCAACCATCGAAATCGGAGCACAATTGCAGCCACAATAATGGTCTATAGTTCAGGTGATTTTCCATAAAATTGAATTTTCTACGAGATGTGTAGAAATATTCGAGCGATCTAAATGCCTGTTGGCATGACAATTACAGGTCTCAACACCTATTGATAGAGGTATCAACCATCGAAATCGGAGCACAATTGCAGAGTTTTGATTTTTTATTATGAATTATTGGTCTATAGTTCAGGTGATTTTCCATAAAATTGAATTTTCTGCGAAATGTGTAGAAATATTCGAGCGACCTAAATGCCTGTTAGCATGACAATTACAGGCCTCAACACCTATTGATAGAGGTATCAACCATCGAAATCGGAGCACAATTGCAGCCACAGTAATGGTCTATAGTTCAGGTGATTTTCCATAAAATTGAATTTTCTACGAAATGTGTAGAAATATTCGAGCGATCTAAATGCCTGTTGGCATGACAATTACAGGTCTCCACACCTATTAATAGAGGTATCAACCATCGAAATCGGAGCACAATTGCAGCCACAATAATGGTCTATAGTTCAGGTGATTTTCCATAAAATTGAATTTTCTACGAAATGTGTAGAATTATTCGAGCGATCTAAATGCCTGTTGGCATGACAAATACAGGCCTCAACACCTATTGATAGAGGTATCAACCACCGAAATCGGAGCACAATTGCAGATTTTTGTTTTTTTATTATGGATTATTGGTTTATAGTTCAGGTGATTTTCCATAAAATTGAATTTTCTACCAAATGTGTAGAAATAATTGAGCGATCTAAATGCCTGTTGGCATGACAATTACAGGTCTCAACACCTATTGATAGAGGTATCAACCATCGAAATCGGAGCACAATTGCAGATTTTTGTTTTTTTATTATGAATTATTGGTCTATAGTTCAGGTGATTTTCCATAAAATTGAATTTTCTACGAAATGTGTAGAAATATTCGAGCGATCTAAATGCCTGTTGGCATGACAATTACAGGTCTCAACACCTATTGATAGAGGTATCAACAATCGAAATCGGAGCACAATTGCAGATTTTTGTTTTTTTATTATGAATTATTGGTCTATAGTTCAGGTGATTTTCCATAAAATTGAATTTTCTACGAAATGTGTAGAAATATTCGAGCGATCTAAATGCCTGTTGGCATGACAATTACAGGTCTCAACACCTATTGATAGAGGTATCAACCATCGAAATCGGAGCACAATTGCAGAATTTTGTTTTTTTATTATGAATTATTGGTCTATAGTTCAGGTGATTTTCCATAAAATTGAATTTTCTACGAGATGTGTAGAAATATTCAAGCGATCTAAATGCCTGTTGGCATGACAATTACAGGTCTCAACACCTATTGATAGAGGTATCAACCATCGAAATCGGAGCACAATTGCAACCACAATAATGGTCTATAGTTCAGGTGATTTTCCATAAAATTGAATTTTCTACGAAATGTGTAGAAATATTCGAGCGATCTAAATGCCTGTTGGCATGACAATTACAGGCCTCAACACCTATTGATAGAGGTATCAACCATCGAAATCGGAGCACAATTGCAGCCACAATAATGGTCTATAATTCAGGTGATTTTCCATAAAATTGAATTTTCTACGAAATGTGTAGAAATATTCGAGCGATCTAAATGTCCGTTAGCATGACAATTACAGGCCTCAACACCTATTGATAGAGGTATCAACCATCGAAATCGGAGCACAATTGCAGCCACAGTAATGGTCTATAATTCAGGTGATTTTCCATAAAATTGAATTTTCTACGAAATGTGTAGAAATATTCGAGCGATCTAAATGCCTGTTGGCATGACAATTACAGGCCTCAACACCTATTGATAGAGGTATCAACCATCGAAATCGGAGCACAATTGCAGATTTTTGTTTTTTTATTATGAATTATTGGTCTATAGTTCAGGTGATTTTCCATAAAATTGAATTTTCTACGAGATGTGTAGAAATATTCAAGCGATCTAAATGCCTGTTGGCATGACAATTACAGGTCTCAACACCTATTGATAGAGGTATCAACCATCGAAATCGGAGCACAATTGCAGAGTTTTGTTTTTTTATTATGAATTATTGGTCTATAGTTCAGGTGATTTTCCATAAAATTGAATTTTCTGCGAAATGTGTAGAAATATTCGAGCGATCTAAATGCCTGTTAGCATGACAATTACAGGCCTCAACACCTATTGATAGAGGTATCAACCATCGAAATCGGAGCACAATTGCAGCCACAGTAATGATCTATAGTTCAGGTGATTTTCCATAAAATTGAATTTTCTACGAAATGTGTAGAAATATTCGAGCGATCTAAATGCCTGTTGGCATGACAATTACAGGTCTCCACACCTATTGATAGAGGTATCAACCATCGAAATCGGAGCACAATTGCAGATTTTTGATTTTTTATTATGAATTATTGGTCTATAGTTCAGGTGATTTTCCATAAAATTGAATTTTCTGCGAAATGTGTAGAAATATTCGAGCGATCTAAATTCCTGTTGGCATGACAATTACAGGCCTCAACACCTATTGATAGAGGTATCAACCATCGAAATCGGAGCACAATTGCAGCCACAGTAATGGTCTATAGTTCAGGTGATTTTCCATAAAATTGAATTTTCTACGAAATGTGTAGAAATATTCGAGCGATCTAAATGCCTGTTGGCATGACAATTACAGGTCTCCACACCTATTGATAGAGGTATCAACCATCGAAATCGGAGCACAATTGCAGCCACAATAATGGTCTATATTTCAGGTGATTTTCCATAAAATTGAATTTTCTACGAAATGTGTAGAAATATTCAAGCGATCTAAATGCCTGTTGGCATGACAAATACAGGCCTCAACACCTATTGATAGAGGTATCAACCACCGAAATCGGAGCACAATTGCAGATTTTTGTTTTTTTATTATGGATTATTGGTTTATAGTTCAGGTGATTTTCCATAAAATTGAATTTTCTACCAAATGTGTAGAAATAATTGAGCGATCTAAATGCCTGTTGGCATGACAATTACAGGTCTCAACACCTATTGATAGAGGTATCAACCATCGAAATCGGAGCACAATTGCAGATTTTTGTTTTTTTATTATGAATTATTGGTCTATAGTTCAGGTGATTTTCCATAAAATTGAATTTTCTACGAAATGTGTAGAAATATTCGAGCGATCTAAATGCCTGTTGGCATGACAATTACAGGTCTCAACACCTATTGATAGAGGTATCAACAATCGAAATCGGAGCACAATTGCAGATTTTTGTGTTTTTATTATGAATTATTGGTCTATAGTTCAGGTGATTTTCCATAAAATTGAATTTTCTACGAAATGTGTAGAAATATTCGAGCGATCTAAATGCCTGTTGGCATGACAATTACAGGTCTCCACACCTATTGATAGAGGTATCAACCATCGAAATCGGAGCACAATTGCAGCCACAATAATGGTCTATATTTCAGGTGATTTTCCATAAAATTGAATTTTCTACGAAATGTGTAGAAATATTCGAGCGATCTAAATGCCTGTTAGCATGACAATTACAGGCCTCAACACCTATTGATAGAGGTATCAACCATCGAAATCGGAGCACAATTGCAGCCACAGTAATGGTCTATAGTTCAGGTGATTTTCCATAAAATTGAATTTTCTACGAAATGTGTAGAAATATTCGAGCGATCTAAATGCCTGTTGGCATGACAATTACAGGCCTCAACACCTATTGATAGAGGTATCAACCATCGAAATCGGAGCACAATTGCAGATTTTTGTTTTTTTATTATGAATTATTGGTCTATAGTTCAGTTGATTTTCCATAAAATTGAATTTTCTACGAGATGTGTAGAAATATTCGAGCGATCTAAATGCCTGTTGGCATGACAATTACAGGTCTCAACACCTATTGATAGAGGTATCAACCATCGAAATCGGAGCACAATTGCAGCCACAATAATGGTCTATAGTTCAGGTGATTTTCCATAAAATTGAGTTTTCTGCGAAATGTGTAGAAATATTCGAGCGATCTAAATGCCTGTTAGCATGACAATTACAGGTCTCCACACCTATTGATAGAGGTATCAACCATCGAAATCGGAGCACAATTGCAGCCACAATAATGGTCTATATTTCAGGTGATTTTCCATAAAATTGAATTTTCTACGAAATGTGTAGAAATATTCGAGCGATCTAAATGTCTGTCAGCATGACAATTACAGGCCTCAACACCTATTGATAGAGGTATCAACCATCGAAATCGGAGCACAATTGCAGCCACAGTAATGGTCTATATTTCAGGTGATTTTCCATAAAATTGAATTTTCTACGAAATGTGTAGAAATATTCGAGCGATCTAAATGCCTGTTGGCATGACAATTACAGGCCTCAACACCTATTGATAGAGGTATCAACCATCGAAATCGGAGCACAATTGCAGATTTTTGTTTTTTTATTATGAATTATTGGTCTACAGTTCAGGTGATTTTCCATAAAATTGAATTTTCTACGAGATGTGTAGAAATATTCGAGCGATCTAAATGCCTGTTGGCATGACAATTACAGGTCTCAACACCTATTGATAGAGATATCAACCATCGAAATCGGAGCACAATTGCAGCCACAATAATGGTCTATATTTCAGGTGATTTTCCATAAAATTGAATTTTCTACGAAATGTGTAGAAATATTCGAGCGATCTAAATGCCTGTTGGCATGACAATTACAGGCCTCAACACCTATTGATAGAGGTATCAACCATCGAAATCGGAGCACAACTGCAGCCACAATTATGGTCTATAGCTCAGGTGATTTTCCATAAAATTGAATTTTCTACCAAATGTGTAGAAATATTCGAGCGATCTAAATGCCTGTTGGCATGACAATTACAGGTCTCAACACCTATTGATAGAGGTATCAACCATCGAAATCGGAGCACAATTGCAGATTTTTGTTTTTTTATTATGAATTATTGGTCTATAGTTCAGGTGATTTTCCATAAAATTGAATTTTCTACGAAATGTGTAGAAATATTCGAGCGATCTAAATGCCTGTTGGCATGACAATTACAGGTCTCAACACCTATTGATAGAGGTATCAACCATCGAAATCGGAGCACAATTGCAGCCACAATAATGGTCTATATTTCAGGTGATTTTCCATAAAATTGAATTTTCTACGAAATGTGTAGAAATATTCGAGCGATCTAAATGCCTGTTGGCATGACAATTACAGGTCTCAACACCTATTGATAGAGGTATCAACCATCGAAATCGGAGCACAATTGCAGCCACAGTAATGGTCTATATTTCAGGTGATTTTCCATAAAATTGAATTTTCTACGAAATGTGTAGAAATATTCGAGCGATCTAAATGCCTGTTGGCATGACAATTACAGGTCTCAACACCTATTGATAGAGGTATCAACCATCGAAATCGGAGCACAATTGCAGATTTTTGTTTTTTTATTATGAATTATTGGTCTATAGTTCAGGTGATTTTCCATAAAATTGAGTTTTCTGCGAAATGTGTAGAAATATTCGAGCGACCTAAATGCCTGTTAGCATGACAATTACAGGTCTCCACACCTATTGATAGAGGTATCAACCATCGAAATCGGAGCACAATTGCAGCCACAATAATGGTCTATAGTTCAGGTGATTTTCCATAAAATTGAATTTTCTACGAAATGTGTAGAAATATTCGAGCGATCTAAATGTCTGTTAGCATGACAATTACAGGCCTCAACACCTATTGATAGAGGTATCAACCATCGAAATCGGAGCACAATTGCAGCCACAGTAATGGTCTATATTTCAGGTGATTTTCCATAAAATTGAATTTTCTACGAAATGTGTAGAAATATTCGAGCGATCTAAATGCCTGTTGGCATGACAATTACAGGCCTCAACACCTATTGATAGAGGTATCAACCATCGAAATCGGAGCACAATTGCAGATTTTTGTTTTTTTATTATGAATTATTGGTCTATATATAGTTCAGGTGATTTTCCATAAAATTGAATTTTCTACGAGATGTGTAGAAATATTCGAGCGATCTAAATGCCTGTTGGCATGACAATTACAGGTCTCAACACCTATTGATAGAGGTATCAACCATCGAAATCGGAGCACAATTGCAGCCACAATAATGGTCTATATTTCAGGTGATTTTCCATAAAATTGAATTTTCTACGAAATGTGTAGAAATATTCGAGCGATCTAAATGCCTGTTGGCATGACAATTACAGGTCTCAACACCTATTGATAGAGGTATCAACCATCGAAATCGGAGCACAATTGCAGCCACAGTAATGGTCTATAGTTCAGGTGATTTTCCATAAAATTGAATTTTCTACGAAATGTGTAGAAATATTCGAGCGATTTAAATGCCTGTTAGCATGACAATTACAGGTCTCAACACCTATTGATAGAGGTATCAACCATCGAAATCGGAGCACAATTGCAGCCACAATAATGGTCTATAGTTCAGGTGATTTTCCATAAAATTGAATTTTCTACGAAATGTGTAGAAATATTCGAGCGATCTAAATGCCTGTTGGCATGACAATTACAGGTCTCAACACCTATTGATAGAGGTATCAACCATCGAAATCGGAGCACAATTGCAGCCACAATAATGGTCTATAGTTCAGGTGATTTTCCATAAAATTGAATTTTCTACGAAATGTGTAGAAATATTCAAGCGATCTAAATGCCTGTTGGCATGACAATTACAGGTCTCAACACCTATTGATAGAGGTATCAACCATCGAAATCGGAGCACAATTGCAGATTTTTGTTTTTTTATTATGAATTATTGGTCTATAGTTCAGGTGATTTTCCATAAAATTGAATTTTCTACGAAATGTGTAGAAATATTCGAGCGATCTAAATGCCTGTTGGCATGACAATTACAGGTCTCAACACCTATTGATAGAGGTATCAACCATCGAAATCGGAGCACAATTGCAGAATTTTGTTTTTTTATTATGAATTATTGGTCTATAGTTCAGGTGATTTTCCATAAAATTGAATTTTCTACGAGATGTGTAGAAATATTCAAGCGATCTAAATGCCTGTTGGCATGACAATTACAGGTCTCAACACCTATTGATAGAGGTATCAACCATCGAAATCGGAGCACAATTGCAGCCACAATAATGGTCTATAGTTCAGGTGATTTTCCATAAAATTGAATTTTCTACGAAATGTGTAGAAATATTCGAGCGATCTAAATGCCTGTTGGCATGACAATTACAGGCCTCAACACCTATTGATAGAGGTATCAACCATCGAAATCGGAGCACAATTGCAGCCACAATAATGGTCTATAGTTCAGGTGATTTTCCATAAAATTGAATTTTCTACGAAATGTGTAGAAATATTCGAGCGATCTAAATGTCTGTTGGCATGACAATTACAGGCCTCAACACCTATTGATAGAGGTATCAACCATCGAAATCGGAGCACAATTGCAGATTTTTGTTTTTTTATTATGAATTATTGGTCTATAGTTCAGGTGATTTTCCATAAAATTGAATTTTCTACGAGATGTGTAGAAATATTTGAGGGATCTAAATGCCTGTTGGCATGACAATTACAGGTCTCAACACCTATTGATAGAGGTATCAACCATCGAAATCGGAGCACAATTGCAGCCACAATAATGGTCTATATTTCAGGTGATTTTCCATAAAATTGAATTTTCTACGAAATGTGTAGAAATATTCGAGCGATCTAAATGCCTGTTGGCATGACAAATACAGGCCTCAACACCTATTGATAGAGGTATCAACCACCGAAATCGGAGCACAATTGCAGATTTTTGTTTTTTTATTATGGATTATTGGTTTATAGTTCAGGTGATTTTCCATAAAATTGAATTTTCTACCAAATGTGTAGAAATAATTGAGCGATCTAAATGCCTGTTGGCATGACAATTACAGGTCTCAACACCTATTGATAGAGGTATCAACCATCGAAATCGGAGCACAATTGCAGATTTTTGTTTTTTTATTATGAATTATTGGTCTATAGTTCAGGTGATTTTCCATAAAATTGAATTTTCTACGAAATGTGTAGAAATATTCGAGCGATCTAAATGCCTGTTGGCATGACAATTACAGGTCTCAACACCTATTGATAGAGGTATCAACCATCGAAATCGGAGCACAATTGCAGAATTTTATTTTTTTATTATGAATTATTGGTCTATAGTTCAGGTGATTTTCCATAAAATTGAATTTTCTACGAGATGTGTAGAAATATTCAAGCGATCTAAATGCCTGTTGGCATGACAATTACAGGTCTCAACACCTATTGATAGAGGTATCAACCATCGAAATCGGAGCACAATTGCAGCCACAATAATGGTCTATAGTTCAGGTGATTTTCCATAAAATTGAATTTTCTACGAAATGTGTAGAAATATTCGAGCGATCTAAATGCCTGTTGGCATGACAAATACAGGCCTCAACACCTATTGATAGAGGTATCAACCACCGAAATCGGAGCACAATTGCAGATTTTTGTTTTTTTATTATGGATTATTGGTTTATAGTTCAGGTGATTTTCCATAAAATTGAATTTTCTACGAAATGTGTAGAAATATTCGAGCGATCTAAATGCCTGTTGGCATGACAATTACAGGTCTCAACACCTATTGATAGAGGTATCAACCATCGAAATCGGAGCACAATTGCAGCCACAATAATGGTCTATAGTTCAGGTGATTTTCCATAAAATTGAATTTTCTACGAGATGTGTAGAAATATTCGAGCGATCTAAATGCCTGTTGGCATGACAATTACAGGTCTCAACACCTATTGATAGAGGTATCAACCATCGAAATCGGAGCACAATTGCAGAGTTTTGTTTTTTTATTATGAATTATTGGTCTATAGTTCAGGTGATTTTCCATAAAATTGAATTTTCTGCGAAATGTGTAGAAATATTCGAGCGATCTAAATGCCTGTTAGCATGACAATTACAGGCCTCAACACCTATTGATAGAGGTATCAACCATCGAAATCGGAGCACAATTGCAGCCACAGTAATGATCTATAGTTCAGGTGATTTTCCATAAAATTGAATTTTCTGCGAAATGTGTAGAAATATTCGAGCGATCTAAATTCCTGTTGGCATGACAATTACAGGCCTCAACACCTATTGATAGAGGTATCAACCATCGAAATCGGAGCACAATTGCAGCCACAATAATGGTCTATAGTTCAGGTGATTTTCCATAAAATTGAATTTTCTACGAAATGTGTAGAAATATTCGAGCGATCTAAATGCCTGTTGGCATGACAATTACAGGCCTCAACACCTATTGATAGAGGTATCAACCATCGAAATCGGAGCACAATTGCAGCCACAATAATGGTCTATAGTTCAGGTGATTTTCCATAAAATTGAATTTTCTACGAAATGTGTAGAAATATTCGAGCGATCTAAATGTCCGTTAGCATGACAATTACAGGCCTCAACACCTATTGATAGAGGTATCAACCATCGAAATCGGAGCACAATTGCAGATTTTTGTTTTTTTATTATGAATTATTGGTCTATAGTTCAGGTGATTTTCCATAAAATTGAATTTTCTACGAGATGTGTAGAAATATTCGAGCGATCTAAATGCCTGTTGGCATGACAATTACAGGTCTCAACACCTATTGATAGAGGTATCAACCATCGAAATCGGAGCACAATTGCAGCCACAGTAATGGTCTATATTTCAGGTGATTTTCCATAAAATTGAATTTTCTACGAAATGTGTAGAAATATTCGAGCGATCTAAATGCCTGTTGGCATGACAATTACAGGCCTCAACACCTATTGATAGAGGTATCAACCATCGAAATCGGAGCACAATTGCAGCCACAGTAATGGTCTATAATTCAGGTGATTTTCCATAAAATTGAATTTTCTACCAAATGTGTATAAATAATTGAGCGATCTAAATGCCTGTTGGCATGACAATTACAGGCCTCAACACCTATTGATAGAGGTATCAACCATCGAAATCGGAGCACAATTGCAGATTTTTGTTTTTTTATTATGAATTATTGGTCTATAGTTCAGGTGATTTTCCATAAAATTGAATTTTCTACGAAATGTGTAGAAATATTCGAGCGATCTAAATGCCTGTTGGCATGACAATTACAGGTCTCAACACCTATTGATAGAGGTATCAACAATCGAAATCGGAGCACAATTGCAGATTTTTGTTTTTTTATTATGAATTATTGGTCTATAGTTCAGGTGATTTTCCATAAAATTGAATTTTCTACGAAATGTGTAGAAATATTCGAGCGATCTAAATGTCTGTTAGCATGACAATTACAGGCCTCAACACCTATTGATAGAGGTATCAACCATCGAAATCGGAGCACAATTGCAGCCACAGTAATGGTCTATAATTCAGGTGATTTTCGATAAAATTGAATTTTCTACGAAATGTGTAGAAATATTCGAGCGATCTAAATGCCTGTTGGCATGACAATTACAGGCCTCAACACCTATTGATAGAGGTATCAACCATCGAAATCGGAGCACAATTGCAGATTTTTGTTTTTTTATTATGAATTATTGGTCTATAGTTCAGGTGATTTTCCATAAAATTGAATTTTCTACGAGATGTGTAGAAATATTCGAGGGATCTAAATGCCTGTTGGCATGACAATTACAGGTCTCAACACCTATTGATAGAGGTATCAACCATCGAAATCGGAGCACAATTGCAGCCACAATAATGGTCTATATTTCAGGTGATTTTCCATAAAATTGAATTTTCTACGAAATGTGTAGAAATATTCGAGCGATCTAAATGCCTGTTGGCATGACAATTACAGGTCTCAACACCTATTGATAGAGGTATCAACCATCGAAATCGGAGCACAACTGCAGCCACAATTATGGTCTATAGCTCAGGTGATTTTCCATAAAATTGAATTTTCTACCAAATGTGTAGAAATATTCGAGCGATCTAAATGCCTGTTGGCATGACAATTACAGGTCTCAACACCTATTGATAGAGGTATCAACCATCGAAATCGGAGCACAATTGCAGATTTTTGTTTTTTTATTATGAATTATTGGTCTATAGTTCAGGTGATTTTCCATAAAATTGAATTTTCTACGAAATGTGTAGAAATATTCGAGCGATCTAAATGCCTGTTGGCATGACAATTACAGGTCTCAACACCTATTGATAGAGGTATCAACCATCGAAATCGGAGCACAATTGCAGCCACAATAATGGTCTATATTTCAGGTGATTTTCCATAAAATTGAATTTTCTACGAAATGTGTAGAAATATTCGAGCGATCTAAATGCCTGTTGGCATGACAATTACAGGTCTCAACACCTATTGATAGAGGTATCAACCATTGAAATCGGAGCACAACTGCAGCCACAATTATGGTCTATAGCTCAGGTGATTTTCCATAAAATTGAATTTTCTACGAAATGTGTAGAAATATTCGAGCGATCTAAATGCCTGTTGGCATGACAATTACAGGCCTCAACACCTATTGATAGAGGTATCAACCATCGAAATCGGAGCACAATTGCAGCCACAGTAATGGTCTATATTTCAGGTGATTTTCCATAAAATTGAATTTTCTACGAAATGTGTAGAAATATTCGAGCGATCTAAATGCCTGTTGGCATGACAAATACAGGCCTCAACACCTATTGATAGAGGTATCAACCACCGAAATCGGAGCACAATTGCAGATTTTTGTTTTTTTATTATGGATTATTGGTTTATAGTTCAGGTGATTTTCAATAAAATTGAATTTTCTACCAAATGTGTAGAAATAATTGAGCGATCTAAATGCCTGTTGGCATGACAATTACAGGTCTCAACACCTATTGATAGAGGTATCAACCATCGAAATCGGAGCACAATTGCAGATTTTTGTTTTTTTATTATGAATTATTGGTCTATAGTTCAGGTGATTTTCCATAAAATTGAATTTTCTACGAAATGTGTAGAAATATTCGAGCGATCTAAATGCCTGTTGGCATGACAATTACAGGTCTCAACACCTATTGATAGAGGTATCAACCATCGAAATCGGAGCACAATTGCAGATTTTTGTTTTTTTATTATGAATTATTGGTCTATAGTTCAGGTGATTTTCCATAAAATTGAATTTTCTACGAAATGTGTAGAAATATTCGAGCGATCTAAATGCCTGTTGGCATGACAATTACAGGTCTCAACACCTATTGATAGAGGTATCAACCATCGAAATCGGAGCACAATTGCAGAATTTTGTTTTTTTATTATGAATTATTGGTCTATAGTTCAGGTGATTTTCCATAAAATTGAATTTTCTACGAGATGTGTAGAAATATTCAAGCGATCTAAATGCCTGTTGGCATGACAATTACAGGTCTCAACACCTATTGATAGAGGTATCAACCATCGACATCGGAGCACAATTGCAGCCACAATAATGGTCTATAGTTCAGGTGATTTTCCATAAAATTGAATTTTCTACGAAATGTGTAGAAATATTCGAGCGATCTAAATGCCTGTTGGCATGACAATTACAGGCCTCAACACCTATTGATAGAGGTATCAACCATCGAAATCGGAGCACAATTGCAGCCACAATAATGGTCTATAGTTCAGGTGATTTTCCATAAAATTGAATTTTCTACGAAATGTGTAGAAATATTCGAGCGATCTAAATGTCTGTTAGCATGACAATTACAGGCCTCAACACCTATTGATAGAGGTATCAACCATCAAAATCGGAGCACAATTGCAGCCACAGTAATGGTCTATATTACAGGTGATTTTCCATAAAATTGAATTTTCTACGAAATGTGTAGAAATATTCGAGCGATCTAAATGCCTGTTGGCATGACAATTACAGGCCTCAACACCTATTGATAGAGGTATCAACCATCGAAATCGGAGCACAATTGCAGATTTTTGTTTTTTTATTATGAATTATTGGTCTATAGTTCAGGTGATTTTCCATAAAATTGAATTTCCTACGAGATATGTAGAAATATTCGAGCGATCTAAATGCCTGTTGGCATGACAATTACAGGTCTCAACACCTATTGATAGAGGTATCAACCATCGAAATCGGAGCACAATTGCAGAGTTTTGTTTTTTTATTATGAATTATTGGTCTATAGTTCAGGTGATTTTCCATAAAATTGAATTTTCTGCGAAATGTGTAGAAATATTCGAGCGATCTAAATGCCTGTTAGCATGACAATTACAGGCCTCAACACCTATTGATAGAGGTATCAACCATCGAAATCGGAGCACAATTGCAGCCACAGTAATGGTCTATAGTTCAGGTGATTTTCCATAAAATTGAATTTTCTACGAAATGTGTAGAAATATTCGAGCGATCTAAATGCCTGTTGGCATGACAATTACAGGTCTCAACACCTATTGATAGAGGTATCAACCATCGAAATCGGAGCACAATTGCAGCCACAGTAATGGTCTATAGTTCAGGTGATTTTCCATAAAATTGAATTTTCTACGAAATGTGTAGAAATATTCGAGCGATCTAAATGCCTGTTGGCATGACAAATACAGGCCTCAACACCTATTGATAGAGGTATCAACCACCGAAATCGGAGCACAATTGCAGATTTTTGTTTTTTTATTATGGATTATTGGTTTATAGTTCAGGTGATTTTCCATAAAATTGAATTTTCTACCAAATGTGTAGAAATAATTGAGCGATCTAAATGCCTGTTGGCATGAAAATTACAGGTCTCAACACCTATTGATAGAGGTATCAACCATCGAAATCGGAGCACAATTGCAGATTTTTGTTTTTTTATTATGGATTATTGGTTTATAGTTCAGGTGATTTTCCATAAAATTGAATTTTCTACCAAATGTGTAGAAATAATTGAGCGATCTAAATGCCTGTTGGTATGACAATTACAGGTCTCAACACCTATTGATAGAGGTATCAACCACCGAAATCGGAGCACAATTGCAGATTTTTGTTTTTTTATTATGGATTATTGGTTTATAGTTCAGGTGATTTTCCATAAAATTGAATTTTCTACCAAATGTGTAGAAATAATTGAGCGATCTAAATGCCTGTTGGCATGACAATTACAGGTCTCAACACCTATTGATAGAGGTATCAACCATCGAAATCGGAGCACAATTGCAGATTTTTGTTTTTTTATTATGAATTATTGGTCTATAGTTCAGGTGATTTTCCATAAAATTGAATTTTCTACGAAATGTGTTGAAATATTCGAGCGATCTAAATGCCTGTTGGCATGACAATTACAGGTCTCAACACCTATTGATAGAGGTATCAACCATCGAAATCGGAGCACAATTGCAGATTTTTGTTTTTTTATTATGAATTATTGGTCTATAGTTCAGGTGATTTTCCATAAAATTGAATTTTCTACGAAATGTGTAGAAATATTCGAGCGATCTAAATGCCTGTTGGCATGACAATTACAGGTCTCAACACCTATTGATAGAGGTATCAACCATCGAAATCGGAGCACAATTGCAGAATTTTGTTTTTTTATTATGAATTATTGGTCTATAGTTCAGGTGATTTTCCATAAAATTGAATTTTCTACGAGATGTGTAGAAATATTCAAGCGATCTAAATGCCTGTTGGCATGACAATTACAGGTCTCAACACCTATTGATAGAGGTATCAACCATCGACATCGGAGCACAATTGCAGCCACAATAATGGTCTATAGTTCAGGTGATTTTCCATAAAATTGAATTTTCTACGAAATGTGTAGAAATATTCGAGCGATCTAAATGCCTGTTGGCATGACAATTACAGGCCTCAACACCTATTGATAGAGGTATCAACCATCGAAATCGGAGCACAATTGCAGCCACAATAATGGTCTATAGTTCAGGTGATTTTCCATAAAATTGAATTTTCTACGAAATGTGTAGAAATATTCGAGCGATCTAAATGTCTGTTAGCATGACAATTACAGGCCTCAACACCTATTGATAGAGGTATCAACCATCGAAATCGGAGCACAATTGCAGCCACAGTAATGGTCTATATTTCAGGTGATTTTCCATAAAATTGAATTTTCTACGAAATGTGTAGAAATATTCGAGCGATCTAAATGCCTGTTGGCATGACAATTACAGGCCTCAACACCTATTGATAGAGGTATCAACCATCGAAATCGGAGCACAATTGCAGATTTTTGTTTTTTTATTATGAATTATTGGTCTATAGTTCAGGTGATTTTCCATAAAATTGAATTTCCTACGAGATATGTAGAAATATTCGAGCGATCTAAATGCCTGTTGGCATGACAATTACAGGTCTCAACACCTATTGATAGAGGTATCAACCATCGAAATCGGAGCACAATTGCAGAGTTTTGTTTTTTTATTATGAATTATTGGTCTATAGTTCAGGTGATTTTCCATAAAATTGAATTTTCTGCGAAATGTGTAGAAATATTCGAGCGATCTAAATGCCTGTTAGCATGACAATTACAGGCCTCAACACCTATTGATAGAGGTATCAACCATCGAAATCGGAGCACAATTGCAGCCACAGTAATGGTCTATAGTTCAGGTGATTTTCCATAAAATTGAATTTTCTACGAAATGTGTAGAAATATTCGAGCGATCTAAATGCCTGTTGGCATGACAATTACAGGTCTCAACAACTATTGATAGAGGTATCAACCATCGAAATCGGAGCACAATTGCAGCCACAGTAATGGTCTATAGTTCAGGTGATTTTCCATAAAATTGAATTTTCTACGAAATGTGTAGAAATATTCGAGCGATCTAAATGCCTGTTGGCATGACAAATACAGGCCTCAACACCTATTGATAGAGGTATCAACCACCGAAATCGGAGCACAATTGCAGATTTTTGTTTTTTTATTATGGATTATTGGTTTATAGTTCAGGTGATTTTCCATAAAATTGAATTTTCTACCAAATGTGTAGAAATAATTGAGCGATCTAAATGCCTGTTGGCATGACAATTACAGGTCTCAACACCTATTGATAGAGGTATCAACCATCGAAATCGGAGCACAATTGCAGATTTTTGTTTTTTTATTATGAATTATTGGTCTATAGTTCAGGTGATTTTCCATAAAATTGAATTTTCTACGAAATGTGTAGAAATATTCGAGCGATCTAAATGCCTGTTGGCATGACAATTACAGGTCTCAACACCTATTGATAGAGGTATCAACCATCGAAATCGGAGCACAATTGCAGAGTTTTGTTTTTTTATTATGAATTATTGGTCTATAGTTCAGGTGATTTTCCATAAAATTGAATTTTCTGCGAAATGTGTAGAAATATTCGAGCGATCTAAATGCCTGTTGGCATGACAATTACAGGCCTCAACACCTATTGATAGAGGTATCAACCATCGAAATCGGAGCACAATTGCAGCCACAATAATGGTCTATAGTTCAGGTGATTTTCCATAAAATTGAATTTTCTACGAAATGTGTAGAAATATTCGAGCGATCTAAATGTCTGTTAGCATGACAATTACAGGCCTCAACACCTATTGATAGAGGTATCAACCATCGAAATCGGAGCACAATTGCAGCCACAGTAATGGTCTATATTTCAGGTGATTTTCCATAAAATTGAATTTTCTACGAAATGTGTAGAAATATTCGAGCGATCTAAATGCCTGTTGGCATGACAATTACAGGCCTCAACACCTATTGATAGAGGTATCAACCATCGAAATCGGAGCACAATTGCAGCCACAGTAATGGTCTATAGTTCAGGTGATTTTCCATAAAATTGAATTTTCTACGAAATGTGTAGAAATATTCGAGCGATCTAAATGCCTGTTGGCATGACAATTACAGGTCTCAACACCTATTGATAGAGGTATCAACCATCGAAATCGGAGCACAATTGCAGTTACAGTAATGGTCTATAGTTCAGGTGATTTTCCATAAAATTGAATTTTCTACGAAATGTGTAGAAATATTCGAGCGATCTAAATGCCTGTTGGCATGACAAATACAGGCCTCAACACCTATTGATAGAGGTATCAACCACCGAAATCGGAGCACAATTGCAGATTTTTGTTTTTTTATTATGGATTATTGGTTTATAGTTCAGGTGATTTTCCATAAAATTGAATTTTCTACCAAATGTGTAGAAATAATTGAGCGATCTAAATGCCTGTTGGCATGACAATTACAGGTCTCAACACCTATTGATAGAGGTATCAACCATCGAAATCGGAGCACAATTGCAGATTTTTGTTTTTTTATTATGAATTATTGGTCTATAGTTCAGGTGATTTTCCATAAAATTGAATTTTCTACGAAATGTGTAGAAATATTCGAGCGATCTAAATGCCTGTTGGCATGACAATTACAGGTCTCAACACCTATTGATAGAGGTATCAACCATCGAAATCGGAGCACAATTGCAGAGTTTTGTTTTTTTATTATGAATTATTGGTCTATAGTTCAGGTGATTTTCCATAAAATTGAATTTTCTGCGAAATGTGTAGAAATATTCGAGCGATCTAAATGCCTGTTGGCATGACAATTACAGGCCTCAACACCTATTGATAGAGGTATCAACCATCGAAATCGGAGCACAATTGCAGCCACAATAATGGTCTATAGTTCAGGTGATTTTCCATAAAATTGAATTTTCTACGAAATGTGTAGAAATATTCGAGCGATCTAAATGTCTGTTAGCATGACAATTACAGGCCTCAACACCTATTGATAGAGGTATCAACCATCGAAATCGGAGCACAATTGCAGCCACAGTAATGGTCTATATTTCAGGTGATTTTCCATAAAATTGAATTTTCTACGAAATGTGTAGAAATATTCGAGCGATCTAAATGCCTGTTGGCATGACAATTACAGGCCTCAACACCTATTGATAGAGGTATCAACCATCGAAATCGGAGCACAATTGCAGCCACAGTAATGGTCTATAGTTCAGGTGATTTTCCATAAAATTGAATTTTCTACGAAATGTGTAGAAATATTCGAGCGATCTAAATGCCTGTTGGCATGACAATTACAGGTCTCAACACCTATTGATAGAGGTATCAACCATCGAAATCGGAGCACAATTGCAGTTACAGTAATGGTCTATAGTTCAGGTGATTTTCCATAAAATTGAATTTTCTACGAAATGTGTAGAAATATTCGAGCGATCTAAATGCCTGTTGGCATGACAAATACAGGCCTCAACACCTATTGATAGAGGTATCAACCACCGAAATCGGAGCACAATTGCAGATTTTTGTTTTTTTATTATGGATTATTGGTTTATAGTTCAGGTGATTTTCCATAAAATTGAATTTTCTACCAAATGTGTAGAAATAATTGAGCGATCTAAATGCCTGTTGGCATGACAATTACAGGTCTCAACACCTATTGATAGAGGTATCAACCATCGAAATCGGAGCACAATTGCAGATTTTTGTTTTTTTATTATGAATTATTGGTCTATAGTTCAGGTGATTTTCCATAAAATTGAATTTCCTACGAGATATGTAGAAATATTCGAGCGATCTAAATGCCTGTTGGCATGACAATTACAGGTCTCAACACCTATTGATAGAGGTATCAACCATCGAAATCGGAGCACAATTGCAGAGTTTTGTTTTTTTATTATGAATTATTGGTCTATAGTTCAGGTGATTTTCCATAAAATTGAATTTTCTGCGAAATGTGTAGAAATATTCGAGCGATCTAAATGCCTGTTAGCATGACAATTACAGGCCTCAACACCTATTGATAGAGGTATCAACCATCGAAATCGGAGCACAATTGCAGCCACAGTAATGGTCTATAGTTCAGGTGATTTTCCATAAAATTGAATTTTCTACGAAATGTGTAGAAATATTCGAGCGATCTAAATGCCTGTTGGCATGACAATTACAGGTCTCAACACCTATTGATAGAGGTATCAACCATCGAAATCGGAGCACAATTGCAGCCACAGTAATGGTCTATAGTTCAGGTGATTTTCCATAAAATTGAATTTTCTACGAAATGTGTAGAAATATTCGAGCGATCTAAATGCCTGTTGGCATGACAAATACAGGCCTCAACACCTATTGATAGAGGTATCAACCACCGAAATCGGAGCACAATTGCAGATTTTTGTTTTTTTATTATGGATTATTGGTTTATAGTTCAGGTGATTTTCCATAAAATTGAATTTTCTACCAAATGTGTAGAAATATTTGAGCGATCTAAATGCCTGTTGGCATGACAATTACAGGTCTCAACACCTATTGATAGAGGTATCAACCATCGAAATCGGAGCACAATTGCAGATTTTTGTTTTTTTATTATGAATTATTGGTCTATAGTTCAGGTGATTTTCCATAAAATTGAATTTTCTACGAAATGTGTAGAAATATTCGAGCGATCTAAATGCCTGTTGGCATGACAATTACAGGTCTCAACACCTATTGATAGAGGTATCAACCATCGAAATCGGAGCACAATTGCAGATTTTTGTTTTTTTATTATGAATTATTGGTCTATAGTTCAGGTGATTTTCCATAAAATTGAATTTTCTACGAAATGTGTAGAAATATTCGAGCGATCTAAATGCCTGTTGGCATGACAATTACAGGTCTCAACACCTATTGATAGAGGTATCAACCATCGAAATCGGAGCACAATTGCAGAATTTTGTTTTTTTATTATGAATTATTGGTCTATAGTTCAGGTGATTTTCCATAAAATTGAATTTTCTACGAGATGTGTAGAAATATTCAAGCGATCTAAATGCCTGTTGGCATGACAATTACAGGTCTCAACACCTATTGATAGAGGTATCAACCATCGACATCGGAGCACAATTGCAGCCACAATAATGGTCTATAGTTCAGGTGATTTTCCATAAAATTGAATTTTCTACGAAATGTGTAGAAATATTCGAGCGATCTAAATGCCTGTTGGCATGACAATTACAGGCCTCAACACCTATTGATAGAGGTATCAACCATCGAAATCGGAGCACAATTGCAGCCACAATAATGGTCTATAGTTCAGGTGATTTTCCATAAAATTGAATTTTCTACGAAATGTGTAGAAATATTCGAGCGATCTAAATGTCTGTTAGCATGACAATTACAGGCCTCAACACCTATTGATATAGGTATCAACCATCGAAATCGGAGCACAATTGCAGCCACAGTAATGGTCTATATTTCAGGTGATTTTCCATAAAATTGAATTTTCTACGAAATGTGTAGAAATATTCGAGCGATCTAAATGCCTGTTGGCATGACAATTACAGGCCTCAACACCTATTGATAGAGGTATCAACCATCGAAATCGGAGCACAATTGCAGATTTTTGTTTTTTTATTATGAATTATTGGTCTATAGTTCAGGTGATTTTCCATAAAATTGAATTTCCTACGAGATATGTAGAAATATTCGAGCGATCTAAATGCCTGTTGGCATGACAATTACAGGTCTCAACACCTATTGATAGAGGTATCAACCATCGAAATCGGAGCACAATTGCAGAGTTTTGTTTTTTTATTATGAATTATTGGTCTATAGTTCAGGTGATTTTCCATAAAATTGAATTTTCTGCGAAATGTGTAGAAATATTCGAGCGATCTAAATGCCTGTTAGCATGACAATTACAGGCCTCAACACCTATTGATAGAGGTATCAACCATCGAAATCGGAGCACAATTGCAGCCACAGTAATGGTCTATAGTTCAGGTGATTTTCCATAAAATTGAATTTTCTACGAAATGTGTAGAAATATTCGAGCGATCTAAATGCCTGTTGGCATGACAATTACAGGTCTCAACACCTATTGATAGAGGTATCAACCATCGAAATCGGAGCACAATTGCAGTTACAGTAATGGTCTATAGTTCAGGTGATTTTCCATAAAATTGAATTTTCTACGAAATGTGTAGAAATATTCGAGCGATCTAAATGCCTGTTGGCATGACAAATACAGGCCTCAACACCTATTGATAGAGGTATCAACCACCGAAATCGGAGCACAATTGCAGATTTTTGTTTTTTTATTATGGATTATTGGTTTATAGTTCAGGTGATTTTCCATAAAATTGAATTTTCTACCAAATGTGTAGAAATAATTGAGCGATCTAAATGCCTGTTGGCATGACAATTACAGGTCTCAACACCTATTGATAGAGGTATCAACCATCGAAATCGGAGCACAATTGCAGATTTTTGTTTTTTTATTATGAATTATTGGTCTATAGTTCAGGTGATTTTCCATAAAATTGAATTTTCTACGAAATGTGTAGAAATATTCGAGCGATCTAAATGCCTGTTGGCATGACAATTACAGGTCTCAACACCTATTGATAGAGGTATCAACCATCGAAATCGGAGCACAATTGCAGAGTTTTGTTTTTTTATTATGAATTATTGGTCTATAGTTCAGGTGATTTTCCATAAAATTGAATTTTCTGCGAAATGTGTAGAAATATTCGAGCGATCTAAATGCCTGTTAGCATGACAATTACAGGCCTCAACACCTATTGATAGAGGTATCAACCATCGAAATCGGAGCACAATTGCAGCCACAGTAATGGTCTATAGTTCAGGTGATTTTCCATAAAATTGAATTTTCTACGAAATGTGTAGAAATATTCGAGCGATCTAAATGCCTGTTGGCATGACAATTACAGGTCTCAACACCTATTGATAGAGGTATCAACCATCGAAATCGGAGCACAATTGCAGCCACAGTAATGGTCTATAGTTCAGGTGATTTTCCATAAAATTGAATTTTCTACGAAATGTGTAGAAATATTCGAGCGATCTAAATGCCTGTTGGCATGACAAATACAGGCCTCAACACCTATTGATAGAGGTATCAACCACCGAAATCGGAGCACAATTGCAGATTTTTGTTTTTTTATTATGGATTATTGGTTTATAGTTCAGGTGATTTTCCATAAAATTGAATTTTCTACCAAATGTGTAGAAATAATTGAGCGATCTAAATGCCTGTTGGCATGACAATTACAGGTCTCAACACCTATTGATAGAGGTATCAACCATCGAAATCGGAGCACAATTGCAGATTTTTGTTTTTTTATTATGAATTATTGGTCTATAGTTCAGGTGATTTTCCATAAAATTGAATTTTCTACGAAATGTGTAGAAATATTCGAGCGATCTAAATGCCTGTTGGCATGACAATTACAGGTCTCAACACCTATTGATAGAGGTATCAACCATCGAAATCGGAGCACAATTGCAGATTTTTGTTTTTTTATTATGAATTATTGGTCTATAGTTCAGGTGATTTTCCATAAAATTGAATTTTCTACGAAATGTGTAGAAATATTCGAGCGATCTAAATGCCTGTTGGCATGACAATTACAGGTCTCAACACCTATTGATAGAGGTATCAACCATCGAAATCAGGTGATTTTCCATAAAATTGAATTTTCTACGAAATGTGTAGAAATATTCGAGCGATCTAAATGCCTGTTGGCATGACAATTACAGGCCTCAACACCTATTGATAGAGGTATCAACCATCGAAATCGGAGCACAATTGCAGCCACAATAATGGTCTATAGTTCAGGTGATTTTCCATAAAATTGAATTTTCTACGAAATGTGTAGAAATATTCGAGCGATCTAAATGCCTGTTGGCATGACAATTACAGGTCTCAACACCTATTGATAGAGGTATCAACCATCGAAATCGGAGCACAATTGCAGCCACAATAATGGTCTATAGTTCAGGTGATTTTCTATAAAATTGAATTTTCTACGAAATGTGTAGAAATATTCGAGCGATCTAAATGCCTGTTGGCACGACAATTACAGGTCTCAACACCTATTGATAGAGGTATCAACCATCGAAATCGGAGCACAATTGCAGCCACAGTAATGGTCTATAGTTCAGGTGATTTTCCATAAAATTGAATTTTCTACGAAATGTGTAGAAATATTCGAGCGATCTAAATGCCTGTTGGCATGACAAATACAGGCCTCAACACCTATTGATAGAGGTATCAACCACCGAAATCGGAGCACAATTGCAAATTTTTGTTTTTTTATTATGAATTATTGGTTTATAGTTCAGGTGATTTTCCATAAAATTGAATTTTCTACCAAATGTGTAGAAATAATTGAGCGATCTAAATGCCTGTTGGCATGACAATTACAGGTCTCAACACCTATTGATAGAGGTATCAACCATCGAAATCGGAGCACAATTGCAGATTTTTGTTTTTTTATTATGAATTATTGGTCTATAGTTCAGGTGATTTTCCATAAAATTGAATTTTCTACGAAATGTGTAGAAATATTCGAGCGATCTAAATGCCTGTTGGCATGACAATTACAGGTCTCAACACCTATTGATAGAGGTATCAACCATCGAAATCGGAGCACAATTGCAGAGTTTTGTTTTTTTATTATGAATTATTGGTCTATAGTTCAGGTGATTTTCCATAAAATTGAATTTTCTGCGAAATGTGTAGAAATATTCGAGCGATCTAAATGCCTGTTAGCATGACAATTACAGGCCTCAACACCTATTGATAGAGGTATCAACCATCGAAATCGGAGCACAATTGCAGCCACAGTAATGGTCTATAGTTCAGGTGATTTTCCATAAAATTGAATTTTCTACGAAATGTGTAGAAATATTCGAGCGATCTAAATGCCTGTTGGCATGACAATTACAGGTCTCAACACCTATTGATAGAGGTATCAACCATCGAAATCGGAGCACAATTGCAGTTACAGTAATGGTCTATAGTTCAGGTGATTTTCCATAAAATTGAATTTTCTACGAAATGTGTAGAAATATTCGAGCGATCTAAATGCCTGTTGGCATGACAAATACAGGCCTCAACACCTATTGATAGAGGTATCAACCACCGAAATCGGAGCACAATTGCAGATTTTTGTTTTTTTATTATGGATTATTGGTTTATAGTTCAGGTGATTTTCCATAAAATTGAATTTTCTACCAAATGTGTAGAAATAATTGAGCGATCTAAATGCCTGTTGGCATGACAATTACAGGTCTCAACACCTATTGATAGAGGTATCAACCATCGAAATCGGAGCACAATTGCAGATTTTTGTTTTTTTATTATGAATTATTGGTCTATAGTTCAGGTGATTTTCCATAAAATTGAATTTTCTACGAAATGTGTAGAAATATTCGAGCGATCTAAATGCCTGTTGGCATGACAATTACAGGTCTCAACACCTATTGATAGAGGTATCAACCATCGAAATCGGAGCACAATTGCAGAGTTTTGTTTTTTTATTATGAATTATTGGTCTATAGTTCAGGTGATTTTCCATAAAATTGAATTTTCTGCGAAATGTGTAGAAATATTCGAGCGATCTAAATGCCTGTTAGCATGACAATTACAGGCCTCAACACCTATTGATAGAGGTATCAACCATCGAAATCGGAGCACAATTGCAGCCACAGTAATGGTCTATAGTTCAGGTGATTTTCCATAAAATTGAATTTTCTACGAAATGTGTAGAAATATTCGAGCGATCTAAATGCCTGTTGGCATGACAATTACAGGTCTCAACACCTATTGATAGAGGTATCAACCATCGAAATCGGAGCACAATTGCAGCCACAGTAATGGTCTATAGTTCAGGTGATTTTCCATAAAATTGAATTTTCTACGAAATGTGTAGAAATATTAGAGCGATCTAAATGCCTGTTGGCATGACAAATACAGGCCTCAACACCTATTGATAGAGGTATCAACCACCGAAATCGGAGCACAATTGCAGATTTTTGTTTTTTTATTATGGATTATTGGTTTATAGTTCAGGTGATTTTCCATAAAATTGAATTTTCTACCAAATGTGTAGAAATAATTGAGCGATCTAAATGCCTGTTGGCATGACAATTACAGGTCTCAACACCTATTGATAGAGGTATCAACCATCGAAATCGGAGCACAATTGCAGATTTTTGTTTTTTTATTATGAATTATTGGTCTATAGTTCAGGTGATTTTCCATAAAATTGAATTTTCTACGAAATGTGTAGAAATATTCGAGCGATCTAAATGCCTGTTGGCATGACAATTACAGGTCTCAACACCTATTGATAGAGGTATCAACCATCGAAATCGGAGCACAATTGCAGATTTTTGTTTTTTTATTATGAATTATTGGTCTATAGTTCAGGTGATTTTCCATAAAATTGAATTTTCTACGAAATGTGTAGAAATATTCGAGCGATCTAAATGCCTGTTGGCATGACAATTACAGGTCTCAACACCTATTGATAGAGGTATCAACCATCGAAATCAGGTGATTTTCCATAAAATTGAATTTTCTACGAAATGTGTAGAAATATTCGAGCGATCTAAATGCCTGTTGGCATGACAATTACAGGCCTCAACACCTATTGATAGAGGTATCAACCATCGAAATCGGAGCACAATTGCAGCCACAATAATGGTCTATAGTTCAGGTGATTTTCCATAAAATTGAATTTTCTACGAAATGTGTAGAAATATTCGAGCGATCTAAATGCCTGTTGGCATGACAATTACAGGTCTCAACACCTATTGATAGAGGTATCAACCATCGAAATCGGAGCACAATTGCAGCCACAATAATGGTCTATAGTTCAGGTGATTTTCCATAAAATTGAATTTTCTACGAAATGTGTAGAAATATTCGAGCGATCTAAATGCCTGTTGGCACGACAATTACAGGTCTCAACACCTATTGATAGAGGTATCAACCATCGAAATCGGAGCACAATTGCAGCCACAGTAATGGTCTATAGTTCAGGTGATTTTCCATAAAATTGAATTTTCTACGAAATGTGTAGAAATATTCGAGCGATCTAAATGCCTGTTGGCATGACAAATACAGGCCTCAACACCTATTGATAGAGGTATCAACCACCGAAATCGGAGCACAATTGCAAATTTTTGTTTTTTTATTATGAATTATTGGTTTATAGTTCAGGTGATTTTCCATAAAATTGAATTTTCTACCAAATGTGTAGAAATAATTGAGCGATCTAAATGCCTGTTGGCATGACAATTACAGGTCTCAACACCTATTGATAGAGGTATCAACCATCGAAATCGGAGCACAATTGCAGATTTTTGTTTTTTTATTATGAATTATTGGTCTATAGTTCAGGTGATTTTCCATAAAATTGAATTTTCTACGAAAGGTGTAGAAATATTCGAGCGATCTAAATGCCTGTTGGCATGACAATTACAGGTCTCAACACCTATTGATAGAGGTATCAACCATCGAAATCGGAGCACAATTGCAGATTTTTGTTTTTTTATTATGAATTATTGGTCTATAGTTCAGGTGATTTTCCATAAAATTGAATTTTCTACGAAATGTGTAGAAATATTCGAGCGATCTAAATGCCTGTTGGCATGACAATTACAGGTCTCAACACCTATTGATAGAGGTATCAACCATCGAAATCGGAGCACAATTGCAGATTTTTGTTTTTTTATTATGAATTATTGGTCTATAGTTCAGGTGATTTTCCATAAAATTGAATTTTCTACGAAATGTGTAGAAATATTCGAGCGATCTAAATGCCTGTTGGCATGACAATTACAGGTCTCAACACCTATTGATAGAGGTATCAACCATCGAAATCGGAGCACAATTGCAGCCACAATAATGGTCTATAGTTCAGGTGATTTTCCATAAAATTGAATTTTCTACGAAATGTGTAGAAATATTCGAGCGATCTAAATGCCTGTTGGCATGACAATTACAGGCCTCAACACCTATTGATAGAGGTATCAACTTTCGAAATCGGAGTACAATTGCAGCCACAATAATGGTCTATAGTTCAGGTGATTTTCCATAAAATTGAATTTTCTACGAAATGTGTAGAAATATTCGAGCGATCTAAATGTCTGTTAGCATGACAATTACAGGCCTCAACACCTATTGATAGAGGTATCAACCATCGAAATCGGAGCACAATTGCAGCCACAGTAATGGTCTATAGTTCAGGTGATTTTCCATAAAATTGAATTTTCTACGAAATGTGTAGAAATATTCGAGCGATCTAAATGCCTGTTGGCTTGACAATTACAGGCCTCAACACCTATTGATAGAGGTATCAACCATCGAAATCGGAGCACAATTACAGATTTTTGTTTTTTTATTATGAATTATTGGTCTATAGTTCAGGTGATTTTCCATAAAATTGAATTTTCTACGAGATGTGTAGAAATATTCCAGCGATCTAAATGCCTGTTGGCATGACAATTACAGGTCTCAACACCTATTGATAGAGGTATCAACCATCGAAATCGGAGCACAATTGCAGAGTTTTGTTTTTTTATTATGAATTATTGGTCTATAGTTCAGGTGATTTTCCATAAAATTGAATTTTCTGCGAAATGTGTAGAAATATTCGAGCGATCTAAATGCCTGTTAGCATGACAATTACAGGCCTCAACACCTATTGATAGAGGTATCAACCATCGAAATCGGAGCACAATTGCAGCCACAGTAATGGTCTATATTTCAGGTGATTTTCCATAAAATTGAATTTTCTACGAAATGTGTAGAAATATTCGAGCGATCTAAATGCCTGTTGGCATGACAATTACAGGTCTCCACACCTATTGATAGAGGTATCAACCATCGAAATCGGAGCATAATTGCAGCCACAGTAATGGTCTATAGTTCAGGTGATTTTCCATAAAATTGAATTTTCTACGAAATGTGTAGAAATATTCGAGCGATCTAAATGCCTGTTGGCATGACAAATACAGGCCTCAACACCTATTGATAGAGGTATCAACCACCGAAATCGGAGCACAATTGCAGATTTTTGTTTTTTTATTATGGATTATTGGTTTATAGTTCAG
The DNA here is from genome assembly GCA_958295665.1 of Tipula vernalis. Classification (NCBI taxonomy): domain Eukaryota; kingdom Metazoa; phylum Arthropoda; class Insecta; order Diptera; family Tipulidae; genus Tipula; species Tipula vernalis. Next base: position 348,615,536 of record OY282559.1, read on the forward strand.
GTGATTTTCCATAAAATTGAATTTTCTACCAAATGTGTAGAAATAATTGAGCGATCTAAATGCCTGTTGGCATGACAATTACAGGTCTCAACACCTATTGATAGAGGTATCAACCATCGAAATCGGAGCACAATTGCAGATTTTTGTTTTTTTATTATGAATTATTGGTCTATAGTTCAGGTGATTTTCCATAAAATTGAATTTTCTACGAAATGTGTAGAAATATTCGAGCGATCTAAATGCCTGTTGGCATGACAATTACAGGTCTCAACACCTATTGATAGAGGTATCAACCATCGAAATCGGAGCACAATTGCAGATTTTTGTTTTTTTATTATGAATTATTGGTCTATAGTTCAGGTGATTTTCCATAAAATTGAATTTTCTACGAAATGTGTAGAAATATTCGAGCGATCTAAATGCCTGTTGGCATGACAATTACAGGTCTCAACACCTATTGATAGAGGTATCAACCATCGAAATCGGAGCACAATTGCAGATTTTTGTTTTTTTATTATGAATTATTGGTCTATAGTTCAGGTGATTTTCCATAAAATTGAATTTTCTACGAAATGTGTAGAAATATTCGAGCGATCTAAATGCCTGTTGGCATGACAATTACAGGTCTCAACACCTATTGATAGAGGTATCAACCATCGAAATCGGAGCACAATTGCAGAGTTTTGTTTTTTTATTATGAATTATTGGTCTATAGTTCAGGTGATTTTCCATAAAATTGAATTTTCTGCGAAATGTGTAGAAATATTCGAGCGATCTAAATGCCTGTTAGCATGACAATTACAGGCCTCAACACCTATTGATACAGGTATCAACCATCGAAATCGGAGCACAATTGCAGCCACAGTAATGGTCTATATTTCAGGTGATTTTCCATAAAATTGAATTTTCTACGAAATGTGTAGAAATATTCGAGCGATCTAAATGCCTGTTGGCATGACAAATACAGGCCTCAACACCTATTGATAGAGGTATCAACCACCGAAATCGGAGCACAATTGCAGATTTTTGTTTTTTTATTATGGATTATTGGTTTATAGTTCAGGTGATTTTCCATAAAATTGAATTTTCTACCAAATGTGTAGAAATAATTGAGCGATCTAAATGCCTGTTGGCATGACAATTACAGGTCTCAACACCTATTGATAGAGGTATCAACCATCGAAATCGGAGCACAATTGCAGATTTTTGTTTTTTTATTATGAATTATTGGTCTATAGTTCAGGTGATTTTCCATAAAATTGAATTTTCTACGAAATGTGTAGAAATATTCGAGCGATCTAAATGCCTGTTGGCATGACAATTACAGGCCTCAACACCTATTGATAGAGGTATCAACCATCGAAATCGGAGCACAATTGCAGATTTTTGTTTTTTTATTATGAATTATTGGTCTATAGTTCAGGTGATTTTCCATAAAATTGAATTTTCTACGAGATGTGTAGAAATATTCGAGCGATCTAAATGCCTGTTGGTATGACAATTACAGGTCTCAACACCTATTGATAGAGGTATCAACCATCGAAATCGGAGCACAATTGCAGAGTTTTGTTTTTTTATTATGAATTATTGGTCTATAGTTCAGGTGATTTTCCATAAAATTGAATTTTCTGCGAAATGTGTAGAAATATTCGAGCGATCTAAATGCCTGTTAGCATGACAATTACAGGTCTCCACACCTATTGATAGAGGTATCAACCATCGAAATCGGAGCACAATTGCAGCCACAATAATGGTCTATATTTCAGGTGATTTTCCATAAAATTGAATTTTCTACGAAATGTGTAGAAATATTCGAGCGATCTAAATGCCTGTTGGCATGACAAATACAGGCCTCAACACCTATTGATAGAGGTATCAACCACCGAAATCGGAGCACAATTGCAGATTTTTGTTTTTTTATTATGGATTATTGGTTTATAGTTCAGGTGATTTTCCATAAAATTGAATTTTCTACGAAATGTTTAGAAATATTCGAGCGATCTAAATGCCTGTTGGCATGACAATTACAGGTCTCAACACCAATTGATAGAGGTATCAACCATCGAAATCGGAGCACAATTGCAGCCACAGTAATGGTCTATATTTCAGGTGTTTTTCCATAAAATTGAATTTTCTACGAAATGTGTAGAAATATTCAAGCGATCTAAATGTCTGTTGGCATGACAATTACAGGCCTCAACACCTATTGATAGAGGTATCAACCACAATAATGGTCTATATTTCAGGTGATTTTCCATAAAATTGAATTTTCTGCGAAATGTGTAGAAATATTCGAGCGATCTAAATGCCTGTTAGCATGACAATTACAGGTCTCAACACCTATTGATAGAGATATCAACCATCGAAATCGGAGCACAATTGCAGCCACAGTAATGGTCTATATTTCAGGTGATTTTCCATAAAATTGAATTTTCTACGAAATGTGTAGAAATAATTGAGGGATCTAAATGCCTGTTGGCATGACAATTACAGACCTCAATACCTATTGATAGAGGTATCAACCATCGAAATCGGAGCACAATTGCAGATTTTTGTTTTTTTATTATGAATTATTGGTCTATAGTTCAGGTGATTTTCCATAAAATTGAATTTTCTACGAAATGTGTAGAAATAATTGAGGGATCTAAATGCCTGTTGGCATGACAATTACAGGTCTCAACACCTATTGATAGAGGTATCAACCATCGAAATCGGAGCACAACTGCAGCCACAATTATGGTCTATATTTCAGGTGATTTACCATAAAATTGAATTTTCTACGAAATGTGTAGAAATATTCGAGCGATCTAAATGCCTGTTAGCATGACAATTACAGGTCTCAACACCTATTGATAGAGATATCAACCATCGAAATCGGAGCACAATTGCAGCCACAGTAATGGTCTATATTTCAGGTGATTTTCCATAAAATTGAATTTTCTACGAAATGTGTAGAAATAATTGAGGGATCTAAATGCCTGTTGGCATGACAATTACAGACCTCAATACCTATTGATAGAGGTATCAACCATCGAAATCGGAGCACAATTGCAGATTTTTGTTTTTTTATTATGAATTATTGGTCTATAGTTCAGGTGATTTTCCATAAAATTGAATTTTCTACGAAATGTGTAGAAATAATTGAGGGATCTAAATGCCTGTTGGCATGACAATTACAGACCTCAATACCTATTGATAGAGGTATCAACCATCGAAATCGGAGCACAATTGCAGATTTTTGTTTTTTTATTATGAATTATTGGTCTATAGTTCAGGTGATTTTCCATAAAATTGAATTTTCTACGAAATGTGTAGAAATAATTGAGGGATCTAAATGCCTGTTGGCATGACAATTACAGACCTCAACACCTATTGATAGAGGTATCAACCATCGAAATCGGAGCACAATTGCAGATTTTTGTTTTTTTATTATGAATTATTGGTCTATAGTTCAGGTGATTTTCCATAAAATTGAATTTTCTACGAGATGTGTAGAAATATTCAAGCGATCTAAATGCCTGTTGGCATGACAATTACAGGTCTCAACACCTATTGATAGAGGTATCAACCATCGAAATCGGAGCACAATTGCAGCCACAATAATGGTCTATAGTTCAGGTGATTTTCCATAAAATTGAATTTTCTACGAAATGTGTAGAAATATTCGAGCGATCTAAATGCCTGTTGGCATGACAATTACAGGTCTCAACACCTATTGATAGAGGTATCAACCATCGAAATCGGAGCACAATTGCAGCCACAATAATGGTCTATAGTTCAGGTGATTTTCCATAAAATTGAATTTTCTACGAAATGTGTAGAAATATTCGAGCGATCTAAATGCCTGTTGGCATGACAATTACAGGCCTCAACACCTATTGATAGAGGTATCAACCATCGAAATCGGAGCACAATTGCAGCCACAATAATGGTCTATAGTTCAGGTGATTTTCCATAAAATTGAATTTTCTACGAAATGTGTAGAAATATTCGAGCGATCTAAATGTCTGTTACCATGACAAATACAGGCCTCAACACCTATTGATAGAGGTATCAACCACCGAAATCGGAGCACAATTGCAGATTTTTGTTTTTTTATTATGGATTATTGGTTTATAGTTCAGGTGATTTTCCATAAAATTGAATTTTCTACGAAATGTTTAGAAATATTCAAGCGATCTAAATGCCTGTTGGCATGACAATTACAGGTCTCAACACCTATTGATAGAGGTATCAACCATCGAAATCGGAGCACAATTGCAGATTTTTGTTTTTTTATTATGAATTATTGGTTTATAGTTCAGGTGATTTTCCATAAAATTGAATTTTCTACGAAATGTTTAGAAATATTCGAGCGATCTAAATGCCTGTTGGCATGACAATTACAGGTATCAACACCTATTGATAGAGGTATCAACCATCGAAATCGGAGCACAATTGCAGCCACAGTAATGGTCTATAGTTCAGGTGATTTTCCATAAAATTGAATTTTCTACGAAATGTGTAGAAATATTCGAGCGATCTAAATGCCTGTTGGCTTGACAATTACAGGCCTCAACACCTATTGATAGAGGTATCAACCATCGAAATCGGAGCACAATTGCAGATTTTTGTTTTTTTATTATGAATTATTGGTCTATAGTTCAGGTGATTTTCCATAAAATTGAATTTTCTACGAGATGTGTAGAAATATTCGAGCGATCTAAATGCCTGTTGGCATGACAATTACAGGTCTCAACACCTATTGATAGAGGTATCAACCATCGAAATCGGAGCACAATTGCAGAGTTTTGTTTTTTTATTATGAATTATTGGTCTATAGTTCAGGTGATTTTCCATAAAATTGAATTTTCTGCGAAATGTGTAGAAATATTCAAGCGATCTAAATGCCTGTTAGCATGACAATTACAGGCCTCAACACCTATTGATAGAGGTATCAACCATCGAAATCGGAGCACAATTGCAGCCACAGTAATGGTCTATAGTTCAGGTGATTTTCCATAAAATTGAATTTTCTACGAAATGTGTAGAAATATTCGAGCGATCTAAATGCCTGTTGGCGTGACAATTACAGGTCTCCACACCTATTGATAGAGGTATCAACCATCGAAATCGGAGCACAATTGCAGCCACAGTAATGGTCTATAGTTCAGGTGATTTTCCATAAAATTGAATTTTCTACGAAATGTGTAGAAATATTCGAGCGATCTAAATGCCTGTTGGCATGACAAATACAGGCCTCAACACCTATTGATAGAGGTATCAACCACCGAAATCGGAGCACAATTGCAGATTTTTGTTTTTTTATTATGAATTATTGGTTTATAGTTCAGGTGATTTTCCATAAAATTGAATTTTCTACCAAATGTGTAGAAATAATTGAGCGATCTAAATGCCTGTTGGCATGACAATTACAGGTCTCAACACCTATTGATAGAGGTATCAACCATCGAAATCGGAGCACAATTGCAGATTTTTGTTTTTTTATTATGAATTATTGGTCTATAGTTCAGGTGATTTTCCATAAAATTGAATTTTCTACGAAATGTGTAGAAATATTCGAGCGATCTAAATGCCTGTTGGCATGACAATTACAGGTCTCAACACCTATTGATAGAGGTATCAACCATCGAAATCGGAGCACAATTGCAGATTTTTGTTTTTTTATTATGGATTATTGGTCTATAGTTCAGGTGATTTTCCATAAAATTGAATTTTCTACGAGATGTGTAGAAATATTCGAGCGATCTAAATGCCTGTTGGTATGACAATTACAGGTCTCAACACCTATTGATAGAGGTATCAACCATCGAAATCGGAGCACAATTGCAGAGTTTTGTTTTTTTATTATGAATTATTGGTCTATAGTTCAGGTGATTTTCCATAAAATTGAATTTTCTGCGAAATGTGTAGAAATATTCGAGCGATCTAAATGCCTGTTAGCATGACAATTACAGGTCTCCACACCTATTGATAGAGGTATCAACCATCGAAATCGGAGCACAATTGCAGCCACAATAATGGTCTATATTTCAGGTGATTTTCCATAAAATTGAATTTTCTACGAAATGTGTAGAAATATTCGAGCGATCTAAATGCCTGTTGGCATGACAAATACAGGCCTCAACACCTATTGATAGAGGTATCAACCACCGAAATCGGAGCACAATTGCAGATTTTTGTTTTTTTATTATGGATTATTGGTTTATAGTTCAGGTGATTTTCCATAAAATTGAATTTTCTACGAAATGTTTAGAAATATTCGAGCGATCTAAATGCCTGTTGGCATGACAATTACAGGTCTCAACACCTATTGATAGAGGTATCAACCATCGAAATCGGAGCACAATTGCAGATTTTTGTTTTTTTATTATGAATTATTGGTCTATAGTTCAGGTGATTTTCCATAAAATTGAATTTTCTACGAAATGTGTAGAAATATTCAAGCGATCTAAATGTCTGTTGGCATGACAATTTCAGGCCTCAACACCTATTGATAGAGGTATCAACCACAATAATGGTCTATATTTCAGGTGATTTTCCATAAAATTGAATTTTCTGCGAAATGTGTAGAAATATTCGAGCGATCTAAATGCCTGTTAGCATGACAATTACAGGTCTCAACACCTATTGATAGAGATATCAACCATCGAAATCGGAGCACAATTGCAGCCACAGTAATGGTCTATATTTCAGGTGATTTTCCATAAAATTGAATTTTCTACGAAATGTGTAGAAATAATTGAGGGATCTAAATGCCTGTTGGCATGACAATTACAGACCTCAATACCTATTGATAGAGGTATCAACCATCGAAATCGGAGCACAATTGCAGATTTTTGTTTTTTTATTATGAATTATTGGTCTATAGTTCAGGTGATTTTCCATAAAATTGAATTTTCTACGAAATGTGTAGAAATAATTGAGGGATCTAAATGCCTGTTGGCATGACAATTACAGGTCTCAACACCTATTGATAGAGGTATCAACCATCGAAATCGGAGCACAACTGCAGCCACAATTATGGTCTATATTTCAGGTGATTTACCATAAAATTGAATTTTCTACGAAATGTGTAGAAATATTCGAGCGATCTAAATGCCTGTTAGCATGACAATTACAGGTCTCAACACCTATTGATAGAGATATCAACCATCGAAATCGGAGCACAATTGCAGCCACAGTAATGGTCTATATTTCAGGTGATTTTCCATAAAATTGAATTTTCTACGAAATGTGTAGAAATAATTGAGGGATCTAAATGCCTGTTGGCATGACAATTACAGACCTCAATACCTATTGATAGAGGTATCAACCATCGAAATCGGAGCACAATTGCAGATTTTTGTTTTTTTATTATGAATTATTGGTCTATAGTTCAGGTGATTTTCCATAAAATTGAATTTTCTACGAAATGTGTAGAAATAATTGAGGGATCTAAATGCCTGTTGGCATGACAATTACAGACCTCAATACCTATTGATAGAGGTATCAACCATCGAAATCGGAGCACAATTGCAGATTTTTGTTTTTTTATTATGAATTATTGGTCTATAGTTCAGGTGATTTTCCATAAAATTGAATTTTCTACGAAATGTGTAGAAATAATTGAGGGATCTAAATGCCTGTTGGCATGACAATTACAGACCTCAATACCTATTGATAGAGGTATCAACCATCGAAATCGGAGCACAATTGCAGATTTTTGTTTTTTTATTATGAATTATTGGTCTATAGTTCAGGTGATTTTCCATAAAATTGAATTTTCTACGAGATGTGTAGAAATATTCGAGCGATCTAAATGCCTGTTGGCATGACAATTACAGGCCTCAACACCTATTGATAGAGGTATCAACCATCGAAATCGGAGCACAATTGCAGCCACAATAATGGTCTATAGTTCAGGTGATTTTCCATAAAATTGAATTTTCTACGAAATGTGTAGAAATATTCGAGCGATCTAAATGTCTGTTAACATGACAATTACAGGCCTCAACACCTATTGATAGAGGTATCAACCATCGAAATCGGAGCACAATTGCAGCCACAGTAATGGTCTATAGTTCAGGTGATTTTCCATAAAATTGAATTTTCTACGAAATGTGTAGAAATATTCGAGCGATCTAAATGCCTGTTGGCTTGACAATTACAGGCCTCAACACCTATTGATAGAGGTATCAACCATCAAAATCGGAGCACAATTGCAGATTTTTGTTTTTTTATTATGAATTATTGGTCTATAGTTCAGGTGATTTTCCATAAAATTGAATTTTCTACGAGATGTGTAGAAATATTCGAGCGATCTAAATGCCTGTTGGCATGACAATTACAGGTCTCAACACCTATTGATAGAGGTATCAACCATCGAAATCGGAGCACAATTGCAGAGTTTTGGTTTTTTATTATGAATTATTGGTCTATAGTTCAGGTGATTTTCCATAAAATTGAATTTTCTGCGAAATGTGTAGAAATATTCGAGCGATCTAAATGCCTGTTAGCATGACAATTACAGGCCTCAATACCTATTGATAGAGGTATCAACCATCGAAATCGGAGCACAATTGCAGCCACAGTAATGGTCTATAGTTCAGGTGATTTTCCATAAAATTGAATTTTCTACGAAATGTGTAGAAATATTCGAGCGATCTAAATGCCTGTTGGCGTGACAATTACAGGTCTCCACACCTATTGATAGAGGTATCAACCATCGAAATCGGAGCACAATTGCAGCCACAGTAATGGTCTATAGTTCAGGTGATTTTCCATAAAATTGAATTTTCTACGAAATGTGTAGAAATATTCGAGCGATCTAAATGCCTGTTGGCATGACAAATACAGGCCTCAACACCTATTGATAGAGGTATCAACCACCGAAATCGGAGCACAATTGCAGATTTTTGTTTTTTTATTATGAATTATTGGTTTATAGTTCAGGTGATTTTCCATAAAATTGAATTTTCTACCAAATGTGTAGAAATAATTGAGCGATCTAAATGCCTGTTGGCATGACAATTACAGGTCTCAACACCTATTGATAGAGGTATCAACCATCGAAATCGGAGCACAATTGCAGATTTTTGTTTTTTTATTATGAATTATTGGTCTATAGTTCAGGTGATTTTCCATAAAATTGAATTTTCTACGAAATGTGTAGAAATATTCGAGCGATCTAAATGCCTGTTGGCATGACAATTACAGGTCTCAACACCTATTGATAGAGGTATCAACCATCGAAATCGGAGCACAATTGCAGATTTTTGTTTTTTTATTATGAATTATTGGTCTATAGTTCAGGTGATTTTCCATAAAATTGAATTTTCTACGAGATGTGTAGAAATATTCGAGCGATCTAAATGCCTGTTGGTATGACAATTACAGGTCTCAACACCTATTGATAGAGGTATCAACCATCGAAATCGGAGCACAATTGCAGAGTTTTGTTTTTTTATTATGAATTATTGGTCTATAGTTCAGGTGATTTTCCATAAAATTGAATTTTCTGCGAAATGTGTAGAAATATTCGAGCGATCTAAATGCCTGTTAGCATGACAATTACAGGTCTCCACACCTATTGATAGAGGTATCAACCATCGAAATCGGAGCACAATTGCAGCCACAATAATGATCTATATTTCAGGTGATTTTCCATAAAATTGAATTTTCTACGAAATGTGTAGAAATATTCGAGCGATCTAAATGCCTGTTGGCATGACAAATACAGGCCTCAACACCTATTGATAGAGGTATCAACCACCGAAATCGGAGCACAATTGCAGATTTTTGTTTTTTTATTATGGATTATTGGTTTATAGTTCAGGTGATTTTCCATAAAATTGAATTTTCTACGAAATGTTTAGAAATATTCGAGCGATCTAAATGCTTGTTGGCATGACAATTACAGGTCTCAACACCTATTGATAGAGGTATCAACCATCGAAATCGGAGCACAATTGCAGATTTTTGTTTTTTTATTATGAATTATAGTTCAGGTGATTTTCCATAAAATTGAATTTTCTACGAAATGTGTAGAAATATTCAAGCGATCTAAATGTCTGTTGGCATGACAATTTCAGGCCTCAACACCTATTGATAGAGGTATCAACCACAATAATGGTCTATATTTCAGGTGATTTTCCATAAAATTGAATTTTCTGCGAAATGTGTAGAAATATTCGAGCGATCTAAATGCCTGTTAGCATGACAATTACAGGTCTCAACACCTATTGATAGAGATATCAACCATCGAAATCGGAGCACAATTGCAGCCACAGTAATGGTCTATATTTCAGGTGATTTTCCATAAAATTGAATTTTCTACGAAATGTGTAGAAATAATTGAGGGATCTAAATGCCTGTTGGCATGACAATTACAGACCTCAATACCTATTGATAGAGGTATCAACCATCGAAATCGGAGCACAATTGCAGATTTTTGTTTTTTTATTATGAATTATTGGTCTATAGTTCAGGTGATTTTCCATAAAATTGAATTTTCTACGAAATGTGTAGAAATAATTAAGGGATCTAAATGCCTGTTGGCATGACAATTACAGGTCTCAACACCTATTGATAGAGGTATCAACCATCGAAATCGGAGCACAACTGCAGCCACAATTATGGTCTATATTTCAGGTGATTTACCATAAAATTGAATTTTCTACGAAATGTGTAGAAATATTCGAGCGATCTAAATGCCTGTTAGCATGACAATTACAGGTCTCAACACCTATTGATAGAGATATCAACCATCGAAATCGGAGCACAATTGCAGCCACAGTAATGGTCTATATTTCAGGTGATTTTCCATAAAATTGAATTTTCTACGAAATGTGTAGAAATAATTGAGGGATCTAAATGCCTGTTGGCATGACAATTACAGACCTCAATACCTATTGATAGAGGTATCAACCATCGAAATCGGAGCACAATTGCAGCCACAATAATGGTCTATAATTCAGGTGATTTTCCATAAAATTGAATTTTCTACGAAATGTGTAGAAATATTCAAGCGATCTAAATGTCTGTTGGCATGACAATTTCAGGCCTCAACACCTATTGATAGAGGTATCAACCACAATAATGGTCTATATTTCAGGTGATTTTCCATAAAATTGAATTTTCTGCGAAATGTGTAGAAATATTCGAGCGATCTAAATGCCTGTTAGCATGACAATTACAGGTCTCAACACCTATTGATAGAGATATCAACCATCGAAATCGGAGCACAATTGCAGCCACAGTAATGGTCTATATTTCAGGTGATTTTCCATAAAATTGAATTTTCTACGAAATGTGTAGAAATAATTGAGGGATCTAAATGCCTGTTGGCATGACAATTACAGACCTCAATACCTATTGATAGAGGTATCAACCATCGAAATCGGAGCACAATTGCAGATTTTTGTTTTTTTATTATGAATTATTGGTCTATAGTTCAGGTGATTTTCCATAAAATTGAATTTTCTACGAAATGTGTAGAAATAATTGAGGGATCTAAATGCCTGTTGGCATGACAATTACAGGTCTCAACACCTATTGATAGAGGTATCAACCATCGAAATCGGAGCACAACTGCAGCCACAATTATGGTCTATATTTCAGGTGATTTACCATAAAATTGAATTTTCTACGAAATGTGTAGAAATATTCGAGCGATCTAAATGCCTGTTAGCATGACAATTACAGGTCTCAACACCTATTGATAGAGATATCAACCATCGAAATCGGAGCACAATTGCAGCCACAGTAATGGTCTATATTTCAGGTGATTTTCCATAAAATTGAATTTTCTACGAAATGTGTAGAAATAATTGAGGGATCTAAATGCCTGTTGGCATGACAATTACAGACCTCAATACCTATTGATAGAGGTATCAACCACCGAAATCGGAGCACAATTGCAGATTTTTGTTTTTTTATTATGAATTATTGGTTTATAGTTCAGGTGATTTTCCATAAAATTGAATTTTCTACCAAATGTGTAGAAATAATTGAGCGATCTAAATGCCTGTTGGCATGACAATTACAGGTCTCAACACCTATTGATAGAGGTATCAACCATCGAAATCGGAGCACAATTGCAGATTTTTGTTTTTTTATTATGAATTATTGGTCTATAGTTCAGGTGATTTTCCATAAAATTGAATTTTCTACGAAATGTGTAGAAATATTCGAGCGATCTAAATGCCTGTTGGCATGACAATTACAGGTCTCAACACCTATTGATAGAGGTATCAACCATCGAAATCGGAGCACAATTGCAGATTTTTGTTTTTTTATTATGAATTATTGGTCTATAGTTCAGGTGATTTTCCATAAAATTGAATTTTCTACGAGATGTGTAGAAATATTCGAGCGATCTAAATGCCTGTTGGTATGACAATTACAGGTCTCAACACCTATTGATAGAGGTATCAACCATCGAAATCGGAGCACAATTGCAGAGTTTTGTTTTTTTATTATGAATTATTGGTCTATAGTTCAGGTGATTTTCCATAAAATTGAATTTTCTGCGAAATGTGTAGAAATATTCGAGCGATCTAAATGCCTGTTAGCATGACAATTACAGGTCTCCACACCTATTGATAGAGGTATCAACCATCGAAATCGGAGCACAATTGCAGCCACAATAATGGTCTATATTTCAGGTGATTTTCCATAAAATTGAATTTTCTACGAAATGTGTAGAAATATTCGAGCGATCTAAATGCCTGTTGGCATGACAAATACAGGCCTCAACACCTATTGATAGAGGTATCAACCACCGAAATCGGAGCACAATTGCAGATTTTTGTTTTTTTATTATGGATTATTGGTTTATAGTTCAGGTGATTTTCCATAAAATTGAATTTTCTACGAAATGTTTAGAAATATTCGAGCGATCTAAATGCCTGTTGGCATGACAATTACAGGTCTCAACACCTATTGATAGAGGTATCAACCATCGAAATCGGAGCACAATTGCAGATTTTTGTTTTTTTATTATGAATTATTGGTCTATAGTTCAGGTGATTTTCCATAAAATTGAATTTTCTACGAAATGTGTAGAAATATTCAAGCGATCTAAATGTCTGTTGGCATGACAATTTCAGGCCTCAACACCTATTGATAGAGGTATCAACCACAATAATGGTCTATATTTCAGGTGATTTTCCATAAAATTGAATTTTCTGCGAAATGTGTAGAAATATTCGAGCGATCTAAATGCCTGTTAGCATGACAATTACAGGTCTCAACACCTATTGATAGAGATATCAACCATCGAAATCGGAGCACAATTGCAGCCACAGTAATGGTCTATATTTCAGGTGATTTTCCATAAAATTGAATTTTCTACGAAATGTGTAGAAATAATTGAGGGATCTAAATGCCTGTTGGCATGACAATTACAGACCTCAATACCTATTGATAGAGGTATCAACCATCGAAATCGGAGCACAATTGCAGATTTTTGTTTTTTTATTATGAATTATTGGTCTATAGTTCAGGTGATTTTCCATAAAATTGAATTTTCTACGAAATGTGTAGAAATAATTGAGGGATCTAAATGCCTGTTGGCATGACAATTACAGGTCTCAACACCTATTGATAGAGGTATCAACCATCGAAATCGGAGCACAACTGCAGCCACAATTATGGTCTATATTTCAGGTGATTTACCATAAAATTGAATTTTCTACGAAATGTGTAGAAATATTCGAGCGATCTAAATGCCTGTTAGCATGACAATTGCAGGTCTCAACACCTATTGATAGAGATATCAACCATCGAAATCGGAGCACAATTGCAGCCACAGTAATGGTCTATATTTCAGGTGATTTTCCATAAAATTGAATTTTCTACGAAATGTGTAGAAATAATTTAGGGATCTAAATGCCTGTTGGCATGACAATTACAGACCTCAATACCTATTGATAGAGGTATCAACCATCGAAATCGGAGCACAATTGCAGATTTTTGTTTTTTTATTATGAATTATTGGTCTATAGTTCAGGTGATTTTCCATAAAATTGAATTTTCTACGAAATGTGTAGAAATAATTGAGGGATCTAAATGCCTGTTGGCATGACAATTACAGACCTCAATACCTATTGATAGAGGTATCAACCATCGAAATCGGAGCACAATTGCAGATTTTTGTTTTTTTCGCAGCCACAGTATGGTCTATAGTTCAGGTGATTTTCCATAAAATTGAATTTTCTACGAGATGTGTAGAAATATTCGAGCGATCTAAATGCCTGTTGGCATGACAATTACAGGTCTCAACACCTATTGATAGAGGTATCAACCATCAAAATCGGAGCACAATTGCAGAGTTTTGTTTTTTTATTATGAATTATTGGTCTATAGTTCAGGTGATTTTCCATAAAATTGAATTTTCTGCGAAATGTGTAGAAATATTCGAGCGATCTAAATGCCTGTTAGCATGACAATTACAGGTCTCCACACCTATTGATAGAGGTATCAACCATCGAAATCGGAGCACAATTGCAGCCACAATAATGGTCTATATTTCAGGTGATTTTCCATAAAATTGAATTTTCTACGAAATGTGTAGAAATATTCGAGCGATCTAAATGCCTGTTGGCATGACAAATACAGGCCTCAACACCTATTGATAGAGGTATCAACCACCGAAATCGGAGCACAATTGCAGATTTTTGTTTTTTATTATGGATTATTGGTTTATAGTTCAGGTGATTTTCCATAAAATTGAATTTTCTACTAAATGTTTAGAAATATTCGAGCGATCTAAATGCCTGTTGGCATGACAATTACAGGTCTCAACACCTATTGATAGAGGTATCAACCATCGAAATCGGAGCACAATTGCAGATTTTTGTTTTTTTATTATGAATTATTGGTCTATAGTTCAGGTGATTTTCCATAAAATTGAATTTTCTACGAAATGTGTAGAAATATTCAAGCGATCTAAATGTCTGTTAGCATGACAATTTCAGGCCTCAACACCTATTGATAGAGGTATCAACCACAATAATGGTCTATATTTCAGGTGATTTTCCATAAAATTGAATTTTCTGCGAAATGTGTAGAAATATTCGAGCGATCTAAATGCCTGTTAGCATGACAATTACAGGTCTCAACACCTATTGATAGAGATATCAACCATCGAAATCGGAGCACAATTGCAGCCACAGTAATGGTCTATATTTCAGGTGATTTTCCATAAAATTGAATTTTCTACGAAATGTGTAGAAATAATTGAGGGATCTAAATGCCTGTTGGCATGACAATTACAGACCTCAATACCTATTGATAGAGGTATCAACCATCGAAATCGGAGCACAATTGCAGATTTTTGTTTTTTTATTATGAATTATTGGTCTATAGTTCAGGTGATTTTCCATAAAATTGAATTTTCTACGAAATGTGTAGAAATAACTGAGGGATCTAAATGCCTGTTGGCATGACAATTACAGACCTCAATACCTATTGATAGAGGTATCAACCATCGAAATCGGAGCACAATTGCAGATTTTTGTTTTTTTATTATGAATTATTGGTCTATAGTTCAGGTGATTTTCCATAAAATTGAATTTTCTACGAAATGTGTAGAAATATTCGAGCGATCTAAATGCCTGTTAGCATAACAATTACAGGTCTCAACACCTATTGATAGAGATATCAACCATCGAAATCGGAGCACAATTGCAGCCACAGTAATGGTCTATAGTTCAGGTGATTTTCCATAAAATTGAATTTTCTACGAAATGTGTAGAAATAATTGAGGGATCTAAATGCCTGTTGGCATGACAATTACAGACCTCAATACCTATTGATAGAGGTATCAACCATCGAAATCGGAGCACAATTGCAGCCACAGTAATGGTCTATAGTTCAGGTGATTTTCCATAAAATTGAATTTTCTACGAAATGTGTAGAAATATTCGAGCGATCTAAATGCCTGTTGGCATGACAATTACAGGTCTCAACACCTATTGATAGAGGTATCAACCATCGAAATCGGAGCACAACTGCAGCCACAATTATGGTCTATATTTCAGGTGATTTACCATAAAATTGAATTTTCTACGAAATGTGTAGAAATATTCGAGCGATCTAAATGCCTGTTGGCATGACAATTACAGGCCTCAACACCTATTGATAGAGGTATCAACCATCGAAATCGGAGCACAATTGCAGCCACAATAATGGTCTATAGTTCAGGTGATTTTCCATAAAATTGAATTTTCTACGAAATGTGTAGAAATATTCGAGCGATCTAAATGCCTGTTGGCATGACAATTACAGACCTCAATACCTATTGATAGAGGTATCAACCATCGAAATCGGAGCACAATTGCAGCCACAATAATGGTCTATAGTTCAGGTGATTTTCCATAAAATTGAATTTTCTACGAAATGTGTAGAAATATTCGAGCGATCTAAATGTCTGTTAGCATGACAATTACAGGTCTCCACACCTATTGATAGAGGTATCAACCATCGAAATCGGAGCACAATTGCAGCCACAGTAATGGTCTATATTTCAGGTGATTTTCCATAAAATTGAATTTTCTACGAAATGTGTAGAAATATTCGAGCGATCTAAATGCCTGTTGGTATGACAATTACAGGCCTCAACACCTATTGATAGAGGTATCAACCATCGAAATCGGAGCACAATTGCAGATTTTTGTTTTTTTATTATGAATTATTGGTCTATAGTTCAGGTGATTTTCCATAAAATTGAATTTTCTACGAGATGTGTAGAAATATTCGAGCGATCTAAATGCCTGTTGGCATGACAATTACAGGTCTCAACACCTATTGATAGAGGTATCAACCATCGAAATCGGAGCACAATTGCAGAGTTTTGTTTTTTTATTATGAATTATTGGTCTATAGTTCAGATGATTTTCCATAAAATTGAATTTTCTGCGAAATGTGTAGAAATATTCGAGCGATCTAAATGCCTGTTAGCATGACAATTACAGGCCTCAACACCTATTGATAGAGGTATCAACCATCGAAATCGGAGCACAATTGCAGCCACAGTAATGGTCTATAGTTCAGGTGATTTTCCATAAAATTGAATTTTCTACGAAATGTGTAGAAATATTCGAGCGATCTAAATGCCTGTTGGCATGACAATTACAGGTCTCCACACCTATTGATAGAGGTATCAACCATCGAAATCGGAGCACAATTGCAGCCACAGTAATGGTCTATAGTTCAGGTGATTTTCCATAAAATTGAATTTTCTACGAAATGTGTAGAAATATTCGAGCGATCTAAATGCCTGTTGGCATGACAAATACAGGCCTCAACACCTATTGATAGAGGTATCAACCACCGAAATCGGAGCACAATTGCAGATTTTTGTTTTTTTATTATGGATCATTGGTTTATAGTTCAGGTGATTTTCCATAAAATTGAATTTTCTACGAAATGTGTAGAAATATTCGAGCGATCTAAATGCCTGTTGGCATGACAATTACAGGTCTCAACACCTATTGATAGAGGTATCAACCATCGAAATCGGAGCACAATTGCAGAGTTTTGTTTTTTTATTATGAATTATTGGTCTATAGTTCAGGTGATTTTCCATAAAATTGAATTTTCTACGAAATGTGTAGAAATATTCGAGCGATCTAAATGCCTGTTAGCATAACAATTACAGGTCTCAACACCTATTGATAGAGATATCAACCATCGAAATCGGAGCACAATTGCAGCCACAGTAATGGTCTATAGTTCAGGTGATTTTCCATAAAATTGAATTTTCTACGAAATGTGTAGAAATAATTGAGGGATCTAAATGCCTGTTGGCATGACAATTACAGGTCTCCACACCTATTGATAGAGGTATCAACCATCGAAATCGGAGCACAATTGCAGCCACAGTAATGGTCTATATTTCAGGTGATTTTCCATAAAATTGAATTTTCTACGAAATGTGTAGAAATATTCAAGCGATCTAAATGTCTGTTGGCATGACAATTTCAGGCCTCAACACCTATTGATAGAGGTATCAACCACAATAATGGTCTATAGTTCAGGTGATTTTCCATAAAATTGAATTTTCTACGAAACGTGTAGAAATAATTGAGGGATCTAAATGCCTGTTGGCATGACAATTACAGGCCTCAACACCTATTGATAGAGGTATCAACCATCGAAATCGGAGCACAATTGCAGCCACAATAATGGTCTATAGTTCAGGTGATTTTCCATAAAATTGAATTTTCTACGAAATGTGTAGAAATATTCGAGCGATCTAAATGCCTGTTGGCATGACAATTACAGGTCTCAACACCTATTGATAGAGGTATCAACCATCGAAATCGGAGCACAACTGCAGCCACAATTATGGTCTATATTTCAGGTGATTTACCATAAAATTGAATTTTCTACGAAATGTGTAGAAATATTCGAGCGATCTAAATGCCTGTTAGCATGACAATTACAGGTCTCAACACCTATTGATAGAGATATCAACCATCGAAATCGGAGCACAATTGCAGCCACAGTAATGGTCTATATTTCAGGTGATTTTCCATAAAATTGAATTTTCTACGAAATGTGTAGAAATAATTGAGGGATCTAAATGCCTGTTGGCATGACAATTACAGACCTCAATACCTATTGATAGAGGTATCAACCATCGAAATCGGAGCACAATTGCAGATTTTTGTTTTTTTATTATGAATTATTGGTCTATAGTTCAGGTGATTTTCCATAAAATTGAATTTTCTACGAAATGTGTAGAAATAATTGAGGGATCTAAATGCCTGTTGGCATGACAATTACAGACCTCAATACCTATTGATAGAGGTATCAACCATCGAAATCGGAGCACAATTGCAGCCACAATAATGGTCTATAGTTCAGGTGATTTTCCATAAAATTGAATTTTCTACGAAATGTGTAGAAATATTCGAGCGATCTAAATGTCTGTTAGCATGACAATTACAGGCCTCAACACCTATTGATAGAGGTATCAACCATCGAAATCGGAGCACAATTGCAGCCACAGTAATGGTCTATATTTCAGGTGATTTTCCATAAAATTGAATTTTCTACGAAATGTGTAGAAATATTCGAGCGATCTAAATGCCTGTTGGTATGACAATTACAGGCCTCAACACCTATTGATAGAGGTATCAACCATCGAAATCGGAGCACAATTGCAGATTTTTGTTTTTTTATTATGAATTATTGGTCTATAGTTCAGGTGATTTTCCATAAAATTGAATTTTCTACGAGATGTGTAGAAATATTCGAGCGATCTAAATGCCTGTTGGCATGACAATTACAGGTCTCAACACCTATTGATAGAGGTATCAACCATCGAAATCGGAGCACAATTGCAGAGTTTTGTTTTTTTATTATGAATTATTGGTCTATAGTTCAGATGATTTTCCATAAAATTGAATTTTCTGCGAAATGTGTAGAAATATTCGAGCGATCTAAATGCCTGTTAGCATGACAATTACAGGCCTCAACACCTATTGATAGAGGTATCAACCATCGAAATCGGAGCACAATTGCAGCCACAGTAATGGTCTATAGTTCAGGTGATTTTCCACAAAATTGAATTTTCTACGAAATGTGTAGAAATATTCGAGCGATCTAAATGCCTGTTGGCATGACAATTACAGGTCTCCACACCTATTGATAGAGGTATCAACCATCGAAATCGGAGCACAATTGCAGCCACAGTAATGGTCTATAGTTCAGGTGATTTTCCATAAAATTGAATTTTCTACGAAATGTGTAGAAATATTCGAGCGATCTAAATGCCTGTTGGCATGACAAATACAGGCCTCAACACCTATTGATAGAGGTATCAACCACCGAAATCGGAGCACAATTGCAGATTTTTGTTTTTTTATTATGGATCATTGGTTTATAGTTCAGGTGATTTTCCATAAAATTGAATTTTCTACCAAATGTGTAGAAATAATTGAGCGATCTAAATGCCTGTTGGCATGACAATTACAGGTCTCAACACCTATTGATAGAGGTATCAACCATCGAAATCGGAGCACAATTGCAGATTTTTGTTTTTTTATTATGAATTATTGGTCTATAGTTCAGGTGATTTTCCATAAAATTGAATTTTCTACGAAATGTGTAGAAATATTCGAGCGATCTAAATGCCTGTTGGCATGACAATTACAGGTCTCAACACCTATTGATAGAGGTATCAACCATCGAAATCGGAGCACAATTGCAGAATTTTGTTTTTTTATTATGAATTATTGGTCTATAGTTCAGGTGATTTTCCATAAAATTGAATTTTCTACGAGATGTGTAGAAATATTCAAGCGATCTAAATGCCTGTTGGCATGACAATTACAGGTCTCAACACCTATTGATAGAGGTATCAACCATCGAAATCGGAGCACAATTGCAGCCACAATAATGGTCTATAGTTCAGGTGATTTTCCATAAAATTGAATTTTCTACGAAATGTGTAGAAATATTCGAGCGATCTAAATGCCTGTTGGCATGACAATTACAGGCCTCAACACCTATTGATAGAGGTATCAACCATCGAAATCGGAGCACAATTGCAGCCACAATAATGGTCTATAGTTCAGGTGATTTTCCATAAAATTGAATTTTCTACGAAATGTGTAGAAATATTCGAGCGATCTAAATGTCTGTTAGCATGACAATTACAGGCCTCAACACCTATTGATAGAGGTATCAACCATCGAAATCGGAGCACAATTGCAGCCACAGTAATGGTCTATAGTTCAGGTGATTTTCCATAAAATTGAATTTTCTACGAAATGTGTAGAAATATTCGAGCGATCTAAATGCCTGTTGGCATGACAATTACAGGTCTCCACACCTATTGATAGAGGTATCAACCATCGAAATCGGAGCACAATTGCAGCCACAGTAATGGTCTATAGTTCAGGTGATTTTCCATAAAATTGAATTTTCTACGAAATGTGTAGAAATATTCGAGCGATCTAAATGCCTGTTGGCATGACAAATACAGGCCTCAACACCTATTGATAGAGGTATCAACCACCGAAATCGGAGCACAATTGCAGATTTTTGTTTTTTATTATGGATTATTGGTTTATAGTTCAGGTGATTTTCCACAAAATTGAATTTTCTACGAAATGTTTAGAAATATTCGAGCGATCTAAATGCCTGTTGGCATGACAATTACAGGTCTCAACACCTATTGATAGAGGTATCAACCATCGAAATCGGAGCACAATTGCAGATTTTTGTTTTTTTATTATGAATTATTGGTCTATAGTTCAGGTGATTTTCCATAAAATTGAATTTTCTACGAAATGTGTAGAAATATTCAAGCGATCTAAATGTCTGTTAGCATGACAATTTCAGGCCTCAACACCTATTGATAGAGGTATCAACCACAATAATGGTCTATATTTCAGGTGATTTTCCATAAAATTGAATTTTCTGCGAAATGTGTAGAAATATTCGAGCGATCTAAATGCCTGTTGGCATGACAATTACAGGTCTCAACACCTATTGATAGAGGTATCAATCATCGAAATCGGAGCACAACTGCAGCCACAATTATGGTCTATATTTCAGGTGATTTACCATAAAATTGAATTTTCTACGAAATGTGTAGAAATATTCGAGCGATCTAAATGCCTGTTAGCATGACAATTACAGGTCTCAACACCTATTGATAGAGATATCAACCATCGAAATCGGAGCACAATTGCAGCCACAGTAATGGTCTATATTTCAGGTGATTTTCCATAAAATTGAATTTTCTACGAAATGTGTAGAAATAATTGAGGGATCTAAATGCCTGTTGGCATGACAATTACAGACCTCAATACCTATTGATAGAGGTATCAACCATCGAAATCGGAGCACAATTGCAGATTTTTGTTTTTTTATTATGAATTATTGGTCTATAGTTCAGGTGATTTTCCATAAAATTGAATTTTCTACGAAATGTGTAGAAATAATTGAGGGATCTAAATGCCTGTTGGCATGACAATTACAGACCTCAATACCTATTGATAGAGGTATCAACCATCGAAATCGGAGCACAATTGCAGATTTTTGTTTTTTTATTATGAATTATTGGTCTATAGTTCAGGTGATTTTCCATAAAATTGAATTTTCTACGAAATGTGTAGAAATATTCGAGCGATCTAAATGCCTGTTAGCATAACAATTACAGGTCTCAACACCTATTGATAGAGATATCAACCATCGAAATCGGAGCACAATTGCAGCCACAGTAATGGTCTATAGTTCAGGTGATTTTCCATAAAATTGAATTTTCTACGAAATGTGTAGAAATAATTGAGGGATCTAAATGCCTGTTGGCATGACAATTACAGACCTCAATACCTATTGATAGAGGTATCAACCATCGAAATCGGAGCACAATTGCAGCCACAGTAATAGTCTATATTTCAGGTGATTTTCCATAAAATTGAATTTTCTACGAAATGTGTAGAAATATTCAAGCGATCTAAATGTCTGTTGGCATGACAATTTCAGGCCTCAACACCTATTGATAGAGGTATCAACCACAATAATGGTCTATAGTTCAGGTGATTTTCCATAAAATTGAATTTTCTACGAAACGTGTAGAAATAATTGAGGGATCTAAATGCCTGTTGGCATGACAATTACAGGCCTCAACACCTATTGATAGAGGTATCAACCATCGAAATCGGAGCACAATTGCAGCCACAATAATGGTCTATAGTTCAGGTGATTTTCCATAAAATTGAATTTTCTACGAAATGTGTAGAAATATTCGAGCGATCTAAATGCCTGTTGGCATGACAATTACAGGTCTCAACACCTATTGATAGAGGTATCAACCATCGAAATCGGAGCACAACTGCAGCCACAATTATGGTCTATATTTCAGGTGATTTACCATAAAATTGAATTTTCTACGAAATGTGTAGAAATATTCGAGCGATCTAAATGCCTGTTAGCATGACAATTACAGGTCTCAACACCTATTGATAGAGATATCAACCATCGAAATCGGAGCACAATTGCAGCCACAGTAATGGTCTATATTTCAGGTGATTTTCCATAAAATTGAATTTTCTACGAAATGTGTAGAAATAATTGAGGGATCTAAATGCCTGTTGGCATGACAATTACAGACCTCAATACCTATTGATAGAGGTATCAACCATCGAAATCGGAGCACAATTGCAGATTTTTGTTTTTTTATTATGAATTATTGGTCTATAGTTCAGGTGATTTTCCATAAAATTGAATTTTCTACGAAATGTGTAGAAATAATTGAGGGATCTAAATGCCTGTTGGCATGACAATTACAGACCTCAATACCTATTGATAGAGGTATCAACCATCGAAATCAGAGCACAATTGCAGCCACAATAATGGTCTATAGTTCAGGTGATTTTCCATAAAATTGAATTTTCTACGAAATGTGTAGAAATATTCGAGCGATCTAAATGTCTGTTAGCATGACAATTACAGGCCTCAACACCTATTGATAGAGGTATCAACCATCGAAATCGGAGCACAATTGCAGATTTTTGTTTTTTTATTATGAATTATTGGTCTATAGTTCAGGTGATTTTCCATAAAATTGAATTTTCTACGAGATGTGTAGAAATATTCGAGCGATCTAAATGCCTGTTGGCATGACAATTACAGGTCTCAACACCTATTGATAGAGGTATCAACCATCGAAATCGGAGCACAATTGCAGCCACAGTAATGGTCTATAGTTCAGGTGATTTTCCATAAAATTGAATTTTCTACGAAATGTGTAGAAATATTCGAGCGATCTAAATGCCTGTTGGCATGACAATTACAGGTCTCCACACCTATTGATAGAGGTATCAACCATCGAAATCGGAGCACAATTGCAGCCACAGTAATGGTCTATAGTTCAGGTGATTTTCCATAAAATTGAATTTTCTACGAAATGTGTAGAAATATTCGAGCGATCTAAATGCCTGTTGGCATGACAAATACAGGCCTCAACACCTATTGATAGAGGTATCAACCACCGAAATCGGAGCACAATTGCAGATTTTTGTTTTTTTATTATGGATTATTGGTTTATAGTTCAGGTGATTTTCCATAAAATTGAATTTTCTACCAAATGTGTAGAAATAATTGAGCGATCTAAATGCCTGTTGGCATGACAATTACAGGTCTCAACACCTATTGATAGAGGTATCAACCATCGAAATCGGAGCACAATTGCAGATTTTTGTTTTTTTATTATGAATTATTGGTCTATAGTTCAGGTGATTTTCCATAAAATTGAATTTTCTACGAAATGTGTAGAAATATTCGAGCAATCTAAATGCCTGTTGGCATGACAATTACAGGTCTCAACACCTATTGATAGAGGTATCAACCATCGAAATCGGAGCACAATTGCAGATTTTTGTTTTTTTATTATGAATTATTGGTCTATAGTTCAGGTGATTTTCCATAAAATTGAATTTTCTACGAAATGTGTAGAAATATTCGAGCGATCTAAATGCCTGTTGGCATGACAATTACAGGTCTCAACACCTATTGATAGAGGTATCAACCATCGAAATCGGAGCACAATTGCAGATTTTTGTTTTTTTATTATGAATTATTGGTCTATAGTTCAGGTGATTTTCCATAAAATTGAATTTTCTACGAAATGTGTAGAAATATTCGAGCGATCTAAATGCCTGTTGGCATGACAATTACAGGTCTCAACACCTATTGATAGAGGTATCAACCATCGAAATCGGAGCACAATTGCAGAATTTTGTTTTTTTATTATGAATTATTGGTCTATAGTTCAGGTGATTTTCCATAAAATTGAATTTTCTACGAGATGTGTAGAAATATTCAAGCGATCTAAATGCCTGTTGGCATGACAATTACAGGTCTCAACACCTATTGATAGAGGTATCAACCATCGAAATCGGAGCACAATTGCAGCCACAATAATGGTCTATAGTTCAGGTGATTTTCCATAAAATTGAATTTTCTACGAAATGTGTAGAAATATTCGAGCGATCTAAATGCCTGTTGGCATGACAATTACAGGCCTCAACACCTATTGATAGAGGTATCAACCATCGAAATCGGAGCACAATTGCAGCCACAATAATGGTCTATAGTTCAGGTGATTTTCCATAAAATTGAATTTTCTACGAAATGTGTAGAAATATTCGAGCGATCTAAATGTCTGTTAGCATGACAATTACAGGCCTCAACACCTATTGATAGAGGTATCAACCATCGAAATCGGAGCACAATTGCAGCCACAGTAATGGTCTATAGTTCAGGTGATTTTCCATAAAATTGAATTTTCTACGAAATGTGTAGAAATATTCGAGCGATCTAAATGCCTGTTGGCATGACAATTACAGGCCTCAACACCTATTGATAGAGGTATCAACCATCGAAATCGGAGCACAATTGCAGATTTTTGTTTTTTTATTATGAATTATTGGTCTATAGTTCAGGTGATTTTCCATAAAATTGAATTTTCTACGAGATGTGTAGAAATATTCGAGCGATCTAAATGCCTGTTGGCATGACAATTACAGGTCTCAACACCTATTGATAGAGGTATCAACCATCGAAATCGGAGCACAATTGCAGAGTTTTGTTTTTTTATTATGAATTATTGGTCTATAGTTCAGGTGATTTTCCATAAAATTGAATTTTCTGCGAAATGTGTAGAAATATTCGAGCGATCTAAATGCCTGTTAGCATGACAATTACAGGCCTCAACACCTATTGATAGAGGTATCAACCATCGAAATCGGAGCACAATTGCAGCCACAGTAATTGTTTATAGTTCAGGTGATTTTCCATTAAATTGAATTTTCTACGAAATGTGTAGAAATATTCGAGCGATCTAAATGCCTGTTGGCATGACAATTACAGGTCTCCACACCTATTGATAGAGGTATCAACCATCGAAATCGGAGCACAATTGCAGCCACAGTAATGGTCTATAGTTCAGGTGATTTTCCATAAAATTGAATTTTCTACGAAATGTGTAGAAATATTCGAGCGATCTAAATGCCTGTTGGCATGACAAATACAGGCCTCAACACCTATTGATAGAGGTATCAACCACCGAAATCGGAGCACAATTGCAGATTTTTGTTTTTTTATTATGGATTATTGGTTTATAGTTCAGGTGATTTTCCATAAAATTGAATTTTCTACCAAATGTGTAGAAATAATTGAGCGATCTAAATGCCTGTTGGCATGACAATTACAGGTCTCAACACCTATTGATAGAGGTATCAACCATCGAAATCGGAGCACAATTGCAGATTTTTGTTTTTTTATTATGAATTATTGGTCTAAAGTTCAGGTGATTTTCCATAAAATTGAATTTTCTACGAAATGTGTAGAAATATTCGAGCGATCTAAATGCCTGTTGGCATGACAATTACAGGCCTCAACACCTATTGATAGAGGTATCAACCATCGAAATCGGAGCACAATTGCAGATTTTTGTTTTTTTATTATGAATTATTGGTCTATAGTTCAGGTGATTTTCCATTATATTGAATTTTCTACGAGATGTGTAGAAATATTCGAGCGATCTAAATGCCTGTTGGCATGACAATTACAGGTCTCAACACCTATTGATAGAGGTATCAACCATCGAAATCGGAGCACAATTGCAGAGTTTTGTTTTTTTATTATGAATTATTGGTCTATAGTTCAGGTGATTTTCCATAAAATTGAATTTTCTACGAAATGTTTAGAAATATTCGAGCGATCTAAATGCCTGTTGGCATGACAATTACAGGTCTCAACACCTATTGATAGAGGTATCAACCATCGAAATCGGAGCACAATTGCAGATTTTTGTTTTTTTATTATGAATTATTGGTCTATAGTTCAGGTGATTTTCCATAAAATTGAATTTTCTGCGAAATGTGTAGAAATATTCGAGCGATCTAAATGCCTGTTAGCATGACAATTACAGGCCTCAACACCTATTGATAGAGGTATCAACCATCGAAATCGGAGCACAATTGCAGCCACAGTAATGGTCTATAGTTCAGGTGATTTTCCATTATATTGAATTTTCTACGAAATGTGTAGAAATATTCGAGCGATCTAAATGCCTGTTGGCATGACAATTACAGGTCTCCACACCTATTGATAGAGGTATCAACCATCGAAATCGGAGCACAATTGCAGCCACAATAATGGTCTATAGTTCAGGTGATTTTCCATAAAATTGAATTTTCTACGAAATGTGTAGAAATATTCGAGCGATCTAAATGCCTGTTGGCATGACAAATACAGGCCTCAACACCTATTGATAGAGGTATCAACCACCGAAATCGGAGCACAATTGCAGATTTTTGTTTTTTTATTATGGATTATTGGTTTATAGTTCAGGTGATTTTCCATAAAATTGAATTTTCTGCGAAATGTGTAGAAATATTCGAGCGATCTAAATGCCTGTTGGCATGACAATTACAGGTCTCAACACCTATTGATAGAGGTATCAACCATCGAAATCGGAGCACAACTGCAGCCACAATTATGGTCTATATTTCAGGTGATTTACCATAAAATTGAATTTTCTACGAAATGTGTAGAAATATTCGAGCGATCTAAATGCCTGTTAGCATGACAATTACAGGTCTCAACACCTATTGATAGAGATATCAACCATCGAAATCGGAGCACAATTGCAGCCACAGTAATGGTCTATATTTCAGGTGATTTTCCATAAAATTGAATTTTCTACGAAATGTGTAGAAATAATTGAGGGATCTAAATGCCTGTTGGCATGACAATTACAGACCTCAATACCTATTGATAGAGGTATCAACCATCGAAATCGGAGCACAATTGCAGATTTTTGTTTTTTTATTATGAATTATTGGTCTATAGTTCAGGTGATTTTCCATAAAATTGAATTTTCTACGAAATGTGTAGAAATAATTGAGGGATCTAAATGCCTGTTGGCATGACAATTACAGACCTCAATACCTATTGATAGAGGTATCAACCATCGAAATCGGAGCACAATTGCAGATTTTTGTTTTTTTATTATGAATTATTGGTCTATAGTTCAGGTGATTTTCCATAAAATTGAATTTTCTACGAAATGTGTAGAAATATTCGAGCGATCTAAATGCCTGTTAGCATAACAATTACAGGTCTCAACACCTATTGATAGAGATATCAACCATCGAAATCGGAGCACAATTGCAGCCACAGTAATGGTCTATAGTTCAGGTGATTTTCCATAAAATTGAATTTTCTACGAAATGTGTAGAAATAATTGAGGGATCTAAATGCCTGTTGGCATGACAATTACAGACCTCAATACCTATTGATAGAGGTATCAACCATCGAAATCGGAGCACAATTGCAGCCACAGTAATGGTCTATATAGTTCAGGTGATTTTCCATAAAATTGAATTTTCTACGAAATGTGTAGAAATATTCGAGCGATCTAAATGCCTGTTGGCATGACAATTACAGGTCTCAACACCTATTGATAGAGGTATCAACCATCGAAATCGGAGCACAATTGCAGCCACAGTAATGGTCTATAGTTCAGGTGATTTTCCATAAAATTGAATTTTCTACGAAATGTGTAGAAATATTCGAGCGATCTAAATGCCTGTTAGCACGACAATTACAGGTCTCAACACCTATTGATAAAGATATCAACCATCGAAATCGGAGCACAATTGCAGCCACAGTAATGGTCTATATTTCAGGTGATTTTCCATAAAATTGAATTTTCTACGAAATGTGTAGAAATAATTGAGGGATCTAAATGCCTGTTGGCATGACAATTACAGGCCTCAACACCTATTGATAGAGGTATCAACCATCGAAATCGGAGCACAATTGCAGCCACAGTAATGGTCTATATTTCAGGTGATTTTCCATAAAATTGAATTTTCTACGAAATGAGTAGAAATATTCGAGCGATCTAAATGCCTGTTAGCATGACAATTACAGGCCTCAACACCTATTGATAGAGGTATCAACCACCGAAATCGGAGCACAATTGCAGATTTTTGTTTTTTTATTATGAATTATTGGTCTATAGTTCAGGTGATTTTCCATAAAATTGAATTTTCTACGAAATGTGTAGAAATATTCGAGCGATCTAAATGCCTGTTGGCATGACAATTACAGGTCTCAACACCTATTGATAGAGGTATCAACCATCGAAATCGGAGCACAATTGCAGCCACAGTAATGGTTTATATTTCAGGTGATTTTCCATAAAATTGAATTTTCTACGAAATGTGTAAAAATAATTGAGGGATCTAAATGCCTGTTAGCATGACAATTACAGGCCTAACACCTATTGATAGAGGTATCAACCATCGAAATCGGAGCACAATTGCAGCCACAATTATGGTCTATATTTCAGGTGATTTTCCATAAAATTGAATTTTATACGAAATGTGTAGAAATCTTTGAGTGATCTAAATGCCTGTTGGCATGACAATTACAGGCCTCAACACCTATTGATAGAGATATCAACCATCGAAATCGGAGCACAATTGCAGCCACAATAATGGTCTATAGTTCAGGTGATTTTCCATAAAATTGAATTTTCTACGAAATGTGTAGAAATAATTGAGCGATCTAAATGCCTGTTGGCATGACAATTACAGGTCCATACATGGATTTGTGTGAGATAGTAAAAAATATCTACACACAAACGGTATGTATTTACAAAGAGAGAAAATTTTTCCTCGATATCAAGAGGATGATCATGAAACAGCGGTGGAATTTATGGCAAGACTAAAGAGGTTAGCCCGTAATTGTGAATGGGGAGATTGTTAAAAAAATTATTTAATCGATAAGTATATCACATTACAAACGGGAAAAGTTTTCGACAGATTATGTGAAGAGGACCATAAAACAATTACAATAGAGAAAGTGCTACAAATAGCAGCGAAATATGAAAATGTTCAATCGTTGGCCGTATCAGGTTTAAATGTGGTGCAATTTGGAAAACAAAAATATGACGGTAAAACGACGCCTCATGGTTCGACATCAAATAGCTACGTATCAACGAAACATAACCTACAAAATGTAAAGCCAAATCATAGTAAATGCAAACATTGCCATTACAAAAATCATGTGAGCAAGGACTGTAAATATGCAAAGGCGGCGTGTCATAATTTTTTTTAAAATTGGACATCTGGCATCAATTTGTAGGTTTACAAAAAAAAAAACCAACGTCATCCAAGCATATATTAAGAAGGAATTGGAACCAGTAAAAATACAACAGATCGAGCAGCACGACAACAACGCCGAAAAGTACATCTTTTCTATTAATGATAAATTGGACAATTCAGTTTTTATTGAAGTAGCAATAGGTGGTGAGCATTTTAAATTTTTATTAGATACTGGGGCTTTAATTTCTTTAAATAATTTTAATATTAATTACAATAAATATAGACTATAAAATTCCAATGTAAAACTTTACACATATTCAGGACAAGAAATCTCAAAGTTGTAGGAAAATGTTTATCCGAAGATAACATATGGTAGCAAGTCATTAACCTTTCAGTTGTTAGTAGTGGATACAGACAGTGTATCAATTTTAGGGTGAAATTTTGTCTCTGGATTTAAAATAGTTTTTAGTAGGGGTCAGGGTCAGGTTAAGTCGGGTACAGATATAAAGGGGCTTTTAAAAGAGTATCCAGTCCTATTTGATGGAATGTTAGGAACATTTTCTCATAAACAAATCCACTTGGATATTTTAGACGGGGAAAAGCCAAAATTTTGCAAGCCTAGACCAATTCCATATGCGTTTCGAGGACAGGTGGATCAAGAAATTGTTAGACTTTTAGATATAGGAGTTATAACACCAGTCGAAACAAGTGATTGGGGTACGCCACTAGTTCCTATACTGAAGTCAGATGGTAAAATTCGATTATGTGCTAATTATAAGATAACCATAAACAAGGCTTTAGTAGACAATAAGTATCCCTTGCCTAGGATAGAAGATATCTTTAATGCGTTTCAAGGAGGCGAACAGTTTACGAAATTGGATTTAGAATCCGCTTATAATCAATTTGAGCTGGATGAAGAATCACGAAGATTGGTTGCTTGGAGTAGGCCTGGAGGGGTATTTGTGGTAAACAGAATGCCATTTGGAATTAAGCCAACAAGTGGTATTTTCCAAGAGCAGGTCGAAAAAGTTTTATTAGGCATTCCAGGAGTAGCATGTCTTTTAGACGACATAGTAGTAACGGGAACTAATAAACAAGAGCATTTGGCAAATCTGAAAAAGATGTTTCAACGGCTAGCAGAAGCTAGCAGGAGATAAAATAAAATATTTGGGGCATATTGTGTCTAAGGAAGGGCTGTCAAAAACTACAGAAAGAGTAGAGGCAGTAGTTAAAGCACCACAACCAACAAAGGTTTTAGAAGTTAGAGCATTTTGTGGGCTCGTGAATTATTATGGAAAGTTCATACATCACCTTTCACAAAAAATGGCACCCAATATATAAGCTTTTACAGAGTAATCAAAAATTTGATTGGGATAAGGAATGTGTCAAATCTTTTAAACAAATTAAGGAAGCTATTGTACAAACGGTAGTGTTAGTTCATTTTAACTCCAAGCTACCAGTGGTATTAACGACCGACGCTTCAAGCTATGGGATATCGGGCGTAATATCACATATTTTGACAAACGGCGAAGAAAGGCCGATTGCATTTGGTAGTAGGACTCTGTCGAAAGCTGAAAAAAATTACAGCGTTATTGAAAGGGAAGGTTTAGCAAAAATTTTTGCAGTGAACAAATTTTTTCATTATTTGATAGGAAAGAAATTTGTGATCAAGACCGATCATAAGCCACTTTTGGGGTTGTTTGGTGAAAATCGGGTATTTCCTCAAATGGCTGCGAGTAGGATACAGCGGTGGGCAGTAACATTATCGGGTTTTAATTACGAAATGCAGATTTCTTTTCACGTCTACCGATGAATACTGAAGAACGGGTAGAGATAGAGAAAAATTTTATTGAAGATAGAGGAACCGAAATAAACAGTAATTTAATAGCAGGAGCGACCGTTAATGATCCGATATTACAAAATATTATAAAAGCAATTAAAAGGGGACATTTTTAAAGCTTGAAAGACGATGTTTACAAACCATTTAGGAATAAACAATCGGAACTTGAGATAAAATTTCGTCTTTTACTGTCTCGTTCGCTGAATTCGACTTGCTGCCATTTGAGGATAACCGGATGCTTCACTAAACAGACCCAACAACGGTTTATGATCCGTTTTCAAGATGAATGAATTACCTATTAAGTACTGATAGAACTTACGCGTAGCGAAAATGATTGCCAAATCCTACTTTTCAGTAACACTATAATTCAATTCTGCTTTCGTGAGCGTACGACTGCAAAAAGCTACCGGCCTTTCATCACCGTTGGTCAATTGATGTGAAATAACACTTGATATTCCGTAGCTCGATGCATCAGTAGTCAATATTATAGGTAAGTCCGGGTTGAAATGCAAGAGTGTAACGTCGGTCACAATTTCCCTTTTAATTTGTTCAAAAGAATTTTGACACTCCGCAGACCAATCAAATCTAACGTCTTTTCACAATAAGTTGTAAATTGGAGCCATATTTTGTGCTAGGTTGGGTAAAAATTTAGCATAATAATTCACGAGCCCACAAAACGCCCGCGTCTCAGTTACACTAGCCGGAGTCGAATATTGAACTACTGCTTCCATATGTTCATCAGATTTCGACAAACCTTGCTTGGAAATTGCATGGCCTAAATACTTTATCTCATCTTGGAAAAAATCACATTTATCTTTCCTCAATTTTAAACCCGCACTATCTAGTCATTTAAACACTAACTCTAGATTGGCTAGATGCTCCTCATTTGTTCTACCTGTAACTACGATATCGTCTAAAAAATTCACCACACCCGATATGCCCAACAACAACTTCTCAATTTCCTGCTGGAATATACCAGTAGCTGGTTTTATACCGAATGGAAGTCGATTTACCGAAAATACCCCGCGATGGGTACTCCATGTAACCATGTTTCTTGACTCGTCATCCAATTCGAGTTGATTGTATGCCGAGTCCAAATCCAGCTTTGGAAACTGTACACCTCCCTGCAACTGATTGAATACTTCTTCAACCCTGGGCAAAGGATGTTTATTATCCACAGTAAATTTATTGAGGGTAATCTTGTAATCGGCACACAAACGAATGCCTCCGTCTGATTTTAGTACCGGTACAAGTGCGTGTACCCCAATCGCTAGTTGGAATAGGCGTAATAGCACCTACCTTCTGCAATCTATCTAACTCCAATTCAACTTGCTTCCTAAAAGCATACGGAACTTGTCTTGGTTTGAAAAAAATTGGTTTACTTCCATGTTTTAATTCTAGATGAATCTGACCATATTTAAATCTTCCCAATTCTCCGCTAAAAAGATTTTTATATTGGCTAAGTAATTTTTCCAAAGTACTGTTTCTATGGTTAACATTACCTATCTGTGCGAATACCACTTTAAATTTCGAAAGAAAATCCCGTCCCATGATTGAAGGACCGCTTTCCCTATCAACCACCAATATTGGAAGATTTGATACGACTTTTCCGTATTCAATTTTAGGATTAAATGAACCTCGAACATTGATTTCATGTCCCGAATACGTATTTAATTTAATATTTGAAACCGATAACTTACTATATACTTATTAAAATCTCTTTTAAAAATACTGAACGGAATTATTGAAACTCCTGCACCACCATCCAATAAAAATTTATGCAATTTGTCATTAATCTTAACCTCTATGAAAATGGATTTATCATTTATAGAGTCTTGAATATTAAATAAGTTTTCAGTATAATTATTTTGAAACTTACTATTAGAGCTTACATTATTTGATATGATCTTACCCTCTGTTTTAGAAAAATTTTCAATCTGACTATTTACATGTAAAATATTAACCCTATTTGTAGCATTGTCATCTAAATAATTGATCTTCTTTTTTCTTTTACAAATAGATTTAATATGCCCTTTTTCACCACAATTGTAACATACAGCTTCTTTGTACTTACATGTAGAACTTGTATGGTAACCACAATGATCTCGCACTTCTTTTTCTTCGTATCGCCTTTACCACCCTTGTTCAAATTCCATGTTGGTTGAACAACTTTATGTTGATCCGATGTTGCTGAGCCGAAGTTACTCCTTTTGCCTTTAATCAAATGAACATCCTGATACTGTGTCTCATATTTACACGCCAACTCTAACGCTTTTTGTAATTTTAATGTATCTGCATCCTCTTCTGATAGTCTGTCAAATACTCGCCCGGTTTGGCAGCAAACAAAGTTATCCAGCAAAATGCTCTCCAAATTGTTTTTAAAATCACAGTTAGAAGCCAAAAGTTTCAACTTCACCATTAGTCCCATAGTCGTTTCGCCATCCGATTTTGTGATCTCGTAAAATATGTTACGTTCTTTAAAAACGATTATAGGTTGTGCAAAATAACTTTTAAGCACTGTACATAATTCCTTATTGGTTTTACTTGCAGGTACATCCGGTGTTGACAAATCACGTACTAATTTATACGCCGTCGCCCCTGTGACGGTGATGTTATATACCGAAAAGAAATTTTCTAATCTTTCTTGGTATAATACCCATTCGTCAGCCTCAGGGCGGAATTCTCCCAACGATGACTGCGGTATGGTTTCCATATTATATATTTTTTTTTTTTGAGGTTATGTCCTTCGAAAAATTGTATGTCTTATTGTATATTTTTACTTGCACACAATTTAAATAATATATCTCTACGAAATTGTGGAATATATATTTAATTAACTTTTTGTATTATTCCTTACTTTCCTCGTCGCCAGTGTGATGTCTCATTCAAAATGTTATTGCACGCTATAAAATGAAACACACACGTACATGACGTCGTACTCTTTATGACTGACTCAAATCGTTTTTATTTTTCTTATGTTGGTAATAATACACATACATTACACAAATTGAAACATGTCACTGTACGAAACGCGGAATCCGTGATATGTGTATGTATTTCAATTTAAATTTTAAGGCAATTTAATTCGGTTTTAACAGGCGCTAGCAGAAGAATTAAAAAGAAAACATCCAAGTATTAGAAACGTAACAGAAACAGATATTTCTCACTAGTAATTTGCTTGTATTTTGATGGGGGCCGCCATTATCATAACCAAAATAATAAAGAAAAGTCCCAGAAAAGTATTCTATAAGTGTCGAAATGATGAGCGTTCAACTTAAAATTTTATTTATTGGAATAATCGACTAGAGTTCTTCAGGTTTTAGAATAGGTTTGTGATATTGGATTTTGTATGATGGTTCTTCTGTTTACAATAATTGACTGCGGAAGTATTTGAATGAAAATAGTTGTTTAAAAGGATAGGTTGCCTGCGACATAAAAATCAAAAATAAAATTTCCCAGTGAATTCATCGTCGATCAAATAAAATTTTTTTTTATTGTATTTTTGAGATTTTTATAAATTTTTTGTGTTACCTCGTGATTATCTATTAATTAATTTGTGTAAGTACATTTAGGAATTCTATATGTAATACATACCTACTTTTCTTTTTCAATGATGTATTTCAAAAAATCATTTTTACCAAAAATCTATCATAAATATGCTTCGAATCTTAAGAGAAGGGAAAATTTATCGGTCTTCTTAGTTGCCGCATTCCATTTAACGTGGCAAATAACAAATAAGTACTTGCGAGCTGGAATGCTCAAAATAGTTTCGCAACTAAAACTTAATTTAAAAAATTTATGGTGCAATCAGCCGTTCTTCTGGATATTAATTGGACTAAAACCGCTAGTAACGATGCCGTCATAAATTCAAAATCCCAACTACAAATAAAATTGATCACGAGCAGCGTCATGTAGGCAGACTCAGAAGTATTTGTGAGTACATTGCAACGTAAAATGGAATGCAGCAAGTACTACTTTCAAAATTTGATAATTTTAAGAAGATGGCAGTGAGATCGGTAAGAAGATGATTGGATTATTTGATATTCCATTTACATTGATTGTAATTATCATCATTTATGTTAAACTTTGTTTTTAAATTATTTAATAGAGACGGATGGGGAACTTTATCGGGAACGGACGCAAAATATGGAAGGTTAACTAAATATGATTGAGTTATTTAGGGAAGCCGGTTTTATCTATATTAGAATTCCTTTATTAAGTAGGTGTACTTTAGCAATAATTTGTAATCTAGCGAAGTTATGAAGAAAATTAGGTGAACTACATTAGTTAGCCACTATGGCTTAGTTACAAGGTGGAGTTACCGATCAGCCATTCGTTTTTCTCTACTAAGTAATCTATAAGATTGCTAACATAGATAATGATGACGATAAAAATGACTAAAGCACCTTTCTTCTTTAAAAAAGCCGGTAAAATAAAACTTACAAAAAAACCTTTAGATTAGCCATAGTTTCAACTTCAAGTGCATCGCAAGTTTGCCATAATTATCTTCATTGATTGGGCGCCACCAATCGAATATTGATCAAAGCCCATCTAAAACATACTTAATTAATAGCAGTAAATGTCTTGCTATTTATTTATATAACCATAAGCCCATGCAAGGCTACCGATGGATTAATTTAATCAAACTTTTATTCCAAGTTTCCATGACGTACCTTTAATCAAAACCAATTAATCATAATTACTTTAAACCAACTGACGCACACTACCCCACAAGACTAACAAGCAGACAACACCTTTTCTTATCAGATTGAAAAAAAAAAAAAAAAAAAAAAATACAAAAACTATTTTTACCTGCCGATTTATCGAAATTATTGATTTCGTCACAAATTAGATAACTTAGTCGCTGCGCCCGATAAGGATTACGAATTTATTTTTTTTTTTCTGATTTTGCATTTAGATTTTGATTTAATGTTGAGCAGTTCGTACTAAAAAAAAAATCACAAGAAATCAAAATGTTACGACTAGATTTAAAATTAGCTCTAGTATTGGGAGTAATCCTAGTCCAGGCACATGCGCTCCAATACTGTTTAGTGAATGATTATAATTCAGTGACACCATATTTTGCAACCAACACCAATAGCAGCAATAACACATTGACGCTTGTGAATTGTAAAATTGAAACGGAGCTGATTGAGAATGTAAGTATTCTAAATCGAATAACTATATTGATATCTATGTTAAAGTTTTTTTTTTTTGTATATATTGACAGGATCCCGTCACAAATATTTGTAATCATGTTATGCCTAACGGAACAGTAACCGTTCCCGTATTTGTGTTGACAATCCGGAATGATACAATTGGTGCGGATAAATCGTTTTACTCGATTTGTCGAAATGGTGGCTCCGGAATTTTATCCTGGATTAGCTGGAGTGTATATCAAAAATATTTTGGAGATTCTGAAGTGTTTGAGGTAACAAAATAATCGATTTAATTTTTTTTTTTTTTTTTTTATCAGTTTGTATAAAAGTATTAATTTTCTTTTATCGTACTTATCTTTTAATCCTCGGGTATACATTTAAAAAATCAACACAGGGTCACTCGTTTATAGGTCGCATAAAAATTGAAGTGCCTGCAGAAGAAACGGGGTCATTGGATGCCCTTAATTTAACCGATGCCACACCATATGTACCAAATTTCTCGTACGAATATTGCACTGTTGATTTATTGTCTGGCCGATGTCTCTCGGTGATTACTAAAAATATAATGGAACTGTCCAACGATACAGAAATGTTAATTGAAAAATTGCCAATTTTCTATGAATTACATTTTATTGAGTACAATCCATGGAGAAACGTGACCAATTTGCGAACGGAAACGGTTGGAAGCGGGACAATTTCCAATACCAAAAACTTCATTAAATACGAAGAAACTGAAGTGCCTTACAACTATATTGAACAAAATGTTATTGAAGTTCCGAAATATTTTGTTCGGAATGCCCCTGTCGATGTTTATGCGAATGGTAGTCTATTGAATAATTTTGTGGTTGGCCGTGGAAAATATGTCCCTGTGAACGGGGTAAGTGCGAGCATTGTTCTTTTAGCATGTGTTTATTTATTAAAAATCGTTTTTATTCTTGCAGACCCTAACAGCGGTAAAAAAAATTCCAGCACTTCGAGCAGTTGATGTACATGTCAGAGGAACTGTGATTCAAGAAGTGATAACGTTTAAATCTGAGTTAATAATCGTTTATGATCGAGTTCGAGTTCCCGCAAATGATAATGGATTTCAATTTAGTGGGACAGTAGTACGAACCACTGTGTCAAATTTGGTGCTCAACTATGATGATTTTTACGATGTTAATACATTTCCAACACAACAGCCACCTGTAGCGGAAGAGACGACCACAACCGATTTAGTTGAAACCGACGGCCCAACGCTTCCCCCGGTAACGGCACATCCAGATCTAAATAGGGTACACCCCACAAATCCACCAAATGGGGTTTATCCAGGATTTAGGAGTTTGGCAATTATATGTTCCATTATTGTATTTTCGGTTATACTAATTGCAGCAACTGATGTCGCACGCAAGTTATTAAGATCGCGACGGGAAAAACTACTACAACGTATGGACAACTCGGGCAAATCTTATACAGAGATGCCACCGAGTAAAATATATTAGCGCTGTAAATAGGTGATCACGCAAAAGAGATTTGTAAATTTTTGAATTATTTGTTTTTAGTTTAGCTAGTTAATAAAATTGTTTTGAGGATTCGAAAATCGATTCGAAACACGATTCCCGATTATAGTTGGTTTTATTTGAATCATATTCAGGTTCCCTGCTTCCCACTATGAAAAGAGATGTAACTTTCCAAATATTGAACAAAATACCAAAATTAAACCAAAATTTTTAATCTTCCCGATAGAGAGCGAGTTTTAACATATATTTCACATAAATTGCGTATAATTCTATTATGTTTTAAATCTTTTTGTTACTTTTGCCTTTATAAATTTAGAAATGTTTTTAGATTATCAAAACATACCGTTAAAAACCCATTGCGAAGCTGGATGATACGTTACCATATAGTTGACGATTAACTTCCAAAACAAATATTTTAAAGTTGACTGCTGTCCTTAGATTTTGCGCTCAAGAGAGCTATCAAAAAAGTATCGGGCAAGATTTTTGGGCGGCATGTTATAATCACAAATTTCACATGACAACTAAGAGGATTTATAATCCTTCTTGAGAAATGTCCACCCTCATGCTGCGAAATACTTAGAGGAACCATTGGCTTCGGATTATTATTTTTGAATTCCGACTTGTAAACTTAGCAGATCTAAAATGTCCGAGATTAGTTTAAGGAGTTTCCACGTGTTTACGATAGACATGTTTACCATTTGGCTAAATAATACCCACCACCATTTTTTGGGGTTACAGTGGGAAAATGAAGCGGGTTGTGGCACATCAACTGTTTGTTTTTTCGTAGACGACCATCTTTATCACACCGACTGTTTTAATACAACCGTAATTCGTAACGGTGATAATAATCATTTGGTGTTCATAACACAACGTCGTTCTCTTTTTTGAAAATTTTATTGGAGTTTAGCGGGCACTTTCTGGTTTTTTTGGTTCCCATCGTATCGTGGCGCCAATAGCATTTTCAGCAGGTCTTAAAGTAATTATGAAAAAATACTACGGTCGAATGAAACATCTACGATTTTTAAAATGTCGAATATAACATTTGAGCCTAGCGAAAGCGTCTCAACGGTTTTTTCAAACTTCTTTGCCCCACTTACTGGGATATCCTGCCTACAATACGCTTAGTTCGGGTATCTGTATCTAGACAGCAAAACAGTCTTTCTCATGGTATAACAGAACACGGGAACAATTAATCGCCCCTTTTATGAGTGTCGAGTCGATCGACAATCGACACATGTCATCGAGTCATGTCGATTGTCGATTGACTCGTCAATCATAATAGGGCTGAATATTTGTTTGTCGCTAATTGAAACCGAAAATGAATGGTTATTTTGTTGTCTGCATATAAATTTGTAAGGCTAAAAAGCTCCACCGTCAAAAATATTTTCAAGCACTTAAACTTCATTCATACCGAGAACAATTCATCTTGTCGTCTGTTTGTTTCTATCTCTGCAATCTTTTCTGGGGCTCAAGACACTCCCAACTCTTTCGCAGTTCGCTTTTTACGTCCTACTACAAGCACTAGCCAAATCGAGGACATACGATATGCACATTGCATTGCTTTATGCAAGCCTATAGCGCTGACATGAAAACTGGGTCGCCCATGGATTCCGCACTCTCAACAGAGGGTCGTAGATATCTTCATCTTCATCACCGATCGATCAGAACATGAAAAACCCTTTTGTATCCCGCCCCTATAGGGATTCGAACCCAGTACCTCCCGCCGTAGTTTTAACCAATACGCCGTTTGGTCGGTCAAATCATCTTTAAGCTTGTGTAAGCGCTCAATATAACCATCGGTTGATAATATCTGAGTTCCAATTGGAAATCGCTTTATTCGATGTTCTTTGCCTTTTGCTGGGTCATTCTTTGCTGCTGACGCTGAATCGCCTGCTTTTCTTCTTCAACGCTTACAGTATCTGGGACATAGGGAATATCTCAATTTTTAATTTTAGAATTTTTGAAAATCCTTGATATAATATTAGAATTATAACTCAACTAACAATATTTGTTAGAATAATTCTTACCCATTTTATGCTCTAACTTGTTTGCAAAATCATTGTCAGCAAAATGGGCGCTACAAATTCTGGATGTATTATGGTTGAATATTTCTTTCCTCTTATAAAATAGGATCCATGCTTTCAACAATCTCTTATTTGTTGGAAAAGAATGAAAACTATATGGGCAATTAGTTATTAAAACAATTAAATACGGCGCACCACATTATTTATTTAATTTAATTTAATTTTTAGATTCAATTACACACAACAATATTGTGAAACAAAACTGTTCACTCTCATTTGACAGCCGTTTATTTTATGATCTAAATAGGCAAAGTGCGCAAGGCGTAATGTATTATAAGTGATTTGTGACCATTCTAATATTCTGATTTGCTGATGACTGTAGATATAAAGGTTTTCAAGGAGCTTTTATGCGATGGTGATGCATTATATTTTCAATCGGATCTGGATAACTTGCAAATGTAAGTCAATGACATTTATTCGCGTAATTAAAACCGTTGATGTATCGTTTGTTCGATTTCAGTTGGAAAACAGACTTGCAACTCTCTTTTTACTAGTAATTAAGCTGACCATATTGAGAGTGTGACAAACATTTTTTTCATTTATTTTAATTCGATATAAAGTTAACATGAGAAATATTTTGGATTTTATAAAAACTAAACATTCCAGATATATAAAAAAAAGTAAAAGAAGATTGCCCAGTACAATCACTCCCGCCACACCACTCCGTAAAAACACATTTAAAATGGTCTAATCACCGATGGCATATTATAAATTACATGAATTAATTAACATTCAACAAAAATTAAAAAAAGTAAAATTAGCTTACACAGAAATGAAAAAGTAAAGAAGTGTGAAGAAGAAAAAATTCTAAGAGAATTTATCTGTATTAGTATGATTCGCTAATACATAACGCACAGTACATTCTGTATATATAGAATGTAAATTGTGGTATAATCAGTCCAGTCGCCGCGGCCTGATGAGAAGATTGATTTTTTCATAATCATAAGCTCATCAGTTCGAAACTGGATTGAATTCTCTTACAATCTTCGGAACATA
The DNA here is from genome assembly GCA_958295665.1 of Tipula vernalis. Taxonomy (NCBI): domain Eukaryota; kingdom Metazoa; phylum Arthropoda; class Insecta; order Diptera; family Tipulidae; genus Tipula; species Tipula vernalis. The sequence continues at coordinate 348,657,239 of OY282559.1, forward strand.
TTAAAATCATATTGATATTATTGAAAAAGATCTGCAAAAGGATCGTTCACATTGTAAATATGGCCGGATCTGAAAACAACACGTACAGTCAGAAACTCTGTAAATGAAGAAATGGAGACGATGGGCGAAGTGACATTTAAAGAAGTTTTCGAAGTAGTGCAGTCACGAGAACAACCAGAAAACGACGTATTAAAACCCAATGCAACAAACGGAAATCAAGAAAGTGTTAATAAAATAGACGGAAAAAAAACATCGAAACATGGAAACACTAACACTACACAACTTCACAAAAGTTATACGCAAATCATTGCAAACGTTGCGGTAAAGAGAGACACACAAACGACAGTACGTGTCCAGCAACAAATGTGATATGCCATTCGTGCAGGCGAAGTGGTCACTATGCGGCATGTTGCATTAAAACGGGCAGAGCACAAATTTATCAACAATAAAAAACAGTGGATATAACACAACTGCAACACAAATTTATCAACAACAAAAAACAGTGGATATACCACAACTGCAACACCCACCAAAGGTGATCCACGTAAGTTGGGAAACATTCACAAAATGGCGGCAACGTGCTTAGCTGACAGTAACAGCAATAACAGTGATGATGGCAGTGTTTTCATTTACACTATAAATCATGTTACTAAAACATGTAAGCGCATTGACATTCACGTCAATGGAATCAAAGCTACATTTGATTTTGACTCTGGTGCATCACATTCCATCATCGATGAACATCTCTGGAAACAAATAGGTCAACCAACGCTAATACCTAATACAGGCACTTCTAAGCTGATGGCTAATGGCAGTCATCAATTACAAACGCTGGGTCAGGCAGATATACACGTAACCTACAACAACGAAACACTCAAATTACCAGTAATTGTCATGAAACAGGCAAAACCGTTTTTGTTTGGTTTACCATGGTGCGAAGCTTTCAACATGCCATTTCCCGCACACGTTTATTCGATTACAAACGCCGAATCACATACAATGACAGGCACCCCAAACACACACAGGGTTAGCAAATATGTTTGTAAATTATGACGAATTATTCAGTGATACAATGGGGCGCATCAAAGACTATAAAGTCAAAATAGACTTGAAACATGATGCAAAACCGAAACACTTCGACCCCCGATATGTCAAATTCGGGATACAGAACAATGTCGAAAAGAAAATCAACATATTAGTCAGCGAATGCGTTTTAACACCAGTCGTCCCAAATGAAACACAGGTAGAAATCGATTTAAAAGATGCGTATCTACAGTTCGAAGTACATCCAGAGTCACAACATTTAAACACAATCTCAACGCACATGGGATACTACAGGTACAATCGATTACCGTTTGGAATAGCAAACGCTCCGCAGCTATTTTCCAACGATACAAGGAAAAATTATTATCAAATATTGACTCAGTGGCGATATACCTCGATGATATTGCTATCACAGGAAAAACCGACGCCGAGCACATGCACAATTTAAAAGAAGTACTCACACGATTACAACAAGCGGGTTTCCGAATCAAACGAGAGAAGTGCATTTTCTTCCAGAACGAAGTGGTGTACTTAGGACATCACTTCAACAAAGAGGGAATTTTCCCAACACAAGACAAACTGGACGCCATAATCAACGCCAGTCCACCAACGAACACCCGAGAGTTACGCTCATTTATGGGGCTTGTAAAATTCTACGAGCGATTTATACCGTATTTTCACGGCACAGCATCTGATTTACACACACTATCAGGGCAAAATCAACGTTTCAAATGGACGAGTCATGAACAAGCAATTTTCAACGAAGTTAAGTTCCAGCTTTCACGCGCACAGGTCTTACACCTGTATTATGATCAAAAGGATCTGTATGTTACATGCGACGCATCAGACAAAGGAATTTGTGCTGTCCTTAGTCATCGTAACAGCGACGGGATTGATTTACCGATTGCGTTTGCATCAAGAAAATTATCAGGTGCTCAGTTACATTACGGCACAATTGACAAAGAAGCACTTGCAATCATTTTTGGGGTACAAAAGTTCGACAGATTCCTAGCGGGTACACATTTTACATTGGTCACGGACAACGAACCGTTGACGCACATATTTGGCAGGAATCACAATTTGCCTAAACTCGTTAATAATCGTTTAATACGATAAGCATTGCTATTAAATTCATACAGCTATGACGTCGAGTACATTCCGGGAAAATTAAACATTTTTGCCGATTTTTTATCACGTCTGCCGACTACAACAGAAGAACCACACTCCGACAGGCAAAAGGTTGAAGATGACGTCAACTACATTGGCAAAGCAAAGATGGATGACCTCCAGTTCTGCGAGAAAAGCATCTCAGTCGAGTCCAATAAAGACAAGGAGGTTTCTCGCATTATTAGTGCAATGAAACAAGGGTGGACACAACAGATGTGCCAACAATAACAATTCCAATCGTTTCTACATCGCAAAGACGAACTGTCTGTAGAAAACAATATTCTCATGTGGCAAGGAAGAATGGTGCTACCTGCATCATTACGTATAGCCGCACTCCAACGACTACACAGCGGCCATCTGGGTATTGTAGCTATGCGTGCAATGGCTCGGTATTACATATGGTGGCCAAAACTCGATGAGGACATTGACAACTTCGTTAAACGATGCCAAAGTTGTCAATAGAACCGAAACGGTCAACAAGAAGTGCCATTATACTCATGGAACGTTCCACCACGCGTCTGGGAACGGATTCACATCGATTTCGCAGGACCTTTTAAAAACAAACAGTTTTTGGTCGTAGTGGACGCGCTGTCGAAATGGGTAGAAGTCTATACGATGACAAGTATCACGACAAACATGCTTGAGCAAGTGCTTACCAGTTTGTTCGCTCGTTATGGAGTGCCTCAAATAATCGCTAGTGACAATGGAACCTCGTTCACGTCTCACGAATTCAAAACATTTTATGATAAGGAGGGAATGAAACATATTACATCCTCGCCATACCACCCAAAGACAAATGGATTAGCAGAAAGGTTCATTCAAACATTTAAACGACGAATGAAGTGAAGCAAGAAGGATAACGAAGATCTCGATGCTCAGCTCAACGCATTTCTATTTAGTTATCGCAATACACCACATAGTACAACGGGCCAAGCTCCATCTGAGATATTTTTGGGACGACGCCTTCCAACAATCTTCGATAACATCTATTCAACGTAACATAAACAGACATTATTTAAAAAGCCAGTTGTACCACGATAGAAACAACATCAAAGAACGCCACCATTTCAATGCAGGTGATAATGTATGGCTGTGAACAGACAATGATACGAAATGGAACCCTGGGACAATCACACAGCAAAATAACAGATGGTCATACAGCGTTGCATTTCCCGACCAAACCACCAAACGCAGACATGCAGATGCAATCCGAGAATGACAGAGCCCACCGACTGCGGTATTAGATAGCAGCCCACACCAGCAACACTTTTGTAACGCTCATTTCTCTCTCGTTTACTTACCAACGATGGTCTTTCATTAACATATCGTTAAACGTTCTTTCATTAACACCGCGTTAAAATTTGATGCCTTCATCGGCCTACTAAAATGAAGATTCTTTAGTTGAAGTCAATAATCGAATCGTCAATAATCGAATCATACAGCTTGAATAATTTATCAATCTTAGCTATGTCGTCAATAGCCTCGTTGTTCGTTGGTTGTCACGATCGTTAGAATTTGTCACGGTAACCGTTGCAACCACATTTGCATCAATAACTCGCCAGTGACTTTGTTTCCCCGCAGTGCGCGCATCTCGTTGAGAAGAGATGAAAGTGTTTTATTACCAAACTGAATATCTTCTTGGCCAACAAAGCCTCATTCCAAATTCTCTTACTTTTCCGAAGCCGGTAGCTTAACAATTTTCATAGTTTTATTTTTTTTTATTTATAAATAAATTTTGTGATTACATTGCGTAATTTTTTATAATCAGAATTTTTTGAGTGATACAATAAATAAATAAATAGTATCTTGCTCACAAGAACATCAGAGAGAAAGGTTCAACTCGTATTTTTAAATAAAGCACTTCCTGCAAACAAAAATAAGAGAGTGAAGTTATAGGCATGCACGTGGAATATTATTAAATGAAACAAGTTTTTTCTACTTACCTTGCCACATGTGTAATTTTAGCTATATTTCTAGACGTTTGATCTGATCCTGATCAGATCATTTGTTTACCAGATCATTTACATTATCCATTATTATTTTCCAAAATCTTACACATTATTTAAAATAAATTTATATTTTCAATAAAACTTTTTGACATTTTCTCTTTATTTTTAAAAAGTGTTTTAATAGTTCGCCATTTTATTTTTGTTTTAAATGCGCAAATTTATAATATGATTATTTAAAAATATAAATTAGGTAATTTATTTTGCCTATTGTTTTTAAAATTTACAAATTTAATTGAATTTTGTAATATTTATTATATTTAAGTATAATAATAAAAAATATAAAGCAGCTTTTGCAATAAATAGTTTTTCTGAATGCTGATTATTATTTGATTTGTTTTGATATTGCCATTTTTTAATAGTTGTTTGATTTTTTGTATTTTGCTAATTTTATGTATTTTATTCATACGTATAAAGGTAATTTAAAATAATATAATGTATGCAAATTTTTGGATTAATTCAGAGATAAGAAAAGGAGCAGCTGTAAAGTTGGGCATAATTAAATTTAGCTTCAATTATATTTTAGAACATACATATTCCTTTCTCTTAATTCGTTTTTTTATCACAGAATACGGTAATTTTACGGGGGTATTTGCGATTCACTAAATGGGGGCACGCGCAAACAAAATTCTTATTCTTTGTATTTTTTAGGAACCCTAATTATCTTTTTCTTTTAATAACAAATTTCCACACTTATAGTTTTGCTTTTTAGTTTATCTAAATAAAGTTGTAAAATAAAATAAATGTTTACAAAAAGAAAAGATTTTTGTTGTTTTTTAATTAGAAATTGACATTAATTTTGCGTTATAAATAATTGTATTTACAATATTTTTATTTATTGATGTTTAATTTTATCATCTAAAATTAAATACCAAATTGTCGAATAAAGTTTCATTAGAGCTAAATCGTTTGTAAAAAATTATATAATAAGATTACAGTTATTTTTTGTGGTTTTAAATATGGATAGGAAATATTTGCACAACATACTATATACATAATAATGAAGATTGCTTTGGTTGAAGCATTCAAATAAAGGTGGTAATGGCTTGTTAAAAACGCAACTTGAAACGTAATCTGATTTAAAAAGTTATTTAGTCTCGATATATCTTGGCCCGGCGACTGAATAATCTTGTAATATATACTTACATATGTTATAATATAGAATTAGCAGATAGAATGTTTTCCCATTTAACTCGAGCATCATGTTTTTAAAGAGATTTTGGTTTAGCTCATTTTACGGAAATATTTACGATGGCGCTGTTACAGTCCAGACATGTTTCTTGATTAGGGTTTTGATTTAATTACTATAACACAGCTTTTATGCCTCTAGCTCGTCCTAGCGACCAACTTATCATTGTGTGCGACTTTAATTTACCCGGTAAATCTTAGAATGATGTGGACAGCGTATTTTCTTCATCTTCTACAGATTAGCTGTAGTATTTGGGGGAAGTTCGTTGATCCGTTATTTAAGGCCGACTACACATCCTTGAATGAATTGTTTAGCATTTCTGATTGGGACTTCTTACAACGAGGTGAAGATTTGAACTATACGGTGTTAAGGTTCAATGATCTTCTCAGGTATGGTATTGAAAAGTATGTTCGGCGCGTTAAAAAAAATAAAATCGGCCTTCCGGAACCATGGTATAATAATGAGTTGGTGTTGCTCGAAAAACGACGCTATAAGCTTCATTCCCTGTATAGATTGCATGGTGTTAAATATTATATTGTTACACTGGTTCCTTTCTTGGTTCCTTTACAACAACTATAAAATGTGAATTGAGATAGAGTTAACATCTAGTCGTAAGGAGTTCTGGAATTTCATTAACAGCAAGAAAAACTTGGCTGACTTTCTGTCTACTATTTCTTATCAGAGCTCCGTCGCTAGTCAGCCCTTGGACATCTGCAATTTGTTTGCTAATTTTTTTGCATCGGTTTACAAAGACGTTCTGTCGCCCGCCATCATGACTCCAGCTTTCCCCAGGTTCGTTCAATTTAAAGATTTCAAATTTACCAAGAAAGAAGTTTGGGATTGCTTGCTCCAGCTCGAGGTTGGAAAGGAAGCGGGTTACGGCGGTTTTCCGCCGATTGTGTTTAGGTGTTGTGCTGAGAGTTTATCCCTTCCGATTACCTTCATATATCAATCTTCAAGGCGGGTAGAAAAAGTGAAGTGGGTAATTATCGTGGGATCGCCATTCTCTCCGTCTTACCCAAGCTGAGTCTGTGGTTCATAAAATCTTGCACTTCCATACTAAGAATTGCCTGTCTCCTCCACAACACGGATTTTATCCCGGTAGGTCTATAGTAACTAACTTGGTCTCATTTTGTGGTGATTTATTTGATAGTTTAAATTCCAGACAGCAGCTCGACGTTTGTCGACTATGTTTGTCTATAAAAAGATTTTGGCAAGGCTTTTGATATGATTAACCACAATATTCTTATTAGTAAGTTAGAGAGTCTAAATTGTCAGTTCCTACCTCTCTTGGGTTGTTACTCCCAATTGTTTCGTGTGCCATCTCGCTTGCCTCAGGGTAGTCACATTGTGCCATTGTTGTTTTCATTGTTTATTAACGATGTTCAATTCTTTGAGTTTCCTAACTGCTTCCTCTTCATAGACGACATGAACATTTTTGCCCGGGTTGCTGGTATGTCTGATTGCGTAAAGTTGCAGGAGGACTTAAACAGATTTTGAGACTTTTAAGACTCTTTCTTTTCATCGTATCCGCTCACCCATTTTCACCAATATCAGCTATTAATAAAGACCGATGATACATTTACCAGACATGTTAATACCATTATTTCAAAGTCGTATTTTATGTTGGGCTTTGTTAAACGAAACTGCTGGGATTTTAGTGACCCGATAATTTTGACATCACTGTATGCCTACTTTGTTCGGTCTATTTTGGAGTATGCATCTCCAGTTTTGGCACCATCCTACCACTGTCATTCCGGGAGGATTGAGAGTGTTTAGAAGCAATTTGTTCTGTTCCCGGTCCGATGTTTGCCGTCCACACGTGCTGTGGAATATGTCCTCCCATCTTATCAAGTAGTCTTTTGTAACTGCAACGTCTAGACTGTCACCGAAACGTAGCTTCCGCGCTATTCGAATTGATTGAATGTGTTACTCACACGTCTAAAAATCTATGCTACCGAACGTCGGATGCATCAACGTGATGTGATTTTATTCATTGACCTGGTGCCAAAAAACTATGGTCTCTCGGAACCGATCCTGAGAACATCACGGGTATTCAATTCAGTATTTGAAATTTTCGATTTTCACTTGTCAAGAGGTTCATTCAAGAATGTTTTATTTAAGTTTTCTTGTAATTCTAATTAATTGTAGTTAGCCGTAATCGTTTGTACCGATTGTAATCACTGTAGATGTCAAATAAATAAATAATTACATCCTCCAGTAGCATATTTGCCTGTTTTTCAAGAAATGTAAACTGTGTTGATTGTCAATAAAAATGTACTTGCTTCGGTTATTACATTTATTATTTTGCTTTTTCCTTGTTTTTTTTTTTGCCGAGCGTACGGCACTTAAAACTATTTCCTTTTTTTGAATCAACATTCTGTCATCATCATTCCAATCACCGAATGGACAAAACCGTACAAAATCGTTTTATTTATTTAATAATTAGCTCGCTTAAAAAATATTTTAGTAGACGTTTCATTAGCTCTGTTTTTATTACTCTCTTTTAACACGAATTAAGAATAAGTTTTTATTCACACTGATTCAGAGAGAGTTTTCATAGAGAGTAATAAAAACAGGGTTATTGATTTTCACTATCTTTGAAAATGAGCTTACCAAACAAAATTTGCTAAATCCTTATTTAAAACCGCAAAATAATTATGTGAAAGATAAAATAAAACAATCTTTTTGCTTGAGTATTTTTCAAATAATAATTAAGTATTCCATCTCTTTCAAAAAACTCAAATCATCCAAATTTAAAATGTTAACTCTATATAATTATAAAAATTATTTTATAATTTATTTCATTAATGACCTAATATATAAATATATTTATTTATTTATTTTATAGTATCTAATATAAATTTATCTAATAATTTTTCTTTAAATTTTCATTTTTGAAATTTTCTTAAAATTGTAATTTCACTCAATTTTTCCATTTCTATGTGCTACAAAAACAAGTTTTTTCTTCTAAATTTAAGTCTTTAATTTTGTTTGGTTTGGTAAAATTGACAAAAAAATTAAAATTTTGCACTCGAAAGGGATTTTTTTTAGGTGTGTATTTTCCTTTAAGAAATAATTCGTAATAATTATTTTAAAATTCAAATTAAACACGTTGAATGACGGGCGCATGCGACGAAACAATCGACAAAATCTTGTTCCCTCTATTAAAAATTTATCAATGTTTTGTTGGAGCACTTTTCAGTTCAGTTTTTTCATAAATAAAAATGTTGACATTTAATTTTAAACGATTTAAATGAGTAATAGTTTTGATATGTGCTTTTTATAGCTGCCACATACATAAAAAAATACTTTAGCTAAACAAATCATTCAACGTATTTTTTATAAGAATCTTTCTAAAGTCGGAATCGTATTGCCGGCAGCAAAAGTACACATTTCTTTAGTCTTTTTACACTTCGTAAATCATTTGATTAATTTGTTAAATAATACCACCCTAGACAGACTGCGATTTCATAGAACCGATTTAGTGAATTTGTCCAGTTTAGTCGCAATAAGTCAGCCTAGATTTTAGCTAAACGCGTTTTTTTGTATAGAGTACTTAAACGAGTTTAGCTAAATCGGATTTATTAAACCGCCGTCCGTCTAGGGTATAAGATTTTATAGGCTGGTCTTAAAATTTAGCCTTGTAGAAAAATTATTAAAATATTCCGTTTAAACTTATCCGGGTTATCCAACAGATTTAGCAAAAAACACCGAAATTAAAATTTCAATTCGATTCAATAAAGATAAATGCGGAAATTGCTATAACACCCTGTAAAAAAAGCCCTACCCAGCATTTTAAAATTTTGGCAAGCATAAAGCACTATGATAAAGCTGTCACAACCATAAAAAGTCAAAAAAAAAAATTTACAAACATGGAATATTGATGTACATTAATTTTCCAATTATTTGTCTTAAAAACCGGAAGTACGTCACAAAACTGTACAAACTAACAATAATTAGCATAATTGGGCTAATATACACCATAATTACTATCAACATAATTTTTTTATTGATAACATACTAAGTTACGTAATTTAGAAAATATGACAATGATAAATGCGGAAATTGCTATAACACCGTGAAAAATGACGTTATTAAAAATTTGATTTCTCTTCTCTTCAAATTCCGAATTAGAAATTTCCATTCGATTTTCTGGAATTTTTGTTGAAAATTCTGGATTTCGAATTTTATAAATTTGTGTTTAGATCATTTTGAAATTTTCTTTTTCTAATGTTTCTATAATTATGATTCTCTAACGCCACAGACCTACTATATGTGGCACAAACAAGACCCATAAAACTACGCCAATATGTTTTTGTTTTTATAAAGATTTTAACTCCATTTTTCTGGCAACCGACGTAAACTGTTCTCCGGAAACTCAGAGACGCTTCCACAGAACCACGGCTGTAGATCCGCTTTACGTAGATTTTCTGCACATTGCATATTCCTTTTACATCGCACTACTATCGGGAACGCGGTTCCTCACTTTGCAATGGATTTATTACAAAGGCCAAACTTCAGCCTTGTGTAGAACGATTTAGCTGAAATATGAACCAAACATCAGCCGAAAGAGCTAAAACAGTACTAAAGGGAGCTAATTTGTCGAAAAATTTAGTGACTAGGGAGAACTTTTCCTTGCCACTTAATTGGGCAATCGAACCCCTAAAAACGGTGTAAATTAGGGAACTAAAGATTGAATCATAGTACGAATAAAGCATAAACTATAAGGTGTTTGATTGAACACCTTTACGTCGTTATAAAAGAATTGCGTACAAAATTCGAAAAACTAGGTCAAGTGTTTTTCACAGTCTTTTTTTGAAGCTAACTTTAGACCATCAAGGAAGCCTTGCAGAGATCGAAACAAATTGTAGTCAAAGGGTGCAAGGCCCGAGCTATAGACGGATGCATCTAAACTTCCCACCCAGCCAAACTCTTTCAATTTTGGCCGGGTCATCAAAAATGTGTGTCATCTGGTCTGGCGTTGTCATGTTGGAAGACAACACGGTTTTTTTTTAATTGCTAACTGCAATCTGGTTAATTGCTGATTCATAATGTACGATCCTTCTCCAATCTCACCATACACCCAGCTTAACTTATGAGGCGTCAAACATGGCTTTTGAAATCGTTTGTGGTGGTTTACCTTTCTTTGACCAAGATCTTTTTCGAACGACATTTTTGTATTTTACATATTTTCCATCGCCGGTACTGATTTACTTCAAAAGTGGATCGGATTCGCTGATGGAAATTCCGTCAAACAAATTTTTCGTCGACCAGAGAAAGGGGCATCTTTGACATTGAAATTTCCATAATGGAAGAGAGCAAACCATCTAAATGCTGTTGCATTCGACAAAGCATGTGGACCGTAAACACAACACATTTGTTCCCGGGCTTGGGCAGCGTTCTTGCTTTCGTAGTAAAATTGCAAAATACAGCGAACGATTGACGAAATACGAAACTATCTTCATGAAACTTATAGATTGAAATGTCATCTTTGAAACGGGCGTCAGTATGACGCAATCTGATTAGTATTGCACGATATATGACACCAAACATGACAAAAAATCTCTTAATAGTTTTTCCCCAACCTAATATTTGATTCATTTGGTACAATTTTATGGTGTTGTTAAAAACACAACTGTTTTAAAAATATTCAATTTTAGCTTATAGCTATCAGTTAAAATATAGTAAATATGGTTGGATCAACCACCAGTAAACGACATAATAATTGACATATAATCCTTTCTAAAACATATTCACTAACAAGCGAAACAAAGCTTACTTCACTTGCAAGCGAATAATTGGTAAAACGTGACGACTACAAGCGCAAATGGTATCTAATTCAATTCTACCAGGCCACTGAGGACCAAAGAAGTTAGCCAAAGACAGAAAAACTGCCACTTGCTCTATATTGAATTAGATACAAAGGCCAATCTGTGGAACGGAAGCAATGAACAGTTGCAACACTGGGGCCCTATTCTCGAATTCTAAAATCATTTTCCACATGTGAACATCTGTCAAAATCTATGTAATTATTGATGTTTTCGTATATGGGGAATTTTTTCAACAGCTTAAACCCATTCGGTAATATTCCCTTAGTCCCGAAAAATTTCATAGCGAATTCAAGAATACAGGAATTTAAATTTCCGAACGTTTTTATGAATTTTGACAGATGTCTGCATGTGGAAAATCGATGTGGGATTCGAGCATAGGGCCCCTGCTGTTCTAAAAAAAACTTTAAGGGCCCCCCACTCTGTACTTTCTTCGTGTAAATTTCAACTACACATTAAAAATGGGTCAAAAACGAATGTGGGTACTTGTTAGGGAATCCAGATTCTTGGATTATAAAATTCCAAATTTGCTTCATTGAATGAGATAAAGAAATCATAGTTTTTCAAGCCAATAGTTACATTTCACTGGATAATTTATTGGAAACTAATAAAATAAAGTAAAAAATAATGGAGCAAGTTTAGAGAGTATTTTAGGAAAAAAATTTCCAGCAACTAAAAATAATCTTTGAGACGCCACCCGACCTAGGTTTAAAATTCAACAGATAAAGTTATTCTATTGGGTGTGTGAATATGACTCCGCCCGTTTTTTGTTAAAATAAAAAACATTTGCTTGTTTAGAATATGAAAGAATTATTTATTGAAAGTATGCTCCATTTGCAGCTACAACTTTCCCCCATTTTTCAGGCAGTTTACGGATTCCCTCACTGAAAAAATCTTGGTCTTTGGAGGCGATTAAGGTAATTCTCGATCTCTGCGCGAGAACTGAACCGCTGTTCAGAAAGAGACGACTGCATCGACCGGAATAAGTAGTAATCTGAAGGAGCTATGTCTGGTGAATACGGCGGATGGGGTAGAAATTCCCAGTCCTGGACATTGTCAAGCTGAAAAATTAATTTGTTGTGTCTATTCACCCATTCTGGTCGTTTTTCCTCTATAGCTCGCTTCAAACGTATTAGTTGTCGTCGGTACACATCGACATCGATAGTTTCACCTAACAAGTACCACACCTTTCTGATCCCACCAGATACAGAGCATGACCTTATTGCAATAGATATCTCGCTTTGGTTGCGATGGACCAGCTTCACCACGCTTCACCCAAGATTTTTTGCGTTTGGGATTCTCATAATAAATCCAGAAAAACTTTTCTTTGTTGCCTTTGAATCAGTATTTCATAAATGGTTTTTCGACGTTCGAGACCTCTTTCTTTTAATTCATGTGGAACTCAGTTGTTAGCTTTTTGAACCATTCCGATTGTTTGGAAACGTTTTGCAACAGTTGATCGATCAACATTTAATGCTACAACCAATTCTGATTGTCTTTGAGAAGATCTTCAGCCAATAACGTTTCCAATTCAGCATCTTCAAATTTTTTTGGTTGGTTTTCCATGCTCTTTATCTTCAATGCCAAAATCATCATTTTTAAATCCTTGAAACCATTCTTTGCACGTTGTATTCGATGGAGCATGCTCATCGTAAATTTCTACAAGCAAACGATAAGTTTCCGCTGCACTTTTCTTTGCAATAAAATAATGTAATAAAACTTCCCGCAAATGATGTTTATTTGGAATAAAATTCGACATTTTGAAAGAGTTAAACATACTATTTGTTTACACTTCAACCAAATGTCGTATACTGCGTTTGATAGCTGACATCAAGTACTATAGAATAAAGTATTGCGCATTTATAGTTTACGTAAGCAGTAAAAATAACGACACCAATTGAGAAAGGGCGGATTCATATTCACACACCCAATAGATTATCTTTTTCGAAAAGAACTTTTAACTAATTTTATTTTCACAGATTAATTGCGTTGTAGTAAGAAAGATCCGAAGGATTATCTTTGTTAGAACTGTTTACATCTAAGGCTTTAGTGATGTTATATGTTGACCCGAAACTAGACCGACTCAATCGTAAGCTGAAATTGTGATTGAACGAAATTTTTAGTCAGAGGTTACATGAGTTATGCATTTAGTGGCCGAAAAGGCGTTTTGATAAATGCAAATTATCCGACGAAAATTCCTTTTTTATTATAAATTTTAAAATTTAAATTAGTTGTTAATATAGTATTAGGTTTACTTTTAGATTTGTTGGTTAAGTATAGAAATTAAAATAAAACTGTATGTCTACCATTTTAATATGTCAGATTTTACAAGATCACTGAAAAATTAAAACCGATTCAATCAACCTAACATTAAAAAATGCAATTTCGAAAAAAAGATCGTGAAAGATAACAAAAAGGTGTTTTAGGCCGCTGGGCGGCTGGAGCCTGGAGCGCTTTTTAAAATACGATACGAACTCGAATGTATATATTTGATTTAAATAAGCAAGCAGAGACATTTGTTACCGAGGTATCTGTGCTTCACTTGCTTTTCATGTGTGCTACTGGAACCATATAGAACTAGGCAAAGAAAGCAAAAGTTACTCTTTTGTGGTCTCTCGATACTATGTCATACAGGGCAACGAGTCAGCTCCGCAATAGGAGCGAATGGTAAGAGCGCAGAGTAATCTAGCGAAAAGTGTTAGAAATTGGGAATAAAAATGAGCAGGAACAAACCTTGTGGTCCTCCATTAGAATGAGATAAACCGAAAAACTTTTGAGTTACAATATTACTTTGTAAGGCATACATTTCTCAATGCATAAATAATTTAGTCACCTAATCCCAACCTAATAGACATGCATGAAGGAGCTCATCGAGGCGTTGAACCTTTGTTTCACATGACTTTCTACTCACGGATGGACAATGGACCTAATTGGTCGCACTGCACAGGGTTTCTTGCGCATCCTCTATAAAAAAAAAAATTAAAAAAAATTATTGGATTAATAAAATTTTCCACTCTTACACTTTTAAACATATGAAAATTAAAATTAAATACACCATCTCCCGATTTACGTAATCTCTTTTCGTAAGCAGAGACTGTTATTTATTTTGGATGTTACGATATTGTGAAATTCTAGTCAATATTTCCCTATAACATCATAAGCAAATGCTACACATAGTTCACTTTTGTTCACTAGAGCACACAAGACCCACACAAGTTTATTTTGAAACTAGCTTAATAAATTAGAAATTGAGTAAAATTATAGCATGTATTTATTGCAGCTGAGTTTTATCTTAAATAAAAATTCAGCTTCTGATGAAAAGAATCTTTTAAAATGTCTATTGGATTTTTCCATCGGTAACATTTCATTATTAAACAGAAAATTACAATAAAATCTAAATCTAATGGACGATTTTCCAGGAATGTATACTTTCGCCACCTGCAACACTTTCTGAACCATCACTTATCTTAATTATTATAAAAAATAATTAAATATGTAATTATATATGGCACAATTATAAATTAACGTACAAAAAAAAAAAAAATAAAAAATAAGGTTTACGAGATTAATGGTGAGTTAGTCTTTTATAAAAATATATAAAGTGTAATTATTTAGATAATCACGTTGTTTGTTCTGTCGTTATCGTTATAAATAAAATGTAAATTATAAATTTTATTAATCTAATTACTTATCGATTAAAATTAAAACTTAAACGTGATAAAAGTAATAACCTACTAATTGTATATGTAAAAAGAATTTAAAAAAAAAACGCGGGAGTGTGAGCATGAATGTGGATTTTAATGGTAAGAGAATTGTGTGCATGGAATGAAGTGGTATTTATGGGCGGGAGGGAAGAAAATACAACTTAATTTGAACTATAAATATTTTATCTTATTCGCTAAAATCACATAAAAAATTAATTTAAACTAAAAACATTCGCGCGCTCTATAAATTTATGTAATAATACGATTATTACTAGGTTTTAGATGATTATTGTTATTATTACTAAAATCATTTACTAATTCGCTATTATTATTATTTATTTGATTTAAAAATAAATCATCGTTTGATCTTAAAATTATGTCATCACCATTTAATATGTCCGTACTTACTTCCCCGTTTATCAGCAGATGATTATCCGCATTTATTAAATCATTACCGTTCCCCGTTATTGGTTCGATAAGCGTACGATGTTGTGGCGGTAATATTGTATCGCCATGGACTATATGTGGTGCTTCATTAAATTCATCTAGTTCGTCTGAAAAATTTTGTGTAAATAAATTTGTGTACAGTACAAATATGTATATAGTAATAATAATACCAGAAAAATTTTGACCAGCTAATAACAAATATTGTCCAGATCTATTTGGCCACAATAAACCTGTCATAACACAATATGCTAAACAATCAGCTGAATTTGTTATACCTACAAAAAAATATGTATTATTGTTTTAGTATTTCAACCTAAATGTCATTTCTTCTAAACTACTTACCTAATAATAATTTATATCGCCAAAACGGGCTTACTTGTAATGCAACAACAGCAACAACGGGTAAATAAATAAACCACACGAGGCTTGATGCACCAAAGTGTAATAAAAATTCTAATTTTTTTGTGGAATGCTCATATTTCATGGTGTTCCGTAATTCCCATAGAAACCATAACATAAAAGCTATACGGCATGTTAGTACAAGCCAACCGGGCCATGTTTGATATTCGTCTATATCAGATATTATGTCAACTTCCGTCTAAAATTAAAGTACAATTATATTAAGATAATAATATTACGACGCCAAGCGGAGTTTTTGGTAACATACACAATTCCACACGTATAGGAATACATTGAAGCCACAATAAGGAATCCAGATTATCATTAACATAATCCAATCACTACGGCTAATTTGTTGCCGTGTTACCGCCCAACCTTTGGCTAGTAGTAGTAATATGAGCATGAATGATGCCTGAAAGTATAAATTAGAATAAAATAATCAATACAACTAATAAATATTTCAATAATGTTGATGTATTTCAACAATAAAATATAATTTTAGAAATTTTTTAATTTTGTAAATTTTGACTGACTAAATTGGGTATTTAGTATAATAATTTTTTTCTTTTCAGCCAGGCTCATGATATTTTATGCACACAGTCATTCAATCGCCAATCCACAAAATGAGAATTTTTTTTTAATTTTGAACAATTGGTTTTCCGGAAATTAAAAATAAAGGAAAAGTTTGTATCGTTTTTTCATCAAAAATCCAAACACATTTTTCTTATATTTTAAATTTTAAATGAACTTTATTAAACCAAATATATGCCGATTCGATCGATAACCTTTCGCCATTTTTCTGGTAAAATCATTACGCAATCACTCTTCTCTTTTGAAGTCAGCTTTACACGATTAAGGCAGTTTTGCAGAAAGCAAAACAAATGGGGCAAGATCCGGGATTTATGGTGGATGCATCAAAACTTCCCAGCCAAGCTCTCTTAAATTTTACCGAGTCGTTAAAGATGTGTATGTGTGATGGAAGACGACGCCTTTCCTATTGATCTAGTCGCTTTACCTCAATTGAGAATGGAATCAATCATCTGGCTAGGTTGGAGCAGCTCATGATGCCCCCATTTGTTTGTGTTTTTCCCACCATTTGTGCAGCTTTATCTATCTTGAGCCAAAAGCTTTTTCACACATTATTGCCGTATGTAACCCACTTTTCATCGGCCGGTATCAATCTTTTACCATTTTTAAATGGGTAGATTTCGTTTCGTAGCAGCGATTCGCAGATGGAAATTCGGTCCATTAAATTTTTCACTATTGATTCATGCGGTATCCAAATATCGAGCTTCTTTTATCTTTTTGTATGCAGCCTTATGCAAATGGTTCAAAACTCTTTTTGATCAATGTTTAGTTCCGCAGCGTTGTCATAAGATGAAATGTGCCGGTCTTATTTTTTGCAGAATTTCATCGACTTTGTCAACGATTGGTCCATCACAGCGCGGCGTGTCTCACTCATCGAAATTACTTTCGACTGAATTGACAAATGTCACAATGTTTATTTTTTCATAATCTATGAACTGTCATGATAGGATTAGTATTATCAGTCATGCGACTCTAAAGCCATTTATTGGAAAAAATGCCACAAACTTTTCCTTCACCCAATATTTCCTAATTATGTTGTTTCCTCTTTCTCTCTCGCTTAAACTGCAAATGTGGTCTTTCTTGAGCTGTTAATCTACGAATCCCTCATTTCCAGGTTTGTTAAATAGGTACCTTACAAGCAAATCTATCGGATTTACGGCAGGGAAAGTTTGCCATGAGAACTGTTCAAAACATAGTGTATCCCTAGAAAGTGCCTGTTTGAAGCGGAATTTACACAGGAGATGTGATTGAGCAGCTTTATTGAACGCCACATTCGCACTTAAACTGGTCACAACGATCGCCTGTTTTAAGAAGGGATGTCGAGTCTAACAAGCGCTCCGACTCGAAAAATTTATAGATTTCTTAACGACTCTGGCTCCGACACCAACATAATTCAAAGAAAGTATAAGAAAATAGGTGAAAATTCAGGGTTGGTTGCCTTATCCAAAAAAAAAAAAAAAAAATCGAGAAACTCGGGGTTTTTAGTCCATTAAAAAAAAAACCAAAAAAATTTAGAACAAAATTCCAAAAAACGAAAATCCAGAAATACATCAAAGTGTGGCCCAAGCTAAAACAAGTTTCTCACTAATTCGTGGTATTTTTTGGTGAAACTTTTATTTGAACAACCTTTGAAAATCGAAACACGTTTAAAGAAAACACCCTGATCTGACAGGGCACCTGAGAGGCTGCAAAACTGAGTGACTTTCTGAAATGTAGTTTCAACGTTTGTTGACTGGCGGCACAACAGGTATTAAAATATTTCAGATGTAGTGGTAACGTGAAAAATGACTGTTGCATATAACATTTGCAAATCCTACTAACATAACAAAACTTTATTAATTTGTACTACATTTTACACATATGTATGTACTCACACTCCCTTAAAAAGACATTAAAATTAAACAAAATGTTTATCAAACTAATAAAAAAGCCCAAAAATAATAAACCAATTTTTTTTTTTTGTTAATAAATTTAAGGCAACCGCTTCTTAAACTATTCTCTGGACATCTTAAAATCAAATTGACTAAAAACAACTAGGACGAACTTGAACAGTGGTTCGGTGCAACTAAAATTACTATCACAAAACGGAATACATAAATTCCTGACTCTCAAAGCTCTATGAGGAGCATAAGAGAGAGCAGTCATTTATCGAACAAAGAATACAGCAATAGCAGCCGGACAAATACAGCGCAGGATACCTCACGCCAAACTCTGCAAATTAAGTAATAGAAGTCGATTTTTTTTTTAGGTTTCGAGACATAACCTATTTGTCAATCATAAACTCTGCTCAATTGCTCACCCGATATAACGTAAGGAGCCTCATCAAAAGATTACCTTGTCCTGGAGAATAACAATCCTTTAAAATTATTAAAATTCAAAGGCAAATTATTCGCTATAGTACATACGTCAGTATCAATAAAAACGTTAATATTTGCGTACACTTTAAGGTTATCGGCCTATAAAAGACACTTACAAAAATTAAACCCATTTAGCTTTAAATTATTATGATTAAATTATTAATTTTGCCTAGTTACACCACAATCTTAATTACACTACAATCAATTTTATTAGTAAAACAAATTTTATGGTAACATTCACTTATTTAGATAAGAATCTTATTGGTATAAGCATGATTTTCATAATGTAATTTGAAAAAAAAAGGTAAATGGGATGTTCCCGAGTAGTGCACATTCGCACTACTGCCGCACTTATTACTTAAAAAATATTTGGAACTAGCCTTACTATAACTAAAATGTACAATCTTTATTGTGAACAATCCCCCCGGTTAAGCAACACACTTATTAGAAGATCTTCAAAGAGGCATTTAATGCCTGCTCGCTTTTTGAGCCGAAAAAAAAATGAATGCAATGTCCCGAGAATAAAAAAGTGATTATGAGGCTGACAAACAAGTCGTAACTATTGCTCGGGAAGAGAAACAGAGAGATAAAAATTCAACGTCTGTAACAACAGCTACAGTAAGCTAATTTTTACAGAATGTTTTCAATCTACCGAAACCCAATGCTTCAAATTTTTTTAAAAGCGTAAGTTTTCCGTCTGTAACTGTATAATCTTATTCGTTCAAGAACAAAAATCTGTTAACGTTGTTGGCTCTGTTAAATTCTAAGGTAACACTTCCAAATGGTGAGCCGATCAGTCAATAATTGTCTTAACCCGATCATTCCGCCATCAATCAAGTTGCCGCGGTACTTAGCATCATTGATAGACACCTTAAATCATTTAATTACCAGAATGTGGCAACTTAAATCATGTAATTATCAGAATGTGGTAGAGATTTTTTTAGATTACAACGCAGCTTCCAAAAACTGCTCGTTTCACCATATAATTTATTAAGAGCGTTGATTTACTAAAAACTAAACGCAACGATCGTACAATACAAAATCAATCCTAGGCTTGAAATTTTAAAAACGCAAGGAATCTATAAAGAGATCAGACGTTGAATTAAACCTTGTTTAAATCCTGTGAAACTGCTCTACACGTTACAAGAATTGTTAGATCACTTCATAATAATGAATGAAACACCTTCTCTTGAGTAATTTCAGGGATATTGCGGTTACCTTTGCAGCATTGAAGATTGTCGTTTGGATCGAATCTATCCTTAGATTTCGCATTGTTGAGGTTGAGCTTGAGATGGTTCATCAGTATTTACCAAAGTTACCAAAGGTTATCCGCAGAGTGGAGTGTTATTTCCTTTACTGCGGCTCTTGGTTACCGATGACTTACTTGTCAAATTGCAGAATTCTGGCTTTATTGCTCAAAGCTATGCTGACGACCTGGTTTTAACCATTTCAGGTAAGCATGTAAATGTCTCATCCGATTTATTGCAATACGCTTTGCTTGTTATAAACAGCCTAAAACGTACTTCGTTGTTTTTACCAGGCGTAGAAATATTCGTGAATTGTCTGCTTTTTCCTTATTGAGTAGGCAATCACAAGATCAGATCACGTAAATCACCCGGTATCTTAGATACCAAACTTTCCTGAAAGTATCAATTGGAAAACAAGCTTCAAAAAGAAACTACCATATTTTGGCAATTGTGGAAGGGTATTTGGGAAATCATGGGATTGGCCCCTAGATGTTGATTTTTGTTTTACCAGTCACTGATCCTATCTATGCTATCTTACGTTTGTGTTGTTTGGCGGCCTATGGTTAACTTGAAGTCGTCAATAATCAAACTTAATGGAGACCATTTTGTTCCTGCTCCAGCTGCAGTAATTCATCAGAGGCGCTGCTTGTTTTGCTATGTTCCCTTTGAGGTACACTGCGATGTGGAACTTTTTCGGTTCATTGTGGGGCATAGATAAATTCTCAAGAATTACAGCTCATTTATACCAGAAATTGATATCCAGATTGACCTGCAGATTTTATTGATTTTAATTGATAATAATCGAACAATTCACAGAGTTCAATGTATCTTATCTACTTGGCCACGTCAACTGGTGAAGCGCTTCCAACAACCTGAATGATAAAAGAGAAAAAGAATTTCCAAAGTATGTACCCGACAAAGAGGAACTAAGTTGTTTAGTCACTTCTTTCTGCAACCTCGACACCTCGGTAATCTTCCATAGAAAGATTCGTGATGCAATGGGAGTACTATTGTTTCTGAAAAGAAACGCACAACTTGAACTTTGTTGATGGCATAGTATATTAATTTCTCACACAGTAACTGGTTAAAATGTGATTAGTTACTGTAATTGAAATTGGAGGAGATCTCTTTAATTCATAAAAAGTTTGAAAAAGAATTCCCAGACCAGAGAAAAACCGCGAAAAGAAATATAAATAATTATTGTTACGTACTTACCCGACTAAAAATATCGAATATATCCCCCATCGTCCTTATATTTTCATTCCCCACACCGTTTAACGCAAACCGTATCATATGAATTAATATGAAACATAAACTTATAAATTCAAGCAGCAAACTTGTCGTAAATAATTTCGTAACCGGATGTTTTTGTAATTTAACAGCATATACTTGCATTGGCACCAGCACTAAATAAATAATAAAGAACATCAAGTACATTTCCAAAATATTTTGCTGATCAAATGAGAAATGATAAACTAGCAAATTGACAGATGTCGTCTTAGGATTTCCATTCACAATTTGAAAATCATAATTAATTATTGGCGGTGGCTCATCCGGCATTCTCATTTTTTCATAATCATAATGTTCCCATTTGCAGGTTTGTTTATTACGATAACATGCCACCATTGAGATATACCAAAACCTGTAATCAAAGAAAGAAAAGAAAAAAAAGTCAAATATTTAAATTCGTTGTATAGAAATCCTTAAGGACTTTTATTTTATTCTTATTTTGTCATACATATGTAAATTGAAGAAAAATATTAGAAATTATAATTTACCAAATTGCACTTAGCAATCATTTTTATTAAACGGGATGAATACAATATTTTTGAAATGTAAATTTTATCATTCTGTAAGAATTTTCTTAAAGAGAGCTGAAACTTATACAAATACAGAGAAGGGAGGAAACAAATAAATTCACTTAACAATCTGCACCCTCTGCGTATAAAAAAAAAACAGAGCAAAATTCAATTTTCCATCAATATCCTCTTAACAAGTCTTAACCGTTGTTTTTTTTTTTCTTTGAAACTCAAAACATTTGAACGAGGTATTTTTTGGTTAAGATTTATGGTTTGGTCATTAGTTTATAGAAATGGAAATATTTTGCCCTGGCCGCAGCTTATTAAATTCACACAGATTAATGTCAAATCAGCGAACTCGTACGTTTCTGTTCGTGGAGAATACAAAACAAAACTCACGATGAATTTATTTCTCTATTGATTTAGTGGTCATGTATTGAAATCATTACTCACTGGTAAAACAGTAATAGTATTTTATTCAATGACCGAGTAATGATAGTTATTACTCATGAGGATAAAGGTTGCGTCACGAGCGAGACACCATTTCGAAACCCTCTTTTTCGGACTCAGTGGACCTCAACACTGAGTCCGAAAAAGTGGATTTCGAAATGGTGTCTCTCTGTCAGTCTGTCTGTCGGTCTGTGTCTTCTCTATAGCCCAGATGGTTTAACCAATCGAACTGAAACTTCAGATTTAAGCTTTTTTGATAAATTGGGAGGTCCCAGTGAATTTTATTCCAAATCGGTCAACCGGAAGTGGCCACTCCCTTGGTCTAGAAAATTTATTTTGCAAATATCTTAAAAAGTATAAGGTTTACATAAAATATATTAAATTCAAACTGGTTCCAAAAAAAAAAAAACTAAAGAAAATAGAGGTGCGGCTAACACATTTTCTTTTACAAAAGCCGACGAATCGCCGGTCAACTATATTATGGTATTAAAGCACTAAGCCGGCGAAACGCCGGTCTGTCTTTGCGTAATCATTTTATGCAAAAAAAATCATTGAAAACAACTTTATTCATGTAAATATCGTTGATAAAATAATTACGAATTATATTTTGATGAAAAAATATAATTACTAAAGTTTTTTACGTATTATTTTTAACTTATATTTTGACAACAGTGTTTCCAAAATGGCCGCCAGCAGTAGTAAATGATCTCGTCGCGCTCGTAATATTTTATCAAATGAAGTTGAAATGGAACAATTGCTTCTAGAAAGTTGGAGAGAAAGTGAAATTGAAGAATGTGCTAGTGATTCAAGTGATTTTACATCTTCGAAAAACGATTTGGAGTGTTCAAATAGTGATTCTAAAGTGTCAAGTGACAATTCAATAGAACAACACGTAGATCGCGAGTTACCTAGCAAAAATAGCAAAAATGAGGAATGGATTTGGAATACAGACTCAGTTCAGATACCCAAAATTCCCTTCACTGGAGTACCAGGCTTATGTCGCTTGGCAGAACTAAATTTAGGACGAAATCCTACACCGTACGACATCTATAAAATAATTTTTGGCAACGATTTGTTCCAAATTATTGCAGATGAAACTAACAGATTTGCAAAGCAAAAGCACGCAACAAAACCTGATGACAAGTGGTTTGATGTATCTGCAGATGAATTAAAAGCATTTTCTGCGATCTGTATACTCAAAAGTCAGGTGAAGATTGAGGTCATATTGGAGTTAAAGAAAATCGACAGAAATACATTTTTTTAGAACAATAATGCCATTCAAGCGATTTGAAAAAATTCTTTCAAATTTGCATTTTGCAGACAATGCTCTGTTAGATAAAAGTGATAAATTATTTAAAATTCGTCCAATAATAAATTATTTGAAAAATAAATTCACGGCATATAGACCCAATGAGGAGTTATCTATCGACGAATTATTGATGAAGTTTCGCGGACACCTCAGTTATGTCCAATTCAACAAATCAAAAAGGGCAAGATTTGGCATAAAAATTTACAAAATCTGCGAATCTAGTTCGGGATATTGCCTAGATTTTGAAATATATACAGACAAAAAAACAGAAACATCTTTACCAGCTAGTGAAGGACTCGTGTATAAGCTGATGGAGCCATATACTTCAGATGGGTACACAGTGTTCCTAGACAACTGGTATTCATCTCCAGTTTTATTTCATAATTTGAAAAATGAGAAAGAAAATGTAGTAGGAACAGTTCGTTGCATGAGGAAAAATATGCCACCAACGTACAGAATAAACGCAAAAAAACAAAAGAAATTGAAACCAGGTGATGCCCAAATTTTGTTTAGCCATTACATAGCTGCAATAAGATGGATTGACAAAAAACCCATTCATATGCTATCATCCATGCATTCAAATATTTCTATGACGGATACGGGTAAAAATGACTACAAAACTGGGAATGCTATTTTAAAACCCAAGGCAGTCATCGATTATAATCGTGGGATGGGTGGAGTCGTCAGAAATGACCAGTGCTTGGCTTCCTTTCCACTAATGCGGAGGAACTGCAAGCGATACAAAAAAAAAAAAATTATTTGGCCGACATGGCCTTATATAGTATAATACCTATGCATTACATAAAAATATGTCTAATGTGCAAAGGTTGGCATATAGCGACTATAAAATAGTTATTGCGGAAAGCATATTAGAGAATATTACGCTACCACCAAACAAGAGTCGAGGAAGGGCATCTGGAGGAGCATGCTCTTTGCGATTACAGGCTGTACGATGGGCATTATCCTAGACAAATTCCTCCAAATCCTGTCAAACAAAACCCGTCCAGGCTTTATAAAATGTGTTCATTACTGAAAAAGAAAAGTGAATCACGATGGCAATGTGAGAAATGCTTGGTGGCTCTCCACATGTCAGAATGTTTCAAAAAATACCATACCCTTCTAAAACTGCCTGGAGATGAAGATTAAACAAATATCTAAATAACAAAAAATTTATAGTTCTACGTTGTACCGTTTTAATTTTATGTGAAGTTTAGTGTTAAGGTTTCTTTGAAATAAAAGTTGTAATAATTAAATAGTGTTTTTAATTGACAAATTATGTCATATTATTAGTGGTAGAATGGGTTAAAGGAGTATGCCGGAGTCCACCATGGCGTGAGTCCACATTCTTTGTTTCAAATTCGGAAATAAATTGCGTCTAGTCAGTGGCTAAGGAATCTTCAGCGACATATATATCACCAAAATATCACAAAGGAGAAATTTGAGAAACTTATTATGCAAATTTCTTGCAAACTTAAGATTTTTTTAAATTTTTTCTGTAAATTGAGATATTTGCAAAACAAATTTTCTGATTCACAGAAATTGGAAGCTGGGACCGCAAAATTTATGAAAAAAGTTTAAACATGAAGTTGCAGTTTGATTATTTTGGACCAAAATCAATAAGGCAAATGTCAAATGTGGAATTTGTTTACGTCCTAATGACCTGTTCTCTAGTTTTAAAATCGTAAACCAGCCGTTAGCCACTTTGCGTTAAAGGGCGAGTGTAAAGCAAATCACGAAAATAAATGAAAGGATGTACATTAACATTAAAGGATGTACATATACATATTTCTCGTATAATATATTAAAACAACTACTATTAGTTTCTTACGCCAAATTTTTGATTTCTATTCTCTCATTTTTCGAACACTTACTTATTGCCATCGGGCAAAGTAAAATATTTTTGCTTGCAGCAGTACGTCAACTGTTTTTTACTTTCTTTTTCTCTAGTAAAATAAAGTATAGTAATCATGAAAATTTTGAACCTTGAGATTTTTAGAGATTTATCTGTTCTCAGGTCCACTGAGTCCGAAAAAGTGGGTTTCGAAATGGTGTCTGTCTGTCAGTCTGTGTCATCTCTAAAGCCCAGATGGTTTAACCAATCAAACTGAAACTTCAGATTTAAGCTTTTTTGATAAATTGGTAGGTCCCAGTGAATTTTATTCCAAATCGGCTAACCGGAAGTGGCCACTTCCTTATTCCAGGAAATGTATTTTGCAAATATCTAAAAAATATAAGGTTTACAAAAAACTACAATACAAAATGTTTCCAAAAATTAAAAAAAAATTGAAAAATTTAAAAATTAAAAAAAAAATTAAAAACAAAATTTACAAATTATATAAAAAACAATAAAATTTCTCAAAATTCTCTGTTCGTAAAAGAAAGTCGTATGTGGCCCACACCTCCATTTTTTAATGTTTAATCATTTTTTGAGCAATTACTTTTTCCCCTAGAGATTATAAATTCCTCTCCCTTTTGCTGCTTTGTATGCTGTTGGCGTACAACCCGGTGGGTGTACCTTTCAATTTATTTAATTTTTTTTCCTTTTGCGTGTCCGGTCGTCTTAATTTAGAGTCTAACATAAAACCTCAATTACTATTCCATTTGAAAGTGTGAGAATATCTATAGTATTCGTTGCCTGTATATTCTCTAACACTGCTTCGTTTATTAATTGTATCGTTCCATAGGTGTTACATTCTCCCAAAACTATATATTCTGTAATCTACTAAGATTAGACCGTTTAGAGCACCGAAGAGATGTTGTTTTTGCTATTTTTCTCCCGTCCTCGTGATAGCTTTCTCCGAATTGACTCAGTAACTATGTACTAATTATGGACTTGCGGACCCTATATTGAGCGTGTTGCATTTGTTTAATTCTGTTTTTAAACTATTTGCTTTCAATTTACGCATAAATTAGTATAAGTTCGATTTGACTGTTTTAAATAAAATTAATTGGTTTTTATTTTTTATTAACTCGTTCAATTTAATTCTATTTGAATCGATTTTTTTTTTATTATATCTTTTTATTATAGTTTAAATTTGTGATGTTACCGATTATTTTTACTAAAGGTAACAAAGACCATAAATAAATAAAAAGGTAAATAATTATCGGCAATGATAATCAATTGCATTAATGGACTTGACTTCATCATCTCGTCCATTTAAACCTCACCTTGCCTAATAATTAGAATAGTATTGGTCAGCGGTGTATTAAGTGCTTTAGGGAAGTACAAATCTGTTTTATTTCCCCAGTTCTTGAAAAAGTTATGTGGACTTATTTCTTATAGGACTTATTATTCTTTATTTGTTAACAAAAGAAATATTGTCATAAATGCGATTTCTTTTATTATTCCATTGATAAAGTAATTGCAGTAATTAAATTTTTATAAAGAAAAATTTCGTAGGCTTACTGTAAACACTTATAAATATATTTACTCAAAAGAAATTAGCCGTCTTCATACATATGATTTTGCTATAAATATAAAGTGTTCGAACAATCTAATGTTTAGCTTAGTTTAACTTTGAAAGAATTGGATAAAGCATTGCAAAAATGAAGTTGTTATTAATATTGTTGCTGTTCATTTTGACAAACTGTGTAATTATAAATGGTCAAGACGGTTCAGATTGTTTTCGAGAGTGTACTAAAAATGATAGGCCCAGAATATGTCATTATGATTTTACGCTAGAATATTTTCAAGCAATGGGAGCGTAAATATTAATTGATTTTAATAAAAAATTAAGTCTATAGAATTTAATTATACTATTTCTAAATATTTTAGTGGTTGTGGCAATTGTGGCAACGGAGTACTTGAAGATTGTTTTAAGCAAGGATGTATCCCGGCTGATGGAATCGAACGAGGAGTTATGTCAATTAATAGACGTATTCCTGGCCCACAAATAACTGTATGCAAGAATGATATAATTGTGGTAGATCTTACCAATAAAATGGGTGGTACCGCAACCAGCATACATTGGCATGGTTTTAATCAAAAAGAAACCCCTCATATGGATGGAGTTGCATTTGTCACGCAATGTCCTATCTTATTTAGCACAACATTCCGTTATGAATTTAATGCAACTGAAGCGGGAACACAATTTTATCATGCACATGCAGGTCATCACAAAACTAATGGTGTCTATGGAGCGGTTATTGTTTACGAACCAAAGGAAGATATTGTTCATCGAAAGCTATATGATTATGATTTACCCGCTCATATTATAGTTGGATCTGATTGGATGCACGAAATGGCTGAAATGTATGTTCCTGGATTACCTTCTAAATCAGTAGGAATAAATCCAGTAAATTTTCTTTTTAACGGACTTGGAAGATTTACAAATACGACAGCCCCAACAAAAACTCCACTAGCTATATTCCATGTGCAACAAGGTAAGCGTTATAGATTTCGAATTATCAATAGCGCTAGTCATACTTGTTTGTGGAAACTTCAAATTGTCAATCATCAAATGACAGTAATATCGAGCGATTCACACGATGTGGAGCCGGAAGTTATTGATACACTTTATTCTTCATCGGGTGAACGATATGATTTTATCTTAAATGCAAATCAAAAAATATCTGATTATTTAATTAGGATGAAGGTGTATGGACAATGCGAACGTTTTAATTTGGAACAATACGCTATTTTAAGGTACAATAATGCAGCAACAAGTTTTAACGATCCACAACCAAACGATTCTGAGTTCATTGAAAACCGAGTAAGTATTGGTATTATAAATATCTTTTCTTTTAAAGAAATTTTTTTGATTTATGTACTATTTTTATTGTAGAGCCTAAATAATCCAGATACCAAATGTACGAGCTCGAAACAAAACAGTTTATGTATTGCGAATTTAGAGTCCCTTAAGAAAGATGTTACAGTAACAAAAAATCCAGATTATAAATTTGTATTACGATTCGATAACCATGAAGTGTTTGATGTTCTTAATTTTGGCTATGATCACTTTTTAAGTAAACTATTAACGCTTCGGTTTATAAATTAAATAAATTTTAACATTTTATTTTTATTTCTAGATTTCGCGGGAAACAATACTTTCGTAGGTGGAATTAACAATCTTAGTTTAACTTTTCCATCATTCCCAGTATTAACACAATCTGAAGAAATTAATAAAGAAACGTTTTGTGATGAAAACAATATTCCGGCATATTGTTTGGATCGAAGAATTTGTCAGTGTGTTCATCGTCTTAAAGTACCATTAAAAGCTTTAGTTGAAATTACAATTATTGACATTAAGCCAATTGCACGAGGTTTGCATCATCCATTTCATTTACATGGTCATCCATTTTATGTTGTCAAAACGGGTGTGGTTTCAAACGAAAATGAAATCACATACAAAGATGTACTAACCCAAGTGAAAAGCGGAAAGAGGACATTAGTTTTGAAAGATACCGTACTAGTTCCAGAAACTGGTTTTGCAGTATTGCGATTTAAAACTGACAATCCAGGATTTTGGTTACTGCATTGCCATTATGCATGGCATTTGGGAGCTGGAATGGGACTAATATTCCAAGTGGGTGAAACAAATGAAATGGTAAAAGCTCCGACCAATTTTCCTAAATGTGGTAATTACTTACCAAATTAGTGCGTTTATATTTTACTCCCAATTAATAGGCCCAATTCTGTCTTCGAAAATTTTATGTTATGTTATGTTATTTTTTTTTTTTTTACAATACAAATTCATATATGAAGCGGGGAAATAAAATAACATCACATGATTTTTATCGTTCCAGAATCAGGCCCAATATTTAATA
This sequence comes from Tipula vernalis, assembly GCA_958295665.1. Taxonomy (NCBI): domain Eukaryota; kingdom Metazoa; phylum Arthropoda; class Insecta; order Diptera; family Tipulidae; genus Tipula; species Tipula vernalis. The sequence goes on from OY282559.1 coordinate 348,686,542, forward strand.
AAACATAAAATTGTTTTAACTTTAGTTTTATCTTTTCATATAATTCAGTATAAAGTAAGCTGTACGTAAATATTCTGCTGAAACATTTTCAGCAGGATCGCTTGCCGAAACGCCGATTCATTTTGTTTACAATTGCTTTCTTGCATTACGTTTCTTTCCTCTTTATCGGCAAACTCATTTTAGAGTGGAGAATTTAAATTTTAATTCCCGGATTGCTTCGCTCGCACTAATACAAACAAAAAAGGACCATAAGTTTGTTGAATAATTTTACACATCCATACTTGTTTTTTGAAAGCAGAGAAACGTAATGCAAATCTAAACACAGTGATTAGTTGCCTGCTGAAAATTTTTCAACAGAATACTTATGTAAACTCTTCAGGAAATTGAATTTTTAAAAATTCTAAAAGGTAGTAAAAGAGAAAAATTTAGTTTCTAAAATTGGATACGAAATTCCAAATACAGAATTGCTAAATATGGTTTCAAAAATTCTTAAAATTTATTATTGAATCGAGAATTTTGAATTTCAAGTTGAAATTGAGATTTGTGCAAAATAACCACTGTTGACTCATCATTTTAACTCATCAACATTACAACGTTTAATTTCCACCAAAGTATAATGTTTTGGTGTTTTTTTTTTGTATCTATTGTGCTGACACTTAACTTAATTTGTAATATTATGCATACTTTACATTTTGTGTTGACATTGAAAATTTAAAGTTATATATAAAGCGTAGCGTTGAATAAAATAAAGCAGAATTTAAATTGACACTAACTGCGAACCGAGAATTTAAATTGACACTAATTGCGAGCGAACCGAAGAGTATTTTCCACCAACTTATGCAGTTTATCGGAGAGACAGACATCTACAGCAGGACACTTATGCCGTGGAGGGTGGTATTATAATAGCCGTCTCTAACAAATACTCATCTATGCCGATAACGTTAACCAACTGTGGTACTGAAGTTTTATTACTGCACTTCTTCAACCTGAGGACCGCTTATTTATCTTTGGTGATTTTAACTTGCCAGGTATTGTATGGGAGTATATGGATAATAATTTAACTTCCATAAACATGAATGATGATGTGGAAAAGTTCATATCTGAAATATTTTCGTTAGTACTGAAACAATGTATCAATGTGAAGAATTGCAGTAATAACGTGTTAGACCTAGCCTTTGTGCCAATTGATCATGAGATGACCGTCACAACCTGTGATGATTTAGCTGGATCTTCAAAAGTATTCATCATTTGCCGCTGAATATTTCAGTCTTGTTTGAATACAGTGAATTAATCGAAAATAATACCGACTCGGTCATCTATAACTTTAAAATGGGTGATTATGTTTCTTTAAGTGCATTTCTTGATGGGTATAATTGGTCTTCATTTTATAATAGTAATAATATAGACGATATGTTGAACGAATTTTATAATATTGTTCGAATGGGCATTGAAACATTCATTCCTAGATTGGTAGTTTCAGGCGCCAAGAAGGAACCGTGGTATAATAATGAATTGATAAATTTAAGAAATAGAAAGGATAAGGCTGATAAACTTTATAAACTATCTCCGAATACAGTAAATTACAACTCATTTAAGGTTTTATGTAAAAAGTTGTATATCTTAACCGATTTGTTTACAGTATGTAATTATGTTTTGGAGGTGGAATCACAAATTAAATCGAAATCTAATTACTTTTGGTATTTTGTTAACTATAAAAGAAAATCTGATGGTTACCCTTCCACAATGTATTTGAAAGACCGATTCTGTGATAACATTCTGGATAAGGTTAATTTGTTTGCTGATTTCTTTGAGAGCGTTTATAATCCAGATTCAGGTTCTAATCTCTGCAGCTTGAATAATGTCACGAGTAATAAGAAATTTTCAATGTTTCGTTTGGAAATTGATACAATCTTATCGGAATTGTCAAATCTTGACATTAACCATAGTGCCGGCTTTGATTCGTTACCACCTTTATTTTTAAAATTGACCGGTAACGCAATTGCCGCTCCGGTGTGCTTTCTATTTAATAGAAGTCTAAGAGAGGGATATTTCCCCACTCTTTGGAAACGATCGCTTATTAAACCTATTTTCAAATCCGGGATTCATGCTAATATTGAGAACTATAGGGGTATTTGTATAATTTCAGTCTTACCCAAGATGTTTGAGAAACTTGTTAAAGATCAATTGTGCCCATAATTATGAAAGTGGCCTAAGTCATATATTTCTTGTTTCGAGATATTTAATGAATTGCGTTTGAACGAATTAAAAAATATTTTTATACTATGCGACACTTTAATTTATAATTTTCTTAGTATTGATTAATGGAAATTTATTATGAATAACAAATTTTGTATGAATTTCATACGAAAATGTTGTTTTTAAAGCTCTAATTGACTTAGACCATTTTCAAAATTAACTGAATGTTTTATAAATGACTTAAGGCAATAAGAACTATGAGTTTTATTTGAAACAATAGGTTAGGTTAAGTTAGGTTGGGGTGGCTGCTTAGGCACACTTAGACCGGTGACGGTCCACTGTGATACCACAGAATATATCCCCTTTACGCCTATTGGAACCATTTCGAGCTACTTATGTAGTGTAAGACGTCCCGCACTTTAATGTTTTCGAGATCCGAGAGGCAGTCTATCCTGAACTTACCCAAGTGATTGTGTCTTCTGAGTGCCAATGCTGGACACGAGCAGAGGAAGTGGATCAATGTCTCTTCCTCCTCCTCGTCCAAGCAACTTCTGCAGAAGTCATTTGCCTCAAGACCCAGCCTTCTTGCATATTCTCCAAAAAGGCAGTGTCCCGTGAGAATTCCTACGACAGTTTTTAATTCATGTCTGCGCAGGGATATTAATGCCCTAGTGCGCCCCAAGTCCAGCTTTGGCCAAACTTGTCTTGCAACTCTACAGGTGAGGGTGTTAGACCACCTTTCCCCCGCTGAGGATAGCACCTGCTTCCCAAATGCTTGTCTCAGCGCTGTGATAGGCCTCCCCAGACTTGCCCTTTCCAGTTGCAGCTGGAGAGTCGTACCATGCCTAGCAAGTTCATCCGCCCTGCAGTTCCCCATGACGCCCGAGTGACCTGGGACCCAGATTACCTGGATATTGAAATGCTCACCCATCTCATTTAGAGATGAGTGACAACTCAACGCCACCCGTGGCGCCAAAGACACCGATTCTAACGACCGGACCGCCGCTTGACTGTCCACATAGATTGCGATATCATCTGAGGATAACACATTATGCTTCAATCACGTCATGACCTCCCCTATCGCTACGACTTCAGCTTGGTACACGCTGCAGTAATCAGGGAGACGAATAGGAATGTTTACATTTAATTTGTCACATAATACTCCAGCTCCCACTTTACCGTCTAGCTTGGAGCCATCTGTGAAGAATTGTAACGCTTCGATTTCCGATAACGGTCTATCCCTGCAGGATTCCCTTAAAGGGAAGGAGGTCCGAAATCGCTTCTCGAAGCGTAGAGTAGGTTTAATGTAATCAAGATTCGCCAGCTCATCCTTCAATGATCTAACAATAGTAGAGTGTCCTGTACTAAGACACCTCCACTGAGAGACGGCTGCAAGTCGTACAGCCGTATTTGCCGCCATCTGTTTGCCAAAAATGTCGACCGGAAGAAGGTGCAATATAACCTCTAAGGCACTTGTCTCCGGCTTCAGACCCCATCTATGACCAATGGCGTTCCGACAACTGCCGGGATTTTGTATTTCTTAGTGAAGAGTACCAGCTCTGTCTTGGACGGGTTAATACCAAGTCCACATTTGCCAGCCAATTTCGTAACGATTGTAAGCGCATTCTGCATTACGTCTACAATCGTGCCCAGGAATTTCCCGGTAACAGCTAAAGCTACGTCGTCTGCGTAAGCGATAACTTCAATACCCTCTATCCAATTCTAGTAGTAACCCGTTTACCACTATGTTCCAGAGAAGAGGGGACAGAACCCCCCTACCCTGCGGGGTTCCCCTAGTTACTCGCCTCTTGACGGTGGAGTCCCCCAACTTCGAGCTAACAATCCTGATTCCCAGCATATAATTTATTAATCTTCTCAGAGGAACGTCCACCTCCAAAAATGACAATCCCTCCTTGATTGCCTCCGCTTTCACATTATTAAAGGCGCCCTCTATAGCCAGGAAGGCCACCAAACAGAATTCCTTCGAATTAATCGATTTCTCAATCGTACACACCAAGGCGTGCAGAGAAGATTGATCACGACTTGCTGTTGAAGAAACTTGATTCCTTGCATTGTAGTTTTCTCCCACTTGACTGGATCAGATCTTATCTTGATTCCAGAACTCAGATAGTTAAGATTGGTGGTTTCACATCCAGAGTTATTAATGTCACTTCGGGAGTGACTCAAGGTAGTCATTTGGGTCCTATGCTTTTCATACTATTCATCAATGACATAGTGAATTGTTTGAGTTATTCCGACATCCTCATCTATGCGGACGACATTAAACTTTTTAAAACCATTTCATGCACCAATGACGCAAGAGACTTCCAATCTGACTTAAATAATTTCAGTATGTGGTGCACAGCTCAGAATTTGACCCTAAACATTTCCAAATGTAAAACAATCCGTTTTACCCGTGCAATCACGCCCACTAATTTTGATTTTTTCCTGGATGGCTGTATTATTGATAATGTTGATACGTTTATGGGTCTAGGTAAAACATTTACATCGAACTTATCGTTCAATAAGCACATAGATATTTGCAATTCTAAAGCGAATTCCAGGCTTGGGTTTATTAAAAGGTTTTCGAGGGATTTTCAAGATCCTTATTCTATTAAAATACATATTAAATATCTCGCTTGTGCGTTCGTTGTTGGAATATAGTGCAGCAATTTGGAATCCGTTTTATGGTAACTGTTCATCCCGAATAGAAAGTGTTCAAAAGCGCTTTTTAAGGTTTTCTCTACGAATGTTGCCTAGAGATGGGAATCTACCCGCTTTTATACTCCCACCGTATCGAGGTAGATGTAAATTAATAAATATTGAGACGCTCTTTATCCGCATAATCGAAATTGGCGCGTTATTGGTTAGAGACTTGTTGGTGTCTAAAATTGACTGTCCTGAAATCCTTCGAGCCATTAAAAACAATTGGCACCTATTAGAAATACGCCAAGCAACAACCAGCAAATCCAAGTAAAATACCAAACAACAACCATAGAGGCTGCACCACGAAACACTAGTTCGCATTAGAAATTGTTCCTGCCACTTGCCGCCTAATAAGCTTTCTCAAGTACAACAATAAATGAAGGAAGAACTGCTAAAAAAACAAGAACAAAACCAGAAGAGATACAGCACCTCATCTCAAATTAAGAGAAAGATGGAGCGCAGAAGAAAACAAAAACCTATCTTGAGAGGAAAATCGCAGCGTTGAACAAGTCTTACAACGAGTATGTTGATGAAGACAACAAGATTAGAAACTTTCAAAATCCATTGACATCAACACATCAATACTTCAAGGATAGAGAAATGGTTTCGATAAGATACACAACAACCATTGAGGATATTCGCCATCGCCTTAACACACCAATTTTGCCATCCACACCACTCCCAACATCAGATGCAGCAGGAACAAATGAAAAATTTAACTTCATCCCAACACAACAGAGCATGGGACATCAACAAGTGAAGTTAAGCACAGCCAACTACCCGAGGCCAAAATTCAGGCAACAGTTGAAGCAGCAAGACATCCGAATGTGGGGTTTATATCGAGAAATTAGATTAGCTGAGGACATACTGTCTATAGTAACAACAGATCCAGACCAGCTTTAAAAATCAAATTAAAAAACATGGAGGGGATGATGATGCAGATCAGGGACCTTCATGAACAAATATGCATGGAAACTTCCGAAGAACAGGAAGTAAATTGAAAATATTTTGTAGACTAATACTACGAAAATTTAAACAATGAACACGAGAAGATCGTAATACGAAAGGAGGAATTAGGCAAGATAAAACCATTAGAAATTCGTCTACCACCAGTAGAAATCCCACATTTTCACGGGGACTACACGGAGTGGGTAGGTTTCTCTGATACATTCAACCCCGTTTAGTTCATAACAATAATCAGCTCACCACGACACATAAAATGAACTACCTTAAAAGTCACGTAGAAGAGTCAGCTGTAAAATTATTGAGTCTTTGAGAAATTAAGGAGATTACTCGTATCTAATTTGTTGAACACTTTATTGAATCAGCATATGAGCGGAGTCGGCTGCTGCGATCAAATACTTGCATGACACAACAACCGAGTGCCTATACGCCATAAGGAATATATAGGCATAAATATTGAAACATGGAGTCCATTCATTATCTTCAGCTTGTTAAAAAAATTGGAAGCTCTCGAGAAAACTCAAGAGAATTTCAAGAAACAAACCAATTCTTGAAGTTTTTAGAAAGGCGTTTGAAATCTTTAGAAGCAATCGGTAACAACAAGATAATACCAACCCAACAAGTAAGATTTCAACCACAACCGCTAAGACGCACATTCGTAACTGCCACACAACCAAGTAATATTTGCATGTGCTGTCAGAAAAACCACAGGACCGAATCATGCCAACAGTATTGCAAGGCTGAACATCTCAACACTCGACAAGGATAGTGGCCCGGTATTTTTAGCAACAGCCCTAATAAAAGTACAGAATATGTTCGGTAGTTTTACTCTACTACGAGCACTGATCGATCCAGGCTCACAGGCTACTTTCATCACAGAGCAAGTAGCACAACAACTAGGCCTGCCAAGGACAAGCGTTTTAACTGAAATTTCCGGAATTTCAGCAATAAAAGGATGAGCCCATCAACAGATAGCGATAGAAATAAGTCCAAGATTTCCATCGATTTTCAAGATCGAAGCAGTTCTGGGAACTATCACTAAACCACTTCCAGAGACAGCGAACTACAAAAAGAAGTAATCCTAGCCGATCTTACTTTCGATACTCCCGGACCTATTGATCTTTTAACAGGTGCCGACATACTACCTTGATACCCTTGAGTTCCCGGAATAACCACCGTGAGGCGCTCCCATCGTTCCGATTTGAGTTCTGTTTTTTTGTTAAGTTGGGACATCTGTTGTTGATATTCCCTCTAAATCTTAGCGTCATAGCTAGACATTTGCAAAAGTTACGTAGTCAAGAGTACATCTACTCTGTATGTGTTGGCGATTTTTCCATTATTTCCTCTCGGCTGCTGAAACGCGTTCCCCGTAATGGTTTTTTAACTCGATTGAACAGAAAGAAGTCAAAGGGAGCCAAATCAGGTGAATTCGGCGGCTGTTGGATGGTATTTGTTGCATTTTTCGTCAAAAAATTACGAATAATGATGGCACTGTGCGACGGTGCGTTATCATGGTGCAAAATCCACGAGTTTTCTACCCACAATTCTGGTCTCTTTCGGCGAATTGCTTCACGCAAACGTCTCATAACGCCCAAATAATACTCTTTGTTTACGGGCCTTCTGGCAAAAATTCATGATGCACTACACCGTTGTAATCCATGAAAACCGTGAGCATTGCCTTCTTATTTGACTGAAAACGACGTGTTTTTTTTTTGGTGAACGCCATTCACTTGCCTGATGTCTGGATTGTGTGTCGTACTCATAAACCCACGTCTCGTCTCCAGTAATGATCTTTTTGATGAATGTGGGATCGGATTCAGCCTCGCAAATCATGTCTAAAATTGTAAATAATTTCTAAAATTGTAAATAATCGCCAACACACACAGAGATAGATGTACTCTTGACTACGTAACTTTTGCAAATGTCAAGCTATGACGCTAAGATTTAGAGGGAATATCAACAACAGATGTACCAACTTAACAAAAAAACAGAACTCAAATCGGAACAATGGGAGCGCCACACGGTGGTTATTCCGGGAACTTGTTGATCAAGGTAGTATATGGAGAAATCATGTTAGAAGGATAAAAAGGGATCCGCGTCAAAAGTGCATAGGAGCAAAGATCAGAGCTAGTCATCTAACTCAAACCAGCAGCATTTCAGTCATCCGGTTAAATAGCCACGTCACATTAACAGAGATAGACAAGCAATTAAAATGCTTTTGGGAATCCGAAGAACTGCATCCTAAACGAAGCCTAACTGCTGAAGAGATCGAATGTGAGCAGTACTATGAAGAGATTCACAAGCGATTAACAAATGGACGATACGAAGTCCGAATGCCGCTTCACAACAACAAGCTCAAAGGAGTGGGAATATGAGAATCAAAAAGTAAAGCAGCAGCTAGATTACTTCAAATTGAGTTTAAGAATCAATATCACAATTTCATGAACGAGTACATCCAGTTGAACCACATGGAACTAATTAAAGATGATACGGAAAAAGATGCTTCTCGGGTTTACTACATGCCACACCATTCTGTCATAAAAGAAGGTAGCACAACTACGAGATTGAGGGTAGTTTTTGACGCTCCCTGCAAAACAACAACATGAACATCACTAAAGAAATGATGCATGTAGGTCCAATATTACAAGACACCTTAACGGCAATATTGATCAGATGGAAAAAACATCGTTACGTGATTGCAGCGGATATTGAGAAAATGTTCAGACAGATCAGAATAGCGCGCAAAGATCAAGATTTTCAACGAATCCTCTGGCGATCTGAGAAAAATAAGCCAATGAGCAGTTATAAATACGGAACAGCGTCTGTAACTTATTTGGCTACAAAAACGTTACAACAATTAGCCATTGATAAAGCGTCAAGATATCCAATTGGTTTAAAGACTGTTCAAAACGATTTCTATATGGATGATCTTCTATCTGGAGCTAACACAATCGCAGAAGCAATTGCTGCGAAAAGGGGTCTACTAAATCTCCTTTCCGGTGGAGGTTTCAACCTCAGAAAATGGTCCAGCAATGAAAAGGCGCTATTAGAAGAGCTTTCAGAAAATCTGAAAGAAACAGGACTCCACATTATAGAATTTAGTATTACAGTGAAAACACTTGGATTCCTGTGGAACTCTTCAACAGACACCTTTCAATTCAAAGTTATTTTGCCAGGATCTAAAACAACAATATCCAAACGAACAATCTTATCAGAGGCATCAAGGCGAGAAATAAAGAAGTTAAAAGCGAATCAAAACCTACCAAAGAATAGTACAATCATAACGCTAACTCCATTTCTAGACGGAAATGACCTACTCAGAGTCGGAGGTAGAATAACAAATTCTAATCTCCCATTTTAAGAAAAACATCCGTTAATAATGCCCAGAGGTTATAAATTGTCAAGTTTGCTTATCAAAGAAGCTCATATAAAAACACTACATGGTGGCAATCAAGCAACTTTAGCACACCTAAGAACGCAGTATTGGGTAATGAATGCCAAAAGTATGATTCGTCACACTATACATGAATGTATATAGTCTGTACGAGAGCAAGGAAATTGGCGTCACACCAGCTAATGAGCATGTTACCAAAAGAACGAATAACACCAGCATCATCGTTCACTAACAGCGGAGTAGACTATGGTGATCCGATTAATATAAAATTGTGGAAAGGCCGCTGTAACAAAACAACAAAGGGATACATTGCCATTTTCATATGCCTAGTCACGAAGGCAATTCATCTAGAACTTGTAAGTGACTTGTCAACAGACGCTTTTTTGGCCGCATACCGACGATTCATATGAAGAAGAGGAATTTGTCTGAAGATATTCAGTGACTGTGGTACGAATTTTGTTGGAGGAGACAAACAACTGCAAAGGCAGGCAAAGCAACAGGAAGCAGAGATTAAGGGTAAAATAGCTCAGATGGGAACTGAGTGGCACTTTGTACCCCCGGGAAGTCCTCACTTTGGAGGAGTATGGGAAGCCGGAGTCAAGTCAACAAAACAACACCTCCGCAAAGTGCCACCTCAACACTTCAAGCTCAAATAGAGGCATGCTTGAACTCTAGGCTACTAGCTCCACTTTCAAACGATTCAGATGATGACGATTGACGGGTTTTTAAGTCCGGTATATTTCCTGATAGGCAGGGCCTTCATATCAATGCCAGAACCTGATATGGAGGGGGGGTTTGGGTATCCAAACCGTTACAAGATGGAATTTTCTCACCAAGCTCAGTCTAGGATTTTGGAAAAAATGGCATATCGAATATCTCTCACGACTACAACGAAGGCCAAAATGGTTGCAAAAACAACCTAACATCCAATTGAGAGAACTAGTAATCCTCAAAGGCAAACAACTACCTCCTACGCACTGGCCACTAGCAAGAGTCGTTGAACTTCATCCAGAACAAGATGGACTTGTTAGAGTAGTCACACTCAAATACAGGAACAATATGTTTAAAAGGAATATTACTAAAATATACCGCCTACCGATATCTAACGAGCCAAAGGACTACATTAACATGCAAAACAAGAAGAATGATCCAGTTCATGCGGTAGTAACTAAAGATACAAGCACAACTCAACAACTACCAACTCCATAAAGCCTAGACGAAACAGGAGCAGGAAGAAAAACCACGCAGATGAACAGCCCTCAGTCTATAGAAAACAGACTACCGCTACCCGGAAAAGACAAACAAAACCAAAGAGTGCAGCCTCACAGACAAGTTAGGAATTTAAGAAAAGTAAATTATCTTGCACTAGCATTACTCTCAATTTCCTGCATACTAGGACAGACGCAACCTCAGATCAAGGTTACCGCATTTAACTACTCAACAGGAATATATTTCGAGAATTTAGGCAAACTTGAATTGGTAGCCATGAAGTGGACATTAGTGATATATTACAACATGACGAACTTTTGGCAAGAGATCGAAATTTTTAAACTGCGATATAATCCTGCAGCAACTTCAATGACAGCTATGCGTGCGCACTCTGACAACCCTAACGGTCCCTTGGTCGTCGGGATCTGTTTTAACGATGCGTCCAACCGAACAGCACAAAGGTGGCGACTAGTTCATTGAGTTGGTAATATAGCTGCGTCGCTCCTCCTCATCCTCAATTGGCTGGTGCGGAGGGGGCCAATTTTCCTCATTTTGGTATGGAAACTCAGGGCCGTTGAATCATACACTAGAATTGGAAAGCTCGCTAGGCATAACGACTGCCGATGTTTACAGTGTTGTATTTGTTGAATTTTGGACACGCGATGAGCAACAAACGTATCCCAAGTATGGGGCTCCTTATTAAATCAGCACAGACAGATTAAAAAATCTTTCCAATGATATTCTGCTGAAATCGTGATGTCATTTAAAACCTCGCTCTTTAGTCGATACACCAAATGAGCCAGCAATTTAGCACAGCTCCAGTCTGGCGATCGTAATAGTTTTGGTGGGTGCCACCCGTGATTTGGCACGAAGCAATCGAATTACCGAACGCCGGCTCTCGAAACATGAACGGAGGTATACGCAAGCATTATATACTTTTCCACTCGCTAACTCGATTCTGGTCCCTTTAAAGTCGTCGCACGCAAACCTTGAAATCGTAATAGTCCCAAGTGAGCCCAATTCAGTGTGAAATCGGTTCCAACCAGTTGACAGCTCCGCATTTAACTCCTTGTCCCAATTCAATCTTTGCTTCCAAAGATCTTGGTAGAAAATTTTTGCACGGGTTATAATTGGACATATCAATCCTAATGGATCAAACAAACTCACCATTTCGGAAAGAGCGATCAGTTTCGTAATTTTATCTGAAGTACCACTTGGAAAATAGGAATACCGAAAAACATCGCTTGTTGGTTGCCAAATTAGTCCAAGCGCCTATACTACATCATGGTCATCGATTTTAAAGAGCTTCTCTCGATGCTGGTTGTCAATTGTTCGAATGATCGCCTCTTCAATGGAACAGAAATTGGATAATGAGAACCCTCCCACCTCCAGCAATTTCATGATTTGTTTTTTATTCTCCAAGAGCACCTCGATTGAATTTGCGCCCACCATCATATCATCAACATAAAAATTCTAACGGAACTCTCGAGCGCCGATCAGGAAACGTTCTTCTTCATCTATCGCTAAGCGATGAAGTGTCCTTATAGCCAAATAGGCCCCACAGGCGAAAAATTTGAATTGAATCATCTTGGTTGAACCGCCAAGCAATTTGAATTTGGCGATACATCTATTGGATGTCGCCGGTTAAAACATAACGAAACAACCTGAACCGCAAAAGAGTAACGAAGAGATCTTCTCGGATTTTTTGGTCCAGAATGCAGAATATCATTCAACGAAAATGATAATGAAGTCTTGCATAAGCCGTCGAAAACGACTCTCTATTTTCTGCTCGAACTGGCTATCTTTAATACGCAATGATGCGGCTCCAACTGTTTCAGCGTCTTGTACTCATGAATAAATTCCGAATAGCGTGCTCTCATTTCGGGCAAGCGGTAAAGCCTCTTCTCCAAGTTGAGAAAGCGGCGCATTGCAATATTATAAGATTTGCCCAAACATGATGGATGTTTTCAAAACGGCAATCGGACAATGTAACATCAATCTTTTGTTCGGCGAGTGTGAAGAACATAATGGTTCTCACATTCTTGGCTTTTTTGCTTTATTTCCATTTCTGTACCAGCTTTTCCATGTTATCTAATTTTTCCAGCGAGGAATATCTATCGGCAGCACTTGTGAGAGCAGTTCTGGCAGATCGAGGCCATGAATAATGACGACCGCTAATTGTCCATCCAAATTTGGTTTCCTGTAGAAGGTATTATTGGAAGGTGTTGACTCAGTATCTTTTTTCCAGGCAGCAATAGATCCCAAAGTAGTCCGGCTCCAATAAGCAGATCGACATTCTGGGGCTTGAAATATAATGGGTCAGCCAGTTTTACTTCACATGGGATTTGAAACTCCTTTGATGAAATTCGATGCGGCGGTTGAACATCAGTGATCTTAGAAAGAATAACCGCAGATATCGGTAATTCCTCTGCTGTGCCAAATCTGGGCATAATGATGAGCCGACAGAAACCCTTTGACGAAGTGCTTGACGATCCGATTCCTCCTAAAGATGTCATCAGTTTATGCCGTTCTACGTTTAACGTCTGTGCAAACCTCTCAGAAATAAAATTCGCTGATGCCCCTCTATCTAGCAATGCGCGGCATGGGACCGGTGAACCTTGATTATCAAGCACGTTGATGATGGCTGTGGCTAATAAAGCGGAATCATCTTGAAAACCGCCAGATGGAACAAGTGCTTCCTGCAGGTTTGAACATTTGATGATTTCACACACAGAAACCCGACAGTTTCTCGCAGAATATTTTCCTCCAAGGAACAACATGCAAATCCGATTTTTGCTTCTGTATTGATATCGCTCAACGCGAGAGAGCGCGGAAAAACTGGACCAAGCAACCAATACATGATCCGGTGAGTTGCAATTTATAGAGGGAGATAAGCGGATTCGATGACACCAATGCCGAGTTGTTGCGGCAATTCTGATTAGATGAACGGGCGGCTGATGACTGTACGGAAACTCGGCCAGTTTGTTTTTTATTGTAATCGATTTTCTTTCAAAAATATACAAAATCCTTCCCATGCCGGTATATTCTTGGTTGTAGACTCCTCCCACTTAGTGGCGATAGATTTCGACAGCAGCAAGCAAATCAGCAAATTTTCAGCTAGCTCATCTTTGATGCCAGGAGACTCCTTTCCGATAGAAGATATCACAATAATATCGTTGATGTGAGCCTGGAACATGAGCGCCTTGTTTTGGTAGCGGTCCACCAGATTTGAGGAAGCGAAACCGATCCATATCTGTTAAATTTGCATTATCAATCACCATGGACGTAAATTCGTTTTTGAAGTCCAACCATTCACCGTAATTTCCCGAGAATTTAGGAAGTTGCAATTTCGGAAGCTGAATGGATTTCTTTGCCACAACAAAAGATTGATTTAGGTCAGTACAAAGAGGCTTGATTGAAGGTGTCTTTAATTTGATTAAAGATAACAATTTTTGACTTTGTGGTGATATATGTATACCTGCTCGTAATCTTGATAATCGGACAGGTCTTCTTCCTCTTCATCTATATCAACGAGTTCCGTTACCGCTTCATCATACTCGTAGCACCGTTTGTAATGATAATCTGTCAGCTCCAACTGAACCTCCAGAGTTTCTAAGTTGGCAGATTTTCCGTGAGACTCGATCCAACTTTTCATGCTCTGCAGTTGACCATGCGACTTGCCCAATAATTTATTCAACCGTTTTCGTTCCTCGTGACATCTGAACTGAACGAAAGTTTTTAAAGATTCGCTGGTCTATCGCTTTCTAATTAAAAGTTGTTACTGACAAGGTTAGTAACCTGGTCTCCTCATAAGTTCGATTTGACTGTTTTAAATAAAATTAATTTGTTTTTATTTTTTATTATATCTTTTTATTGTATTTTTAATTTGTGATGTTACTGATTATTTTTACTAAAGGTAACAAAGACCATAAATAAATAAAAAGGCAAACAATTATCGGCATGATAATCAATTGCATGAATGCACTTGACTTCATCATCTTGGCCATTTAAACCTCACCTTGCCTAATAATTAGAATAGTATTGGTCAGCGGTGTATTAAGTGCTATGGGGAAGTACAAATCTGTTTTATTTCCCCAGTTCTTGAAAAAGTTTTGTGGACTAATTTCTTAATGGGCTCTCTTCATTTCAAATCAATTTTGTTTGTTCACAAAAGAAATATTGTCATAAATGCAATTTCTTTTATCATTCCATTGATAAAGTAATTGCAGTAATTAAATTTTTATTAAGAAAAATTTCGTAAGCTTACTGTAAACACTTATAAATATTATTTACTCAAAAGAAATTAGCCGTCTTCATACATATGATTTTGCTATAAATATAAAGTGTTCGAACAATCTAATGTTTAGCTTAGTTTAACTTTGAAAGAATTGGATAAAGCATTGCAAAAATGAAGTTATCATTAATGTTGTTGCTGTTCATTTTGATAAACAGTGTTACCATAAATGGTCAAGACGGTTCAGATTGTTTTCGAGAGTGTTCTAAAAATGATAGGCCCAGAATATGTCATTATGATTTTACGCTAGAATATTTTCAAGCAATGGGAGCGTAAATATTAATTGATTTTAACAAAAAAATTAAGTCTATAGAATTTAATTATACTATTTCTAAATATTTTAGTGGTTGTGGCAATTGTGGGAATGGAGTACTTGAAGATTGTTTTAAGCAAGGATGTATCCCGGCTGATGGAATCGAACGAGGAGTTATGTCAATTAATAGACGTATTCCTGGCCCACAAATAACTGTATGCAAGAATGATATAATTGTGGTAGATCTTATCAATAAAATGGGTGGTACCGCAACCAGCATACATTGGCATGGTTTTAATCAAAAAGAAACCCCTCATATGGATGGAGTTGCATTTGTCACGCAATGTCCTATCTTATTTAGCACAACATTCCGTTATGAATTTAATGCAACTGAAGCGGGAACACAATTTTATCATGCACATGCAGGTCATCACAAAACTAACGGTGTCTATGGAGCGGTTATTGTTTACGAACCAAAGGAAGATATTGTTCATCGAAAGCTATATGATTATGATTTACCCGCTCATATTATAGTTGGATCTGATTGGATGCACGAAATGGCTGAAATGTATGTTCCTGGATTGCCTTCTAAATCAGTAGGAATAAATCCAGTAAATTTTCTTTTTAACGGACTTGGAAGATTTACAAATACGACAGTCCCAACAAAAACTCCACTAGCTATATTCCATGTGCAACAAGGTAAGCGTTATAGATTTCGAATTATCAATAGCGCTAGTCATACTTGTTTGTGGAAACTTCAAATTGTCAATCATCAAATGACAGTAATATCGAGCGATTCACACGATGTGGAGCCGGAAGTTATTGATACACTTTATTCTTCATCGGGTGAACGATATGATTTTATCTTAAATGCAAACCAAAATATATCTGATTATTTAATTAGGATGAAGGTGTATGGACAATGCGAACGTTTTAATTTGGAACAATATGCTATTTTAAGGTACAATAATGCAGCAACAAGTTTTAACGATCCACAACCAAACGATTCTGAGTTCATTGAAAACCGAGTAAGTACTGTTATTACAAATATCTTTTCTTTTAAAGAAAATTTAGATTTATATACTATTTTTATTGTAGAGCCTAAATAATCCAGATACCAAATGTATGGACTCGAAACAAAATAGTTTATGTATTACGAATTTAGAGTCCTATAGGAAAGATTTTACGATAACAAAAAATCCAGATTATAAATTTGTATTACGATTCGATAACCATCAAGTGTTTGATGTTCTTAATTTTGGCTATGATCACTTTTTAAGTAAACTATTAATGGTTCATAAATTAAAGAAATTGTTAAATTTTATTTTTATTTCTAGATATTGCGGGAAACAATACTTTCGTAGGTGGAATTAACAATCTTAGTTTAACTTTTCCATCATTTCCAGTATTAACGCAATCTGAAGAAATTGATAAAGAAACGTTTTGTGATGTAAACGATATTCCGGCATATTGTTTGGGTCGAACAATTTGTCAGTGTGTTCATCGTCTTAAAGTACCATTAAAAGCTTTAGTTGAAATTATAATTATGGATATTAAGCCAATTGCACGAGGTTTGCATCATCCATTTCATTTACATGGTCATCCATTTTATGTTGTTAAAACGGGTGTGGTTTCAAACGAAAATGAAATCACATACAAAGATGTATTAGACGAAGTGAAAAGCGGAAAAAGGACATTAGTTTTGAAAGATACCGTACTAGTTCCAGAAACTGGTTATGTAGTATTGCGATTTAAAACTGACAATCCAGGATTTTGGTTACTGCATTGCCATTATGAATGGCATTTGGGAGTTGGAATGGGGCTAATATTCCAAGTGGGTGAAACAAATGAAATGGTAAAAGCTCCGACCAATTTCCCTAAATGTGGTAATTACGTACCAAATTAGTGCGTTTATATTTTACTCCGAATTAATATTTAATAAAACATAAAATTGTTTTGACTTTAGTTGTATCTTTTAATATAATTCAGTATCAAGTAAGCTGTTGACTGGTGCAAGTTTACGTAAATATTCTGCTGAAAATTTTTCAGCACGATCGCATGCAATAGACTACGTCGATTCACCGTGTTTACAATTGCTTTCTTGCATTACGTTTCTTTCCTCTTTACCTTCAAACTCATTATAGGTTGGGGACATTTGTAATTCTTTTCTGAAGAAAAAAAAAATTTAATGCTCGACTGGTTCGCTCGCACTAATACAAACAAAAAAAAACCGTAAGTTTGTTGAATAATTTTACACATCCATACTTGTTTTTTGAAAGCAGAGGAACGTAATGGAAGAAAGCAAATCTAAACACAGTGATTGGTTGCCTGCTGAAAATTTGTCAGCAGAATATTAACGTAAACTCGCACTGAAGTTAAATTTTCTCCAATTCTTTCAAAAAATTTGAAAACTACGAATATGATAAGGAAATTGAATTTTTAAGAATTCTAAAAGTTGGTAAAAGAGGAAAATTTAGTTTCTAAAATTGGACAAGAAATTCCAAATTCAGAATTGCTAAATATGGTTCAAAAATTCTTAAAATTTATTATTGAATCGAGAATTATGAATTTCAAGTTGAAATTGAGAATTGTGCAAAATAACCACAAAATATTTTGAAATTTTGTATATCCGGTTATCAATTTATCATATATTCGAGTTTACTAAAATTTCTAGACATTTATTCTGATTAACCTACGAGTATCAGCCATTCATCCATCGGCATATGCTGTTCCACCTTATATTAATGTTTTTTGTCAAGGTTTTCTCCTTTAGCGCCATACTTAAGCCTGTGCCAAATGGCCAAAAATGTGCCAAATGGCCTTAGTTACCAGTGGTAGCCACGAGGAGGCAGCACGTACACTTGCAAATTATAAACAGGTTACCCCTTACACAATTGTACCCATCACACAGCTGCCTAATACATAACCAGAACAGCTCACGTGATGCACACCCTACGGGAAGGTTACGGAGCTGGTAGACTAATCTATTCAACTTTGGTCCCCCCTACAATAGACGCCAAACCATCTTTAAGAGACCTTAATTCAAATTGAAATATAAAATTCCAAAATGTAAAGTCTGGTTCAATAAATTAACCCCAAAAAATTGTTAAAATCCTTTTGTAAAAAAACTTTTGTTAATTTTGTACGAAAAGTCTGTTAAGGTGTTATATACAACGGTTGTAACGGACGAAATGACGATATTTTCTCGATTATTTTTAGACAGCATTATAAATATTTATTTAAAAACTGTTAAAAATATCGATTAGTACATGTTTTAGGGTACCTGTAAAATTTTTTTTCTTACAAAAATATTCAAACGCATATCTTTAAACGCGATTATCTCAGAATCGTGTTTTTCTGAAAGTAGCTTTGCGGTGGACACGATTACTAAAAAACTATCAATCCGATCAACACCAAATTTATGCTACTTATTTATTACGAAAATTTAATTCCTTGAAAAAATTAATTTTTTGTTAAAACCGTCACCGTTTTTTAAAAAATTTACATTTTGAAAAATTCTTCGTTTAGCGACTAGACAATACATATACTAACGAATTTTTTTTGAAATTCTGACATCAGGTCAACCGTTCTCGAGGTATCATGTCCACTGCAAGTGATGCCCAAAAAAAGGCGCTCCTGAAATACAGCTGTAGTTCCGATATTTTCAAATATTTTTCGATTTTATTAATCGATGTTGTTAAAAATAAATATTTATTATGCTGTCGAAAAAAATCGAGAACCCCTGAAAGCTCAAAATTCGAAAGAGAAATTTATAAATTTCATGACTTTAAAATATTGAAACATACAAATGTTGAAACATGTTTATTTGAAGATCATAAGTGTATAGTAGGTATAAAACCGGCCCTAATACACTGCCCTGCGGAACTTCTGCATTGATTTCTTTCAATTCAGAAAATGTATCATCTAACTTAATCCTGAAGAACCTATCTTTCAAGTAAGATTCCAGTATCTTAGCAAATTGCATTGGTAGAAAATTCCTTAACTTGTGGTTAAGTCCTTCATGCCACACTCTATCAAACGCTTGTGCAACGTCTAGAAATACTGTTGAACAGACTTTTTTCTCCTCTAGTGTACTTGATCAATTGTTGAGTGTTGGTTGCGAAAACCGAACTGATGATTTGGGATCAAGTTTTTTACTCTCGATTATCGGATTTAATCTTTTTACCAGAAGCTTCTCAAAGAGTTTGGACATGACTGACAATAGCGAAATTGTCCTATAAGACGATGTTATGTGTGGTGGTTTCCCAGGTTTTGGAATCATAATTACTTCTGCAATTTTCCATAAGCTTGGTACACATTTGATTATAAATGCTGCATTTATAAGATTGGTGAGTTTCACCAGAGCTTTCCTTGGCAGTTCTTTTAAGATTTCTGCAGTAATAAGATCGTACCCAGGAGCTTTTTTCGTATTCATATTAGCTTTTATCTCACGCATGACTTCTTTTGGTGTTGTGCGTAGGATTTCTTTACTTTCTTGCACAGCTTGTTTAGTTATTATCTCGGCTTCCAACGTTTGGTTTTCATGTGGCTGGAATAATTTTTCGAGGTGTTCGGCAAATTCTCGAGCTTTGTCTTCATTATTTCTAGCCCATTTCTCATCTGCTATTTTTATTGGGGGAATCTGCATTATTGGTCTTTTGATTCTTTTGGTTGCTTTCCAAAGAGAATAATCAGTACTGTTATCATTAGTTAATTTTCTTAAATAGTCGCTATTGATTCATCTTTCAATTCTTTGATCTCTCTTCTTAATTGTTGAGTGAGATTGTTCAAATGAGTTTTATCTTGGGGAGCCCTTGTTTATTGCCATACTCTTCTCGCTCTTCTTTTTTCTGCGAGGAGTTCCCCTAATTTCCATAGGGTAGTTGTTTCCCCTGATTTTCGTTTTAATTTCAGGAGTATTTTCCCAAGCTTATTGCTGTATATCGTTTACAAATTTGTGAACTTCTTTGTCTCATTGTTCTTCAGTCTTTAGTGGAACCATTAAGTTAATTTTTTCTTCTAGCGATAGTCTAAAGGATGCCCAATTAGTGTGATTATTTACTAGGAATGGGTTTCTTTCTTTCTGAATGATTTTTTCACTTAACTTTAGAAATATTAGTGAATGGTCAGAGTTTAAGTCATGGCTTTCATCTACTTGTACATAATTTACAGATATGTTCTTTATTATGAAGAAATCAACCAGATCTGGTTTGTTTGGATCAGTTGGCCAGTAGGTTGACTTTCCAGTTGAGAGGGCTTCACAACTGCATTTTCTGATAGCTTTTAGGAGTTCTTTACCCTTAGTCGTTGTTAATCTGGTTCCCCAGTGGGCATTTTTTGCATTAAAGTCTCCTCCAAGTACAAATCTTTTTCCTAATTTACTGAGGAACTCGAGATAATCTTTTTCTTTCATTGAGTGCTTCGGTGGGCAGTAAATACTAGCAATACAAATAGAACTACTTTTGGATTTGACAATAACAGCAGTTGCTTATATTTCTTCCGTTTTCATATTTTAACTCCTCATAGTGATGAATACTATTTCTAATTATAACAGCACTACCTCCTTTAGCAGTGTTTCCAGGGTGAATAGTGTGATATATTTGATAATTTTTAAATTCATGATTGATTATCTAGTGAAGTGTGTTTCCATGATGAGACATACATCGATGTTTTCTGTGTCCAGGACCATTTGCGGTTCTTGTTGATGTTGCATCAGTCCATTGGCATTCCTACATAAGATTCTAAGATCATTGGCCATTTTTCTGTTTAGAGATGGCTCCCTTAGTGCTGTACTCTAGTTTCTGTAATCGCTCATCAAATGTATTTAGTCTGCTTAAAATTAATTAAAGTGTTTGACTTATATCGTCATTTTGAGCAGTTTTCCCTGGATTTCCGTTGCACATCATTACTTGAGCATAAGTCATTTTACCAAATTGTCCATGAGTAGTTCCCGACACACTACGATTTACTTCGGGTCGATTCATCTTAACCGCTTGCTTCCTGAATAAACATGAATTTTTAGCAATCACGTTCTTATTTTTGATGTTTTGCAGTTCAATAGCAACGCTGCATCCTCTGTAGTTAGCCGGATGGTTTTCTCCATAGTGAACGCATTTAGGTTGAACATTTTGGGCTTTTACACAATCTTTGGTATGATGTTTACCTAAACATTTGATACATCTGGGTTCCCTGTTGCAATATTTTTGTGTATGCCCATAGGCTTGACATTGTTTACATTGTGGTATAAGCTTAGATCTTCTTAGAGGCTGAATAACCACTTTGCACCCCAAGATGTACTTAATTTGATAAATTTTTTCAATATCTTCATCAGTATCGAAGGTCAGCATAAACATGTTGAGAGGTACTTTGCCTCTCCGTTTTAGCTTAATCGATGCTTCAGTTGCCTTAAATCCTTTTGCTTTCAGGTCATCAATTATTTTGTCTGGTTTACACGTATAGTGTAAGTGTTTAGCCATGATCCTAATTGGTCTGGCTTGTTTATCTTCAAACGTGTGCCAAGCACGTTTTTCTTCATTTAGCATTTTTGTCATTTTTCTGTATGTTTCAGCATCTTCTAAGTTTATTTTGATGGTATTTCCATTCATCACCTTTGCTTTAAACTTATCAGTAGCAGTTATTCTTTTTATTTTCTCATAGAGTACATCGTAGTCAATGACTTCATCTATTACTATTGGTGGTGGTGGAGGTATTTTTTTTTGATTGTTTTTAGAAGACATTAGAAAACAACACAGTGGCAACTTTTGCAGATGATACGGCGATCTTAGCTGTTGGAAAATCAACGAAGAATCAACACAAACCAAATATATAAATGGACAAAAAGATGGAGAATAAAACTAAATGAAGCTAAATCAGTTCACATCAACTTTACAAACAGACGAATCGAACATATTCCGATTACCATAAATCGGGAAATAATACCGCATGCGAACACAGCTAAGTATCTCGGCATGACCATGGATGCTAAACTACGATGGAAAGCACACGTCAAAAAGAAAAGTGAAGAATTAAGACTTAAATACAGAAAAATGTATTGGCTGATGGGAAGGAACTCTTCTTTATCAACATACAACAAGCTTCTACTTTATAAGCAAACCGAATTGGACTTATGGAATTCAGCTTTGGGGTTGTACCAAACAGAGCAACGTAAATATCATCCAAAGATTTCAGAATATGGTATTAAGGAACATCGTTGATGCACCTTGGTATGTCAGAAACAATGACCTTCATAGGGACCTTAAAATGAACCTCATCTTAAACGAAATCCAGGAAAAAGCATGGAGACATGAAGAAAGGCTCCGCTAACATGTGAACATTGAGACAAATCAGCTCCTAAGCATCACGAATTTAGTACGCAGACTTAAAATAACCAAACTGGAGCTGGTGTGATTGTCAGTTTAAGCAGCATTGTGCTTATCTAAAATCCACTACAAAGATGTGGTTTGCTACAATTTACCAAACACTATGGAACGCCAATGGGAAGAAGCCATAGATTAATTTAAGTTAGTAAATTAAGTGAGAAACAAATTGCTCATTAGTCCAGGAGACTAGATTGTAATTACATAAAATAAATAAATAAAATTTATTTTAAATAAGAAAAAAAAAATTTTTATTTTAGTTTCACGATTTTTAGGCATTGAACAATTTCCTAGTTTAGGATTGATAAAGAAAATGAATATGCCAAATAGTTGTGAGTTAAAAGCTTGATCTATTTGATACAAGTTTCGAGGGGGCAAAATTACCCGCAAATACCAACAAATTACATATTATTAACATAAACTACATATGTACAAACAAACTCTTAGTAAAACAAATATGTAAACAACATAAATATGTAAACAAAGAATTTTAACAACCAGGTCAATTGAAAATTTGTTGTCTATCCTACTACCAGTCCATTTAAGTTCCAGCCCATAAAGTTACGTACGTTCCAAACGTTAATATATACCTAACAAATTTCTCCTCAACTTGAGTATTGATTAAAACAAAAAAAGATTGTTTTTGCTTACATATTCATCCATAAAATTATCTTCGACTTGATTACTTGAAGTTGCTGTGTTTGCAACCTGTGATCTTAGGTGAGAGCTGGATCCTAATATAAACAAAATAAAATTACTGTTTATTGACCGTAAACGCAAAATTATCATCCTATTTGAATCATTTAAAACAACAAACAAAGCACACACAAACAAAATTGATAATAATTTTTCCGCTTTTCTTTTAATTTTATTTTGCTATTAATCTCCATATAATCTATTTCTTTATCCTACATACAGTCATCTCTCGGATCTCTCATTTTCCCGCCCGCTCATTTCTTATCGTTCTGTGTAACTAATTTTCCATTTCAATGGTTTTATTATATTTTCCTATCCAAACATTCTTCAGTTTCGTTTAATCTCTGATACGATGCCTTTTTCTATTGCTGGAAAAATTCATTTTGTAAATTATGTTCGTTATTCGTTAGAAAATATTCACCATTTCTGAATATACATTAATTCTATACAGATGTAGATATACCTCATCGATATAAATAATCACAATTTGCAATCTCAATATTTGAAAATCGCAAAAAAAAATGAAAATTATATATTTCTCTCAATAATTTTTCATTCAATTTCTCAACCCAACTGGAGTGCTGCTTTACAACTGGAACGAGCTATAAATTTTCGATAAAAAACGATTTTTTTTTCTTTAAGTACATACAAGAACTCATTTGGGAATTTTTAATTTGGAAAATATATAACGAAAAAAAAAAAGAAAATTTTCAAATATCCAAATTGATTTGGGCAATATTTTTTTTTTTTTCGAAAACATGAAAATTCGAAAGGAAAACTGTCTAGTTAAATAAAATTATTGATTCAAAAAACATTTTCTCAATAATACCAAAAAAATAACAACAACCAAAGCTAAGTAATCTACATGCGAATATACATATAAAAAAAATGTAATACGTTTCCGGGAGAATTTTCTTTTTTTTATGACGGTTTTAGCATCTGTAATTTTGCGATGAGGTACAGAACATAAACATGAGTCAGTTGAGGATTGCTCTCCAAAGTATTTGGTAATTTTACACAAAATGTATGGAGTGGCAGCTGGCTGATCCAGTGGATAACTGATGATTGATGAATTGGCCCGCCGCAGCGATAATTGCAATATAGATTCTGTATTATAAAGAGCTGAGATGAAAAAATATTAGATGTGCTTTCTTTTATGTAATAAAATAAAGCGAAAATCCAGACACACGTTTTGGGATCTTCTGAGTAAGAAAAAATGGTCTGTTCTTATATTTAAGCTTTCTCTATAAAACGGGAAATTCCAGTGAATTTGGTAACCGCAAGTGGCTGTTTATCTTATCAACTCGAGAAGTAAAGGTTTTTTGAGAAATTTTAATAAGTATCAAAACTAAATTAACTTGGCAATCATTTCCTGATATTTTAAAACTACTACATTATAGTGCTTATGACCGGTTTCACAAAAAATAGCCAACCCTAAGTTAAATAATATTTCCTTTTTTTCTTGTTTGAAATTGCGATTTGTTTCATAATACCAAATTCAATGCAAGTTGAATGTACTATTTTTACAAAGCTGGACGAAATTGGACAGTCAAATATTTAGCTCTCCATTTAAAATGATAATGTAAAAAACAAAAAAAAATTATCGTGCATTGCATTATGAAATAAATCGCCATTTTATAAAAGAAGAGAGAAAATAATTCTGTGCTCTAGAAATAAAAAGGAAAAAAAAATTGCGCATTTTCTGTTAAATTTTCTATTAATACGTTTTCATTCATAACCAATTTGGAATAAATTGCCATTAGTAATGTTTCATTGTACTTTATTAAACCAGAAACAGCCGCATAATATCGCTGAGTTTTCGTATCAAGATGAAGTGATCTCAAGCTTATGGGTAGCGCTTGTGCTTTAACTTACATGAAGAGTATGGTTTACATAAAATAATGCACGGCTTATTATCCTTTGGAATTACATAGTGTACTGTTTGGATCCAACGGTTAAAGATTGTTCTATGTTCTTGAACGAATGTAATCTTTTAATGGTTCCACCATTTTATTCCCATGGGCAAAAGCAAAAAAAAAATCCTCGTTATGGTAGCAGTTATGAATGATTTAATTGTTATCTTTGAATTGAGCTCGTGATCCATCGTTGTTCTTATAATAAACAACCATTAGGAATGTTGTTACTTGTTGGTTATTCCAGTGGCCTGATTGAACTTCATGTCATGTTAGAAACAACTAGTATTTAGCAAAATCGCAAATAAAAATATATTCTCTTTGACAGGCGTGTTGCTTTCTTTCTCAAAGAAATTCAAATTGTCGTTAGGATTTAGATCTAATTTCTCCATACCCTCCTCGTTCAATTTTAGCTGGACATTCGCTAGCACATCCGTGTTATTTTGATGAAAATACTAAGTGTTTCGCTGAAACACCTGGTAAAACGCATTTCTTTGGCCTTTGCATTGCAAATTTTGAGAAGCCAACGCGATTATTTTCATTTTGATGTTGGTCCCCTTAGAGTTCAGCAACATAAACCTCTCAGTTTTATGCACTTTTACTGTGATTTCACAAAAAGACACTGTATCATTCATAACAGGTAACACTCGCCTAACTTCGTTGACGTAATAATAAACCAAAATTCTACCCTTATATCCTTTGGTAAATCTGGGTAGCTGCAATGTCCTTTGGTAGCAACTATTTCTTACACTTTTCTGCTGGTAATATGGTTAGCAAATATATCTTTCGACTTGCTTTTGTTTCTTTTTCGAAAGCACCTTATAAATTTGAAATCCTTGAAAGCGATCCGTTTTCAAGAGTAAAAGTTTCAAGAGTAATCCATTTTCAAAAGTATTCCTAGCATCAGTCTCAACGTTTTGTTTCGCCATCCATCAGTTCATGATTTCATTTGTTTCAATTTGAACCTATCTCGTCTGGTGTCCCTTGGCTGCTAGTTGGGCCTGACACTTCTTCAGTGGAATCTAGAGATATCCCCTTCCAATGCCGCAAATAAAATCTTTTATGTTGATATGTTTGTTTCAGCTTTCTAAGCTTCCCAGCGTTAGATATAAAATGTCCACTTACTTTGCGAATATCATGGGATTTACTCGGTTGCAAATGCCGCCCGTTTTAGAAGATTCCAAATATAAATTTCATTACCTTACTTTAATTAGTGTAGAATATAAGCCGTCAGAATACAAGCCAAACTTAATATAAGGAGCATAGAAAGACCAAAAAAAATGTTTTTTTCATACAAGTCATATGGAAAGCGAGCATGTTCACCGTAAACTTCCAAAGCAAACGATTGGTTTCCGCTGCACTTTTCTTCAACAAAAAATAATGAAGTAAAACTTCCCGCAAATGTTGTTTTTTTTGGCACAAAATTCGACATTTTCAATTACATGAAAATAATTGTTGTTTACGCTTTGAACAAATGTCACTAGTAATTATTCAAGACTGACATCTAACCTCCAAAAAGCATGTATTACCCGATTGAATAATATGCAAGCAGTGATACTAACGACATCTATCTAAAAAGGTCGGAAATTTATTTGTACACCCAATAGATCGTAGGATATCTTATATCAATCGTAGATTCATTTATTAATTTTCTGTTGGGTCGGATGATGTGTGTAATTTTTTAATGATGTGTGTAATGTAAACTGATTTTCAATCAGTGTTTTTTCCATTATCACCTCTGTTGCGTATTATTATTATTATTTAAGGCCCCTGTGGGCGTTCAGCCACCTCGCACTGCCACCTAAACGATCTACTGTGAACGATAAATAAAACTGGAGGGTGCCTGGTATTCAGAGTCCGCATACTTGACAGTACTGATTAACTTATCAGCCATTCATCCATCGGCATATCGATGGTTTTTGTTTTAATACGACGCCTCTGGTTGATTTACACAATAAAACCTATACTAAAACTACCTAAAACGAAACGACACCTATTTTTATTTATATCAACATTATTTATTATTTTATAAGTCTCATTTTGTACCAAAATATTAAGTGTTTTTGCTCTACTGTAAAATTTTGAAAATTTTGCGTATTGTGACTAGGTTACCCCTTACACAATTTTACCCATCAACCAGCTGCCTAATACATGACCAGAACAGCACACGTTATGCGCACCCTACTGAAAGGTTTCGGAGCTGATAGATTAATCTACTCAACTTTGCCCCCCCCCCCCCTGCAATAGACGCCATACCTCCATCTCTGTTGCGTAAAACTAGCACATCTAAATATGGGATTCCCCCATTCACTTTTGCTTCCACTATGAAATGGAGCTTTGGATGAAACTAGTTTAATGCATCCAATATCAATTCAATTGATAACGCCGGTAACACGGCAGAAGTATCATCAACGTACTTGAGAAAAACGTTCGGTGTATACAGCAACTTCATCAAAGCACTCCATATAAGTCTAGAGGTTATGATATCTGCAATAACTGAGGAAAGGGTGTTCCTCATTGGCATACGAAAAATCTGTTTATAGTAAACGCCACCGAACACGAAAAAATTGGCATCCAGTATACAGAAACGCAACATTCTGAAAAACAAATTTCTTGGAATTTCAGTGTGTACGCTTATTCTGTACCACACTGTTAACTAACTACATCAATGGCGAGATGTACAGGTATGTTTGTGAATAATGACACAAGGTTTTAGCGTGTTTCACGCAACAAATAAATGCACGCCACTTTTCTTAATTTGTTTACTTATTTAATTTGTTGTAATTTTATTTATAGTATTTATAATATTTGTTAAATTGTATTTACAATATTTTAATTTATTAATTTGTATTGTTTCACAATTTTTATTTATCATGTTAATTCTAATTTATTTATTAAATTTTTAATTTTGATTATTCACCACCATTTTGTGTGTTTTATTTTTCATGTAAAGAAGAGCGTGCGTGCGCTCACCACCAATTCCGAGACGAGACTGATTTTTTTATTTATTTTTTTTCTGTCTTGTCATGTCGTAGTCGTACTGTCTGGAAGAGACAGTAGTTCAGTTGTTTCTTTGTATTGAATGTTTTCGTTTGCCTTTGCATTTGTTCGTGTTCGTTCTGACCGTGTAGCGGCGAACGCATGTACGAATGCGTGAACCGCCACAACACACCAAAAGAATCTGGCAAAATACGCGATAACATCATCGGCAAACGTGACGACGGTCTATTTATCGAAGCGACCACCGGTCGTATTGGGATGTTGGGTTTATGGTTTAGGTTTTTCTGAAGTACGTTGATAATACATATTTATGCCGTGTTACCGGCGTTATCAATTGAAGTAACATTGGATGTATTAAACTCGTTCCATCCAAAACTTCATTTCACAATGGTGAACGGAGGAATTCCATATTTAGATGTGCTAGTCTTACGCAACAAAGATGTTAATGGAATATACACTGTTTGATAGCGAAATGCTATTTGTTCTAACCGTTAATTAAATTATTACACACACCATCCGACCAAACTGAAACTTAATACCGCCAAAAATTTGGCCAATACAGTTTTTGCTTTAAGTTCACACATCTATCACCAGAAGAACCAACGATTGATCTACAATATCCTATCCCAAAATAACTATCCACATAAATTCATCCAGAAAATAATTTCATCTAAATTAACGAAAATTATTTCGCCTATAACAATTATGCGAGAAGCACCAACAAATTTCCCACGATTTATATATAAGAGTAGTCATGAACGTACCTGGAAGTATCGATACAGTTATCAGGGCTTTTATTCCGGAAGCAATCCTGGCATACTGTAACATAATGACTCTATGCAATGTTTTTATCAGTCTCAAAGATCCAATACCGGTTCAGAAGAAGACTGAAGTCATTTATATGATTCCTTCTCTGGGTGATGACGTTTCTGGTCCTTGCGCGAAGAATTATGTTTGCCAAACAAAACAATATCTTGAGAAGAGATTGCGAAATCATCGACTTGATTTGAGGAGGGTGAGTGATCCATCGACGCAAAAAACTGTCTTGATGGATCATTTTCACTCTTTGGGTCATCTGCCAATCCAATTATTCAAAGAGACTGACCATCGAGGCTCTTTACATTTATACCCAAAATACATACAACATAAAACGTTACACTGGTGACTTTAGCTCCTATCTACTACTCACTTATAGACGATTTTTGTTTTAAAATACAACAAAATTGGATTAATATTTTTAGAATTTTCTATATTCCAAGAAACCACTGAGAAACTAAAAATCGAAAATATGATTAAAAAACTAAATGTTGTAATAACTTTGAGAGAGCACAACTCGTGAGACAATAAGAGAATTTTTTTTTACGTATAATCGAGTATACACCATTTTTGGAACTCGGAACTCGAACAGCAGATGCTGAAAGACGGTGAAAGTCGCTGGAAAGAGGTCAAAGCTTTATTAACCTAAAATCTTCCAAAATAAAGATTTCTAGATATTATATCGCACAGTATTGACTGGCGATTCTGGCCCATATATATGAGGAACTGCTGTAGAGTATTTGAGGCGGCCACACATCCGTGTTTAGATTTAATTTTTGATGTGGGGTAATGTCGGGATTCGACATTACTCGATAATTTTTTAGAAATGATTCAGAAAATCCTATTTAACCATGAATGAAGTTACAATACCAATATGTACTAAGGTTTTTTAGCACCTCGTTCCATATGGTGGTTCTATGCAGGCTCTTAGATCCTAACAATTTCGGGTGAGGATTCAGATTCAGTGCAGAAGTGGTAAGTAAATAATGGAAACAAATATTTACTATTTTCCTTAAATATTTTGCATTTAAGCGAAGGTATAAATAATTAAAGAATTATCATTTCTCCCTTTGTGGCGAAGCTTAAAGAGCAAAACAAATTGTTAAAAAAAGACTCGCTTAACGAGCGACGTTTCGCAAAACGAGTGACGAGAAGAGGGGAAGATCCAGATTGTGCGCTTAATATAAATGATGTATTTCGTTATATGAAAAAAAAAAAAAAAATCGAGGAAATTTTACAAATACAATATAACTTCAATTCTGAAAAATTCAATTTTTGTTTTATGCGTGATTTACACGTTCCAACAATGTTTTTCCAACTTTTTTTGTTGAGACTTAGAGCTACACGCAATAGAAAATATTTACATGCGATAAAAAGAGAAAAGTATAAAACGAAAATGTCGGTCATGCTATAACTTTAAGGCGGTATAAAATCTACGATGTCGAATATAGGGCGATAATACAACTTTATGTTTCAAAATTACAACTTTTCTGGCTAAAATAAAACTTTTCGAAAGTAAACTTCCATTTTTAAACAAAAATTTATAAAAAAATAAAACAAAAATGTCGGGCTTGCTATAATTTTTTGGCGGTATAAAATCGACAATGTAATTTTTGACGAATGCCGCAGCGATACTACTTTATTTATCAAAATTACGACTTTTCTTGGCTAAAATGAAAATTGTTCGAAAGTAAATTTTAATTTTTAAATAAAAATTTAAAAAAATAAAAATAAAGCGCTATAAAAATTTTACAAATCGCCATTTTTAAAGTGTTTGTTATTGTTTGTTTCCATAAAATATACTCTTGTCGAGTATATTTTATAGTCAAACAATTTTTTTATGGAAACAAAGTTGAAAAAAAAAGAAAAAAAAGTCCAACAAAATTTTGTTTGTTTATATATTTGTTCTTGTCTTTCAAATGGAATTCGCGATATACTAATCTCTTCATTTTTTGTTGGGAAACATTGTTGGAACGTGTAAATCACGCTTTACTGAACCGGCTTCTGATCTATTCCAAATACAGTCCGTTACAGCAGATTAAATCCACTAAATAAAAAAATGGGAATTCCCGAATTCATCTCTTTTGGATTCTATCGCTATTGTTTTTTCTATACTGAAAGGTAGATGATTTCATCACTAATCAAATGACTAAAAATTTGTTTTCTAGTTGGCTTTGGAAATGTTCCTTTTTTTTGGTTTTCATTTAAACACGGTAAAAAAATTCATTTTTATTGTTACACGTGAATAAATCCAGTTCATTTTCCTTTCTTTTGTTTAGTTTTATTAAAATAAAAAATATAAAAATTAAATTAGTGTTGTAAATTGCTTTTTAAAAAAATGGGAAAAATCAAAAGCCGAAACGATGTTGAAAAGGGAAAAATTGATGCTTACCACGATCAAAGACATTCGAGCCGATTCATAGCCGAAAAACTAGGCCATGAAGTCATACTGTTATGCTAAATTATTTAAGAAATCCTGAAAACAATGGAAAAAATATGAAAGGCTGTTCTGTTTCGAAATTAAAACTGGTAGATAAGCGTAAAATAATTCGTATTGCCTCCAATTCTGCTCTATCTGCTCGCAGAATCAAGGAGAAAGCCGGTGTTAATGTCTGTGTACAAACCGTTCGTCGCGCCATACAGAAAGCTAAACATCTTAATCGGATGAAAATTAAGAAAAAGCCACCATTAAACGAAGCTCGAAAAACAATCGGTTTCAATTTGGGAAAGTGCATATGACATGGAATAACCAGTGGTATAAAGTCGTGTTTTCGGATGAGAAAAAATTCAATTTAGACGGGCCCGATGGTTATAACTATTATTTCCATGACCTACGCAAAGAAGAGCTAGTTCTCAATCGACATCATAGCAGGGAAGGAGGGGTTATGGTCTGGGGAGGTATTTCATACTACGGTGGGATTGAGTTAGCTTTTCAAAATCAAAAAATGACAGCTAAGTCGTATCTGTCTATTTTGGATTCAGCATTTCCCAAGTTCCAACAATTGTTCGGACCACTGAATTGGACTTATCAGCAAGATAACGCTCCTATACATACGGCAAGGATTGTAAAAGGCTGGATTTCCAAGAAAAACGTCGATTTCCTTAAATGGCCCCCGGACTCTCCTGATTTAAATATTATGTAAAACGTTTGAGGATGGCTTTCTCGCAAGGTTTATGAAGGGGATAAGCAGTATAATGATAAGGAGTCGCTTATTGAAGCCATCAAAGCTGCTTGGGCCGACATTGCTTTGAATTATTTGAAGTCGCTATACGATTCAATGCCCAATAGAATATTTGAGCTTATTTCAAAGAATGGATTCAGCACTCATTATTAAAATAAATAAAAAAATATATTATTATAAATAAATAAGAAAATATATTATTATAAATAAATAAACTTAAATATTGAAAAAAAATTATAATTTCATAAAAATATTCCGTGTATTTATTCAAATTATGGCGTGGATTTATTCACATGTAACAATAAAAAAAATGCATTTTTTTGGTACTTCCCAACAAAATAACAAAATGTACGACTTTAAAACTCAAAAAAAAAAAAAAAAAAAATGTTCAGCCTCCTTAAATTTTAGTAAAAACCCAAATAACACGGGGGTTAAAATTAAATCATACAAGGGCATTTTCTACATTGTTTTCTTTGGATTTAATCAACTGTAACGGACTGTACAATGGTGAATTGACAAGTTTTTAGAATGAAACAGTAAACATAATTTTTTTAAAGTAAAACTCATTTTATTTTTCAACATATTCTATTCATGAACTTCTCAAAATAAGCGTTCGTTTCTTTAATACTTCATCATTTGCAAATCTCTTTCCACCGCGCCATTTCTTTATGTTTGGAAATAGGAAAAAAGTCATAAGGGGCTTCTAGATCAGTAGGTCTACTGTGTATTCCGATCTGAAAGTAAAACCGATCTGAAACTTCATTTTGACTATGAAATAAATTTGATTTTCTCTTTTTTCTCCATACAAAATTTCTGAATTCGGGAAAAATTACTTTCAGATCGGAATACACAGTAGACCTACTGGTGAATATGGTGGATGGGGAAGCAATTCGAAGCCCTTTTTAAGGAAAAACACTTTTTTCTTCTTCAAAATTGACCATTTTTCTTTAATTTTTTTATTCAAAGTGCTAAATAACGATGCATAATATTAACCTGTGATGGTTTTATCCTTCTCAAGATAGTCGATGAATATTATGCCTTGTGCATATCAAAAGATAGTGGCCATAATCTTACTCACTGATGCAACAACTTTTGCTTGCTTTAGAGCACTTGAACCGGTTCTACCCATTGTCTTAACTGTTGTTTTGATTCTGGCGTGTAGTGTTGGATCTATGTTTCATCAACCGTTATGAATCGACGCAAAAATTCACTTGGATTAGAAATGGTCATTCGATTAATTTTTTTTGAACATTCGTTAGCAAACGCGGCACTCATCTTGCTGACAGCTTTTTCATATGCATCGTTATTACCTATTTTGGCCTTCCTGAACGTTCAGCGTCACTTGTGCTTGTGCGGCCATGTTTAAATTCATTTACCCAATTATAAACGGTTGCAATGGTTTTAAATTAAAATATTTCATCACTGCACGAATACATTTGTTTCCATATTTAAAAAAAATCAAACGAGAATTTACAAAAACGACTCTTACTAAGAAACTATCAATCAAATGTCATAAAAATTTGAGAGCTTTCGTTCAAAAGAATGTACCTCACAACAAACAAAAGAAGGTGTTACCAGTGGTGCATAGATCGCGTTATTCTAAAGACTTAGACTTATCTATCCACCCTCGTATAATTTAAAAGCATTCAATAAAATGTATCGTTGATTTACAATTTGGAAGTTTGTTGAAAAGCAGAGCAGCTATCTATCAGAACTTCTAGTTGAAAAATATCTATTGGTTAGAGATCGGAATCGATCCACATCCCTACGAAACCGTTCGAACCGTACATAACGTGTTGGGAATGTTGTAGGTGGTCAGATTGTATACACAAACGCTTCTTATTTCTGTGGAAGCAGCATGGTCTCTTAACCTATTGAGTTTTCAACCATTATTTTGTAAATTGCCGCAATTACGACCATTTTTACTTATAGCGAGATACTTCTAAGAATAATAAACTAACGTGGCTTGATGTTTGGCAATGGTTGAGAGAATAGACGGGTTCCAAATTAACTGTTGAATAAAAAAGATAAAGCTCGATACGAAAACGACTCAAAAATACAAAAACGTTGAAGGATGACAGAATGGAAACGAAACTTTGGATGAACGAGAATTACGGAAAGAAGTGTTCGAAAAACGAATTTGAAGTAGAAATTAAAATTTGCTCAGATTCGACTACAGAAAGCTGCAGAGACATCTCCAGAGGAAAAATTCAGGATACCCTGGCAAGGAAGAAGATATTAAATTCCTTTGAAATAAAAAATGGAAAAGCCTCTTAGGAGAGTCTGCTCGCAGATTTCACAGGTCAATATTATAGTTCCTAGATGAGCGTATAAGTCTCTCGCAAGACATTTCGAATGCGTACAGCTGGTGAATGTGATGAGACCAACAAATATGACCATCCAATGTGCCATTAATTCTTTCGGTGCCTAATTCAGGAGGTAATTAAATGATACAATAATAATAAAAATATTTCCAAAAAAGAATGCTTTAAAACTGACTTTGACACAAAGCATTGTATGTTTCGTTTACCCAAGCAGGTTGACAACCCGACGAGTCGATTTTAACTGTAGGATGAAGGTGAACTGTTATATTTCCAGATTGAAGTTAACTCCAACTTTATATTTGTACCGTAGCTGATACAATGGCAAAAAGCCTCTCAAGTGCCATTTATCGAAATCTACAGCAAATGAAAGGACACTAGAATATTGCGATGAATTTATATCATATCAAAGGCAATCTCTTGCCTGGTCACAAATTTTCCGGGTATCAAGCCGGATACATAGCGCTGCTGACTTAAATGTGAACCGCAATGATTAAAGAAAGACAAATGTCAAACATAAGAAGAAGAGAAAAATTTTGACAAATCCAGGTTCACATTATTTCTTCTTCCACATTCAGATTTGCTTCTGGTGGTCACAAGAATCCTTACGTACCAGGCACCCATCAGTGGCACTATTCTGATTTTTCCGAGGAATTGGATGTTTTTTTATTGTGATTTTTTAGTCCATTTTGGTATACTTTTTCCAAAGCATGCTGTGACGATTGGCATTTTGTTCATATTATGGAAAAAAATAATTTTTGCTATTGACGATTGGACTGTCGTGATTTTCCATGCAGAGCGTAGGGTTTAATTTAATTCCGATAGTTTCACTCTCCATATGTTTTATATGGAGAGAAATGTCATTACATGCAGAGCGTAGGATTTACATTATTTCTGACAGATATCGTATTTTGCAGTTCTCTAATCGCCAATAGAATGGAATTATTTTTTCTCAAAATTTGAACCAAATACCAATCGTTATAGTATGCTTTGGAAAAAATTATACCAAAATACAAGCCAGAAAACCAGAATAATTTTAAATTTAGTTAAACAACGTAACTAGAGGCAGTCACTATGAAATGGCTAAATATTTGGATTTTATTCAATTCTCCAAATGTCAATTTTGAAGGGACCGTCGAGAATTTTGTAAAAGTGAAGAAGTAGTTTAAAAGAACGTAATAGATTCTGCCGAAAAAAGAACAGAGAATTAGTCGTTTATAGAGAGTTCGAGAGCACCGAAAAAAATATCGAGATAGAGAAAAAATTAAGTTATAATAGATCGAGATATAGAAAGTTGCCTGTTGTTTGTTTAGATTTTTTATTTTAGGACATTAGGCTTAAAACAATTTTGTCTCAAAATCAACTAGATTTTATCAGCATTTTAATTTAATTAGTTTCGAGTAAAGCCCAGTAACGCATTAATGTTATTACAGATTTTAGACAAAAGCAGTTTCTTTCAAATGTATTTCTTAAAACAAAAAGTGGAAACATAAAATTTCTTCCTAAATCTAAAGACTTAATCGCCACCATCATATCAATAATCTCTCTGTAAACTTAACATAAACAATAAGCTTATTTTGAACTAAAAATAAAAAGAAATTCGGTACAAGAAATAACTTAGTTAATATATTTAACGAACCAAATAAAAATAAGAAAAGTTTTATATCTCATCTAATATAAACAACAGTCGTGAAAATTTACAAATGAATATATAATTAAAAGGGAAGACATTAATTTGAGTTGGAAGTGGTTTTCCGAACGACATTATTTTTCTTTTTTCATTTTTTACCAAATTTTCTGAAATGGAAAACTTTTTCACTTATATTTAAGGAGAAAAAAAAATCAAATTATGTAGATTACTCGAGGACACGAGAGGACTTTTTTGGTGTTCCCATCATATATTTTTTGCCGCTTTTTTTGTATATTATGTTATTATGAGACGAAACAGTAAAAATGCTGCTAACTAGCAAACGTACACCCTTGTCATTATCACCCACCACATCTATATGGTATATAAATAATTTTGCAGTTCCTTTTTCCTCCATATTCTGTGCAGTTACTGTAACAGAATATTATATTGTATACGAAAGGAATATGGTCATTGATGTGGATGCTGGTAAATATAACATTTGAGTTAAAAAATAAAAAAAATCGGGTTTCCTTATACTCGTACATTTCCATTGGTTGATGTTGGCCTTTTTTCGTTAAAATTTTAATTATTATGTAAAGTTAAATTCAATTACCTTTATTAGAACGAATTTAATGGTGGATGTAATAAATATTTTAGCTGACACAGGGAAAATTCTTTACCGTGAACGCTCATCCTTCCCTTTCCATATACTGAGAGGGTGGAAAAATTGATTTAATGTTTTATTTTCAGGTGACCCTTAGAGAGAATGGTCAGAGTAGGAAGTTTCTTTTTTGAAAAAAAAAAAAATTATTTTGTTAAGTTTAAGGAGATTGGTTTATTATATTAATCTTATAAGGGATAAGGAATTCGAAAATTGAATTGATAGCTAATTAAATTTTCTTCCTCAAAATAAAATTTAATGAGGAAAAACTTAAAACTAAAATTATTAGAGCTGTTCAGAATTTAAAGGACTAATTTCATAATTTTCGGTAGAAACGACGGATTATTTCGTTAAAAGTACCTAATTTTATTAGAATGGGCATATTCATTGGTTCGAATGTAAGGGATCCAGTAAGTATCCTTGGCACTTAAAAATGACACCACGAGAAAAGCTTCAAACTCCAAATCAAATCTTTTAGACTGGAATTTTATAGATCCACCTTGAGAGCATTGGAACTAACGCCTAAAGGATGGCGTTTGCCTTCAAACAAAAATCGACTTTTAAATAAATTTAATTTGGGAGCTGCAATACAAATTTTACCTTGACATCTCAGAAAACGTTTTTTGTTTAACATAAAAGTGTTAATACAATGAGCGCATACAATGAGAAACATTTAAAGTGCTTGACTAAACCATATAGCCGATCAATGCAACGAAACCAAGGTTTCGAATCAATTGAAACATGTACCGGCAAACTTGAAGAGGCTTGGCATGACTTTGACGAGGTCGACAATCTTGTAGTTTTGACTGTCCAACCAGCTCAAGTAGAAGAATTCGCAGACAAAGTGTAAATCTTTCTGCTCCATCGGTCAATACTGGTAATCGAACTCAAGCTGAAGGATTCTTCGATCGAACAACAGTTACGCACGGTGACGTTCGAGTACCTCGAATTCAGATATAACCGTTTTACGCATTTAAAATGGATTTAAACAATGATGCTTTATCAGAAGTGGCCAAATTTTATTACCTGAAAAAAATTTTAAAGAGTGAAGCTGCTAATTTGATATGACATCTTCCATTGTGTGAAATGAGTTACATCGAAGCTTGGAGCAAGCTGAAAGACCGATCGGAACAATTATTGCCTGAAGGAATTGATTCAACTTGTCAAGAATCAATCTACCGTGCAAAGTTCGAATCCGTGGTTAATTTTTTTACTGTTTTTACTGTTAAATACATTGGACTTGGAAACACAACAGGCTGGATACAAGAGTCCAAAGATACCCATTATTTCCCAAACGATAACCGCCATCAATACATAAACATATTCAGCTCAAGGGTAATAAGACACATCTGTATACAAGCAGCATTACTCCAAGTACACGTGCAGTGTGCGTCGATTTGTGTTTTATTTGCATAGGGCTGTACCATATGTCAACAACTGCTCGTCGAAAGCACGGCGCTACTTTACCACAGGTGTGAGATAAGGGGCCATTTCAAAAAACAATGAATACAGTTAACAAAGATGATTATCATAACAGCGAAAAAGTAAGTTCAGCGTATTGCTCTACTATCAATCAGTGCAATAGTACAACAAGTACAGTGCAACAGTAAATCAACTGTCAACTCTGAATCGAGTTTTAGTCGGTCTGTAATGAGTTTTAAGGCCTAGAAAATCAACAAATACATGATGCTTCAATTATTTTAGTAGCAGAAAATCAAATGTACGCTACGAAGTGCGGTTGCCATTTATAAAAGCACCGGAGTCGCTTTGTTATTCATTACATAATGCTTTACCAAATGGCTTTTCAGTATGGAACGAAAATTTGCAAGAAACATGGAAATCGGAAACGAATATAAAACATTCATGGATGAGTACCGCACCACACAGCACGGTTTATAATGAATTGTGTAAGGCAAGCGATGGATTATCCCTAAACGATATATTGGAACGGAGTCCAACGATCCAAGACAATCTAGCAACAATCAATTGCAGATTTCGTACTAGGAATATTACAATTGTGGCTGATATAGAGAGGACTAACGGTAGATCCTTATTTATCCTGAAGACGCTGATTACCAAAGCATGGTTTGAACGGATAGCAATAATCAAGATATTTGATGATCTACTATCCGTAAAACGTTAGGATTGATTTGGTGTCTAACACGTGACCGATTCCAATTTAAGGTGTATCTTGATAATAGAACTTTCCACACAAAGTAAAGTTTATTGTCGGAGTCCTCAAGAATTTTGGATCCACTTGGATGGTTATCTTCCGTAATCGTGGTAATAAAAATGATTTTTCAGCGTTTATGGATTAATAAAATTCAGTGGGACAAAGTATTACATCCAGATTAAAATTCTGATTGGACTAATCTGAGATCGAAGTTAATTAAGTTGGAAGAAATTGAAGTTCCTCGTTTTACTATACAACGGTTTTTGAGTAACCAACACTGCTCCAAACAACTTAACATATTCACAGATGCATCGAAAAGAGCATTTGGAGCTGTCGTATATTTGAGGGTAGATAATCAAAAGAATGTAAGAGATATCCGAATGGTTGCAGCAAAATCTAAAGTAGCACCCATCAAACAGCTGTCACTACCACAGTTGGAACTTTGCGTTGCATTACTCGGAAGTAGTTTGGTGAAATTTGTAAGCAATGCGTGTCAAGACGACGAATTAGAGGTGCCACGAGGACTCAGACATGTCGTGCCACGAGGACTCAGTCTAACAATGCTGTGGAAGAAAGAATTGTGGTGGCAAGGACCAAAGTGGCTTCCAAAACTCAAACAACACTGGCCTATGCAAAATTACGGGGAATTGAAATTATCGATAGAGGTCAGTTTTCTATCTAACTAACCATTCTGTGTTAGGTTACCTAACCGAGATGTGTGGAGTGCAGGTGGACCATCCTTTGAGCGAGGGTCCATGGTACGTTTTACAGATGGATCAAAAACGGAACATGGGGCGGGGATAAGAATACACGGGAGTGGCACTACCCTCTCGAAGTCCTTGGGTACCAATGCTACCGTTTTTCAAGCAGAAGTACATGCTATAGAACATTGCGCTAAGATAGGCATAGCAAAAGGCCTAAACGATGCAAAGATTTATATTGTATCAGACAGCCAATTGGCCTTAAAGGCTCTTAGGTCTTGTACCGTTGAGCCAAGGCTAGAATGGGATTGTCTGAAGGTTATTAAAAATCTGGCAGGCTCAAATAAGGTAACATTTATGAGGGTGCCAGGTCATACTGGAATCGAAGGAAACGATGCAGCTGATGGCCTCGCCCGTGAGGGTTCTGCCTTTCCATTTATTGGACCAGAGCCCTTCTGCGGCGTCACTAAGGGACACCTTAGAGCAGCGGTAAAACGCTGGGAGGATGTTCAAAAGTCCTCCTACTGGCACAGAATTCCAGGTTTGCGACAAGCGAAGAAATTTATATCACCTTCGTCTGTCAGGATTAAGGAGTGTCTTGAACTTAGGAAACCTGAGTTGAGGCTGCTTACTGGCTTCCTCATAGGTCATGTCCCCTTAAGGTATCACCTTAAGAAGATGGGCCTAAGTACGACAGATGGATGCCGCTTCTGCGATCTGGAAGCGGAATCAGCGGAACATGTTCTGTGCCAATGCCCAGCCATTTTCCAGCAAAGACTGCAACATCTAGGAGGGAGAACAATGAGCCCGGATAGTATCTATCATGTACCGGCCAGTAGTATTATCAGATTCATTAAGAGCCTGAATATTCACTGGACGGATAATTAAGTAGGGTCCAGCACAATAGATGTTTTAGGTCGCAGTGCGAGGTGGCTTATCGCCAACATGACCCTTCAATCAATTATAATAATAATAATAATATTGTATATAATAAAAATGCGCAAACCGGCAGAACACAGTGAGTGATTAATACCGTGTTTCTTATAGATGATACTGGACGATTTCTGGAACAGTTTTTGTTATAAAGATAAAAAGAGAAAACATTTTGAAAATTGTGTTGTTACTAGGTGCGGGTATCTATTTTCACTAACCGGACTAATCAAGTTTCCCCAAAACATTTTTTGTCCCTAAGATGTTTCCATAAAGAGGACTGTTCAACCTTTCTGAAACAATTTTTTAAGACAACAAAAATCCGCAGCAATTTTGGAAAAAACATTATACGATGGCCGTCTTCTGTTAGTTAATTAAACTTGTTTATAAATAAGTAGACTTTTCGTTAATTTGTGGCACTACACTTTATGTGAAAAACTTCACAGTGGTCTTTAAAAGCTAAGACCTCAGTTTGAGAAATGTTAGTGTCTTCTGAAAGTGGAAAATTTCGGTTGCACCTTGGACCAACTAGTAGTTTGTTCACTGCAAGTGACCAAAGTAGAAAATCCCCCTTTGGTCATATTTTAGTGTAACCTGTAGATCCCTTCTCAATAACATGTGCTTAAACCAAATGATAATTTTGTTTTCTAACTCTGCATAATGGAGAGATTCGACCGTTGAGTACTTCAAAGAAGAAATTTGGAAAATAACTTACGAAATTCTGGAATTTAGAATGTTTTGTATAAAATAATTTAGAGCATTACGTATTACAGATTTGCAATGTACTCACATGTCTGTATTATTGTACGTATGGTCGTTAAGGCAGAAGCAGACTCTTCATTTTGACCTCAAAAAATGTTTCAGGCCTTCTTCTTTGAACGAGAATCTCTTTTGGCAAAACAGTGAGAAGTTTATCGGCAGCTGTTGTCTTTGATAGTGAATTCCTAAGTGCCAAAGGGTTATGCCCTATTCTCACAAAGGATTTTTAGAGCTTCTTGGGTCACCTCATCAATCGTGAGATTTTTTACCTAAAACTTCCTCACTTTATGTTTTGTTGCATTTCCTGATGAGCTCGATCGAAGAGCGTTCCTTTCATTTTTATATCGCAAGACCAATGATGGCTCCATGCCTATGTAGCTCGCAGAATGAAGGATTAATCCACAACCGAGTAAAAAAGGCAACCAATAGAAGCTTGTCGAATCAACAGCTTCTGACCGTGACTGAGCCTGATTCTGTACTTAAACTTTCAGGATCGCAAGGAGTCTGGAATATCGATATAACACGGGCGAAAATAGCGATATAATACTGTGATCAAAGAGCAGTAAGACTTTTTAAATAAAACATAAACGGCTTATTATTCTTTCAAATTTATTCCATCACCTTCAAGTAATCCCCTTCGTATAGGATACACCTATGCCAACGTTTTTTCCAGTCTTCGAAACAGTGTTAAAATTAGGCGAATAGGATGGTTGTAGAACGCAATAGTTGTCTGCCCAAAATTCTTACCCAAACGACATTTGTGTGATGTTCACAAGATTTCTAATTGACAATCGTCGATTTTTGAGCAGAAGACGTCGAAGGATAGCATTGTTTATTGTCTTAAAAGCGTTCTCTGCCTTCTTTAGACAACTTGTTTTTTACAATGTAGGGAAGAATGAGGTCAATGATCTTTAGGTTTAAAAGCAAACAAAAAAAAAACGAAATTGATCTGATTTGATTTATAATTTTATAATTTTGTAATATTTAAATTTTTTACAATCACAATGATAAACTCTTTATAACCCAAATACTTTTTCTCTACTGTCTACATTCAATTTACATCTGTTTTTATATTAATGCTACTATTAAAGTTTATTGCATATCCATAAACATTTGGATGCATTCTTTAAATGACTTATTTTCTAGTAATTTAAATTTGATAACGACATACAATTAAGCGACAATGGTAGATATAAAGTTAAAGTGACATAATTGATATATTACAACTTAACCTAATAAACAAAAGTTTCGATAAGTAAATTTAAATTTTTTACTATTTTAGTTCGTTTTCAGCTCAATTATTTGCGCAAACATTCCGCCCCCCGTGAATCGCTAGGTTCACTAATTGGTAGTATACATAATTTGTGAATCGGTCGCTTAAGTTCACCCGCACTTGTCTTCAATTTTACTACTCTCGTCAATCCATCATTACCAGGATAAACTTCTATTACCTTGCCAAGGACGTACTGTTTTGCTACTAGACTTTCATCCTTAACAATGACTACATCATTAATTTCGACGTTCGGTTTTTTGTTGCACCACTTGCTTCGACGTTGAAGAGTTAATAAATATTCATAACACCATCTTGACCAAAAATTTCTTTTTAATTGTTGTACCATTTCCCATCTTTGTAAATGTGTTGCTGACCTTTCCTCACCATTTGTGTTTGGAATACTTGATATTGGATGCCCAATCAACAGATGAGCAGGTGTTAGACAATCAATGTCATCACCGCTCGTTCGGCAAAGCGGCCTGGAGTTCATAATACCCTCAATTTCCACAAGCAGCGTTTGAAACTCATCAATTGTTGGAACAATGTTACCCAGAACTCGGTGCAGATGTGTTTTCATAACCTTAACGGATGCTTCCCAACTTCCTCCGAAATGTGGAGCTCCTGGTGGATTGAAGTGCCATGATATTTGATTCCTTAAAAGATATTCAGAAATATGATTAGTGTTTGACTTCAGAAACTTATAAAGCTCAATTAATTTT
Organism: Tipula vernalis; assembly: GCA_958295665.1. Classification (NCBI taxonomy): domain Eukaryota; kingdom Metazoa; phylum Arthropoda; class Insecta; order Diptera; family Tipulidae; genus Tipula; species Tipula vernalis. The sequence goes on from OY282559.1 coordinate 348,729,707, forward strand.
CTGCTAGCTCCGACAAAATTTGTACCGCAGTCAGTGTACACATCAGTGCATATTCCTCGTCTTGAAATCATTCTCTTCAGAGCAGCCAGAAATGTGTCGGTACTCAAATCAGCAACTAGTTCTATGTGAACAGCTCTTGTTGCCAAACAAATAAATATACAGACATATGACTTTATAGACCGTTGTCCACGACGTCTCAGTGGTGTCACTTGAAATGGACCCGCATAATCAATTCCAATTTTTAAAAATGGTCTCGTATATTCTACCCTTGCAAGCGGCAAATCAGCCATCATTTGTGTTTCAAACCTTGGATTTGATTTGATACATTGGACACAACCTCTTATTAATTGGCGAAGTATGGTTCTCGCCCCAATGATCCAGAAACGTTGCTTCAATAAACTCAATACCAGGGTCGCACCCGCATGATGATATTTTCCATGCCATTCTTGCATCATCTTTCGTACTAGCTCAGCTTTTGCCAATAATATGACCGGATGTTTTACATTGAAATCAAGAGTTGCACGAGACAACCGACCACCAACCCGAAGAACTCCATGACTATCAAGAAACGGATTCAACTGTATAAGTCTTGAATTACTTATTATAGAACGGCCCAGTTTAATATTGTTAATCTCCTCTGGAAAATGCTCGCTTTGTATGTACTTGAAAATCATTACCTCTGCTCGTGCCATGTCAATGATTGTGATAGATGGACTCCACCATTGTTTGGACATTCGGGTCATTTCTATGAACTTGCATATAATGGCCAAAGTTCTGGTAATTTTATAAAAACTCGAAATTCGCTCTTCCAACTGACCTAAAATTTCCTTGACGCCAGATGTCACCACGAATGATCTTAAACTCTGATAAGGATTCTCTTCAAATGATGTTACGAATTTTTGCTGCGGTTGTTGAGGCCAATCATCATTTGAGCCAAAAAGCCAAGTTGGTCCATGCCACCATAATCGAGATTTCAATAACGACTTTGCTGTGGCTCCTCTTGATACTATGTCAGCTGGGTTATCTGTTGAGGATACATAATTCCAACAATTACGGCAGTGGTTGTCTAAAATAGCAGCTATTCGATTATTTACGAATACATCTTTAACTGGATAAGCAGACAACCAATCTAAAACAATTGTGCTATCCGTCCAAGCAAACACTGCGTCAACATTGACGCCCAAATCGTCTTTGACAACTTTAAATAATGTTGATACTACAAGTGCTGCGCACAACTCTAACTTTGGAATCGTAAGCTTTTTCAAGGGTGCCACTCTTGATTTGCTCGTGACCATTACTACTTTACAACTTCCATCTCGATTTACCACCTTTGCATAAACAACCGCACCATAGGCTTCAGAACTGGCATCAGAGAACCCATGAATTTCGGCAACATTTGAAGTGCATAACCATCTTGGAATCACAATTTGCTCTAGACCTTTCAAATCATCACGCATGCTTATCCACTTCTTCTGTAGATCAGGTAAAAGGTTGTCATCCCAGTCTAATTTCTTCTTCCAAATTTCTTGAAGCAAAATCTTTATTTGTACGATGCAAGGTGCCACCAGTCCCAGTGGATCAAATACACGGCTTACTTCGCTCAGGATACCTCGTTTCGTTGGTATGATTTTCTCGTCTAAATTCACCTTGAATTTGAATTCATCATTGACTGGATCCCACTGCATGCCTAACACCTTCAATGACTCAGGAGTTTCTTCAATGTCTCTCGGTCTCAAGTCAATATCTTCTAGTGATAAGCTATTGATTACTCGTTGTGAATTTGATATCCATTTTTTTAATGACATCTTTGAATAGTTGAATGCCTCGACTAATTCATCACGTATCCGCACAAGCTCTTCTTCTGAATCACAACCAGTCATTATGTCATCTACATAAGTATCATATTCAATCGACTTTGACGCTCTAGGATACCTGGTTCTGTTTTTGATAGCGATTTCCTTCAATGTTCTCGTAGCCAGATATGGTGCCGGTCGTGTTCCATATGTGACCGTTTCTAGTTGATAATATTTGACTGGCGTCCTTGGATCATTTCGCCACATAATCCTTTGCCACTAAGCATCATCTTCATGCACTCTTATCTGACGATACATTCTTTGCACGTCTGCTGTCAATACAAACTGATGAACCCGAAATCTTAATAAAATACTGTATAATGACGATTGCACTACTGGCCCAACCCGCATCGTATCATTTAGAGAGTAACCCATGGAACCCGTTGCAGAAGCATCGAACACGACTCGAAGCTTAATACTTTGGTTAGATTGTTGCAATACACCATGATGAGGCATGAAATAGGTATTGTCATCTTCACTATTCACCGAAATTTCATTCATGTGTCCAAGATTGATGTACTCCTCCATAAAATTCACATATTGCCGTTTTAACTCCGGATCTCGCTCAAGTCTTCTTTCCACTGAATATAGTCGCTTCAATGCCTGATAAGTGTTATCACCAATTTGTGATGGGTCCATCTTAAACGGAAGCCTCACAACATATCTGCCAACATCATCTTGTTTTGTTGTGGCAACATATAAGTTCTCGCACGATTCTTCCTCGGATGTCAGATGATCCTTTTTCGGTAAACTTTCTACCTCCCATAATTTTCGTAATGATTCGTCGATTGATTCCAAAGTATTCAAACCAACAAACAACGAATTTGTTGTTACTTGTGGGAACTGACCAGACACTACCCAGCCTAGCTTCGTATTTTGTGCCACTACTTCATTCTGTGCGTTCCTGATTTGCCCATCCACTAATAAATTGAAGAATTGATCAGCCCCTACCAGTAATTCGATTTCTCCTGGAACATTGAACTGTGGATCTGCAAGATTGATATTTTTAAGATATTTGAGATGATTCACGTTGAATTTTTGATGTGGCAATTAAGTAGTGACTTTCGGTAATATATGTGCCACCAATGAGACTACTGGAGTTGATTGACTATTAAGTATTTTAATTGAAACGGATCCTTTAGTTTTTCCAATTGATGTACCACCCAAACCAGCTACTGGCATTGACTTTGCTGTTACATTAAGTCTCAACCTTTGCACTAGCTGTTCGGAAATAAATGATACCTGCGAGCCACAATCCAGCAATACCCTGCAGCTGCCAATTGGTTTACCATATTGATTTGCCAACTGTACTACAGCGGTTGGCAATATGGATTGTATCTGTATACCAGCTGATTCCACATGACTGATGATAGTATTGAACCCGTTCTGTGATTGACTATCTACATCTGTCTGCACCTCATCATCAACCACTGCCGAATGACTTGGAAGTTCGGCCGTTGACACTGCTGGGCGATCGGAATGAAGGAACGTATTGTGTTTGTTGCCGCAAACCGAACACCTTATTGCTGATCCACATCGAAAAACAACATGGTTAGGTTTCATACAGTTGAAACATAGTTTTTCCGCTTGCACCTTTTGTCGTCTTTCTTCTACTGACAAATCTGCGAACATTGGACATTTGACGATATCATGACCACTCTGACCACAACACCTACATGATTCAGAATTCAACACTACATGCCCACGTAAGGGCATCCTTGTGTTCCATTGCACCCGCCTCGTTGGTTGAATTGATTTGACATTTTCCAATTCATCTACCCGATCTTGCAAAAACTTGAAAAAACTTTGGATACTAGGGAAATCTTCATTACGTGATTCTTTCATCCAACACGATTTGGTATGATCATCTAGCTTGTTCAACATAATTCGTATAATCCATGGATCTCTTGCTTCTGCTGAATTACCCAATGCCTTTAAACCTCGCAAAATCTCGTCGGACGTATCCAAAATTTTTAAAAGACCACCGGCTGACGCTGTATTAATACTTGGCTGTTCCAGAAATGTACCAATAAACGAATTGACTATTTGTTTTTTGCGATTGTACCGATCTCTCAGTTTCTGAATTGCCTCACAATAATTGGCATCAGAAATTCTCAAATGCTTAATTAAATTGAATGCTTCGTCTTTTAAGTAACTACGTAAAAATTGAAATTTCTGAGACGCAGTTAAATTAGTTCGATCATGGATATTTGCACAGTAAAGATCATGAAATGTCTGCCATTTTGTGTATTCTCCGGAGAAAACTGGAACCGCAGATTTGGGCAACCGTAACTCTTGACAAGCGTTTGACCCACCACCCAATGTTGTATTACTCATTGTTGCATTTAAATGTACATCTGTTGTTTTGTGTCGTATCCATGATCCCAATTTGGCTTCAATTTCATAAAATTTTTGTTCAACTGCATTTGCCTCTAATGGTTCCTCAGGATTTATGAAACTTATATCTCGTTCGATTTCATGGAAACTTGACATCGCGTCGCGCGTAGATGACAATCGAATTTGTACACCTTCAATTATTTCATCATCTGGAAGGGCTGCTGTATAATCCAATAATCCATCGATTTTTAATATCAATTGAGCACGCTGTGCTTTTAGCGCCTTTAATTTTTTCTCCATTATGCACAATTTCTTTATCCAAAACCTGTGTACCGTTTCACGTGTACGATTAATTTGCACTTAGATTGAATGAAAACTGCACTTTCGAAAAATAGAGTTTTGTATAGTACAGTAAAATTGATGAATCGATGTTTTTTGTATATATAGAGCAATAAAAATCGATGCCTTTTTGCACCAAGACTATTGGTTTATACCATATGCCGTATATCCTAAATGTATTACACCAAATTTGCATCTAAATTCAACAAATACCGCAATTTGTTAAATCGCCCCAGAAATCAATTCACTCAAAGTCTTTTCAACACGAACAACCATACACTTTCAAAATTCTTGGTTTATACCGCACTTGTAACCACTGCACTGATATGATTATAAAACGTTTTTTTTTTTTTTATTTTGCTTGTTTATTTAATAGCACTGAATAAATAATACAGTTAATTTCAATTGAAAATAAACTTCAAACGCACTAAAGATTCGACCTAGTGAATCCGGCTCGAAGGACCATAATGTTTTTTACAATGTACGGAAGAATGAGGTCAATGATCTTTAGGTTTAAAAGCAAACAAAAAAAAACGAAATTGATCTGATTTGATTTATAATTTTATAATTTTGTAATATTTAAATTCTCTACAATCACAATGATAAACTCTTTATAACCCAAATACTTTTTCTCTACTGTCTACATTCAATTTACATCTGTTTTTATATTAATGCTACTATAAAAGTTTATTGCATATCCATAAACATTTGGATGCATTCTTTAAATGACTTATTTTCTAGTAATTTAAATTTGATAACGACATACAATTAAGCGACAATGGTAGATATAAAGTTAAAGTGACATAATTGATATATTACAACTTAACCTAATAAACAAAAGTTTCGATAAGTAAATTTAAATTTTTTACTATTTTAGTTCGTTTTCAGCTCAATTATTTGCGCAAACACAACTTATGCCAGTCAAAAAAACTCGCTCTGGGAAGTGCATTGTCACAAAAAGCCTTTCTAACATTTCCAACGTTTTGAAAGCGGAAATTTCACTTTTGACTTCTTACCGGAGCTAATTTTAAAAACCGAAAAATGCACTTTATCAGATGAAAGTAAACAGCCGTACCTCATTAACTACTAAAGATATTGACACGAAATTTGATACAGATGTCTGTCACGGTGCCACGAACCTAAGAAAAAAAGCTACTCGTTTGGGCAATATGCAATTATTTTATTGGAGCAAAATATGTCCGTAAAATTTCTCAAATAGTATCAAACTTTCATTTTATGCGTTTTATATACGGCAACTAAACCATAGAATCCGCTTGTAATTATTTTGCACAACCTAACCTGTCTGTTGAACACTGTGCTTACAAAATTGAAAACATACGGGGTGCGCCATCTTTTATGGGGATATGTAAACAATGAATAACTTTGAAAAAAAACAACCGATTTTCTGTATATGACGTATTTTTATTCAATTTGGTCCTTTGCAAATTATTTGGACTATATTTTGAATGCAACATCAATTAAGTGGCTGCCTTTATTGGTCAAATGTGCCCTTTTTGCTGCTATTCTATACTTTTCAAATAACTCCACAAAAAGAAGTCCGGAGGGGTCAAATCTCGGGATCTGGGTGGCCAGTCAGTGTCGCCTCTTTCTGATATCAGACGTCCAGGGAATTTTCGTTACAGAAACTGAATTGTCTGATTTGCAGTGTGACATGGTGCACCGTCTTGTTGAAACCAGTAACCGTCAAGAACTTTTTCATGCATTTGTGGTCAGACATAATGAAGAGTTTCATGGATCTCGTGTGGATTATCCGTTCCCCAAATGCGGCAATTTTGCTTATTAACGCCACCAGAGAGTGTGAAATGGGCCTCGTCGGTCATCAAAATTTGCTTCCAAAAATCAGGTTCAGTGTCAACCATTCGAGCGACTGTTTGGCCGTATTTCAAGCGACGTGGACGGTCTTTCGGAAATATTCTTTGAGTTAATTGCACTTTACACGGAAACAAATGCAAATCATCCTTCAAAATGCGCCGCAAAGTGGTTCCACTGACACCAAAATGCTGAGTGTAGCGACGATACAACACTTTTGGGTTCTGGGCAAAGCTCTCTGTGACCGCTTCGGTGCCTGTTGGCAACGATATTTTCGACGAAATGCTTGTTGAGTTAACACAACTGAACGACTATTTTCAATGTACAGCGTCACTATTTTGGCGCGTTGTTTCGGTGTGAAGCGATTCATGGTTAAAATTGTACTGAATTGACGTTTCAAAAACATGTTTAATCAAGGTCAATCGGTTGACAAATGTCAAAGTTATTCAATGTTTATATACTCCCATAAAAGATGGCGCACACTGTACTTCCGTTTATAAAAGAATTATTCTGTGGGAACAAATATCAATTTATAGAAACCATTCGATAATCTATATTAACAGAGTGAGAAAATGGAAAACATTTTTTATTATTTTCGAAATATAATTTTTTCTTGTTGGAAAATATGTATACATACATATATGATGTACGTAAATCGAAAAGTTGGTATATAGAAGAAACGAAAGCAAAAAAAAAAAAATATTAATTTGATATCGAAAGGTGGACAAAATAAACTTTTATTTTTCGAGAAGGAATATGTACCACCCCAATAAAATATGTTTTTCTATTTTCCTCAAAAACAAAACAAAAATATTTGTGGGTGTTTTATAGGTAAATAGCAGGTAAATATCGTAGGAGAGTAAACTACGACTAGTAATACTACCAACCAGAGAAGTGATTACAAACAAATAAACTTGATTAATGGATCAAAAGCATATGATACCATTGATTTGTGATTGATGGTCTCAAGAGTGTGTGTACGCCATAATTTCCAATAATTAATTTCGCAAGGAAACAAACTGCAAAGTTATTGTACTTAACAAGTTCGACATAAAAGTTAATGAAATAAGTAAATAATTTTTATTTTTTCGATAAATCAGTCATTTAAAGTTCTTTATTAAGATTATTTAAAGCAGATTAAATTAAATCCCCCTCTATTATCGTATACGTGTTATTAATTTCACGTGTTAAGCCCATAAAGACCTACATACCACATAGTACACAAAAAAACAAAATATTTACAGATTATGACTTTTCAAATGTGCGATAAGATAAAATCGTAATCTTATAACCGTTGAATGAGTATAAAGAATTGCCTATTTATAGACTAAAACCCTGTTTGTCGAGGAAGTATACGCAGGAAATAAACAACCATATATATCTTGTGCATCAAACCTAATCGAACAGAAATATTACCAATTGGCAACATAGTAGCAGTTAGCATATATTTAGTAAGAGGTGAAAGTGGTTTACAAATACCACAAAGTATTTGAATGTATTTTGATTTCGTTTTCAATTTGATTAAATGTAATACAACACTTTTGATAAATTATTGGGGCATTGAAACGTGTTACCGAGTGTTTGCACGCTTTTACTTTACTTTTGTATATTCATAATACGAAATCAAATTGTGTTTTTGTGACGGTGTATCGTGTATATGTAACCCAAAATATTTAGTTACGTTATCTTTATAAGATATCAGCTTTATTTATCTAAGAATGAAAACCATATCCATAGGAAACGAATAACACACATAATATTTTGAATTTTAATTCGCTTTTAATTTTTACTACAGAATCCAGTAACAATGAATCATTTCGTATTCTCATTTGTTTTGAACAACCTTGTTTCAAAACCTTATCTTCGATTTCTAACCAAGAATTTTTAAAACATTGACGCCCCTGGGTAATTTTTATTTTTTTGATCTCTGTAGAAGTATTATCAGTAATTTTGATTAACTTGCCAAATAAAAGTCGATATTTTTTTTTTTAAATCATTTAAATTCACTTCATTTCTTTCAAAGAAATATGAATTTTATCACTGGCCTAATAATATCTTATAAGATTTTTTTTTTCTTGTTCCAAATGACTTGTATACTCTCGTAAATCCGTAAAATGTTATTTCATTTTAGGAAATCTGGAAACCAAGATTTTTTCAAGATTCTGCTGTGTTTCGAGAATTTTTTTCACGATTTTGTCCCATTCGAAAATTTTTCTTTCGAGCTCTTTAATAACTACTAGCAGAGTATACCGGCTCCCCACCCGACATATGTCCGACATTATTTGGTGTCGCGCGAATTTAAACAGTGTAGTGGTTACAGTTTCTGTTTTTTTTTTGTACAGACGGACTTATTTCATGATTAATTTTTATTTACTCCAATTTTTACTCCAGTTCTTTTAGGGAAAAGATGTGATGATGCGAGTAAAATGAAAACATTTTATCTAACCAAGGTGTGTTCCTTATTATAACTTACAGTACTTTATATACAACATTGCCAGTTTATCTAAAAGGAGAGTTTACTTGAAGATAAGCTGCTAAGAATGTTTCTACTCTAGAGCATCATAGCATGTTCAGAGGTAAGGGGCTTTGGGGAATTCTCTATGTAAAGCCGTGAGTTTCAATTAGCAAAATTTAAAAAATTTGGTGAAAAATTTTCTTAGTGAAATATTTTTTCTACCAAATTGTTTACCAAACATCTAGGTTTATTAGTATTAGTGATTTCGCCGTATACAAACACGAGAAAAAATAAAAAACTCACAAACACACCGACACAAGTGAATGTACATTTTTGTTTTGAGCAAGGCTTATATAAGAAATTTGTGGTGGTTTTGCTCCGTGAAGTAAGGTCGCAGGAATTAAACTCGTAACAAAATGATATTAAACTCATAAAATTTGTTTGGAGTTTCCAACTTTAATTCGCAGAACAAGTGGTATTTAAAATCGGAAAATTTTCATAAAAAAGTCGTTTTTCCGAATTTAGTTCCATTCTTTTCCGTAATAAACTCGAAAACATACGTTTCTGGCTTTAATTTTCATGCTCTTGTGAAACTCGGGAACCTGAAACATTTAATTTTTGGATCAAAAACAATAAACCGCAGAATTAATCGCAGAACCTGGCGAAGAGACCTCAAAATCCGAATTTTAGAGTTTAATTCAAATTATTTACCCCATTTAATTCGACATTTCTCAGATTCTAATTCCACTTTTTACTTGGGTAATTTGATTCAGTAGGTCAATTCCCTTTTAATGAAATGGAATGGAATCAAATTTTCGCTTTTCCCATATTGATGAGTTTTGTCATTTTGTTCATATTTTTCGTGTTTCAAAGAGGGATTTATTGGGATAATATTGAGTATTATTTAAAATAACATGATTTGTAATTTTAAATTAAAATTAACGATTTTTCTGAGCGATCAAAGGAATAAAGGAAGCAACAAAATCATATACGTGCCACATAAAAGCCATGCAGTCGTCCAGCAGCCTCGTCATCATTTAAATGAATCAGCCGAACAAGAGGCAGATTAATATTTTTATAGTGTTGTAGAATAATAATTATTCGTATTATTAATTACTAGGGCAACCAAAAATATGCATTAGCATGTTTTTTTCCTGTGTACATATTGTGAAAAAAATAAGACCGGAATCCGTTTCACCAAAAACGAAACCTTTTAAGCCCTATTTGTTAGTGCATATTTTTGCATATTTCACCCAAAACTGCATATATTCTCATATTTTGGATATTAGTGCATATTTAAGAGCATATTTTACATAATTTAAGCATATTTTGCCAATTTTATAAAAAATATTTCGCATAAAAATGCATTCCATTTTAAAAATCAATTTTTATGGATATCAATAGATGAAACCACTGACGCAACCGGCAGAAATGTGGCCAATGTTTTAATTGGTATTTTAGATTCAAACGAAATGATCGACAAACAAAAATTTTTGTTGAATACTGCGCACTTAGAGAGGGCGAATCATTCAACCATTGCGCGGCTTTTTGATGAATCGGTGAAAAAGTTAGGTGATACTTTCCCTAAAGATTCCATTTTGTTGTTCATTTCAGATGCTGCACCATACATGGTAAAAGCGGCTCAGGCAATACAAATATTTTACCCTAAAATAACTCATTTAACTTGCCTTGCCCATGGACTTCATCGTCTGTGTGAGCACACGATATAATCTCTAACGGTAAAAAAGTATTTTTAAAAGCCCCGTCTAGAGTAGAGACTTTTAAAGAAATGGCACCTGGGCTTACACTGCCTCCGCAACCGGTTACCACCCGATGGGGAACTTGGCTGGCAGCGGTCAATTATTATGCCAGTAATTTTGAAAATATGGTTCGAATCTTTGATGCGCTGGACAACGACGAAGCTGCCTCAATTAGGATTTCGAAGGAGTTGTTATGTGACAGCAAATTAGATCTGATTTGATCTATATTTCAGCTAACTTCGGATTTCTCGAATCAACCATTTCTAAACTAGAGACTTGTGGACTGTTGCTTGCTGCACAACGTAATCGAAAAAAAACCACGGAAGGAAAATAATTCTCAAGGCGGAGATTTGAAACATATAATTCTATTTTTATAGGGCATATTTTAAGTGCATAAAATCATATTTTTAAGGCATATTTTAAGCGCTTAAAACCGGTTTTTTAGTGCATATTTTTGGTTGCCCTATTAATTACTAATAAAGTTTTATTAAAATAAACATTCGTTGCGTTTATCTTTTTCCGTCCGATACTTCCAATTGTTTAAAATATAAATATATTTCACCGTTAAATTCCACGACGAGAAATGGCATTTAATTCCATAAAAGCGGGATTTATTTTCCCATACTGGGGGCCTATTCTCGAATTTCACATCCATTTTCCACATGTGGACATCTGTCAAAGTTCACACAAAAACGTTTGAGAATTGTAATTTGTATATAAAACCCATGCGGCATGGACATTTCCTACATGGGGAATTTTTTCCACCTGCTTATACCCATTCGGACATATCCCCTTGGTACCGAAAAAAATTCAATTTTTATGAATTTTGACAGATGTCCACATGTGGAAAATGGTTGTGGAATTCGAGAATAGGGCCCCTGAACTGAAATATGAAATTCTCATTTAGAACAATAACTCATTCCTCAAAATAAATCCACGCACATAGCAACTACCTTCAGCGACACGAATTAAGTCCACGGGAATTAATTCTGCCGAAAATTTTTGTATGGCGAAATTAATTCTATTTTCAATATGAATTAAATCCGCAGGTCATGATATTGAACAAAGTGCCACTGTCCCATATATATCGAAACCATCACTTTGATTTTAAATTTCATCAGTCGGGATAGAGAATGCCCTAAAATTTTTTACGTGGTTTTAAACAAATCGTTCATTAAGGACCAATACCTCCTATCATCCAAAATATGAATTTTACAGAAGGCGCTAAAACTTAATAACTTCTCAAATATTACATTAAATGAAAACGTTTTTTCAAGAAATTTTGATACAAACTACATTTGACTAAAGTTTCAAAAAATATTTGATCAAAACCTCGTTAAAATATTTTTCAAAAATAGATGTAACCGCTATCTTAACTCAATTTCGAAAATAGATGATAGAAGGTATTGGTCCTTAACGAACGATATTAATGTATTTTTTTTTAATACCCGGATACTCGGGTAACCCGGATATTAAAATAAAAAGTACTTGTAAAATTATTAGCAAATGGTTCAAATCTATAAGTCCTATCTTATTCTTTGAACATTTTATTAAAACTGATTTAATTTCATTAAAAAAAACTCAGTTAATTATTTTAATGGACGGATTTTAGCTTGACGGCCGGAAAAATGTTTAAATTGGGCTTTTTCAATGAAATTAAATAAATACAAGCTTTTATTTAACTTTAATTTCTGTATGTCTGACTGATCGAATCTGTCCAATCGATTTTTCGAACACTTCCGTATATCCGATCATTGGTTTTGGTGACAACACATTATAGTATAATCAATAATGTAATATATTCAAAATGGCGGCCACCCCCCAGAAAGTGTATTATGCTTCTCCTTATAATTCCCTTGACATGAGTATCAAATGAAAGGACTTGATGAGAAGAATACGATGAGTTAAGTGACGTCATTCTACATCCAATATGGCGAACGCCCCAAGATGGCAGATTACCTTTTTCTTCACAATCTCCTTGATATGGGTACTGAATGAAAAATTTTGGCGAGTAGAATACGATTAGCTAAGTGACGACATCCCCAATTAATATTGTTACGTTTTTGCCTTGTCAATCAAGGTTCGAATCACTAAATTGTGAATAAAACAAACCACTTCAATATACAACCGAATTTATTTATTGAGCATAAATATTAATACAACACTTATAATTTTTATTTCGCACTAATTCACTTTTTAATCTTTACACTATCGCTATCCAAATACGAATAATCCAATTCGATCTCGTTAGCTTTTTATGTACTGAAACCAAAAATTCTAGAAATAATATTGTTATGTGACACATAGGGTTTAATATAATAAGTTAATTAATAGGGCAAAGTTTAACTGTTGCAAAATGGAAATTTTCCATGCTAACACATTATACATGTTACCAGACTATTATTACTGGAAAAATCATTAAACTTCTAGAAGTTTGATTTGACTATATAAAAAGGCAAACGAAATCGAATTGAATTATTCTTATGTATTTGGAAACCGACAGTGTAAAGATTAAATAGAGTGATTTGAAAATTTAATTAGCGCAATATAAAAATTATAAGCGATCAGCAAAACTGTCCAAATATTAAAATAAGTAATTTAGTTGATTATTGTTAACAAATTGTGTTGAATTAATTTTTGGCGTTCAATAAATAAATTCGTTTGTGATATATTAAAGAGTTTTGTTTTATTCACAATCCAGTGATTCCGACCACAATCCAGGGATTCCGAATCAATATAACATCATTTTTGCAAGCTTCAAAAATTTGCAAAAACAATTTTCGAGCTCGAGATACTTTGTATAATAATAGATGTTCAAAACAGTAAAATGCTGGTAATATGAATACGGCTGCAACTGCAGTTTTCGCCCCATACGATACAATTGTGTCGGCTTATTCTGAATAAGATTTTAATATGTTCCGAAGATTGTAAGAGAATTCAATCCAGTTTCGAACTGATGAACTTATGATTATGAAAAAATCAATCTTCTCATCAGGCCGCGGCGACTGGACTGATTATACCACAATTTACATTCTATATATATAGAGTGTGCTGTGCGTTAAGTACTAGCGAATCAAACTAATACAGATGAACTCTCTTACAATTCCTCTTCTTCACGATATTCACACAGCTCTATTTCTGTGTACGCTAATTTTACTTTATTAATTTTTAGTTGAATGTTAGTTAATTCATGTAATTTCTAATATGCTACCGGTGATTAGACCATTTTAACATTCAACAAAAAATTAATAAAGTATTATTCTGAATCCCGTCCAATATTCTGCTTGCTATTCAAGCTAGTCGATGACGCGAAAAAAACCCAGCGAGAAAATTAACTTTGAAAAGCTATTGCCATGAACCAGTTGACATCAATCAGACTTGAGGTCTACATAAAGAATTGTGAGATATTTGTAGGAGCTAAAATAATGCTACGAGCTATCATCGATATATCGAAAGGACTTACAAATGGCGCTACCGGCTTTATCACAGAAATTATATGGACACTCTACGCTCGTGATCAACTACATGAAAGACAAATTACTTCAGTTAGCGTAGACTTTGGAAAAGATGACATCCATAGAATACACCCTTTACCTAAGCAATTCCTAGCAAAAAAGAACTGCGGCACTGCGGAACGTAGAATGCTACCAATATTACTGTCTTAGGCTTCTACTCTTTACAAGATGCAAAGCAAGTATGGTAGTTCATGGCGTAGTGTACGTGGGATCTAAGATATTCGCATCCAGTCAAGCATACATCCCACAAGTCCAGTTATATCATTAGCTTACAAATATAAGAAATAAACTGCACAAAGCTAACAGGGAAGAATACTTGTAATAATGAAACGTTAACAGAAATCAAATGGATGAGAAGCTTAGAATAGAGACAATAAAAGTTATACAATAAAAGTTAATGTGAATGTCCAATAGATGACGAATCAGCCAACAATCATATGCAAGATCTACATATGAGATTCGCCACTTACTCATATCATATCTCCTGATAATCAAACAAATAACAACATCGTCTCGGTTGCAGGGAATAAATAATACATTTTTACAAACTTTTATTTTTGAGACTTTTAATAGACTAAAAAGTAGAAAATAAATTACAAAAAAAAAAAAAAAAAGTAAAACAAGCTTTTATTTAATGAAAATAATTTTTCCCGGGGGGATTTTTCAGGTTGGGGAGCTCTGGTTTTAAATGTTTAAGGAACTGGACGACTCTTTTCAACGTACTCGTACATAGGTATATTATTACACAAGTATCAACTTGTGATTTTTTTGCAATAATCTAAAGTTTTATTCTTAGTAAAATCATTTTAATGTAACACCTTTGTAGATTACACGGTATTTCGAAGTGTGTATGATTGATGAATATCAATTTTATTAAGTTGATCAGATTACATCCTAACTAACTTGAGTATTTAAGAAATCATTATTGAACGTGTTTATATTTTGTTAATAATTATTTATTGATGAATTGAAGTAATAATTTCTTAAACATTTAAAACCTGAGCGCCCCAAAATTTTATGCATAGTCACATAAAGGTGACTCTGGGAAAAAATGTATTTTCTATTTTTTAGTTCATTAAATAAAAGCCGGTTTTAACAATTTTTTTTTAAATAAAATTTTAAGAATAAGGTGGTACATTTTACTTTCTTTTACTCTATTAAATAAAGTATAGTAATCATGAAAATTTTGGACCTTGAGATTTTTAGAGATTTATCTGTTTTGAGGTGCCCTGAGTCCGAAAAAGTGGGTTTAGAAATGGTGTCCGTCTGTCACTCTGTGTCCTCTCTGTAGCCTAGATGGTTTAACCAATCGAACTGAAACTTCAGATTTAAGCTTTTTTGATAAATTGAGAGGTCCCAATGAATTTTACTCCAAATCGGCTAACCGAAAGTGGCCACTCCCTTGGTCCAGAAAATTTAATTTGCAAATATCTTTAAAAGTATAAGGTTTACAAAAAACTGCTTAATACAAAATGTTTCCAAAAATGAAAAAAAAAAAAATTAAAAAATTATTCGTAATTATTCGTTCTTTGTTCGTAAAAGAAAGTCGTGTGTTGGCCACACCTCCATTTTTAAATAATTTTGATATTGCTTATGAAACAATTTTACCAAAAATTAGATTTGACGGTTCGAAATACCGGTTTGCCGTTTTGTATGAGACAAATGTCTTAAATTTTAAATTAACTGTATTTCTTACAAACAGTTACGACCAGCAAAAAAAATAAGGAAACTACACAAAAAATCATAAACGCTGGAATAAGAATATGCTTAGGCCTAACTAACAGTACGCCGGTTACCGCTATAATAGCAGAAGCAGGAGATCTACCAATCGACTAAAAAATAGATCTGTTCAATTACAATTATGTAGCAAAACATCTCTACAACAATAGTATACTAGGCCAGAAGATAATAAACAACAAATGCAAAGAAACACTCAGGGGAATTTACTCATACAAAAACCAACTAGATAAAATACCTAAGATAGAATATTCAAACGAGATAACATTAAACGAGAACGAGAGCAACGCAAGATTTGAAATAGACATAGATACCGGCCTGCAGGAAATAATCAAAACTAATTACAACATTCTACAACTCAAAAAAATAACAATAAACTACATAAAAGAACACGGTGGTCTCTCATTAAGTTACACGGATGGATCATACAATAACTACACCAACGATACCTACAGTTACAACATAGAAGAACCATTATCTATCAAAACAGTAGAAACTATTGCCATACTTGAAGCCACCAAAATAGCCATTAAAAACAAAATAAAGGACATAACAATAATCACAGATTTACTGAGTGCTTGCAAGTCGCTGAAAGGATTTAACACCAAAAACACAAAATACTTTGAAAGGGAAATTTATAGGATAGCACAAGATAATAACATGAAGATAAAAATAATATGGATCCATAGCCATATAGAAATTCCCGGAAACGATTAAGCGGACATAGCGGCTAAGCAAGGCACGTACTCCAATAGCAAATTAGAAGTAAACACCAGTAGAAGACAGTATTAGAATATTCAAGAATAAATTATATGAAAAGTGGAACACTGAATTTTTAACCAGAACAATAGATAAGGGCACACAACATAGAAAAAATATAAATGAAAAGACAACAATGAATCCTTGGTTTCACAAGAAGAATTTAGACTCCGGAATGATAAAGAGATTAACTAGAATAAGAACGAACCACACATACGACAAAAAAAACCTAAAACAAATAAAAAAAATAGAAAGTGATATCTGTGAGGAGTATAATACGAGAGAGGACGCAAGGCATATCATAGAAGAATGCAAAAAATACGATACAATAAGAGACAAATATAACAATATAAAAAACAACAAACTACAAGAAATACTAGCCAGCAACCATAAGGAGAAGTACAGGGATTTAAACACGTTCCGGAGGGAAATTAAAGCGGATCTCTAAGAATAAGAGTTGTTTAAAAATCCTTCAATTAATTAAGATTATGAACAATAGTTTACTTTAAAAAAATAAAAATTTACAAAATTTAAAACTAAATTTAAAAAAAAAAAAAAAAAAAAATTTTTTTTTTTTAGGTTATCCCTGTGTTTTTTTATTGTATCGGAGAGATCAGACAGAAAAAAAAAACTACTGCGTTTTTATTTTACACGTATTGTTTTTCTTGTTTTTGTTCTGTCTGATCTCTCCGATGTAATAAAAAAACACGGCCTATGTCATTATGTATGACATAGGCCGTGTTTTTTTATAATTTTAGTACATAGTACATAAGCAAAATTAAAACAAAATAAAAATGTCAATTTACATGTAAATATTTGGCGATGTGATCGGTGACGTTTATATAAATAAATTAAAATATAAAAACAAAAAAAAAAAACTGTATTTCTTGATATTTGACCTGATTCGTTAAAAATATTTAATTAACAATTCCGAAAATAATGTCATTGACAATTTTTTTAGCAAACACACGTTTCCTAATAAAAACTGCAAGAAATGTTTAAATCGCGACCATATTGGAAAATTCGCGTGAGAACACTTTTTTGTAATTTTTATTAGGAAAAGTGCGGTTGCAAAAAAAATTGTCCATGACATTACATTCGGAATTGTTTATTACCTATTTTTTATGTGACTAGTGTATATCTGACGATGTAATTTAAGACAAATCGTTGAATCATTTTTACTCGTACGAGGCCATTAGGATTGTACCGATTTCAAGATAATTTGATATTTTCTAAATTTTTCTGTCGCTTTTTCAGAAGTATCGAGGTTCATTCAAGATTTTCGTAATTATTTGAGGCTTTAGACTATTATGATAAGGGTGAAATTTGTTTCAAAACACTTCTAGGCAGAAATATTATTTTCCGCTAATAAATCTGAAATCCACAGAAGTGTATTTTTTAAAATCGTCATCTTTAACCGTCTTGAAGTTGTCCCAGACTTTCATTAGAGAAAAATTTGAAATTATCTACCTGTTATACCCCTTAGTCGTCTCACTTGTCAAATTTTGATAACTTAGTAGAACGATGCGACAATGGTCGTTTGAACTGACAAACATCGGTTTACTTCGCATTCTCTTACATTATCACTTCGATCGACAAAGAGAATACTAATTTAAATTTGATGTGACACGACAATTGTCACGTCGAATGAAGTGACATGGCCAAGGGAATAGGTGTATTAACTATGAGAAAAATTGGTGATAAATTAAAACACTTCTTCTGGTCAAGATTGTGGTGACCCTGCAAATTTGTTATGTCGGTATAGTAAGAGGACCTATTGGCTACCTGTGAGCCAATTCTGAACCCGATTTGCTTGTCAGAGTTTCCGCTACGACTCTCCACTTCGATTCTGGAAATGGTGCACTTTCTTAGGGTTGTGATAACTCGACTCTACCATCTTTTTATGCAGAGTCAAGTTAACTGCAATACGATGCGGGGTTAACTCGATCCGATTCTCGGCATTTATACAATACATTTGCCTGCTTAGACAAACACTTTTGTATAAGAATAATGATAGGAAGGGTGGTATAAAACGCCTTCAATCTTAAGTTGAAATTAGTTTACGCAAATTGAGGCACCAACATAGGTCTTGAATTATTCTTCTATCTGTAGTAAAAAAAATTAACACAAATCCCTCAGATTTTAAGTAGAACTCTTAACTTGGATAATCTCTTCAATTCAAATCCGGTCTAAGAGCCTTACTTAAGAACCAATTAATGGAAATGGAATTTTTTCTGGAAATTGTTAATCAATGTTATTACAGTAATTTCAACTTAATCTGTATAAAAGATTTGTACCAAATAACATAGTAATTCTAACGCACATCGCTGTCAAAAACGGCCAAGCATGATTAGAGGCAACAGATGGCAGCACTGAACATGTAACATTTTTTTTAACGAAACAAAAATATAAACAAATGCAACCAACACGTATAAATGTAACAGCTAGACCTGAATTATGTTAAAAAAAATAATTTATATTTTATATTTTTGTACCAAAAATTCCAAATTCTTAAAGCTGAAATCTGCAAATTATGGCCGGTACTAATTTTTCACATATCAAATAAAATTGCATTATCGATAAAACTTTGCTTTGGAAAAGTATAGCGATGTCCCCTTTTAGGCAAATAAATTATAATATCGATAAATGACATTTAACGTTAGGACACTAGACATTTAACGTTTTCTTTTTATTTAAATTTTGTTTAACGAGACAAAATGTAAACAAGGGGTACCCGATAGGTCCCCTTAAATATTATATATCGATATAATAAATTTTCAGGCCTCCATAATCTTGACCAGAAGAATTTTTTTAATTTTTTGAAAAATGGTGTAGTAAATAATCATCCTGGAATGGGTTCTTAATGCTCGAATACACTTTTAATTAACGCTTGTGTTGTAGAAGGTAATTTCAAATTTTCCTAGGATGAAAGTCTAGGATAACTTCAAGACGGCATCTTTGAGCGATTTTTTATGAAACCACAAAGAAATAATAACTATCATCGCTATCTAGATCTGTACTAAGAAGATTGTTAATATTAACCGCATTTCTTGATGTTTGATCTGATCCAGATCAGATCATGTCTCATGAAACGACACCAAAATGTGTAAAATAAACAAACACCAACTACATTTTAATAGCTGGACTAATTTTTAGATCACCATTTGTAATCCAAAATCAATGTTGGATCAAATGTTGTTGTTGCTTCACATATAAATTTTGATCTGATCCGGAGAAGAAATGCAGCTATTATTCAAACAACTGATTTGTGTAAGGGTTTCCTGTCTTTGGGACACTTTCGAGCACCTCACCCTTCACATTTTTACTTGTTATCATCGTCACCAACACTTCAACGCACTAAGCACAACAAAGTTTCACCCACTTATATTTCATAAAATTAATTTTCCACACGTACATATGTATATATGAAAGAAAATTCATATATCCACTTATTGACTTTATTTTATTTTGCTATTATTTTATTATTAAATTGGATGTGATTTTCTCATATTTTCCGATCCAGAATACATTTTTTATTAGTTACTTTTATTTATACAATATATGGAATATGTACATACACAACCAACACACACTCACAAACACACGACATTCATATTTTATATATCAAAATTCTTAAAAAATTTCCGGCCAACAATTTCAACAAGAACACGAAAGAACGAGTTAAACGAGAAGTAAAAATCCCCAAATTATGTTTCTTGTAAAAATTTAAGAATATTTGAAAAATTACGAACATAATCTTATATAACATACATATGTTATTAGAGGTAAACACAATTGGCATCGGTACCAAAAAACGTAAAAGAAAACAGGTAGGAAAAATGAAAGAAAAGAGATCAAAAATACTTGGAATCGGAAAAATTGTTTTATCCACATATAAATAAACCGTTCGTTGGTCGATTTTTATTTGGAAAACTGTTTAGCAACAGGAAAATTTCTTGAGAAAAATAAATTATTGAATGACTATAAATCGATTGGATCGGCTTAATAAATTGATTTGTTCTGATAAATAATAGAATGAACTTTATAGACAGAACAATATATAGTATGTACATGTGCTATTATTTAGCAGATTGGTCAAGTGGGACTGTATTTTATTAGAATTCACGAGTATTCTATTTGTTGTTTATGTCATCATTAGAATTTAATATCAGACATGATTATTTCTATTGATCTTTTAGATCTTAAGTCAATAATAATTATTGGCGTATATTGTATTTACTTTACTCGCATCGATAAATAATAATTAACGTAGAGGTTGAATTAATATGGCCTTAAATATGTAAAGCTTAAAATTATTTTTCTTGCCCAAAGTATATGATGGTGACATGCGACACAAGCCATTTTATCATTTTTATTACGAATACCATAAACAAAAACAATCAATATCAATTTTAGATTATGATATGAAGGCAATAATCATATTTATAGGATTTTAGAAAATACATAGATAAGGTGTCTCACAATAATTTGAATTAATGTCAAATTTATTTGATTCTACTCATGCAGGTGCCCGACTGATCTGTACAAGGTCTAAATTACGTATGTGAATGTCTTATACGTTTATTTTATAATAATGTCTTATTATGCCCAATTCTAATCAAATGTTATTTTATTATTATCATAATATGTTTCTCAATGTCTAGTTATTGTACGAACAAACAAATCTCAAGAGGAAATTATCGATTCCATTGTTTGCATATAAAAAATTTTGCGAGTTGCATTTCAATGAAATTGATAATAATTCTTGGAATGAATCATGCTTTTCATCAGTGTGAAATTATTTTTTTCTATTTACTTAAATAAATTATGTACTTCTTAAAAAATGGGCATTATATAAACGTTAGCGCAAGATCTTTTCTTTGATAGACATTCGTTTTCCGTTGTTGTATTTCCAACCATTGGCCGAGCCCTGTTTCTTTTTCGAATTTTAAAGCATTCATTCTCCAAAGTAAAAATGTCTAAGGACGTGTCCGATTTCTGTGCGAAATAATTTTTTGTGATAAATTTGACATTAGTGAAATAATTTTCTCTTCCATATTTAAAATAAGTTCATTTGCTGTCCGAATACTGAAATAATATTGACATAATAAAATTGACATTTGGAAATACAACAAACGACAAATTGTACGTAGAGAGTTATTTAAAAGTGTATATATAAAAATGATAGAAGCAGAATTTGATCCAAATATGGTATTATTTCTATTAATTTCGGATTACATGTGTTTAATGAGAAGAACATGGAACTTTGCGCGACCTTTAATAATGGATCTCCTAAACTCCCAGGTATGATATATTTAAACTTACAGGTATGTATGTTAGGTATTGCTCCCTATTATTTATAAATATTAACAAAATTCATTCTTTGCAGCGATCAATAATGTATACAATTCCCTCAACAAACAGTATTGTTAATTCAATACTTACTTCGTATTTAAGGATATCGTCTAACACTTTCATCGCTATTAGCAAATTCTAGCCGAATAAAAACCCTGGTTGGGGACCGGAAATGGAACTAATGATATTTTTGCTGTGGCTGACAAGTGGGACTATACCTTTTCATTTTCAAATTGGAAATAATCAATATCAAATTGGAAATAATCATTTCCAAAATGGAAATAATCATTTCCAAAATGGAAATAATCAATTTCAAATTGGAAAAAATCATTTTTAATAAATAATGTGGGACTTATTCATCACGAAGTAAGAATAGGAGCATTTAAAACCCCGCAAGCGAATGAATTCATACGCAATTGTTTACGCAATGCTCTAACCAAATATCAATCACCAGTCGTAATGGTAATTGATAATGCTCTGTGTCATGTGTCTATATAGTGAAGCTATGTTTCTTGAAAGTGAATTTATCAATCATCGGTTATTAAGATTAGGCCCATACAGTTCAATGTTAAACCCCATAGAATTTGCTTGGTCGGCTCTTAAGGCCTCTATTAAACGAGATTTAACAACTGAAATACCACAGATTTCAGCAGGTGAAAATAGGATAGATTTGACCCAACCCGAATTTCGTTTACAAAGGCTTGAAAATATTATACTACGGAATTTGCCACATTTATCTGTTGCAAATTGTGCTAAATATGTTGCTTATATTCAAAAATTCATACCAGGGGCCCTATTCTCGAATTCCACATCCATTTTCCACATGTGGACATCTGTCAAAATTCATAAAAATTGAATTTTTTCGGTACTAAGGGAATATTTCTGAATGGGTATAAGCAGGTGGAAGAAATTCCCCATATAGGAAAATGTCCATGCCGCATGTGTTTTATATACGAGATGTCTGCATGTGGAAAATGAATGTGGAATTCGAGAATAGGCCCTCAGAAGTTTTAATTTAGTCGATATGATTTTTTAATTTACTGTATATATTAATAAAGTTTTGATCATAAATATTGTTGTACCCTGCGAGTTTTTTATTTTTAAATTTAAAAATGATTATTTCCAATTTGATATTGATTATTTCCATTTTGGAAATAATTATTTCCATTTTGGAAATGATTATTTCCAATTTGATATTGATTATTTCCAATTTGAAGTTGAAAAGGTATAGTTATAGAATTGTAGGTACAGCAATGAACATGTCAAGATCCACAGTTTGTGATATTGTTCACAAAACGCTAGACACTAGAAAATGCTGGAACTTATTATATTATATAAATAAAATTAAATTAAATTATATAAAACTTATTTTGTTTACTTCACCGGCACAGAAACAAGAAGTATTACGGAGATGTGACCTTAATTTATCACAAACAAATTATTTCGCACAGAAATCGGACACGTCCTAAGGAACTGTTGAATTTTATAAATGGCTCGAGTGTCTCGCCGAGCACAAATCATTAACATAAGAAAATAACAGGGAATGGTTAATGTTGTACTAGAGGAATCCAGTATATTTCACAATAGAGTGGTTCGCAGAAAGATTACCTACAGGCAAATTTCAGTTCAAGGTTATACCGATGAACCGGTCGTCTTGAGCCTCGATTTCACGAGTATACGAAACCTTTAGAGCTTTACTCAAATTTAGTGGATGTTAATTTTTCTACAACTGGTTTGATAGAGAGAATTTTACAATATCTCAACCAATCGTCCTTCATTTTTACATGAGCTCTGTTAAATTTTTATTAGGTAGACTAGGTAGTCAGTTGTAGATAATTTTTTTTTTTTTTGAATTTATCATAAGTAATGCACAATTTTATTCAGTTGAAATTCAGAAAAAAACAGTTAAATAATGTGTGTTTCTCTAAAATTTGGCCACATTTTCATTTATAAATTTTATTCAACTGCCGGAATGTGTAGTTGATTTTTTGATACAGAATTTTCTCACGGCTTATTTCTATTTTCTGTCTTATTTTCCGGCGAAAAATAATGATGAATTAAAAGTTGAGAATTTGAAGATAGTTTGATAAAAGCTCTCTTAAGCCACTTTCTCAAAGCTCTTATCTGGCTAAAACTAAAGAACAATAGATGTCAGTCGTGTAAAATAAATACATGTATGTAGAACTATAGATTCAGGGCAGACCTCTTCATTATAAAAATATAAGACTGTAAGACAATATCTGCATTATTACATTGGTAGTTTAGTTTGAGTGTAAAATACTTTCAAATTAATATTCTCAAAGCTTCTTTCTGCCCACAATTTTAGTATGCAAACCTCATGAATTTAAAAATATACAACACAATTTTTACGGTAATTTAATTTTGCCAGACGAGAAGGAAGAATGTGTGTGTGGACTATGTTAAATACATTGACATCATTATTTTTAAAAAGCTTTTATATGACAAAAATTTTAGATTCTGGCAGTCATTTCGTTGCCATACTAGAAGGTCTGACTCTAAAACTCTTAAGTTCCAGGTATATAAAAACTTTTATAATAATGCAAAACATAACATTCGGGATTCTATAATCCATCTTTCTTGTCTGCATTACGGAACAATGTCTTGTGATCATTCATGTTTTAATATTGATAGAGTTGAAAATAACTCATACTGATTTAATGCAAGGTTAAATTCTCTGGTTAAGTAAACTTAGATTAACCATGTCAATTCAAATACCGCCCCCAACTGGTTTTAGTGATACAGCAGTTTCTTCAATACAGGATGTTTATTCTTGTGTTTATCGCGAAACTTGGCTTTCGGTAAAGCCCAAATTTCGAAATGCTGGATGTTTCAAAACGAACCGTGACAAGAAAAGCCTGAATTCCATTGCGAATAAAAGTTTGTCAGTCAAAATAAAGAGAGATACAAATATAAAATCAGGGGTTGTGTGAAAGAAACACAAAACGAAGTCAGTCAAGGTGGGTCAGTGGATCGCCATAATTATGGTCAAAAATTATCAAAATCGAAGTCATTTTATGGTTATCCAACTAATATATGCACACAAATTTTGTGTACGAACGCAAATTTTTTTCCGCACACTAAGTTAATTAAAAGTTTGTTATTTTTACGGTAATTGTCATAATTTTTTTTGGTGGTTGCTTCTAAAATAGCTGTGATAATACAAAAATATAAAGTTTGTATACAGTTAAATTGTGATAAATTGGGATCAATTGTGATAATATCGCTAAATACTATTATTGGCAATTTAGTAAAGTAATCGTTTTTTTTTTAAATAATTTATTGGTGGTGAAAAAGCCAAATTAAAACTCCAAGTGATAACCAAAAATTTATTTTTTTTATTTTTTTTTTGCTGTCCCTGTCAAAATTTATCAAGATATTTGTGCTATAAAAAAAATAAAAAAAACATGCTTTTTCTTTGTTACTCCAATGCATTTCTTTTTTTTTGTCTTCTTTCGACTTGAAGTCAGTTCAGTCAATTATTCACAGTGGAATTCAAGCTAAAAGTTTGCCAATTTAGCTATGTTTTATTTGTAGATGTGTAGTTTTGGTTCAGGGCCTGCTTAGCAAGTACAAATTAGGAGGACGTTTGCGACGATTTACTTTTAAAAAAAACTGCAGCAATAGGAAATTGCCAGTCTTCAAGAATGAAAGAAGTTTATTTATCTGAATTTGCATTCCCCTCCTTTAGCTTTACCATACCAATTTCTTAATTCATATCATTTTCATGATTAAATTAGTACGTAAAATATCTACAGAATATATTATCTAAGTATGTATATATACCATACGTACGTATCATTGTACAAGAAACAAGAGATTTCTTTAGGGAATTAACTATCATAATTTACAAAAGCTGCAAACTGACAAATATTTTTATAATGTTCCATTGCTAATAATAAATATACTTAAAGCCGTAAAAAATACTAACATAAAATATATTTTTGTAAGGTACAATTGTAAAATAGGAAAACGAATTCTTGCGGTGACATACCAAGTAATTGTTCTTTTTTGTACTCGCAGCGTATGGTTTCCAACAAAAAGAACTGGAATTTGGTATTTACAACAAAATCTTTTGAGAATTTCAACTTTGCAATTTTGCTTTACGTCAATCAAACTTTTTTTTTCCAGGTTTTCATTGTCGTTTTCAAACCTTTTATATATTTATAAGACATTTTATATTTAGTTTATGGAGGCCTCATTTTAGGCCTCATCATAATCAAATTAATTGTGATGCAACAACATGATGCTAGAGCGAGTTACTTATTGAATTGATAATTTAAATTATATTATCGTGAAGGAGCGTGAAAAATACCTGTTTGACGATGCTTTAGTTCAGCTTTTTCTCATACAAACCAATCTTGGAAAGTAAAGAGTGGGTAGCTAAAAGTTATATGCCTTTTGTCTAAACTAAGATGCTATTATAAAAAATGTACATGTGTAGTATTCAAAAATGAATTTGACCTTGATATATAATTTCAAGGTCGAACCCAAAAAACTTTTCCCGAAACATTTTGTTCCACAACACGGAAATTTTGAGACACATATTTAGGTGGGTCAAAAACATATTTCGCTTTGCGGTAAGGATTAATAATAATCACAGAAGCTCTTGCTTTATGATTCTTGCTTTATAAAAGTTGAGAGCTCCTTTCCTGAGGGTGGCATTATTTTCATGATTTCGTTAAGAATTTACTTGTCGAATCACTTAATGTTTGTTAACCTTAATGTTCATTACAAACTAATAAAGATAAGCATTATCTCGACAGTCACAAAATCTTAACAGACGAATAATTTAAGAATTTTAAAAAATATCAAATTATTTTTTAGCCTTTATAATTATGCATGTCAATGCCATACAAATTAAAGCAACGCTCAACACCAGAGACAACAAGTTCCAACTCGAAAATCTCGAATAATCATGAATAATGACAAGAAATGCAGTTAATTCAGAGGCCCTACTAATACTAGGTGAAACCCACCTTTATAGATACAGCAAAATATTTTGGCGGCAATATTTGGTGTGGTTGACGGTTCTATGATTGGTGTGGATTATGGTTTTGGTTCGTCTGCTGATGGTGTTTTAAATCGAATAAACTTTCATTGATTGTTATGTATCCTCCAACATGACATTGATCCTAAACAATCGGCAAAGACGGAAGAAAAAAATGGATATCAAATAATCAGGTTAGGATTTTGGAATGGTCACTATAATCAGAAACCGGCCTTAATCTGTGAGCCGAATTTGTGAGATAATTTACCAGGTGCTTACATTTCTGATACTTTTGCGCTGAAAATGTTAAATTTCATGCCAAAAAAAGAGGATTTGCGGGAAGTTTTAATTCATTATTTCATTTTGAAGAAAATTAAATACTTCAAAAGTGGTGATTTTCAAGTGAAAGACAAAGAACGTCCAGGTCAACGGAGAAAGTATGAAAACCAACAACTGCCAGATGATGTGTGTAAACCTTGCCCGACAAACAATTTCCGGTCGTTTGGAAGCAATGGGAAAGGTCTTAAAGGGAGGGAAATGGATGGCACATCAACTGAACGAAATACAAATGGAAAACTGAAAAGTGATCAGTGAAATGTTGCTTTAACGTTAAGTAAAGTGGTTTTATTTTGAGAATCCCAAGCGCATAAAATCATGGGAAGTATTAACCCACCCACAGCACTTCAAAACAAGGAAAGTTCTATTGCGACGGTAGCCACCAATTACCTGAAAGATGGAGGAAATGTAAAGCTAGTGAAGGACATTACTTAGAAATTGATAGATTCTGGTTGTGTTGAATTATTTTGTGGAATGCGATTTTGTTCTCAACGAGAATTTAGCATTCCGGTTCAGTGGAATGAGAAAATAAATCACGCTTTTGTGGAATGAAACATCAAAATTTCTCGCCTTGGAATTTGACAGTGCAAATACAATTATTAGTGTCGTGAAATTTATTCTAAAGTTATTTAGAGCAAAGTGTGGAAATCAAATCATTAATCAATCATTGAAAATAAAATAAAATTTTATTTTCAATTAATAAAATTTTCAAGCAATTATTCTAAAACATATTGTATGTATGAATTTTAATCCGCCAACCCTTCCCTTAATCTTCTTTGTTCATTTAAATGTTGAAATTGCTGTACGCTATTTTTATTTCGAAATATTACCTGTCATATTTATAGCTTTTTTCAATCCCTCCTAGATTATTTCAGTCACCCAAACGTACTCAATTTGGTTCTAGATTCCAGAAGCCATAGAGAAACAGTCCCTGAAATATAAAACCTAACTTAAAACTATTTTTTTCAGTGACCGACGAAGACATCGAAAGGCTGATCCAAGCCCGTTTTAAGCACTTTGGTGACTTCAAGAGAAAATTTTATCGGAGACGAGGTGTGGTTATAAGTTGTCTACAACATTTTATTGTAATTGTTCAGTACAGTTCAAATCCGCCTGAAGTGGGACGATTTATTTAAAACATATAAAGTGAGTTATGTTTTTTAATTTATTAATATTAAGCAAATTTAATTAAAATATTTCTTTTAGGAACTATTGGCACCATCCAGTGGCATCCAGATGGATGATGAAAAGGACACAGCGGAAAGCTGGAAATGCTTCCGCTCGATACATAGGTTTGCAAATAAGTAATATCTTGTACATCACAAGGAACAGTCCGGGATTTCATTTCCAGCCTTTCCGCTGATCCGACATCGTCAAGATCGCCGACGACTAGTTGCCTCACGTCCAAAAATCAAAAAACACATATTTGGAAGTGAAAATAAAGTTTCAATTTACATTCTTTCACCATTTTATTTTATTAAATACTTCTCTCTTCCTATTAATTTTCGGCCACTCTCTGCCTAAAGGAAGCTGCATTCTCTTCAACAATATCGTTAAAATGTTCATAAGTTGGTCTCGTTTTACCTAATGTCAATCAGTCGATTGTGAGGGTATCGTTTGTGACAATGCAAATATTATGGAAAGTACAGCATGCAAACACGGTCTTGAAGCAATTTTTAAATTTTCAGTTCGAGCAGTTTTAAATACACAAAAGCACATTCATTCATAGTTCTCTCCTTTCAGTGTTTTTTATTATACTGCTTTTGAACGTCAGTTAACGATCTATTTTCTTTAAAACGCGTAATAAGGCTAATGGGTGTTAAACAATAGTAATAACCACTATTGCCTAACAAAACCCGTGATGTTCGAGGATATAATTTATATTGAGGATTACCGAACCTGGCTGCTTCACATTATATGGGGCAGTCCAATTTCCGGTACAATTCCGGCAGGCTTTAAGAATAGTTATTGCAGCACGTTTTCCAAATCTCCGAAATTAGCAAACACAAACCTTTTCTTTGAATGTTTTTGCTTAAACTTTCAAACACACTCTAAAAGCAACTTTCGCAGGAAGAACTAGAATACCAATTTGTAGAAAGAAATTATTCAGCGAGAAATCGAAATGTGAGAAAAATAAACATTCACAAAACCGGAATCTACATACTGGTAACTGAAAAATTTTTAAAATTTTCAAAGCTGTCAAAATAGAATGTTAAAATTTGAAAAAATGTATGTATTAAGTATATTCCAATACAATTTTAAATTTGCTTTAATAATAACAACTCATACCAAAATTTTATGAGACACGCAAAGATCGATCGGTTAAGTTTCACATGGGTACAAAGTCCGTTTGTCGCCGGTAACATTCAAAAGTAAACAATTGAGAATGATCATGCGACAGTTCATTAAAACTAAATATTTGCATTAGTAAACCTTCAGTTCAGTTTATGGGTTTGTTGGTTAACTGAGAGAAGCATTAGTTAGTAAATACAGGTAAATAAATAACAAATTTGTCGGATACAAGATTTTCTGCTTTAGATTTTTAGACTGGTACTTAAAAAAACATTAAGTAATATTTTTGAAACGAGATTTCATAAAGTTTAAAAACCACTAGTCCGCATCAAAAAAAATATTTTAAAGCAAAACTCACACAAACTGTTACGTACCTTAGAAATAAAGACTGCCGACTTTCTCCGTGGATTTAAGTTAATCGTAGATTTAACTGATGGCCTAGTAATTTTGTAAAATATACAAACCATTCAAAATATGAAGTCGGCTAAATCGTTTATTTTTGTGTTCATAATATAAATTCACTTTCAAGAAAAAAAACAGACATTTCTATGTAAATTGCCAAACTCTAATTAGTTTTGTGTGTATTTATATTTTGAAACTGTCATGTTTACTTAAACGTAACACGAAATTTATTTTTTTAGGCTGCGGATCAATTATCGGGTAACTTAATTTCTAGGGTAAAAGTCGATTTTAAGGTGCCATTTTTTCTTTAAAAACACGTTTTTGTTTTCTTTTTTCATCTTCTCTGTACGAATTGTCAATTAAAAAATTAATAATTTAAACAGTTTAATTTTGTGAAATTACCCTGACTGCATTAATCCAAAACCAATTTAGAGACATTCTTGTGGATATTTAAAATGTGGACAATGGACAAAGCACTTGTTGCGTTAAGATATCGATATGTTAATTAATCGGTGTTCTTGTTTAATACACATTTATGTAGGCGATAGAAATTCAAAAATACAGGAGAACCGACCTTTTGTTAAGCAACGCCTGGGGTTTCAATATTTGTTATGCAGAGGTGGGGTTGTTATTCCGAATTTACATATTGCACCCAGGTTCAATTCCCATTTTTAGTGCACATTAAAATAAAATAAAAGCTTGTTTTTAAAAAGGTGTTTCTATATTTATTTGTAGTTACCAAAATCTTCTATTATCTAAAGGTATGTAAATATTATTTTTTGACTTATCGCATGTCAATGATTTATAGCTCTTCCAAGCGTAGCAATTGTTTAATTTTTATTTAATTCGATTCTATTACATTTTTTCAAATGTGTTATGTTTTTATTGTTTATGTTTTATTATTATAATCACCATTGGATTGCGTGATCCACAGATTGTAAAAAATATATAGCACCATATAAAAACATTATAAAATAAAATACGAAATAATAAAAATCTGATCCAGTCTTTAAATTATAAAATCCAACATTAATTTTCGAAAATAAAAAGTCCTTAGTGCCCGAATCGCGAACACAACGATTGCCATTGAATCCGGAAACATCCTTTCGGCGAAAGTTAACATTGGACGTAAAATAAAGGCAATTTTGCAGCAGACTGGAAGATTTTAGTATATTTCCAATCTACCACCGCAAACTACTTATAGCAATTATGGTTCATATCTTTGCATATCTATAGTAAATTCGTCGTTTATTCGAAGGAATTATGTTCTAACCGACTATGTATAAATTAAGTATATCGAAAACCTAAATTAAATGTAACAATAATATTAACACATTACTTGCCGCCATTATTTCTAAGAAAACTTCCTCTAGTACCGGATGAAAATAAAATAACCAATTCTATTTAATTAAAACACTTTTAGCTTGAGAAATCTGAATAAAACTTTGGTATATGCCGTGAGAGACTATCTAAACAAAGAACGATCATATGAGACA
Organism: Tipula vernalis; assembly: GCA_958295665.1. Lineage (NCBI taxonomy): Eukaryota > Metazoa > Arthropoda > Insecta > Diptera > Tipulidae > Tipula > Tipula vernalis. The sequence goes on from OY282559.1 coordinate 348,761,181, forward strand.
AAACAAGAACTGAAAAATGTAGTCTTCAAAAATTTGAGATGAGACAAGTGAATCAAACTTTAAATGAAAATTAACCATTATCGGTACGCACAAATATGTGATCACGGGTTTTGCGTAAAATTCCATGAAATTCACAAATTTGTATACACGATACGTAATGTGTTAAACATCGATTGATACCAAACTGTTCTGTTTGGTATTAGTGCTGATATTGTTTTATTACTTAGGAGTTGCTGATAAGATAGGAATACCTTTGTTATATAGTAGAAGAACTTTTGCAATCTCACGATGGTTGAAAACGTGCATCAATTACCAATTCTAATTGACACATTAAAATATGTTGCCAAATTGAAGTGGTTATCAACCACTTCATATAGTATTCGCGAAATTTTTGTCAAATATCCATCAGTAACATTCAGTTCGTAACGTCATCGCTCACGATAACAGCTATCACTGTAGCATACAACATGCTGGGGAACCTGAAAACTCCAATGTGATTGTTTAATTATCATTTTTTATTTCAGTAAATTTTGAACACCAACATTATTGCGTAGAAACACACAAACTGTCTTTCATTTCATAATTTTGTCGAAAGGTTTTCATTGCATGTTTGTTGAAATATTTTGTTTATTTCATTTAGTACTTACTTGATGAATTATTGTTTATTATTATGTAATTTTTGTTGTTTGTTTATTGAAATTTCTGTGTTTTTTCGTCAACAATTATGCGCAATTGTGCATAATTGTTGAGCATTATTATTTATGCAAGGTCGCTTAAACCGAATATAAAAAAATAAAATAAAATGTATTATTAAACAAGAAAAAAAATTGCGTGATGCTATAGAAAAGGCCCTACAGAAGTTAGGGTTTATTTTACCACAGGTTGCATTGCAAATCGTACCAATTTCCGTGCAGTGTTCCGCCCACTCATTCAGACGTAACCATCTTCTAACCAATTAGGACTTGTACCGCTCATTTTTAAGATTAAGGTTCTTGAATTTGATATTAATTGTCTCACACTACTTATACTTGAAAAAATCAATTGAAGCCCGAAAATTTTTTGTAGATGTCGAGCTTCATCTTTTTTCTATAAAATCGCCGAAACATGCATCTGTAATAAGGTTGCATAAGCTTGTATGGTATGCCTGGTTTAAATTTAGTTTTAAACGAAATTTTGATTTGACATCTGCATCTGCGAAAATCTTTGAACGTAAATCAACCTTTAATCATCTAGTTAAAAAAGTCTATTGAAACCCGAGAAACTCAAAAATCGTGATCTGCTTTTTTGTAGATGTCGAGTTTCATCTTTTTTGTGTAAAATCATCGATAAATGCATAAATAACCGTCGACAGTGATGTCACTTGATTTTTGCAAGTGACAAATGATTGCAACAAAATGAAAAGACGGAAATATTTTAAAATGTTGTTAATTGATGTTGTACACATGTTGCTGTTTAAAAAATGTGTCCCAAAAAATGAAATTTATAGAACATGGACAAATTTCTTAAAAATCTTTTTAAATGTTGTGCCTTAAATTCCATAGATCAATTTAGAAACGTTAGGATCAACCAAATTTGGCCGCGAGTCATAGTTCGGGATATGATGGTTAAAATTAATAATATTGTTGTTAAAAAATGATTTTATTTTTAATTTGCCTGAAATATTTCTACGTTCCTTGACAGGATAGTTTCACGTCGTATTTGGATGATAGTAATAAAAACATAATATATAAGCATAATAATTAAAAACAAATCAGTTTAGCTAAAGTAAAAAGAGAAACATCAGAAAATTGGATCTTTTAAAGCGATAAAATGACAGCCACACCAAAAAGTTTTCACTCAAGAGTCAAATTGTGGGCGAGTTAATAATGTGTGACACCTTTCCTTTAGACTGACTTACTTTAAAACAAGGTTTTGCATTGAATTGACCAATGTTTCTACATAATCTTGTTCATTTTCTTTTCAGCATTCCATAACAGCGGATTTTAGCTTCGTGACCATTTAGTTTTGATGACCGTCGGCGTACACCTTTTGAGACAACATTTCCCAAGTATTTTCGATTTGGTTTATATTAGGTCATCGATTTTGCTACCGGAAGACAGTAGGTGTGTTTGAATGTGCGTTTTTTCAGTTTTTCGTTTAACATGATGCAAATAAGAGAGATAACATGACGCGAAAAAGAGGGATAACATGATACAAATAAGAGAAATCAGCTAAGAAGAGAATGAGTGAGAGATTGTATTAAAATTGTGACTGCAATTTATTACATATGTTCCTTATTCGCACTCGTAACTCAGAAAGAAGCAACAAATTCCAAAATAAAAATTAAAAAATTAAATCGTTACGAATGTGGCCGACGAAGAATGTCTAAAGTAAAAACCATATTTATTTATATTGCTTTTAAGCTAAGAAACCAAACATTTGAACCGATTTCACCCGATTCGCTTATTTTTGATACTTACCATCATGAGAAATACACTATCACTAATACAACGAAAATATTTGTCGGCACACAATAGCAAAATATATATTGTACGTCGTGTAATATACAAAATTCTCACTACTCAATCCCCTTTTTGCGACTAAACCGATGTCCGGGTGATCTAGCAGGCCAGTCAAGAACGCGGATTTTTGTGCCTGCAAACCGCTCGGTGGATTGCGGCATTATCCTTTTGGAATATCCATTTCTTTCCACCAATCAATCACGCGACCATTGGCATGTTTTTTATTACATCGGAGAGATCAGAGAGATATAAAAAACTTGTTGCGATTTTTTTATTTTCTCGGATCGATCCGATAATTTTTTTTTGCGCTTTTTTATTAATCCGAATAATGACAGATTGCTGTTTGAAATTTATTTCTGATAGCACAGAGAAATTTCTTTTTTTATGGAAATATTAAAGTCTATTTATTGTAAATAATTTTAGTTGTATTGCTTTCACCAAAAATAAAAAAATTACAACAACAATCGTAATACATAAACCAAAAAACAGTTTACCTAGCCCAACAAAAAATTTGTAGTTAAACAAATCTTAACCAAATTTTTAGTTTCAATACCTGCCATAAGATTCGAATTGACCACAAAATAGACGGAGAAAAGTAGACCAAAATTTATTTAATTTTTGCTGTTGCTTTCACCAGCCAGCCGCTAACCAAAAAATACCTAACTTATTTTGGTTGAAAGTGCCATCCGCTTGTTCAGTTTGTGCTTTTTAGTAAATGATAGTTTTCTCTAGATTTTCTTGCGAACAAGATTTAGAAAACGATGATTAGATTGATTCCAATTTCAGTTGCTAGTTTTGTATCTGATTTAAGTATGTGCATTATTGGCCTTGTGAATCAGTAACCTCTCCTCTTTTTTGCTTAAAAACTTGGGTCTTCCAGTGCTTTTTTTTTATCTATACGTTTTAGAGCTGTTCAAAAAGTTATTAATTAATTTTTGACTCCATAAAAGTTTAAAAAGTCACCCGATCTCGCGGTTGGTTTCTCCGTATCAAGTTATTTGTTTTTGAGGGGAACGTAACTAAGTCATGTTGAATGACTTTGAATAGGCCTATCAAGTACAACTTTATTTTTTCATACATTTAAACATTTCTTGGAAAGTAAAGGGTGAGTAAAAAAATATTTCAGGCAAAATTTGTTTGGTTTTTTGAAATAAAAGAAATAAAGATTTGTGTTCAAAAAATTAACTTGACCTAGACATGACCTTTATACAATAAGTAATTTTAAAATGATCAAAAATATTTAGAATCAACTTTCTTAATCGAACCCAAACAACTTTTTCTAGATTAGCTTATTGGGTTATATTCAACGCAATTTGTGATTTTTATCAATTTTATACTATTGCAACTGGTATTGCCAAACTCTAGTTTCTTAAACTACAAATTTTAGCCGTTTAGCTTTAAAAACTAACTTCCAGACAACTTATTTTTATTAGTAGACCAAAAACTTGTGTCACGATAACTTTGCTAGTGGTTATCGCATTTGCGTTAAACTTAATAAATAAATGCTTTAAATTACAAAAAAAAATATAATTGTACAAGATGTATTGTTGCCTAGTGAAATTGTCCCAGTGGAATTTTGTCTGACGAAATTGTACTAGAGAATAGGCCTAGAATTCTATCCCGCGCTTTGGTACTACTGGCATAATTTCACAGAAAACATTTTCATCTTTTTGAATAGTGATGAATAAATTTTGTATCAGGAGACTGCAATGCTTTTAAAATGTTCAAAGATTTCTCTTGATAGGCATTCAATACACCACGTTTTTCCAAAAAATAGTAGAAGGACAATCGATAAACCAAAATAATGTAACCAATCCAGCATCTCCTAGAATAATTGTTCAAGGAAAAATGACATTCCTCAAAAAAGTTGCTGAAACGACCCAAGAATGGAGGAAATCCTCCATATATCAATGGATCAGTACAATTAAATCAACACATAAAGCCGTATCAACTACTTATAGAAAATTCGGGATTACCTCGAATTCTCAACAAAAAAAAAAATCCCGAAAAACAGAAAACCCCAATAGATTTTTCTTGATAGTAAGGAACTAAAATTTGATAATAAAAGTATGCTACATAATTTTTTGTTACACTTGCGCGATGAGGACCAATTCTAAGCGGCTTTAAGGAGTTTTTTATTTTAGTATGTGAAACAGAATTATAAATAATAGGTTAGGTTAGGTTAGGTTGGAGTGGCTGCTTACGCACACTTAGACCGGTGACGGTCCATTGTGATACCACAGGATGTATCCCCTTTTACCCCTATTGGAACCATTTCAAGCTACTTATGTAGCGTAAGACGTCCCGCACTTTAATGTTTTCGAGATCCGAGAGGCAGTCCATCCTGAACTTACCTAAGTGTTTGTGCTTTTTGAGAGCCAATGCTGGACACGAGCAAAGGAAGTGGACCAACGTCTCTTCCTCCTCTTCGTCCAAGCAGCTTCTGCAGAAGTCATTAGCCTCCAGACCCAGCCTTCTTGCATGTTCTCCAAAAAGGCAGTGTCCCGTGAGAATTCCTACGACCGTTCTTAATTCACGTCTGCGTAAGGATATTAATGATCTAGTGCGCCCCAAGTCCAGCTTTGGCCAAACTTGTCTTGCAACTCTACAGGTGAGGGTGTTAGACCACCTTTCCCCCGCTGAGGATAGCGCCTGCTTCCCAAGTGCTTGTCTCAGCGCTGTGATAGGCCTCCCCAGACTTGCCCTTTCCGGTTGCAGCTGGAGAGTCGTACCATGCCTAGCAAGTTCATCTGCCCTGCAGTTCCCCATGACGCCCGAGTGACCTGGGACCCAGACTACCTGGATATTGAAATGCTCCCCCATCTCATTTAGAGATGAGTGACAAGTCAACGCCACCCGTGACGCCAAAGACACCGATTCTAACAACCGGATCGCCGCTTGACTGTCCACATAGATTGTGATATCGTCTGAGGATAACACATTATGATTCAACCACGTCATGACCTCCTCAATCGCTACGACTTCAGCTTGGTACACGCTGCAGTAATCAGGGAGACGAATAGAAATATTTACATTTAATTTGTCACAGAATACTCCAGCTCCTACTTTGCCGTCTAGCTTGGAGCCATCTGTAAAGAATTGCAACGCTTCGGTTTCCGATAACGGTATATCCCTCCAGGATTCCCTTGAAGGGAAGGAGGTCCGAAATCGCTTCTCGAAGCGTAGAATAGGTCTAATGTAGTCAAGATTCGCCAGCTCATCCTTCAACGATCTGACGATAGTAGAGTGTCCTATACTAAGACACCTCCACTGAGAGACGGCTGCAAGTTATAAATAATAATTTAAATATCAATATTTAAAAAAAAAATATCACGTTTTCCTGTATCGTTGCACAAAGGGTCCAATGTTAAGCGGCTTTGGGGAGTTCTCCATTTTAGTAGCTGAGTAATTATTAAAAAAAACAAATTTTTGAAAAATGTTCTAATTTCTATTAATATTTGAAATTTTAATAAATCGTCATAGAGGGGGTTTGGGTGCCCAACCCCCATCCTCTAAGGTATACAACGAATTAAAATAATCTTTCAAAAATATATTACTATCACATTGTCTGTGTATAGGGGTCAATCTGACCCCATGGATATCTTCATATATTTCATAGGGAAAGTAAATAAAAACTACCAAATTACCAAATTTACAAGTAATTTGGGAACTCTTTTCATTGTAGCTATTGCATAAGAAACGTATTTTTTTAATTTTAATATCGATTGGGGTCAATTTGACCCCAATATACAGAGAGAAGGTTAAAAAACTTGATTTGTTGAGCTTTTCTTTGTTTGAGATATTGAGGGTAATCCAAAAAAATCAGCGATTCGAATGAGACAAAATTTCGAAAATGAAAAATCTAGAAAGGCATAATCTCAAACAAAAATCTTAACACATTAAATGTTTCTTAGATTTTATAAAATTCTGTTTTTTTAAGACGTGTAAAATATTTTATGTAAAGTCTTCAAAGGTGTTATTCCTGTTATATTTAAATCCGTATTTCATTGATAAAAAAATAACAAAATATTTTATGCATAGGTACTACGCGTACAGAAAAAAAAAGCGGGAGCAGACCACAAGAATGAGGAAAAAATATCGGCACCAGCAACATCTCCCATGAAATTCAGTTATCGAAAAAAATATAAAAATTAAAAATAAATCATAAATCGATTTTTTTTTTCTAATTTATGCCTTTCGGGCATGCATGCCCGACCAGCCCGAAAAAGTTAGTGTAAATTCCATTAAAAAGCCGCCATACAACTGCTCCATGAGATATCTATAAAATATTCAAACATTAAATTATTCTGAGATTAGGCAAACACCCCTTCATAAAAAGATCTATAAAAGACAAATATAAGGCGAATTTTACTGATGCATTGGTTTGAATAATCTTAGTAGAAAAATTACCAAAATTATAAACATAAAAAAAACATTCTACGCGTGCGGAACTGTAATCTTTATCTCAAAAACTATTAGTAACTCGATATTTTTACTTTCGAGATTTTGGATTTCGAGATTTTGGCTTTCGAGATTTTGTTGCGCCGCGATTTTATTTTTGAGAAAATTGTTTTTCGGAGAATAAAACTTTCTAAAAAGTTAGCGATACCAACATATTCCCAAACATAAAATCCCAAAAAATTCTAAATAACATGCGCCATTAAAAAGGAAAACCCCGTTAAATTTTTGTTAACTACAATAATAAAAACAAAAGGAAGCTACATAATTTCTTGCCATCCTTGCGAGAGAAGACCAATGCTAAGCGGCTTTGGGAAGTTTTTTATTTTAGTATGTGAAATACAAACGTAAATATTTAATGTAAATATTTTTGAAATTTTTCTGACGTTTTCCTGTCATCCTTGTGCAAAGGGTCCAATGCTAAGCGGCTTTTCTCTATTTTAGTACGTGAGTAATTAATTATTAAAAAACAGAAATTTTTTAAAAAATTTCCAATTCTATGAATGTTAGAATTTGGGGGTTTGGGGTGGCAGCCCCCGTCCTCTAAGGTATAAAACAGATTAAAATAATATTTCAAAAATTTACTATATTTAAAAAACTGATTTTTTCGGATTTTTGTTTTGGGTAACGAACGATACCAACCCAAAAACTTACTTATTACGAATGACAACATAAATAACCAAATTTATGTAGGAAAGGAAAATTTAACAAAAAAAAATATGCAGAAGGAACAGGTGGCATTCTCTTTGTTTTCGGCGGACTCCAAAAACCCGTCAAATTATCCGTTAACAGCAAAATGCAGTACAAGCAAAATAGTTTCGTCATACTTGGCAAGTGAACTTAAGTATATGCTGCGTTTTTTAATCCCCTTCGTTGGCTGCTATCGAGAGCCGTCATTTAAAAAGTGGTTCCCGATAGCGCTTCGTATAAATAGGTAGAGCTATATATTTTTTTATATCAAGTTTTCGCTAAACACGTGAATTAAAAATAACAATTTGATGATAAATAAATTTAATTTACCAATAAATAGCGGCGCATCAAATTTAAATTTAGATATAGAAAAATGACAGTTCTCGTTTCTCGATAGCAGCTATCGGGAGCGAATAAAAAAGCACAGCTATAGAATACCACCAAGATCTGGCTCCCATTCGCCGTCATATTCAGTGGTCGGGCCGAACTTCGGGCGCTTTCGAGAGGAAAATAAAGAGGATATTTGTTCTGGTAGAGTGAGATCAGTTGGGGGAGGAACACGAGAAAACCAGAATTAAGGTATTGTACAGCAAAAAGTATTATGGAACACTCGAAGTCTGAAAAAGGCCGGCCTTAGACGTTACATTTAATTGCGCAAATTTAACTGCACAAGTCAATCGTTGCAAGTCTACTTTATCATGTGGGGGGGGGGGGGGGGGTTGGAAACTGCACAGTTATGAAACATTGTGCAAGAGACTTGTGCAAGACAAAACGTTTCGACTTTTTGCTTTCGCTATTATTTTGCTTTTACATATTTTGAGCTATCAGCTATATGTTATTAAATAATGGCCCCCAAAAATAATGAAGGAATTCTTAGACAATTCATAGACATGAAAATAATCTTTTGATAGCTCCTTGTAAATAGCTTTTAAAGTTTCGGGTATTATCATCCTCAGACAACAAGATCTTCATCATCAGAGGTTATATTTACAGAATGAAATATTCACAAAACTGAGCTAAAATTGCAAAAATAGTTTGTATTGTCTAGGCGCTGACTTGAGCGATAATCTGCACAGTTTTATTTGCGATATTAAATGTTACGTCTAAGGCCGGCCTAAGACACAGACAAAACAGAAAATTACTTTACATTTTAAAATTAAAAGATACCCCTTCAGTTCGACCACTTATAATAAACATGTACTTGTACGTTATCTTATTACAACGAAATATAAAATACATACATAAAATGTAGATTTAATTTCTATTCATTTTGTTTGTTCTTAGCTCTTAGCTTAGGAAAATCAGGACATCAAAAAATAATAATGGTATAATAAATTATGTTTAATTAATAAAATAAGTTTCTTTCTTATTTTCTAATTTTAAAAAACTTTATAATACACAAGGATTTAACCGACAATTTCGCGGTTTGCGTTTAGTTAAAATCCAGTACAAGGTTAAGAACGGGGTCATTCGAGTGATATAAACACTCAGACCGATTGTAATCCGATGAAGGAAAATACCTCCAAATCGAAACAGCTTTTATGTTAAAATTGACTGGCTTGTGTGGGTGAGAAGTAATCTGGGCATATTGAACAAAACAAATATTATAGAAAACCTTGTTAATCCGAAAGTGCACAACATTTTTGCAAATTTTTCAAATGTTGGATTTGAAGTTATACCTATTTAGATTAGATTCACTATTAAATCTTTTATCTGGTATTGGTTTGTCGCTTTCCGCCCACCCTTGGTGCAATGGACTCACCTTAATAAATGTTTGACTGACAACAGAATAATGAAACATATAATAATGTGTTCCCCACTACACACGAATAATGATTTCTTAATAATACATAAGTACAATGTATTATTTTACACATATTAACATATTAATATAATCTGAAAAGTTCATTGGCCTCGTGAAACAAAAACAAAAAAAAAATGGAAAAACGCGAAAAATTAGAGCACGAAAACAAAAACAATCCTTCGCACTTACCTTGGTGAATTTAAATCACTTATCACATAGGTAAATTGATTTCCAGTGACAACATTGCTCGGAGTATCCTCATCATAGCATAATTTATTTTTTTCACACGGTATTTTTCTTAAGTAATCCCCCTTGGCCTGAGGATTACAGTCACTGTCATAAGATGTTTGATTAATGTTCTCAAACATTTTTTGGCACGCTAAATTCTTATCATGTATCGTTCGATTATCGTAGTAATTTAAAAAATTCTTTTTATCCAATACCGAAAATGTTGCAAAAGGCACTAAATACTTATTATTTGTTGTTATATTACCAAAGATATAACCAAATGAATCCTTTTGGGAATGCCGTTCCGTTTTCTGGATACCAAATTTTAAAATAAATTTAAAAAACGTATTCGGATTAAAATTCCCTGTAATATGTGTGGCACATACATAATTATAGCTATTTGAATTATTCCCTAATAATAATATTATAAAAATTATATAATATGATATACAATTGTAATTATTTATGAATTTTTTCATTTTCATTTTTTTCCTCTGTGCACTGTATGTGTATAAATATGAATGTTGTTTGGTTGGTTGTGGATTTTTCTTTTCGATACAGAATTTATTTATTTATTTTTTTTCACACAAACACTGGTCAATTTCACACACTACGAGTTTTATTCACATTTTTCACTTTGGTTTGGTAGATTATATTAGACATAATAGAAAATTTATTAAATTAAATGAAACATTTTCACTTGCACTATATTTTTCATAAACTTTTGGTATTTTAATTTTTTTTACCCAAATTTTCTTTCTTTCTAGGTTTCTTTCTACATTTGACACGTATAGAAAACTGCACACACAATAAATTGACAATTCAATAATTCAACTTCAACACTATTCTCCCTCTCGCGCAAAACAACAACGAATTATTTGCGGAATGCTTTTTTTTCTAGAGCACAATGGAGAATTGCATGGATCCGAGCGAGATTGTTTTGTATGCTTGGGGAGAAATGTCAAAATTTAAAGTACAAATAAAAACAAATCGGAAAATACAGTGTGAAGTTAGTGATAATTGTGTGTACACTGTTATAAAAAACATCGAATTTTTTAGTCTAAAATTGTAATAGATTTTGTGTACTAAAATACACTGTTAGGATTTAAATCAATTTTTGAATTTTTCGAATCAGTACAATTTTTTTGTAGCACAAATTTTACACAATAAAAGCATTCACAATGTAAAAAATTTTTACTTTACAGGTTTTCATGAATTTCTAACTTAACGAACAAAAATTTTTGTTCGTTTTGTTGGAAATACATGCAAACTTGTAAGTCAAAAGTAAAATTTTTTTTCATTGTGAACGCTATTTCTAGACGTTAAAGCCGGTCCACATTCAGAACGAGTGATGAGAACGAATATTAATTTTTCACCAAATTATGTAAGAAAATTGTTAAAATATTGCGATCGGTGATGAAGATGAACACATCTATGACCCCCTGTTGAGAGTGCAGAATCCATGGGCCGACCCACCTTTCATGTCAGCACTACGGGTTGGCATGAAGCAATGCAATGTGCAGGTGGTTTTCAAAGACGGATCTGTAGCCGCCCGTCCTCGATTTGGCTACTCCAGGCGTAAGGTAGGACGGCAAAAAATAAATCAAGAAACAAACAAACAAACAAACAAACAAATTGTTAAAATAGTGAAAATTGTATGTTTTAAATTAACGATTGTTCAAATATCGTGCATTTACTAAAAAGAAAAAGTAAAATTTTAACGGTTTTAAAAATATAAAAGTTCAATTTACCGTCTTAAATTAAAAATTTTCAACAATAAATTGAAGTTTTGTATTAAAACTGTTAAAATTTTATATTTTATTTCTAGTAAATGCAGGATATTTTAGCTATCATTAATTAAAAACATACGGTTTTCACTATTTTAATCTATTTTCTTACATAATTTGGTAGAAAAGGAAAATTCGTGCTCGTCACTCGTTCTCAATGTGTACCGGCCTTTAGTTGTTACTTACGGTTCAGTGCTTTCTTTTGTACAAAATAAAGCACAGAATAATAAAGAACCGGAAGCGACATTACTTAGACCAAGAAATTTTTGCTCTTACCTTATATTTTAATGTTAATTTTGAATTTTCAGCCACTGAACTACAAATTAACACTGAAAATCTTACCTTCGCCAAACCAAGCTCAAAAAAATTAGTCCACGTTTCTTCATATACAAACCGCGTTATGCCGCTTCTGTTTATTCTGTGGCACAATTAGGCAGCACTGCTTTTGTTTTGAAAAGAAAAAACAGTTTACATAAAACTCGTTGTGAATGAACACACTTTTTAACGGGTTTATTTATGTACATTATTGAAATATATTGTGGTTTATGGTTAGCCAATTGTAGTAAATTACCGTAACTATGATTAAAACGTACCACCAATTGTCGTGAGATACACAATCTGACTCCAATCTGATAATGGCAAAGATTTATAACTCACAAATTTTTTCGTGTAAAATAAACAACTCCGACAATGTTTTTTTACTATTTTATTTTTATTTTTAATTTATCTAATCCACTGAATTATACAAGTAAAAATGGTTCTTAATTTTTATAATTAGCACAACAATACAAGAGGCCCACAATTTGGTATGTCTAACCCAATAAAACGATAAAAACTGTCTGGGTACCAAATGTGTTCGTGCACTTTTTTGTTTTCTTTTTACCAAAAGGATTGACCAAAAAATCAGCTACTAGGGCTGTACTAACATTTGTTATTTTGACCCAACGAACCAACACAATACAAGTGCAACTCGACCGCCACATTACTCCCCTCCAGTGAATTTGTCACGATGAAAATCTACCCGGAGCTTTAATTACGCGCCCTCTTCTGGTTAAATGCTGTAGAGGTGGTTGTGCGAAAGTATCTTTCCTAGTCGCATTGTCTCTTCTATTGCCTTGATTATTACTAATTTTAACATTATTATTACTGACTTTAACATTATTATCTGTTTGCGAACCGTCATTCTCCAAAAAGGCTACTTTAAGCCGATCTATAGCAACCTCCTGATCATGTCCGTTGATTAATATGACGAACGTATTGCATTTCCTTTTATGACCTTATATGGTGGGGTTAACGGAGGTGATACCGCGCCGACTCGAAGAAAAACGTGACTACAAGATTTTAGATCTCTTTGAATGAACGTACTGCGACTAGTGTTGTGATTTGAAGCTTCAACTGGTGTTAAATTATTGAAAATGGTCCTTAATTTGTTTATATATTCTGACTGGGAAATGCGAGAATCTGTACTGCCAAAACATTCACCAGGCAGACGTAAGGAAGTACCGTATACCAATTCGCTTGGTGTCGCCCTATATCTTCCTTGAAGATTGAGCGACGTCCCAATAAAATTGTAGGAATACAATCCACCCAGTCGTTAGTGTTATTACATTTAAGGGCCGATTTTATGGTTCTATGTAGTCTTTCTATCATCCCGTTCGCTTGTGGGTGATATGCGGTTGTACGATAACGTTGAACACATAATAACTTAGCCAATTCGTTAAATAATGACGTTCAAATTGCCGACCTCTGTCAGTCGTTATATTTCGAGGCGTACCGAATCGTGATATCCAGCCGGACATCAATGCACGAGCTACAGTTTCGGCCGAGATGTCGGGTATCGGGATTATCTCCGGCCATCGCGAGAATCTGTCAATGCACGTTAGGCAATAATTGAAACCTCTTGAGGGTGGTAAAGGGCCAACTAGATCGATATTTATATGGCTAAAACGCTCACCAGGTATTAAGAATTTAGATAAGAGTCGCTTGTTATGGCGAGTGACTCTACCTTTTTGACAAGACATGTATTGTTCTGACATCGTTTTGCAGTCGTTTTTGATATTAGGCCATACGAACCTATCCGTCAGTAGTTTAATTCTAGATTTTACGCCTGGAAGCGATAAATTGTTTTAATATTCCGTAATAAATTTTGTAACTCAATGTCGTTATCCTGTTCAGTTCTTAGTTAGGCATAGCCCAGAAAATGAATTTCGGAAAGTTCTTTGTCTTCTAGACGCGATAGCATATTTGCTACAATATTCTCTTCGCCAGATATGTGTTGTATGTCTGTGCTAAATTGTCCGATAAAATCAATGTGCCTTAATTGACGAGGTAATGTTTGGTTCATGTTTTTATTAAACATAAAACCAATGGTTTATGGTCTATAAAAATCGTAAAATTACGACCTTCCATTGAAGTTCGGAAGTGTTTTACAGATTGATAAATGGCTAATAATTCGCGATCATACGTACTGTATTTTTGTTGCGCATTGGTTAACCGTTTTGAATAGAAACCTAATGGTTCTAGAATGTCATTTTTGACTTGGTGCAATGCCGCACCAACGTGTTACTGAACATCCGGAGACCGTCACGCTGTTTGGGTAGGCTTCGGCCGTTTAATGGGAGGGTTATTTGTCTCCAGAATATCCTGTTCAGACAAATCTTATTCGTGACTATACTTTAACAAGACTAGTAGTAAGCGTTAATAGCAAATTTCGACCTTCACACATTCATGTCAACACCACCAAAATGAGGTTATTACCACATAATTATTTACAAATTCTCAGATTTAAGTAAAACATTTGTAAATTCAGTTTAAAAGAAAAGAAAATTATCTGTATTCAATAAAAAAACTATCTTGAGAAATAAACATGTAAATATATAAATGTATAGAACGAGAAAAAAAAAATTGTTAAATTAGATTACTATTAATCAAAGTGATTTGAGTGATCTCTGATGTTTTTGACAACAACCGAAAATATATGTGTATATATACAAAAAAAAAAATATAAATATAACGACTTGTCGCTTACCTCACTTTCCCCGATGAGCGCTCACAGGTTGGTGCTAAGCTTCCGGAACGCTATACAAAAACCTAAACACTAAAAATATATATATTTTCACTTTTTGCTATGTCAAATATCACTCAAAATCAATAAATATTTAATTATTTTTAACCGGCACTTAATTATAATTCAATTAAACAATACTAATTAAATTAATTTGCTTTGCCTCTTTTCTTTTAAAAATTCAATGAACCACTTAATCTAAATTGAAAATTATTAACTCCACAAATGGTTCTAAAAAATGTCTATGGAGATATATAAACATAGTACTGTACTGTAATTAAAAAAAACAATATTTGTTGTTGTTCTTTTGTTTCTAACTGCGCCAATAATACATAATACTTTGTCTGTATTATTGATGTCCATTTAATAAGGCCCCGCTAGTAAGCCAATGTTGGAAAATTTTCTTTCCTTTGTCTTTGGTGCTATCCCTTCCTTATAGGGTTCAATTCCATCCAGTGAGAGAAAATTACTTTAGCTAATCCGTGTAAAAAAAAGGAAATAAAACAAAACTTTAATACGTTAAATTCGGAAAGCGATCAAATTTATGTATCAGGGCTTATCATTCACTAATAATACTATTCACACTTCACTCATATGCTAAGTTCGAATGTGCGAGCAAATCCAATTTTTTTTTTTTTTTTGCCTCTTGCAATATAATTAAAATTAATTCAAGCAAAATCACAGTATTGCTATCTGCTCACTACCGTGGCCTCTTTAAAAGTGATCGCTTTCCCATTATCGATATCAAGTTATTTTTTCCTTCTTTCTTGTTTTAGCGCGGTAAAAAAAATCGCTGGTGTTAACAGTTTAAAAATAAAAAAAATTCCATTATATTTACCCGTTTATATATATGTATATATATATATATATATATATATATATATATATATATATATATATATATATATATATATATATATATATATATATAATAACTTTACGAAGACAAAAAAATTTAATAAAACTCTAAGTAACGTTCTATGTATGACCATCATAAAAACCACAACAACAAAAAAAGAAAATTCAAATTAGATGATTGTACTAAAATTTGTTTACAAAATACCTATTGTGTACTGGATCGAAATATATATAATCAGTTTTATATTACTTAATTTAGATGGCACAAATCCTCGTAAAAGGTAATTGCAAAGAAAAAAGATTTGGTTTGTTTCCTCTCTATTTTTTTAATAATCATATTTAAAAAAAAAAACGTTATGCAACGGTTTGTATAATTTAACCTTTCTCAGCCTCATAAGTACATTTTTGTAACAAACGCGATCATTAGATGCGTTAACGTGTAAGCATATTTTTGAATTTTGAGACGGGTGAACCAACAAAATTGCATTTCTTAATTCGTCTTTGCACTTTTCGAAAGCTTTAATAGCATGCTCGTCCCAAATAAGCGGTGTTTTGTCGTTTTTAATATTCCCCTTTATCATTTTTTGTAAAATGCATTGAGACTCGACAGCGTTAGGGATGCAACGACGGTAAAAATTTATTGAAGCAATAAATCGTCTTAAATCTTTTGCGACCTGTGGTAATGGAATTTGTGATATCATCTCTACCTTTTCCGGATTGGGTTTGATTCCACTTTCGTCTTTTTTAAAGCCAACAAAATGAATCTCCAACTTCCCAAACTCACATTTTGCTAGATTAATTTTAAGACTGAATTGACGAAAACGTTCGAAAACGTTTTAAGGTGTTCATAATGTACGCAATCTGAACATTATCAATATATTTGAAAACAAAAGGTAGCTCTATTAGTACTTGGTCAATATATCTTTGAAACGTTTGACCGGTGTTTCGAAGTCCGAATGTCATTACTGTAAATTCATACAGACCGAAAGGTGTAATTATTGCAGTTTTTGGAATATCGAACTCATGAACTGGTATTTGATGAAATGCGCGTGTGAGATCGATTTTGGAAAATACTTTGCAATTTTAAAGGTACATAGTAAAATCCTATATGTTAGGCACTGGATATCGATCGGGTACAGTTACGGCATTGAGACACCGATAATCGCCACACGGACGCCAATCACCGCCCTTTTTAGGCACCATGTGTAAAGGACTTGCCCATGGAGACTTTGATGGTCGACATATCCCTTCCTTAACCGTATATTCAAACTCTTTTTTCGCTAAATCATACTTTTCCGGGGTCAACCGACGAGCTTTCGCGAAGATAGGAGGACCCTTTGTTTCAATAAAATGGAAAACGTTTGCGTGTGAATTTGAATATTTGTAATTAGGAATTGTCAGATCGTGAAATTATGTTAAGAGTTGAAGATATTTATCATTTGTCAAAGAATTGTCGTTAATTAACGTGGTTATATTCACTTTGTTGTCTGAGACGTGTTTAATAGAACACGAGGTATTAAGTTTAGTTTCTGAGTCTATTAACTTTTTGATTTTAAGATCAACGAGTATATTAAATTTTTTTTAAAAATCTGCACCGATAATTGGTTTTGTAACGTCAGCAACAGTAAATGGCCAATCAAAACTTCTACGCAATCCTAGTGAAACGGTAATGATTTTCTGTCCGAATGTTTTGAATCGACTTCCATTTTCAGATTCAGAAAAAAAGCGTTCTGAAATAGGACAACTAATTCGTGCCTACGTTTGCGGGCCCATGCAAGAAAAATCAATTGGTGGACCACGATATTTTCTATTATTTAAAGATAATATATTATAGAAAAATCTGAGATAGCAGAAAACATTGAAGAGTTTCTAACAAAGGGAAATAAACATTTACAGTAAAAATTTTACAAACAGATAACGGATTAGAGTTTATTAATTAACAAGGCAAGGAGTTAACAAAGCAATATGGAGTTATTTATCATTAAAAGACGGTTGTCTATAGTATACAGCAAAATCGAGCAGTAGTCGAAGCTAAGAACTCTTTTGCATGCAAAGGGACTTCCAATAAAGTTATGGGCAGAAGCTATACACACCGTGATTCATGTACTAAATAAAACTGGACGAGTAGTGAGAAAGGTGTGACACCATATAAATTGTGAATGGCAACGGATGTGGATGTTGCAGACCTCAAGATATTCGGTCAAGAAGTGTTCACTCATATGCTAAGGGAGAAAAGGTGGAAATGGGACCCTAAATCAGAAACCGTTCTTTTTTTTGTGGTATACGATGATCACACAAAGGGCTACAGAATATGGTATCTACAAGAAGACCGAATCAGGATTTATAAGGAGAAGTTTACAGATATTTTACGTTTCTAATGACACTGTAACAGACAACAAGATTTTTAAACCCCACGTGGATATATACGATAGTTATGAAGAACCGAATAGTCTTGAAAAAACGTGGTTCGAAGAATATAAAAATAAAGCGGATAATTCAACTTGTGTAAAAAAATTCATAGTAAAATGTATCAAAGTAGCTGTTTGCTAGCGGATATTTTCGAAAAAGGAAGGAAGGTGTGATGCAAGTGGATATTTTTTTCGGATATTTTTTTATTTACCTTTTTCAATTATTTTATAAGTTTAAATAATAAATTTCTATATAACATCAAAAACCCATGAGATTTCTGTCACTTATTAAAGAAAAGTTTATTATTTTGGTTGCTTTAAAATAATAAAATTAACTTTTTTCTCTTTTCTCGTTGAATTATCTCAACAAATACAACTCGAGCTTTGAGTTAGCCGGGGATTTTTTTATTTTTGCACTCGTAATTAGTATGCGTAGCAATTTAACTCGACAAAACTTTTGTCCAGGCAAAAACACTCGAGCTGCGCTCTCGTGTTTTTTCCGTACAAGTTTTGTCTCGTTAAATTGCTACGCATACTAATTGTTCGTAAAAATAAAAAAATATCCGGCTAAATCGAAGCTCTTGTTGTATTGCTGTTGATAATTTTGTGAATCAAAACGAAAATAATAAAACCGTGAATTTATCAGATCAACCTGAAGTTAAAAATATTATTAAAGAAACAATCTCCTCTCAAGAGAATTCAATAGAGGTTCACAATTTGCGAGATCGAACAGGGTTAAGGCGGCCAGTAAGGTTTGCGGATTTAGCTGAATGGCCAGGATTCTTAATGGAACATTATGAGCCTGTTACTTACGAAGAAACCCTCAACTGTTAAAAAATCGAACGAATGAAAAAGAGCATGGCATAAATTATTATGAAACATTCAGTCCTGTAGTTAGATTTAACTCTTGACGAGTGATACTTTCGATATCTGCTTCAAAAAAAATGAAGCTTCATCAGTTTGATGTCAAAACTGTGTTCTTATGGTATATGGAGAATTAAAAGAGAACATCTATGTATATGCAGCAACAGATTGGTTACGAAAATGGAACGGATAGAGTTTGTAAACTAGATCAAAGTCTTTACGGTAAAAAAAGCATCAAGTTGTTGGGACCAGTGGTTCAAGGATATTCTAACCAAATTTAATTTAAAGGCAACAAGCGCAGATCCTTCTGTATTTACAAATTACTGGGAGGATTCTCAAATAATCCCTGCCATTTATATCGATGATGGGCTTATTGATTTTACAGACCCTGGGTTAGCCGAGTCGGAATTCAATATTAAGTCCAGTGACCTAAGTATTTTCTTGGGCTGGAAATCGAGCAACTCTCAGACGGATCGAATTTTTTTCATCAGGAAGCCTGTACAAAGAAAATGATAAATCGATTCAGCATGGTAAATGCTAATGCTGATCTAAATCACCAAATATATACAGCATTGGATCCGAACGTAGAGGATCGAATGAGCAATGCACTTTATCGTGAGGCAGTCGGGAGTCTTATGTCTTTATCAACTGGCACAAGGCCGGGTATAACTTTTGTAATAATATTGTGAACGAATCTTAGGTTCTCATGTGACATTTGTAAAGTGAGCTACTGTAACAAATGTCATTGACAGTTCAGTGGAGCATCAACGATCATACAACCAACATACACAAGTTATAGTTGAATAAAGAACATGATTATTAACGTTAAACTAGTTGTGTTGTATTATTTCTATATTCTATTTCAACTTTTGCGGTCAATAGTGCAGGCCAAATCCAAGTCGATTTGATTCCTAAACCAGAGGATGGGTAAATAACATGCAATAACAAATGGTACTTTGGGTCTACCGCAGGCCAGTATAAGAACAATATCAACCTAAATGCGGCATTCAATCCAGTTTCGAACTGATGAGCTTATGATTATGAAAAAATCAATCTTCTTATCAGGCCGCGGCGACTGAACTGATTATACCACAATTTAAATTCTATATATACAGAATGTACTGTGCATTAAGTAGTAGCGAATCATACTAATACAGATGAATTTACTGTTCGTAAATACTAATATACTTCTACGTGTTAATAAAAACACATTTAAAATGGTCTAATCACCGGTAGCATATTAGAAATTACATGAATTAATTAACATTAAACAAAAAAATTAAAAAAGTAACTGAAATACCCGAGTAAGTCGCATTGAGCAGAGTGACTGCAGAGAATATCGATCGCTTCGATGCGCTTGCAACGAGAGGAACCCTCAGTGAATTCAAACGAATCGAGCAACTTCTTCGTCCAACCGTTAAAGCGCTAGGCGGCACCTGTTCAGATATTACGTATGTTCGATACGTAACCGCCCAAACACTTAGCAAGTTTGACACTGATGTAAGTTTGAACCAATTTTAACACTACATTTGTCAGTTGCGTTACGGATTCGTTGGCTGATCTCAAATTTCCTAAAGAGTCGCTGATCAATATAATGCACATTCCGTACATTGCCAAATTACTTGCAGTTGCTACTGATTCTCTGGCTCCCACCAACTATTGGGTTAGTTATAGACAGGTATTATGTATCTACATAAATATAACTTGGACCGACACTAAATAATTAAATTGAATAATGGGTTTGTGCTTAATTTCTTATCAAAAGCAACTACTTTCAATTAAGAACAAATTTTTTATTTAGAAAAAAAACTAAATAATATATAAATAAAGTCAACGTTGTTATTTATTAATAGTAATTTTTAATAACGTGTTGGTGTGTATTACCGATGAAAACATGGAACAACTAAATTTATACCGACGTATGAGAAGGAGGGTTCAGTACAGGTGAATTGTGTGCGATGACTTTTTTATAGGTCACATTGACTTCCGGTCAAATGGAATACAGTTTCCTTTGACATGAAAATCTGTAAGTTCGTTTATATTTGATAAATCATTAATTTTGTTTATTTCACTACAGTTTACTACTTGAAAATTTTATGGTACAATAAATAAATTTATCGTTAATTGATATTGACGATACACAATTTATATGTTGACTTTTTTCTGCATCACTCACATTATATTCTATTAACGATTTTATTTTTACTTCATTATATGTAGGAGGATAAATCTGGAAAAGAGAAAGTTGGAACGGCAACGACATACCAACTACTAAACGTATTTGTCACGCCAACCCTTAAAACCGAAAAAAAATTGTTTCCATTTGATTTTCTTAAATAAAAACAAAAAAATCTTTTTGTTTTACTTTCAAAATTTTACATGTATTTGTGTTATGTATATTTATTTCTAATTAGTAACATACCCTCGGTGAAGGCGCCGAAGAAGCTCGTTTTCCTTTTTGTTTTGTATAAGAAAACTTTCTTTTGCGCAAAAAACTATGTGTACACAAATACGGTAACAAAGAACTTAATTTAAATATTATTATTGTGTTAGAATTTGCGCGAGTGTAATGTATGTATGTATGTATATGAATGTGTATATAAATACGATGGTATGTACAGTTAGAAAATTAGAATTTTGTTAAATTATGGGAAAATATAATCAGCGACGTGGGGTAAACGAAGACTTTAAGTGAAAAGCAGGTAAAATTGTAAACGTAACGGAATTTTGATCCTCTATATACCTTAATAGTTGTTAAAAAGTTTAACGAAAATCACAACGAAACAAACAAAAAGCAATAAGCAAGTTAAGAAAGCTTATTTTATACTTTTGTATATTATGTACGTTCATTGGAATTCAGGTCAATTGAGCTGGTGTGGTGGTTGTTGTGATACGATTTGTATAGAGATTAGGGCATAGTTCTTTATTTGTAAGCGGATGAATTAAGAAATCATAAATACTCGTATACTCAACCAAATCTTAAACGTCTCCGACCACGATTCGTCAGAGATGATCAAAGTGTATGCAATACCAAACAAATTAGAGATATGTGTAGTCTTCCATGGAACTATTGAAACACGTCGACCTAAACATTTTTAGGTAGGGCGATGTTCAAATCAAGTTAAATTGTATATGTCAAAAATGCCGCTAGTATGAGGCCATACTCTTCTGTTATCCAAGCTTTTTCATCCCGAAAATGGCGGTCATCTTCAATCATAATTATGATGCCGTTCCAAACATACTAATGAATGCGACTTTATTCTGATACCATTACGTTAAGGCAAGACGCTTTAAAATGTTTTTGTTTTAGGAAAAAAAAGGAGTGTTCCCAAGTAACAATTTGATAGGCAAGTTGTCCTAGACAGCAAAAACAAAGCTGTTACAACGTCGTGAAATCAGAAAAATTACACAAATTAGTTATAAATGTTAAATAGATATTCAATAAGTTTTTAAAACGTTGTGGTAGTGAAAAAAAGGTAATTAGCTTAAGTAGGTATATAAGACATTCTTTTGTTATACGCCATAAAGTAAAAGAGTCGGGAGAAAAGCAATTTTGCTGTGGTAGTCAACTAAACAAGTATGACAGGTATAATACTTTATTTATTTTTTTGTGTACTTTTCAAACATATTTGCATATTTTTTTTTCGGCTATGATTATTTACGGATACAAAAATGCAATATGCTGTGCGGTCTAGTTTTGTGCTTTATGACATAAAATCGAATAAGTCGAATATAATGGCGAACAAACAATTATATAATTATTTATAATTTTATTTATTTATTATTTATAATAATTGTAAATAGTGATGTGGTATCTTGCAAATGAGTCTTACCAAATGTTCTGTTTGAAGAGGCATCTTGTAATTGGCTAGTACCAGTTGATGCGGATGGGTGTAACGTAACAGTAAGATTTTGTGATTTTTCCATTGTTTTTTTGCGACTGTCGATTACATCTTGCACCGAAGGAATATTTGATATATCCTTATTTAAAAAAAATTTATTAAAAAATTAATAGAATAATTTGCTTTACTTGCTCTTCGGAAGTGGGTCCTTCTTCTAACCTTTGCATACCCTGTACTGGGGAACCGTTCATAATGCCGCGTTTTAAAATGTCGCGTTTTAAAATACCGCGTTTCAAAATGCCGCGTGGTACAAAATGTCGCGTTTTAAAATGTCGCGTTGCAAAATGCCGCGAGGTACAAAATGTCGCGTGGTACAAAATATCGCGTTTTAAAATGTCGCGTTTCAAAATGCAGCGAGGTAAAAAATGTCGCGTGGTACAAAATGTCGCGTTTTAAAATGTCGCGTTTCAAAATGCCGCGTGGTTCAAAACACGCGTGGTACAAAATGACGCGTTTTAAAATGACGCGTTTTGAAAAATCCCTTATAAATCAATACAATATGATGTGAAATAATAAATAATTTAATAAAAATTATTTGAAACAAGCAAATTGTGTTTAAACATATAGTAAAATTTTCCTTCACTGAATGGAAATTATTTATAAATGTAATTTTATGTAATTATAAAGTGGGTCTAAGAAAAAGAACGCAAACGTTGAAATTTATTAGAATATTCCTTCACTAAAATGTTAAAGTTAAGTCCTTATATATTTTCGACGATTTTTTATCGACATTTTAAAACGCGTCTTTTTGTATCACGCGAAATTTTGTACCTCGCGGCATTTTGAAACGCGACATTTTAAGACGCGACATTTTGTACCACGCGACATTTTGTACCTCGCGGCATTTTGAAACGCGACATTTTAAAACGCGACATTTTAAAACGCGACATTTTAAAACGCGACATTTTAAAATGCGGCATTTTGACCCGGACCCCCTGTACTGCCAGCTGATACTCCGAATATTTGGCGAGCAAGCGTGCCGGTTCTGAACACAATGAATTATCGAATTTTTGCTCTGTAACCCTTGATATTTGAGAATCTGTTTCGTGTCCGATGGATAGTGCACGATACCGTTATCTTCGCCTCGTTCAAACCAGCATGCCGGACACACAAACAATTCCTTCTTGTTTACAGCTTCGAGAACACAGAAAACCTAATAATCATAACAAACCTATTAAATAATACTATTATAATATTAAATATACTTAAAATCACTAGAAAAAATGATTTCATAGCAAACACTTACCATTATTATAGATAAAATGTACTGTTTCAGTAATTACCGCATTAATCTGACAATAACGTTGAATAACAAATTACAGAAATCCAACTTGATATGCCAATTGGTTTGGAAAAGGAAAAACTGCTTAACTCAAAGCAAAATTGTTTAACACACAGCAAAACTGCTTAAAACACCGTAGAATCTACGAGTATATGTGCACTATATGTAAATTTATAAAACTAAAACAATTTTGTTAACCCTCTAACTGGTATTTCCGCTTTTAGACGGAACACAGAAAACATGAATAATAAATAGAAAACTATTATTTACTCTTGTACTCTTTGCAGAGATTTACGTTTTTATAAGTTGTTTATAATATTATAGGTGCATGTGCGTTAACGGTTATTGTTTGCGTAATTCAAGTATTTCAGTTAAATATTTATGTGAACAAAATTGGCAGACAAAATTTAATTGTCGCGTCACAATGTCCATGTGTACAAGAGATATTATTAGTGTCTTGTTTTTCTTGTCGTAGAAATCAGAGAGTAGAAAGATAGAACATTCATAATATTCTGATCTACAGTGAAGTATATTCTTGGTGTGCTTGAGAGGCACCTTTCGAGTACAACGCCAAATGTTGACAGTACTTGAGAGGAATACTTCGAGTGCAAAGAGCTAATAATGTAAAATGTAGAAAAAATCGATACCTCGTGTGAGCGATGTTAGATGACACAGCGAGGCAACAGTAAAATAGTTTGCATTGCTCAAAACAGGAAAACGTATCTCACTTGATTAACCGCAAGTGTGCTAGTAAGTTTTAAAAGGCTTCGTTTGCAATTGATATTGTAGATATGTATGTATAAGCAAAATTATCTCACATCGAATAGCTTAGCTTTGCTGAAACGCGCAACGGACCCTTGTGTTTCTGAAATATTAGTATGCATTCGTGAGAACAAATATTATTTGACTGGCGGTTGGTGCTTTTATAGTTCAACCGGGAATTAGAATTTCAATTAGTGTACTACATAATATGTTAATAATTTTAACTTGAGACAATTTTAGACGTAATTTTCGATTTTTTCACATTAAAATTACCCTACCATAATTTTCCCAGTCAGAAAAAATTGCCTGCTAGAGCGTTAAAGTAAATAATATTCCATGCAAAGTGCAACAGCTAAAACGCTTAACACAAAACAATAATGTTTTATGATCAGTGATTTTCTCATTAAAAAGCTAATTAGTTACTTAAAACATTTAATATACTTTGGTTACTTTTTCGTAAGTTGGTAAAACACTTTAGCTGTAATAATATTTAATTTAGAACAAATAGTTAAAATGGTTATCTATTATGCTATTTAGCTGTTACATATATTAAAGCCATCTTTTAATTTAGTTTTTCTTCTCATAAAAATGACTGCATCATTTATCTGGTTAAAAAATTTCGACAAAAACAACTTTATCACAAGCAAATATTAAAAAAAACGCCAATCTTCAGCTTTTAGTTGATTACCAGAAGCTTTTTAACAGATTTAGATTTATTTTTCAGGAAAAATTTTGCATGCATTGAGCAGAATCGAACCGCAGACCCTAGCCGCTCTACTACTAACTTACATCCAACGCAACGAACTTGATTGAAGCATTGATTCTTTAAGAAATTTAAGTAAGAATGCGATCATAGGAACATGCATGTTACTAACCAGCGAAACTTTAAGAACTTTTCGTTCAGTTTCGTTAAATTTGAAATGAGGGTCAATGAGAGCATTTTGCGAATCAACGATTGTGCAGAAATTAGTGGGCAATTTTATGCATCCAGTATTTCCATAAACAGCAACTTTTCCATCGCCGATATCTAACAATTGGTTCGAGAATGTGTCAGCGTATGGATCTTATAGCATTTGGACGCGAATGTTTATTTTTAGCTGGACTTTTTCAACACTACACCACAGTGGCGACGATTTCAAGGCAGCATTGATCTCATCAGCGTACGTTGAACGTGGAATGACGGGACGTGTTTGTCTGAAATCACCTGAAAGGAGTAACAGAGTGCCGCCGAATAGTTTGTCGTTGTTTTTTACATCTTTGAGTGTTCTGTTCAACGCCTCAGGAGAATGTTTGTGTGTCATAGTGCATTAATCACAAATGATAATTTTGCATTGTTTCAGCACTGTGGCCATAGACAATTGTTTGAGAATGAGCTGTTCTGCCTCCATCCAATAAAATTACTGCAATGCCAGATGATGCAACGGCCAATGCGATGCCGTTATTTGATCGTATTTCGGCGAGAATTAGCGAAATACGAAATTTTTTGCCAGTTCCACCTGGTGCATCCAAAAAAAAAAGAATCCACCTTGTCCCGCCGAAACTACCAGCATAATGCGGTGGTAAATGATTTTTTGTTCGTGAGTCAGTAGTGGGACATTGCGAGTAACAATCACTGCCATTTCTGCAGTATCGTACTGCAGTTCACGATTCATTTCGGTGTACATTAAATCAGATGCACTTCAATTTGGCGAACTTATACCGAAATGACTGAGTGGTAAATTGGCAATAGAATAGTAAACGAATTTGTGTTGCTGTACACCCCAAAGCTGCTTCAGCAAGCATATCGTCCCAGTGATTGTCGTCTTCGAGCAAGCCGAATGCAAGGTATGCATCTTTATATGTTGGATACTGTTGTCCATTCACTTTGCGTATATCTTGAAATGACAATTGGCCGGTGACATTAACCAACAACAGTCGCAGATGGAAGCAATCAATCTGCCTGGGAGTGACTATGTATTTACTCGGCCCAAAGTGTTTGATTTGAATAGGCCGGGGAACGCATCAATTGGCGGCCTTGCTTGCGGGGCGTCCATATTTTTGTTTGATTCCATGTGAAATAGCGTGGTACTTAGGAATAGAGTAGTGTTCGCGCAAAGGCCCCGAAAGTATCCGGGCGATTACACAATTCGAAAAATTCCGTAAGTGTAATTTTTGGTGGATTTATGGCACGCTCAATTGCTGTGTCGTTGGTGAAAAATACGCGCTGGCCGTTTTCAAGATGGACGGCTAAATGTGTAACTGCTGGGTCCCGTTCATGAATTTGGGAACCAAATATACGCCAGACAGCTTCATTGGAGCTGATGTATCGGCCAATTTGGTAGCGCATTATTTCGTCGTTGTCATTCAATCGAGGAGCATTCAGATCGGTAGTTTAATTTGAAACACGATGGGCCATGAATCATGTTTGTGGTAACAATATCGAACAGTAGTTGATCAGTAGGGAAATTACACTATCGATTTCCTCAGGGCGTATTTTGTCGACTAACCAAATCAAAATGTGTGCTTGAGATAATCCTCGCATTTGCCATTGAACCGAATACATCCAGCAACGTGTGGAACCAAATACGTGTAATTTTGTAATGAAGCTCATTAAAGACTTCATTTTTTGTTTGGCCTGGCAATAGCAAAGATGTAATCTCCTGCCACTTTGGATTACATGTAAACGTGATAAATAAACACGGTTGTCCATACTCGCGCACTAAAGTCATAGTATCCTGTATTTATTCTTGCATATAACGTAGACTGCCTACGTACGATGATGGTAGAATGATAGAGTTAGCAATTCCGGCGGTGTCGGCGTCGCCCTAGACAGCGTCTAGCAAGTGAATGTATCCTTCCGCACGCGGCTTCTGTTGATTGTATCGTAGGAATCGCAGTCGTTCGCTCTCTACCTTCGCGTAGAATTAAGGGTAGAAAAGATGTTTTGAAACCGAAATCATTCAGCATGCTCGATTGTATGCAGCCACAGGCGGGTCTTCGGTGCGCCTGTCCACATATGATTCATAAATTTGTAAAAGTTCCGAAGAATGAAAATAAGAACGAGTGTAGGAAATATCGCTTATCTCTGAGGAATGCCAACATTTAATGTACGACTTGGATTCTACGGCAAAAAAAGGATCTAAGAAACTAGTCTATACTAGGAAGTCCAATTGCTATCCGCAGTGGTGGTCTAAACTGTTGGGGTTCTTCCAGATATTTCATCAGAAATAAATAGATTATTGTTTGTAGAACCTTGGAAAGGACAGAGGTAATGGCTGTCGAGTAACTATTCGAAGCGGATTTTCTGCCCAGATCCTAGTAGAATAGAATAACTAAAAGTTTAGTCAAAGATTTGTAGTAGTTTATTAGGATAATACCATCGGAGCTCAGGGCAGTCGTATCAAATTTGAGCAGCCTGGGCTAATAAATAATTGGCTCCCTTCATGATCAACATTTTCCAAGAAATCGGATTCTATGGATGTACACTAAAATTATTATTCAATTTACTTTCTAATAAAGACGACGGCCTCAGGTAACTATATGTTCTCTTAAGAGTGAAAAATGATAGGCCACCACTAGGTTTTATACTGTATTAGGAAAAATCAAAAGACGCATCGATTTGCCAGATAATACCGACCTTCTGGTATACTCTCTGAATTCAGATACGTTGATATTTTGAAAATCCTCAGGCTAATTTTCTTCTATGAACAAAAATCTTATGGTAACTTGACAACTTTGTAATTTAATTATTTCCAATCCCTAATTACAATGTGTGTTTCGATGTGGTTTTGTCGACAAATACATAACTGATATAATGGTAGAAATGTCAACGTAAATCGAGCTTTGATGCTTATTAACGAAATGTATACTGCCCACTGGTAATAAAAATTATATACGTTTATTCGTTACGTAAAACAGTGTTTCTGCACGGAAAAAGTTAGATGGATTTTAAGGGTCATTGGGAGGTAATCATACTGGTGTCTAGGAAATTCTGATTTTGGGGTTATTCAAAAAATTATTTAAGAATTATTCCCATATTTTGGAAATTTTTCGGTATGTCTTTTATCACATTTTATCGGAATTTTAGAAATTATTTGAGGGCTAGGCTATAAACATTGAACAACATTTGACTTTGGTTTGCAATATATTAAAATTTTTCTAACAGGGTGAAATTTTCCAGAACTTTCAGGATGTTTTGAGGTTATCGGATTATTTGAGTCTTATCGAGATTTTTGGGAATCCGAGTTTTAGTTTTATATGTTGTTTGGCTTCCTTGAGCTGATTTGGTTTTGCATAATGTTTCATGGTGATTAATGATTAGTGCTTGACGCTGAGTTGCATGTTGTTAAGTGTTATTCAGGTTCTCCGAGAAAAGTATTGTTAAATATACTAAATATATTTCCAAGGTCTTCGGAGAATACGATCTTGATTTTAGGAAATTCTCTAATCCAAAAAAAAAAAAATTGGATGATGTTTTGAAGAATAATCACAAATAAATGTAGAAATATGTGAGGGTTCAGATGCGATACAACATTTTTGCACGCGGGTTATGAATTCTCGATTTATAAATCTGTTACACACTAAAAATACACTTTGGTGGGGTTATTTACAGATAATCAAAGATGTATTTAGAACTAGAGAATATCTTCATGTTGTACGGGTGTCGATTTATGAGCAAAATAAAACATTCAGGTAGCACTATGCAACAAAAGAAGTAGTAATTTAGGAGGGATTTTGTTTGAAATTCAATATTGTAATCTGTAATAAAAAATACATTTTGTAGAAGACCAATAATATTTACCGAAGTACAAACATTTACTACCTATAAGCGTGGAAAAATTTAATTTCAAGAGTATTTTTAAAAATCGAATTGGCTTAGCCTTGGTTGAATTAAAACAATATAAAAAAATTTGGGTCTATCCGACTCCTCGAACGAAATTTTTCCCACAAAGCGTCCATTATTGATCACCAATCCAACCAATTATATTTTACAAACATTTTCCGTTATTTTGGACTAGATCCTTAAATCATGTCACGGCTTTTCTTGAATTTGGAGACCCCTGCCCTAATATCACAATTGGTCACGACAGTATAAATGTTCATAATTAATGTTAGATTATTGTAGAACTGACATGTGTTGAACAGCAATCAAAGTCGCATTCGTCATTTTTCATCTTCGACCTTTAACAATTAGATCCAGTTATACATCTCGGGTTTACTGTTGAAAATCCTTAAGAATTTAAATAAGTCCGTTCAGAGAGCATCCACAATGTTCAACATTACTTTTCTGAAAATTTATGCCATCATAATTCATTTTTCGCGCGGATTTATATAGATTTATGTTTGTAACGTTTTCCAGCAAAATGTAAATCATGTACAATGTCTTAACACTATTTTTTAATATCTTAATTTCCCCCTCCTGCTCAAACAATTCATTTAAAATACATTTCGAAATTTTATGTAACGTTTTGTGTACGCGTTTCAGAATGGCGCGGCATTGCTTATTAAATTTATTTTTAGCCACAATAATAATAAATCCAAAATTAAACATAATAGAAGAGTTTATATAATATGCCAACACTTAAACATAACCAAATAATTCGCCTTGAACATTTTTGTACTATACTGGAAAAATTGTTTTATTAATTATATGTTTTGGTTTCAAAAATATCGATGATTCTACGTCATATTACACCCTTATCGTTTATGTGTTCATTACATCCGCCAATTCCGCTTAAAATTAAAGTTATACGAAAAAGCATAATAACACAATTTTATATTGAACTTTAACGAAAGCTCAAACACAACAGAAAATAAATGTTGAGAGCGAAAAACGGATATACGTAATACGTTTATGTAAGGGGTTTTCTCGTTCCACTCGTACCACCAACATGTATTCCACTACCAAAAACGAATTAAATCTAATTTTTAAAAAATGACCTCGAGTAACCAGCAACCAGATTTGTATGGCTGGTACTCATGACACTATAAAATATAATCGGTATATTAAGCACTTGTGAACACAAAATACAAAAAAAAATCTAAACCAAAAATCGCGATTGTTAATCACATTTTTGTTTCTCTTGTTTCTGTGATTTGCTTTAAAAAAAAAAAACGGAAAATTAAAAAGCTTAATAAAGTTCTGTGTGCTTTTTAGCTTTCAATTTTCCCATTTTATTTATTTGGTGCGGTTACAAATCTTAACAGAAAATGTGTACGATAGTTGCGTGTAAGAATTATTAGAGTTATATATTTACACAAAAATGATAAGAAGCACATTGGTGGTGGAAAAATTAGTTTAAAATTCTGATATTTATAAATGTGTACGAGTGTATAAGATTTCTCCACCACTGCAGACCTAAAAAATTTAAAAATTAACATTTCATGGCTACAAATCAAAAATGAAAATCTCTCGCAGCTAAAATGATGTATCCGTTGTGTTTATGATTTATATACGAATATTACATGCGATAAGCTGTTTAATACGATGAATCGTACAGTGTAATTTCATCAGTTTCTTATTTTATGTGGTCATTTTCATAAATTTTAATAGTACGACCGATAATAACCGCGTCCCACTGAACCAACACGGTGGACAACCAAATATGGGAAATTTTTTTTGGTTGCTCATATATTACTGGGGAATTGTTTTTATTAGGTTTCATAAGTTTGAGTGACCTTATACATACATAGATTGCGGTGAATCGACACAAACGCTAATTTCGATTTAATGGCTGTTTATTTAGTTTGAACATTTTTCTGAGTTTTTATGAAATGCGTAATTTAATTAAATACGACAGGATTGTTCATTTTTACTTACTTTATATTAGCAGTATACAGTTCATCATTATTAACTGATGATTGCAAACTAATCTAACAATGTGATCTCATCAATTTTGTGTAAAGCTCGTAAGGCAGTAAAATAGTTCGGTAATCGTACAAGACTGAAACTCAACTAAGGATATAAAAAAAAATGTTATTGTAATTTATATCGTGTGCATATAAATACATAAAATTGTTAGCAATTAAACTATTAAATAATAATTGTAACTTATTTAAAGAAAATAGAATTTGTGCAAATTTTAGTAAACATGTTTTTATGTGCATGCCCAACTAACAATTTTGAAATTTATGAGCGTGATATAAGAGTTAAAATGTATCTTATATTAAACTTATAAGAGTCTTCTGGCGAACTATTTGGGCATATAAGGTTAAAATAAGTGGCATGTAAGGTGTATATAAGTGTCATATAAGGCTCAATTTTCTTGAGAAAGAATGATATAGGTTATAAGAATAGTCGTAGAGTAGTCTTTCATAAGGTTGTTATCAGAATATACATTCTTATGTAAGAACGTTTTAAGACTTACGTTGTATTCCTATATAATTCATCGCTATAATCTTAGAAAATTATGTTATAGGATTATAAAACTTTAATGATTCTTACTTCAGTTTTATAACAAACTTGTTATTATCATTGACAATTAAAACAGATAAATTAAATTAAAACACATAATGCTTGAAAAACTAATTGCTTTTTATATAATTAAAATTTACATTGAAATTAGCATAGAATTTAGCTGCGAATTCAAATTTTCCAATTAAAAATAATAGCTACCTGATCTAATTTTGTTGCGCTCTTAAAAATTCGAATAATAAAATAAAGAATTATTATTATTTAAAAAAATTAAAATTATCAAAAAAAAGTAATATTATAAAATGGACTAATTAAAATACTACATAGTACTTGTTAAGAGAGGAAACTTTATAAAAGCACTTGCTAAGTTCCTAAAATTCGCAAAATATAACAAAATATTCCATTTGAAAAAAATGTATCTAAAAAATTACAAAATGGATGCTTTTTTTTTTTCATAATGGAAATTCCTAAACCAATGGCCGAAATGACGATCTATGTGAAATATCTTATAAGTGTCTTATAAGAAAACGTTTAAATTAGTTTCCAGGGTCGGCTTGAGTTTATATACTTCGGTAAAACTGAAGAAATAAATATAAATTTACCAACAAAATTAAAATCATACAAATTTGTTGATACTCAATATTATCAAACAATTATATTATAATAATAAGTTTGTATGACTGTTTTGTATATGCGCTAAGCACAACGCCGCGTCCAATTGTGTGTAATATCGTTCGTTGTGCTGATTATCTACAATGATCACCAATAATTGTAACATATGGTCTGAAAGAGCTTGTAAAAAAAAATCTCAGTATAAGGTTAATTTTGACAAATCGGTTATACTGTTGCTAAACTGTGTATTTGTATACTTTGTCGTCAAATAGTTAAATGAGGACTACCCTGAGCCCGACACTGATAGAAATGTCTCCTAAAATAACATTTTTAATTATTTTCCTATGTAAGAATATAGTAAGTATTTAATAAGGGAGAGGTATGAGTGTTACTTATAGAAAACTTATCTAAGGGTATTTAAAGAATATTTTTATTGTTATCCTATGTAAGAATAAAGTAAGTATCTAACAAGGGAGAGGTATGAGTTTTTCTTAAAGAGAACTTATCCAAGAGTATTAAGAGAATATTTTACGAATACATATTATATATTTAGAGACATATTTACTATATTATTTTAAATAATAAAACTGAATAAACTGAAAAACTGTAATATATCTAACACTCGATTTTTAACATTAATTAGTTTTAGAGTTACGTCAATCACTAAGTTTTGATTTCTGCGGTACTCAAACAAATGTCACATTTTCTAAAAGAAACACACTTTAAAGGCTCTTGCTAAAGAATTTAAACAATATGTAATCTTATAGCGTTCTCTATAAAGATTTGTTTATGTCTTAATCTTACAAATCTCTTGGTCAAGAGAAATCCTACAGAACACTCATAAAGAAAGAAATTAAGAGAACTGTAAGACTAAATATGTCTTGGCTAAGAAAACTTTTCCACTAACAACAATAAGAGTATACTAAGTGTGGTGTAAGAAACCGCCTTACAACAGAATCTGTCAAGGTGTAAAAATGCCATATAAGAATATAATATTGTTTATAAATCGGCATTTCTTTGACAAGAAGCTAATAAGTATTCAGTTTTAAACATTCTTGGAGAATGTTATTCTAGGGCTCTTTTAAGTGAAAAATATTCTTAAAAGACAATTTATAAGGCAAAATGTTAGTTGGGTGCTAATTTAACTTCAAATGTGAAACACAAAACGTTAGTTCAAAAACAAACTTAGCTATGACTATGTATAAGCAAGCCACATTGAAGTTCTCCGTTCTACGGAAATTTTTCTAATGAATTTTAGTAGAATGCCGCATTCATAATGCTAAATTCATTGCGCCTGAAACGATTTGACTACAGGAACAAATAATTGTGATATAGGTGGGGGCAAAAACTAAAATAGTAATTCGATGACGCAAAGTGATTTACAAGATTTTAATTGGCCACAACAGCTCCATGTAAATCTGTCAGTTAGGTGTTCAAGGTTTTAATTCAATAAATCCTTACTATGTTAAATATGTTAACGATTAAATGATTAAAACTATAGCTGGACTATCGCGAAATACTTGGACTCGATAATGACGTAAGGAGAGAAGGTTACCAGGGCTATAATATGTAGCTATAATATGTTACTCTTTGGTATAAGGTTTATTTAAGGTTCAATCATCCTTAAAAGCCTTTAATCTCGAACTACTCAAACTAACTGTGCTTTACAAGTGCATATTATGCAGAAATTCAGACCGAACTCATTGGCGATACTTTGTTCATGGTCCTTCGAGCCGGATTGCCGCCCTTTTTAATAATCTTGGAGTAAATTCAAAATGACAAAATTTAATACAAACGAGTATTAACTAACCAAAATCGTTATTTAAACTGCGATAGTGAGGAAATTGAAGTGAAAAGTTATTGAGAACGTTTCGAACAATAATTGTGAAATTTTCGAAACCTCATGTTGAGTGGCTTTGAAAATATTAAAGCCCGAGTGAAAACTTCTAGTGACACCAGTCGTACAACGAAAATAAAAAAATGCAGAGCACTTCTAGAAGACTAGAGAGATTGGTGGATTT
Organism: Tipula vernalis; assembly: GCA_958295665.1. Lineage (NCBI taxonomy): Eukaryota > Metazoa > Arthropoda > Insecta > Diptera > Tipulidae > Tipula > Tipula vernalis. The sequence continues at coordinate 348,795,815 of OY282559.1, forward strand.
CCTAATGATTCCATTTGATGAGAAAATCATGCTTCCCAAAATAGTATCTCGATGAAAGATATAATACAAACTCAAAATAATTTTCTTCAAGAACTACGCGATCGATACGCCGATCAATTCAGAGAAAACCTAGAAATTGGGCGTATAAGGAGATTCCAGAAACCAATGATAAAATAAATAACAGGATAAGTAAGATTGTTGAAGAACAATGCTATTAATCGGAACTTAAATTTATTTAAGTTAATCGGTGTTATCCCGAAACAAAATCAAATCCAACAGGAGAATAAGGCCAAAATAGTGGGAAAAACTAAATAGCAACCAATTGTTCAATCGCGGTAACTATTATTCCGGGGAACAGCAAACCAGCATGTTCGAAGAAAAACTATCTGTTTATCGTCATCGTCGATGCTAGAAACAGGACCGACCGTCGACTCGTCTAAAATTACAAAACTTTCCGACAATGATCCGCATCGTGATCACAGCATATTAGTTAATTATATGCTTAAGCGAAATAAGCAGTACTTTCAAGTGAAACAGTTGAACAAAAACTAAACAGTTCGGAGAAAATGAAAAACTCCAGTGATAATATTTCAAAGGGTCGAAATATATTTAAATCTAATACAAATATAAAAGCTAAAATTAAAAACCAAACAGCTTTAGATAAAAATAAAACCAGTGATAATGAAAATGGAACTAAACCCGAGATTAAAGAAAATAATAAATAAAAACTGCGGGCAACGGCAATATTGGTACTGGAACCGACCACAATAGTGAATGTGAGATAAACAAGTAAGATGTCATTAAATACTCCAGAGACAAGGAAAACATCAACGAAGGGGAAGAATTTAGCAGATAACAACAACCAACATAAAAATAGTGAAGTAAGGTTAATAATAACAACTAAATCTTAAACTGAGCATGATGACAAAGAAGGCACATCAGCGAAATCCAATGCAAATTCATCACCAACTGTTGGATCAATATTAATATCTCCAGTATTATCCGTCACATCTACGGTAACGAGAGCTATCGATGTAAAACCATTATTCTCACAATATGGCAAAGTGGAGCAAAAGTTGTCACTGATACACTAATCACCGGACATAATATGTTACGGCAATATTACAGCGATTTCTTGTAATAGTCTGGTGTAATATCTCTTGTAATCGTCATCACCATTTTCAAAATTCAGACACGAAAGCTCAATTATTGGATTTAAATTCCAGTTTAGGAAGGCATGTGGACTTTAAATTTATGCCATGCTCCCTCAAACTTTGTTCTGCCCAGATCAGAAAAATTGGTTCAATTTAATTCTCATGTTATAAAGAAAATAAAGATATTTAGATTGTTCGAAAAGTTTTTTGCTCTGCGGTTATTTTAAGAAAAAAAACAAAATAATTTAGAAAATTAGATATGTTAGGGTCCTTCCCGCAACCATCAACTATAGCAACTTCAATATTAAGCAATATTCGTATACGCGGATTTTCGAAATTCGAGAAGAAAGCTTAAAACGGTTAAATGTTCTTTAGTTTATTTCAATCTTTCGGCTGTTAATTTGCAATCTTTATTCCATACAAACATAGAATTCCTGAAAAATCCAAAGATGACTAGAAAATCGCAAAATATAAAACGTCGTTACAAATTCTTAGCTGGAATTTCAACAAAACCTTAAGTTGAAATCTAAATTAAAATTTTTTGATTGAACTTTTATAAAATAAAAATCAAAGCTTGCTTTGCCTATTTATTCCATACTATAGAGAACTGTATAGATCTGGCGGCAGGAAATTAAAGTTTGATGAAAGCAAATGGACGAAAAGTATATTTTTGTTTATTTATTAAAAACGACAATTTATATATAAAGTTTAGTTCTGTTGAATTAATAATTATTTAGAAGTATTATTTGTGGAATGTGCAGTAGGTTCTCCACACAAATTGCGAATTTTCAAAATTTTCAATACTAGATGTCACTTACACGTACTTTAACAGTTCTCAATACAGACGTTTTATGTTTACACGACAGATTTCAAACCGGAAAACGAATCTTTTTTATCTATTTTCTTTAAATTAAAATAAACGAATGAACTTTACGGGATTGGTAGATCCTTCGTTGCCTCGTAACAACTCATTTACCGCCCTTGTGACGTAAATAACTATTAATAGCTTTCAAAAAAAATAAATTAACGTAACTAAATCTATGTTGATTACATTTTAAGCCATTTAGGTTTTTACATATTTTCATTGAAAAAATCACAGGCAACGAAAAAAATCGAACAATTAAAAATATTTTAACTATCGCTTACAAATGCAATTCGACGATTGTCGCATTAAACCTCTAATAAGTTGAGTGTGGGCGAAGGGGCCGAAGGAGCGATAAAAAACAATAAAATCTTAAACCCAAAGATCTCTTCTTTAAACAAGCTGAAAATTTTTTTTTTTCTTTCAAGTAAAAGGTACCTTTGGGCCCTGAAGAAGTACTCTCTGGTGCATGGAAAAAGTACTATCAGAAATAGTCTTGTATCATCCCTGATGTACGTCAGATGTCTGTAATTATTTACGGAAAAATATGAAAAAAAATGATTAAATCACAAAATTATCACACGTTCTTAATATTTTGTGAATTTGTTTTGCTTTTCCTACAAATTTTTTTACTTGAAATTTACCCACGTGGTAATTTTTGGTATGATTTTACCAAATTTTTACGGCCATCACTGCCATCTATGTAATATATATTGATTTGCTGTTGTTATGAATTTTTTTTTATATTTTGGTTTAAATAAATCAATTATTACAAGAAAATGATAATGACATTCATATATGTACGAGTATGTATGTATTTCAGAAATCATAATTAAGAATTTGTAACATTTTCATTTAAAAATTTGTCTTAGGAAAAAAATTGATTTCCCATATGTTTTGTGTGTTTTACTATGAAAAGTTTCAGGTTTTCCTCGTTTCTAATTCCCATATAAAAGCTTCCTTTATAAGACTATGACTTTGTATAATCAAGGTTGATTTGGATATACCCCCTAGTTATTAAATAATAATCCTACAAGACCCATTACACGGTCAATATTAGTGTCATTACCATAATGTCACTACCTACGTCATTACTCCCTTCAATAATTTGTAGCATTACACGATCATTCCTACACATCAGTATTATCATCATTACTGCGTATTTGTCAGTTGTCAGTTCTAGAAAATAAAGTGAAGAAGTAATAAATTAAAGTGAAATTAAATTAAAAGTACACAATGAAGTCTCAGAAAAAAGCTTGTATTGCAATAATTTTGGCTTTATCCATAAAAAAAATGTTCGGCGCTCACGCTGGATGAAGGATTGGCTAAAAAAACGCAACAACTATTCACATGTAGTGCTCTTAAAAGAAATTGGTGCAACTGAAGCAGCCGATTTTAAGAATTATTTTCGAATGTGCGACAGACCATTTGAACAATTGCTGTGAATGGTTAATTGCCGTTCATTGTAAGGCAGTTCGCATTAACGGTTAGGTACTTAGCGATAGGGAGGAATTTTGAATATCTAAAATTCTCCGCTGTCATGTCACCTGCTTCAATAAGCAATGCTATTATTGAAACATGTGAGGTGCTCAAATAAGTATTGCGACATTCTATAAAAGTAAGTGCTGGTTTGTAAGAATAGAAATACCTATTATTATATTTTAAATGTTTTGTTTTATTTTCAGTTTCCCACAACTTCTGACGAATGGGCTGAAATTGCCGATGGTTTTGGCAAATTCCATCAATATTATAATACCTTAGGGTCAATCGACGGCAAGCACATTGCCATTAAGAAGCCTTCCAATTCGGGTTCATTATACTACAATTACAAAGGTTTTTATAGCATTGTACTATTGGCTATTGTAAATGCAAAAAAACAGTTTGTAATAGTAGACGTCGGAATGAATGGACGAATATCTGATGGAGGAGTTATGTACTACTCGAAATTTGGGAAACTCACGCAGCAAGGAGCATTAAATTTACCAAAACCTCGTCCGTTACCAAATACTAATGAAAAATATCCTTATGCGTTCGTCGCGGACGAGGCCTTTGCATTAAATGTTTTGCTAAAACCCTACTCACAGAAATCTTTAGATAAAGATCGATATGTGTTTAAGTTATCAAGAGCACGAGTAGTTGTGGAAAATACTTTCGGTATATTGGCGTCCAGATTCGGAGTGTTACAAAAACCAATTAGCCTTGTACCTCAATAGGCTGCAATTATTACCATGGTATGTTGCTATTTACACAACTTTCTCGCAAAAGAAGATAATCAGTCATACTTTGCATCAAATGAAGAAAGTACAAATAATTACAACTTTGTTGATGTCCAAAGTACTCTAAGCAGAAACAGTAAATCAGAAGCCAAACAAAACCGAGATAAATTTCTGCTTACAATAATGAAGGCAAATTAGAATAGCAGTTTATAAAATGTAAAAATTATTACTAAAATAAAATATACGAAACACACTTAAAATGAAATTCATATTTATTATTTACTGTAGAAAAAAAAAATGTGAAAAAAATCCAGAAATTGTACTCTCTGTCTGTTGTCCATCTGATTTTAATATTTGTAATTTTTAACATATATATCTAATGATACACGATAGTAATGACGCGAACCATACACTATCATTAATATTGACAGTACCCCCACCACTCGCCGGTAATGATGTCTCGAAATCAGAAAATCCGAATTTTCATCACTACCGATAATCATTCATCATTACTTCAAGTTACACGATCAATATTAATGTCAATATCAGAAAGTAATGACACTAATATTGACCGTGTTATGGGCCTTTACCAATGCTACTACATAAATGGCCGTAATTTGTAATAAAACTAATCTAGTAATCTATGAAATGAAATTTAAAAAAAAACACGAAGCCTGACGATGTTTGAGAATAAAGATCAATTTACTAAAATGAAAAATTGTGAATTAAAATTTTATTAATTTCAATTAAAATTGTGTACAAGCTGAAATTCGATATATTTAATTTAAAATTATTTATATTTATAAATAAAAATGTTCATTTAAATTGAAAATAAAGACAACACAATATGTTTCACAGGAAAACAAAAATCTTTATTCCCCTAACAAATACCACTACACATTTTTGTCGTGGCTTTTAATGCAGTGATATGGTTAGAGAGATTTTTGTTGAGTTATTAAGTGTGAGAGGGTCTTTATTTTGTTTTTTTGTTTTTAATGCTAGCCGCTTGTGGCGTTCTCTTTCTTATGTACTTTCTTTTGTTCGCTTTTAAAAAATACCTCGTGAATGGACGCTTGTCATTTTTATTTGCGTTATATTACTTTTTATTTAAGTCTATAATCACATCAGGTGATGGGCCCAGACCCACTTAAATAATCAAAGGAAAAAGTATTAAAAAGTTCAATTTGTTAAAATCGGTAGTTAACGAGTTTATTGTAATTATTTTTTTTCTGTGTAAAGAGAAAAAAAAAAATTGTAAAATGGCGGCAACGTTTGCGTCCATAGAGAAATTGCGTGGAAGAGATAACTATGAGACATGGAAATTTGCTGCTCAAGCATATCTTCAAATGAATGACCATTGGAGTCGTGTTGAGGGCACATGCAAGGAAATTGATTCAGTAAAGAAAAAAATGAAGATTCAAAAGCCAAGGCATCGATTATTTTATTAGTGGAGAGTGTGAATTTTTCACACATTCAAAAAGCAAATACGACGAAGGATGTATGGGACAGTTTAAAAGTAGCGTTAGAAGATTCTGGTCTACTTCGTCGTGTAGCACTATTGCGTGAACTTGTTTCAACGAGACTGGTGAATTGCGGTTCGATGGAATTTTTCGTCAACAAAATTATTATGACCGCTCACAAGTTAAAAGGTGCCGGCATGGAAATAGAAGATGAGTGGATTGGCACATTGTTGTTGGCCGGATTAAGCGACGAGTACAAGCCCATGATTATGGCGATAGAGAGTTCTGGCACAAAAATTTCAGCTGACTTAATAAAAACCAAGCTACTTCAAGAAGTTCGTTTGGATAATAGAGTTGAGGGCTCTGCCTCTGCATCAGCCATATACGTAAAGCCAGCGAAGTCAAACAATTATCAGAAGAAAAAGAAACAAGCAAATCGGCAAGGCGGAAAGGATGAATGGAACATTGATCGAGCATGCGAGATGTACGCTTTTTGACGCAAAGCTTGACAACAGATTTTGGGGTGAAGCTGTCAACACAGCGGCTTATCTTGTGAATCGTTCACCATATCGTGGGGCTATCGATAAAACGCCCGAAGAAATTTGGTCCAACAAAAAGCCTGATTTGTCCAACTTGAAAGTGTTTGGATGCAAGGCAATGGTACATGTTCCGAAACAAAAGCGCCAGAAATTTGATTCGAAATCAAGGGAATACATCATGGTCGGCTACAGCGAGAATTGTAAAGGCTATCGAGTTTTTGATTTGGAAAAATTACGAGTGGATGTCAGTCGTGAGGTCGTTTCTCTGGAGGATCAACGCTGTGAAAACAAGGTAATTGATTGTAACGAATTTTCTAATCATTTTTATCCATTCGAAGATGATAGCAATGAAGTGGAGGATGATGCAATTGTTACAACAGCAAGTTCAGAAGGCGTATCTGGATATCAAAATAGTGAGAATCTAACAGATGAAGATTCAATTGGCGTTTCGGGTATAGTAATGAACCGTCAAATGAGGAAGTGAACGATGTTTCGTTAAACCCGCGTCGTTCATCGAGAGAGCACAAATCGACGAAAAGTAATGATTTCGTTTATGTTGTATCACGTGTTCAATTGGATGATCCATTGTCAGTGGAGGGGGCTATGAGCAGCTCAAATGCATCTCACTGGAAAACAGCTATGGAAGAGGAGTATCGTTCGTTAATCGAAAACGAGACGTGGTCGCTTACAGATTTGCCACCTGATCGTAGAGCAATTCAATGCAAATGGGTTTTCAAGACCAAGTACAACGAGAAAGGACTGGTAGATCGGTACAAGGCTCGTTTGGTATTGAAGGGTTGTACTCAGCGTAAGGGCATTGATTATGAGGAGACATTCTCAACCGTAGTTCGCTACTCGTCGATACGGTTTTTGATTGCGGTAGCTATGAGATACGATTTAGAGATCGATCAGATGGATGCGATTACAGCGTTCCTTCATGGCGATTTAAACGAGAAAAGGTGTGGAAGTCAACGTGTTTGTTGTATGAAGAAGTCGTTATACGGACCAAGCAGTCCAGTCGTGTATGGAATCAGCGTTTGGACACTGCTTTGAAGAATTTTGGCATGAAATACTCAAATTACGATGCATGCATTTACTATCTTATAGATGGTAGTAAGATGTTGATTGTGGCAGTGTATGTTGACGACTTGCTCATATTTTCCAACGATAAAGTTTTGAAAGCTGATTTGAAGTTGTGCCTACAGAAGCAATTTAAAATAAAGGACATTGGCGAGGCCAAATGTGTGTTGGGCGTGCAGTTTACGCGAGACCGCAAGTCGGGAACGATTTCGATAAATCAAACCAGTATATTCAAAAAATACTAGAACGTTTCCAAATGGTCGATTGTAATAGTGTAAGTGTTCCAGCTGATCCAAATCAGAAACTTACTTCAGAAATGTCGCCGAACAATGAGTCAGATCGCGAATCCATGAAGGATGTGCCATATCAAGAAGCAGGTGGGAGCTTGTTGTTTGCTGCCCAGGTATCACGACCAGATATATACAGTTCGCGGTAGGAGCTGTCAACAGATTCAATAACAATCCATGCGTTGCTCATTGGTTGGCAGTAAAGCGGATCATGCGATATTTGAAAGGTACAATCGAAATGAAATTGACTTATTCAAAAATTGGAAATGAAGTAGTGCAAGATTATTGTGATTCAGATTGGTCAAGTGATTCAGTAGGTCGACGTTCGACAACAGGATATGTATTCAAACTGCAAGGTGGAGCAATTTCATGGGCGTCAAAGAAGCAACCAACAGTTGCTTTGTCTACAACAGAGCCCGAATACATGGCTATATCTTTGGCAACGCAAGAGGCTATTTGGTGGCGGGGTATATGTCAGGAGTTGCTAGGGGCAAATAAATGTTCAACCATCATACACTGCGACAACAAAGGAGCAATCCAACTAACGGAGAAGACAGCTTTTTTATACAGAACAAAGCATATAGATGTTCGTCATCATTTTCTGCGCGAGAAGGTTAATGACAAGGTAGTTAAATTTGTTTACGTCAACACAAACGAAATGTTAGCAGATAGCCTTATCAAACCGGTGACAGCAGAAAAACACAGGTTCCGTTCAATGGGAGTCAATCTTGTGAAGAGTTGAGTGCTGGAAAATAAGGCTCTAGTGGAGGTGTTGAGTTATTAAGTGTGAGAGAGTCTTTATTTTATTTTTTGTTTTTAATGCTAGCCACTTGTGGCGTTCTCTTTCTTATGTACTTTCTTTTATTCGCTTTTAACAAATACCTCGTAAATGGACGCTTGTCATTTTTATTTGCGTTATACTTCTTTTTATTTAAGTCTATAATCACATCAATTTTTTACTATTTTTGATGCAAACTACAATTTAAAATCGAAGTACTAAAGATTATACTGCGTCAATACACTAATACTTACAGAAATAGTAGGTTTTATTTTGTGTTTGCATCGCAATAGTACGGCTTGTAAAAACATTTTTGTTGGTTTTGGTAGTATGTATAATAAATAATACAAAAATTCATAAACATTTTATATAATTTGCCTATTATAATACGTAAAGTGACAGAGAAGAGTAGGACAGGAAATGTTTAACAAACTGTGCCTATATTTAGGCGATTACGAGACATCTGAAACTTCATCGATTAAATATTTTTTTCATATGATAATACGTACTATCTATATGTATTTATACTATGGGCCGAGGGACTAAGCCCTCCAAAACAAATATTTAGCATATAGCATGCAGCTCCACTATAAGTGCTGTGAAACGTTATAATTTCAAAACTAACATTAATATTTCATATTTTCTATGTTTGTATCCTCGAACTTAGTTTCGTATAAAGAGGTTAGGTTATTAATCAGACCATATTCGATTTTCTATCCAAACACAAAAACCTTTATCGTGTTTACTGAACAAAATGTAAAATTCTTAATTAAAACTCATTTTATTAGAATTTCCCATTAATCTACTTTTCTTTTATACGTACGTACAGAAATATAAATTTTCCACAAAATTTTCACATACAGTTGTAAAACCAACAGGTACAACAATAATATAGACCGTCTATGTATATTGAAAATAATGTGGTCAAATGAAAATACAATAACAATAATATAACGACTACCTTACATACTTATATAGAAAACCGTTAAATACAATAAACTTTAGTTTTTGTTCGTTATAAATTAAAAAAAAAATTGTTTTTGATTTTCTTAACATTTTCTTTTCTTGTACAGTAGTTTTTAGTACACAAACGACCGTTTCAAGTGTTAACTCGTGGAATTTTTTTTTTTTACAATACATAATTGCCTCTCTTCAGTAGTAAAATATTTTAATAAATTTAAATACAAATAATTTCGTTTTTTTGTTGTTGTAATGAAAATTCTTAGTGAAATTTTGTGAATTTGTTAAATAAAAAATTATTGAGCACAAAGTGATTGTTGTTTAAGTAATAATAAAAATTATATAGTTTTTAAGTGAATACTATACATTTATGTATATGAGTGAGTGATTGTTACTTTTATAATACAAAAAATAATAAATAAGTGGTGAAAATGTAAAGAAAATTTGGAAAAATTATTTTGGATTACAGTTTGTGCGGATACTTTTATAACATAAGTGAATATTGCTTTAACTACCACACGGATTATAAAGGTGAATGTTTAACAATTTCACTCAAGCTGAATTGAGTGAAACTAATAATTATAAAAAAAAAATTGTATACTCGAATATGTAAGGAAAAAAGCTTTTGAAAAGCTCATAAATTACTGGATTTATTTTACAATACGTCCAAGGCTATATTTTTTTATAATTTTGTCGTCATTTCCGTTTTATGACTTAGTGTAGTGTTTGTTTTTGCTTATGTTCGTTTTGAGTTATGTGAAATGTCCTTTGGATTTTTTTGCTGTGCTTATTTTCTATGAAAATCAAAATACAGTTAAACGTATAGTGAGTGGGAGTGCTTCATGTTTAAACTTTAAGTAAATAAGGATTTTTTTGCGAGTAACATATATTTGGAATATGTGGATGTCAAATGTCAAAGTAATAGAATGTCAAACGTGGTGTCATATTATAGGAGTATACTTTATTCAAAAATTTAATGTCAAGCATTTTAAATTTATGAGGCTTAACATCGGATCAATAGTTTATATTTGATAAACTATTTTGCGCGGGTCTTTCATTTTATCAATCTTATATCGATTGAATTTCAAACGCCCTTACTTAAATTGATGGTTGTAGGCAAAAAGTAGCAACTACAGCACCTAGGATCGGGAAGAAATAGATCCAACAGGAGCACGAATATATGAACATTCAAAATTCTAAACGGTCTTGTAAATTTTAGTTATGTTGTTGCTCTTCTTGCTGAGGAGCTAACCCAAATGTACTAATGTAAATCACAAAACCCAAGGTTTTCCACCAAACTATTCTTTTATCGGCAAATTAATCAAATCGGGTATTAGATGCCCAAAGAGTAACATTCGACTATCTAGTAAGTTTCACAAATTTCAAAATCAAAATTCAGATTTTCTAATTCCACATTCTCAATAAATTAAATGAATTAAATTTCAGAATCAAATTGCTAGAACTTCTAAACGAAATTCTATATACTTACGATAAAACTCTCAAACAAATTCGAATCCAAAATATCGAAATCAACATTCTCAAAATTCAGATATTCTCTGGACTATAAATAAATTTAGAATTGTAAGACTAATAATTTTTTGTTTAATTCTTTAGGATTACGAGTCATTGAAAAAGTTAAAGTTGTTCGAAGCAAAAATTAAAGCTTAATTTAGCTTTTAAATCCGTTAATCTAGAATGCAAAATATTGCCAGATTCGATATTTAGGAAAACAGATTAGAAAAATGAAATTTGAGATTCCGATACAAAACTGTAGGATATTGAACAGAAATCAGGATTATTTGAATTTCAAATCCCAACCCAGACTCGTATTTTTAAACAAGGATAAATCGATGGATTAATCCACAGTTTTCGAAAATCCGCTGATTTAGCCGAGGTTATTTTTGGTAATTTTAAACGAGGGACAGATCCGTGGATTTTTTGTGTCTTAATTTTGAACGAAGCTAAAACCGACGATTTTCGAAAATTAATAACTGCTTGCTGGGAAATTTGATTTATCATTTTTTTTTGTTTGTTTTCCTCCCTATATTTTTATGTTTTATACCGTTGACAGACAAAAACATTATGGCAATAATCTCAGATCGCGGTTTCAAATTAATTTTAAAAATTTGCTCAAAACAGAAAATGGTTTCATATTCATCGAGTTTCAAACTATAGATTACGATAATCATATTATGAAGCACAGTAATCCTAAAGTATTTAAATCGTGTTGTAGACACATATACACTAAAAATATTAACTACATAATCTCGAATTCGCGATTAGCTAGTTGGAGTCTGTTTTGGGTATTGGCAGTGCTGCCGAAGTGAGTACGGTCGGAGTATTTATACTACTTTGCCTAATCCGGCGAAAAACCCTAAAATGGATTTCTTGCAGTAATGTGTCTGACTGACTGATTTTAGCAGATAATGTCAATTCAAACACAAAGTTTTTTTTTAAGAATTGGGAGATTTGTTGGTAAAACTTACATCTTATGTACATCAACAGTATAAAAACATGAGGGCACACTGCAAGAGGCACCAAATAAATTCAAACATGGCAGAAAAGTCATGATTTTAACAAAGACCGTTTATCTGGTTTGACTAAATATTTAGATTAGAACCTCCTGAACATAAAAATTATGCTACAAGACAAATAATGCAATCACTTAGTCTTGCCGGACAAAAACGATGTATGGAAGTCTGTATTTACAATATTCTCAAATCCTTCCTTAGTATAGATTAGGACTTCTTGAATATAAAAATAATACTTTAAGAAAACTTCAGCACTCGCTTAACCTTTCCAAAGTAGAAAATTGAATGGAAGTGTGGATTTATGCAGTGTAATATGGCGAATTTTACTCATTCAATACGCCTGAAAATGTAAATGTTGTTCGTTTCTGAAAATTCTCAAATCGTTTCTTTGGGTCAAAGTTTAGGTTAAAATCTCGAGAATATAAAAATGTTGCTGTATATTACAGCCAAAGAAATAATTTGAGAATATTGAATTCAGGCGTATTAAATGATTTAAATTTGGCTTAACCACACCACACTGCATTTGAATAAAATTCAGGAGATCTGAAAGTAAAGTAAGAATAACCTAAGCCTTAGTTCCAATTTGTGACATTTTTTAGTGTATCTGGGCCTTAGGTAGGATAGGTAAGAACATACTGTGGATATGGATAGCATTGACATTTCTTTAAATCGCACTAAAATGTATTCCAATTATCAAAAATTTTCTTTATGAAAAGACGAATGCCCGCATATTTAACATTTGTGAATTGACTTATCTGCCAAGATGACTGCCAACAAACAGCAAAAAATTAAACTAAAATGAAAAAATTATAAAAGAAAATCGAGAAAATGACGCAAGCAATAACAGCCAGCACTCTCCCAAATTTTAAGAGTTTCTTTAATTTATGTTATAAGAACCATTTTGTTTTTGGTTTAGAGCTCTCTATTTTACTAATTTAATACTAAAGCTTTAGCTTGGGAAGCCATAGTTACGCTATAGTTGTGAAGATTTTTTTAAAAATAAAATTTGAAACGTACTTCGCTTAAAGTTTTCAGAACGGCAGCACTGAGTATTAGTCTTCAGTCAGTATCTTGATTAGTGATATTCATGTACAAGAAATAAGTAAAATGGAAAGCGACTTGTAGACGTAATACGCGGTATTATAAGCGATAATATGCGTACAAAGATTCTAGATCTTCTCGGAGGGTATTGGTCAAATAATGAAACCCTTCTTTAGAAAACCAGAATCGGCGCCGAGACTCTTCCTTATTGTGAAACTCCACGTCTATTCTATCGTGAAATACTTTAGGACGTTTAGATCGCATCGACAATATTATACTGTAATCTGATTTACCGCAGACTCTGATGACGAAGATGGAGATTCATTAAATATATTTTCCGTTTCTAACTTAAATTTTCAAAAATTAATTTAAATTTAAATTTGCGATTCGTTACGTACATATGTATATTTAGTTTTGTATTTGTAATTTCACAGATCATAAATGACGTTTCATATTTCCGAATTTTCGAATCCACTGTTTTAGCCATCGATATCGAGGTATAAATCCGAGGATACAATTTTAATCTAGGTTTGATTCAGTGGATTTATCTTCATTTAGAAATGCAAAAGGAGGCATAAATTCGCCGATTTAACACTATCCTCGTTTAAAATTACGGGCCCTACAGATTTTACTTTACCGCTTATTTTATTAATTATGAACTTTAATTTTCGAATTCAACAAAATTTTAGAATTTTGAAAAATTACATCCTACATAATACAAATCTAAATATCGTTATCGGAGTGATTGAAATTCAGAAAAAAAGTTCACAAAGTTTTGGGAAGAAACTAAGCAATTTCTTCAAATTATTATAATTTATTCTGTTGAATTATGTTTTCAGAATTTTCTGAATTCTGTTGCAATTTGTTATAAATTGTTTCTTCCTACATAGTTTTCCGAAATTATTTCCATTAATTCTAAAAAAATTTGAAAATCTTGAGGGGTTCAAATATTTCAAACCTAGTATTAAGGAGATGGGAAAAATTCATAAAAAAAAATTTTTAAACCGTAAAATCGGTTTCTTGCAGGAATATGTCAGCTATTTTAGCAGATAGTCAATTTAAACATGTAAACTATGCAAACTAAATTATTGCAACTTCACAAATTTATAAAAATATTAGAGCAAGATAAGGGATAGATACATGCAAAATGTCTACCCGATTAAACCGTTAGATTCAGAACACTTATGCAGATTTTATGCCTTGCTGGACAACACCTAAGGAAGTCTGGATTTTATGAAGCCTGAGATTCGGTCGTAAAATACGCCCATGAATCCTTTTTTGGGCTTAACGTTTAGATTAAGACCTCCTAAATGTAAAAAAATTATACTGCAATATGGCAAGTTTCATTCCAATAAAAGGATTTGAGAATATTGATCCTTTCGGATTGGGATTAAGGTCCGTATGTGGTAATTTTGGAAGAGGAAGATTTATTTTTAAAATATTCTGGACGATGGTGATTTCCATTCTAATTTTTAAATTAAATCTGCATTTTCCAGGATCAAATTCGCAATCCGCTCTCTTACATTCGTTAATTTTGGTCTCGCAAAAACAATTTGAAACATTCAATGCTAAGCAGTTACATTTGTACGAATACGAATGTTGGAATTTCTTCAAATCGTCATCCTGTGTAGTCAGGATGCTTCGTATGCAGAGTAAACGCAAGACTCGCTTCATGTGCCGTAACTACATACAAGTTCAGCAAGTGGTCACACTACCTCTTCATGGCGGCCACCAGAAACTACTATATTAAAGGAGTATACTGAAGTGTGGCGCTGTGATCTCTCTATAGGGGGTTATGTTTTTGGATTCACAGAAACGACTTTGGAGCAGTGTTGGGCGTCTACGCCTATTACGAAATTATTTACATGTAAATGTCGACAATAGCTCAGGTATACGAAAACATGCTAATAATAATAGGAACAATTTATTTGTTAGTTTTAAGCTTATAGTTTATTTGTATACCGACATTTCGATGGCTTTATTCCAACATCATCAAGGCGAATTACAATAATAAATAAACAAATATTTCCCAAACATTTACAGAAAATTAGAAAACACAGAGGCCATACAAATGTTCACTGGGTTAGATTTAAAACCAATCGTAAATATCGTTAAATATCGTTTAGTTAAATATTTAGCTGCAAGCTAACAGTTTATGTAAAAAAGACATAATCGGCTTGCATTCAATTTGTGTTATGAAGAAGAAAGAATAGAAATATTAATTAACTGTCGGTTGGCCCTTTTTTAACCAACCATAAGGAAAATATTATCTTCAGTGTTTGCTACAGCCGGAAGAATATCGCCCATATATCTAAAAAAGAAAATAGGAAAACGTCTCCTTTCAAATTACAGGAAGGTCATTAGATACCAGAGGGTGCCCAGAATCGAACTCACACCACAATTCACATCAATAACGCTACTTTTAGTGTATTCTCACTCACCAAATAATTTTAATGGTGTTTAACGAACGTTTCAAATCATAAACATTCATTAAACAAGCCAGGGCACTGAGGGCGGACAAGTTCACATTCATCTTTAATGGCCGTAGTCGGAGTCCATCGTGGCCTGGAGATTTATTAGACGCAATTTGATTATCCCTAATAAACTAAGCGAAACGAAAATATAAAAACTGATGTGCCATAAAAAGCAAGCAATCCCCGATTCTTCATTTCTCATAACTTCAAGAAAATCTCTTTGTTTAATCGCTTAAAACTTCATTAATAAAAACTTGATTGAGCCCAGAGTAACGTAATAATATATGGATTTCACAACTTTCCTTGATATTTTCATAAATAAAAAACCTTGTGTAACTTTGTGAGCTTGTCGAATTTGTAGTATTTCGTCCTTAGCGAAAAATGTATTTGCCCGGTTATTGTTAAATAAATTCTGTCAAAACAGTACCGGGATTGTTAAATAAAACACAAATTTTGTCGCCCACAAAGTATTCCCCATTCGAAGATGATTTGACATATGCCAGCGTTTTCCCAATCATCGAAACATTTGTATAGACACTTTCCAGGAGGGTCTTCAGTTCGCGCACCGAATTTTGTTTTATGGCGCTTCAATAGAGTCAAAACGGGTTCCACAGAGTAGCAATTTGAGTGGCGAATGTGGTGGTTGATCGGTGGTATTTATTGAGCTGTTGGCTCGGTGTGATGGCGCGTTATCGTCGTGTATAATCCACGAGTTTTTTTCCCATAATTCTGATCAAACTCTTTGTTCAATAATTTCGTTCAACGTAAAAATTGCCGTGCACTAATGAGGTCGACTGACTTAACCAACTGCTGTAAACAAACTGGTTAACAGATCGCGCTTAAAGTTGGCATCATAATGAAAGACAGTCCTACTAATTTAGGAAAAAAAAAATTGTATATTCCCTTCACCCAATCTGTTCATGATGATAATCTTGACTAATTCAGAAATGCCACCCTTGAAATCCCTTAATAAAAGCTTTCTTGAAATGTACGTCCTGAGGAATTCCCAAACCTGTTAAATCTACAATTCATTTCTCTTCATTAATATTTCATGTTCCATAGCTCTGGAGAAGGTTGTTTCTTGTGCACTAGTGAAAGTTTTCGGTGGCGAAAAAGCTTCTGGATATTCTGGTTTGTTTTAATTTTGAATATTAATTTTGATAATTCCTTATTGAATAAAACAATATTTTAAAAATTAATATTCGAAATTTAAACTATTTCTTTAATTTTTTGATTGTTTGTCGAAAAGATAAGTTTTCTTCTAAATCTCAGAAATTTTGTGAAAACGCAGAGTGGAACACAGCCGGTGAAAGCCACCAAAGACGCAACAGTTGGTCGGAAAGCTTATGGCCAACGTATTTTGGGATGCACATGGTAGGATATTTATCGATTACCTTGAAAACTGAAAATATATTAATATCTAATATCACATAGCGTTATTGGAGCATTTGAAGGAAGAAATTGTAAATAAACGGCCCAATGTAAATGCACCGTGTCACAACTCGACGGTTACGATGGCCAAATTGGGCTTCGAATTGTTTCTGCATCCATCGTATTCTCCAAATTTTCCCCCTAACGATTATTAGATGTTCACAGACTTGAAAAAGATGCTCCAGGGAAGGAGATTTGGTTCCAATAAAGAAGTAATCGCCGAAACTAAGGCCTACTTTGAGGGCAGAGATAAATCTTTCTACACGGCCACCGTAGCAAAGTTCGAGAAGCGTTTGAATGAATGTATCGCACTTGAAGGACACTATCTAGATGAATAACGAAAAATGAATAACGAAAAAATTATATTTTTTTTGTTCTGCCATTGCCATTATCAATAAGTATCACATTTCTTGAATAAAATTTCAGTTAACATGTTCTCGTGTTCATGTTTTCTTTATAAAAAAGGAAGAATATTAAGTTGGCGAAAGCAAAAATCTTTGAAGGTTCTATATAATTCGCCCTAAAGAAGGAGAAAATATTATCTTCGATTATTACTAAACCACTAACCACCCTAATTTTTAGGTGGTACTATTGGGATTGGGGCGTTTCTTTGAATCGTCTCAACGATTATTCACTTTCGTCACATATAGTCGATAGAAAAAGTAGCTGTAAAGCAGCCTAAGGCTACGCAGCAGCCGCGCGGTTGGAGACCGAAGGGCCCAGTGGTAGAACCCTTAGTATTACAATAGGAGAACAATTAGAATTAGTATTACCCCGGGGGAAGAACCTTTAGTAATTGTAGTAGTATCCTTAGTATTACAAATGTAAATATTTTTGAAATTTTTCTAACGTTTTCTTATCATACTTGCGCAATGGGTCCAATGCTAAGCGGCTTTGGGGAGGTCCAATTTCTATGAATGTTAGAATTTCAAAAAATCGTCAAAGCGGGGGTTGGGCGCGGTAGGCCCAATCCTCTGAGGTATAAAACGAATTAAAATAATATTTAAGATACTTGATTTTTGGGGATTTTTTTGTTTTTTAGGAATTTTTTTATTTTGGATAACGACACCATTCCGAATAAGTCAGTATTTTTCACTTATAATTATTCAAAAGTAAGGAGTAAAATTTATTTTAAATTAAAATCGCATATCCAAGAACCAATATTTGACCAATTCTGAAATACATTTTTCCTTTAAACACTTTTGCAAAGGGTTAGAGAAACGATTAAACTCACAAATTATGAAATTAGAAATTCCAAAAAATTTAATTTAAAATCATTTGGTCTTTGTTTTTAATGCCTTCAGTGCTGTCGAAGTGAATACGATCGGAGTATATGTACTACTTTCGCCTAGAGCTTACTCCTATACTCCGCACTTTCATTTTGTACTCCCCCGTTCAATAACTGTTATACTAATTATTATGTACTTTTACAAAATATTTTAACTTATCGGCTTTTGCTTGCAATAATTATAATATTCTGGGAGATAGCTGGCTTTTTCATAAAGTATTTTTTCAACGCTAATTTTTAATGGTTGTCATTCTGAAGCAAAAACCCATAAAATGGTTTTCTTACATTAATGTGTCAGCCACTTTAGCAAACAATAGCAATTCAAACATGTTAACTTTGCGAACTAAATTACTCCAACTTCACAATGCTGTTCCTTCTAAAACTTACTAACTACTACCTCTAAAACTTATTCTAACTTATAAAAAGATAATTCCGTATTTTTTACAACTAATAAAAACATCAAGGCACTCTATATGGGGCACCGGGTAAACTCAAATATGACAGAGATTACCTGATTTTATCAAACAATTTTTAACTGCTTTGGCTAAATATTCACCTGAATACAAAAATTAAGCTACCGAACAAATTATGTGGTCATTTAGCCAAGCCCCACAAAAACGATATATGGAAACCTGGATTTACAATACTCTCAAAACCTTTCCTAAGCTTGGACACGACCTCTATATAAAAGTGATACTGTAAGATAATTTTTGTAGTCAGTTACCTTTCCAGACTAGAAAATTGTACGAAAGTCTGGATTTATGCAGCGTGATATGGGAAATTTCATTCGTCCAACACTTTCTTGTCTGGCAAGGTTAAATTCTGACACCAGAAATTCTCTTTTAGTTTTATTTTGACATTCTCCTTCTCGCCTATGCAAGATCTTGGTAGGAATAGGGTGACAGACGTCCAGGTTTCTCTAGACCTGTTTTGGATTTTTAAACTTCTGTTTGTGAGGGATCAGAAAAAAAAATAATTTCAACAAAATTTTATTCGAACTCCAGCCCTGGCTCAAAAAATTCTTCAGAACGTGGTTTAATATGTTTAAAGTTAGGAACTCATTATATCGAGCCGGCTTAGTATCTCTGAAATAAAATATCACTAAAATACATCGACAAAGTGTGTGTTCTATTCGGTGCTGGAGGCGGAGAAAATTATCTGGGTTGGCTGTGTATGGAAAACCAAAACTGGTAAATCTAATTTTTGATTAATGCGGTATCGATCAAAATGTCATTAGTACGAATAGTGGTCCAAAATATTTCTTGTCCTTTCTTGTCTTGGCCATGTTTTATTTTAAAAATTCTGATCCCAACCCTACCTTATGACAGATATTATTTTTCAGGCTCTAAAATAATAGGTTTTATATTAGGAATTATTTATAGAATTTACAAAATATTGCAGATAATAAATTTCACTCAACAAATGTTCTTGTTCAATCCACTTGATGCTGAAGGCTGAGAAGATAGTCTGAAGCTAGGTATATACAAATTAATTTGGCGAATATCATTTGTGATTTAAAGTTTCAACCCAAAAATATCCTAAATTTGAACCATTGTCTAATTAAGAAATCCGACGCCAGATTATTAAATCAATTAATAATTAATAAATTTTATATTAGATACTATTTAAAGAATCGATTTAATCTATTAAATCTCAGATATAAATTCTATTAAAATTCATCCACAATCGTACCACCTAGTTCCATTTGAAGCTGGAGACGTATTACACTGCCTGGATTTGTTGTCTATGTAAAAATAAGGAAAACTGGTGAAACAATATTTCTAATAAAGGGCTTGAACCAAAATTTCATTAGTGGTGTAACGCAATATTTCTTGGATTAGGTTCTTATTTTATTTATAATAATATCTTATGACCCAAGAAATTTTCAGAGCGTCAATAATTTGGTTTTATATTAGGAACTACTGATAGAATCGGCTTAATAACTCAGATATCAAATTTCACTAAAATCCATTGACAAACGTGCTCCATTTGGGGCTGGAACCTGGAAATGTAGTAAGGGCCTAAGAAAGTAAAAAAACAAGAGTGGTTAAGAAAGTAAAAAAACAAATGTTTCCCAAAGTTTTTCTAATAACCAAAATGTTATTATAGTGCAGTGTCCCTTGCAATATTTATTGAATTTTGGCCATGTTTTATTTAAGAAACTCCACCACTGCACCAAATGGAACTGCTGCGATTATGCATGAATACCATTGAAATTTATTATCTGGCTTAACCAAAATGAATCCAGTTAGCGGGTTTAAAACTTTACTAAAAGAGATTTCGCCACGTGCATGTATTGAGTCCCCACCAAACCAATTTTTTGTCCTGTTCCTCCAGGTCAATTGCACCAAAATATCTTCAAATTCTCAAAAATCAGCTTTGTGAAATTGACGAACAAACACGCTCGCATATTTGACATGTTGAATTCGCATATCTGCCAAAATTACGCTTTTGAAAATGAAAAGGGATCGAACTTAAAGTTGCTTTAAGATAAGTTTTTATTTACCGCGTAAAATTTAGGTAGAAATAGCTGAAAATTAAAAATTTCGCTTACGGTTTCGCTGATCGGTATAATTTTCTCTACGAGAAAAAGTTAAAAATCTCAAAACTATAATCTAACAATATCTGTGATTTCGTGGAGAGCTGTGGCGATCTTAAAACAGTTTAAATAGTCAAATTTGGCTCAAAGGCTTAAAACAATTTTAGTATAATTTGCTGGGTCATGGTTTTTGTTTAACACAAAACTCCACCAATTATTTGTGTCTAAGGTGTAACTATTTATTGTATTTCGAATGTACTCTCTTCTGACTAGAAATACTCCCCTGAAAATTTGAAATGTACTCCGTTCAATGTTTTCAAAGCGACAGCATTGGTTTAGGGTCGAAATCTCAGAGAGCAGTTTACTTTAATAAACCAAACATTCATTTTTTCATTGGCGGGCTACTTTTTTTAAAAGTCGCCTAAGATAATATAAATTATAAATTAAGAACTGAAAAGCTTACCTTGAACATTATAGACTTTTTCAAATTCAGAAAACCCAATTATTTTATTTGTGATTTAGTCGGTTTGATTTAGCGAATTTTATATCACTAAAGCAAAACACGTGCATGAATTTATTATTGAAGCTCCAATTCCACTGTGAAAAATTGATTGAGCTGACTTGAAGTTGGAAGAAGACAAAAAAAAAATAATCCATCAGAGAGGCAAAGACAAAGTATTTTGTTACTGTTTTTTTATAGCAAATTTTATGGATACATCTTGACAGCAAACAAAAAAAAACCAAGAATTATAAAAAAAATTATGAATTAGTGTTAATTGGAGTATTTTTACGATTCAAAATAATCTAAAGAAGACTTAGACATTACCATAAAAATTGTAAACGTTAAAATTGCCTAAGTGTTTTGACAGCAAACAAAAACATAACCTAGAATAACCAAGAATTATTAGAAAAATGAAGTATTAGTGTTAATTCGATTATTTTCACGTTTCAAAATAATCTAAAAAATTAATTATTATTAATACTCATATCAGAATTATTTTATTCAAATTATTTCCGTCATAAAATACAAAATTAACAAAAATCTTTCCCATAAAAATGACAAACAATTAAAATTATCAGCTTGTGCGAGAAATATTTTTCATCGGTACACAATATTTATGTACATGTATTAGTTGGAGTGCCATAAAATGTTCTCGATTTGATACTTTTTTTTAATTTCGATCTCAGTGCACTAACTCAGATACACATTTTTTGTAAGTAATATTGTAAATCTTAATAATTGTAAATCTTGACGGACTCCATTGTGTGTCTCGTTCACACAACTACCGATTTTATATTTTTATCTCAAGTTATTTTTACTGACAAACTTTGATTCACAGTAGAATTGAAGCATTAAGTTTGCTTATTTTAGCGAATTTTATGTTGGTAACATTTTTCAATTTGAGCAGGTTGCTTTAAAATTTTTAATAGTTTTATTAAAAATATTTTTTAATGCAAATACTGCTTTAGAAATCTTCATAATTGCGTTAAAATTAATTTTACTGCAATGATTACATTACAATTTAATAATAACTTGCATTACATGAGCCATGACGCAAGGCTTGCATTAAAAATTAAAGTTATTTTTTTAAGTGTGCAAGTTCTAGGCAAGGTTTAGCTAATTGGACCCTTAATTAGAAAGACCATCATAGATCTATTTTCCCCTTTACCGGTCAACCGAAAGTGGCATTATACGATAATCAGTTTGTAAAAAAATTTAAGAAGTATTAAAATTAAGATTTATTGATATTTTGTTAATAAAGCTTAATATGAAATGAAACTTGGAGCATTTTTCCACGTCGTATGTCTTCTTCGAAAGGTCGAAATCGTGTTGAGTCTGAGTCTTTACTGAGCTCCGGATTATAGGTTTTTCGTAATTTTACGTGACAAAGGTTGTAACATTTTTCACCGCTTTATAAATAAAATTCGGAGGATCAGAAAATTTTCCGTTCGTTTTCATATAAAAAACCTTCAATATAACAATCAACAATTCCATACACTTTATACAACAGAATGATTTACAATTTTTTACCACCAAAAAAAAAATCAATCGTAACTATTTTCAATTCTGATGATATGCGAAAATTCTGTTACCTCCCTCCACTTCATTGATTAATGAAATAAAGCAAACTCTTTAATCATACTGTAAATAGCCATTAAAATTTATAATTAAATTTGAAGTTTCAATTAATTGTGGAAAAAATTATAACGGGCCACCCGCTAGTTGCCGTTGAATGATTAACATGTACGTAATTGGGGAAGTATCACCGCCAAAGTATAGTGCATACAAATAAATACACTTTCAATCGTAATTTATTTAATTTCTTGATTTTCAAATTTGAATGCAACCAACCGTCCATATTCAAACACACGCGTAAGTAAGTAAGCATTGCATGGTTGAACAAAATGTGTCGATTATATAATTACCATTCGTGATACTTTCACCTGATTCTATCGTCTTACTCTTATCAAATCACTCTTATGTATTGTACGCATAATCTAAAACACCCACATGATCGCACACATTTCTCGTTAACTAGTGTAATTGTGTTGAACTAACGTTTCAACGTTTTAATTTCGTATTTACAAGAAACTGTGAATTGGTTCTGATTTAATGGTTTTTTGTTTTATGTTTTTTTTTTTCGTTTTTTGATGTTCAGTCGATCTTCACTGTTTGTTCTAAATACAAGTACTTATCCATTATCTATATTATAAAATAAATAAATTGAGTGTTTTTTAAAAATGTATATTGAGTGAAATTTTTTGATGTAACAATGCATAATAAAGTTTTTATTTTATGCTTGTTAAATATTGTAGAAGTACAAAGTGGTAATTAAATTAGTTAATTAAATTAATTAGATTTGTTTATACTTATGTATAAATAGTTATAGATGTGTACTTTATGAAATTAGAAAAAGTGGAAAGTAAATAAAAAAAATTAAAAAGAATCATTTACTGTTTGGATAAAAATTGGAAATGCATACAAAGTGAAAATTGATTTGGAATTCAAATGTGTGTATCGCCATGCTTTGCTTTTTGGTTTAATGATCAACATCCATTTACCGAATCGTTTTAATAATTTATGCTGAACCTAGAATAAATTAGTGGTTGTGTAGTGTATGGTTAAATTTAGTTTTCTAGTGTTTTGTGAATTCCGTGAGTTATTTTAATTTATTGAACCTTAAGCTTCATCGATATAATTTATAAATTTTTTTTGCATATTAGATTTCAGGCACTTTCTAATTGGTAATGTAAGTTAACTTAAAGAAATCTCTAACATTTATTATATGATATTGAGATTTCTGAAAAAAAGTGAGTTTGTCAATTGCAAAAACCATAATAGGATAGGACCTCCCCTCCCCCCCCATACAATCTAATTCAACTGTGACGACTAGATAGTACTACTTCAAATTAGCGTGACGCATAAACTGGCTGATTAGTAGAATATAGTGAGCATTAAGCTTTTTACTGAAAGTAAACTTTGAAACCCCAAACTAAACTAGACTTTGAAACCCCCAACTAACTGTTAATCGACGATTTTTGAGCTCCAAATCATTGACTTCCCTGACGTGTTGTTCATTGGTAGACGTCAAAGGACGGAAAGAACGTTCATCGTCTTCAACGCGTTATCTGCCTTCTTGAACAACTTATACCAATTTCTTTGCTGAACTTTTAAAAAAATCAAAAACTACACTTTTAGCGTATCTCATTAACTACAACAGATATTAACACGAAATTTGACACAGATGTCTGTTAGGGTACTACCAACCTAAGAAAAACAAAACTTTTTTGGATAAGCCCGGGCGATTTAAATGGAAAAATCCTACTAACTTTTGATCACAGTAATATGTAACGCAACGAAATAACATAATTACGTAATGACTTTTAAAAATAATGTTACAAACGTTACAAATTTGAAATTCAATTACATAATGAAAAACGCAACGTTTCTTATTAACGTAACATTATTTAATTAAAGAAAAAAAATATTAATATTAAAAGCCCGACGACAAAACAAATTTATTTTGGAGATGTTACAAATATTGAAGTGTTTGCATTTTGGCGCAACGAAGTGTCCGTTGGAAAGAATATTTTAGATGATTATAATTATAATAAATATAATAACGTTAAATAACGAAACAGATTTTTCTTTTCGTTACATAATGGTATAAATATTGTCGCTGAAACCTCACGAGGTGAACAGCATTCGGTCCTGAATATCAAGTCAACTCAATCTAATCTGAAACTCAACTCACAGAGCAATCCCTAACCGAACCCCTTAATCATAGCGCAACCCCAACTCAATCTGTAACTCAAC
This sequence comes from Tipula vernalis, assembly GCA_958295665.1. Taxonomy (NCBI): domain Eukaryota; kingdom Metazoa; phylum Arthropoda; class Insecta; order Diptera; family Tipulidae; genus Tipula; species Tipula vernalis. The sequence goes on from OY282559.1 coordinate 348,820,773, forward strand.
TTCCATCTCAACCTCCATCTCAAGTTTTAATTCAACTTCTAACTCAAGCCCAATGCAATCCTTTGCATAATAACCCTTAACTCAATCACCACTTAAACGCCAACCCAACTTTCAACTCAACCCTTAAATCAAGCGCAAATTCAACGTCTAACTCGCTCCCCGGAAAATTATATGCATACATCAGCTCAACTCAATCTAACCTCCAACTTAAACAACAAATAAATACACAATCAACCTCAATTCAATTTGGCTCAAATCTCAACTACAACTCAACCAGCAAATCGAAATCAAACTCAACCCTCAAAATAGCCCGAAACTCAACGCCCAACTCAATCCTCAAGCTACCATATATAACAAAAAATTGGTCAACGTCGATCGCCTTGTTAACCGGTTGTGACGAAACTCGATATTTGCAGATTGTTAAATGATTTTTGACGATGTTCCTCAATTACTGCAATTTCCAAAAGATGTTGTAAAAAAGATATTTCCAAAATATGAAAAATGCCCGACACGATTAAGATGTTAACACATTTCTTTAATCAAGTCAGAAAATAGCCGTAGCATCAAGATATGTAGCGTTACGTCAATTAATTATTCATAATTTTTTTTTTTCGTTTATAGAGCCAAGTTACATTTTCTGAATATCGTTTTAGCACTAATCGGAATTTTTACGGTTACAGAGCAAATTTATATTTTGTGAATCGGGGCAATAACCTATTATCCCAATTCTTGCATATTTTATTATTAAATCATTATTAAGAGAACGCCGGATACCTTGACCGAGTGCGGCTAGATCCCTTCAACGTCTTTCATCCGTGGTGTATGTGATCGCATGATCCTAATTTCGTTCGTGCCGACTCCAAGGCCTGTTTGGTGGTCCGATTTTGGAAACGAAGACTATGCTGAAGCGATCTTAGTCTTAATAATTTTATGAATCCGATAATGTCAACTTTCCTATTCATTCGCATTCTGTAGGTGGCTCTCTCTTTGTTCGGACCGAGAATTATTCGAATTATCTCTCATTTCCATTGTACTTATTTAAAATTTCGTAATCAGTTAAGGACCAAGTGGCACGCTAATTGGCTAAATTCCATTCCAGAACTTTATCTAAAAATAACCAATTCGTTGGGATGTGCTTCTAGTTTTTAGTAATATTTCGAACTGAATTCTACAACTGTTTCTTTAATAGTTGTAACCCCAATTACTATTTCGAATATACCACGGAGCATTGCTAATATACTTTGAAGTATTTTCGCTTGGGTTCATTGCAGGAGTTCTTTGTTTGAAGCGCTGGTGGATCCCCATAACTGAATACTATGCGTCCGTATGAGTTTGATTATCGCTTTGTACAGTAAAACTTTATTGGCTAATGGCAACTGAGATTTTCTTCCATTTCAATATGATTTTTCCACGTTAACCTTCTATCCAGGTGCAAACCTAAGTATTTTACCTTCGTTTGTTGAGGAATGTTTTAACTTTACTGGTGGACAGGTGCATTTAAACTTATTTTAAATTATTATTTTGTTGGTTACAAGGTAAATCAGCTGTGTACAACAAGAATAATATTGGTCCTAGAACGCTGCCTTGCTAGACACCTGCATTAATATCATTTAAGCAAGTAGTTGCGCTATTTTGTTTGACCATGTATTGCATTTGAAGAAGATAGTTTCCTAAAACTGTTTGAAATTTCTTCGGTAGAAGCTCTTTAATTTTGTATATTACTCCATCGTGTCAAAATTATCAAAGACTTGTGCGATATCCAAAAAGGAAGCTGAACAATATTTCTTTTCCTCAAAGGTAATTTTGATTGCATTTACAATTCTGTGTACTTGTTCTGTAGTACCATTTTGGTTTCGGAACCCAAATTGATGGTCTGGAATCACGCGCCGCTCTTCTGATATAGATTTCAATTTCGTTAATGGCATTTTTTCAAATAGCTTTGAGATTGTGGGCAGCATGCTTATTTGACGATATGATAAGATCTGCGTTTCATTTTTTCCTGGCTTATATATTATTGTGATCAAAGGTATCTTCTATTTTTGAGGAATATAACTGGTTTGCATGATCGCGTTGAATATGAATGTTATTAGTTTTATGCGTATGCAGGCTTATGCAAGTTTTAATTGTATTCTTAACTTTCTTCCAATTACACTTTATAGGTTTGTAGGATAAATCATCATCCATTTGCTGGGGTAGCACGAAATAATTGCCTGCCTCCCACAAAGAATAATCTGTCCTCTCGGTTGCCGAGCGATCACTTAAAAAGCTCTGGACGCTCTGGTTTTCTTCTTCCCGCAAAGCAAATCTTAGGGCCTTAATAGCTCGATTTAATTTCCATTTCAATAACGGTGATCTTGTTTGCTGCAATTGGCGGCAAATTTTTCGCTTTCCTACTTATGACGGGTGTAGCCCTTTCAGCTGATAATATCATGACATCTTTCAGATTTTCTGCCGCCGCATCAATATAAGCTGGTGTAATCAGAGAAATATTACAATAAGTAGACAATTTTGTTCGACTAGCCTTCAATATTGATCCCAATTAGTTTGCTTGTTTGTAAAACGGTTCGGCATTTCCTTCCTTAGGACATCGGTACTTACTGTTATTATTACCGGTGAGTGATCAGAAAACACATCACAGCAATCGGTGGCCTCAGGAAATGTACGTGGAATGCCCTTGGTTACACAAAAGTCAATTAAATCATGAATTTTGTTTTTATCCATGGGCCAGAAAGTTGGGTTACCAACAGAAAACTAATCCAAGGGCTGTTACCTCTATAGCTTCATAAAGTTGTTTGCCTTTCGGCGGTGTTAATCTGAAACCCCAATGAGTATGCTTAGCGTTGTAATCACCCCAAGAAACTTATTACCCACCCGGCTGAAATAATTCAAGAACTGTAGTTTTTTATGACATGTTTTGGAGGACAGTACACTGCGAAATGACACAGTTTCCAGACCACTCCTGCAGTATATGTTCTTTCTCATATTTCGTAAGTTTATTTTTTAATCTTCTCTTAATCAATACAGCAGTGCCTCCATGTGCTTTCCCATCTAGATGTCTGGTGTCATAAATAGAGTAGCAATTAATTTTGAAATAGCTATTTTTGGTGAAGCGTGTTTCAGATGTCAACATTATATCAATATTGTGTTCAGTGGGAAACGGAAGAACATCTGCTTTATGTTATGCTAGGCCGTTTGCATTCGATATGGCTATTTTGATGATGGTCATTTTTGGCTTTTAACGACTATCTGCATCAGCGTGTTTATATTCTGCATATCATTAGATCCATCGTTGTCTCCATCATCGCCAAATTACATCATAACTGCAACTGATCTAAAACCTCGTCGAATTTCACTATGATCGGTTAAGAAGTAGCCAAGTTCCATCCTATTTGACTAAACTCCAGAACTTCACAAAAATCGTTTTAGAATCCCATTTACATCGCAAATATCGAATGTCTCTGATTTACGATTTCGTGTATTCAAATACGGGGTAAAGTCGCCTACAACAGTTTTAGATACTAAAGGGTAACCACATTTGTGGATTTTATCTATTCTGGAAACTTTCACAACTAGCTTCCAAACTTTATAAAACTGAGTTGGCTATAATTGATCCCTTCTGTAAGCCAAATTTTAGTAAAGCAAAATTCAATATTAATAATTCTAATAATTCTACTGCTAACCCTGGTATCTCAACCGATTTGGCCCAATGGTAACTAATCAATAGTTTAGAGAATTTTGATGGAAGGCTTTTAGAAATTGTAAAACGATTCTAGGTTGGTTGTCACCAGGATTCATAATTATTCAGTTTCAATAGGCAGAATTAGGAAGAAAAATTAAAGGTTCGGCTAAATATTTTTGGTCTGTTTCTGTTTCAATAATGTTAAAATTAAAGTTAATGGAATAAATATAATTGTGTATTAGAAGAAAGGGATAAAATAGGAGATTGTCATGCGAAAGAGAATAATCAGAAAAGGGTAAGAAAAGAGATTGAAATAGAATAACAAGATAGGGTGTCCCAACTTAAAAGACCAATCAAATATTTCGTCAGGAAAGCTGCCAATCAAAAAAATAACCTAAATAAAAGTTATTTAAGGGGGGCAATCTATTGGTGACCTTATGTTTGACCTTGAAATCTGTTTTAAAACATTTGGTTGAATGACTTTCAGCGGTCATTTCAAGGTTAAATTACGAAAATTATGAAATAACCAGCAGATGAATATTAATCGGGAACTTACCGTCAAGGTTATTTTAAGGTCAACTGGACGTCAGTGAACGAATTTAAAATTTTTATTATATTATAAAACAATAATAAATTGCAGTGTGCTCTTTGCGGAAAGAAACAAAAATATTTTTTTTGTTTCTTTCCCCGTGCGTGAAATCCAAAAAAATAAAACATCTCCCCTCGTATAAAACACAAAGGGAAGAGAGTGAAACAGCGATCGATTTATTTATTTTTTTAAAGAGCAGTTCACTGAAGTCCAGTTGACCTCCAAATGACCATGACGGTAATAGTCGAGGCTCGGCACCTTATGTCTTGACGCCGACATCAGTTAATTGAGTCATTCACATTAAAATTCATCATCTGCTAGTTATTTCACACCATTTCGTAATTTAACCTTGAATGTAAAATTTTACGCTCAAAATCAAGAAACCTCGATTTTAAGGTCAAACTTAAGTTCACCATAATTTGTATTTAGTATATTTTTTGATTGAAAGTTTCCTTTTTCCCACACCCTGTGTATTTGGTAGGTAGGTAAATTTTACAACTAATTAGCTAAAATTAATGAGATAACCTAATGAATGTTTCATACTTTCTTATAAATACAGATTAATTTTAGTTTTTAACGTAGGACTACGTCTTTGTTTTCATTATATATAGGGGTTAAATCAAAATTTAGATGTAATGACGAGCGTCACGGAAATGACGTATTTACGAAATTTATTTGATTAAAGCAATGTCTCTGGTTAAATATAAATGTAATGTTTTAAAAACTGTAAAAATCAAACCAAGTTAAATAAAAATTTGTGGATTGAAAAAAAATTAAAACAACAAATTATTAATACATATGTACAATATATTTTAATTTCAATTTTAATTAAATAGTGATGAACTTGATCAATAACATGCCGCACGCCATTTTGATTTAAAGCTATAAAATAAAAATAAAAAATTTCAAAAAAAATTTATTCTCATTATGTAAAATATTGCGAACATTTTTTGAATTTATATGCTGTATAACCTAAGCAATCCTAGAAAAATGTATAGTCGCAAAGATCAGGCCGAAAAATGTTTAGATTTGCGAGTTATGGGACTTCAAAGTTTCCAAGTGACCGGAAACTAATTTGATTTAATACGTCATTTAATTTAATTTAGTTTCGTCGACAAAACATACAGTAACAAAATAATAATCAAATTCGCTTCAAAATAAATTGTTTTTTCTTAGTAGCATGAATATAAAAGGATTTGATTATTACATATTACTGTAAAATATTTAAATCGAGGAAAAAACTGAAAAATTATTTTGCTATGTGTACTATGTTTTGTCAAACACAGTTTTGTGTTTCTGAATTATATAAATGTACTTTGTACCAGTGGAGCAAACAACTTTCTTGGGTATGTTATATTTCCAATTTACAGGTCGAAATTTTCTAACTCAAAAGAGTAAGTGATATAGGTGTTTACCTGTTAACAACAAACCTTGAAAACAGCAGCACAGAAAAAAATAACATATATGTTATTTTTTTCTGTGACAGCAGGCTTCGAGTTCATAACGTAGAAAATTGAACAACATTAATTTTTAGCGAAGTGAAGTTCTTAGCAAATAACAAAAAATATAGTAGTGTGAGTAAACTAAATAGTATAAATTTAGGCGATTTTTGAGTCGGCGAACAAACGGTTGAAGTGACTAAATTTATTCAACAAAAATCAAAAGACCCAAAGTTAAATGATTTTGCTCGAATATCCGAAGTATGCACTTGATGTAAAAATTATCAAACGGTCGGTCCCTGGGGTCGGCCATATAAAATATAACAAGCAATATTTGCATCAAATGTTGTACGATATTCCGCCGACGAAATTTGTTCAACAAAAATCAAAAGTTCCAAAGTCAAATGATTTTTCTCGAATGTTCGAAGTCGGTCCCTGGTGTCGGCCATATAAATAACAAGCAATATTTGCATCAAATGTTGTACGATATTCCGCCGACGAAATTTGTTCAACATAAATCAAAAGTCCCAAGGTCAAAATATTTTTGTCGAATATTCGTGGTATGCACTTGATGTAAAAATTATCAAATGGCCGGTCCCTTGGGTCGGCCATATAAATAACAAGCAATATTTGCATCAAATGTTATACGATATTCCGCCGACGAAATTTGTTCAACAAAATCAAAACTCCAAAGGTCAAATGATTTTTCTCGAATATTCGTAGTAAGAACTTGATGTAAAAATTATCAAATGGGCGGTCCCTGGGGTCGGCTATATAAATAACAAGCAATATTAGAATCAAATGCTGTACGATATTCCGCCGACGAAATTTGTTCCACAAAAATCAAAAGTCCCAAAGCCAAACGATTTTTCGCGAATATTCGTAGTATGAACTTGATGTAAAAATTATCAAATGGCCGGTCCCTGGGGTCGGCCATATAAATAACAAGCAATATTTGCCTCAAATCTGGTAAGATATTCCGTCGACGAAATTTGTTCAACAAAAATCAAAAGTGCCAAAGTCAAAATATTTTTCTCGAATGTTCGTACTTGATGTAAAAGTTATCAAATGATCGGTCCCTGGGGTCGGCCATATAAATAACAAGCAATATTGGCAGCAAATGTTGTTCGATATTCCGCCGACGAAATTTGTTCAACATAAATCAAAAGTCCCAAGGTCAAATGATTTTTCTCGAATATTCGTAGTATACACTTGATGTAAAAATTATCAAATGGTCAGTCCCTGGGGTCGGCCATATAACGTCGGACGTAGTATTAATCTCAGTTCGATGTGAATCGTTTGCAGCACATAATAGAATCAGCAGCAGGCATTTCCAACAGCTGATGGACACGATACTGGGGGGAATTCACTTAATTTCAGCATATATCGACGATATCATTGTGGCTGGGATGAGCGAGCAGGACCATCGAAAGAATCTGTTTTCTGTCGGCCCAACGGATATCAAAACTTCGTTCGTTTTTGAGGGCCATCAGTTGGCATGGCAAGTTTATCAAAGGAATGAAGGACCTACGAAAGCCATTGAATGAATTGTTGCGGGATGACGTTACGCACAAATGGACATGTTATCAGAAAAACGATTTTTAACTTCATTATTTCAACGAAAATTATGTAACGTTGTTTTATGTGGTTGTAAATACTATATAGGCTATTAGCATGAAAATTACATAGGCCTGCAAAGAATATTTATTGATTTATTTATTGAATAGTCGTATGCGAAGTAATTTTTTGCGCTGAATCCGAATCTTACCACAGAATTACCCTATCACGTCAGAATTTTGAGATATTATAACCTAAAAGTGTCAAAAAGCGTGTTTTTGACATTTTTGTACTTGAAATAACTCAAGACTAAAAATTTCTTAGAATTTTTTGGGCAGATTTGACAATGGGGTTATATTAAGTGTTCCAAAATCCACGGAAAACCCTTTATTAAGCATAAAAAAATTTTAAGAAATCTTTTATATTAACAAGTTCTCTTTAGAGTTAATGCCTTGTCTTCAAGGAGATTATGATTAATTTAATGGAATTCGATGCTTCAATTTTATAATTACCAGTACTGTGAATGTTGTTTCACAAAAGTAGTTGAACAATTGGCAAACCCTTTAGAGGTGGAATACTATATATTTGTGGCCTCAAATACATAGTTTTAATTGTAAGTCTGAGTTTATTTCAATCAGGCCACGTTCTTCCTCCATCAATTCAGTAATTGACGATATTCAAACATTCTTTTGGAAGAAATTTCCAAGAATTTTTAATTTTAGTTTGAGAAAAAAAAAATTTTGATGTTTGATTTTTGTTGAACAAATTTCGTCGGCGGAATATCGTACAAAATTTGATGCAAATATTGCTTGTTATTTATACGGCCGACCCCAGGGACCGACAATTTGATAATTTTTGCAACAAGTGCATACTACGAACATTCGAGAAAAATCATTTGACTTTGGGATAAATTTCGTCGGCGGAATATTGTACAACATTTGATGCAAATATTGCTTGTTATTTATATGGCCGACCCCAGGGACCGATCATTTGATAATTTTTACATCAAGTGCACACTAAGGATAAATCTTGTTTGGTTTCTTTATTGAACAAAAATCGTCACTGAATTGGATTATAAAGTTAGTTAATTTCATTCTTAATCCATATTCAGGCGTATAATTTCTATTACTACTACATATAAATACGTCTACGTATACGAGAAATTGGTTTTTTTTGCTATGTTCTTCACAGGCATTAATTTTTAAATGAATATAATATTTTGTAATAATAATAATAAATTTTGTAGAACTGATAATCAACATTTAGGCTGTTACAAATTATTTCATTCGATATTTAACTATGTACTTAAAATAAACTTTCAGGTTCGATTCTCACCTTTTTTATTTTTATTTTGTAACGGTATTTCATTGCGGCATAACGAATTGAAAAACATAAAATTGTTCCAAAGGATTATGGCAATCCAAAACTCTACAACAGCAAAAATTAGAAAGTTGCAATCGGAGCTAAAACGCTTGAACAACCGTATTGTGAAAACCACCTGCAACAACATAAGGGAATTCATTGACGGAGCGGCTGGTCTCAGACTCGTGGCCCTCAACGTTCAGAGTTTGTTGGCACACGGTGGAAATATGGAGAGCGATGATATTTCACAGAGAGCACATCTGTTAATTATTAGTGAAACTTGGCTTGATAACGATTCGAGTATAAATATAAATGGAATTCATTGCATAAACTAAATTTAAGAGATAAAACGTAAGAGCAAGCGGTATCACGATATACTAAAAGGACGGCGCTCTAGCTGTAGCAGTATCACACATATTTATGAATGTTGACAACGGCTATGACAAGTTTGGTGATATTTGTGAGGCGGAAGTGGCCATCAACAACCACAAAGCGATTGTACTTTCTGTTTATATCTTGCCGAATACGACGCAAAGTGACATACGATGCTTCTTACTGCGAATTTTGCTCAATCATAAGCCGCAAAAGAGAGGCGGCTGGACACGATTCCGATTATATGCTGTGTGGTGACTTTAACTTGGATGTTAAAAAGGAAGAAAACCCAAAATTCATCGACTTCATTCAAGAAGAATTCAGTTTGAGGTTGGCTTTCAGTGCAACGGATACAACAAGCTTTAGTGACTGTTGTTTGGTTATTATTATTATTTAATTTTTATTTTGATCAGAAAATACTAAATTTTTATTATAAATGCAACTTTAATTGAAATAACAAAACAATGAAAATTAATTTTAAATTGAGTGATTATGTGTTGGTTTTTTACTAAATATACAGTTTTAATTCTTAATTTCTAAATTTTGGTTTCAATTAAACTATAAATAAAGTTGTTTCACTTTTACGTAGCCCTGCGTTAATAGGTCGTGTCTCGGATACAAGCTCGTCGGTTTTTTTTATTAAGAATTAGTATGAGAATGATCATAAACCACTCGACGCTCTTCTTTGAATTCTACCAGAAAAAAAAACGTAATTATCAGATGCATTGTCTACCTAGAGTACTAGCAAAAATATAGACCCCTGGTACCAGTATTAAAAGAGGATGTAAAATCTGTATTTGTGGTGACTATAAAGTGACGGTCAACAAATTTTTAAAAAGTTGTAATCACCCGCTTCCACGAATCGAGGACATACTGTATTCACTGGGTAATGGCGAAAAGTTTACGAAATTAGATTTATCGTGCGCGTACAACCAACTCGAGCTGGATGAGGAAAGCAAAAAATATGTTACCTGGAGTATGCATATGGGAATTTACCAGATGAATAGATTGCCGTATGGTATCAAATCTGGCAGTGGAATATTTCAGTTGACTATGGAAAAGTTATTTCAAGGAATTCCAAATGTTGTGGTGTTTATCGACGATATAGTAGTAACAGGTAGCAATGATGAAGAACATTTAAAAAATCTGAACTTGGTATTGGATATAATTAAATCAGCAGGACTGAAGTTAAATAAAAGAAAATGTAAATTTTTTCAAAATGAGATTTCCTATCTGGGATACAGAGTTACCAGGGATAGATTATATAAAACGAAAGAACGTGTTGAGGCAATATTGAACATCAAGCCACCGAGAGATGTAACGGAAACCAGATCGTTATGTGGTTTGATAAATTATTACAGTAAATTTATTAAAAATGTGGCAATGATTATGCATCCCATTTATCAATTATTAAAACAAGATGAGAAATTCGTATGGAATGATAAATGTGATAGAGCCCTAAATAAAATAAAACACGAGATGACTTCGGAAAAGTTTTTGGCTCATTTTAATCCAGAGCTTCAAACAATATTGACGTGTAGTTGGGGCATTTCTTTCGCATAAATATCCGAATGGAGATGAACGTCCAGTAACGTTCATTTCTCGAACATTGTCGGAGGCAGAGTCAAATTATTCTATGCAACATAAAGAAGCGTTAGCAATAATTTTTGCTTTGAACAAATTGTATCAGTATTTGATTCTAAATTCATAATTCAAACTAATCATAAATCGTTGATAACAGCATTGGGGGAGCAATGGGGATTGCCACAGATTGCAGCGGCTCGCTTACAAAGGTAGGCGCAAATTTTGTCGGGCGATTACACGATACAGTACGTTAAAGGGAAAGAAAATATGACAGAGATATTTTCGCGATATTCATTGAAGGCCAACGAAGAGGTGTTTAGGAAATATGAAGATAAAGCCAGTAGCAGCCAACAATAAAAATTTATTACTGGATTACAAATTGGTGCAACAAGAGACAAAAAAGGACTCAATATTATCAAAAGTATTGGATATGGTTAGAAATGGTCATATGTTTACAGATGATAACCCAGAATATAAAGCGTTCGTTAAAATCAAAAATGAACTTTCGGTGGAACAAGATGTGGTATTGAGAAGGTACAAAATTGTAATTCCTAAAAGCATTAGAGGATTGGTATTGAAGGAGCTTCACAAACCACATTTTGGAATTGTAAAGACAAAGTCAATAGCGACATCGTACGCATGGTGGCCAAAGATTGACGGGGAAATAGAGGAAATGATACAAAATTGTCGTGCATGTCTTCAGGTGCAACCAAATCCACCAAAAGCCGAATTAATATCATGGGAAATACCGGACAGACCGTGGTCTACAATTCATTTACATTATGCTGGTCCTTGGCAAAACACGAACTTTTTAATAATTATCGATGCGTATTCAAAATGGATAGAAATTTTTAAAATAAGGACAACAACAGCAGAAGTGACATGTATTTTCCAGATTTGGATTACCAGATGTCATTGTAACTGATAATGGTAGTCAATTTTGTGCGGAGATAATGCGGGGTTATTTTAAATTAAATGGAATACGTCACATAATAACAGCACCAGGTCATCTTGCTACGAACGGGGCAGCTGAAAATATGGTAAAAACGCTAAAGAATTCGAGGAGAATAACAAAAGGGCGAATAGTTTTGATATGGATTCGATACTTCAAACATTTCTGCTAAATTATAAAACAACTAAGCACTCAACGACGAACGAAACACCAGCTATGCTAATGTTCAATCGGGAACTAAAGATGCCATTACATTTATTAAAACCGCCAAAACTAGATGAAAGAATAAGATTGAAACAAGAAATTGCAAAGGCAAATTACAAAGGCAAAAGAACTAAGTTTTATAAGCCGCGGGAGGAAGTATTGGTGAAAGATTATTCTGATCCGAATAAGACACAATGGATGGATGCTGTTATTTGGCGTAACATTGGTCCGAGGACGTACGTGTGTAAATTAAACAATGACCGCCGAATAAAAAGACATTTAAATCAAATAAGAGATGGTGTTAGTAAGAATAAGAGCTCGATTGAGAATTTGAATGAGAATAAAAAAAATGAAGATAGGAGTAATCATAGTAATAAAAATGAAGGTTCTTATATGTATTTGAATAATAATGAAACTCTTGATAGGAGTAATCAAACCATCAATAATAATATAAATGATTTTATTTCGGTGAATAGACCTAGAAGAGAGATTAAGATACCAATTAGGTACCAGGATTAGATCTAAGGATATTAAGTTTTTTTTTTTTTGATTTATATAAGTTTGAAATAAAAAAAATTTATTTTAACGATTTGAGTGAGGAGGTATTGTGGTGTTTGGGATTACTGAACGTGCCCATGTAGACATGTAGGGCAAGTTTAAAAACACCCATTAAGCATATAGCGGTATGACATGAATTCATTCATAGTGTATGCTCCATCATTATAAGACGTGTGTATTTTTAAGTTTATAAAATGAATTAATAATAGTATATTATTCAACGAGCATATAATGATAGCTGTTATTAACGAAGATGAAGTTTACCGACACGAGCCGATAGGCGAGTGTCGTAAACAGTGCTGTCGAAGTGAGTACAATCGGAGTATTTGTACTACTTTCGTCTGGTGCTTCCTCCGGTACTCCGCTATTTCATTTTGTACTCCCCTGCTCTAATAACTGCTATTCTAAAAATACTTTTACACAATATTTGAACTTATCGACTATTGCTTGCAATAATTAGATTCCATGAGATATAGTATTCATAACGGTTTCTGCCATTTTCAGGCAAGACTCCATAAAACAGTTCTCTTAACGTAACATTCTCTTCTCGTAGGAACTACATATTAGGAACTATTTCCTGTTAGGAACTAGTTATATTGAAACGGCTTAAAATCTCCGAAATAAAATTTCACTAAAATACAACGACAATTGTGTGTTTTCCTTTCGGTGCCGGAGGGATTGGCTGTGTATGGAAAACCAAAATTGATAAATCTAATTTTTGATTTATGGTATCGATCATAATACTCGTACCATTAGTATGAGTAGTATTCCAAAATATTTCTTGCCGTTGGGCCAAGTTTTATTTTAAAAATTCTGATCCCTACCTTATGGCTGAAATTTTTTCAGGCCATGAAATAATAGGTTTTATAATAGGAATATTTATAGAATTTACAAAATATCGCAGATAATAAATTTCATTAAACACCATGAACAAATGTTCTTATTCCGATCATTTGATACTGGATACTAGTCTGAATCAGCTAAGTATCCTTATACAAATAAATTTGGTGAATATCGTTTTTGATTTAAAGTTTTAACTCAAAAATATCCTGAATTTGAGCTATGGTTTACTTAAGAAGTCCTCCAGATTATGTGGCCAAAGGAACTTTCCAGAGCGGGAATTAATTTTATTTTAGGAACTACTTAAAGAATCGATTTAACATTTTAAATCTCAGATACAAATTCCATTAAAATCCTTCAACAAATGTGCCATGCAGTTCCATTTGAATCTGTAGACGTAGTTCACAACTAGGATTAGTTTTCTATGTAAAAAATAAGAAAATTGGTGAAACAATGTTTCGGATAAATGGCATCAACCAAAATATTATTAGTGGTGTTCCGCAATATTTTTTGAATTTGGCTTTTATTTTATTTAACATATGCTCCATTTGGTTCTGAAACCTGGGAATGTTGTAAGGGCCTGTAGTGGTTATGAAAGTAAAAAATAAATTTTTCTTTGACAAATCTAATTTCCCCAAATTTTTTTCTAAAAACCACAGGATCATTATAGTGTCTTGCAATATTTGTTGAATTCTGGGAATATTTCATTTAAGAAACTCTATCTCTGACCCAAATTGAAATGCTGTGATTATGCACAAATTTCATTGAAATTTAGTATCTGACTGAACCAATTTATTTGATGATCAATGAATTAGTCGTAACACCTCCAAATTATTAATGAAGTTAGCGGATTTAAAACTTTTCTAGAAGAGATTTCACCACGTCCATATTTTGTGACCAGTCGTCATTTTTCGAGATTTAATAACTGTCCTACTGTTTTTAAGGCGATTTTTTCAGACTTCATCCAGGTTTAGTCATTTATGACCAGGGCCCGTATTCTTGAAATTCACCGAAAAAAGTCGCCGGTGACTTTGGGTGACTTTGGTATGAAACAATTTAAATTTTCGACTGAAATGACGTATTTCGCTAGAAAATCATGGGCGATTTTTTTTTGATCGAATTTCAAGAATAGGGGCCCTGTGCCCGAATTCCGGATCAATGACAAATGAGAATGAGAAATGAGTTTATTTTTTATTTCGCCTACTCTAAATAAAAATGCAACCGACTAGTTGAATTAAAAAATCAAGTCATTTCTCATTATCATTTGTCATCGAACCTGAGTTCGAGCACTGGTCACCCTAGGTCCCTACTGTGGTATCGTCTGGTAATCACATTTCTTTAAATTGCACCAAAATATCTTCTATCGTCAATTATGACAATCATGTTCGCATATTTGACGTGTCTGAATTGGGCATATCTGCCAAAATTCCGATGTTGAAAGTGAAAAGGAATCGTTAAAAGGATTTTTTACCAAGTAAAATTTAGGTAAAAATAGCTAAAAACTCGCTGATCTCTACGATAAAAAAAACTATTTAGCTCGAGCAGTATACAGAGCTTAATGCTTTAATAGTAAAATAGATAAAGAGCTCTAAACCAATAACTAAAATAGTTTTCTTTTAATATTTAAATTTGGATCAAAAACTAAAAACAATTTTTAGTGTAATTTGCCGGACCGTGATTTTGTGAAACACTAAACACCAACAATTATTTATGTCTAAGGTCTAACTATTGTATTTCGTATGCACTCCTTTCTGTCTAGAAATACTCCCCTGAAAATTTGAAACGTACTCCGGTTAAAGTTTTCAGAGCGACAGCGCTGGTCGTAAATCATCTGAGTGAATAACAGCCATTATATGCGAGTAGAATACGATACTTTGTCCACGACCGATAAAAAATTGTATTTCATTATCAAATCCTTTAAATAAACCTAAAATAATTTCCGTCAACATTTTGACGTCACAATTTAATAATAATGAAAATGGCAAGAGACTACTAGATAAAATTTCAAAAATGAAATTTTTACTTGGTAGTTGTGAATAATAGAAGAAGGGGCTACTCAAAAACATCTATAATTCCAAGACAAACTATTATTCTTTATTGGCTGGTAATTGCTACTGAAGGTAGTATTGGTGACTAAATGATGACGGCAACGTCGCATATTACTTTACATTTATTTTCATACAAACACATATTTACTTTTTATTTGTACACTCTTGACAAAAATATTGTACCTTTTTGAATTCATTTTTGAATTTAATAAAAAAATTATTAAGATAATTTAAATTTAAAAGGTGTCTTAATATTAAAAATCGAATTGTGTCTTAATATTTTAATATTTAGCATGTAGTAAAGCATTAAAATATGTACGCTTATTCGTATTTTTTAACACAATGAAATGTGCCAATTTTTGGTCTAGAGTGTAATAAAAATAGGTTAGGTTAGGTTATATGTACATCTTTTTCCTTATGTCAAAAAATAAGTACGACAAACATATGACATCTTGTTTTTGTGGCCCTTGTTATATAAAAATATATTTTAATATAGCGCTCAAGATTAAAGACGTTATTGTAATTGGTATTATTTTCCAACACAAAACATACACATAAATAGGATTTGTGTTTACACGATATTATTAAACGGCGTTGCCGTGATGTATATTGTTGCTATTTCTGTATTTTCTTGTTTTTTTTTTTCATATTTCATAGCACAAAACCAAAACAAATTAGATTAGTGTTGGTTAGTTTTTTTATTGAAGGCTTATATGTACACAACTAACACTATGGGCAGTCGTCACTTTGTACCTTTAAATTTCGTATAGTTCGTCTTGGAATTATAGATGTTTTTGGGGCTACTAGATAAACTAACAGTGAATAATGGATATCATTATAATTGAAGAAACAAACGTATAATGAGTATATTATACGTTAGTCGTGGACAAAAGTATGTAAGAACATAAAACAAGAATACTAATGTTTTATTTGTTACCAACGTAACAATATTGTAGCTGTTGCTGTATCTCTTTTGGTATAAATTTAGGCGAAATTGCGAAAATGGCGATAATTCTAGCAAGAAATGTGCTCTTTTTAATTTTTAAGTTGTCCGTTTATTTTGGTATGCAAAACGGATGACGGTACGATTAAGAGGGAAGGGACGAGAAATGATGTAGATAAATAAGGGTTAGAAAGAGAAGAGATTGAAATAGAATATCAAGATTGATATACATGTATTGATATACATGTATGCATGTATAAAGATATTGAGGATACTGGATTATCTGCACTATATCGTAGAAACCTTTAAATTCTAAATAGATTTTTAATAAAAAATAAAATAAATATCGGTACTCATAAATTGAGCTCATACATGCTACATATTACGTAGTTTATTAGGTACGTATTATAGCAGAGCCTTCTAGAGTATAGAGCCATAATCTTAATGACATATTTTTAGAAGCTTTTTTAGTGGTATAACTTTTCACTGATTTCCATAGGAATCCATAGTAAAAATGGTGTTTTTTAGCTTCAAGTTTTTCAATGAAAAAAGCAAAAATATTATAAAATGTTTATATAAAAGTTTTCTACATATCTTTAAGAACAATATACAAGAAGGCCATATTGGTATTAAGTAAATATTAATTGCAGAAATATTAAAATTAAATTATTTCTAAAATATATTTTTTCGAACTTTCATTTTGAACAATACATCAAAGTTGGCTCTGACAAATTAAAATAATACTTGCTAAATTTATCTTTAGTATTACTAGTGTACGTAAGATGTCTAAAATGGTCACAGAAAAATACGAAAAAAAATTATTTAATCGCAATATTATCACACGTTCCTATATTTTGTGAATTGGTTTCGCTTTTCCTACAATTTTTGAACTTGAAATTTCCCCAGGTGGTAATTTTTGTTACGATTTTTCCAAAATTTACGGCCATCGGTGCCATCTATGTAATTTATATTGATTTAATGACCAAACGAATCGTAGTAAGCTTTTATTTCAATTTGACCAGAATGCTGTTGTTATGAAATTTTTTTAATATTTTGGTTTAAATAAATCAATTATTACAAGAAAATGAAAACGATTTACTTAAACGATATTCATATATGTTGAAATTCAAACATTTATGAAAGTATTTCAGAAATCATAATTAAGAATTTGTAACGTTTTCATTTAAAAATTTGTCTTAGGAAAAAAAGTGATTTCCCATATTATGTTTTGTGTGTTTTACTATGAAAAGTTTCGTTTTTTCCTCGTTTCTAATTCCCTTATAAAAGCTCAGATTTTTTGATTATGGCTCTATAAAATACAGGGTGCTCTGATTATAGTCAAAAACACTTTTGCGCTGCAAAACCTTTAACTGACCTTTAACTTTAATAATGATTGTAAGTGTTTTAATTAAAATAGCAAAATTAATTTATTTCCTAGAGTATTGATAAACCTTTCCACAAACTCAACAATTTTTCATTATTTTCAAACTAATTGCCTGAATGACAACATCAATCGTGGTTCACATAAATCTTTACAATAATTTTTTTTCGATCTATGCTTCATGACTCCTACTATAATTACCGCTCTCGTTACTCTGTTTATGTTGGGAAATTCGAGAATGTCTGAAAAGCTAAAGCACATCGCATTAATTAAAAACTAGGTTTGTAAAGTTGTCACCCTACCCAACCCTTCCTCCCCGCATTTATTTTGAATTATTATTTTCAATTTGAAAACTCACGCACGCATCTATCGAACATATTTTGTTACTATAAAACTGTGTCAAATTTGTGTTGTGTAATTTTCAACGTGTGACACACATTTAATTTAGCTCATACACAATTATAAATTCAAATTTAATGTTCGAACCACCAGAAGCAACATTAAAATCAAAAAGAACAAAACGCAAAACATAAAAGTGTTAAAAGTCAAGTGAACATTTTGGGAAAAAGGAAAATTTAAAATGTTTTTCATTTTTTGTTTTTGTTTTTTTTTTTTTTTAATTTACGTTTTGTTACTAATATTTATGTGTAGGCATGTTAAATATTTTGCATTAGTTATTTTCATTTAAATTTACAAAAAGCAAACAACTCTTTGGTGTGTGTATATGGAATATTTTATTGATTTGGATTAGTTAAAGGTTTTTAACCTTTTGCTGGTTTTTTCGTATTGTCCAAAACCATTTTCTTTTTATTGTTATTATTATTGGGGAAACCCAAATACTTGTTAAGAGGGAAATTATATAAACATTGAGCTGTTCTTTTCGTTTCAGTCTTTTTGGTCAGTATGCGGAATGGTGTAAGAAAAACAAAATGATTTTTCGGTAATAAAATGTAAAATTTGACTTTTATACGGATGATGAATAACATTGAAAAGTTGATCTCGTTGGCGAATGATAAACTAATGTGAAGTTTATGACAAATTGACAAAAACCCTTACAACAGCAAAAAAGTGTAGAAGCAATTATTATACAATAATAAACTGCGAATCTCAAATAGTTTTTAGTGACAGAACCAACAATTTAGATTTTCACCATTATTCAAACTACTTCCCTACTATTCTACATAAAATTTTAATTTAGAATACAAATTTGTATGAATTTGAATCAATTTTATAAGTTTTTCTTAAAAAGTGTAGGCTAACATTGGGTAATCATTCAGACTTCTTATTAAATGTGGGCAATCAGTCCAATTATTTGTCCCAATGAACACAATTGTAAAAAGCGGTATATATTAGCGCGATTTTGAGGGTCAAATGGAGAGTTATCGAATTTACACACAAAAAAAAAACACTTGTGAAAAAGTGTAGGTGAAAATTCGATAGCCTATGACAGGCAATCGCAGAGATGGTTAAGTAAATCTGAATATGCCACCATGTTGTATGTCCCAGTGTGAATATTTTCTATATAGGGTATATTCGCGCTACCCTCAGAGCGCGAGTTATCGAATTTACAATAAAAAACACTACTAAAGAAAAATCATTCATGCAGGAGAGCCCGTTTATAGGAATCCTTGTTCATACAACCATTTATATGGAGCGCCCATGCCAATGGGCTCTTTTTACTCACGACGAAGAGGAGGATTCTCCGTCAATTTTCAAAAAATGACACTAAGTGCTATGATTTTCCAGAGAATTTAAAAATAGGTAATTGGAGCCAGAAAATTGGAAATTAATATTAGAAGTTATTTGAGCGCTGTTTTGCTCTTTATACTTTTTTTTAACTTAATTTTTTTTTTAAAACCCTATTAAAAGATATACACGCTCATAAATATATGAGCCGTTTATGAGATAATTGTAGTTTTACTTAGGGAATTTTACAACAACAATGCCGCATATTTTCGTACCGTTTGGAATAGTTTCAGCAATAATTTTGAAAAATTTTATTGTTTTTTATTTAATTTTTAATGTCAACTGATAAACGTAAAAAGAAAATTATTTTCGGTTTTTATTTTGAGTATAATTTGCATTTTTATTTTTATACCACTTACTATTCCAGTTACCAAAGTAAGACGGCAAATGAATGAATAGAGAAAATAGTAAATGGAAAAATATACGGGATTTTGAATTTTTCTATTTATTGCACAAGTATTTTAGAGATTAACTTTTTTTTATTGGTAATCTAATAATACCGTACGCATTATCTGTGAGAGTGAATCAAATCCGCATGTCGAATAAACATTAATTTTGATATTTCTTTCATTAACATACGAAAAGAAATTTGGTAAGAGCGGTTTGAGCAATTCTGACTTTTCACAAAGAATGATTTCAGTGACACTTTTTTTAAGCAATATGCTTTTGTAGAATACCTTTTTATAACACGTTTGCCGATGTGCTTGGGGGAATCATTCAAACGTATTTTTTTATTCCAGTTTTCTGAATTCTGGATGTTAACAGGTTCTTCATCTGAATCATTTGTTTTCACAAATGTTCTCTTTCGCGATTTAGGTGTTGCCTGAAGTGCATCAGAGACCGCTATAGAGTTTACTAGTAGTTCGGTTTTCCGCTTCAATAAAGCCACGAATCTTCCAATTCTTAAAAACTTTTTTTGGGTATAAGTATTTTGAACGTGGCTGAACCACAGCTCTACATTAGAATTTGATAAACGGCCCTCTATATTTATAAATTCAGAGTAACATGTACTCCATAGTGGAGGATAAGCAAAATAACGCTTTATGGTGAATATTACAAACTCTGGACAGTAGAAGATATTCTCTTCTAAATTTGTTTCTCTATCTTGATGTTCAGTTACAACTTTTCCGTGAATAGTCAAGAATTTTTTGTAGAACATGCTAAGAGAGTAGAGCGCCTTGTCATTTTGAAACGTTGGATTATCAAGCAAGCTCTGGAAAATCTGCTTGATCTTTTCTTGTCGAATTATTTTCATGGCAACATAAAAATTTTAATAAAATTGTAAACTCATTGTATGCTTACAATACCGCTTCGCTTCTATATTGATTAGTACAGATAATTCAATAAACTTCAAATAAAGTGGATACCTGCTCTAATGTATCGCAATTTAAAATTACACAAAATATATCTAAAATGAAATTTTTTGTCATTGGTAGAACATTAGGGATTCTTTTTTTTTTAATCTGGGTTGAAATAATATTAATAAAATTGTAGCAAAACAGAAATCGAAATAACCGTTGATCAAGGCGGTGCTGTATTTAGTACTACTATACCTACACTGTATGTAAAATACTCGTGTTGTCTCGTTTCTCTTTCTTTGTTTTGTATAAATATAATGAGTCAGTCAATTTTTAATTACCGAGACGAACACACGAGTCTGAATTATTATAAATAAAAGAAGAAATAATTTATAGTTTATAGTTTACAATAAAATTGAACTGTTATTTTAAATCGTTTGGTGTAACGAAATTTGTCGAGTAAATTACCCTTCTAATCATCAAATGCATAAATCGTGAAGACGACCAAAAAGCAAACATCACATTTTTTTTTAAATAAGAGACGACTACAAAATGAGTGCAGCAAATAAAAACTGATACAGTCTTTTTGGATGGAACTTGCTTAGTTTCCATACAATTATAGGTATATTGAATATACTCTAACACAGAATATACGAATATAAGCCCAAGTTCAATCTACCACGTATACTAAAGGCAAAATCAATTTCGGAATCAGTGCCATTTCCGATTTGAATTTCATTAAAAATAATGATAATGTTGTGGAATCATGCTTACATGAAATTATTTCAGCAACAGGGACAATGGTTGTATCTAATTTTACAACAGAAGCATAATATAATATTTTATTACAGCTGTGTTCCTGGTGACATTTTGGTTTTCTGACTACGCTGCCAGTTGCGTCCAAATACAAAATTAATGGAGAATATTGTGAAGTAACCTCTAATGGTAAAGAGACACAATTTATATATTTGTTATCCCTTTCCAACTGTTCCATATCCGTACATTATGAGGAGTGTCGTATTTGAGTTTTTCTTTCAAGATGTTGCGACGTTCTCCCCGTACCTGCTCAAAAACTTTATACCCCTCATGTCCCTCGCATATCTCTCCCGATACATAAAAGCTCATTTTATTTAGCTCATCTATTATGAATTTAAATCGTCGAGGGTGCGATGAATATTTACACCGACCATATGCAATAAAATTTTTTTGAAATGTATTTCTGTTCCTAATAGTATCATACGAAACGACACAAGAATTTCTATAAGCAATCAATGCATTTGAAATCGCTAATCTTATTTCTTCTTTAGAATTTAATAATTCATCGGATTTAAGAAAAATGTCTGCACCAAAATTCCATTTTAAAACATGTGATTTATAAAAACTAGGATTATTCATTTCTATACCATTGTCCTGTTGTAAGTATCGTTCAACCTTGATTAAAATATTGGGATCAATGTTGATTTTAAAGTCTGCTAATTTTTCCTGAAGTGGAACAATAATTAGAATTTCCTTTTTTGGCAGTGACATCCTGATATTCCAAATGTCTATGCATTGGTGCAGTAGTATTAGAGGTTGGATTAGTATCCACATCATTACTACTACTTCTAGTCTTGTGAAAATCACTAGAATGTGCGCGAGTTTCATTGAATATTTTCCACCACTTTAAACAGATGTTTACTCGATTCCTTTGTGAATTTTGAAGGCCTAATTTTCCACAAATTAATTTCATTGGCGAATTATCAACACTGGTCAACTGTTCACCTGTAAAGAAAAGTTCTTCTAAACAAGCAGTCAATGCTTTTTCAATTAGAAAATTTTTCTTCGTTTGGTAATTGTATTTTGTTGAATTTTTTTAGACATGTTGCAACCCAAAAAAAAAACAAAATAAAACACAAACTATTGTCAAACAAAAAAATACAATTATGCTACAAAAACTTAAAATAGCTCTTACTTACAATTTACAAATTGTAAATAAAACAAACAAAACTAGAACCGGTACAAAAGAAATCCAAATAAAAGCTGAGGTCAATATTAAAAAACGTATAACAGAGAATGCCCAAAAGAAAGCGGGGGTCGAGTTTTGAAAAAAACTTTTTATTGACGATTGGAGCATCAGAGATTCCACCTAGCGGAATTTTTTTAAACTGAGCTAGCTGATAATTTGACGTTCGAAATTGTTGTAAAGAATTTCAATTTTGAACTGTAGACACAATTTTTACTTACCAGATTGGTTATAATTGTAAATAATTCATATTTTGGATTATAAAAACAATTTTTAATTACCGGATTGTAAAATTTTCTTTCGTCGCATTTATGAGAAATTTCATTTTGCCAGGTGCCTCATTTTAACTTTTTTCCTCTAGAGGCGCTTTCTCTACTTTTACAATCGTCAATAGCACAGCAAAAATATACCAAACGAATTGAAAACAATAAACACAATATGTGAACAGCACGAAATCTGAAAACGCTTTAAAGCGAAATGGAAAAAAAATTCGTTTATACTATTTTGAAAATTATTTTTTTTCTCTTTTGATTTTTCTACACTTGGGTGCAAAAAATTCGCACATTGATAAATTTTCACCAAAATTTCAAAAATATCAAAAAATCCAATGTTTGTTTAATTTTCTTGAATGCAGATTCAAAGTCTATTTCAACACCTATCCAGTGGAACCATTTTTGTACTTATACCGTGTCAACAAAGTGATTTTTGGGGTCAACATCTGAAGTACATGTTTTTTGTGAATTTATCTGCATGAAAATTAGATGTAAAAATCGAATTAAAACATGGAAATCAGCAAAAAATCATTTTTATTAATAAGAAGTATTCCATCCCTAGCCCGATTGACAGCTTCCATTCGATGTTTCATCGGTTTCACCAAAGTTTTTACCAAATCTTGAGGTATCGCCACCCATTCCTCTGCGATCGCATGTTGCAGCTCCTGGAGACTCGTTGAAACAACATCTTTGGCTCGAACCCTTTTCTTCAGCCCGTCCCATAAATGTTCGATGGGATTGAGGTCCGGACTTCGAGCTGGCCACTCCATAACAGGCACATCCACCTCTTGAAAGTACTGGACAACTATACCAGCCGTATGTGGTATCCTACATTAACACGAAGTTTTCACCAATTAAACCGGCGAAAGGTAGACGTAGTCCTCGAGTACTTCCTCAATGTACCGTTGAGAAGTAAATGCTCTTGATCGACGGCCAGTATTCGCTCCGGAGATGAACACAAGATCTGTCTTAGCCTCCAATGGCATGCCTCCCCAGAACATGCATGATCCACCGCCAAATGAGACTCGTTCTTCAATCCAAAATTGTGCAAATCGCTCTCCTGGTCTTCTATACACTCTTCCTTGCCCATCGTTGCCATGTAAACTCATCCTGCACTCGTCAGAGAAAATGACTGTTCTCCATTGTTTTTCTGTCCAATCCAAATGCTCTCGAACGTAAGCAATATCAAAACATAAGGATTTTTAATTATGAATTGGCTGCGAAAAGTCCGTTTTGCAATGAGTTACATAACTGCACAAGCTTGGATGATTACATTGCTGGTATTGAAAAGCTGGTCATTGTTCACACTGAAGAGAAAACTTTAAATAGGCGATCAGGGTTTAAGCAACCATGGACGACTACTGACTTGTACTCTGCCATTCGCCAAGAGAAAAATATTTTAAATTAATCGTAAGATATCCGGATTGTGATTACTTGAAAAATAAATATAGATACATGAAAGATGATTTAAAATACAAAATCAGAAAAGCAAAGAGGGAATTTTACCATATGAAATTAAGTGCATCAGTTAATAAACGAAAGGAGTTCTGGAACTTAGTAAAAATGGCAGTATCGAATAAGAGAGCTTCCAACATTAAACAGGAAATTGTGCTTAATATTAATGGCTTAATTATTGATGAACCTGTCGCGTGCTTGTGATTATCTTTGGCCAAAGATCAATGTGGATATTGCGGAACATGATGTGAATATTAAACTGAACCTAAATAATGTTACTGAAGAAGAAATTTTACAGAGTATTTGGAATCTTAAAACAGCAGCAGCTACGGGGCGAGACGGGATATCAAGTAAGTTCCTTCAGTTTTTCGAAGGAAAATTGAAGAGAGCTCTTACTCGCTTAATTAATAAATCCATCTTGGAAGGAAGATTTCCGGAAAGACTAAAAACCTCTAGAATTATTCCAGTATACGACGAATTACAGACCAATCTCAGTACTATCTGCTATCTCAAAGGTATACGAAAGGGTTATAAATAATCGGCTGGTCGACTTTCTAGAAAGAAATAATGTAATAGCGTCAAGCAGCATGCCTTGCGCTAACAGACTTCATTTCTGAGAAAGTTGACAAAAAATTAGTCGTTGCTAGTCTTTTTCTGAACCTAAGAAAGGCATTCGACTCGGTAGACCACGATGTTTTGATAATCAAACTTCAGCAAGGATTGAAGCTTAATCCTATGTAAATTTTGTGGTTCCAGTCGTATCTCAACTCTCGTCCTCAAGTTGTTGCTCTCAAACACACCGAGAGTGAACCTATGTACTCTTTAAAGGGAATCCCGCAAGGACCCATACTTGGCCCTGTTCTTTTCAATATTTACATTAACGATATTTGTGGCTTAGATTTGAAAGGAAAAATTCAATTACATGCTAAATATGCAGTTATCAAATACAGCAACACAAACCTAAAAGACCTTTATGACTGTATACAACACGATTTAAATCTATTGAATCTATGGCTCACAAAAAATAAACTTCAATTGAACATCAGTAAAACCAAATTCATGATATTCACTAATAGAAAGATACCAGAATCTGTGATTAATGAACACGTCATCACTTATTGCTAGAAGTTGAAAGAGTTAGCTCATTGCATACCATCTACCTCCACGTTACCCAAAATTAGATTTGTTCTGCGATATTCCTCAACTACGACTAACTAATATAATACAGTGCGAAATTCTGGTTTTGATTTTTAAAATTCTAAAAGGATTTATAAAGTTTAATCGATCCTTCCCACAAACCTCTGCAAGGCATTCATATGAAACACGACGTGGTTCTCATTTTCAAATTGAGTTCTTTAATACTAATTTATGAAATAATAATGTGATTTACAAAGGCCTTCAGGCGTATAATGCATTACCTTAGATCTAAAACAGATTGATAGTTGTAATCAATTTAAAAAATTTGTTAAAATTCATCTGAAGAATCAATAAGGTTCAAACTGATACAAGACTTAGTTATGTGTTTATTGATTTATAACAATAAAAAAAAGAAATTTCATTTTTAATATAAATGTTTCTTAATTCATTTCTTTTTGTTTGGTATATGTATTAATATTCACAATTTATAAATTTTTATTTAAAAATCAGTACGCCAGACGAATTATTGTTAATGTAAGTTACATACAACACTAGGTGGCCAAGTAACAAAAAATATTAAAAAAAACTAATTTTAGGCAAAAAAAGAAAAAAAAATGATTCCTTGACTAGAAGGGGAGTTGAGGTCATAGCTTCTGTAACGGCCCTACTGATCTTTCGATCCTAGTGACAAGATCATGTAAAGCCGTTTTACAGGACTTACCTATTCTATAAGGATGTTGCATGTTAGTGAGTGGGAAATTAGATAAATATTTATCTCTAATAAATCTGTCGACAATCCTCTGTAAAGCTTAGAGAAATGTTGAGGACAGATTGATAGGCCGAATTGCTTTGGCATCAGTGTAATCTGATTTGCCAGCTTTCGGTAAAAAAACAACGTTACTCTTGCACCAAACATGAGGAACGAGTGCTAAAAGCAACGGACGCTCTGTAAAGGTGGAGCAGGTGGTGCTCAATAATAGGAAAACCATGCTGTAATTCAGCCGATTTGTACATTTTAAAGGAGAAAATACTCCAACGCAGAACTTCGAACGTAATTCGGGAGCTTGGTTGAAATTCTTATTGGTTAGAAAGTGAGCAAGATCAGAGTTAACGATGGCCCACTTCGCAAAATGAACAGAAATAAGCAACTCGTTCGCTTCTTTTTTCGAAGAAGTAAACTTGCCATTCTTTTAAGTCTAGTGATCGCAGAGAGACTATTCATTTCCTTACAGAAGTTTGTCTATGCGGTTCTGTGAGTGGATCTTAAGCCTTTGTATACTCCTTTTGAGCTATTAGGAAACAAACCAACCAATTTTTTGCTTTATTCTTCAGTTTCCTAGTATGTTTCCTTTATTTTTTAAGAGCAGATCACCAAAAGTGTCTATTCCCAATCTTTTGTTCGGTAATAAGTGGACACGAATTTTCGAAAGCCGTCGAGAATGCTATTGTCAGCTTGGAAGCTTGTAACTCAATGTCCTTAACCAAGCGAATATCCGTAGCAGGCTGAATTAAGGAAATAAGTTCGAGAGAGAATAGATTCCAATTGGTTAATTTATACGATTACGATACGGTTTAAGAGGTGGTCTTTCAATATTGATATTAAAAGAGATGCACCTGTGGTCAGAGGTGAGAATGTCATTTGTCACCCTCCAAATTAAAATTAAGTCAACACTAGGCAACGCACGCAGACTGATATTAATAGCTTCCCGCCGCGTAGAACTGACAAAAGTAGGCTCACAGCCTTTATTGAGTAGTTCTAGCTCTGATGAGCTTATAATATTTAACAGAACATGCCTTACCATATTCGAAAGTGATCAGAACCACTGAGAGATCAGCCGAATTGCGTTTGTGAATAAGAGATGTCCTGATATTACTAGAAATATAAATGTCTAGTTTTATTGATAGAATTCTTTGAAAAAATTCTACCATTAGGAATGTTTAGTCCATAAACAGAACCA
The DNA here is from genome assembly GCA_958295665.1 of Tipula vernalis. Classification (NCBI taxonomy): domain Eukaryota; kingdom Metazoa; phylum Arthropoda; class Insecta; order Diptera; family Tipulidae; genus Tipula; species Tipula vernalis. The sequence goes on from OY282559.1 coordinate 348,848,149, forward strand.
TCGAGAAGATAAGGTTCCTGAATAAAACATAAATTTGTATGCGATCCAGCAAGCAACTTCCTTAATTTAAATGAAGCTGACTTGCTGTGGTGCAACCGAAATGAAAAACGTAAAGCTTATGGTCCAGAGATAATCTTAAATAAGATCCGCTCAAGAACATATTGCAAACAAAGGCTGGAACCAATAATATATTCATAGGTCTTAAAGTCAACCCTGAGAGCAATCGATTGGTGATTGGTATCTCGATTGTACCGGACGACTTTCCAACCATTATCGTGATATTTAGATTCATCAGCATCACACGAATGTTGGTACCCAAAAAGCTGCGACCCAAGTGTATAATAAAATAGGCTTAGGAGGATCACCAATCGAAAGTCAAGAACCACTCCAGATATCCTTAATCTGGAAACCTCTTCGTAAAACCACTTATAGGTTTTCTCATTACTGCTTTTGCAGATGAATACACTATCAGATCTGCACCCAAACCTGAGTGGTATAAATCCAAAACATTTCGCCGAACTAAGAATTTTTATGATATCCGGATTATCATGACGAATACAAAATTGTTTTACTACAGATTCAGCGACGGCCCGCGTATAAGAACGAACCTTTCTTGCGGCCAACTCCGGTGTTGTATGAGTGGCAGGACGGGCCCGTCAGGGAGTGTTAGAGGGGCAGCAGCTACGAGCTGCAGCAATAGTGCCGAGCGTAAGGTCAGGCAATTTTCTCCTCAAACGCTGGTGGTTAGTCAAATGCCTATCAAAGCGACCAAAAATACAACAATCAGCTGGAAAGGTTATGGCCATTATTTTTTCGGACACACATCGAATATTGCTCATCGACTAACTATAGGAAAACAAAAAAATAATCCCTGACGATTGTTGTAGCGCGTTATTGGACAAATTGAACGATCGCATGCAATCAAAGCAAAACGAACACATTTGGTGAGGAAAAAAATTCTCTTTCTTCAAGGCATATTGCCTTGAAGAAAGAGAATTTTTGTCGCAGTCATTCTCCAGATTTGGTACCTAGCAACTATTTTCTGTTTCCAAAATTAAAAAGATGGTTGCAGGGAAAGAAATTCAGCCGAAAGTAACGTATATTTTGAAGTGTTTGAAAAATCGTTTTTCACGATAAGACAGGTATTGAAATGTTGGAGAATCGTTGAATGAAGTGTTTTGAGTTAAAAGGAGATTATATTAAAGATTACGAAGCTACGCGTTAATATCAATGCAGGAAACTTTTTAATTCCCTTTAGAGCGAATCGATGTTAGTCCAATATCTCGTAGTAAGTTCATTTTAATCTGACTCACGTGCAAAACGAATTCATATCACTGGAAGTAAGCAAGTGGTATGAATTCGTTTTGCACGAAGTAGGAAAATTAATATTCAGATCCCCGCTTAGATCGTCGGTAAAAAATGATTCTTGGAGAATTCTTGAAATCCTTTCAGTTATTAAGGTAAGGACGAAATGTATCAAATTGATTATATATTCGATGCGCTTGATTATGCCTGCGCAAAAAGTACCTTATCTTACTCCGATGAGTTGTGTTGTTTCGCTCATTCCAGTGGTGATCATCTCACCTTTACTGAATGCAACATTTGAAATTAGGCGTATTAAAAAGCTCGTCATTGTATAGCTTAGTCTCAACCGGCAAGAGAATTGATCATCAAGGCTTAGGATGAGGTGGTGTGACGTCATTATTATCACATTCAAAACCCCTCATTAGATCCTGGGGTGTATATAGGGAGTGTCTGATGAGGTGATTTACCTTGTTTTGAAGCTATACGGACGGGGAGGTGATAAAGATAACCCTTCGAGACTCTTTACTCATGATAAAGCAATTTACACTATTTTTGAGTATAAAATCTCGCTATAAGTACCACACTCTGTACTGCAAGAATCGAGATGGAAAATGATTACGTTTACCATTCATTAACAAAGGTTCGTTCTTACAAGTAATATAAAAGGGAGGGCCAATAAGAGTTTCACCATATACATAGTAAATAAAAAAATGATTTTGATTTCTCCTATAAGTATTAAAATGACAACCCTTTATTAACGCCATGGATTGAGGGCTGTATATAGAGCTATATCCAAATATGGCTTGGGATATCAAAAATCTTCAAATGTCTACCATTAGATCTCAGCTCACAGGTATTGATAGATATGGTGGTGTATGGCAAATGTTGGAAAGGACCCTTACATTAAACAAATGACAACCCATATATCAACTCGATGGATTGAATGGTGTTTTTAGAGCTACCCTTATACATCTTGAGATATGAGGTCTACAAAAGAATTTTCTAATCTATCGGATTGATACAGGGGTTATCATTTTACTAAGGTGAAGATCCTTTTACTGGGCTTTTTGCTATTTACATGCTGACAGTTAAACATTTTTAATATTTAGTCGACAAACATTTTGAAAAAAAAAAATTTTTCGGGATGGATTTTCGCGCCAATTTCATAACCGTGCTATAATGCTTATGATTTGCCACGAAATTTTTTATTTTTTTTTATTTTAATTTTCATAGCAAATCATAAGCATTATAACTAAAATACTACTCCTTTAGGTAACTTTGGGAGGTCATGGAAAATACAGATTCGGATGTAAAATTTCCCACTCTTTTTGAATTCGGTATCAAAAATAGGGGTTTCCATTGAAACAAATGACCTTGACCTTCAAATGACCTTGAAAATTGACCTGAAGATCAAGGGTATTAATACGCTTGACAATTTTTTGTGTAAACAATTTTTTATTGTAGCTTTCAGGAGATATTTGGATCCTTCGATAAAAATTGCTCACCCTGAGAATTTGAAATGTTGTCCCTGCGTTTTATAAGAAAAGTTTGATTATTTCTCGATTCTAATTCGCTTAAGCTAAGCTTTTATATTATGGCTCTTGTAAAAGTACGGAAGAATTTCTCTTAAAATTAACCCTTTGAAAGAAACTAGCTCAGCTCCTATCATACTACATTTCTGAAGTTTATATCAAATTGGTTATCACGATCACCAGATGATCCAGAAAACATACAAAGAAATCGAATAATGGTTTGTTTATCATAGAGCTTCAAGCAGTTTAGCCTCACTAACTGCAAAATAAAAAAAAATAAAAAATTTAGAAATTTTTTAGAGATTTTCAAAATCATTTACAATACAAAAAATTATAATTTCGATTTTCTATTTACATTCCAGATGGAATTGGAGCAAAGCTAAAATAAAAATTGCAAATCAAAATACCAAGCAAATCAGCAAACCAAATACATTATGGATAATTCATGAATAATTTAAATTAATTAAGAAATTTTAATTCATTTGAATGAGATAAACGAGATCGATTTATGCAACAACATGAGATCAACACATTCACCATCGCTACGATCTCGCTACGATTATTATTATTCATCACCAACGGCAACAATAACACCACAACGACCAAACTACTATGATAATCAGCATGCCAGTTTGTTCGGTGATCCGGTACCACCATCGACCGGTTTCATCGAAAATTTAGACAATCATTTGTATGGTAGCTTAAGACGTTTTGATATAAAAAAATCTCCATCCTCCCATATTCTCGATGATTTTTCATCGAACAGTTCATATAATCTTGGTAATCGTTATTTTTCGGCGCCTTTACGTGATAATCATTCGGCACAAACGACGGCGATATCGGTCAACAGTGATTTATACAATGTAAATAGTAGTAATGTTAGCAATAATAATAATAATTTTCTCGATGAAAGGAGGCGATCGCCCAATTTGATTTCGACCGGTGAACCCATGATGTACAATAACTTTAGGCGATCCAATTCATCGTTGTCGAATGATTTTCGTATGAGCTTGGAAAATTATCGAAATCAAAATAATTATAGCCCGTCTTCCATGAATCGGCGAAAAGCAAATCGAGTATTTTCAAGTGATTCGTCCGCTACGAATACAACATTTCCGGGGTACTACAATTTAAGAAGGCGGAATAGTTCAAACGATTGGATGAGCTATAAAGCCGATTTAGCTAATTGGAGTAATATACCGAGGCCGCAGCATAAATCAAAAAATATTTCTCAGGTTAATCATGGCAGCTCGAGTAGTGATGAGACGACCAAACATGCTGTTGGCATCGTGCTCAACGCTGTAAAACCAAATGTTAGTAAATTTACTGTTCTTCCATATACAAAAACAGCAAGGGTAAATGACAGCGTTGACGATGATTACTGTGATAGTGACACGAAAGAGGTAATACCACCCATAAAAAGTAGAAGTACTGTGATCAATGTGGCAGATGACGACGATTTTGAGCCGGAAGAAGTACAAATGTTGCCAATGGAACAGTCAAGTTTATCGCCTGCGGAAGCTATCAGTACGAGTGATGAGGATCGAGAAATGATTGTTTCGCCGGGCAGAAAAATTGAACCATCTCCGGTTATTTTGACCGACAAAATAACAACCGGATCTAATCATCGGTAGGTCATTGTCTGCAAATAGCCTTAATTAATATTTTAAAAACCGTTTTTGTTTTTTATTTTAGGCTGCTACCACCTGGGCGACAACATAAGAAACCATCATTCACAATCATAAATGAACTATCACCAACTCAGTCCCGCGCCCCTAGCCCCACACCAACAAATTCAGGCCGAACGTCACCATTTTTTGGTCGTGGCTTTAAACCACCTTACTACAATTATCGTAATTCGTTAGACTCAATTGACCAAGTTGGAAACCGTCCAGCGGTTCATTTTGGTAAAACACTAATTGGGTCACAACCCCGTTCGCGGTCCAGCATGTCGCTGATGCCACGTAGTATATTAAACACAAAAAATAGTAAAAAGGAGAATCATGAGAATCAGACTGATAAACTTAGAGCATCCACGTTAAAACCACGTTCGACGTCACTCAGTCGAACAAATACCAATTTATCGGCACAAGCAGCGGAACGGGCACGCTTGAAGCGGACCAACAGTTATACAACTACCTCATTCGGTTACCAAAGGAAAAGTTTTGAAATGTTACCATTTGAAAAATCGCAAATTCCCCGATTGTCTTCCAGAAATAAACAAACACAAACACAGCCAAGTCTGTTGCGGGGCAAAACTTTAATTTTAGACGAAAAGCTCGAGACAACGAATTCAAAGCCACCAATAAATCCGAGAAGTCATCACAAAGGTGTCGTGAAAGTGGTGAAAAGTGAGACAGAGGCATCACCGTCGAAAATCCCAAAAAGAAATGCTAAAGATACAACGGTTACAGCGGCGACTAAAGGAAAAGTAACCATAAACGCAAAGAAAACTGGAGCTGTAAAAAAAAATAGTGTACAAGTAGGTGATGAGAAAACGCCAAGGGCGGATGGTGAGGCCGACGAAACAGAAGAAGAACAACCAAAAGACGACGGGAAAGGAAAGACGGGAGCAAAAGGAAAAGTAGTAGCAACAAAAACTGGTAAAAAACCATTGACCCGGACCAATTCTAATCTATCAAACAAATCAACTGCATCCAAAATATCTTTATCTAAAAAATTGGGGCCAGCGGCAAAAGAGAGCGCCGCTAAAGCTGCATCAGCGTTTTCTAAATTTTCTAAAGCAGCTAAAAATAAGCTGAGCTCTTCAAAATCAGAGGCGGAGAAAAAACTGGAAACCGAATCCAAAGAGAAAGTGGAAAAAGAAAAGGCTGAGAAAGAGAAACAGGAAAAACAAGAAAAGGAAGAAAAAGAAGCGGCTGCTGCAAAAGCGACAGTATCACCCTCAAAAATTCCGGTGCGCCAACTAAGTAATCCAAAAATCGAAATCAGAAAAGAAAGTCCAATCAAAGTGATAGTGCCACCTGTACCCAAATCACCGACCAAATCAATGCTCTCCGTTAGCATAAAAAAGTCATTTGGATTGAGTTCCGTTTCCAAAGCGTTAACTAGATCGTTCCGCCGCAAAAAGAAAGAGGGAAGCGAAAGTGGTGATACTGATTCTTTAGCATCGGTCTCGACGATGGGTCTTAAACGTACCGATTCAAGTTCAACGATTCTAACAACCAGACAGGAAAGCATAAAAGGCAGTGCAAAAGATGTGGGACGCGACTCCGCTGGCAGCCAAAAACCTAAAAAAGAACCCTCCCTGCTGAAAAAACAAATTTCGAATTTGTCGCGTAAGATAAGCGATATTGAAACTGCCAAAAAAATTGAACAAACACGCATCGAAACGGAGGAGGTAATAACCGAACCGGTCATGCAAACACATCGTGAGGTGGACGAAGAAAATTTTGCCGCCAACGAAACAAATAAAAGTATACGGTCGAAAGAGGCGAGTGAAACAGATAGTTACCGAAAATTAGTCCCACTAACCAAAGCAAATGTTGTGTCGATGACAACGGCGGCAATAACTGCGCAGCCCGTTCAAATTTCAACAACAGTCACCAATCAACTTAGCCAAGTGAAAGAGCCAGCCTACGAAGATAATTATTCGGCAAACGATCAATCTTCGTTGGTTCTCGAGAAGTCCCAAAGAACCTTGGAAGATGTACAGAAAACGGTTAAAGCGGCCACCACGGAAATACAAAAATCGATCAGCGACAATTTAACCAGTTTAAAAACACTCGAACAGGAGGTTAATAAAAATTTAATGCCACCACCCGATCAGCAGACGACTTCGACTAGTGTAGGTGGTTTTATGCTCGAAACAATACAAGAAAGTTCCCCGAAAAGTAGTTTAAGCGAAAATTCAATGATTCAATCGATACCACAAAAACCAATCTCCAAAACGACAACACTTCTAAATATTAGCAGGCCAAATACAACACAATCGAATAATCCCGTCGAGGCTTCTGTCTCGGTAATAAACGAAAAACTGAGTCGAGGCATAACACCAAATTCCATACAGCATACGGGCGATGATACGGAAAATGATAGATTACGACCGCCCGGCTATACCAATAACAATAACAACGACGATAATAACAATAACAATAATAAAGGTGATAAGAAATCGATTTTAGTGACGCGACAAAGCGACTCAACCATGAAACTAGATGATATGGATGCACACGATAATCCTTTGTTCGTGGAAGGAGAACAAGCCCAATTTGTGTACGATGATGAGTAAGTCTGGTTTTCTTTTACAATATTTTAAGGTAATATACATACATCGGTATTACACAGAAAACAATCCAATTTATGATTAATGATTTTTCTGACCTAATTTACAAATTTAATTTGTAAAATGAAAAATTTTCAGAATCCGCGCCACACCTCAATTACAAAAATTCATTACCATTAGAATGCTTTTATTGTATATCGGCGAACTGAAATGAAATTGGTTTGCAGCAAATTAATATAGACAAGCATACATATATGTAATAAGAGCTAGTCCGAATCTGTCGCATCAAACCTACCCTAAAAATTTAAAATTTGAGTGTTTATTTTGTAAATTTCACTCAAACAAAACCACTATGTAGGTAGTTTAGTTTCTCCATATACCAAAAACGGAAAATAATTAATCATTAAATATCATGAAACATAAATTAGCATAATAACAATCATAATATACCGTGTATACGAATATAACCATTTTTTGACCTCAAAACCAACTCACATAATCTTAATTATCGTGTTATATATAGTACGTAAGCAAGCATTCAAAAAACAAATCGTACAGTACCCTCTCGAAATTTGAAAAATAGTTTATTGGGGACGTAACATAAAATTTTGGATTAGGCAGAATCGGGCCTATTATTAGAAAAGGCTTACACTCAAAATGTAATGTTTTACCATAACTTAGTCGTCGATAAGGACCAAGTAGAACTTTACCATCGATGGTTTTGACAGATTGTTCATCGGCTTTGTTGTTTTACAAATTTCGCAATGCAAAATAAATATAAACTGATGCAGTTATTTCGCCATCACTGGCCAGAGGTAAAACCTTCTCAATTTTTCAAATGTTTCACGAAAATCTCCATGGGCAGGTAGTGGTTCATTGTGTTCCTTTTTGATTAAAGTTAATTTTAAACTGGTGGGAATCCACAGTTCCCGCACACAGAGAGATTCGTCAAATCCATATCTTCGATATACGAAATGAGGGGTATTTATTTGTATAGTTCTTGTTTGGATCTAAAAAAAAGGGTTGGTGACATATTCCCGAGGGACACAATCCTGCGGGACACAATCCTGAGGGACAAAATCCCGAAAATCCTGGGGGTACAAAATCCTGAAGACCACCCCTTCTGGTGAAGGAAAATTTTAATTTAAAGTAAAATAAAAATCAAACCCGGGATTTTTATTTTTGCGGAGCCAGGGTTTTAAAGCAGGATTATGAAAAAATGGAATTTATAAAGCGAAATTTTTTTGGGCACGATTTTAATTAAACGGGATTTTAAAATGCGAGAGATCGTTGATACAACCCCGTTGTAACCATCACTATTTTCGATGTTCGATTTTTCGTGTGTATACATCTTTAAATCAAAGGAAAATTGCACCAATTGTGCAACAATTAGATTTTGGAATTTTCATAGGCTTGTAACCTGCGGATTTTGTATATTCGGGATTAAGTATCCTCAGAATTTTGTTTCCTCGGGAATTTGTATCCTCGAGATTTTGTACTCTCGAGATTTTGTATCCTCGGGATTATGTATCGTCGGGATTTTGTTTCCTCGGAATTTTGTAACCTCGGGATTTTGACTCTCGGGATTTTGTCTCTCTCCCAAAAAAAAACCATCACAAAAAAAAATCATACATTTTCTGTTCCTTTTTGATGTTCGATTTTGAACTTGTAACCCTGGTGTTTGAGACTCCATCTCGCTAACCTGCCACTGAGATCACATTGATTTATCAAAAATTTCAGGATGGCATGATCTGTGATAAACATGAACCGTATCCCTCCAAATAAGGCCTAAATTTTTTATTGCACAATATCGTCTCCAGACACCCCAAACCAATCACCGAATAATTCTTTTGTGCCTTGTTGAGCTTTTGTGACATGAACGCAATTGGTTACTCGTTTTGTTGGCTACAGTACACCCCCGATGCCTTCTGTGCTCGCATCACACCTAATGAAAAAAGGTTTTTTTATAAGGATTTATTAGTACAGGAGCTGAAGTAAGCAAGAATTTCAATGATAATAATTCCTCCTGGGCTTTATTCATTCATACAAATGTCCCTTTCTTAAGACAGCATATTTTAAAATAAATCTGCAATACCATTCGCACATTCCTAATATCTTCTCCAACTAAATAGCCTAAGTACTGGATTTCTTGCATGATGAAATTGCTTTTTCGACCTTAATTGTAAGACTGTCAGTTGCTTACCAGCTCTAAGAATTCAACGTGCTTCTTGAATATACTAGTGACAATGAACAGGTCGCCCAAATAAACGAAGACCTTATCATGTAGCTCATGTGGTATAACCATGCTCATGTGGTACATCAACCGGCACATTGATTGGACTCCGTTACAGCGCCTAAATGGCATCACGCCTAAACTGATAGAGTGGTCGTCCTGGTACTGTAAAAGCAGTCTTGTCTCTTGCAGACTCCTCAGCGGAATCTGCCAGAATGCGTCCTTCACGTCGAGTCTGTAATGTATTTGGTTTTGGACAACCGGCCTAACAAGCCATCGATTAATGGAAGTGGATACACATCCTTTTCTGTTACTCCACTGAGCTTTCCAGAATCTAAACACTATCTTCTCACTCCATGTACTTTTACTAACCTCAATAACTCCTATACTTAGAATCGCGACTGGTGAAATCGGATAGTATCTTTGCTTGATTGGTTTGCAATCCTTGATTAGCTCGATTTCATGTTCGAACAAACATGTTTTGCCTAAACCATTTTTTGCAAACAAAGAGAATTTTGCACTAATTTCATATAGTCGATGTCTCTCATTCTCGGGAAGCTTGTGCTGATTTTCACTTTTGACTGACATGACTGAAGGATTTTTTATTTCGTTTATACTAGAAATTATTCGAAATTTTTACCAGAAATCTATCCTTAAATAGAGTGGTGACTAGAAGATTCCGAACCAATTGCCAAATTTAAAAGAAAGTTAAACATACCCCTCTATTTTATTTCTAGTACCATCGGCTGTTCTGATAAAGTCAAAAATTGTAGAGAGTTTTAGATGCAATAGTCACTTCTGCATAAAGCCAAGGTTCGTCTTTTGATAAACTTTGAATTACTGACGAAAGCACTTCTTCGTTCTACTGCTGCCCCATAATCGAAACAAAATACATTAACAAACTGTTTGGCACAATCCTGATATCTATGGCCTACGTCCTTGCAATTCCAATACGCCAAAAGTGACTGATTGTTTAAATTAAAATTCCCTGATTCGCATGAAATGCTTCTATTTCTGCATCATCTTAATTTGTACGTTGGTATTGGATCTCGTATTGTTATATCATGAGTCATATCAGAAAAATGGCTTGGGTCGGTGCTTGTTCCTTCCCACATCTTCTCATAGTTCTGGCATATTTTTAATTTTTCTACCGACTTAACCGTATTGTGGAATGGTAACGTTACACTTTTTAACGCTGTTTCTGAGAAGTTGATTTTTGAATTTTTTAATACTTAAAACGAAATCAGAAAACGATTCTGCTTGTTTGGAATCTACGAAGTATTTGTTCCTCAAAGCAATAGCAAAAAGCTGCAAGATCCACTACTACTATCCTAAGATATACATATAGTGATGCATCTTGTTATTAGTATACCATCACACCATAGTAAATAAAAAATTATTACGTTGGAATGATTTTGGTTTCTTTATTGAAACATGCTTATTGATCGATAACAATTATGTCTGTAATATAATATCGCCTAAATGTTCACCACGGCTTCGGCGGGCCATGTCGACTTGCTCTTCTGGAGCATTCTGGCAGAATTATTTTTATGGCCCGAATTGGATGATTTGGATGAATGTGGAAGTAAGAATAACACATATTTGTAGAATAGAGGACAAACGGATATGGTGAACATTTGACCGATATTATCTTGCACGTATAATTATTATCGATCAATAATTGTTTACTATTCCCATGGTGAAAATCTTATTGGTCCACCCTTTATTTATATACGTCTAAGCAACTCTCTTGACCACTATCCTACTTTCGACGACGTTAACACATTAAAATTAAAAAATAACCACATGTTTTGAAGAGCTTCACGGCCCTGAAGACTAGGGCTCCAAATATTTTTCAGAACTCCATTTTGGCACCAAAGCCTCTCTTTTAACAGCGCAATTAGAGCTAAACAACTATTAAAATTATGATTACAAAGGTCCATTTAAAATAATATTCGAACTGAAGCAATAAGTTTTTAATTTTGAAAGTGAGGTTTTATTTATTTAGTTATATGTACTTAAAAAGGTACAAAACTTTTGGCACACTCTATTTTGAGGTTTTGCTCATTCAGAACAGAGCATATCAATACTGTAAGGGAATAACTTAATAATAATAAAATAGCTCAGCTCACCTGTTCAAATTCGCCGGGATCCTTTACCTGGGTCTCGATCTTTGCTAGATTCAGTTGCATAATTGATCCGTGAGTTTCTATTGAAGTAGTAAAAATAAATTTGATAATTAACTTAACTAAGATGATTGCGGTATTAATGGATTTTGTCAAAAGGTTTATCAGAGCAACAATACGCTTTTTAAAAATATGAATAAAGTGGGGTTCCGTTTGTAAACACCTAAACTTCTAAAAATATTCCACATTCTACTAATGTAAGCAACAATTGGCTGAATTTCTTTTACATCATGATGTTATATGAGTACAAATGCTACCATGCAGTCGTTAGACGGCTTCTGAAAATTGTTTATTCTCTTTTTAGAAACCGGCTTCTATTTAAGTGCAATTCTGTTTTGCCGCCAAAACGTAGGGTTTCTCCCCTACACAACACGAATAATTATTAAAAAACCAAAAATTTTCAAAAATGTTCGAATTTCTATTAATGTTAGAAGTTTAAGAAATCATCAAAGCGCGGGTTTGTTAACGTATTTGCACACATATTTAATTGATTGCACTGAGTTGTAGTACTCTACATTTATGTGTGCTTGAAACGTTTTTGAAGAACCGGATCATATTGATTGTCTACTTCTATCCCTTGGTTACCTCGCTTTCGTATTTTGGGAGTGAAACATTTTCCGGAGATCGTAATATGGATTTGGATTTCTCTTTGTACACTTGCCTTCGTTCATAAATGGTGAATTCATATTTAATATTTTAATTTTAATGAATCATGTTTTTCACTGTTATATTAAATAATTCTGGATCCTCTTATGTAATCCTCGCTTCTGCCATTCGATTGTGTACATTCAGCATCTAATGGTCACGTGCGAGATACTTGTGATTTCTTTGAGAGTGTGTAAAATTCAAAATCTAATCTTTTTAATTTAAATAATGTTGTAAGGAGTTCAACATTTTCAATGTTTTGTCTAGAAGTGGTTACAATTGTATCCAAATTGTTAAATCTTGATTTTAATCAAAGTGCCGGATTCGATTATATTCCACCCATTTTACATAAATTAACCGGTCATGATTGTAGCGATGCGGAGAACTAGAGGGGTATTTGCATTATTTCAGTTTTACCAAAGTTTTTGAGAAACTAATTAAACAGCAATAATTGTGGTTTCTTGTGAAGACATTCATTTCTCCCAGACAGCATGGATTTTTCTCTGGTAAGTCAACTGTAACCAATTAGTTTTTTTACAAATTGTATTTCAATCGCTCTATTAAATGGTCGTTTACACTGATTTTTGTAAGGCCTTTGACAAGAAGGATTATGAATTGCAGCTGCGGAAACTTGGCTCTTTGGATAGTAACTTTTTGCCAGTTAATTACTAACTTTATTAGTTTCAAGAGTAATTCTCATATTCGATGCATGTATCTATCAAAACATTATCAACTAAATTGTCGTTGTACCGCCACTCCAAAACAACATCTACGAAATAATACTTCGATATTGACTGAAAAAAATCGCATCTGACATATTCTGATGACCCTGCTGAAAGAGCTGTGAAACTCCTTAAACATTTTCAATAGTTCCAGCTTCAATTTGGTTCCTACTTTTTATTTTAACTTCGGTTCGGTTCCGGTTCGATTCTGAATAATATAAATAGGAACCGGTTTCGGTTCCGATTGTCTAAAGGTTCCATTAAATTTTATTTACCGCAAAAACTTTTTAGTTTTAGAAAATCGAAATTGATGTTCTTTGGTTTTCCTGGAGGCTTATGAAATCATTCCGCCGAAATTGAATTAACTTCACGACATTTTCATCGTGAATTAATTCATTTTTAATATGAATTAATTCTGCGACATCAATTTCATCACGCGCGAAATAATTAAATTTTTAGTTTTTTAGTACTTTTTCGTGAAGGTCTAATTTATATAGTATAGGGGACTTATTTATAGTGTTGAACTAAAACCGGGGCAACAATTTTTTTTTTTAAATGAACTTAGCGCGGATTTAATTTAGGTTTTAAACATTTGATGTCACGAATTTAATTCATTTTGAAAACGAATTAATTTTGCAATATTACTTTTTATTTTAACTTCTTTCTTTGATACTTTTCGATTACATCCATGAATCTCATTTGTTTCTGTCGAAAAACGCGAGCTATTATATCGTGATGGCCACGATGAATTGCACGAAGTGCAAAATATCATCTTGTATGTACTCGTGCATTTCTCGTGGACTTTCTATGTAAGTTGGTGGTAAAATCACCAGTCTTCCAATATCTTCAACGTTCTGTTGTATGAATATCATTCGTTCTGCCCCTATTTCTGCGTACATATCAACTAAAAACTGGGAAATTGGTGATATGATTGTATCCCTCATTGTCTCTGATCATTACGAGATACGCATAAAACTCCTTCGAAGTTACTTTTCTATTTGTTTCTGCACCTTTATTTACGTTCACTTGTTTGGTATCCGTCTTCTTATCTTATAAAAATTAACGAGTATAGAAATGCATCGTAAGAATGGTGTATTTCTGCGATAGTTGTAATCCTTCTCTTCATCATTGAATAATTATATCACGACGTGTTACTCACTGTCCATAATTACAACGGCAATTTCATTAATTGAGGGTGTAGTACATCGACGTTCCTCTTCTCCAACTCATCTTTTGTCGGCCCGAATCACAACTTTATACTCATCGGGTACCTTTCGATCCTGCGCAGTTTTGAATACGTGAACCAATTAATTGTACTTATGTAAAATCATACGTTGATCGACTTCCCTTTTTTGTTCGTCGCCAATGAAATACAATTGCAAAAATTTATGAGATTCCTTTGACAATGACAACAATTAGATAGACTTGTCCCTTAAAAGAAAACACAGGATTGCATTGATCTTTTTCACTGCTCTCAGAAGTAACACCAAATGATGTCATTTGAAAGCAGGCATTGTACGCTCTCGGTCATGTAATGAAATAATTCTAGTGGAGGCACTTCCAATGGTGCTAATCGATTTTTTTCCACTCTTGCAAGACATTCCTGGTGTTTCTCTACTGAATTTCTTGACAGCGCAGAACTGACACACTTGTCAAAGACAACGTGTTTGTATTTGTTGTACTCTTTAGTGGGATCATAACGGAATGACTCTCCTGTACGAACTTCACTCATTGTAACTCTTCTTAGTACATTTCATATTCTTGTTTCTTCTGAAATTTCTCTATGTCTGCTTGCTGATTGTCTCACTCGATCCTCTTCTCTAATTTCTGCTTGTTGTTCTTCTGTTAAGTTTTCTCTCAATCTATTCATTCTTTTCCGTTGTGAAGCTAAACGTGTTCTCGTTCCTCATAAATTTAATTTGTTCCTGTTTCCTTCTTTTCGTTTCACCATTGGCAAGATCTTCTCCTTTTTTACGTTTCGACATCCTGTTAATATACAAAATGGTATGTTATTGTAAAATGTTAATATTACATCACACACTAAAATTCCACTTAATATACTGTCACTGTGAAATTTATTTCACTTTCTTCCGATCTAACCGATTTCCAAAAGTATTCTAAGGCATGCGCCTCGCCATCGCCTGTATATATCCTTCTGAGCTGGCGTGTATCACCACCACAACAGGATAATGGAACATTGTACAACATTCTCGAAAATCCAATCCTGGAAAATTCTAGAACATTCTGGGACATTTCAAAACATTCTAGAGCATTCTCGAATAATCTGGAACATTTTAGAACATTTTCGAATCTTCTGGAAGATTCTATAACATTCGCGAATATTCTGGAAGATTCTAGTACATTCTGGCACATTCTCGAACATTTTGGAACATTCTAACTAGTCTCGACCACTCCGGCACTCGATTCCCAGCTGCTTCACCGAATTCCCATAAGAAGCCCATTGGTGTAGTGGACTCTTTTGACACCCATATCTTAGAACCAATTCCTGCAGTTCCAAACCAACCCCCAGTCTTTTAACCCCCAGGGGCTGCGGAGGTGGGTTCCAGAGTTATAGCGCCAAGCACGCACAAACCACGCTTACTTTTATTATATATATGTGTATATATATATATATATATATATATATATATATACAGTGGTGATATTCAGCCGGTACGGGGCGGTACGCTCGTACCGGTTGTTAACATTTTTAAAATTTTCCGTACCGGTTGTTGTATATTAAAAAAAAAGTATGTTTTTTGCTTTAACGGAAATTCTGTAAAAAAAAATATTTTTATTTTAATAAAAAGGGAATTTCCCTTTTTGAATACATTTTTATTTTGATATATTTACTCTAAATAAAAAGTTTAGTAGTATAAATATTTTTATGGTGAATGGTTATCCCTTACTTTTAATCTGTATTAAATTGAGTTTTAACGTGCAAGTATGATGTTTTTAAATTAATTTAAATTTCTAATTAATTATTAATTAATTATTAAATATTTTCTTTGTTTCAACCTAAGAATGAAAAGGCAAGGTAATTTGGATGACTTTTTTAGCAAATCTATAAAAATAACCAAAAACCCTGAACAGCAAGCTGAGAATATTACTAATTCTAATCAAACAAAACAGGTAAAAGAAAAAAATGATACTTCTGAAGTTCAACACCAATCGGAAAAAGCTGGAACGTCTCGTGATGCTGCGTTATTACATTTTTGGAATGATAAACAACTAAATTATTTTAAAACTAAATACGAGTGGCTTATTGTTGTTAGCGATGAAAATGTGGGATGTCAGTTGTGTTCGAAAGTAGAATCGTTAAATTTAGAAACTGCTAAACATTTACACATTTCTGTGGAGTGGAAATCATGTTCTGTCAAAGCTCATGGCTCGAACAAAGAAAATTTACAATCATCAATGAGAAAAAAATTGAAGGAACACAATGAATCAGCTTCACATAAAAAAGCTGGGGAAATAATAAAAATTGGTGAAACAAATATAATTTCCAAATCTTTCGATGTGGCTAATGAAAAGTATTTAAACAGCACAGTAAACATTTTTAATACTATCTATTTCATAATTAAAAACAATTACCCATTCAGTGATTTTAAAAAATTAATTGATTTACAGAAAAAAAATAATGTAGATTTTGGATTTTCATTACATTCAAGATTTATAGTTCCACTTGTCGCAAAGCTTATATCTACAGAAATAAGAAGAATTATTTTTGGAAAACTGATAAATACAGGTTGTAAAATTTCAATTATTATTGATGAAGCTTCAACTGTTTCACACAAAAGCGTTTTAGTAGTTTATTTGAAATCTGAAATTCAAGATTCCGATGATAGTGTAACAGTTTTTATTGATCTTGTCGAATTAGAAGGAACAACATCAGAAATAATTTTTAAAACCTTAATATCAGTTCTTGAAAAACATGGTTTTAATGAAAAATATTTACATGAAAATCTTATTGGATTTTGCTCAGACGGTGCTAGTGTAATGTTAGGAAAAAAGGCTGGAGTTTCTGCAAGAATTTTAGAACATTTTCCAGGTATTAGCATCTGTCACTGTTTAGCTCATCGTATTCAGTTAACTCTAGATGATGTTATCAAAGAAGTAAATGAAGTAAATAACTTTAGATATTTTCTCGATAAACTTTATTCGTATTATCATACTTCAAATAAACATCAACGAGAATTAAATAATGTTTCTAAAGAACTTGGCACTGAAGTACACAAAATAGGTAGAATATTTGGTCCTCGATGAGCAGCCTGTAGTGCTAGGACCGCCAAAGCAGTTTGGAAATCATATCAGGCCTTATATATTCACTTTAGTCAAAATAAAGAAATTGGAATAATGTCATATTTCAAAAATGAAAACTTTTTAAAAGATTTAGGTTTAATAAACGACATATTAGAAGAAATTTCTGTACTGTCTACAGGTTTACAAGAAAGAGATATTTCATTAATTAGAGCTGATAGATTGATAAGGCGAACGATAAATCTATTCCAACATTTAAAATTAAATAAAGGAACATATGAAAAAGAAGCAGATGATATTATTAAAACGAAAAAATACAATATTCCATTTGAAATTAATAGAAAAAAAACATCAATTGTTGTTTCGAGAGATAAATTTTTTGATTGTTTAGAAAAACATATGAAAACGCGTTTGCTATTAGACGATAAAAATGAAAACTATAATAATCTCTTAAATTGCTTTAATTTATTAAATCCAGAAACATGGCCGGGTGATATTTTTGCAGCACCATGGATTGAAGGTGAAAATAGGTTAAAGCAGTTAAATAAAATAATCAAATACATCATTCCAGTAAATGATTTTCGAGATTTTGTTGATGTGCGAGATAGAGAATCTAAAAATATTAATACTATTTTGAGAGCAAAAAGAATTTTAAATGTAATTGCTGTTAATTCCGCAGAAGCTGAAAGAGGATTCAGCACAATGAACAATATCATTTATGATAAGAGAAATTCGTTGTTAATTGAAACAACAAGTCATTTAATGACAATAAATTTAATGGGAAAATCGATTGAGGATTTTGATGCAACACCATATGTTAAATTATGGTTGCGAGAAGGGCATCATTTGGCAAGTGACAAACGTGTCAAAGCAGCCGCACCTAATTTGCCGTCCCAAAACCAAAATTTAATTTGGAAATTATTTAATTAATTTTATATACTATTTTTTATACTATTATATATAATATATGTATTTCTTATGTAAATATGTAAATAAATAACTATTATGAAGTAAATATAACCTACAATAGATTTTTTTCCATGCGTACCGGTTGTTAAAAAATTCGAATATCACCACTGTATATATATATATATATATATATATATATATATATATACATATATATATATATATATATATACATATATAATATATATATATATATATATATATATATATATATATATATATATATATATATATATATATATATATTGATTTATGGTTTGATTTTGAAAGAGGTATAAAAAGCGAATTGAAAACGACTTTAAACATTGTTTCTTATAATGTAGATTTAAAGAGAACAATAATTGATTAGTAGTAATAAATTGTTTGGTAAATTTCAGGTATTTGTAGGGAAATTCCGTTTTTCGTGCGGCAAAGTATTGGCGAAAAAAAATATTTTCTTAAAAATTTGGAAAGGATACCATTACAAAAAGAGTAGTTTTCAATGTTTTAAGTGAAGCTAAATATTCGATAAATTCCCATTTCTTATAGAATAAAAATTCGCCTCAACACTTGTATTGATCTTAAAACAAAACGTGCCACATTTCTAAAGATGTTATAAATTTAACGATAAACTTCTTTAATATTCCAATGAATAATAAAACATCATGCGATAATGAACTAAATCATAATCATGTTTACTGCATTCATAATTACATTATGTGTTTTATATACATACATATTCATAAAATTGCCACACCTAAAATTGCCGTACCACAAATACTAAACATATTTTCCATTTTCGAAGTACATAAACCAAAATATACAACAGACACATAATAATATATATACATATGTACGTACATATATACGAAAACCTCTTTAAAATAATAATCACTGTAATAATAATTAAGTGAATCAGCAAAACTCTCCATTAAGCACTTAAGAAGGTGTGCAATTTAACGACGACAATATACACAAATCCAACATATTTTAAAACTCGTCTACTTTATTGTTGTGTCATGCAAATTATGATTGTCGCAAGTCGTCGGCACACAGTATATTTTCATACATAAAGCAAATTTCCAAATTTCAAGGTTCCGTCATTTCGTCAAAAAGAAAAAAAACAACATAAAATTGGATAATGGACATATCCTTGAAGATATTTACCAAGGTAAATTAGCTAATAAATTTTTGGTGAAAATGCTTTAAAAAATTTCGAACGATTTCGGACGCTCAACCGTTATAAGTGGTATATGCATTTTTGCATGAGGAGCAAGGAAAGCATAATATTGATATGTGTACAGTGTATTTAGTCATTAACCTATCTACTACCTTATTGTTAATTTTTATTAGTTACCCTCTTAAATTTGCAGTGGGTCAAAAGTTAAAGCAAAACATATTCAATAAAAAAAAAGCTCTCATACCCCACAAGAAACTTTATTAAATCTGAAAACAAAACACAAAGTCTTACTGTGTTTTCATCGTTTGCTTCTTTGGAATTTTCTTTGTTTTCCTGTTTTATAGACGAAAATGGAAATTAAATAAAGAAAAAAGATGGATAATCACGCGATTTTCTTGGACTTTAAATGGTTTGTTATGTCGTGTATGATTTTGTCCGTTTTATACAGGTATTTAGTACATTGTACACCATATAATTAGGTAATTTCACTTTTTCCGTAGCTTTTTCAGAGTGCCTATCAGTTCATCAGAAAAACGCTTGAATATATCTTTTTCGTTTCCAGTGTACGTTCTATAATAACTGTGATTCTATGAACTTGGACTACAGTCGGGTAGTTTTCTCTGAAAACAAACTGCGGGGCAGGAATAAGATTTCTATCTACCAGTATGGGCTTCATTCTCTTCAGAAGCAGTTTTTCAAATATCTTCGAAACTGTTGGGAATGATTTTTTATCGTAACATTTTTTTGTTTGGTGTGTTTTGGTTTCTCTGCCATCTTTCATTGTCTTGGAACGTATCTTAGAAAACACAGCATTGATTATATGTAGAAGCTTACGTATCGCTTTATTTGATAGTTCTTTAATAATTTGTCCAGTTATTAAGTCATATCCAGCAGCAGATTGACATTTTCATCAGCGGCTTGCCTGGGTAAAAGTTGAAATCTTTCATCCGGGTGTCTCGTAAACAGATTAGCTTTTTGAAAGAAGAAATAAATAGAAGCAATAAATTCTAGCCCATCTTTCGTCATCATTTCTGATTGGTGCCGTTGAAATTGTTGGTTTCTTAAGTACTTTCGTTGCTTTCCATAAGGAGTATTCAGAGTCTTTTTGGCCAATGAATGAAGACAAATATGTACTTATTGTTTCATTCTTAACTGTTTTATTTTCTGTATTTCGATTTATTTGCCAAGACTTTCGGGTTTATCGTTCCCTTGCCACAAGATCTCTTAATTCAAATTGTGTTTCATTGGTACTTGAAGATCGATGTTTTGCTCTAACAGTTCACGAAATAGATTCCAATTACTATTTCTATTAGAGAGTCTTGCACAGAATTCTTTTTTAATTATTGTTTCACTGACTGTCATAATAATAGGAGAATGATCCGAAGTAAGCTCTTCATTGTTTTCCTTGCGAATATGGTTATCAGTTATACCTTTAATTACATAAAAATCTATAAGATCCGGTGTTTTGTTTAAATCTGTTGGCCAGTAAGTTGGTGAGCCACCAGAATGAAAGTGGAATTTAAATATTTTCCCTGCCTCGAACAGCTCTCTTACTTTTGCTGTTGTAACTCGGAAACCGCAGTATACATATTTTCTTACTTACTAGTACACATATTTACTATAAAAATATTTCAAGCTCAGGGATGTGTTGGATCAGCCCATTCGCGTTCTAAATTACTATTCTCAGTGTTTCTAAATTTACTTTTTTATTTTCTGGTCGGATTAGGTAACGATGATGCCAGGTTTTCAATTGCTCAAAAATAAGTTTATTTATCTCAGACTGCTCATCATGTTTTTTATTTAGAGCCTTTAAGCATTTCGTGACATTTCTTAAAATTTGGACGTCGTTGTTATCTTCTGTTGAGTCACTTTTGCGTAAGACTCTTTCCCTCGCAGGTTATAAGATCCCTGATTTATCTGTCGATTGATCACAACTGAGATTTTACGATTTAGGTTAGATTTTCTTGCATGATTCCTTGTATTTTGCCGTTCTTTAGACACTTCACATCTACGGTAATTTGCTGGATGTTGCCCCTTACAATTAAGGAATTTTCCTGCTGAGTTTCTATCAAATGTGTACATGCTCGTAAGGTGGTTACCAGCGCATTTGACGCATACCACACGCGCACGGTATCTTTGAGTATGAGCCTGACATTTTTTACACTGAACTATCAGCAATGACTTTTTCTGAATGTCATGGATTTTTGGATATTTTCCCCATTGCCAAATATCAGCATGAAAAGCGGTAGTTCTCATTCGTGAGGACGCTGTTGCCATTATCTTTTATAGTTCTCTCTTTCTTGATGATTTTACAGCATCCTTAATGTCTAGACCTTCATTCTGCAACTCTGCAATTATATCGTTACTCTCGCATGTTGGGTGTGATCCTCTGGTCATAACCTTAATTGGTTTTTCCTGCTATCTTCATAAGTATTCCACTGAACTTTCTCAACATTAAGCTTCATAGCTAGATTTCTATACCTGAGTCTGGGACATTTATCTTCCAGGCATCGTTATTTAGTGGTACCAGCTTGAAGTCTTGGCCCGTGATCGATGTCATCAGAGATTTGACAGTCATAGATGGAGGCTGTTTTTCTCTCTTTAGTTTGATTTTCCCCGTTGTGCTGGGTTGATAAGTTACTCGTTGTTGACATATTCTGGCGATGATCCTGCTTCCTTCTTCTTTCTGGGATTGCTTTTCTTCATGATCCAATCAGATTCTCTTACCTCTTTCTCTACTCCAGTAGGCTCCTTTTTTAATGTGACAGTTTTTCTTGGTTTTCTAACCGCTAGTGTTCACTGGCGATAAGATTCTGTTTTTCTTCCGAGTTCCTCTTCGTCTCTATGATATCCACTAAAGGTCTTCCAAGTCTTCCTTCTCTCCCTGTAATAAGGTAATTTCGTTACTCAGCTTTAAAACTATACTGTTTCTAGACTGTTAACTACCCATAAAGCATGCATTTTTCGCTTTCACTTGTTGAGTTAAAAAATCGAATTAATATCTGCCATAGAACTCGTTTTTGGCATTATTTCCCTTGTTATGTTTACTGCTACTGCAATCAAGTTTGCCACATCAGTAAGAGTGCTTGTAGTAAAAAAATTGTAAATTTTGAGAATCCCCTACAAATAGTTACATACAATTGATTATAGATTGTTCTGTTTCATTTAGTTTAAATAAAGCAAGCCTTGGGTGCCTTTAAGCAAGGCACAGATAAAATCAAAAGCAAAATCGCTATTTGATACTTTAAGAACACTACCCGGGCCAAGCACATAGAAGCACACATACAATTTTAAGTTAGTAAAGGTTAGTTTGATAGATTTAAATCTAGGGCAAACTCACACAATATTTACATTAAAAGAGAAGCTACTAGTGCAGATTCAGCCACAGCAAACATTTTACTAGGTCAGTTAACAAAAAAATGTTTGATAATGATGGATACTGCTCGAAACGAGGGTTTAACGTGGACGAGACAGGCTTATTCTGAGAGCGTCTCTCTTCTAGAACTTCCCATTTCGAAAATGGAAAATGTTCTCAATGAATTAAAATCGGTAAGTAAGTATTGGCAATTCCTAGAGCTTTCAAAGCAAAATATTTATTGCTGTATATTATCGTTGCAATAAAAAAGGCAGAATGACAGCAGCTTTATTTCACAAATGGATATCTTCGGGTTCAAAGAACCAAAAACAAGAGTTGGTCTCACATATATTCCTGGTCTATCTGAGAAATTGTCAAACTTTTTCGAAAAAAAACCAGCTGATATCAAAATTAACATCCAAATAGGCGTTTTAACATTATCCAGCAAAGACCAAATTGAGAGCTTGCCCAAATCAGGTGTTTATGAAATAACGGGTGATGGACCTGGCTGTGGCGCTAATTACATTGGGAGAACAAAGCGTTGCGCAAAAACAAGGTTTGGTGAACATCAAAGAGCCTCAAGGTCTCTTACACCAAGCAAATCTCAAGGTCAAACATTGGAAAGGATGGAGTTATTCCTACAAAAGCCGGAATTTGGCCAAGGTCAACAATACATATAAGGTGCCCGATTCAAAATTAGTTGCAAAATGAACGAGATATTTGTCCATACCTACCTCAATTTCAATTCCATCATAATTTTTATTTTATGTTTAGTTTTTATTGCTTTTTAAAAATCAAAGTAATGTAAAATGTCTGCTATTTCCTTTCCAATAACAGCAACAACAACAACAACGTATAACTAACAGCCAAAATAAATAATTACCTTCATGTAACTATTATTATTTGACAAACCATTCACCAAACCAAATAACTGAAATATTTTTCTTCATCGTTATTCTAATGATGAAATCTAAAACTTTGTGTCCCCCCTCCAAAAAAAAAAAACACAAAATAGAAAAGAAAATTCCATTCTCGCGCCACCAATCCAATGAAACGCCTAACGATATGCATATACAATATAATAATAACACAAAACTCGAATCAAAAACTATTTTACAATTGCGTCAAGCACTAATAAAAATGGAATAGAAAAGAAAATTGTGGAAAATACGTTAATTCAAAATCCAAAATGGATTGAACAATAAAATAGAAATATGTACGAAAATTTGAAGGATTTTAAAACAGTTTTGGTTAGTTCTTCAGTTGAGTATAGTGATAATTGGATTGTGTTAAGTGTCGTGGTAAAAATTGTGTGCTAAAAACGTGTGTTTGTGTCTGACACATTATATTAATCATGTCAAAGGATCAATTGAACACGTCAAGGTATATTTTACTATTTAGGTTGAGTAGTGATTTACCGGACATTCTTTTAAAAAATATTTGTTTGTAGTTTTGGTGTAAAATTTGAAAATCGATACCGCGTTTATTTACCGCATAGGTAGTAGTAAATAAAATACGAGAGTTTTAACAGTCGGTGGTCAGTTTTTTTCATTTAAAAATTAGAGTATTAAATCGACCGTACAGTGTGTTATTTTAATAGCCTGTAGGGGAAAATGATATTTTAGCACCAGATCTTCTGAAGTTGTTAATCGTTGAGATGTGTGGTGGGGTTTGACGTCCATGAATTGTATACAGAATCTGTAAAGGATATTTATGTTGCTTTCAATCAAAAGTCTTGAAAATATTTCTTTCAAGTTTATCCTTAATATCCGCTTTAATTTGGTAATTCTTCGTTGCTAGTTTGAGTTAGTGGAAATATTTTAAGATTCCTCTTGCAATTAGTCAATGTCTAATCTTCCATTATCTGTACTTAATTCTACAATCGCAAATTCAATAGATTTCCTGAAGAAGCTTTCCTGTGATATTCTAATAATTAAGAGTTTGATTTATAAATTATTTTAGAGTCCAATAAAAGGCGAAAGTTCTAGACAGATAAGTTTGGTCTATGAATGCAGCGACTATTGATATCTATTGCAAATTTTTAGCAGTAGTTTATTTTCAATCGATAAACTTGATTTTCTGCCTATCAGCCAATACATTTTTGTCAGTTTCATTCTCAATTGCTTTCTTTTTGTCCATATAAGTTTACGCCATTTTACTCGTTTGTCGAAGTGAATACCTAAATATTTTACTTCATCAGTTTGAGGTACATCCTGGTTATTCATTTATATTGATGGACATGTACCTCTTCGCATTGTAAAAGTTACATGATTAGATTTAGCATCATTTACTTTAATTCGTCATTTTTTCGTCCATACTTCAATATTGATAATATTCCCCCACAAAACTTCTGTAGCTTTATTGGGGTCTTCGTGAGAGAACTACCGTGTCGTCTGCGAAATGTAGCGACATTTACTTGGTTGCTTGTAGGTGTATGTGCGATATATAGCAGATATTTGTATATACGCATCCTGATGGTTTATTATAATACATATATCTGTTCATTAGATATGATGTTAATATTCTGTAGTTTGGTATAAAGCAGAAAGCATCATTTTTACTCCAAGGCTTTTTCAATTACTTGAACTATTATGTGTACTTGTTCTATTGTTGGGTGCTCTGTTCTAAATCCAAACTGTTGATCCGGAATCAGCTTCTTCTTCAACAATAAAGGCTTCAGACGCGTAAGTAGTAGTTTTTCAAAAAATTTAGACATAATTGGTAGCAAGCTTATAAGTATGTCGATTGTACGATCGAACTTCTTCTGGGGGCTTATCTGGCGAATTTTTAGGATTTGCCTCTCTCTGTACTACAGTTCCTACATCTTACTTCATTTGCAATGGTGATTCCAAGTAGTTTTGAATGTTGTTATTCTCTTTGTCCGAATCTACTGATGTGAAATTCCTGTTCAAAATGGTCTGCAAATACTTCAGCCTTTTCTACATTATTTTTCGCCCAGTGACAGTCACTTTTACGTATCGGCGGAATATGCTGTTGTGTTTATCTCAGCTTCTTAGTCACCTTCCACAGTGAACAATCTGTGTTTTCTGTTGGTAAGAGTCGTAATAAATATTCTGTCCTTTTAACTGTTCGACGGCTTTGTTTAGTTTAGACTTAACTTCCTTTTCTCCTTAATCATTGTCTGGATAAAACATTCGAACATTCCCCATTCTTTCTCATTTTGCAGTGGTGTGGACTTCCAAGCTGCCGACTACATACATTCATTGAGATGTTCCACTACTTGATATAAATTCCTCTCCTTTAAGTTGATGTATATATTTAGTTTCTCTGTTGCCTTATATATGAAATAGTACATTCACTATATTTATTCAAAAAGTGATTAAGACAGGCGAATGGTCCGATTACAGGTGAGAGAGAAATCTATGATATCTGGGATCTGTTTCTACCTATAGGTAGGTTTACTGGTTGATACAAGATAAAGATTATTTTTTCAATTGATTTTAATAATTCCCGGCCTCTCGTTGTCAGCAACCATGATCCCTACTGTTGGTGTTTTGCATTATAATCACCCCTGCTATAGAGTGATGAACCAAAGAACTATAAAAATGATCAAATTGTTCCATTTCTATTTCCTGTTTTGGTGGGCAGTATATGACCGAAATGGTTACATGACCCATCTGTTCCTTCAGGACGATTTTTGTCATAGATGGTTAACCTGGGTAGTTTTAGGAAACTTTAACTGGTGTTATGCGTTTCGGATATTAGCATTCCATATAGCTAATTTAAGGGAAATGGTTTTCCTTGGAACGATTTCCTTCCCAATTTTCACCTTTAATGGAATCTTTGAGTTTCGGCGCATATGTGGCCCAGTAACTAACTAATAAAGATGCAGATTCGGTTTTTTTTAGCGGGTTGCGACTTCTCCGCTATTTTTTTGCGAGGGGCAAATCTACGAGTTTAAACTTCATTTTAAACACTATAACATCTATAGGCTAGGTAGCTACCATTTCATTTCTGTACTCGACGTTTTCTTTTCACATTGATTTGTGAGATATTCACCTGTACATTTCACACGACTCATATATCTTGTACATCATATCTTTAACAAGTAGTGCATTATACTACTTCTCGCTTGAAATGTGGCTTTCCAACTTGTACAAATGAACGCATCAGTCTACTTATGGAAAGTATTTCTTTATTTGATTCACTCATTCGAAGCTCAACTCTACCACTTTGCCTCTTGTTGCAGATATTAAAAACAACGTGGCCGCGGGTTAATTAACTCACTTTTCAAATCTTCAATGTTAATTGATAGATGGAAGTTTCGTATGACCACCTGCTAGGTTTTGTTCACTTTCTGTTGGAACGAATGGAATTCGGTGTTTCATTCCGCCAAGGCTCTAATCACCAATGTAGTAAACCTCGGCATCTTTCAACTGGTTTTTAACCTGGTTAGTTCCTATTATTTTTAAATAGAAGTTGCCTTCAGCCAGTTCCTTTAAAAAGACAGGTAAAGGATTGATTGTTTCTACGCCTCTCAAAAATATTGGTCGGGCCAATATTTTTTTTTAGATGGGGAGGTTCTTCGCGCTAACCAGGAATCATTTATCTTCCTTTTTTAATCCATCCTTCGTTATCTTCAGATGTAGTTATGGATGCCGCGGACACAGTTGGATCGCTCGGCTCTTTAGGTTGCCCCGATTGTGGAACTAGTTGCGAAGTTAAGGGAATTTTATGTTTGGGCGACATCGCAGAATAATTTAGTTGTTGAGATGACATGGTTTCTGTTGAATTTTGAATCGTTTGTGTCATTCGAAGCGAACTAACTGGTGGAATTCGTGGAGGTTTTGATGTTTTTGAAAATAAAGCCGACTCAGGCATTACTATGTGTAATCGCGCGATCAAAATGCCTGATAATTGCTGAAGAATATTCGGCACAATTATGGTTAAAAAATAATTGAAAATATTTATATTACGTTTAAGTAAAATTGATTAATAAAAACTTAAGAACGATTCTGGAATAAAATATAGGAGTAATATTTTTCTGAAAATAAATATCCTAAATATACTTGTGGAATTTATTGTATAAACGCATATTTCTTGCCAGTACCAAAAATTAAGTCTCTTTATAAATTCCAGCTTTTGCATTATTGACGAAATTCGAAATTCGATTTGTACAGACTTTAATTTCTGAGAAGGTAGCTGGGCTTACAATAATGTGGATTTTTTTTCAGATTACAGCAGAAAATTAAAAGGAAACTCTCTAATCTAGCACCGGCAGACTATCATTTGTTTCGTTCACTGAAGAACTCTCTTAATGGTGTAAAATGACTTTAAAAGTGTAGTATATAGTATTTGAATAGCCAATCGACAACCTATTTACTTTACAGTAGCGCAATCTTGGGAGATTAAAAATCAATTACTTATTGAAAGACAACAAGCTGTTTATTCTTCCATGTATCAGCTAACAATCCATCTTTCTTTGACTATATAATAAATGAACCGCCAGCCTAATGACAGTTACATACGTTTTTCAAATAAAAAGTGTATCCAACATCTTCAGCGACTACGCGGTTGGATGTCCAAAATAAAACTAAGAAACTGCCAACTTTTACTACCACTTAACTTTTCATTAGATGGCAACACATTGCTTACAGTTTTGTTATCACCCACGATAACTAAAACTTTATTTAAATTTATTCGAATTCAGGTAGTCAACTGTAAATTATTATTATTTTTCCAACTTTATCTGTACTGCCGTACCCGTTTTGAGTAATTTCAATTTTTGTGTTTATGTTTACCATATGTTACTATGAAACTTGACTACTAAATAACGTGATTTTATGGCATTTAATAAAAGATATTTTTTTTTTAGAATCCAAATATGGCCCTAACACATTTTTTGACTTTTGGCGCTTCTGACTTTTTTTCTTAGCACGTCAGTGTAGATGTTACCTTTTAATGTTTTTGTTCGAGACATGGTTTGTAACTTGGACGAATAAATTTTATTACATAAAACTTAATTGAAAATGGATAGTGTTAAGTTATAATACACTCCCTAGTAGCTAAATCGAGTCAAATCTTCAGCGCTCACAGAAAGGCGATTTTTTTAAAAACGGCTTAACCGGTTTTCACAAGACTAAAAAATAATGATAAAAGTTCTGGGCAATTAACTCGAGAGCAAATGATATCACGAGCGAAAACGGCATTAGTTTTATCACGCCTAAATTGATTAATTTCAGTCTATTTTCATATGGTTCTTGTTTAAATCTATCTTCAGAATGACATCTAGGAAGTCTTCTAAGTGCAAAAATTCAAAACTGCTTCTGTACACTCTCAATGCTATCCGAATGAAACTTATAAAACGGTTGCCAAATTATCGATGCATATTCCAGAATGGACCAATGGACCTTACATAAGCAACATAGAATGTTTTCAATGTGTAAGGATCATGAAATTCTTTGCCATACCTTTTAAAAAACCTCAACATTGAATTAGCTTTATTAATTTTTAAATCTATATGCTTGTTAAAACTCAAGTTGTTCGAAAATAAAACACCCAAGTCACGCATTATTAATACTCTATTCACAACTTCATCATACAGTATATACGGTACTTCAACACAAGATGTACGAGATTTACAGAAAGACATTACTTTACATTTGGAGATGTTTAACCTTAGTTTATTACGGACAGTCCAGTCACAAAATAAATTTAATTCATTTTGAACACGTATAGTGTCAGAAGCAGATTTTATCCCTGCGTATATCTTTATATCATCCGCAAACATCAAACATTTACAAAAATTAAAACAGTCAATAATATCATTGATGAAAAGTATAAATAAAAACGGGCCAAGATGACTGCCCTGAGGGATACCAGAGGACGCTACATATGAATCCGATACAGTATCCATAATTTTAACACATTGCGTGCGATTCGTTAAGTATGAAGCAATCCAACTAAGAGGGATAAATTCATTATTCATACAATCAAGTTTTTCTAATAATATGACGTGATCCAACTTATCAAAAGCTTTTGAATAATCCGTATAAATTACATCAACTTGAACTCTCTGGCTTAAAACATCACATAAGTAATTAGAAACTACCATCAAATTAGTTACGGTAGATCTACCCTGCACAAATCCGTGCTGAAAAGAGCTAACATAATTCATTAAAATAAACTCAAGTCTTTGCTTTACTAACATTTCAAACAATTTAGGAATGACGGAAAGAATATTGATTGGTCTATAACATGTAATATCACACTTAGAACCAGACTTAAACACTGGCCGAACAAATGCGGTTTTCCATATATCAGGAAAAATACCAGTTTGAAGACTAATGTTAAACGTATAATATAACGGTTCAGCAAAAGAATGAGCACAATTTTCTAAAATGATCGATGGAATCCCATCCGGACCGGTGCCTTTAAACGTATCTAGATCTAATAAACCAACCAAAATTTCCTGATTTGTAAGTTGAAGGACATTCAACTTATCGCTTGATGGACCATAATCGAAACTAGAATCATTCTTCTTCTCAAAAACACCATTGAAAAAATGTACAAAAGCATTACATATCGCCTCAGGACCGGAAATTGAGTCCCCATTGTAAGACATAACTGTTGGAAAACCTACAGATTTTATTTTACCATCAATAAATGAAAAAAATCTTTTAAGATTACTTCTTATTTCATCCTCAATTCGTAAAATATAAATATTGTAAAGAAAATCACTAAGATATTTGAATTCTTTCCTTAACATACAATATTTTTCATAATCCGTACCATTACCAGAACGCTTAAATAACTTAATAGCCTTAGATTTGCGGTTTGCAAGATTTTTCAACGAATGGTTAAACCACGGTTCACTGTACTCACAGCGTGTCGCCTTTTTGGGAACAAACTGGTCAAACCCTGCATTTACAGCACTATAAGAGAATGTTCTCGATATATCGTTCAGCGGTCAGACCCCCTCTACGGCCTCCACCAGGAATGAAAACCAGATCGGTTTTTCACTCAAGCAATATGCCAGCCCACACCATAAATGAACCGCCGCCGTACGAGACTGTTCCAGCAAAACAGCACTACGAAAATCACTCTCCTGGACGCCGCTAGACCCCGTCTCTCTTGTCACTACCATGGAGACATATTCTGCAGTTGTCAGTGAATAGATCGGACCTTTATAGCTCGATGCTCCAATTAATGTGTTCGCGAGCAAATTCTAGTCCCTATTTTCAGTGGCGTACTGTCAATTTTGGGCCTCTAGCGGGCCATCTTGGAGTGAGGTTGGCTTCCTTCAAGAGTCTTCTTACTGTCCATGGACTAACAGCTACATATCGAACTTGTCTTAGCTCCTGCACATCGACGCCCATGAAATGGCGATTTCGGAGCGAAGTTAGGACGTTAAATCACTCTCCTGGACGCCGCTAGACCCCGTCTCTCTTGTCACTACCATGGAGACATATTCTGCAGTTGTCAGTGAATAGATCGGACCTTTATAGCTCGATGCTCCAATTGATGTGTTCGCGAGCAAATTCTAGTCCCTATTTTCAGTGGCGTACTGTCAATTTTGGGCCTCTAGCGGGCCATCTTGGAGTGAGGTTGGCTTCCTTCAAGAGTCTTCTTACTGTCCATGGACTAACAGCTACATATCGAACTTGTCTTAGCTCCTGCACATCGACGCCCATGAAATGGCGATTTCGGAGCGAAGTTAGGACGTTAAATCGACCGTCCTTCTCAGATGTACACGGATACCGGCTGGTATGTGGTCTCCGATTGAAGGTACCAGTTTCCTGAAGCCTTCTGGATACTCTTGAGACAGCAGATTGGCTCATGTTTAGCTGACGAGCGACTTCTCGTTGAGTGCGTCCTTCTTACAATAAAGCAGCAACTTGTGCGGCATTTTATCGAGTAGTATCCAGGATTTTGAGGAAATAACGAATGAAACTAGTAGAGATTTGTTCAGGTCAACGTCTGATAAGTAACTGATGAGAAATATCGGTCAACTTGGTATTATACAGGAGATTGCAGCACGCCAACTTTTTTCACCGACACATCGCATTTTGCTACGATTGCTTTAATTTGAAGAGTTCTTTATAGATTTTAATGATAAAGGTGTCCTTGTAAAGAGAAAATACTAAACTGTCTAATAAAAAAAGTTGTTTTACGAAAATCGGTTAAGCCATTTTAAAAAAATATGTCTTTTTGTGCGCCGCGGAGGTTTGAGTGGATTTAGTTGCTCGGGAGTGTATATATTTTATAATTTTATCTTGTCATTTAAAACTAGATCATCCAATTTTTTGGATAAGGTAATAAAACAAATTTGTTTTTTATGTACAAATTATGGAAATTTAACGAACTTTTTAGTTCGATTATTTCACACGTGAAAAATTCGCATACGTGTCTAAGGCGCTGCAGATGTTGGATTCATGCATGAAGTTAGCGATTGGCAGTCGGTTTTAATAATATAGTCAAAGCCATCTTTATCAACGTTTTTTCTTTATTCACATTACAATATCTGTTTTCTAATTTCTTTACACATATTAGACTCTTTCCTGAAACCTCAGTTTCCCAAACTTTTATAATTACTGATTTTAAACCAAATTTCTTATAAAAGAGAACTGCAAAATTACTTAGTTCAGTTTTTCACCAAAAATCACAAAATTTCACAGTGACAGGATAATGGTTTTACCAGAAATATGGCAACAAGTTGTCGACCAAAACGGCACAAGCTTAAATAATCTTCTAACTATATTAAAAAAAAAAAAATACC
The DNA here is from genome assembly GCA_958295665.1 of Tipula vernalis. Taxonomy (NCBI): domain Eukaryota; kingdom Metazoa; phylum Arthropoda; class Insecta; order Diptera; family Tipulidae; genus Tipula; species Tipula vernalis. The sequence goes on from OY282559.1 coordinate 348,880,500, forward strand.
GACCTTATGGCGCAGTGGTTAATGCTGCGGCGGTTGGATCGGGAGGTACCGTGTTCGAAACCCAATAGGGGCGGGACGCATAAGGAAATTTTCATCATCACATTACTACCGGTGATGACGATGAACACATCTATGACCCCCTGTAGAGAGTGCAGAATCTATGAGCCGACCCAACTTTCATGTCAGCACTAAAGGGTGGCATGAAGCAATGCAATGTGCAGATGGTTTAAACAAAAGCGGATCTATAGCCGTACGTTTTTGATTTGTGGCTATAACGGCATAAAGTAGGACGATAAAATGAACTGTGAGAGTTGGGAGTGCCTTGAGAACTCCAGAGCCCCAGAAAAGATTACATAGATGAAAAAAAAAAACAAAAAAAATATATAATTAAAATGGACCGCCAGTCGCTAACTTCATGCATGAATCCAACATCTGCAGCGCCTACGTGTCTCACGTGTGAAATATTCGAACTAAAAGGTTCGTTAAATTTCCTTAATTTGTACATAAAGAACAGAATTTTGATGATCAAGTTTTAAAAGCCAAGATTAAATTATAAAATATATATTATAACTTAACACTATTGATTTTCAATTAAGTTTTATTTAATAAAAATTATTCGTCCAATTTACAATCGATGTATCGACTATAAATTTTAAAAGATGACATCTACAGATAAAATTGGAAAAATAATAATAATTTACAGTAGAGTTTTAGTTATCGTGGTAGATAATAAAACTGTAAGCAATGTGCTGCCATCTAGCGAAAAAAGTTAAGTAGTAGTAAAAATTGGCAGTCTCTTAGTTTTTATGTTGGCCACCAAACGGGTAGTCGCTGAAAATGTTGGCGTTTGAAATTTGAGCAAACAGCGGTGCGAACTTTTTAGACCAGACATCGAAAATCATTCATTTTTGAGTGTGCATTAAAACACATGAATTTTAAAACTCAACATAATAAAAAACAAAAAAAACTCTCTCTACAAACATTTTGCTCAATTTCTGAATGTGAATAGTCATCAAATTTCAGTTTTCTTTATTCTTCTCACGTAACACACATTCAGTCTGAATGTGTTTGTGAAGAGAATCCGGTTTGTTCTTTATTATGTTGAGTTTCAGAATTCATGTGTTTTAATGCACATTGCACACTCAAAAATGAATTGAAAAAACTCAAATGAATTTTTTTAGTTTGCTCAAATGAAACTTTTTTGGTAGAAGAGTTATAAACGAACACACGAATTTTTTAAAACTTCAATATGAAGAATAAAAAAAAATCGTTCATCGCATTTGGGTATTTTCTTTGAATGTGTCATTTAGTGAAGCTACATTTTTAATTTATGCTTCCTTTATTCTTCTAAAAATATTTTCGCACATACATATTTACATATTAAAAAAGGGAATCGGGTTTCTTAGTTAGCCTTATCTGAAAACCACCGCCCAATTTTACCGAAAGAAGGGGTAAACAATTAAAAACGTATTATAGGGGTAAAAACATTTTCCAAAAAAGAAATCTTTTGTTTTTGTTCCATTATGTAAATTGTAATTTGTAGTACATATAAAATGTAGCGACATTCAAGCCGATCATAATTTTATTTTAGTAGGGATTATGGAGATTGTCTAAGTTTGCTTCGTTAATCTTTATCTTACACTTTAAATAGCTTAGCGTTTCAATAACTATGTAGTAATAAATTGAAATTTACGGGCGAATTTTGTCTTTCATTCCTTGTCCATGATATTATTCGGAGGCCGAAAATGTTAACGACATTTAAATTACTTAGGACGAAGATATCAACACTTCAATAATTAATTAAAGCTTCGATCATTGATAAGTCTCTTATTGTGGGTGAAGCATGGTATTATAGCCTATAAAACTCTTCTAGCAATAATAGTGATATGATTTTCGTAGAAAACGATTCCAACAAAGTTATTACAATTAGTGACGACGAAGGTGAATATAACGTGGAACGGATTTTCAATGATATGTAATAAAATTCTACAAATTTAATAGAAAAACGTGTTTTGTTGATTTTCAAAAACATTTAATTTTAATAATTTTTATTTTATTTAGTCTATAAGTAAATCAAAAAACAAAAAAAAAATAATAATAATAATAAATATATAAATATGTAAATTTATAAAAATATTAATTTTAATATCGCATTTCGGTTCACTTTAAATATTGGGTGAATTTAAAATAATAATACTTATCAACTATTTGCTTTAATACGAGTATCTTAAATTTCAATATTCTATATCAAATTTACCATATTTACATTAATCATCAAATAAATCTTTGTTTAATTTGATAAGGAGTATACATATATCTCTTCTAAGATATCTCCAGAAAGCCTACTTCTATGTGGTGTTAAGATTAAAGATAGCACACTAAATCACCTTTCCACGGAAACTTGCGTTGCAGGAATGGTAAGGGCCATATGGCCAGCTGGTACAGTTCAGGACACTCGTATTTATTTCTCTCCCAATATTGTAAAACATTTTCCGTTTCCGACAAATTCGTCGAATTTAAATAATTGAAATGGTTGTCAAAAACATTGCGGTTTTGAAATTGTCTAACGAAAACTGTAGTTCTCTAAATTTCATGTCTCTCTTTAAATCGGCAGACATCTGTTTTTCACACAAGTTTAAAGATAATGAGCATTGCAGCCATTCTTTAAAGAAGTCACCATATATCTATATAGTCAACTGTGAATATTAAAATTTTATTGTTACTTCATGATTCGTAAGATAGTAAGAAATGTTCCATACATTTAAATTGGTCCTCAGAAAACCCTATGTTGGGATCACTTTAATAACCCAGTTGCTTTTAAAAATGTTTGTTTTCCCAAATATTCTTAATTATTAGGAACGTTGAACCCCATCTTGTGGCTACGTCGAGAACGGGTAATTTTTCACTGTTTAGCCTAAACAAAGGTTTCTATATTTTATAGTCTTTAATTTTTTTATATTATTTCGGATGGAATTTATTTTTTCAGTTATATCGGGTTGGTTGATTACTGAGTTTGCCACTGATTTTATATAATCAATAAATTGCTGTGAGGTGGGTTTAATGTAATCAACGATATTATGGGAATTTAGTTTAAAGCCTAACGCTCTCTCTAAAGGATTTATAATTTCTTGAAATTCTTGGTAATCTATAATTGCCAGTTACTAATTTAACACAAGAACGAATAACTATGTTAGTATCAATTCCTATTTTTACTGATGAGTTTTTTTTTTTTTTTTGTTTTTTTTTTGCCATTGGTGGATTATGCTCTTTATCCGAGATACAATCTATTAAATTTAATTGATGGACAATATCCGGATGAAAGCTTATAATGTGTCTTGGTAGATTATGTGAATTTTTTCCGCTTAATACTTTCCCGCATAAATTGATAAGGCATGTGATCTTGTTAGTTTCGGCACAGTTTTTAAAATGGCGTCTTATTATAACTCCTAAGTAAATAACAAATTTGGAAAATTTATTGAATGCATTTATGTAAATAGCATAGACTAACATAACTAAGTCATTATTTCTACAATTATTTTCTAAAAAGAAGATTTAGAAAAATAAAGCAAATATCATTTAGTGTTGCAAAAAATCCCGAAGTGTTACAAGTTGTATGCATCATAATTACAGCTGTGTAACTTCTATTTTGAGATATTATATCAAATTTTAAATTTGAATTTAATGATTAATTTGAACTGTGTAAATGCGGGGAATGTTAAACGATTAACAGTCAGGCGAAAATATATTTGACTGGTCGGTTAATAAATGATTTTAACTACTACTACTTTTCCAAAAAGCAATTCAAAATTTGATTTATCTTGAGACAATTTAGGTGGTCTAATGTTAAATAGCAGAAAAAACATCCGGCGCATCATTATTATAAATAAGAAATTCCTGTCAAAATGGCACTTATATATTATGAATAATTTTGAACTTGTTTAATCGGTATGCTGTGTTTAATATTGCTCGTGCTGTAGCTAAGCTTGGTTATTCGTAGTTTATACGAAAGAAAAATTATAAAACTGGTAAATTTATTTGAATGACATTTTCTAAAGATGAGCGCAAGGAAGAAGCCGCAGAGAGTTATGCTACCATCTTTAGAGCTGCTACGATTTTACAGTCATAATATCGCCTATGTCTAATAGAACCGTTTTCTTTGATTTGGTTCAATCTGATCAAATCAGCGCTGTTACTTTGCTTTGTTCACCAGGTTTTGCGTGACCATTCACAAAAGTCTAAATATGGAATCTTCAACAAGAATGCCGTTTATGAGTAATGGTGTATTTTAAAGTGTACGGTGCAGGTTTAGATGATTAACTTGACAGAACTGTGCGTTGGTTAAGCTCACCAAGAAATGGCTATACTGAAATATAGTGGTTTGTATTTCTCGTTGTCAACAAATAAATTATAAATTTCAATTTTTAATTAAATAATTAATGTAAGGTTCCTCCTCCAAACCCAAAATAGAATAACTTATAGAATTTTTAAACCAAAAATGTAAAATTTAAATACTGAGCGAACAGCAGCCGGCTATATCTGCATTGGTTTCTCAGGCCCATAAAAGAGGCTTGAAATGATTCAATAGAAACTTACTCGTTTTCACATAATTCTTTTGCGTGCCCGTTGTTTTTTTATTTTACATTTTTTATAATACTCTTGCTCATGCAGAACAAAAAAAAAAATAATTCATTTCATTTTTAATAAAAATCATTGAAAATCATTCATATTTGTGTGTGCATTAAAAACACATGAATTTTAAAACTCAACGTCATAAAGGACAAAAAGAATCCTTGTTTGACACATTTAGACTAAATGCTTGTGAATTCATCGAAAGAAGAAAGAAAACTGAAATTTGATGAATATCCACATTCTCAACACAAATTTCATTCTTTATTATGTTGAGTGTGTTTAACTCATGTGTTTTAATACACAATTGCACACTCAAAACTGAATGATGTTCAATGTCTGCTCTTCTACCGAAAGAGTTTCGTTGTGCAAGGTAAAAAAATTCATTTGAGTTTTATCAATGTGAATTGAAACATAAAACAGAAAAGAGAATTTGGATATTCAAGAAAAAACGAAAACTTCTCTAACGCGAAACAAAAAACTCTTGATATTCGTATTTTACTTTTTATGTGTGTGTTGAATTTACTCATTCTCAAATAATGGTACAAATGAACAATTCACTCATGAGTTTTTCGATGGCTGTTTTAGACCATTCAATACACAAAAAAAATTATTTTACGTTTTAATGATCAAATCTTATAAATTTTGCGTGTTAGACAAACCTATTACACAACAAACTTTGTATTACAAAAACAACATAATAATTAAAACATATGTACATAATATGTGTAAATTAATTATTAGGAAAGGAAAAAATTTGAGGATTATTTTCCGAACAGTAATTTATTGTAAATCCAACGTGAAACGGTATAATAAAGTTGCAAATATTACATGACAAATAATTAAATAAATTAATTTACTGACCGTTAAAAATACTGCAACCACAGAATCGACAAAAACCACTATAAAACGTTATTACATATTATTCCAACACGAGATTTAAATTTATGCAAATAAATTAAAATGCCGAAGGATATTCCAATTCATAATAAAGGGTGACCCAAAAAGAAGTAACATTTTACTTTTGTATTAAAACTTATCACACAACAAAAATAAATCCGAATTCAAAGTAAAACATCTTCTAGGAACACCCTCTGAATAGTTATTGTTATGGTCTTCGACTTGCTACAGAAAGCAAAATATTGCGCTACATACGTTTTCGGTTCGAACTTCAATGAGAATGGTTAAATTTAAAGCTTGATTGCATGCGGATATGATATAGATATGAATTGCAGTTATTTCTAGGTAAATTATATAAAATGCGTATTGATTAATTGCATATCAGTGATATGCGGTATATTTTTAGCAACTTTATTATTAAAAATAAAAATGTTAATTAATTCGAGGTCGAGCTTTTTCTTAAATGCAGTAGAAAGACGAAAAATAATACGTGATGCTATACGTGAAACTACGAATTGTTGACACCGTCCACTTGATACCATCCCTTATGGCTGTATGATACTCACTTTTTTTCCCACTTTTTCAGTGACTAGTTAAGACAAACGGAGTGAGATAAAAAATATATATACAAAATATTTGTGAGAGTGAGTGTATACACCATAGATTTGGAAAAAATATAGAAACGTCAAAAAAAAAGTGGTAGCTCAACTTTTCTAGCAGTTAATCGAGCAATTATAGCAAAAAAAGAATTGGATTTGATTCTTTTTTTTGACATTACATACTTTTTTCTGACATTTCCGAAATAATAGAGAAAATATTTGTATTTTGTATACAAAAGAGAATTTATTTGTTTATTTTTAAAATAAATTTAGTAAACAATTTTTCCATTTTTGTTCGCCATTATTGTTATGATTTTTCCCCCCTTTTTTAGATTTTTCTTTTGATACTGAAATACAATTTTGGGTTTGCATTGTTAATTGTTTGCCAAAATATTTGAAACGTGCATTTTTTTGTAAATATAAAAATTAACGTAACATATTCGTTTCAATTAATTGCGGCAGCTAATGCAAATTAATTCAATAATATGGTCCAACACAAAAAAAATGTTGATTCTATTTACAAATTTTGTTTATCCGAAACTTCAAAATATTTGCCTATAGTATTGTCTACACTACCCTTCTCTGTTTCGCTTTACTAGTTTTGCAGCACTTTATTGTACTTGAAAAAAAGTGAGTATCATACAGCCATTAGTTATATGCACTTGTTTCGTAACTGTTTACTGTGGCTAGTCACAAATAGCATGATTTTAGCCGTTATCGATTTTATAAGTTTTTATAATAAAACAATGACTAAGTCCCTTATCTAGAATATATCAATTATTTAACGACACGCCACACTTCTTTGTGTAAACGATTATGTTCTTCCCAGAGAATGTGAAAAACCGTTTCTTTATTTGTTCCAATAACGTAAATTCATATTCGAATGGATTGTATTTATGTGGTAGAATCTCAAATTTTTTAGATTATAATGATTTTAATAAGTTCGTAGTGGATGTATAGAGTGAAACATAATATGTTAACATTCATTAATTGACATCTTTGAGTAAATATTTGTTTGTGCCTTGCGATTGACTTAATTTAGACAAAATCCTCAAATGCATTTTACCAATCATGAATTGTTTTCTAAGTGCGACACATGCTATGGGTACCTTCAAGTATTCAATCGGCTGCACAGACTTTGCAGCGCTGCGTTCAAATATTATTTCTGCAGTAAAGTACTCGCAATTTGACGCCCGACAATCAAATCCGCGAATGTAAGTACCCAATTTATAATTTCATTCATTACGTTTTATCACACAAATTTACGTTTATGATACTTAAATGTGTAGTACATACATTTATTCTACAAGGATTGATATAGATCGCAATAAAGAAAACGATTATGATGGAATTCGATTTGTACGATGGAAATGGGATTCTAAAATGAAATTTAAAAGAAGTTATGGAATAAAACCAATTAAGAAGAAACCAGGTTATTTCTAAATTAAAATTTCGTACATGCAATAAAATGAAATAATTTTGTTTAGAAATTCATTTGGGTACTCGAACGGTCTAACACAAATACCACACAAAAAAATTTGTGAAAAAGTAATTTCACGAAAGAATTAGAATCAACAAGCAAATTCTTAGCCTAATATGTACATTGATAAAAACTAATTCCAGAATTTCGTTAACTAAATTGCTTTGAATTTGAATTTATTTGAAATTATCAATATTATTTAATATTTTCGATATTATTTGACGTCTTCCAGTAATTTTTTCGAGAACGAATTTTTTTTTCGCTTTTATACTACTGCTCTAATGATTGTTAGAAATGACCAGTAGATCATTTTTGGTTGTAATCCCCATGTACGTCCGTAGAGTCTCTAACAGGACCAGAAAGCCTTGGTGGCTCTATTTTAAACTTTCAATATATGTTGTTTCCAGTCCAGTTTTTGATCTAGAATACCCAAGCGCAAGCTTTTTCCTCCTCGTAAAAGGAACAATGACAGTTTTGTTTGAATTGACACTAAGTCGTTCCTGTTCACACCACTGCGAAATTATATTGAGTATTCACACACATAGCTACCCAGTAGGACCAGTAGTCTGTCAATAACCAATGAACATAATAGAGAAGACAGCATGCCTCATGGGGGACAACCCTTTACGGCCCTGATGGTTACTGACTCGCCACCTAATTTGGCTGTAATCTTGCGATGTTTCAGCATGGCGCGGATCCACCTAATCGTAGAAGACGGAACCTCCTTTTCCATTGCTGCCGTCTCTACCGATTCATAGGAAGTATTATCAAACGTCCGCTCAATGTACACAAAGGCGCAATGGGCAACTTCTTTATTGACCATCGCTCTTTCAATCATCGTGGCTAGACCGCTAAGAGCCATCACAGTAGATTTATCAGATGATGGTCGATGTAAAACTAAACTGCCGATAAGCCTTGGGCTGGGTGTCCGGACGACCCTTTACTATAAAGACCATATTTACTCTCCTACAGAGTTTCGGAATTTAGTTAAAAGCATGACTTGGCCGAAACATCTGAACAGCTGAATCAAGCCAGGGAGTATTTCCTCAATACCGTTTGAAGACCTACCTCATCGGATTTAAAAGGTTTGAAAAAGCCAATAACCCATCTCACAATACAGGTGCGTAGGCTACCTCACTTGGAAGGTCATGCGAGTCGTCTTGGGCTCGTTCTACTATTGAATCCGGAAAGTGGGTATCTAGCACTGCCTCTAAGGTATCCTTCCGGTTCTCAATGAACCTTCCGTTTGCCATTTAAAGAAGTCCTAAACCATTAGAATGATCCTGGAAAGAACTTTCTGGAGACGAGCTGCAGAGGGCGATTCATTGATTCCCTCACAGAAATTTATCCAGGTAGCCCTTTTGGATCTTCTTAGTTTGAGATTATATTCCGTCAAGGCCATCTTATACCCACCCCATTCACCGGTGCGTTTAGCCTTGTTGAATAACCCAGCGATACATTCCACCAAGGGTCGCAAGTGTATAGTGTTACACAGATGATTTGAACAGAACTGCAATCCCTCTGGTGACCCTAAGTTCCCCATAACCGAGGGCATTTCTGATCCAAGTAAAACTCTATAAGAGTCCCAGTCGGTCAGTTTTGGAATTCTAATTTCCTACCACTGCATTGTCTCTGCCGCCAAATGCGGACTAACAAGTATCAAATCTATGACTTCTTGCCTAATCGCATTTATAAACGTAAGTTGCTTTCCCCTGTTGGCAATATCTATATTATTGTAATCAAGTATTATTGATGTCTGTGCTAACAAACACCGTGTGGTGTGCGTTCGCATTGCATCCTATCAGGTTACCGAAGGGTAACTACCGGTGGTTTCGATAATAAGATTTTACTTACTTTATTTTCATGCGACACCATTAGTAAGAACTTGGTTATCACTTTATGTCATCTTCCAGTTCATGTTTCTCAATCATTATCCATCCACATCCATCTATCACAATCATTCGTTACAAATACAATTTGATTCGCTGGTCCTTAATATTTTATCAAAAAAGAATTATAATAATATTGGATTGCCAATATCTCAAGTTGGAGAGATTCTACAATTTGAAAATTTGGTTTAAAAAGCTTTGATATATGCGAAAAACGAGATTAATTTCTCAACCGACGAATTCGTGTAAAATTATCTGTTGAGAGTAATTTTTAAACGGCAGTTTTTATAAGCGGGCCCTTTTCGGTTTCTTCATATCCCTAATATTCTTTATTCGATTTACACTCAAAATATTATGGAATCTTTGAGCAGGTCTCTTTTAAGACTTTGACATCCCAAATGGTGGTTCAGATAGAACGTTGATGCCCTTCTGAACAAAATCAATCAGAAGAACCTAATTCTCTCAATATGTACGACTCTACACTCTAAATTCCATAACTTCCTAAAAAACATTGAAGAAGGATTTATTAAACATAATTCGCGCGGATGCAAGATATTACGATACCGAAGGTATCTAAAGGTAAATATTTATGTTTGGCTCACAATTCTGTAAAACCGTTTAGCCCACAACCATTGATGATACTGAAAGGGCTTTCTTCGCCGCAGCCTTACCAGTAATAAAAAACAGACCAACAGATTATCAATGAATCCAAATTAAAAATAATTATCTGAAACTTATTTAAGAAATTATAAATGCCTGATCTGACAGTCCATAAGTTCGCTCACTTATTCGCTATATCTCAACCACCCCTTTAACAAAAAACTTCTAATTTACATTTTAGCAATTTTCTGTAAAAACATAAGTACATTACCGAAAATTACCGGTAATGTCAGTTTCGGTAATCAGCAATTACATACCGAATTAACGTTTCTGAAGATGTTTTTCCAACCCAAGACAAAATTGTACAATAGGTATTTGCCTTAGAAAACTTGACCAATATTGTTGTCAACTAATAATTAAGCAAAACTGCAAATAAATAAATATAATTATTATATGTAATTAAAGATGTTGTTGGTATAATATATCGTGTCGTTCAAATATGTTTTTCTGTTGATGATTGTTTGCTCCTTCAAATTTTTTTTTCTTTTTTTAATGTTTGTTTTCATCCAACAAATTTGGATACCTAGGTTTTCAATAATTGCGTTATTCGTCAAACTGTATTAATCCAGCTAGATTTAATTAGCATATAATTTTAACATTTCTCCAACCCGGTGTTGTAAACTCGTTAAAATGCCTGTTTTCTTGTCAACGTCCAAAATACTTAATTTTACTACCGGTCTTCTATAAACACCTGCAGCCATTTTAACGTTAGTAACTCGCATCCCTCCATCTTTTTCTGTAAAAAATGCTTTAACCATCCCTTTCGGCCAGGTATTCCTAGGGTTTTTAGTATACCATATGCGAATCTGATAATCTTTGGCTAATTTTCAAATATTTGGGTGACGTCCTTCCGAATGCTTGTTTTATACTAGATCGTTCAATCAAGAGATGACTCATCATCTTCAGAATCTAACGAAATTTGAGTTATAGTGGCCATGAATTAATAATATGTTCTGCTTCCGGCAGCAAGAAATTTAATTAGCATATAATTTTAACATTTCTCCAACCCGGTGTCCAAAATACTTAATTTTACTACCGGTCTTCTATAAACACCTGCAGCCATTTTAACATTAGCATCTCTTTCGGCCAGGTATTCCAAGGGTTTTTACTATCTGCGAATCTGATAATTTTAGGCTAATTTTCCAATATTTGGGTGACGTCCGGCCTGAATTGTCAAATTTACCGAATGCGTGTTTTATACTAGCTCTTTCAATCAAGAGATGATTCATCATCTTCAGTATCTAACGAAACTTTGGTTAGTGGCCATGAATTAATAATATGTTCTGTCATAATATTTCTTCAGTTGAATTTCTTCAGTTTTCAAAGTCATAGATAGGAAATTTTTTATAGATCTTACCAATCGCTCCCAATATGTGGTGGAACAAATCGCCATTAACCCAACCCGTCTTGAGCACATTTCCGTTTATAGCCTATATTGGTTTAATTTTTTTTTTTTTTTTAAACTATGCAATCTTTTCTGGGGCTCAAGGCACTCCCAACTCTTTCGCAGTTAATTTTACCGTCCTACTTTACGCAGTATTAGCCAAATCGAGGACGTACGGCTATAGACCCGCTTTGTATAAACCACCTGCACATTGCATTGCTTCATGCCAACCTATAGTGCTGACATGAAAGGTGGGTCGGCCCATGGATTCTGCACTCTCAACAGGGGGTCATATTTGTGTTCATCGTCATCACCGATCGTAATCAGATGATGAAAAATCCCTTTTGCATCCCGCCCCTATCGGGATTCGAACCCGGTACCTCCCGATCCAAACGCCGCAGCTTTAACCACTGCGCCGTTTGCTCGGTATATTGGTTTAATTCATCTAAATATTTTTGAATTTCGTCATTCTTGCCTCTTAAGTTGGTTATCTAACCAACCTCTAATCTCTTCAGGACATCCTCTTCGTGACATAAATCTTCTGATGGCCATTATGCAAACATCTGTACTAAGATTTGGAAAAATTTCTAAATGTACGGCTGTGATAGTTAAATATGTAAATACAACTACATAACGTTTCTGGGAACTTCATCCACGTTTAATTTCAATTAGTCCAAAGAAGTCCATTCCAGTGAATATGAATGGATTAAGTTTTGATGTTGTCCTAAAGCTACCTAGGTAATTGTCCATCAATTGATTTACCGGTTTATCATAATTACTTTTGCAAATCATGCATTGGATTTTTATTTTCCGTAGCATAATTTTGTCTTTCAATACATAAAATCTCTGTCGAAGCTGTCTAATTCACTCCGTTTATTAATAGTTGTACAGATGTATTTCTGACATCTAATATATGTAATTGGATTTTTTTAATCAATTTTCAATCTTCTTAACAATTCATTGCTAATTGCTGTATTAAGATTGCATATTTGGATTCGTTTTTGAATCACTTTGCTCTTCTTCAGATCGTTAATTTCTCTGAAAAAATTTTCCATTTGTCATCATTTAATTATTAATTTTTTGGCTACGTGTATTTCATCCACCTGTAATTCTAAAGCCGTTACAGTATAATGTCTTCTATTTGTACTAGTTTAAGCCATTTGGAAAATTTTGATACATGATACATCCGATTGAACATTTCCGAACAAACATCTTGTTCTGGAAGTATCAAAACTTCCGGAATTACTTCCTTTACCTCTTCGGATGAACAAACTCAATTAGTAATTTTGAACCCTATATCGTTTTGTACACTATCAAGATAACCATCAACATATAGTATCGTTCCATTATTGCATTTGAAGCCTCTGAATATTCAGTAGCAAATACCAACGCATTCTTTTCTTTCACAAAAATCGCTTGGAAAACCCGTCGCCCCATTGCATCATCTTCTTTAATTTTAATTTGGCGACACATTAAGCGAATATCAACGGTGAATCCCATCTTCCTCTCTCGAAACTGAATCAAAATAATCGGTGAAGGCTTTAATAAATGAGGACCTTGCAGTAAGAAATCGTTAACACAAAAAACGAAAGAGAAAGTTTGTCTCTATTAAATCAATAAAATTCTTTCGGCTTTTTATAGACAAAATATATTAAAAATAATGGCATTCACAACATTTTCGACTTGTTAATCAGAAAAAATAAAGAGGCCAATCATTTATAAATATATCTACCAGGAAAAAAGTAGAAATATCAAAATCATTTTTGTCCAACAACCTGGACCATCCAACGCGGCAAGACCAATCCGAACAGCTAAAGTAAAAGGCATGGAAAAAATGTCTGAGGTAATTATGATACTTAATGAACCTATGCAACGAATAAATGCGCATCATATCGCAAACGAAAATGATGAAGAACGTAATCATCGCTTGGAACAAGAGCGAAACCGATCTTCATAGCGAATCGCAAACGAAAATGATGCACAACGAAATCTGCGATTAGACAACCAGCTATGGCACAGAATCCAGTACGAACCTACAAAGATGCCGTAAACTACGCCAGCGTTAATTACAAATCATTGGCTCCCTTCAACGTTGTATGTATTAACTGCGGAGCCCTCCATTTCCCCGAAGAAAGAGTAGCAAATAATGGTTATTCATTTGGAGATTGCTGCTTGCATGGTCGAATTGTGTTGCCACCTCCACAGTTTCCAAATGAATTGGTTTGCCTTTTTCTACGACGTCACCCGCTCGCTAATAAATTCCACAAACGAATTCGAAACTTAAACTCATGTTTCGCTTTAGCTTCATTCAACGTAACCGATGATCGAACCATCAATAGTCGTAACATTTTTAGCTTCAAAGCAGCCGGACTAGTTTATCACAAAATGAATATGGCGGCACATCCGACACAAACCACTCAAGGAGGTGATTTCGAACCACCTTCATATGGCCAAATGTACTTTTTAGACTCCGATGATGCTGTTGACGAACGCCTTGCACATCCACTAAATTATGGAATCAGTCGTGAATTTATGGATCTGTTGGAGGAAATATTGCGAGAACAAAACATTTATGCCCAAAGTTACATGAGGATGCGAGAAGTGAAGGATGATATAAATCAATGTGCTGCTGAACTGGGACTATAACCTCCAAATGTGCAGCTCATTTTTACAGTGCCAGATGGTGTGGATTATAGACGGTTCAACCCTCCTGCATGTAATGAAGTATGCGTTGTTCTTACGCTTAACGCCGATCAAAGTTTCCCGTCAAATGAAATGGTTGAAATGAAATTTAATCAAAAAACTATTTTAGCCGATCAGTACGCAGGTGTTACCCGACTTATCAACGACTTAGCTGCGAAACAGAATGCAGTTGTTGGTGACAAAATAATACCACCATCATCATTCACCGGATCAACGCGTTACTATACTGAACATTTCGAAGATGCAATGGCTATTGTTCGTCGTCTTGGATCGCCAGATTTCTTCATCACCATGACTTGTAATCCCGATTGGCCAGAAATTAAAGAAGCAGCGCGTATTATATCTGATAATGGAGTTATCATACAGCAGTCCGCTCATGATCTCGTCCCGATCTCGTCGCTCGAATTGCGTAACAAAAATTTAATGAAATTATCAATGATTTGGATAAAAAACAGATATTTGGAAAGGTGGTCCCATACGTGTATACAATCGAATTTCAAAAACGTGGACTACCACATATGCATTTGCTATTGATCATGAATCTTGAAGATCGAATCCATAATCCAGAAGAAATTGAAGATCTAATTTCAGCTGAAATTCCAAATACCGACGACCCTGAATTACGAGAATTAGTGTTAAAGTGGATGATTCATAATCCGTGCGGAATGGAGTTAAATCCAGATGCTACATGTATGGTCAATAAAAATGGAAAGTTTCAGTGCCGCTTAGCGGATGATGAAAAACCAAAGTATCGTCGTCGTTATGACCCCAAATTGGACCAAAATAATCGAGAAGAATTTTCATATGAACTTACAGTATATCGAAAAGATAAGGATAATCGCCGAGTTACACGAGATAATCGTCATGTGGCCACATATATTGCTTATTTGCTGAAAAAATTCCAACGTCACATCAATGTTGAATATGTTGGCAGGATAGGTCCGGTAAAATATTTACATAAATACATATACAAATAACTTCCCTATCATGTGAAGGACGCAACAAGTTTTGATGATCTCCTTACTGTGAATGACATTCGTTATGCTACATACAAACAAGCTTGCCTAGCTCATGGCCTCGTCTTCGACGATAAATAGTCGATAGATGGTGTAGAACAATCAGCACGTTCCAAAATGCCTTCGGTAATGCGAGTACTCTTCGTTCAGATTCTTATTTTTGGATGTCCCGAAGATCCAAAATGTCTCTGGAAAAGATTCAAAAATCAGTTGGCTGAATATTTTATTCTGCAAGCACGACGAAATAATAGATCTGAGGATGCTGCAATCAAACGTGCTTATCGTATTATTGCATTCAAGTTAAATACGACAGCAACAGAAGATCGAAATTTTCGTTTCTGGGTGGAACGATATGGTATGGACGACATTGACAATTACGAAGATGACCAAAACATGGACGTTCTAAATTCTGATGAGTCAGCTGCTACTGGAGAACGCATGTATTGGTTTCTGCAAGGAAAACAGATTGAAATTGTGGACAGTATTTTACGTGCAGCCAATGACTCTAACTATGTTGAAACAAAATGTTTTTCATAGATGGACCAGGCGATACCGGTAAAACCTTCGTGTATAAGACCTTGTATCACTTACTTTGTGGCCAAAATCGCAAAGTAAAATGTATGGCATTTACTGGAATCGCATCAACTCTATTGCCTGCTGGACAAACATCACACAATACATTTGGTCTGAAAGTTCTGCTTTCGTCAGATTCAATTTCCAGCATTAAACCTGGTTCAGTCAGTCGAAGCTACAGAACTCGTTCAAGTTGATGTTTTCCTTATGGATGAGGCACCGATGTTACCAAAGTATGGTTTACAAAATATGGATCAGTTGTTGCGGTCTATTGCAAATCCAAACTTGCCATTTGGAGGGAAAATTTTAGTCCCTGTAGGTGATTTCCGTCAGTGCTTACCTGTTCAACTCCGAAGCAACCGTAGTGAAACACTCGATTGGTCGATCAAAAAAAGTCATCTCTCAGTGTTATTCTCGCGCCGCTGAACAAAGAAGTCAGTAATATTAATGCTGAGATCGTCGATCGTCTCCCAGGAGAATACAAATCGTATAAAAGTCATGATTCTGTGAAGGATAAACAGGAAGAATTTCTTAATTCGATTGAAATTGCTGATTTGCCACCCTATGAATTAAAACTAAAGAAAAATATGATAATTTTGCTAATGCGTAATTTAGATATTTCGGAGGGTATGTGCAAAGGAACACGCCTGATTGTTACCGAATTATGTAACAACGTAGTTAAAGCAAAAATAATTACTGGGGAAAAAGCTGAACAAGAAGTACACATTCCTCGAGTTACGCTCGACTCCAGTAAAGGTCAACTTGGATGTACAATAGAACGACATCAATTTCCGCTTCGACCAGCGTTTGCGATGACCGTGCATAAATCTCGAAGGGCAAACGTTCGAATTTGTTAGCGTCGACCTTCGTACACCTGTCTTTAATCATGGTATGTTGTACGTAGCATTTTCCCGTGTTAAACGACAAAATAGCTTGAAAGTTTTGTTACCACCTGAAAATGAACGTCGCACGTATAATGTTGTGTGGAAAGAAGCATTGAACGCTCCTAATGACACTTTTATAAGTCTTGATAGTGGCAGCGACGACGGTTACCTCGGCAATAAAATGAAATTAAAGTTGTTTTGCGAAAGAGATTAAAAAACTGTCTTTCTTTTCACCGAGCGAAACTCGATCCCCTGGTACTATCACTAAAATGTATTAGAACCATCAGAAAATAATTAAATTGACAAATGAAAGGTGGCATTTATTGCAATAATATAGCTGCTATATAAACCAAAAATACAACTGTTTGAAACTGCAACAAATGTCATAGCTCATTTTATCAGAATCGCCAATCTTAAGTGACATTATTTTGTACTAAAAAAAAATGTCACGAAAATTTATCATTTCATCAAAATCTGCTCCTGATCTACCAAACCCCTTTTGTAAGATATTAATTAATTAATCACCGAACCAACGTTTTTCAGGAAAACTAAAAATGCACGAACTGCTTCTTTAGCTTCACCTTTTAATGATCGTTGCAGCCGTGACATATTCTCCTCATTACTAAAATTACATAATTCTGTAGTTTCCTTGAATTTGTTGGTAGTAAAGGGAGCAATCTTCTGGATTACCATCAAAATAAGGAAGATATTTCCCAACTGACTGCCTTTTCATAAACTCATTTAATTGGTTTCCTGGCTTGAACATCGGAAGTGACATCGGAAAAATTTTGGATCAATCCTGTATTAATATTTTGATTGTAGCAAAGCAGAATGTTCCTTTATTTGTCAATTTTCACGCAAACTTCGATTCTCTTCATTATTGTTATATTCCGTTCTGGCTGCAGTATGACTCGTTTACACAATTAAGATAACTTTCTGCTAATCTCGATCGATGTTCATGTTCATGAATAGACTGTTGAATTGAATTTATTGTTCTATTTTCTTGCATTTTCAACAATTCTCTTTCCTTATGTAAACGATACATTTTCAAATATTCTAGGCGCTCCTCAACAATAACGTCACCGTTTTTTGATAAACTGATAAATGATTCTTGGGATCATGTTCATGTTATAAATTGAATTTCTAATTGTCTTTTCAAATTTCTCGTAATCCCCACATGTTTTCAAACCAGCCTTTAAGTAAATTTATTTATTAGATGCAATTAAAGATAATGTTTGTATAATATGTCGTGCCGTTCAGATATATTTTTCTATTGATGATCGTCTGCTCGTTCAAGTTCTATTTTTTTTTTTTGTTAACAACAGACCACATGGTATAGTTGCTAAAATCTAAAAATGAAACAAGTGTCGTAATTCATAAGTTACTGTATCATGGGAACACTTACGAGTTTAACCCAATGTGGCACACACCTCTTTAGAGCCAAACAGTTAATTTTCTGTTATAGTTTAATGGCTCGGACAAAGAGTTCAAACAACTTTTATAAAATATTACACATTTTTTTTTGTATCGAAAGCGAAATATAAAAATATTACTATCACGTGCGGCTAGATAACCTTGAACCTAAATCTAATCACATAAATCTCTGTCTTAATCATACTTTTGAAAATATATCTTTGTCAAATAGAAAGAACGCAATGTCCAGACAATCACGTGCGCGATTCGTTATATTTCTATTGTATCATCATTAGGAACCCTTGATTAATTGTTTAATTAAGAAATAAATATTTTACATTCATACATATACTCGTAGTATAACATAAATCATAACTGTAATTAATATACAAAATAACACATGAAACGTCACAAAAGATATACTTGGACGCCAGGATCCTATCTTATCAAATCACAGTCACGCGACACATCTTCATGTTAATATTCTTGTGCTTTATGTAAACGCATTAATTATTATTGTAATTTCTGTTTATTTTCAGTTTGGACAGTAACCTGGATGAATCACCATCGCAATTGTCGGACGACTCATCAAACGGTTGCTGCGGCAATAGCAAATGCTGTAAATGTTGCCGAAAATTGTGCTTGCCATGTAACAAAATTTGTAGAGTACCAAAATGTTGTCGTCGTAAAACTAGTAAAAGTAGTAGTAAAAATAATAACAATAATAATAGTGAAAACTCAATGGGAGAAAAGAAAAATTGTTGTGGCAGTTGCTTAAGAAAATTATATTGCTGTGGACGTAGCAAGGAAAAGGTAAACACACAAGTGAAAAACGAACAAAAAACTTTTTTTTATGTATTCCGATTTTTAATTTTTTTTTTTTTTTTTTTTTTTTAATTTAAATTTAATTTAAAATTGTTAACAAAACAAAAAAGTTTAATCAATACGAAAAGCTTTATGAACTTTTTTTTTTTTTTCTTTTGGAGTTGAACGTTTTTACCTGAAATAACATAATTTACCTAAATATATTTGTAGGAAAAAGAACGAAAAATGAAATCGAGTTCGAGACCGCCGCCTTCATCCGGATCAGATGAAATGAACACAAGTGGTAGTAGTGGTGGTAATAAATGTGGTACATG
The DNA here is from genome assembly GCA_958295665.1 of Tipula vernalis. NCBI lineage: Eukaryota > Metazoa > Arthropoda > Insecta > Diptera > Tipulidae > Tipula > Tipula vernalis. Next base: position 348,899,766 of record OY282559.1, read on the forward strand.
TTTGGAAAAAATGTTCTGCTGCCGAGCGACCAATGAAATCGAGGCCAGTAACACATATCGAATGAGGAAATGTTGTTTTTGTATACCGTGTGGCAAAAAAATCTTACCAAACGAACAGGATGCACAAATCGCTTGGGCTAATCGACGCGAGAGTATTAACAACGATTTGGACCAAAGGTTTTATTTTATTTGGATATTTGTAGTGTAATCCTGAATAAACAATAACATTTCATTTTATTTATTTATTTTTTATAGAAATTGTTGTTCACGATTTTTATCAAAAATGAACTGTTGTAAAAAGAAAAATGCAGCCGATATTCAAAGTCGGCGCACAAGTAAAAATAGTAAAGCACAAAGTATTGCACCCACGCTACCGCCCGAAGATAATCGACCCAAATTGGATTTAATGTTGGTCGAGCACTCATCCAAAATGAAAGCAGCGATTCCAGTACTTCCTATTTGTTTGGCATGGTTTTGTGCGATCTGTAATTTTATAGTTCCGGGACTAGGTAAAATTGAATCATTTTATTTAATTGTTTAGTGTGGTTTACATAATTTTACCTATATAATTGTTTATATGTATAGGTACAATTTTTTCGGGAATCTTATGTCTCTGCATTGGCATTCCACGATTCTCCCAGCATGACAACGCAAAAGGTCGAATTGGTTCGTTCATCATTAACCTTATCGTAGGCATATCTCAAGCATTTTGTTTACTTTTTTGTTTGGTCGGATATGGTTGGTCTGCTTGGTGGGGTGTGATTATGATACGAACGGCACGTGAGTATTTTTGTTTACCTCAATAGGTCAAATAAATAATAATTGAATAATTGTCAGGTAAACATCGTCGAATCAAAGATGCTGAAAGTCAAGAACCGTCTCCAGTGCCCAATCGCGCAACATTAGCACAAGTTGTGACGCAAAATCATCGTGATGTGGAAGCGGGCCGATAGCATTAACTAACGCAATAATATTAATTAAACCAAAAAAAATTTCTTTAACCATTTTTTTAAAACAAAACCTTTTTAAAATTTTAACTTTAGAAATAAATATTGAAACTAAAAAAAAAAATGATTTGTTTTATTTTCCACCAGGTTTTTCCCTTCAACCGTGCGTGTATGATTTGTACTTAACTTTTGTATTTGGTAATGGTAAGGAAATTAGAATATTAAAAAAAGGTCATAATATAAGTAGTTTTGCTTACAAATATGTAAATGTGTTCACGTGCTAGAAAAATACCTGGTAATTGACTGTATACACATCAGTTTAGAATGAAAATGGGTAAATTGATTTGTAAAGTGACCTGGAAATATTTTATTGTTAATCGTGTATCATAATTGGAGAGCGATGTGGAATTTCTAATTAGTGGGAAACTCGGTCGATATATTCATGTGAATCAGCTTTATATAAATCTGCTAAGTTTGTGGAATTTTTGAAAATTATTTTAATTTAATAAATACTATCTACCTAATTTGATTTTAAATGCATTTTCAGACGACTCCGAAAATTGTATAGGTTAGGTTAGGTTTGGGTGGCGGCCCACTAGGACCAGGCATAGACACAAAATGATCCGTAGCCATACCACGTATAATTATTTCCTCCAACTCATTGGAACCATTTTGAGCTGTTACAAAGCGCTGGATACTCCTGACGTTCATCCTACAGAGGTCCGTCAGGTCCTTGAAGAGGGGAAGAAATTTGAATAAGTTGTTCAAAATTTTAACAGACCTTTTAGAAATGTTCGCAATTTTAGAAAACCGAAACCGAACGTGAGGCAAAGGAAATATTAAAAAGAGAATTAGAAGATATTTTGCCTGTTACACGTAATATTTCTTTGATTTTGAGAAAGCTTATCTAAGGTTGATTTTGATAAAAGAGGATCTTATAAAAGCTCGTTTTTATTGTGTAAAAAAATCTTCATCCGCATCCAAAGTTGGTTATACATATGCAGTTTAATCATTCAGACTTAGCAACAAAGAATATTTCTGGCTGGAGTTAGAAATGAGCTACATCCATTAATGGTCAGTTATTATATAAAGCCATGTGCTTCTTTCCTCTTTCTTCGAGCAATTTATCTTACGTTTCGTTTTTGCTCCAAATTTTTGGGCATCCGATGCTGCCACGGGAGGTCATATGATTCGGAAACCAGCTTCCAATTCGTTATTATTGTGCAACTTTCACGTTTGTTTCAAGTAACACTTTTGATGGTGAAATTGTTCTTAAGGCTGAGTGGCTTCATATTCAAAGAAAAAGTTTGACTTGCAAGATTTAGTTTACTATTCGGTTTAGCATAAGAAGATAATCCCGGGAACGTCCCACTCTTAGTATGTGTTTGCTAAAATATCATGTTAGATTCAGATGAATATTTTTCCTCTTCCTCAAATACATACTCTATCCCCATAATCTCTTAAATTAATATGTAGTTGTTATATCGACACTAACCAAGCTTTGTAGTTCTTTTCCGGAATTTTTTTTATTTGTCGGTTTAACTAATTTGCTTGCATAATCTGCTTGTATTATTCTCATCATCTTTTTTCATCGTGATTGTTCTAAATCTTTAGCATTTCAGCACAATAGTTGTGAACCGACGCATCTTGATGAAGAACTTCATTCTCAGTTGTTCATTCACGCCTGATTTGTTCCGGAATCCGGACGTATTATGGTTGGTTCTAATTCATAACTCAAATTATTAAAATCTGCACAGTCAGTATAACTGAAATTTTAAGAATCCAAACCACACATTCATATTTTATATCGAAATCTCATTTCTCAATGAACGAAAATGGCAAATATCAAAAACTAATAAACTTTACATCAACTGAACTAGTAAAAGCTTATTTATTAATTAAGATCTTACTTTGTTAATCGTCTTAATCTAGTTTCTAAATCACCTGAAAAGAAAGTTCTAATTTGGTTTAGCTTAGTTAAATTAAAATCTTCATTATCCAAATCGCAAAGTTTCTCATTAATAAAATAAATCTCTAAGCTTTCAAAACTTCTAAATTCCAATATTCATAAAAACAAAAAATTCACACAAATTCCTAATTCCTATACAATACTTTTGAAATTTCCGAAAATCGTAAATTCCCATATTCCTAAAGTTTGTAAATTTGCTTACTTCTAAATTTTCAATATTCCTAAAATCGTAAACTGAATTAATTCGAAAATTTTTAAATTCAACAAATCCAAAACTCGTTACGCTTTCTACCAAAATTGTAATCTTTCTGAATTTTTAAATTGCAGATATTTTAAATATTTTATCCTAAATTCTGAAATGTCTAAAATTGACAAAAACTTTAAATACCAAATTCCAAAATTTCTAAATTACGTCATTCTAAAATCTAAATTTTCCAGATTGCTTTTCAAATCCAGTAGAGCGCCAGGACACCAGGGAATTGATGGCAACGAGAAACCTCAAGAAGTTCTGGGAATATAAATTCTAAATTTTAACGCACGGGCCAAAGAACGAGGAATCTAAAAATTAGTTGTGAAGTTCTAACGTGACACTGCTCCTACGGTTACGAACGAAACTTTTACGAACTTACTCAATCATTAAATGCTCACTATCAAAGTTGGTATCTGTGAAAGGAAACCTAAAATTCTTTCAAAGAATGGACCTCTCATTTGAACTCAGAGTGACAAGTGTAACAGGTTAGGTTTGCCTTAAACCGACTTGCAATAATAATAAGCATAACTTTTGAAGGTTCAATTTTTATAAGTCACAGTCCTGTTTTGTTCTCACTTTCAATAATTTCTTTCCAATTATTTTTTGTGCAAATATGCCAGTTAATTAGCAAATTCCACAAACGACAAGATGTTAGAGAAAATATTCAAATTGTTTGCTACGACCGGTTTGCGCAAACAACTATCACTTCCATATACTCGTACAACAAAATTAGTATGCACAAGCAAATTTTTATGGACGTGGCTAGACCCATGTATGCAAAATATTTCTATAATCAAATATATAATTTAAATAAAAAATTTAGTGCGTTATTCCTTTTTCCTGACGAAACGAAAACTAACAATCCAATAAAAATGTTGATCCTATATATTGAAACGGGCTGTGGGGTTCGAGAAAATATGTTCGGCTCCGGCTCCGATTCCGGAAATATATAGATTTCCGGAAATATATAGAAATATAACGACTCCGGCTCCATCTCCGGCTTCGGCTCCAGCTCCGACTCCGGCTCCAACTCCGGCTCCAACTTCGATTCCAGCTCCTCCTCCTCCATCAAATATCTATCTTTCTATGCTTAAAGAGAAAGGGGTTTTCATTTCCGTGACACGCTTATTTATGTGCTGAAAAACTGTTCATGTTTAGCAAGCAGGCAGTAGCTGGACGATACCGTCTCGGCGTTAATTTGCGATCCCAAGAAGAGGTATTTTTTTTTTAAATGTATTTATTGAACAATACTTGGATTGATAATTTTCTCATAACATACCTGTTATATATGACATACAACTTCTACAATTTCTATATAATTGTAAAAGTGCTTGCTTACATTTTAGCGCAATGAATGCCTAAATATACCTTTGCCAGGTAAAGAATAGTCGATGTTAAGAAGGCTTTTCGGTAAGACTGTTGCTGTGAACAAAAATTAGATCAGAAAATAAATTTTTGCGTGTTGTTTTGGGAGATTTTAAATCCAAACCTAATCTAATCCAGTGTCATGTCATTTTGTATTTTATATATTTCTGAAATTTTTAGGCCGGTTTGATCTTTGGCGAAATGCAGGCGCACACAATTTATTATGGAGCGATATACGCCAAAGAGCGCGGGCGGAAATGTTTACTTTGGTTGTTTGTACTCTTAAAGAGCATTTCAATCAAAAGTATAGTATCTTTTTGGTAAAAGAAGTGGACGAACTTGGTGTGGAAGGCCTTTATTTTCAAGAGAATGGTGCCACATGCGTCAAGCAATGACCATTTTGCATCGAATGTTTCGTGGACGTTTCTTATCGAAATTCGGCAATAACAACATATCGCCTGATTTAACACCACCAGATATTTTTTGTAGGGCTGTCTGAAAAACCACATTCGACAAGAAACATTTCGACTGAAACAATGCGCCACGTCGTGGAAAGCGTTAAAAAGTGAGCCGATACATTCTTCAATGCAAGAGATGGCCATTTACAGGACATAACTGTAATTATGCAGATAAAAGATATCAATCGTAAATTTTGAGGAATCTTCTTTTAGGTAAATCGTTCATTTATTTATGGCTCACCCTAGAGAATGTTGAAATTTTTTGGTTTAGAATACATATTCAAACCTACCTATATAATTTAACAGAAGTTAAAGTTTTACCAAAAGTGAAAAGATAGCGTCAAAAAATTCACTAAAAATACATACCTACAGACTATTATTCAACAATTCCAATTATTTTGCATTACAGTTCTTCGACCTGTTTTACATTAAATTGTAGGTACATATCACGATTTATAGGTTTTGATTTCTAGCCCATATTTTCTATTTCTTCGGCAAGAACGCCTGACCGCAAAAGGCACATTTCAAATTTTTATAATTATCAATACACTTTGTCCAAAACGACAAAGTCGTTTAATATTATTGCTCAAATATTGGCTGTGAAAATTTGAAAAAGTTCGTTTTAAACACATTTCCGATTATTAAATAATAGAAGAAATTATTTTGTTCTTATTTTTACATTATTGCCTTTGTTTATTTTTTTTTTTTTTTTGTATGGATTTTTGCTAACTGTCAAAATTGTATGTTTTGAAAAAAACACATACCGCCCGACGCGTCAACTACGGTGCTGCAAGGAATTTTTGTACCAATAAATTTTATACCATTCTTTTTGGCATTAGTACTACACTGTACTTTTTGTTAATGCGTGATTATGCGTGATTTACACGTTCCAACAATGTTTTCCAACTTTTTTTTTGTTGAGACTTAGAGCTACACGCAATAGAAAATATTTACATGCGATAAAAAGAGAAAAGTATAAAACGAAAATGTCGGTCATGCTATAACTTTTTGGCGGTATAAAATCTATGATGTCGAATAGGGCGATAATACAACTTTATGTTTCAAAATTACAACTTTTCTGGCTAAAATAAAGCTTTTCGAAAGTAAACTTCCATTTTTAAACAAAAATTTATAAAAAAATAAAACAAAAATGTCCGGCATGCTATAATTTTTTGGCGGTATAAAAACGACAATGTAATTTTTGACTAATGCCGCTGCGATACCACTTTATTTATCAAAATTACGACTTTTCTTGGCTAAAATGAAAACTGTTCGAACGTAAATTTTAATTTTTAAATAAAAATTTAAAACAATAAAAATAAAGCGCTATAAAAATTTTAAAAAATCGCCATTTTTTATGTGTTTGTTGTTGTTTGTTTCCATAAAATATACTCGGGTCGAGTATATTTTATAGTCAAAAATTTTTTTTATGGAAACAAAGTTGAAAAAAAAAGAAAAAAAATCCAACAAAATTTTGTTTGTTTATATATTTGTTCTTGTCTTTCAAATGGAATTCGCGATATACTAATCTCTTCATTTTTTGTTGGGAAACATTGTTGGAACGTGTAAATCACGCTTAAGCATACATTTGAAATTTTTTTTGGTAAAATATTTCTCTTTTGGCCATTTGAGACAAATTAGAGATATTTTTAAATTGAAAACAGAAACGTTATAAAGTAACTTCAATTAACAATTAGACTAAAAATACTACAATAATTTTACAAATCTAATTTAAAAATATAAATTTTTCAATTCAGTCGATGTCGTCCTCACGGCGTCAATCTCAACGCTTCCATTATTAAAATAAAACCTTGACCCTATTCTTGGCGAATTTTTCTTTATTCTTCAAGTTTGTTATTTTAACTTTCGCCAGCTTTTGTTTTAACTTATAACTTTTCAACAGCAGATGGTATGGAAAAAATATTTAGTAAGGTTGAGAGAGAGAGGAGTATTTAATTGAAAATGGTCGAAGATTATATCACAAATATTTAATAAGGTTGAGAGGAGTGTTTGATTACAAATGGTCGAATATTTGTTTATTATCCCACGATTATATCGAAAAAGTTTGGTGCAAGCATTTGGTGGACGTTAAGTTCTGAAATCATTACTTTTCATTTGCTGTTTCACATTAAACTTTTCAAAAATTTGATTCTTCGACGAGTTAATTTTAAGTTTGGAGATTAGAAGAGAAAAAACGACAATTCAGAGAAAAACAATTCACAGATAGAGGCAATTTAGAGAAAACGATAATTATGAGAAAAATCAACTCCAAGAAAACGGCAATTCAGAAAACAAAATTCTTTGAAATTATTCTTAGGACGTGTCCGCACCTTATAATAATTATTCCAGCTGTAATAATTTATGACATTATTTTGTATGCAAGCAAATTATCACAGCCAACTGCGTGTTGTAAATTTGACACTTCTGTAATAATATTTATAAACAATACAATTAGTACAAATAAAACTTATTACAAAATATGGAAGAGAAAATTATTTCACTCCTGTCAAAATTATTACAAAAAAAAAATTATCACTAACTTCGGACACGTCCTTAGCTTTTTCGTGGATTCTAAATATAATTTCAATAAATTTTGTTTTCTCTGAATTATGTTTTACTGTATTTCGTTTTGTCCTTGTAAATAAAATTAACGGAATTTGCCCATTAAAGCCTGAATTCCACTGTGAATAATTGACTGAACTGACTTCAAGTCGAAAGAAGACAACAACAAAAAAAATCCATTGGAGTGACAAAGATAAGGCATGTTTTTTTTATTTTTTTTATAGCACAAATATCTTGATAAATTTTGACAGCGACAGCAAAAAATAAAAAATAAAAATAATAAATTTTTGGTTATCACTTGGAGTTTTAATTTGGCTTTTTCATCACCAATAAATTATTAAAAAAAAAACGATTACTTTATTAAATTGCCAATAATAGTATTTAGCGATATTATCACAATTGATCCCAATTTATCACAATTTAACTGTACACAAACTTTATATTTTTTTATTATCACAGCTATTCTAGAAGCAACCACCAAAAAAAATTATGACACTTTCCATAAAAATAACAAACTTTTAATTAACTTAGTGTGCGGAAAAAAATTTGCGTTCGTACACAAAATTTGTGTGCGTATATTAGTTCGATAACCATAAAATGACTTCGATTTTGATAATTTTTGACCATAATTATGGCGATCCACTAATACAAACACACATTTGATGTAAGTAAAATCTTGACTGACTTCGTTTTGTGTTTCTTTCACACAACCACCGATTTTATATTTTTATCTCTCTTTATTTTGACTGACAAACTTTTATTCGCAATGGAATTCAGGCTTAAGGCATGTTTCAAAACGGAATATTTCATTACGAACACACATAAACTACGACATAAGGTATATAACGACCTTTAAGCATATGCAGGGCCCATATTCTTGAAATTCACTTAAAAAAGTCACCGATGACTTTAGTATAAAGCAATTGGAATTTTCGACTGAAATAACGTATTTCACTAGAAAGTCACAAATAAGTAATTTCAGTCGAAAATTTAAATTGCTTTAAGGGCCTATCAAACGTCGGCGGAAATCATAGCTTGAACAAAAATGAAATTATTATTCATAAAACTATTTACAAACTTTATATTTTTAATAGAAAAATTACAATTTTAAGAAAATATATCGAATGAAATTTCATCCACCGCCAAACCATGATTTCCTATCATTACATAAACAAACAACTGTTATTTAAATTTGACGCCCGCCGCCGACTATAGGTCCTTTATAGTTTATACAAAAGTTACCGGCGACTTTTTTTCAGTCGGTTTTTATTGACGATTGGAGCACCATGGATTGACGTTTAATATAGTTGATAAAAAACACTTTTCATTACGAATAACATGCTTCCCACATAAATAATGCATATTTTTCATCATAAAGACAATTCTTAAATACCTGACGGCTAAAGTTTCTTTCGTCGCGTTTGAGACAATTATCAGTTTAAGGCTTTTCTTTTCAAATTCTACTGCAATTAGAAAACATTTGATACTAAATATATGAAAAAACTATCAAATACCATTATAATCTTTAAGTTTAGTTTAAACATTTTTCTTTTGAAATATAATAATTTTTATTCATATATAATTCATTTTATTGTGCGAAGTTGAAAATTTCGCAATTGGAGAAAAAACTTTTTCGCGTTTGGAAACTTTCCACATACATACGAATTTTTTTAACGCATGTTTTAACCTCACTTTTTTGACATTTAAAAGAAAACATGGAACTGTACAGTACAAAATTATCGAAAAATTCGCTATAATTAAATATTTTGATGTGTATGCCACACAGAATTATTAAATAAAAAAAACAAATAAAAATAATTATGATTATTCACATGAATCGAAAGTGCCTAAAGCCTTTATCAGCCGTGTTTTCCATGAGAACTGCACTAGAACTCGATAAACTTTAAATTCCTTTTATTCCATGTAAAACGAAAAAAAATAAATTCTTAAAGCGCGAATGTGTAGTGTATTTGATATAATTACATATTTTAAGTTTAAAAATTTCCCCCTTCAGTTATTTCATCAATATTTTCTAATTTCTTGCTGACGTCATTACAAGCAACTACACTCGATAAATTCATGGGTTTATCCAGTGTAACTAAAAAATAAGCTATAATTATCATTATTTATTGCTGTAACAACTTAAAATGTGTATTTATGTGAAATGCACTACACATTATCACTTTATGAATTTAATTTTTTTTTTGTTTACATAGAATAAAAGGAATTAAAAATTTATCGAGTTCTAGTGCAGTTCTCATGGAAAACACGACTATCAGTTGCATCATTTATTTTGTTTCGTCGAGAGGCGCTAAACTTTTACAATCGATTCTTTTCTCATAACTTTTATAATCCTATTGTTTGGTTACCAGGGTTCAAGTAACAAAAAGTACTTGGTTTGCTCGCCAGGTTTTTCATAATCTGTTTAGAGAAAGTAAACGTCAAATTGGTTCTTGTTTCATTCTCTTTGAATTTCATACAAATTTTTACTTGTAATTTGATTAATTGTTTATTTTAATATTAATTAATTGATTTTAATTTAAATAAAGTATGGGTGGTCATAGACGTAGAAATAAGGTGAATCCATTTGCTCAAAAGAAACGATTACGCAAAGAAAATGTAAGTAATTCACCAAAGAAACAAAATAATCGTGTTAAATTGAGGTTATGTGTTGATAGAAATTCCACGTTTGTTTTATTTTAGGTGGAAATAAAACAGCAAAGGGCTCAAGAACCTTACCAAGAAATCGTTCGGGAGAATGAAAACTTCATAAAGTATTATAAAATGCAAAATATTTGCCCAGAAGAAGAGTGGGAAAGTTTTTTAAAAGCTATTCGTGGTAATTTGCCGGTAACATTCCGGGTGACCGGTTCGAGAGGCGAATCCCAAGCTCTTCTAGATATTATCAAGCACGAATTCTTTGATGATTATATTAACGGGGCTAAAGAATTACAAAATGACGATCAAGAATTCGAAAAACCTATGTGCCTACCTTGGTACCCAAATGGATTGGCTTGGCAGCTGGAGCTGACACGAAAGGATATCCGACGTTCCGAATCATTGTTTAGATTACATAACTTTTTAATTTCCGAAACTAGTGCTGGTAGTATTAGTCGTCAAGAAGCCGTTTCTATGATTCCTCCAATTTTGCTTGACGTGAAACCACACCACAAGGTATTGGATATGTGTGCCGCTCCAGGATCAAAAACCGCTCAATTAATTGAATCATTACATGCCACAGATGAAATACCAACAGGGTTTGTCATTGCTAATGATCTTGATAATAATCGATGCTATATGTTGGTGCATCAAGCAAAACGATTAAATTCACCATGTTTCCTTGTAACAAATCATGACAGCACACAGTTACCAAATTTCAGAATTGGACCAAATGATGAAGTTCTAAAATTTGATCGAGTTTTGTGTGATGTTCCATGCTCGGGTGATGGAACTATGAGAAAAAATCCTGATATATGGAAAAAATGGAATGCTGCTCAAGCACTGAATTTACATGGAATTCAATACCGAGTAGCTAAACGTGGCGCTGAATTACTTGCGGTAGGTGGTAGATTGGTGTATTCAACATGTTCATTGAATCCAATCGAAAATGAGGCAGTCATTTATCGCTTGGTGAAAGAATCTGAAGGGGCATTAGAAATTGTTGATGCTTCTGAACTTGTTCCCGGATTAAAATATCACAAGGGGATGACAAAATGGAGGCCAGCCGATCGCGATATTGAATTTTATGATAAATTTGAAGACGTACCCGAACGATGGATTACCTCAATTCGACCACAAATGTTTGCGGATGATCCAGAGGATATTAAAAAACTTGGCATTGAAAAGTGTATACGAATTCTTCCTCATCTACAGAACACGGGGGCATTTTTCGTTGTTGCCTTAGTTAAAAAGAAACTTTTACCTTGGGAAAAAGATGAATCACTTAAACCGAAGCAACCTGTAGTTGACACATCCCAATCATCTGAAAACGGTGAGAATTTACCTAAAATGGAAGAAAAATCTGTACCATGGGGTCCACAAAGAAAGAAGCGCCGCCTGCACGGTTACAAAGAAGATCCATTCGTATTTTTCGAACCCAACGACGAGGTATGGCCTTTGATTAAAGAATTCTATCAAATTAGTGATAAATTTGATTCAAAATGTCTTCTTACCCGTTGCTTGGGCGGAAAAAAGAAAAATATTTATTATTGCACCGAACCAATACGGGAAATTGTCCAAAAGAATGAGCATGCCGTTAAAATAATAAACACTGGTGTCAAAGCGTTCGTTCGATGTGATAATAAAAATATGAAATGTGCTTTTAGATTGGCACAGGAGGGTTTACCGACCACTAATTTATTTATCGGTGATTCCAGACGAGTACTAATTGAACGAGATGATTTAATAATATTGTTGCAAAACAATGATCCGATGAATCCTCCGGCTATAACATCGCTATCAGAGACTACACAGGGACGAATTGAACAGTTGGGACCGGGTAGTTGTGTTTTGTACTACAAGGATGATGATAAGATTTCGTTAACATTGGTGGGATGGCGTGGCATGCAAACAGTGCGTGCGTATATAGATACAAACGAAACGATTCATATGCTGAGATTGCTTAGGGCCGATATATCTAAATTTGGTAATTTTATTATTAAAAATGCACTGTAAAGGAGGCTCTCTAAACATTTTTTTCAACCTTTCAGATAAAAATAAGTATAAAAAAGTTGATGAGGCCACTGAAGAAGCTGATGCTTTAGATAATCTAGAGCCATTAGATGAAAACGATGGTACGCCTGAAGAAAATGTTGCTCTTAATGAAGAAGAAATGGAGGTTAAAATTGAAGAAACGGTTAAAGTTCAAGAAAAGGAGGTTTAAGATTGAAAAAAGTTCTTAGAGCTATTTATAATGAAATACACACATATTTTTGTTTTTCCAGAAACTTGCGTTTTCCTGTAATATTTTTATTGTACGATTAGGCAGTCGCCCTTGTGTTCGTCTCCCTTTCCAGTTTGTTGAGGGTTTTGACATCCGATGAAAGGGATTTTGACGCGATATTCAACTTTGTCAGGCCAACTGAGGAATTGTTTAATAAAGCCAGAGAGATAGAGCCATTCTCCCTGAGTCTTGTTTCCGGTTATTCTGAGTCTTGAAGCTTGCCATAATTTTGCAAAATAACGTCGCTCATTTCCATTCTCTGTTCAATTTTGCTGGTGTCTTTCATACTAAAAGCTGCAATAATTTCTGTCCTTGCAGTCAATATTATATGCCTTTTTCCCTCGCAAATAGACAACCATAACTCATACATTTATCATTCTTAATTTAAAGTCAAGTTTGATACATTTACCTACAGAAACCACTAACCGCGTTCTTCTGTGTCTACCTAGCCGTTACACTGGCAGAGTTTACCACCAATACAATTTATTCAACTGGCCTAGAACCCGAATTGTTGACTTCTAGGGCGCTACGGTTACAACATCTTTGAAGTTTTGCCTTTAGTTTAGTTTATTTACCTTTGAAACAGCAAGCATGCTGCTGATTCACTGTATCGAAATACTCCGAATTCAATTTCTCAAGGCTGTCGAAGCTTAAATGGCGTTTCTTTAACGGTGCTTTAACGGGCGAGTTTTACGATCTGTTACGATGGGGGGGGGTGAACATAAAAATGTTACGTAACAGAACATTTTCAAACACAATTCTAATTCATTTACTTCAACTAGGCGCGTTTAGGTCGATTCGATCAGAAAAGCGGAACAAGTTCAAAATATCGTTTTTACTCCAAATTTATCCAATTTGAGCTAAGTTAGTTAAAAAATTTAAAAATGTTTATATATTTGTTACACCTGGGACGGGGAAGGCGTTATTCCGCATGGATCACTGCCTTCGCCTTATTGGTGCTAGAATTTTCTGCAATATGAGTAAGTAATGTCATACTTTATTAAACTTACTTTAGCTTGAGATCCGATATCAAAAACTCTGAGATTTTTTTGGTTGATAATATATATTTCGATGTCGGTTACAAAACGCGATTACGATTTCACTTTCTGAAATAAATTTTTGTAGGCACTCGTGGGGTCTTGTTGAAGCAGTAGGTATAGACTAGATTAGATTTGGAATACCTCGATCCCCCCAAACAAAGTAAAAGTCTTAAAATTTTTTAGTTCTCTTTAATTATCTTTTTAATTTCAGTTTTTTTTTCTTGTTTCATTAGATTTCAATTTTTATAGTATTTTTTCGTGCTACAACGATGGTAATTAAAAAATTTCATAATACATTTTTATTATTGTTTTCATTAAATAAATTACAGTGCATCAGTTTTCTTATAAATAATATTATAGCGTCCTGATAAAAGAAAACCTCAGAATTATTTTATATCACTTAAAAAAATTCACAAACAAACTGAAATAAAAACGAACGTACTAAGAACCGAGTAGCTTGGTGTGATTTTCAATACTATGTATATAGAGACACCGACATGGTTTGATTGTTTTATTGGGCCTCTACACGATTTCAACTTAGTTATATTAGGTAATGTTACAACAATTAATTTAGCGTATAATGATTACAATAATTTTTTTTTTTTTTTTGTGGGACAAGCAACAGTTTATTGTTTAAAGGGTTTTGTTCTTATAGAGGTTCAAAAAAGATATCGTATCAAAGCAAGTTTGCCCTTTATACAATAATAGATTTTTTGTTAAATTTACTTAACGTGGGTGGCAGTCGAATATAACCTGAGTCCTGAATATAGGATTGACTTATTTTTAAAGATTAGGCCTTTCGTAATACATGTTTTATAAGCGGTTTGCTTTAAATAAAAATACCTTTGGTTTGAGTGATTTAATTTATTTTACCGTAATTAGTTTCAGTCGTTCAAGAATTCTTATTGTAAGTTATACTTACTCTTCTATTGTTTACATTTTTTGTGTACACAGCCCAGAAATACTGCCATTTGGTTTGTTTTAGTTCATATATTAGGAATAGGATGGAATGGGTTTCCTGCGCTATGTAATTGTTATGGCTTTATTTTGATGAATTACATTTTAATTGTTCGTAAAATAAAAAAATAAAAATACAATTTTATGGGTTAACCGCTATAGTCAGCCGAATAGTCGGTCTTATGTTTTGTTGTGATGGGAAACGAACTTAGGACAAGGGGCTAAATAAAATGTTGTTTTAAAATGATTACGATCAGCCTTAGCTCGGCACAGATCTAAAACGTTCTCAAAATTTTGAAAAATAACGATTTAAAAAATAAATGTAAATACTAAAAATATGTACATATACGGTTTCAAAATCTTAAAATACAATAAACTACGAAATTAAAATTTGAAGGTTAAATAAAATTTCAAACTTAAAAAAACGACAATGCGACAATGGAATGTTTTTCCAGATTTCCTCAATATTTTGGAATAGTTCGTCTGAACTCCTGGAACTTTTCTATTTCTCGCTTAACTAACATCTGTCCATAAATTTTCTCGATTGGGATAAGGTCAGGCCTTTGTGGTGGCCAAACACTTCTTTAACTTTACAGGGTGTTTAGGATCGTTATCTTATTGAAAGATAAATGAACCGGGGGTCTATTATGAAATTTTCGACATCGCAAATTTTCGACGTTGTCGACCAACTCGACAATACGTTACGAACTGAATAACTGAAATTTTTTTATCTCACGATTTATTATTGAACACGTGTATGCATTCGTCACCTCAAGAGCAGTCGCATATTGTTCGACTTTATCGAAAACAGAGTTTCGTAATACGAAAATTTTCGATATGATCGCAAAAAAAGCGCGCCGAATAATTTCATAATAGCTAATTTTCGACGTTGTCGAAAAAAAAAGCGCGCGTCAAAAATTTCATAATAGCCCCCCGGCATGTTTTCGAAGGTATAAGGCTCTATCACATTTTTCATGATATGTATATAATAGATATTTGAACACGTGTTGGTTCATTCCCTTATTAATTGTAAATACTGGTCGAAAGCAGCGCCAGAAAATGTTCCCCAAACTATACTTCAATTCGTCATTCCAGGGGACTTTATCCAAAATGCTAATGATTTGTGCAACTGTTATTTCGCAAAATTTATCTTTCGATTTAAGTTTTGTTTGGAAACAATTGACTCTCCAAATTCAAACGGCTGACATCTCTACGTAATTTGAGGTGATTTGGCTTCATTTATTTTCCTGGGTCTGATTTCGAAACCGCCAGAATCATTCTAGGTTGCGTCGAAGGTTTTAATGGCACAATAAACCATCTTCTTTGAGCACCCTAATTTTTAACATTTACGTTATAATAAAAATATTGCAATGCTACCGACATTTAATATTGATGTTTTCGATAGAAGAAAAGTCACTTGGAGCAGATGGATCGATAGACTTACGGATGCCTTTAAATTATTTAACAAAGAGAGGGATGACGAAATGCGAAAACATATATTACTACACTATATGGGTCAAGATGCCTATAATATCATCTGCGACAAACTAGCTCCAATCAAACCAAATGAAAAATCATTCGAGAAGGGGAATCGGTAGATGAATTTGCTACGGCCTTACGGAAAATTTCCATCAACTGTAATTTTGGTCAGTTTTTAGAAACAGCGTTAAGGAATCAATTTGTTTTTGGGCTCGCAAACAAAAACATTCAATCAAGGCTTTTAGAATCGGACAATTTGAAGCTGGATACTGCCATAAAAACAGCTCAAGCAATGGAATTATCAGCAATAGGAGGTGCTGCTTTACATACAACCACACAGCTCGCAGTAAATTTTGTTAAAGGTAAACAATACAATAAAAATTCTAATTTTGATAAAGATAAGATTAAGTTAAGTAAAATAAATACAAATAAAGTTCTTAAATGTTATCGATGTGGCTGTGAGTCACATTTGGCAAATAAATGCAAGCATGTTAACTCCATATGCAGATTCTGTAAAAAAAGAAGGACATTTGTCAAGTGTGTGCCTCAAAATCGCATCGAAAAGAACTAGTGAAACTAATAAGAAGGATCAAGCAAATTTTTTAGAGGAAGAAGAACCACAGGGTGATTCAGTTAATAATTTTGATGAACTTTTTAATATTGATGGTAAAGAAAACCAAACTAAATCAAAAAAAAATTACGTACAAATTAATTCAGTAGTTAGTTTTAATGATGATCCGAAAATTAAATCAAAATTTGTTATAACTTTAGATGTGATGTGGATGATAAAAAAATTAAATTTGAAATTGATAGTGGTTCCCCAGTTGCTTTAATTAATGAAAACTTAAAAAAAAAGTATTTTGATCAAAAAGAAGTTACAAAGTCCGAGACAAAATTAATTAGTTAATTGTAATTCAAAAATAAATGTTATCGGTTATTTTGTTGTCAAAGTCAGGGTTGATGGGTATACAAAAAATGTAAAGTTATACGTGGTTCAATCCGATAAACACCCATTATTAGGACGAGAATGGTTGCGCGAAATAAATTTTAATTGGAATAAAATTTTTAATAACCGTCTAAGCGTAGGTGTAGTTTCGTTTTGCGAATCAGAGAGTATTTTGCGCTCATCGAATTTAGATAATTCAATCGAGAATATCATGTTAAAATATCCTAATTTTTCTGATAAGTCGATCGGTAAAATAAACGGTATTCAAGTTAGATTGCCACTTAAACCTGACACAATTCCGAAATTTTGCAAAGCTCGTCCGGTTCCGTTTTCGATGAAAGGTCGAGTGGAAAGAGAATTGTCTGAGTTAGTAGACAATGGTGTTTTAGTAAAAGTGGATTACAGTCGTTGGGCGACACCGATAGTCCCAGTTCCCAAAGCAAATAATAAAATACGTATTTGCGGAGATTATAAAATCACCGTGAACCCCAATTTAATTGTAGATGAACATCCATTGCCGACTATTGAGGATTTATTTTCATCAATGGCGGGAGGAGACAAATTTACAAAGATAGATTTAACTAAGGCATATTTGCAACTTGAAATAGTACCCGAAGACCGTGAAGTCTTAACATTAAATACGCATAAAGGCCTCTATAATCCTACATGCTTAATGTATGGAATTGCGTCTGCACCTGCGATATGGCAACGCCATATCGAACAGATATTACAAGATATTCCAGGTGTGACAGTTTTTTTGGATGACGTTAAGATTACGGGACCAAACGATGATTCTCACCTTGAAAGAGTAAATGAAGTATTGAACAGGTTAAATCATTACAATATGAGAATAAACTTGGATAAATGCGAATTTTTCAAGGATAACATTCAGTACTGTGGATACATGGTTGATAAATTCGGAATCCACAAAATGAAAGAGAAAATCGATGCCATCCAAAACTTGGCCATTCCACAGAATAAGGATCAAATACGTGCTTATGTGGGATTGGTAAATTATTATGGGAGATTCTTTAAAGATTTAAGTACAGTGTTGTACCCTAGTAATAATTTGATGAAAAATGACGTTAAATTCTTTTGGAATAAAGATTGTCAAAAATCGTTTCAATTAGTTAAATCAGAGATGCAAAGTGAACATTTTTTGGTGCATTATGACCCAAATTTGACATTACTGCTCGCAACTGATGCCTCTCCTTATGGGGTGGGTGCGGTTTTAAGTCATCGATTTCCGGATGGTTCGGAAAAGTCAATTCAGTATGTCTCACAAACGTTGAATGCTACTCAACAGAGGTACCCTCACATTGATAAGGAAGCTTATGCTATTGTTTACGGGATTCGAAAGTTTATTCAATACGTCTACGGACGGAAGTTTATATTAATTACAGATAATAAACCAATTAGAGAAATATTCGCTCCCAATAAAGGATTACCAACATTATGTGCTACGCGTATGCAACATTAGGCAATTTTCTTACAATCGTTTGATTACGAGATCCGTTATCGGGATACAAAAAAACACGCGAATGTTGATGCATTGTCTAGACTTCCAACTACAGACGCTACAAATCAACCAGATGAAATCGATATAATTGAACTAAACATGATAGAAACTTTACCGGTGACTGTCGAAGAATTAGGCAAATATACATATTCGGATAAGAGTATCCATAAACTGATTGAAGGTCTTCAAAATGGTCGTGAATTGGATAGTCGCGATAGATTTGGAATTAATCAATCAGAATTTACACTTCAAAAAGAGTGCTTGCTGCGAGGTATTCGAGTTTACATACCAAACGAATTGCGGAAAAGGGTTTTGGATGAATTACATTCCACACATTTTGGAATAGTTAGGATGAAGAGCATGGCGAGAGAGTATTGCTGGTGGCCCAATATCGATAAGGATATAGAGTGCATTGTTCGAAATTGCCCGGATTGTAGTGTCATACAATCCAACCCTCCAAAAACTGTACCACATTGCTGGAATCCGACCGACACACCATTTGAGCGAGTTCATTGTGACTTTGCAGGTCCTTTTAAAGGGAAATATTTTTTAAGTTCGGTCGATACATATTCGAAATGGCCTGAAATTCGATTAATAAAGAATATCACTACCGAAATTACTATCAAGAACCTTCGGGAAATTTTTAGTACATTTGGTATACCATCGGGTTTTGTTACCGATCACGGTACTCAATTTACTTCACAAGAATTCCAACATTTCTTAAAAATGAATGGAATTAAGCATATAATGGGAGCACCATACCATCCATCTACAAATGGACAGGCAGAGCGGTATATCCAGACCATTAAAGCGAAATTAAAGTCGTTAAATTGCGAGACCGACAAAGAGTTTCATACAGCCCTATGCAATATACTGTTAACTTACCGTAAAACGATACATCCGGCTACGGGAAAAACACCATCTATGATAGTTTTTAAGAGACAAATACGATCTAGAATCGATCTCATGATACCTTCAAATTCAAAACAAGGAGAAGAGATACTCCATAAATTTAGGAAATTTAATATCGGCGATCGAGTTATTGTAAGGGAATACATCTCTAACACTATTAAGTGGAAATTCGGAAATATTATTGAAAGATTAGGTAGTTTACATTACATCATACATCTTGATGATGGTAGGAAGTGGAAAAGACATATTGATCAAATGCGATTGGTTGGACCAAATGCAGGTTCGGAGAATCAAATTGGATTTTCAAATGGTTTAAAGGAGGCTGATAATATCGTTAGTCTTCCAAAAAGTTCGGTGTTTGAGGATACTGAACCAGGTGATATGTCGTTACCCGTTACAATCTTTGACAATCAGAAATTGATTAAAAACAATGATAATATTGCTGATAATGTTGAACAAAATATTTTCGATTCAGATATTAGAAATGTGCCAGAAAAACTTGATAAGATTATAGATAAGAGTAATAATATTGAAAGTAGCAATATAATTGAACAAGCAACACGGAGATCGAACCGGGTAATTAAAAAACCTATGAAATGTATATTAGTTTAAGAGATTTAAAGATGTATATTAAATGTAAATTTTGCGAGAGGAAGAACAAACAAACTGCTACAAGATTATTGTTGAAAGTTTCTAGTACCCAAGATTATCGATTTTCACACAAGTAAAAATCGATTTTTTTTAAACAAATCAATTAAAATTGGCAAATTGATAACGCTCATTTGAAACGCTCTAATACAAAAACGTTAATTTGATCTTTATTTAATCTTTTCGGTTAATTAATTCGATTTTAACGTAATTGAACCGAATATAAAATTTTTACTGAACTATTTATTAAATTTTGTAAAAAAATTACGAAGAATCAGGATCAGCAAGCATTAATAATTTCACCTGCTGTAGAGTTAACTCCGCTTGTTGATTATATGTCTTTCATATTTCAAGTTTCAGTGTTGTAATTTCAAGGAAAGGATTATGCAAGCAGTGCGAGAACTTAACCTATGAACAACCACGTTTTGTAACTCGTTTTCAAATTCTCAAAAATGTGACTGCAAATCTCGTGGCAATCGGGATTCAAAATCAACACTTTTCGTTATCCTAAGAAAGAAAATATTAACGCGTTTTAATTACATACATATAATGTTACTTTATGGATTCCCTCTAGCTCCGAAATTTGCGTTTGACCAATTGAAAAAGTTCCTGATAAATAATTACGAGTATATAAAAATCAGTGAGTGCATCATCAGGATTATGAAATTAAAATTTAGAAAAAATGCATGTTTTTAAGTTTCGAGATCTAACCGGTCAATATTTCCGAACACAAAATTTCAAAATTCGATATTTTAAATCCATGACAATTTTTTTAATCGATTTTCTGTCTAATTCGCTATTTTGTCTAATTCGATATTTTGTCTAATTCGATATTTTGTTTGGCGAAATTTCAAGGCGATCCCATCTAGATATCTGGTTTTGAATAGGTTTGAGGTGCTTGGTATCTAACATATTCGAAATTATCAACATTAGTTAACATTTTTGAGACTACGCATTGATATTTTTCACATTTGGCTGTTTCGTTTGGAGATTATTCGATAGTTTCAAGATTTTTGTTAGTGATATTAGTTCACAAATAAACAATAAAAATCGTACTTTACACATGTTACACAGTTTACTTTACCTATAGGTAATTACTTAATAAACTTATAATAAAAAGTCTTTTTTGGCGAATGGAAGAAAACAGACGTGTTAGGCAAGGGATACAGAGAAAAAGCCTGGGGGCTATTTGTGTCATTTGCGTCCGAGCAAATTCGCTTGTTTAGAAAACGTAACACATCGTGTACATACTTATCTGGTTTTCAACATATATATTCGCCAGAGAAGTGGGAACTGGGAAGCAAACAAATGTGGATATCGTCCTACAATCGCTTAATAAGGTAATATGGGCGAACAATTGCACATATCACACACCTTCTGGATGTGCCTTTATTGTATTCATCGTCACTCCGAATCAGAGTTAGCAGGAAAAAGTGGTTGAAAAATGTTTTTGAAGAATACAATTTTGGCGGGGTTTTTAAATATGTGTTACAATTACAAATACTTAAAAAATTATATTTAAATAAAAAAAAACAAATTTAAACAATAAATAATACTTTACTTACAATTTATGCACCTAATCATTTAATAATTGATGTATTATTTGTTTTAAATTTAAATAAACGCACTCCACATCCACAACGATTTTGACGTTACATAGTATGTACATCGTTTTCGACAAATCGCCACCTAGCGAAAATCACTGTCACTTCGAATTGGTGTAATTAGCATCAGCGCTAGCAGATCGACTGAAATATGGTATAGTGGAAATTTTTTGAAGTTGTAATGCCGACAAATATGTTGTCTAAAATCACGGTTCCAATCGTCAATACTTGCATTGGCGCGTGACTTAAATACACGATAAGGACGTTTTCCTCGAAACAGATTTTTCATTTCTGTATTGTCTATATATTTTGATTTAAATTAATGAGAAAATAACAAATTTACAATAATTTAACAATTTTAATTGAAAATAATTATTTAAGTCAAAATCCGTTTCTGTGAACGGCCGTAATGACAAATACGCATTTTTCAAATAAATTTGTTGAATTGTAAATTTATTATTTTAATTAATAACTTGAGTTATTTTATATTATTTTCATTAATTTAAACCAAAAGTTAATCAAACATAGTTAAACCAACTATATAAAAATCTCCAAATCTGATGTTTGGTGGAGTATTGACTTTTCCAAATGGGCCACGTTTTGGCTTAATGTGAAAACCAACTTCATTGATATATAAATTGAAGATGTTTTGGGTTTCTAGGAATTTGCATCTGGCGGCAATGTGAGATGCCATAACAATTTTATAAAAAAAGCAAATATGGGTAATGTTGAATCAGTAATGGGTATGGACAAAAAAATCGAATTTCATTTTTATTCAGGTAAATAACAGAATCTTTATGGCCTTCTTCTGTGATCACATTCTTACAGTTTAGAACTGACCAGCTAAAAGGCCGGACTTTGAAACCCTATTGGACATATTTGACGAACCAATTATAGTTGAATGAAACAACTATAGTTGAATATTCCACCAGCCTAAGTCGATTCATCCTTAGTTCGTCATGGCGTTGTATTATAAAACTTATTTGAATTCGGATGCCTGGAATGTTTGCCTTGATACGGTTATGATTAGAGATGGAGTAAGATAATCTAACTTCTTAACTCGTTTTGGAATAAGATATCTTGTGTAAAACAGCCGTGTCAAAACTTTCGACTGTAGAAATTGTGTAATTCACAAAATATTTCGCGAAAATTGTAGAATTTCAGCCCTATTGAAATTTTCGCCTTTACAACTTGGCAAAATTTTATAAATGTTATAAAATGTCGAATATTTCTTAAAATTAAGGCCATTTAATTCCTCCTTCTGAGAAATTATTTTTAAAGTTCGACATAAGAAATTCTAAGAATTCTTTTAAGAAATACATTCGTCAACCTAATTTATAAAATACACAGAGACATTTTCCACTACACTACAACTCAAACAAAATTCAAACAACAGCAGATCAAATTTATAGAATTTAAATCACTCAAACAGAAAACAAAATTCCCAATAGGAAGTTATACTTTATAAAAAAAAATCAAAATAATTTAAAAATACCAATTACTAGGATTTTTGTAAGCACACATTAGAAAACATGTATTAATTAATAATCATTTATGCTTCTTTTAGAATATTCTTATTAATTTGTTTTTACTTTTATCAAGTTCTTCTTACTGTAATTTTTAATATAATTCTATAATTTTGTTTAATATCCTTATCATCTATATGGACGTATATATTATAATTTGTTTTTTTTTTTTAATTTAATTTGTATTTTATAATTATAATAATTAAATTATTACTGATGGACATACACAATTACGTTTTTATTTTTGATTGAGTTAATTTTATAAATTGTATTAATAATAAAAATAATAAAAAAAAGTATATTTGTGTTTTAAATAAAAAATAATAATATTTATTTTATTAATTAATTTTTTTTTTGTTTCTTTTTAAATAAATCTAAAATATATAATGTATATATAAAATAATATGTTTTGCTTTTTAATCATAATTTATAAATTAATTTAATTTTAAGGAACATGTTAATTCGAAAGGGGTATTTTTTTATCTTTACTGGATGATACATTTATCTTTTGGATGAATGTCAACATGTTCCAACTCTCGGACTATTTCGTCGTCTACTTCAATACTGTGAAATTATTAAAAAAAAAAAAATAGAAAACTTAAATATTTTAATAACACAAAGTATTTGATAAACTTACGCTTGTTCTTGAGTGTGCAAATGTTGTACTAATTCATTTCTACGGTCAACTATTTTTACTAGTTCGGCTAATAGTAATGCTTCACGTTCTCGTTGCTCTTCAGTTTTACGCCAATCTTCAACCGACAGGGCCGCACGCAATTCATTATTTAAATATGATGTTTTCGTTTCCAAATCATTTTCCTGTTCTAATATATTTAACTGCATTTGTCGCCTTAGTAAGGCGTTCTTTTTATTGACTAGAGTAAACCATTGGGATAGAAGTTGTTCTTCCGTCTCCTCACCACCTTAAAGATAAATTATAATGTTAGTTTTGTATTTTTTATAAAGAAAAGTTTTTCTATTTTTACTTGTGTTATTTCCGCCCATGACCGAACGTAATTTTTTCTCCAGAGCGCCCGCCTTTTGATCAATTGCTTCTTGCTCCCGTTCCAGTGCATCTAATTCACTTTGGATGTAGGTCATTGTATCGCCCTAGAAATTACATAAAAAAAAATATATTTCACCGTTCAATTTTGAAAATACTAATTGAAATTTTCAATTCAAGATTGGATACATCGAAATTTGAATATTTAGAAATCACGAGCGTACATATACTCGTATAATATTTCAAAAATTAAAGAATTAAAAAAAACGGAAAGTTAAAATGAAACCGGTTGGACAAATATAACGTTGATGGACATTTACTAAAGCCAAAAAGGCACGACTTCACCTAGTGTCCTGATATTTCAGTCTGTATTCCAGTATGTTCATGTTTACATTAATATTATTGTTATTGTGTGAATGGATTTCCATTTTTTCACTATTTTGTGTGCTTTTGTTACTTTGTAAAATTTTTTATATAAAAAAAGAAAAATTCTTTATTATTATTTATTTTTATTATTTTAATATTTTTATCTTCCTTATAGTAACAATCTGTTTTATTTTTTAAAATAAAACAGATTGTTACAATTCTTACACACTTCTCTTTACAATTCTTCTATTGGTATATTTGTATACATGTTTGTTATGTCGTTCGACATAACAAACATGTATACAAATATACCAATAGAAGAAACAATAGAAATAACTAAAAACCTACTATTGAACAACGGACTAAAGACAACAGACACAAACGAAATCATAAACTTAATCACTGAGATAACTAGACAAAACTACTTCACTCACAACAAACAATACTACAAACAGACTGTAGGTTTACCAATGGGAAGCCCACTATCAGGTACATTAGCTGAAATATATTTAAACAATTTTGAGAAAAAATACATACACAACTTAGACAACATATACAAAAACAACATAGTTTACTGGTACAGATACGTCGACGACATATTATTACTTTTTAGAGGCACGAACAGACAGTTAGACAAATTACATCAATACATCAACACGAGACAACCAACCATAAAATTCACATTAGAAACTGAAACGAACCAACAAATAAATTTCCTTGACCTTACAATAAAAAACGATAACTTAAGACATGCATTTAAAATATACAGAAAACCAACACAAACGGACCAAACGATACATAACAACTCACACCATCCGCACCAACACAAAATGGCTGCATACAATCACATGATCCAACGATTGAACAACATACCCATGAACAAAAAGGACTACGAATAAGAACTCAACACAATAAAATATATAGCCGACAACACAATAAAATATATACAAAATGGATACCAGGCCACATTAATAACAAAAATCAACGAAAAACACAAAGCTACAAACAACCAAAAGAAAGCAACAACATTACAAAAAATAGAAAAAGGATTAGAAAACAAATACATCAGCATAGAGTATAATAAAACAACCAGTAAAATAATCGAGAGAAATTTCAAAAAATATGGATACACCGCCGCATACAAAAACAACAATAAAATGGAACAATTATTTAAACAAAACAACAAAAATGAAAAAATAGACACCGGAGTATATAAATTGACCTGTGATGATTGCGAAAAATTCTACCTGGGTCAAACGGGACGTTCCTTTTTAACGAGATTTAAAGAACACACCAGCGACCTAACAAAGAAAACAATAAAATCCAATTACGCACATCATTTAAAAACAGAAAACCACGAATACACTAGTTATGACAAAAACTTAACAATTGTACACAAAGTAAAAAAAGGAAAAACCCTAGATCGGCTAGAAGAATTAGAGATATACAAACACAAAGACAATAGTAACATCTTAAACGACAAAATCAATACTAGAACAAATAGGTTATACGAAGCAATAATCAACAATACAAAGAGTGGAAGGGGTAAAAACAAATAGTATATAAGGACTTAACTTTAATAATTTTGTAATAATATTAAATTAAAAATTGAGAAAGGAAGGCGAAAGCATCCGAAATCGATTTTTTTAAAAAATAAAAGATTGTTACTATAAGGAAGATAAAAATATTAAAATAATAAAAATAAATAATAATAAAGAATTTTTCTTTTTTTATATAAAAAATAATATTATTGATTAACTGAGCAATAAACTTAAGAGAACGTATGTGAAGTTATCCCGCGGTTTCATCCCAGTAAATAAACAAACTAGAATCAGGCAACCTTAGTAAAAATAAAGTCATATTTAATATTATGTGAAGTTAGTCCACCCAGCCCAGGATTATATTAAAATTAGATTAAATACCGAAATTACATAATATCCAATAAAATAAAATTCAAATAAAAAATGAATAAAATTTGAATCATCACTAATATTTTTATGAATCAAGCTGAATAAGACATAAAGTAATTGTAAGATTTTAACTAGCACCCAAATTTTATGGATGATTAATAGCTATTGGTTTATTTTGCCGAAAATGAAATGTCTCCAGTTTGTGCTTGTTTTTGACTGGGGATACCATTAGCTTAATTTAGAAAACATTTCATGAAAATCGTGACCCATCCAAGTGACCGAATTATAACCAAGGTCTGAGATGTTTCATTCAAATTTATATTTCGAAACTAAAAATGTCTCGCATTAGTGATTAGTGTTTTTGAGATATGGACACCTTCAGTGAAATTAAGAAAACATTTCATGGAAATCGTATTGTTCCAGGTGACCGAAATATAGCCATAGGCTGAGAGGTTTCATTCACATTTTTATCTGTTTATATGCAAAACTAAGAATGTAAAAAAAAAAAAATTCTGGCATCTAACTTAAAATATACGCAGCTTGGAGTTAAAATTTCGCAAAACTAAAAACCGTCGAATCTTGAAACGTCTTCCAATAGCGCAGATCACCAACAATAATGCAGTTTGGAATTACTATGTAACCATATCAATCAAATACAATATTGCGCAAAAATCATCAGTCGCCCTTCTAAAACGCTGTACAGATTGAAAGGGAATTACAATTGTTGCCTAGAAAAATTGTATCATGTTCGTGGATTTTGTGATTATATTGTATAAATTTTTTTGTAAAATTACACTCTATTATGAATGAGATTATACTCAAAATAGGGTGTCCCAAAATATGAGAAATATATAAGAAATGTCTCGGATTAGTGATTAATATTTTTGAGATTGGGACACCATTAGCTTAATTAAGAAAACATTTCATGAAAATCGTATTGTTCCAAGTAACCGAAATATAGCCATAGGCAATTTTAGTTTTGGCAAACCAGACCAATATTTGTATTGAAATATAAAAATGAGTGAAACTTGGAACAATACGATTTTCATGAAATGTTTTCTAAATTAAGCTAATGATATCCCAGTCAAAAACACTAATATAAACGAATAGTTATTATTAATAATAACGAATAGTTATAATCGTCCATAAATTTTTAGGCGCTAGTTAAAATCTTACGATTACTTTATATCTTATTTATCTTGATTCATAAAAATATCAGTAATGATTTAGCACAAACAAGGCAGATATTCCCAGTTAACGCCACTTCGATTTACAAATATGTACAACACATTGTTGCTCCTATATCGTGGTCCTGCGCCTACCAAATGCTGCAATCTCACAGTAGTTAAAAGCTGAAAGTAGTGCTACTGATATAAAATCAGAAATCGAAAGTTGATTGAGCTCATGTGCCTCAAAGTAATCTCGTTGCTTACAATACGTTACTTAGTCTGAGAGCGTATCATCTCGACCTAACTGAGGTTATATTATCTCGTCTAATAAAGTTCTTTATCATTAAGTTCCATACAATAAATGTACTTTAAGGTGCCTTCAATGAAACTTAAAGACAAGACAAAATCAAATCATCAAACTGTAAATAAACTCGTATAGAAGCAATCTATTGCCCGATAAGGACTCCACTAGAATTCATTCCGGAAAAAGCAGAATTTAGTATATGGGCATATTTTGTGAATTTAGCTAGTTAGCGTTAATTCAGAAATTCAAAAACTTCGGAAAATTTAAATGTATGTATGTAAGAGAAAATATTCAAATCTTCCTTAGATTTATTCCGCTTACCTTTTTCTCATTCTTTGGTGAAATTTTATCAAACATCGAAGTAAACGATTGCAACGGTGAATTATCATTATTTTTCCGATTCGGACTATTATTCCGGTTACTGTCATGATTTTCTAAAAATTTCTTCGGTGAATTATTATAGTCGCGTGGCGGAGTTATTCGATCATTATTCAATGTATTCTTAATCGGTGAACCCTCTTTGCTATTCGCATTATTCTTTTGGAAGAAACCTTCCATATTATTGATTGGAGATATTGTTCGCTCTGGTGATAATGTAATACGATGTGTTATCGCTTTAATTGGCGATGATGGTGAATCTAAATTTAATGATTTTGTTCGCGTTTCAGCGATTAATCGTCGTGCTTGTTCACGTAATCGGGCCTGTCGTTCCTCGTCCGTGTCATTTGGTTGTTTAGGGCTCTCTACCGAAGAGGTACGATTTATTTTTTCCATCATGATTTTAGCCTTTTCACTGAGTTCCTTGTGTCGGGCCAGTAATTTCTGAAATTTAGATTAATAATAATAAAAAAAAATAAAATAAAATTTTGTCAAAACGAAATTCCAACTTACATTCGCCTTATTTGGATCAAGTGTCGGCATTTTAGCATTATTCGCATTCTCATTAATATTTTTCAAATTTTTGTTATTCTGTTCGTGCACGCTCGCCGCATTATTATTAATCGGCGGCTCTTCATCTTCCTCGTCCGATCCAAAAGGATCGTTCAATTGACGTCTGGTCATCAACATTGGTTTCTCTTTTGCATTCGTTGTTTCAGTTGTACTGTTGTTCACTAAATTATTCGAATGAATGTTTATCACATTGGTTGTCGATGTCGATGTCAATGTCAAAATGGCGGACGACTCGTTATTATTGAGTTTACCGCTACTATTATTGTTAATATTGTTGTTATTGTTAATATTATTGTTATTACTATTATGAGTACTATTGTTGTTGTTATTATTGTTATTGTGATGATTATTAAAGTGTATTGGCTTATCTTTTGTCGGCGACAAAACCTTGCCGAGTAAATTCTTTGAACTAGACAATATTAAATTCTTAACATCTTTTTTATCACGTGGCGACTTATCGTCATTCTCATCATTGGCCGTTTGATTGTTCAAGTGCAGCTTGAGTTGATCAATATTGAATAAATTTGTCGAAATGTTATCCGACTTGTAATTACCAATTATGTAACTTGATTCATCGGATGTTGGTCCGATTTGTTCAATCTCTAGTTGATGACCGGTGAAGTGGGCCCGCAGTTGATGCAAATAAGTGATAACGGCAAGTTTATCGGGAACCGCAAGTAAACTCATGTCTCGTGGTTCAATGACCCGATGTATATTTAATGATTCGGCAGCATCGAACGCAACTCGACAATTTCCGACCACATCGTGCGGATCAAGTTTATCCATGTCAATGAGATCAGGCCTAAAATTATGTATAACCGCACAAAATGCCATACCATTCCGCCAGCTAGTCGTTAAATTTGTTACCTTAACACCTGGATAATCTTTCGTAATCTCCTTGCACCATTCGAGTAGATCTTGTCCTGGGGTACGATCCTTTAAATCAACCTTGGTGACAAGTTGCGTTTTCTGATTAATACCATTCTCGTAATTTTTCTTTAATTTTAGCGGTGGTAATTCTGGTCGTTGTTTGTTCTCCACTTTTTCCACCGGTTGCAGTGTAGTCGTGATCGTTGTAGTTGTAATTTTAATATCATTATTTATTAAGTTTTGCGTCTTTAAGTTGTCTTGTTCTTTATGAATTTTATTATCTTGCACAACATTATTCAATTTTATCACACTTTCGACCTCAGTTCTTACGATTTCTTGTGATGGAGTTTGTTTTTCCTCGTTGATTGTCAACGGTTCAACATAGAATTTCTCAAACAAACTTGAACTCTTTGATTGTTCAACTTTATTCCGTTCTAATTCGTTTGCCGCAATATTGCCATTTCGATTTGTTGATTCATTCACTTTACTAACCGTTACTGGTGACATAATTGCCGTTGAAGGTGCGGGTAGTGGCCTGGGTAAATCTTTTTTATCCGGTTCTTTTGTCTTTTCTTCTTTTTCCAATTCAGGCAGTTTATTGTAATGTTCCGCGAGCGGTGTCCGATCTTCGGATAGAGATGGTACGCTCATTGGTGTTTCTATATCAGAACCGGTCAGACTTGATGTTAACTGTTCCAGTTGTTGATTCATATCGACCACAAAATCTAAATCATTTTCCAAATCTGGAATATCTTCTAGATCATCTAATGGTGCTATATCGGAATTATTAACAGACATCAAAGATATGATACTTTGCATATCTTCGTCTCTGTAAAATATTCAAAATGTTTAGAATGGCTATTTCTAACTGGGTTAAAAATTATTTAAAACTTACGTGGCTTTTCCTTCCCGTACAAAAACACAGCTCAGCGTCAATTCTAATTCAGCAGATGTTATTTTTTTGGATATAGGTCTTAAACTCAAAAGAAATGATTGTTGAGTGCTTTCGATACTGGCGTATTTTCTCATGTTTATACTTGCTGATGCTAAAATTCGCTTTTTACCCATTTGGGAAATCTATAAAAAAACAAAACAAAACGAAAATTTCATTTAATCGAATTATTTAAATTGGTTTGCAAGTAAAGAAGATTATTACAAGAAATTTAAACCAAAACGACTAAAACAACAATAAATTTACCTTGAAGTCATATATTGTTCAATTTCTGATAAATATGTACTACATGTTACTCCGGCCTGGTGGGTTCGAAAAATCTCAGTAGGGACGCGGTAGGCAGCTTCTAAGCTATCGATTTTTTTTTATATAGATTTTTGTTGTCTGAAAAAGACATTCATGATTTTTCGAGAATACTTCGTTCATTGGGTTGGTTTCAATAGCGCGAAAGTTTTGAGATTTTAGAGAATTTCCTTGATTTTAGATTGGTTTCTTCATTATTGCGATTATTTTAAATTATTTGAGATCCGTTTCACAGAATTCAAACAGAGTTTTCGAAATTTTTCTAGATTTCTCGATATATTTTCAAAAGTATTTAAAATTATTTGAGATTTTTGAGATAATTGGCTCGAGTCAAGACTATTCCAAATAATTCGAGGCTACAGCTTTAAGTTACAAAATGATTTTTGAGATTGGCACTTAAAAATTTGACAGATTATTCAAGATTTTCGAAATTTTGCCTGTTTTACATGGCGTTTACGTTGAGTTGCTAGGTGATGAGTTCCTTGGCTATAATAAAGACTTACCGGTAACCCGAGACAATCTAGATAATTCAAAATTATTGCGCGATTTATGAGATTATTTGATGTTTGCTAGGATCGCTGCTAAGCCCAAACTTTTTAAGCTTTTTTTATCGATATTATTAGAGATTTATTCAAAATGTTCGAAGAATTTTCGAAATTTTAACAATTATTCAAAATCTTTTGAGTCTTATATAAATTATAGATACCAGATGATTTTTGTAATTATTCCATATTGTCGAGATGTTGAAATTGATTTCTTGGAACGATTCAGACAGTGATCAGCCAATATGGGAACACTATTCAACAGAAAAGTAGAGAAAATGATTTTTATCATGATAGAATTTTCCTTCACTTAATAAAATGAAATAAACAAAATATGCATTATGTACATTATGCCGTAGTATACCATGTGATTACAACTAGTCCGGAAACATCCCGTAGTGTTACATTCCGTACTGAAATAGGTATGCCATAACGGCAGCGACCCATTTTTGTTATACAACATCTCGTTGCGCAAACTCGGTCAAACCGTTGTGCAAATATGTTGATCGTCATGTTCCATAATGTTTATACTATATAAATTTGCCAACAATGTTTATATGAGATTGCTGTCGTGCTACTGTTTGATACGTGCATGTCGATGTTTGAGAGTGTTGTAAAATTTTGTATCTTTTATTCGTTTACAAACAAGTTGCGCAGCAAAGAGTGTTGTGCAAACATATTGATCGTGTATGGCATGGCGCTGTTTGTGTTGTTATTTGTTGCATAACAGTTTGAATAAATTCACACATATTTGAAACTATTTGTGAAACGATTGCTGTTTCGCAACTATTTGTGGTGTTGTATACTGTGTTGGTTGTACAAGATTGGAAATGAAATTTGCACAACTATTGTTGTTGCGTAGAGAGTGTGCAAACACGTGGGTGGGCGCGGCAAACAGTTTGCGCAAGGAGATGTTTGTCCGCGTATATAATATTTCGAATCCACAAAATTCAGAGGGTTTAGGCAAATAAAAGGTGTTTTTTATGAAATTCAAAAATGTATAAATTACACGGATTCGATGAACGATGGAAAAGTTAAACAATATTTACTACAAGTTTCTAAAGAAATTACAAAATTGTTTTGAAAACAAGTTTCATAGAAACTGAAAGAAGATGGAATATTAAACAAATTGTTTGTAATGGTTTAAGGCTCTCTTTCTATTTAAAAACTATTTAAAGCTTAAGTTTTCAATTAAGAAATTTTGTTATCTACCTCTTTTTCTAAAGTAAGTTTTATTTTGTTGTTTACTGAATTAAAAGTTTCTAAGAAACAAACAATGTTATTTATTGGTACGGTTGTGATTATGTCGGATGCTATACTAAATCATGGTTCGCAAAAGCCTGGTTTAGTCAAAAAACCTGGTTTTCAAAATCCTGCTTCTGGTATGCTAAAATGCCTGGTTTACATAAATATTATTGTTTCCCACCAAAATTCCACGAATAGATAATGTTTGCAACATTCTTTTCAAGTAAAAACACTTTGTGGAGTTTAAGTGCGCTATCTCCGACACAATAATATAAGCTTAGGTTTTTCGCTGTTGAACTGAGTACCACTACCACCCTAGCGAAAACAAAAAATAAATTTTTCATAAAAACCGTTTCTTAGTTTACTAAAAGAGTTAAAAATTACTCGTAAATTTGTCAATTTGATGAGCGAGTACCAGAGACCGATTTAGAATTTTATTATTTTTCTATTTAATTTTAATTACAAATATGCACACATCTTTATTTATCTTGCTAACAAAACTTAAAATTAAATTAAAAATGATGCATACAAATTAGGTATAGTAAAATAAGGCAGCTAACTTTTGTTTGAAAACCCGATTCCTTTTAGCTCGATACACTTAGCACTGATGTTCCAATTTTTTAAGCCTTCCAAAAAATACGATTTGTCGAACTCTTCAAATTAGGCCTCATTCGATGTAAACCGCTTCCTCCAAACCACTTTTTTTGATATTAGGAAACAGAAAGAAGTCACAAGGCACCAAATCTGGTAAACATGGTGAATGAGGCAGCATTTCAAAGCGTATCTGCAGTGCATTGCAGTTTTAGAAGAACACTTTTTTCATGCTCAAACATTCTTCTGGAATACTTCGTACTTGTTCATCTGAAAAGTTAACGATTTTAGCAATTCCTCTGATCTTCACTGGGAGATCGGCCAACACAATATCTGGAATTTCGTTGACCTTTTTCTCAGTAGTGTTCTCAACGGACGTCCTGAGCGCGAAGCGTCACTGGTTCTGGATCGCATCGAAATTCATTAAACCTCTTATGAACCATGAAAAGTGAAGGAGATGAGTCGCCATAACACTTTTTAGCTTTGCTTCGGTTTGCGTAATAATTTTTCCGCGCAAAAATTCGCGAATTCGCTTTCTTCCACCGTAGCAAAAATATCAAAATTTTCGGCTTTCGATGGCTTCCACAGCAATAGTTAATGTCATTTTTGGCTTAAATATGTATACATCCACAGCAACACTTAATGTCATATTGGCTATTGTCATAAATGCAATCATTTTCGAGATCGGAACTTCATCTCTTAGATTGCGACTGACTTTTCAACCCTAGTATAATTGCTACTCTCAATTGATGATTGGAGGATCACGGACGCTGCTTATCACATAATTTTGGAAGGGATATGCAATGTCATTGGACGTTTCAAATTTGATTTTTTTTTTTTTTTAAGGGTGGGTTGAGACCATTGAGGCCTATTGCGCATCCCTAGAGATTCCTATGTGAAATGTAGATCTATATCCATGATAAACGCCGCTACCTGATGCATATCCAGTGGATTATGTACGCATTGAGGAACTTTAATCTTTTTAGGATAATAGCATCGCATGTGAATAGTAGATGTTCTAATGTCTCCTTACCGCAGTCGCAGAATCTGCACTGTGGCCCTATTCTAGCTATTCCCTGGGAATTGGGAATTGGGAAAAATATTGCTATATTTCCAAACTTCAATAATTCCCAATTTTTTATTCCCCAATTCCCAAAAGTGTATTCTGGCGTAATTGGGAATCATCCAATGGGAAAAACCACTATTTCAAATTTTGCAGCCGCCATTATTTAAAAATTGTATTTTCTACATTTAAAATAAAAACTTTACCGATTCTACGTTGTAAATAAAATATTTAAAATACACAAAACAATCAATTTCTTCTAATTCCTCAAAAAAAAAATTGGGAAAAATAAACGTCAAAACATACATAAAATGGAATTATTTTTTCCCTACAATAAAAATTCCCAATCGCCAGAATACACTTTTGGAAAAAATAATTCCAAACTGGTAGAATATTGTCAAAATAGTTCAATTCCCAATTCCCAGCGAATAGCCAGAATAGGGCCACTGGTCCGTAAAGGACCTTCCCATTTTATGTAGATGGCCGTTAAAAGGGCCGTGCCTTGTTAAAAATCAGGTAAGGAATCATAGGGATTGGCGGTCCATCCTCGGTGCCTCTCCCAGACGTATAATATTATAACTGAATAATTTCTTGGCCTGTCTCATCCCAATGAAGGACTCCCAGACTAATTTCCTATAGTTCTGCTCCCAGTCCCTTATAACATCTGCCAAATGGGTTTTGGAAAAAGGAGTACTAGGACTGGGACCCAGGAAATCTCGGCTTGCTCCCATTTTTCCACATCGGTCTGCTGCCTCATTTCCTCTAATGGTGGAGTGGCCAGGAGATCAAAAAAGGGTGACTTTATTTGCTTTACCCAGTTCTAATAAATTACAGTAGCAGCTCCAGATCAATTTTGAATTGAACACTGAAGCTCCTAAGGCTAGCAGAGCTGCCTGGCTGTCCGAGATTATATAGATCTCGGTCTTCTTATATTTCTTTTTGAGACATTGAAGCACACATACCTCAATAGCAAAGGTCTCTGCCTGAAAAACTGTGGGGGTGCTACCCAGTGGTATGCATAGCTCTAGGTCGGGCCCGACTATCCCTGCACCAGTACCCCCGTCTGTTTTTGACCCATCCGTATACCATACAGAAGCATGGCGGGGGAGCGAGGAGATAATATTCTCTACCAGTGCTCTATCCGGCAAACTAATAGTAAAATTCCGCCGACAGTCTATCGTCCTTACCATCAAATTCGATAGTTGGATCAATTCCGCCTTAAAGTTTAATTTATGTAGGATACTGTTGTGTCCTGGCCTTATAGTTTTAATTTTGGCTATTATTCTTAGGCTCAGACCACTTGAACCGGCTACTTTTTTAATATGTAGGTGCAGAGGTGAGAGTCCCAGTATTCTCTTAAGGGTAGCTGTTGGACAAGTCCTCATTGCTCCAGTTGCACCCACACAGATTAACATCTGGATCTTGTCCAGTATTCTCCGTGCACCAGTCTGCTCCGTCTTTGGCTACCACACAAACGCCGCGTAAGAGACCATAGGTCTCATGACGGCCCGGTAGAGCCAAACCAACATTTGTGGGCTCAGTCCCCACGTTTTGCCAATCTTTGTATGGCAGGTGAAATAGGCCTTATTCGCCTTGTTTGTGATATGATTTATGTGGCGATTCCATGTCAATTTCTGATCAAGTACGACACCCAGATATTTAACCTCCGTCCAAATTTGATTTTATTATATCTCATGTATATTCTCCGTATCAGAGTGACTACTGGGACAAATGTCGTTATGCATGTATATTTTATTTTTAATTTTCCCGCGAGTTGTGCTTTTTCTACTTTTCTTTTACAATCGTCAATATAAAACATATGTAAATTATATCTATCAGAATTAAAATAAACTTTGCCAAAGGCCAATGTTTAATTTCGGTTTATTGAATGAGGTAACCTTGCTAGTTGAATTTGCTGTTCAGCACAATGATGCTCCCATACATAAGAAGAGTAATTGCCACAAAATTATTGAAAAATCTCCAATATAATTAGTGGTCTCGGTCAGGGCAGGGTTTCGGTTTAACCTTACGTAGGCTTAAATTAAACTGAAAGATATTTACGATCTGATCAGACCAAAAATTTGTAGCAGAGTACCAAGAAAACTGAGTGAGATAAGTTTCAAGGTGATTTTATCAACCAATTTTTGAACGATTTGCGAGATGTTACCAAGACGTAACAAAAACTAAGTGTACCAAGACATAAGTGCACACAAATACCAAGACGTAACAAAAACTAAGTGCACCAAGACACAAGTGCACACAAAACATAAGTGACTAAATCACAATAACCAAAAATAATTTTAAGTTTAATTGATTTACCGTTTTGTTTTTAAATTTTCCATATTGCATAAAAAAATTTGCATGCAAAAATAATTAAGTTAAAAACTAAATTAACTGTAATTTTTCCTAGAATTTAAATTTAAAACATTTTTATCTATTCCATTAAAAAAAACACCATTAAATTATTAGGATTGTTTGAAAAAATACCAAAATCAGAAGATTGCTCTGATGTCCTGTAAACAGTTTATTAGAGCTTAACCCGTTTTTTACGGCTGTTCCAATTTTGGACAAACAAATTTGTATCTAATTTCAAACGATCGTGTATCCCTTATATTACAGGAATGACATCTATTAGTAAAGATACATGTTAAACCGAAAGTGATCTGACTGAAAACGTCCGAGATAAATTCAACATGTAAACGGTGACTTGACTGAAAGTTATCTGAAAGTAGTCTGAGTTCGGTCAACTCAAATTTGGTTGGTTGAGTCAGTTTGTATATTGAGTTAAACATGTAAACTTTAGTTTAGTTGAACTGACAGATTTTTTCATACTGTTAAAAGGGCAAAATGTTTTTATACATTTTCCAAGTAGTTTTTAAATTATTTTAAATAATTTTTTAATAATTTAAATGTAATTTTAGAACAAAGTGACATTTGAACTGTCAGCTCAGATTAAATAAAAAAGTCCCATGTAAACACCAACCCAAATTTTCAGTCAGATCACGTTCAGATAAAACTCAGTCAGATCACTTTCGGTTTAACATGTATCTTTAGTATATATTAAAGTATAACTGTTTGAAAAGAATATACCACATGATTTATATTTTTGGGATTCCCCTTTTATGAAATTTAGTGTCTGTGGAATTTAGTCCGCATGGTGTTTTTTTTATTGCTCCGAAAAATTATAAAATAATTATAAAATAATCAATTAAATAATTTGTGGATTAGTGAAACCTGAAAGCTACTCGAAAAGGATTTAGTTAAAAGTAAGTGGGAAAAGAGGTTTATTACCCCATATTTTAACCTGAGATTATTTTGTGTCCAAAAATGGAACAACCATATAGTAAATAATTATTTTTTCTAGATGACAAAAAAAATTTACACGTTGGCTAAAATGGAGAAATGGCAGGATGAAAATGAGGACGAACCCGAGTTGCCGGATATTGCTATTTTACCTCCTGCTGATTTTGGAGGAATAAGTGATGAAGATTTCTGGATGAGGATGTCCTGGACGTGAATAATATAAACGAAGAATTTCCGCATGATATTGCAGGTACGATGGAAATAATTTTGGGTGAGATAGTTTTAGATGCTGATGCTATTTGGGACGAAGATGATTTAGTCCCATTGAGCCAACTATTACCCCGTAAAACTATACCCATATACAATAGTAAGTGGACTTTGCCTCAATCCCAAAAAATCTAATTTTTCAAAAAACCGAAAAATATTGAATTCGAGAGAACAGAACATTTAAAAAACCTGCTAGCTGAAAAATCGGCAATTGAATTATTTCACGAGTTTTTTGATGAATCCGAATATAACTTGATACTACAACCAAGTAACATATATGCTAGTCAAAGTGAGAACATATATGATTCAAAATTTGGAATTTTTGCGCATAATTTATCGATAGACGAATCAATGTGGCCATATCACGGGCGTCATAGCTGTAAAATGTTCATTCGTGCTAAACCCATTAGATTTGGTTACAAGATTTGGACCTCTGCAAATGGGTTTTTATATAAATTTTTTCCATATGGCGGTAAATCCAAAACTTTCAATCCAGAAAGAGGACTAGGAGAAAATGTAGTACGTAATCTTTTGGATATTGTCGAAAAGCCGGAGAACCATCACGTATATTTTGATAATTTTTTTAGCTCGCATAAACTGATGGCGAGTTTGAACAATGATGGCTATTTTGCCACGGGCACTGTCCGCGATAACCGAACTGGAAAATGCCCATTGCTGGGTTTGAAAAAATTCAAAAAAAGGAGAGAGGATTTTACCAAGGAGCTTTTGATGATTATAATCAATGTATACTAAGATGGAACGATAATTCTGTTGTAACATTTCTTTCAAACTGCGATACGATCGAACCCGTTGCTCATGCTAAAAGGTTTTCGCAGAAACAAAAACGCTATATTCAAATACCTTGCCCTTGAAATTGTTAAAGCTTACAATAAAGGAATGGGCGGAGTCGATTTATTCAAGATTTATTTCCCAATATCGCATCAAAATTAAAGGGAAGAAATGGTGGAGGCCTTTATTTGTGAATTGTTTAGATGCTGCAGTTTCCAATGCCTGGTGCTTACATAAGCTGGTGTCTGAAAAACCTATGCCGCTATTGGCATTTCGCCGAGAGGTAACTTTGGCCTTGCTATCAACTCCAACAGTCCTCTATAATTCTGAATTAATTGGACGTATGACGGGAACATCATTAGATACAACTCTTAGACTATCGAATCAGCGTCATGACATAATAAAGATAGCGAACAGTAAGCAAAAGCGCTGCCGGGTCTGCAAAAAGAACACTACGTTTAAATGTTCCCGATGCTCAAGCCATGGTATTGATATTCCACTGCATTTGAAATGTTCACCGCAGTTTCACGGTAAAAAATAATAAAGCTGTATTTACATGAATTCTGAAATTATTTACTAATAAAAAAATAAAAAAAATAATAGTGCTGTTGTTCCATTTATGGAACATTCCATAGCTCCGAAAATAGCAGCCAGATTTGGATGAAATCTGGCAATTATGTTTAGTGAATCAAAATACGTTAGAGTTTTAAAAATCGTATAAATTGCTCCACTGATTTTATGGGCGGTATGAAACGGGTTAATACGTTTTGCGTTTTGTTCAGCAAACGACTTAATGATATGACCTTACAAAATTGTTTGCATGATTAGCATAGCTGCAACATTTAATTTTTGCTCTGAAATTGTCGACCCCAATTAAGAAGTATAGTATTAGGCAAGTTAAACCTAAGACATGAAAACGATATTTCAGCCGAACAATTTGTCGTGGAAATATAATCACAGTACACAAAAATAATCTTAATATGGCATACCAACATTTGGAAATAAAATAATAAATTCCTGTCTTTACCCATTACTATGCCTTTATCTCTACAAGTAAAGTTTATTTTTTCATTTAAAAGTAAAAGGAGTTCACAAAAATGTAAACTTTCATCAAAGAAGATATTTTCGATATCTTCTTTGAAATGGTTTACATGTGGCATGGAAATAAGGTCGCAGACGAACGAACGAATTTAAGTGTCTTTGATTTGTCCGAAGAGTAGTTTGTTCAAAATTGATTTAGCCGCCCCCTAATTTTTCGAGAAATTTGCCGCCCTAGGCCCAGGCCTATAGGTAAATCCTGCCCTGGCTTCTTGAGAAACTAGAGTACAGCATTAAGGATGATTTTAGAATTTTATGCTTGAATGGCAATGAGCTCAAGCAACATCAACAAGAACCGCAGGTTCTTCTGGACACAGAAAAAACTTCACCAGAAAACCAATTATTTAATTTAAAAATTCTCAAATATATCACAAAATTCACTGCTGTTAATGTCAAGACCAAAAATAATTTTATTAGTTTTGCTGGTATTTACTGCCCACCGAACCACTCATTGAAAGAAGAAAATTATCTCGATTTACTCCGTAGACTAGGAGAAGACGAAAATGCAAAAAATATCCACTGGGGCCCCAGGTTAACAACGACTAAAGATAAAGAACTCCTAAAAGGAAATTCGGTTGTGAATTAAACACTTGTGAACTAAGTACAAGGTGATGAAGTGAAAAAATCATTCAGATAGAACGAAATCCATTTCTAAACAATTAACTTAATGGAAATGGTTAAATTAAGGAACGAGGAGCAATTAGAAAAAGAAGTTCAAAAATTTGTATAAGATATACAGAATTCAGCAAGAAGAGCGACAAGAATATGGCATCAAACAAGAGACAAACTATTTTGACAATGACAGCAGTAATGATTATTCACTTTGGAAAGCAACCTAAAGAGAGTTAAAGGCCAATAATTCAGAATTCTTCCGGCTGGAGAAGGCTAAGCTCCAAGAACAAGACACCAAAAGAAGTCATGCGTGAGATAAAAGTTAAAATGAATTCGAAGAAAGCTCCTGGTTACGATCATATTATTGAAAAAATCTCAAAAGAACTCCTAAGGAAAGCTTTGGTGAAGCTCACCAATCTTATAAATGCAGCCTATAGAAACAAATGTGAACCCAGCTTGTGGAAAATTGCAGAAGTAATTCATAATCGTCTTAGAGGTTAATTTCGCTATTGCCAGTTATATTTAAACTCTTTAACAAGCTATTGGTAAAAAGGTTAAATCCGATAATCGAGAGGAAAAACTTCATCCCAAATCATCAGTTCGGTAATGGTAACCAACACTCAACAATTGATCAAGTACACAAATTAACCAATATGAGAAAACTGAAAGTTGTTTCATAATGGTTGTAAATCTATGCCGGCTACGGAGAGTCTACTGGCAGAGTCTTGCCACGTGATTACTACAAAATTAAAACGGAAATAAATTAAAATTTTAATTGATCATCAAGCTCCACTTTCGATTTTCTGCAAATGATTTTTATTCCTTAGTTCCACTTAAAATGATATTAACAAATCGAAACTAATTATGCCAAACCATACCATGAATTTGCCAAAGAAATACGTTTACCACAAGTTTATATTTTGATTTTTTTAGCTGAACGTGTTTTAATCATTAAACAAAACATTTTTTTTTATTAAAAAAATGTCAATTAAAACAAAGTGAAGCTCTGCAAACTGTAATTGTTAAGGGCATTTTTTTTTTAAACCGACCCACATGCATTGCATTTGAGTTCATATTCGCTTGATCTTGACAGAATCAGTTGGAAAATATTGTTGAGGCTCAATCCTTAGCATTGAAAATAAGTTTTATGTTTTCCTCGTGGTATTATCTTTCAGCCAGCACAAATGCTCCCTAACCCCCACAAATTTTGGATAAGTTATTTGCATCAAACAAGTACGTTTGAGAAATTCAAAGGATAAAGGGTTCAGATTCCAAGACTTCAATTTTAATTTTAACTCAATTTTTTTATATAAAACTTACAATCAAACTCCATCTGTTCTTCAGTAAATTTGTTGTTTTCAAAGAATATTTTTAGTAATCTATTTTTAGAAAACTTACATCTTCAATCACAAATGTCCAATCCTTATCTTCTAATTCATGCGTCCTAGGATCTTTAAATAATGTCACTGTGATCGTATGATTATCTGGTACTGGCCATGATATTCGTCCTGCTAAAGGATTCACAAGATCCGGTTCCCATCGTAATGGTATAGATGCAACACGTCTTGATCGTCGTGTCCATACAATTGATAAATTTGTTGGTCGCCTAAAAATAGAAAATAAAAATCAACCAAATTAGTTTAATATATTCAGAGAAAATTAACTAAATTTGTAATTCCGAATTGATAAGTAGTTTGTACAATTTTTTAATGCTCACTTCCGCTGATGTGTACAGTTCACATTTTTAATGAGGGGAATATATTACATATAAGTGTAAACAAACCGTACGTACGTACATATATTATCTCTTGAAACAGTAAGCAGCTATATTAGAAATATCAAATGTCATGAATATACTATATCGATTTTGTGCATATATACATACATATATAGTTTATGTTTAATTCATCATCGCTCAATGAGAATTCATTGCCCTCTTGTAAGATACCTAGCAAAACGTGACAGTGTTATAACATAACAAGAAAATATTTTCCATAAAAAGTTATGCGGGATTAACTCTTCACAATTTCAGTTTTCCACCTATACCAACTTTAATATTGCTGCATCGTGCTCGATGATATCAATGTACTCATAAATCAATAAAAATGATATTTTCCAAATGTTCCCAACTTGCTTTATATATTGTATTTGTAACGTTTTTACAAATAAACATTTTTTTTTATATTAATCTTATTGCAAAAGATAAACAAATATTGTATATCCATCGTACACGCAAGACGATATCCACCTGTCTTCAAGAAATGAACTTCAAAAATCAAAGAATGTGTAAATATAAAAAAAAAAGAAAAAAAAAAATTGACTGCGCAAAAAATTGCTTTTTGATCCAAATTATCAATTAGTTTTGGTGCCGAATGGCGTGAAAAGAAATGAAAAGTTCCATTACTCATTGTCCCGCATAATAATAACAATAAAATAAGCGAAAAATGGGTAAAAAGTGAAAAATTATAACAATAGACTTATGATCCAAGATATGTATACACTAACTCTATAATAAAGAAAGTCGAATAATGTTTTTGTTTAATATTCGCCTCAAACGGTCTGTGGTAAATTCCCAAATGAAATACTGAATAAAACAAAATTAAGTTTAAGATAATTTTCTTTTCCATTCGATAAATTTTATGATGATTTTCATCATCATCATCATCGCATCGTTTTAATTATTTAGCGTAACAATAAATTATGTAACGCCAGCGGATAAATGATGAAAAATCGAATTAGTGTGTTGTGGTTTAACATTCTTAAATGATTTGTGAGATATGGAAGGAAAGTGGTTAATGTAATAAAATAAATAAAATGTAATTACCGTTATTGTTTTTATTATCAGATTTGTTTTTGAATGGCAACTGGTTGCCTCGTCTTAGACAAGAATTATCGTCTCAGTTCTTATCTTGAATTTTGAAATCATAAAATTTCTTAAAAATTAATTATTAATTAAATATGGTAAAATTCGTTTATTTTTTCATAAGGAGGAATTTACTTTTTTCTTGAACAATCTCTAAATGAAACAACAAATATTATTGTTAGATCTTACAGAGTTGTTTGATAAACTGAATTCGTTTTCTTATGTTAAAGATAACACGATAATTGGAATTTTAAAAGATTCGAATTTACAAAATGTCATTTATGTACATATGCTGGTCTTAATTTATTTAGCTCAAAATTTATCCTTTCTTGAAATTTTTGATTTTGATTAAATGTTAGGCCTGAAAAAACCCTTAAGAAGACTAACATGAAATTTTATTGTTTTATCCACATGTTTGCATTACATCGCATCGATCATGAAATATTGGGCCCGATTCTGGAATGATAAAAGTCATGTTATATTATTTTATGTGCCCGCTTCCTATATGAATTTGTATTGAAAAAACAAAAATAACATAACATAAAATTTTTGAAGGTAGAATCGGGCCTAATATTTTTGGTCTTCCATTTCAAAACTGAATTTTTTTCAAATTCAAAAAATTGACCAAATTTCAGAACTCCTTATAAAAATCGTTTTGGAATCACATTTCCAACGCACTTGTTGAATTCTACCGAAATCGGTTAAGAAATAGTCAAACATCCTTGAATAGTCGAAAATAAAGTTTTACTACACAGGCCACACATACACAATAATTTTAATTTGTTTTAAGTAGTATTTATAATTTTATTTTGTGTTTAATTTATTGGCCATGCCATTACAAAGTTGCTCGAGAACTCACAAAAGTCGTACGATAACTAATTTGAATTTTTTACAATAATTTTCTTTCTGGAATTATAAAATTGACAAATGGACGAAGTGTCACCTAACGTTTTAATATATAA
The DNA here is from genome assembly GCA_958295665.1 of Tipula vernalis. Classification (NCBI taxonomy): domain Eukaryota; kingdom Metazoa; phylum Arthropoda; class Insecta; order Diptera; family Tipulidae; genus Tipula; species Tipula vernalis. The sequence goes on from OY282559.1 coordinate 348,944,053, forward strand.
CTATAATTTTGCAGTAACAATACTGATGACAAAGTGTCATCTAAAATCGAATATTCGAACTATTATCGTAGATTTTAGTACATATACATCCATTTGTATTATTCATTATTTTTATTGTTAGTGAATTTCAACCATCTGTCAAATTATATGTAAACAAATACATTACATAAAGTTGTAAGTAAAATTATGTAATGCAAATTAACTATATTAATTCTGATCTTTTTCCTTTTAGGTAGCAAAAAATTATATAAATAAAGCCAGTGAAGCTGTATTGAAGTTACGATCAGATAACTGTATAATGAAATTTATTTAATAAGAAATTATTCTTTGTTTTTTTTCTGTTCAGGAATCGCCGCAATCAGCGTCAACATTCTCCGCACCTTGACGGAATCGTCCGTCAACACTAATTTCATTGTCCACTGGTAGAGGACATAGCTTGATGAAAGCCCGTTTAAATTTTCCTTTACTGGTATTGACTGTAGCCACTCTAACCTTGTTGTCTATCCCTGGATGTAATTGAACGATTCTACCAAGTATCCATTTGCACGGTGGAAGATTTTCTTCCTTAATAATCACCAGTTGTCCTTCCTTTAAATTAGGTGACTCGGTTGTCCATTTACGGCGGTGTTGCAGTGACGTAACATATTCTCTGGTCCAGCGAACCAAAAAATGTTGCACGAGAGCATCGACTAGTTCCCATCGTTTCAACAGGGATAACTTTTGGTTTGTGTAGTTTGGTCGGCCAATCAAAAAATCACTCGGCATTATAGCACGGAAATCATCTGGATTAGATGACAGTGGAACTAACGGCCTTGAGTTGAGCGGCTTCGATTTGCTTTAACGTAGTCAATAGCTCTTCATAAGTCAAATGTGCTTCACCCATGATGCGCCTTATGTGAAAATTCGTGGATTTGACGGCAGCTTCATAAATACCACCGAAGTGTGGGGAGCCTGGAGGAGCAAAACGCCATGTCACCATGTTTTTGGAACACCATCCATGTAGTCGTTGCATATGATCATATGACTGGAACAATTTATGAAGCTCATTCAATGTGGAGTTTCTTCATCAAAATTTGTGCCATTTTCGGAGTAAATGAATCGACAAAAAACTCTTGTCGACACAAACCGCTTCAAAGCACCCAAAAATGAAGCTGTAGTTAGGTCACCAACTAACTTAATGTAAATGTCTTTTACTGCGAAACACATGAACACGCAGACATAAGCCTTGACTGGAACTCTTCCTCTTGCCTTGAAATGAATGTATAGTGGCCCACAAAAATCGATACCTGTCGTATCGAATGGTGAAGAGGGCTGAATTCGTGTTGCTGGCAGATTACCCAATTTCTGAGGTTGAACCTTTGGTCGTGCCTTGAAACACACTATGCACTTCTGAAATACCTCCCCTGGCCAGGCGCCGTCCATTGATTGGCCAAAATTGTTCACGTGTTGCTGCAAGAAGTGCCTGAGGGCCAGCATGGAGGTACCTGGAGTGAAAGAAAAACAAAACGGTTAAAGTGAAGCAATGATTCTTTGGGAGCAGAATAGGATGCTTCGTTATATATGGAAGCGTTGATTGCTGCAACCGGCCACCCACTCGCAAAATTCCATCTTGATCCAAAAATACTGACAGCGATTTCAATGGATTTTTCAAAATCGGTCTTCCCTTTCGTAGTAGTTGAAGTTCATGACAAAATTGTTCATTTTGCACAATGCGGATGATTGTCAGTAATCCCGTCTCTATTTCGGATATACTCAACATTCCAAAATTTCGTAGATTGACGTCAGTGCCCTTCAGCTTAGTATTCGCGATTAACCGACAGACAAACGCCTTAACTCTTTGCAGTCGACCATATGATTTGTGAAATTTTATTTGATGAGGTCAAATTTTTCAATCGATGAAGATGCCATACAGATATTCCCCTTTCTTTCCGGGAAGTTAGTCAATGGCTCATTGACTATATTTTCAGGCCAATCATTGTTCGTCATTGATAGGAATGTTGGACCATGGGCCCATATTTCTGACTAAAGTAATTGTGTTGGATATAAACCACGCGATATGATATCTGCCGGATTATTTTTAGAATCAACGTGCCTCCTTGAATAAATCTCGATCAGCTCTTGAATGACTGACACTCTATTGGCTACGAATGTCTTGCAGGTAGACGATGCAGCTCGGATCCAATGCAGCACTATTGTGGAATCTGACCAGTAGTAAATATTTGAAATGTTCGTATTTATTGACGTTCTAGTTTTCTTCATTAATTGAGCAAGGAGTTGAGCAGCACATAACTCCAACCGTGGTAGACTAATTTTACTGAGCGGGGCAACTCGAGATTTGTCACAAAGAAGAGCAGTGTCGAATTTATTATTAGGTAAGCAGCATCTTGTATAAATCACAGCTCCGTACGCCTTCTCGCTCGCGTCCGCGAAACCATGAAGTTCAATATTTGATGGCGATTCGACCTTGAATAGATATCGTGAAATGTGAAATGATTTTAAATTTGATAAATCATTACGAAACTGCATCCAGTGGTTAATGAGTTCTGTTGGCAACCAATCGTTCCATCCTAGCTTCAAATTCCACAAATTTTGCATAAATAATTTTGCGACAGTGATAACTGGTGCCGAGATTCCAAGAGGATAAAACACACGAGCGATGTCTGATATCACTGATCGTTTTGTTATTGATAAATGTTCGGAAAGATTGACTTTTATATGGAACTCATCGCTGTATGGTTGCCAATAAACGCCCAACGTTTTTACGAAATCACCCTCATCCAATCGTAGTAAAGTTTCCTGATCTTCGATTGGCACATCTTGAAGCACTTCTATAGTATTGGAGTACCATTTTCGCAATTCCATGCCCGCTGAATGCAGTAATTTGACTGTTTCCGATTTTACGCTGAGTAATTGTTGAATTAAATTAGCACCAGTTAAAATATCATCCACGTAGATGTCATCTTTCACCACAGTTGAGCCGAATGGATATGAAGTTTGTGCAGCTATTGCTAACTCTTTGAGGCAACGAGTAGCAAGAAATGGTGCAGTTGTCGTACCATATGTGACGGTATTGAGCCGAAACATTTGAAGGTCATCGTTTGGAGTATCACGCCACAAAATTAACTGATAGTTTGTGTCAGCTGGATGAACATCAATTTGTCGATACATCTTTGATATGTCTGCGCTAAAGACCTATCGATGTGTTCTGAAACGGAGTAAAATTGTAAACAAATCGTTTTGAACGACAGGTCCCACCATTAAAATTTCATTTTCCAGATGTAGACCTTGCAGACCCATCGAACACCACCCATAGCCTTGTGGTTGAAGTATCAGGTTTCAAAACACAATGATGTGGAAAAATATAGTTATGAAGTGGTACTTTGTCTGAAGAAATTGACGACATATGGCCCAATTGTTGATACTCACTGATGAAGTCATAGTATTGTTGTCTCAAATTTGGATTACGTTCTAGTCGTGTCTCCAAATTAAAGAATCGATCTTGTCTCTTTAAATGGAAGACGTACAACAAATTTTCCATCATTATTTCTGGTTACATTTTGAACAAAATGTTCTTCACAAGCATGTTCTTCTGAAGACATCGACTTAAGTTCATCATTCACTGTTTCAATTTTCCAAAATGCTTCGATTTTCTTCTCTAAGCCGAACGATGCAGACATGCATGACAGCAAAGTAGTTGATTCCGATTTATTCGGCATTTCGAGTGATTTAAACGAGCCTGATATCACCCAGCCAAAAACAGTGTTCTGAAGCACCGGAAGGTCATCAGCTAGCCGAATTTGTCCATTCAACAACAATTTCCAAAATACTTCAGCTCCCAACAATATGTCGATGTGTTGTGGTTCTTTAAACTTAGCATCAACCAACTTAACATCGGATGGCAAGTTCCATTTTTGAATGTCAACCGAAATTACTTGTTGAGGTTGTGAACTCGGCAACACTTGGACATCGATTGTAGCACAATAGTCTGATTTGGTTGACAAAATTGTGATTGTACCACAAATATCTGAAGTAACTGTAGCACCTCCAATTCCATAAACAGTAGCCTTAGATCTGTTGGATTTGAGCCCTAATCTTACAAATAATGCCGTGGTTATAAAGCTGATTTGTGACCCGGAATCCAGCAGTGCTCGTGCTAACACAGGCTCTCCGTTTCTTCTTAACACCTTGATAATTGCAGTGGACAAAAAAAATGTAATTTTTAGATGTGGTAATTAATGAAGTATTCTGAATTATGCTTGCAGGGCCTTGAAGTGTAGCAGATGAAAGTGAAGTTTGAATATGTTGTGGTGTTGAAGTAGTTGTAGTGGGTGAAGTTGAAACGATGGATGAAGTCATTTGATTGATACTGTGCAGTAGTGTATGATGCCGTTTTGAACAAATACGACATAAAGTTGGATCAGGACATTCGCAGTCGCAGTTCGCATCGCAATCATATGTCCCACTCTTAAACAATTGTAGCAAAGTTTATGTTCCCTGACCTGTAGGTCTACTATGTATTCCGATCTGAAAGTAATTTTTCCCGAATTCAGAAATTTTGTATAGAGAAAGAAAAGAAAATCAAATTTGTTTCATAGTCAAAATGAACTTTCAGATCGGTTTTACTTTCGGATCGGAATACACAGTAGACCCACTGATTCCATCGATCCGAAATATGTTTAGACAAAAATTGACTGCAACGAAAAATCGAGTGTCCCGATTTATTACACAATATAGTATGCAAAAATATTTTTCCGCAGGCGTTGATACGAATGAAATACTTGGAGTGCGATGACTAACATTTCCTCTAGCAGATTTAGATTGATGCGTCGATGAAGTTGAAGACGATGTTTTCCGAGCAGCTTGCACTACTTGAGGTTGTACTTCAAGTTTATGACAACGTGACGTAATGAATGTCAATAACTCTTGAAATGTCGGAAGTTTCTTTGATGGAGCAGCATCTAGCCATTTCGATCGTGTATCTAGATCCAGTTTAGACACGAACAGAAATACAATGAGATCATCCCATTGAGCAGTTGCCCGTTTCATTGTAGTTAATGATCTCAAATGGGACTTGAAATTATCAACCATTTCTAATAATTCCTTCGGTGACGGCTTATCGATTGATTTATAGTTAAACAACGATCGTATGTGTTCCTCACATATGTATTTTTCGTTGTCATATCTTTCTATTAATAAGTCGATAGTCTTGGAGTAATTTCCAGCGGTAAAGTCCAAAGATGCAATTGTAGATAGTGCAGATTCCTTTAAGGTTTTTAGATATTGGAATTTTACAATATCAGATAAATTTTTATTTAAATGAATCAGCGATTTAAAAGATTCAAAAAAATCGGACCATTGTAACAAATTGCAAGGAAATATCGGTAGCATGATATCAGGCAACTTTGGGGAACTGTTCAAATGAGATGTAGTCTCTAAGCTCCTTTTATCCGGCACTAGTTCTTCTATTCGAGATTCGATATCAGGTCGAATTTCATAGTAAATATTTTCAATTATCACACGAAATTTATCTGAAGCATATTCTTCATCGGACAACAATAATTCATATACGTCTTGTACTTTCACAAATGAATCGTAGACTTCTACTGAATCCTTCAAGCGCAATGTTAACGCGGTTTTAGAGGCGGTCTTCAAATCTGTCTTTTTCCACTCTAATGATCGAGTCATGAACTCAGTGTGAGAAGCAATTTGCCTTGCCTACAAGTGATATGCATGCTCACCTTAAATCTCAACACAAAATTAATTTGTTAAAGAGAGAGATTACCGAAGGCCACCCAGAATCGCTCAGTGGACCAACAACCATTCATACGAATAGTAAAACCACTGATTCTATTTCACATTTACGTAAGCTCTAATATATATTTATATATCAACTTATTTTATTAAAAAAGTTGATAATACATTTCCAGCCGTCTAACTGCACGTGATAACATATCGTTTCATAAAGTTGCCACTTCCTTATGATCTTCGAATGCTATTTAAAGCTAAAAATTATAAGGAAATACCAAAATCTTCACATACGATAAAAAAAATAGTTATGGAATACGGTGATAAAATTCATAAACAAATTATTGGAGAATTATCGAAATGAAAAGTAGATTGCGGTGTGAGCTTGACATTTGATGAGTGGACGTCTGTGAAGAATAGACGGTATATGAACGTAAACGCCCACGGCAACCACCAATTTTGGAACCTGGACTTAATTCGAGTACACGGCTCCCATGCCGGCTGATAAATGTATGAAATTATTAGAAGAAAAATTGAAACAATTTAGTTTAAATTTAGATAAAATCGTGTCAATTACTAGCGACGGTGCTTCAGTAATGAAGAAAGTGGAAACTTTGATTAATTGTAATCAACAACTGTGCTTAGCTCACGGCATCCAGCTGGCAGTCATTAAAGTATTGTATCAACAGAAAGATGTGAGACAAATGTACAGAGAGGAGGAAAATGTAAATGAAGTTGATTCAGACTTAGATAACGACGAAGAAAACATAGAGGATGACGAGCATGGGTTTGAGATAATCGATGAAACAACCTCGGCCACATCTAATTTAGATGTAATCCAACATGAAGCAATTAGTCCTCTAATCAATAAAATTCGGAAAATTGTTGTAATGTTTCGCAGATCTCCTAAAAAGAATGATAATCTACAGAAACACATAAAAGAAGAATTCAACAGAAAACTTTCCTTGATCATTGATTCCAAAACCCGATGGAATAGTCTCTTAGCAATGCTAGAGCGATTCTATCAAGTTAATAATTGCATAAGGAAAAGTTTAATCGACTTTAAATCTAGTTCAGGCTTCACAGAAAATGAAATGGTTTTACTTGCAAATACAGTTGCAACATTGCAACCAATAAAAGTCGCTGTAGATGTACTTTGCCGTAAAGACGTTAATTTGTATGTGGCGGACCTAACGTTAAAGTTTATGCTAGATGAGATTAGTGCACAAAATTCAATATTAAGCAAAGAGCTTAAAGAAGCTCTAATTATTCGTATCAATGAAAGACGGAATATTTATTCTGAAATTTTGCAATATCTTCATGATCCATCAAGCGAGAAAGACGATGATTATCAAATATTCAACAGAACGGGTAAAACTGTTATTCACAAAAAAATTGTTGAATTACTTAATTCAGAACCAGAACCTGAATTAACAGAATACGCAACTTCGTCTTCAAATTATGATCAAACTACATCAACGGCTACATCTCCGTTTTAGCCGACGTCAATGAAGGAAAAGCTCCAGCGAACAATTGATGATAAAATTAACAAATCTTTTTTAGAAACACATACTCCAAAATTTCCTAGAGGGTTAGCGTCTGTAATACCTGGAGGAGCTGATCCGTAAAGCGGAACAATCAAAGGTAGGTGTGGTACTGGGAGTTGATGCTAATGCGCATCACACTATCTGGGGAAGCACAGACATTAATGAAAGAGGTGAGTCGCTTTTTGATTATTTGATGAGTACTAACCTTTCAGTGTGTAATATTGGGCGGGAACCCACATTTATCAGAGCTGGTACTCTTTACTAAGAAATACAAAATCCCGGTAGTTGTCCCTCCTACCTTAAATGGCACGAGACTTGCTTTTACTGATAGAGCTAGATATCTGGGCATTATCTTGGACAGTAAGCTTAGTTGGAAGCCCAACATGTTGGAGAGAATAAACAAAGCTACTATTGCTTTGTACTCCTGTAGGAACGCCATTGGTCATAGATGGGGTCTGAAGCCGGAGCTGGTACACTGGCTCTACACCGCCGTAGTGAGACCTGTACTCATGTACGAGGTGGGTGTTTGGTGGCCAGCTCTGGACAAGGTAACTTACAAAAGTAAGATTGAGAGAGTGCAAAGAACGGCCTGTATGCTTGTTAGCGGGGCATTGAGGTCGACACCGACAAGTGCCTTAGAGGTTATGTTGCACCTTCTTCCGGTCGACATTTTTGGCAAACAGATGGCGGCAAATACGGCTGTACGACTTGCAGCCGTCTCTCAGTGGATGTGTCTTAGTATAGGACACTCTACTATTGTCAGATCGTTGAAGGATGAGCTGGCGAATCTTGACTACATTAAACCTACTCTACGCTTCGAGAAGCGATTTCGGACCTCCTTCCCTTCAAGGGAATCCTGGAGGGATAGATCGTTATCGGAAACTGAAGCGTTGCAATTCTTCACAGATGGCTCCAAGCTAGACGGCAAAGTAGGAGCTGGAGTATTCTGTGACAAATTAAATGTAAATATTTCTATTCGTCTCCCTGATTACTGCAGCGCGTACCAAGCTGAAGTCGTAGCGATTGAGGAGGTCATGACGTGGTTGAAGCATAATGTGTTATCCTCAGACGATATCACAATCTATGTGGACAGTCAAGCGGCGATCCGGTCACGGGTGGCGTTGAGTTGTCACTCATCTCTAAATGAGATGGGTGAGCATTTCAACATCCAGGTAGTCTGGGTCCCAGGTCACTCGGGCGTCATGGGGAACTGCAGGGCAGATGAACTTGCTAGGCATGGTACGACTCTCCAGCTGCAACCGGAAAGGGCAAGTCTGGGGAGGCCTATTACAGCGCTGAGACAAGCACTTGGGAAGCAGGCGCTATCCTCAGCGAGGGAAAGGTGGTCTAACACCCTCACCTGTAGAGTTTATTTATTTATTTATTTATTTACTAACCAACAGCATGTATATACAAAAAATGGCTTACATAATTAAAAAACATTATAAAAAGTTAAAAAAATGTATACAATAAAAGAATAAAAGATATAACGACATCAATAGATCAAACAATTAACAACAAAACAAAAAGACATTTAAAACAAAATCTTAGCGATTCGTTTTTTAAATTCATCCCTGGAAATATTGAAATCGAAACAATCTGCTACGGCGTTGAGATCTCGTTGAATGCGCACTATAGGGCCATGGAAGCTGTAGTTGCTACTTGCAGTCGGAATATGAAGAAGTTCCCGGGGGCGTAAGTTGCGTTGAGGAGCATAAATATTAAAACATGAAAGAATGTCAGAACAGTCTATTTTACCACAAATGATGTCACGCGCAAATGTGGCACTTGCGCATGTACGTCTAGCACTTAGAGATTGGAGATCCAGAAAACGGCATCGGTCTACATATGGTGATAGTCTGAAATTATTGTTCCGCTCGAAAGACGGTAATTTTCTGAGAACAAATACCAAAAACTGTTTCTGAATACTTTCAATTCTGATTGAATGAGACTCATAGAACGGAGACCATATGACAGTCGCGTACTCAAGCTGTGAACGAACAAATGAAGTGTACAGTGACTTGAAAGTTAATGTGTCGTGAAAATCCTTCGAATTTCTTTTAATAAACCCCAACATCGAAAAGGCTTTATTAACAACCGCATCGATGTGAGAGTTAAACGTTAAATCCGAGCTAAAGATAACGCCCAAATCTGTAACCATATTAACTCTCTTCAAACTAACGTCATTTAGATAATAGTTAAAAACTACAGGAGACTTAGATCTGGAATAGGTGTTCACGTGACACTTATCAACATTCAGAAACATAAGGTTAGTAACACACCAACCGCAAAATGTGTTGAGGTCCCGCTGAAAGTGATCGCGATCCAATTCACATGAAATATTTGCATATATTTTCATGTCGTCAGCAAATAGAATACAGTCTGCGAATTTGAAGCAATCAACAACATTGTTAATGAACAATAAAAATAATAATGGACCCAAGTGACTACCTTGAGGCACCCCAGATGTCGCAATAAAACATTCTGAGAACGTATCGTTGATCTTGACAAACAATTTGCGATCCGATAAATAAGACATAAGCCAATTTAAGGGAATAATGTCGCAATTAAGTTCACTGAGCTTATTCACTAATAACCTGTGATTAAGTTTATCGAAAGCTTTAGCGAAATCGGTATAGACCACATCGACTTGAACTTTCGAGGCAACAGAATTAATTAGATTATTTTGAAAGACCGCTAAATTTGTGACCGTTGAGCGGCCAGGAAAAAATCCATGCTGACGTGTGCTAATAAGTTGCTTGGAGTGGAAGTAGATCACTTTGTTGACCATTGACTCGAATACTTTAGGAATGCAAGACAGTATTGCAATTCCACGATAATTTGTTACATCACTGCGGGAACCGCTTTTGTGGATCGGTATGATACTTGATGTTTTCCACAGATCAGGAAATTTGCCTTGGCTGAGGCTCAAATTAAATAAATGGCACAAAGGAGCGGCAAAACCAAATGCACACTGCTTCAATAGAGACACTGGTAAACCATCTGGCCCAGGACCTTTAGAAACGTCCATGTTCATCAAAGCCGTCATCACGTCAAGTTCTGAAAAAAATTTTTTTGAATTATTGGTGTTAGCTACTTTAGGAGATAATGAGCTATCCTTAACAAAAACACTGCTAAAATATTCAGCGAAAAAACCACAGATTGCCTCTGGATTATCTGATTTTCGACCATGGAATTCTAAAAATGGCGGCAAGCCGTTATTATGGTTCTTATTTTTGACAAATCTCCAGAAATTCTTCGGATTACATCGCAAATCGTCTTCAATATCAATTATGTAATTGTTATAGAGGAATCGGTTGAGATAGCAAAACTGCTTGCGCAAAGACTTAAACTGGATATAGTCATGGGCCAACCCTGTACGCCTATACTTCCTATGACATTTATTACGTAGGACTTCAAGTTGTTTCAGTTCTTTGGTAAACCATGGGACGTTGCGGGTATGAGACTTTCTAATTAATTTTTTAGGAACAAATTTTTCAAAAGCAACCTTCAACAATTCATAGAAGGTATCTAATGAACTGTTGATATCAATGTTTGACAGTGTACCAGCCCAATCAACTTCAGCTAAAAAATCATTTAATGAGCTGTGATCGGCGTGCGAAAAATCAAATACTGTACAATTTTTGGTAAAGTTTAAATTATTAGAAGTTTTGTAGAACAACTGAAATGAAACCGGGGTATGATAAACACTCGAAGATCCGGCAAAGTCGTCGCATGATTCTAGTTTAAAAGAACTATTATTAGTGTAGAAAACCAAATCCAGATAAGTGCCGTGGCTGTTTGGTACACTGTTTATTTGTGAAGTACCCATGTTTGCCATAAAATCACAAATTAAGGCGGAAGAATCATTCGTATTAGCAGGAATGAACATATTGTCAACCATCATCCAAATTAGATCTGGAAAGTTGAAATCGCCGAAAATAACAAAGTCAGTGTTATCAGAAATAAAAGGTAATAAATTACATGAGAACTTGTCAACAAAATCTTGACAAAATATCGAGGATGGCTCTAGAGGAAAGTAGACTGTGCTAATTATTAAGTAAAATGCACCTAGTTTGAGTTTAACAGCAATGAACTCAATGATTGGGTCGGAAAATAAAAATTCACAAGAATAAATATTCCAAACTGCAATAAGCACACCACCACCTTTACGTTTTGTACTAAGGTTATATCGATCGCGACGGAAAACGCAAAAATCCGAAGGGAAAAACTCCGCATCATTGAAATCCATTGTAAGCCATGTTTCGGTCAGAATTATTACGTCGTAATCAGATTCCAATATTCCAAGATAGAAATTTTTTGATTTTGATCGCATGCCACTACAATTAAAATAAAAAATTGATAAGCTATTGATGCAATTGTTAGATCCATTGACGACATTGTTAGAATTAGATAAACATGAATTTAGAATGTTAGGATGAACTGTGATAAGATTATTGTTAAAATTTGGTAGATTAGAATTTAAAATATTGGAATTTAATGCATTTAATGAAATTAAATTGACACTTTGCTGCGAGCTCCTTCCTCGTTTTTTGAATCGCGCCTTTCTTGAAAATCGCGAACTAGAACCCCAGGTGGCCAAAAATCAGGATTTTTCAAGGTACCATGCAAGTTATTGATGACTCCAATCTTAAAAGACACAAACGTCAGTTCTGCTGGATCCCGGTCTCTAGGGAACAGTGAGAAGCAGGACACGTTTGATGGATTAAAAACGCTGTTTTTGAACGTAATGTACCGGGATATCGATTCGGAAGTAGTTGTTGGATGAAGACCGGAAATGTACAAATACTTCCTTCGAACCACAGGCACTGTACGCAATTCAAGTTTCGAGTTGCAAGACAAGTTTGGCCAAAGCTGGACTTGGGGCGCACTAGGGCATTAATATCCTTACGCAGACGTGAATTAAGAACGGTCGTAGGAATTCTCACGGGACACTGCCTTTTTGGAGAACATGCAAGAAGGCTGGGTCTGGAGGCTAATGACTTCTGCAGAAGCTGCTTGGACGAAGAGGGGGAAGATACGTTGGTCCACTTCCTTTGCTCGTGTCCAGCATTGGCTCTCAGAAGGCACAAACACTTAGGTAAGTTCAGGATGGACTGCCTCTCGGATCTCGAAAACATTAAAGTGCGGGACGTCTTACGCTACATAAGTAGCTCGAAATGGTTCCAATAGGGGTAAAAGGGGATACATCCTGTGGTATCACAATGGACCGTCACCGGTCTAAGTGTGCGTAAGCAGCCACTCCAACCTAACCTAACCTAACCTAGCGTCTGTAATAATAACAGAGGAATAGAGGTAAATATTTAAACATGACATTTACCCAAATTCTAACCATTCGTCCGACTAGTGTCGAATCAGAGCGTGCTTTTTCAGCGGCTGGTATAATCTATACGAAATTCAGATCAAATTTAAATGACGACAGCATGGATACAATGTGTTTTTTAAGAGCCTATTTTAATGGCCAAAAGGAATATCTAGGCACTTAAGAAAACTGAAAAAATTGGATTTTATATTTTATTTTTATTAAATGAATGTTTATTAATTAATAATAATTATTTAAATTAATTTTATTGAATTGCTAGAGTTTAAAACTATGTAAATACATATATTTTGGAATAAAATATTATTGATTGCGTTATCCACTAGTTTCAGCTGTTTTTCATCTGTTATATTAGAAATAAAATTAGATTTAGATTTACCGGTAAAAACCCGGTTAACCGGGATTTTAAGAAACGTTTACCGAATTACCGGTAATACCTAAATCCGGTAATTTTGCAAACTATATAGACAAACAACAAGTAAATTGGGTTTCTGATTTATATAGGATAAGTCTGGTATAAAGTGCTTCTCGTTTTTCTCGAAAGTGGTTAGAGATACAGCGAAAATATACATTATCAAAGTTGTCAGGCCGAAAAATAAAATTTATTTGGTGACCTTGGATAACCTTTGTATAAAGAGTAAAAAACGTGTTTTTTAGTAGATTGGCCTTTTGAGGCACCTGTCGTTAATCATTAATAAACTCAACAACTTCTTCATTTAATTATAGCAGTGGCTCAAAACTAAGGTCATTCAAGGTCACCCAAGGTCACCAAACAAATTTATTTCTTCCGTCTGACAATTTTCGTCTGATGTATTTTCTGTATTTTTTCTATTCCTCTAACATTTTTGAGCTGCATTTTTTACCAGACTCACCGAATAAGTAGAAGAGATTTTGTCAAAAGAACATATTTATCGGAAAATCCTCGAAAAAACGACCACGCATACGAATTAATAAAAACAATATCAAAATACCACAAAAACAACCCATCTGAATTAACTAACATTTGTATGGAGAAATCCTTGAAAAAAAAACCCTAATCTAAGGTGGAACAGCATATGCCGATAAATGAATGGCTGATATGTTAATCAGTTTAAAATATGCGGACTCTGTCTACAAGGTAACCTCCAGTTTTATTTAGCCTTCCTCTAGTAAAGCTGGGTGGCCTACAGGCGACTTTCCATTTCCAGCAACTCGTAAGAGTAAAATCAAAAAAGGAGACGGGGCGGGGGTAGGAATATACTTAGGTCCCAATGTACCGTCTTTCTAGCAGAAGTACATGCTATAGCAAACTTCTAGTGGGAAGACAATTTTTAGAATTCAGTTTTCGAACAAAATTTATGCTGAAAAATCCAGGTAATGTTGTCAAATGATTGAAATATAATTATTTTTAAGAATTGAAGCTCCGAAGATCAGGGAACAGCGAAGCGTAATACAGTCTATTCTGTTTCAAGACCATTATATGTAATGAAAGACCAACACCCTTCCCGAAATGACACTGTTTAGCTGAATATCACGTATCTAAAGCGATTTGGCTAGATTTATAACTCAGTGAATCCATTCTTTTCCGAAAATTCGATTTTCGGAATTGCGTAAAAGAAACTCCAGCAAATAAGGAACTTAAATTTATTCAAAATAAACTGAAACTTAAACGAATCAAAAAAAATTCATTCCAATTTCATTTTCTAAAAACTGCTGCAACTCGTTTGAAGAAAGTGAACATTTGGAAACACAATGTTTTCGATGTTTCGTCGTAAATCATTTTCACTATTTATCAGCAGCTTTTTCCGAAAGCTACCTTTGTTATATAAAATGTTATTATACTTTGCAGTGCAGGGGTCAATTCTCGTTCTGTGAAAAGTACAATGAAAAGTATTTTCAGTGAGAAATACAGATTTTCGATGCATGTTCCATGAGAAGGAAAAAAATGACGTTAAAATCTTCTCATATGAAAAAAACTTTCTCACCGAGTATTTTGGTCGTAAGAATGCAAATGAATACGGAAATTCAGTTTTATAAGACCTAAATTTGCAATTTTAATATATTTTAATGTGCAATCAAACTAAAATGTAAATCACTTTAAAACTAATTTACAAGTAAATTTATTAAAAAAAATTTCTCCATTGAAGAAAAACCCCTAAATAATTGATGGCTTTAGTTTTAATAAAATTTGGCCATTTTAATAATTTATTTTTTATTTTGACAGGCAAAGATGAAAACTGATTTAACTCTCTATTTAGCTCTCTTTGAGAGAGTAATTAAGTCTATCTCCAAGTTATAAAATCTTTCATCATTTATTTAGCTATTATTTGCACCATTTACCTAGCGCAACTACATAGCGGAAATATAGTATATAGGAAACTTGATAAAATATGTTTTACTGTGTGGCGTTTATGAAAACTTTTTATTCAGCATTTTTTTCAGCGTTCTTTTTCATTTGGACACAACGAGAATCGCATATTGTTGTTGCGTGAAAAGATACAAATGAAAAAAATGTGATAGAAACGTGAACACTCATAAACAACCCAATTAAATAATTCCTATTTAAACTAATTTTTTAATAATCAGTACATTCCTTGTTTATAGTATTTAGTGTTTAAGTTTTAAAACAACCTCAACAACAAAATAAATTAAGACAAAATGCTGATGTACATAATCGAGGCCATTTGTTCTTAAACATACATAAGCAATTATTTTAATTGCATTCTTTCTTATTATAGATAAGTTCACATCACTTTTTGGCCAAAAAATATAATATTTTGTTCGCACATCATAATAATAAGTGTACCACTACAAAAATATTTTAATTATGACTCATCAATTTCACCCCTTTTCAAACTCCTCAAATTTCAAAACTCACAAAATCTTAATTGCTTGTTTTGAAAAAGGGGAGTGTGATAATATGTTTATTCATCCATCTTAAAACTGTAAAAAAATTTAATCTTGTGTTGACACATCAATTATGTCTTGAAATTAATTCTTCCAAAACGCCAGTAATTCATAGTACACAAACCCATTTTAGAGCGAATTGGGTAAACAAAGGCAAAAGGAATAGAAAAAAATGTTCAATTTAACACGCACCGCACACGATATACAAAACATAAAACATACACCAATCTATTAATCAAACAAATTTTCTAAATAATTTTCCATGCAAATTTCCACTAACAAAGTTTTCTTTTTTATGTTATGTATGCATTATACTATAAAGCACATCTCTATAATAAAGCGATGGTGTGTTTACATTTTATCATGTTTGTTACAAAGATTTTACCAATTTCCCTTATTTTTATCGTACGTTTTGGCTCTTTGATTATGTATACGTGTCTCATAAATATTTTAAGATTGGTAAATGGATTCGAGGAAAATGCATTATAATAAATTATCCAAAAGTGTTATTAATTTTTTATGTGTCCATTACTCATCAGCGAGCGCCGCTATCCACTTACACTTGTACAAATTTATATTTAGGACACACCTACCTACATATATAAAAATTATTGAATATCCAGACAGCAATATCGATTGGTTGGTTATTTGTGTACACAACATGAAAATAAATAATTACTACATTAAGCTGAAAATAGATGAATTTTCTACTATTTTCATATAAGTTTTCATTATTTTGTTATTAGTTTCTGATGTGATTGACGTCGAAGAAAATGAAAGATCTTTTTTTTTTTGGTGTTTTGCAAACAATGTGACAACAATTGCATAATATTGTTTTGTTGTCTATCTAAAAATACATAAACTTTGAGAGGAAAGAATTTCAAGAAGAAAATTTGTGTTAATATATTTTCAAAAAATTTCATCTGTGTCACTTCGAAGTTCGAAGTATCAAATTTGTTGTTTACTCGACGTATACATCATAAGTACACAACATCTTTGTATTGAGCAAATTTTTTAATTTAATATTAATCGAACATAACTCGCATTCAAGGGGCCTGTTTAGATGATGTATACAGCGCGCATGATGTATTTTCCTCGTTTCTTACCTCTTTGCAAATAAACTAATTTTGGAGTGGGTCTTGGTTGGATTTTTTTTTTTTTACACAAATTTTTTTATAAAAACTCACAAGATGTTTAGAAACCTAAACCAACCATTTTAATAAACCAACCCAAAGTAATCAATTTCATTTCAATAGCCAAAATATGGCAACAACTTAAGAAAAGTGTTTTTAGCTATTTTTTAACATAATGAAATGAAGATAATTTTACGCATCCAAAGAAAAATTGTAATTAGTGTCAACGATTTGCGATTTTACGTCTAAACGCGAAATGTGTGAAATGTTGCGATGCAGTGTATATACATTGTCTTAACAAGCCCAATAGTTGCTTGTCAGTGTCGTTTGTGAAAATCGCAATAGATATTTCTAATCGAAACGTCATTAAATGTAATGGCGTTTTTCGTAAGACATTCCACTCTACATGTGTCTCGAAATCATCAGCAAAGGTTAAACAATGGAACCAAAACTCAAACTGAAAACTGTACGCAATAGAAAATTGAGAATTTAACTGAATACCCTAGATTTGAAGGATTAACGGATACACTTAATCAATTATAATCAGTTCATCAATTACAATCAGGTATTGCAAAACATGACAATCAAGTGTATAAGTATCAATAATTGGAACAGCTTCTGAGTTAAGGTCGATCCGTATGATGTGTTTTCAGTTATGTTCTAACAAACGAAAATATGTCAAAAAATACAAGTGTGTTTTAAAATATTTGTGAAGTTGAAAGTTTTTCAATATTAATATGGACGGCGATAGATTAATTTATGACCAGGCGACTTTGATTTTTTTAGATTCATTAATACCTACAATTAAAATAAAAAAAAGGAAAAATTACGGTCAAAACCATGGTTAATGATGACATTTGTTTAATTTTTTGAGGTTATACCCTGTGTAAAAACATACCAAAATGGATAAAAGTCATTTTCGAAAATTACATATGTGAGGAAACATACGAGGCGGGGTCAATTCCCATTTGCTTTCCATCAAGTCTTTTTCATTTGTATCTTTTTGTTCTGTAGCGGACATTCTGAAAACTAATAAAAGGTTGCGTTTGGTAACACTATTTTGAATTACGTTGAAAAGTTACTTTTGGTAACACTATGTTGAATTAAGTCGCCATCTTTATGGTGTGTTCTAAAATAGAGTGTATGTAAAACGAAGGAGAAGAAAAAGGTTGAAATTGTTATAAGCGTCCTCCTAAGTTAAAAATAAAGAAAGAGAAAAAAAAACCAAGAAATTAACGAAAGATTTATTAATACAGTCCACTTAAGTAGAAGAGTAAACATTTGGTCGAATCGAGCCGGATCATATTGCTTATGTAAATAAAATACAGTGAAGTGTGTTAAAGTAAAAGTTAGTGTAAAATCAAAAAAAAAAAATCAGAAATGGCGTCACAAGAGGAATTGAAAAAACATGTGGTGAAACGAAGTAGCGTAAAAATACGACTAACGGCACTAACAAAATACATAAATGAATTTACTACAGATGTAGAGGCTAGGGGTAGGTTCTTTCAACTCTCAAATAACGAGTTGTATTTGTTAAAAGGGAAAATGCTTTGTACGAACGAATGCATGAAAAATTATAAAGAAGTCTATACAGCCATGTTAGAAATAGCGTGTACGATGGGTGATGAAATGCAAATGGAGGCTATAGAGGATGATAGTATCAATTTCCAAGATACTTTTGCTGAGATTAACTACGCATTTGCGTCATTATTAAATCAAGTTGAGAGTGTACTAGGCCCCATTCCAGAAAACGTGTTTAAGGATGAATCTAATGCGGACGAAATAAACAAAAGTGTGATCAAAGTTCGACATCAGCTAATGGTATACAAGAGATGCAAGAGGCAAGAAGTATCTCCCCTACTCGTGAAATGCAGAACAAGCAGAAGAAGGGTGGAACCGGTAGTGCATGAACATACTAAAAGAGTATCAATTGTGGAATCGAAACCACAATTGTCGTATAATGCAGTCATGCTGCCGAAAATTTCGTTACCCACATTTGATAGCGATCCAGAAGGATGGTTGAGGTTTCGAGATTCGTTTAAGGAGTTAATTGTACAAAATCCTACGATCACCGATATGCAGAGATATTATTATCTTAATGGAGCTTTGTCTGGAGAGGCTAAAAGAGCAATTGCAAATATTGAGTTTTCACCACGTGGTTTTAGCCTGGCATGGGAAGCACTCGTGGCAAAATATGACGATAAGAAGAGCATTTTGGATAACCATTTTAAGTCATTTTTTAAGATGAAATATATGAACAAGGAATCAAGATCAGAAATATGCAGAATAATGGATGAATCTCAAAAACAGTTGCGAGCATTGGGAAGATTAGGCGAAAATTTAAGTAACGCGGTTATAATATACATAATGAAGCAACGCTTTGATCCGGAAACACGTAAATTAGGGGAAATGAAGATACGTCAAATGAAAATTCTACTTGGGAGAAAATGTTAGAATTTTTACATCGCAGAAGTCGTGCTTTAAAATATTTAAATGAGGCATCCAAAACTGAGTCATCAAATATAACGTCAAATACAGCGAGTAGCAATCATCGTCGGAATACGTCAACGTTTTTATCATCTTCGGAGGCTGGGGAAAAAATAGTAACGTGCCCTTTGTGCCATCGGTCACACTTGTTGGTGGTATGCGAGCAATTCATAAAACTGGCTCCTCAGGATAGATATGATCAAATCAGAAAATTAGGTTTATGTCTTAATTGCTTTAAAGGTGGACATAAATCATTTATGTGTAGATCATCTCGCTGTATAAAGTGTCAACGAAGGCGCAATCAAAAGATGATTTAACTTCAAGCAAAACCACACTAGTATGTCGAAAATCAAATGTCTCGTATCATGTGTTACTTTCAACAGCACAAGTCTTAATAAAGGATTCAGAGGGAATTTATCATACTTGCAGAGCGTTGCTAGGCTTAGCATCGCAATCAAATTTCATTTCGGCCGAACTTGCAAATAAACTGTCATGACAACGTTAGAATATCGATTGGTGGTCTGAATCACTCCAAAATAGAGGTTAAAGAAAAATTAACAGCAAAAATCAAATCTAGAATCAACAAATTTCCTACCATATTAGAGTTGTGTGTGGTTCCTAAAATTGGAAATCATTTGCCAGAGCAATTTATAAATTTTGAAAAGTGGAAACTACCAGCACATGTTACACTGGCTGACCCGCGATTCAATGTACCTGGTTCAATTGAGTTGCTGCTTGGCACAGAGTTATTTTTTAAAATATTAAACAATGGAAGAATTGAATTGGAACGCAAGTTGCCGATATTACAAGATTTTCGGTTTGACGGTGGCTGGACGATTGGAAAATCAATGTGAGCAGAATTTCTTCTTACCCACAAGCGAGTTACAGAGTGAGTTAGATGCTAAATTAGACGAACAATTACAAAAATTCTGGATAATCGAGGCTCATGACACAAAGAAAGGTTTGTCCATTGAAGAGAAAGAATGTGAGAGAATATTTGAGGAATCACATTTTCGAGACAAAAGTGGACGATTTTCGGTGAGATTGCCTTTAAAACCTAATTTTCATCAGTTGGGTGAATCGAAAACTCAGGCACTGAAACGGTTTGGTTATTTGGAATCAAAACTAAACAAAAACCCCGAATTAAAAAGAGATTACGTAAAGTTTATGGAAGAGTACGAAAGTTTAGGACATATGGCAGTAGTGCATCATAACATCAACCGAGGCTTAGAATATTACCTCCCACATCACGCAATTTATAAGAATAGCACACCAACAAAAGTGCGGGTCGTTTTCGACGCATCAGCAAAGACGTCAACTAATTTGTCGCTAAATGACATCTTAATGGTTGGACCTACGGTTCAAGAGGAATTGCTGTCGATAATTATCAAATTCAGAAAATTTACATACGTTTTCACCACTGATGTGGAGAAAATGTATCGTCAGATCCTTGTAAGTCAAGATCAAACCTCGTTGCAAAAAATTGTCTGGAGAATTCATCCAGATCAACCAATCAAAGAATATACATTACGCATGGTAACGTATAGGACGTCATCACCTCCTTATTTGGCAACGAAAGTGTTGAATCAATTAGCAAGGGACGAGCAAGACCGATATCCGTTGGCAGCTAAAGTGACACGAGAGGGTTTTTACGTGGATGATTTGTTGACGGGTAGTGATAGTATGGAAGAAGCACTACAACTTCAAGCGGAACTGGTGGAGATGTTTAAAGGTGCTGGAATGAAGTTGCGAAAATGGACATCTAATACAACCACTTTGCTGAATGCAATTCCATTGGACGATCGAGAACAATTGAATAGGCCCAATGAAACAATTAAAACATTAGGGTTAATGTGGGACTCAACAAGTGATCAGTTAAATTTCAACGTGGCTACCAAAATTCACAGCTCTACTACTACGAAACGAGAACTACTATCAACCATAACCAAATTGTTTGACCCTTTGGGCTTGATCGCACCAGTAGTTGTGACAGCAAAAATTTTGATGCAAGAGGTATGGGTTGCAAAAATAAATTGGGATGAGTTGCTGCCCCAAAATATTCAATCGACTTGGAATACATTTATACATCAACTGGCATTGTTAAATTCGATTAAGTTCCCAAGACACATTGTTATACCAAAAGCCAGGTCAATTGAGATCCACGGATTTGCAGACGCGTCAACGGTAGCGTACGGTGCATGTATTTATTTAAAATCAGTTGGTGAAAATGACGAAATATCTGTAAAATTGGTGTGCAGTAAATCCCGAGTAGCTCCATTGCGCACAACAACTATTCCACGATTAGAATTAAACGCAGCAGTATTACTAGCAGAATTAACACGAAGGGTAATCAAGTCGTTGGATCTTCCGTCAGCAAAATGTACCCTGTGGTCGGATTCAACAATAGTATTGTCATGGATTAAAACACATCCGCATGAAATAAAAATTTATGAATCACATCGTATAAGTAAAATCCAGGAAATTACGTCACTAATGAGATGGCGGCATGTCGACACCAAGAGCAACCCTGCGGATGTGGTGTCGCGGGGTATGTTACCAGCAGAATTACGTGACTGTGCAATTTGGTTTCATGGGCCACACTTTTTGAAATGTGCTGAAGACACATGGCCATCAAAATTGGTTTTACCATTGACCAAGATGCCGGAGGATGCAACCGGGAACGTAGCGTCCGCTTTAACAAAATATAAACAATTTCAAAATGTTTTAAACGTTGAGCGATGTAGTTCTATGACTAAACTAGTTCATGTAGTTGTCTGGTGTAGACGATTCTTTTATAACTACACTACAAGGGATTTAACAACGCCCAAACGGGGTTTGCTGAATTTCAGAGGATTTGGACAACGCTAAGAAATGTTTATTCAGAATCGTTCAAACCGATAATTTTACATCTGAGCTTAACATGCTAAAAGCAGGCATCCAGTTGGAAAAATCAAATAGGTTGATGTATTGCACTCCATACATAGATGAAGACGGGTTAATTCGAGTTGGTGGTCGTCTTGAGAACAGTAAGACATTATCAATGGAACAGAAACATCAAATTATTCTGTTACGCCATCACATTACGTCGTTGCTAATTAAACAAGTACATCTCGTAAACTTACATTGCGGAATTAGGCAAACATTATATATTTTACGGCAAAGGTATTGGTTAATACATGGAATAAAGTTGATAAAAAAGAAACTGCATTCTTGTTTGGCGTGTTTCCGAGTGCAGCCCAAAACAATGACGCAACTGATAGGGGGGCCAAAGTTGAATAGATTAATCTACCAGCTCTGTAACCTTCCAGTAGGGTGCGCATCACATGAGCTGTTCTAGTCTTGTCATTAGGCAGCTTCGTGATGGGTACAATTGTGTAAGGGGTAACCTGTTCACAATTCGCAAGTGTACGTGCTGCCTCCTCGTGGCAACCACTGGTAACTAAGGCCATTTGGCACATTTTTGGCCATTTGGCACAGGCTAAAGTACGGCGCTAAAGAAGAAAACCTTGACAAAAAATCCTAATCTAAGGTGGAACAGCATATGCCGATGGATGAATGACTGATAGGTTAATCAGTCCAAAATATGCGGACTCTGGATACCAGGAAGCCTCCAGTTTTATTTAGCCTTCCTGTAGTAAAGCTGGGTAACCTACAGGTGATTTGCAATTCCCAGCAACTCGTAAGAGTAAAATCAAACGGAATACGGGGCAGGAGTAGGAATAGTGGGGTGGGACAACCCTCTCGAGGTCCTTGGACTCCAATGCTACCGTCTTTCTAGCGGAATTACATGCTGTAATAAACATCTAGGAGGGAGAGCAATAAGCCCAGATAGTATTGTCAGGTTCATTAAGAACCTAAATATTAACTGGGCGGATAATGAAGCGGGGTCCAGCACAATAGATCTTTTAGGTCGCAGTGCGAAGTGGCTGATCGCCCGCATGACCCTCCAATAATAATAATAATAATAAAATTGTCCTGGTGGTTGTTGGCCGCAATATATTTCCAGTTTCTATGTATAAAATGTGGTTGCATCTACAGCGGAAAAGATTTTAATTCCATATT
This sequence comes from Tipula vernalis, assembly GCA_958295665.1. Classification (NCBI taxonomy): domain Eukaryota; kingdom Metazoa; phylum Arthropoda; class Insecta; order Diptera; family Tipulidae; genus Tipula; species Tipula vernalis. The sequence continues at coordinate 348,967,254 of OY282559.1, forward strand.
TGGCTGGTTTATTAGGGATGTATTATTTCAAGCTACATCGACAAGTGACGTAGGATCCCACATTGTAATTTCGTTGCAGTTTTTGTTGAAATTTTCAAATATTTCTCGTTTAGGTGCCAATTTGTCAAATTTTCGATGTTCTTCTCTAGTTTCCACATTATCAAATCTGGTACTTCGCAGTAAAAATTGGAATCTAATGTAGCTCATTGCGGCGTTGAATATTTCCAGTACGGTACCGTCACTAGCCCACAAATCTCGAATCTATTTACTTCAATACTATCGGTAATCCGCGGATGTTTAACATCTTTATACTTTGATTGATTTTTTCTGATGAAAATATTGGTGTTTTCAACAATAAGGTCTACACAGGAAAAGAACAGCTGCCACATTCCATGTGGCGTTTCAATGTTTTTAGATTTATCTGTCAAGCTTGATGTAATCATGAATATATTCTCCGTTCTTGATCTCCGTTGCACGAATGGAGTTTTCCGCCAAATTGATGAATATCAATTCCTATAAAATTATTTATTACATCGGAATCTGCGTCAAGGTTTTTTTCTTCATCAGAGTCTAACTTTTACTCCGTTTCGATATCATGCTCGCTACGTGTTTCCACATCCTCTTCATTTTCACTAACTTCGCCACCAAAAGACTCTTCACCACTATCTGGTTCTTCTAGAATTGTTCGAAGCCTCGCCTCGGTTAGTAATGCAGGGTTAATAATAAATTTCAAATTGTTATAACGGTAACATTAAACAAAATTTATTTCGCGAATATTTTCATTTTTACTGCCCGAATTCAATAATAATTTTTACGTGATAATTTTCCCGCCAATTTTTTTCCAAATATAATCAAATGGAAAATAATATTTGCATTACTATCATATTACAGATTTTTTGTTCAAATTCCGAGGTAAGCAAAAATTGTTATAAATTATTGTACTATTGTAAAATTGGTTCGAAAATCGAATACTATATAGGTACTACATTAATATTATTGGTAAACTCAAGCTACATTATACTCCGCTATCCCACAACCCGATTATTGGTCAAATATTATCCTATAATTCTGAGGAAACGAAGAAACACCTAAGAATTTCTGGGGATACATTTCACGAAATCACAGATTTTTTACCACACAAAATGCTTGGGTGACAACCTGAATTAGAACTTCGGGCTTTTTGCGGCTTGCCAGTGGGACAAAATTAATAATCAAATATATTTTATTTAATATTATGTAAAATAATGTGCTCGCTCTTGTTGGTTGCTATTGCTAATAAAATATTCAAATCACATTCACTACTAAAACATTTCACATTTAACATGGTATTCGAGCACGGCCTTAATGTAGAAATTTGGCGAATTTTAAGGAATTTTAACGTAATATTAAGTTACCAGGCAATCTCAAATTGTAACTCTAAGGTATCTGATAATTTTGTATATAAAAAATCTTATAGTTAAATAAATTGTGAAAATTGTTAATTCTAAGAACACACAAAACTCGTAAATACATTTTTTTCCTATTTTATGTAACTTGAACAGTATCAACCATGGTTGGAAACGTCTGATTATTGTACAGTCGCATAGAACATATGATTATTTAGGACCGTTTGTCCACTTTCGTTTTCCAATTTAAATCGAAAAGCTAAACTTTCAACAGGAACTTCTTAGACTTACTCATTACGATCTCATGCAGTCTTTACTACATTGGGAAAAGAGACCAAAGTAGTGCGATAGATCGATAATTTTGCTAAAAGTTAAATTTTTATATCATTTAAAGTGATTTGGTAGTAGAGAATAGTTTGGTTGACAGTTTTTTGGCGGAACCTAAATCATTTTCGGAAAATTATACTTTCTTCTACACAATAAGCTTGCACTTATAAAATAGAAACGAATAATTTAGTAACATTTAAGGATTACATTACAAATTGTAGCCAAACCGTTTTAAGTATTTAAAGAGATAACATAGCAGAATTTTATTTACTACGAAAACTCGAGTTAATACCGTAAGAACACATAATATCAACATTTGTCTAATCACCCTAATTATATTCGATGCCAAATTTCCATCAAGCAGAGAGAAATTTAATAAACACCAAAAAATTTCCAAATCACTGCATAAAAACCCGGCCAACCAATTTAACTCCCCCATAAACATTAAAATTTTACTCATTCCACTGAAAGTCCGTAAATGCTATATTTATGTCACACCTTCATCATTTCCACACGATAAAAAAACTATCTTTCAAATCACGCTGTTTGATTTTCATTTTGTGATTCAGATTTTTTTTGTATGCTTTAGAGTTAGACCATATTCTTGATTAATGATGGAATGACTCATCGCTATTGAGTAGTAATTTTGTGTTTGATATATAGTTTTGTAATCATGTCATTAAACTTTCAAATTGTTCAGCATTTTTCGTTATGCTATAAACAAACGCAAATTTTATTACATCGTGAATTTACGAATAATTTTGAATGATGACTCGCACTTATTTCTTGTATAAGGTCGGTTCACAACGAGAAATGAAAGTCCATCTTTATGCTTTAGCCTTGAAGATGGTTATCATAGTCCGTATTTTTTTTTTTATATAACAGACTGTATATAAACTAATTTAGATGTTGATTGTTTTACGATTTTTATCGAGTCCATATTCAAACAACATACTTTACCTTTTGAAATGCCTTTAAACCTTTTGTAATGAACTTGAAATCATATAAATAAATTAATGTTCTTTTTAACACCAAAAGTTTATAATTTATTGAAGGTTGGACAGAAAATTTTTATTTTCTGTTTTCGTTGACAATGAATTAAGTAATTTTCCTTTAAGATTTAATGAGCTCTTTAACGAAATTTATTTTTTTATATTATAGCGAGAAGATAAAATTATTTAGACATACATAACAGTTGTAAATTTTATTCGCTAAAAATAATACTACCACACTCTATATTTAGAATTTGTGTCAACTACCTGATATGTCTGAATACAACGTCACCTACATCATTGAATTTCTATTAAAGTTGAAATCGCGCCACTTTGCCTCTTATGTACTTTAACCCAAATAAATAAAATATCGCGACGTAATTTCTTTGTGATTACAAATAATAAACAAAACTACAACTAAATAATTAAATTATTTTTATTTATTTACAATTTATTAAGTCTACTTCTCGCGGTCTTCTTGTGCTATAGTGAATTAAAGATTTTAGTTCAAAGTTATTTATAAACTGCATCTGCGTATAATAGACAGATACAGATTCAATTTTTTTTTGTGTCTAAGTTTCATTCTAAATAATTTTAATTGAATTAAAATAATAAAATTTTGTTACTAGAAGACGAAAACAGAGCATATTTTCATTTGAATAGTGTGCGCATGGCGCAGCACTTTTAGTAAAAAGATTTAATTTTGTGTTCCTTAAAATCCATAAGATCCATTATTCTAAAATTACAGTCGACCTAATATTTTTGAAATATTCAGTCAACTTTGTAGAAAATCAATGGAATTTATCCAAATTCATAATTTGAAAAGTTTGTTTCCTACTATGTACTCCCAGTATGGGCTGTGTTCCATTGACGCGAGCACCAGCACACTACTCACATGAAATTTTCTCAAGTGATTGGTACATCAAATTGTTGAAAATTCATTTTGTTTTCTTAGTGGTCTGTAAAATTGGGTTACAGATATTATCTTTTGGCGCGCGCCAACTCAAAATATTCTGGAAAATGAAGATTCAATTTTAAAATTGGAATGGAAATCTCCACTTTCCAGAAGATTTTAAAGTTAAATCTTCCTTTTCCAAAACTTCAAAATTTTAAAATTAAATCTCCATTTTACAGAAAATTGGGCAATGAAGTAACCTCAAATAATTTATTGGGCTTTATTTAATAATGAAATAACTTCTTAAATTTTGGGAATTTATTTTATTTAGTAAATGTTCAATATTGGGGATTTATTTCATTCATTTACGGTTTGCTGGACTATTTCATTGTGGGTTATTTGTTGCAGCCCACCAGGTAAGTCACCAATAATTTAATAAATTTTCAAATTTCGATTCGAAATTTTGAATTATTTTGAAAAATTGTCAAAAGTTTCTTCAAAATAAACGTTTATATTCATTTAAATTTTAAATTAATTTTCAAAATTCGATAATTCAAGTTGTATTTCACTGAATTTTCAAAAAAAAAAAAAAAATCTGTTAAAAAATAAAATTTTGGTAAACTGCAAATTGAATTTTAATATTGTATCAAGTTTAACGAAAACGGACGAAACAAACAACGTTTTCAAAATCTGATGTGGTTTTTATGACCACACATATTAAAAATATAATTAGGGTACATATGCAATACCAATAATCGAGTACCTGGGTACTCGAATATTTTGGTCCTTTTTCGAATACTCGATTACCCAGTTTGTTTTAGGGGCACAAAATAACTCCACGGGAATTTACATTTTTATATGGCGAAATTAATCCCATTTTCAATATGATTTAAATCCGCCATATCTATTTTTTTAAAAATAAAATAATTTCGTGCGGATTTAATTCAGTTTTTAAAATATTATGTGTCACGGCGGTTTTAATTCATATTGAAAAAGAATTAAATTGAGGCAGAATAAATTCAAATTTATCGGCGAAATTAATTAATTTCCAAATGAATTTAACTCCGCCGATAAATATGAATTTATTCCGCCACAAAAATTAAAAGGTTGAAATAGAAATATTGTTATTGAAAGTGAAAGGAATGCAACGTTTTGACATAAAATTGAACTAAAATGTCACACATACATTAGATCTTCTCGGAAAAGGACTAAAACGCTTATTGGATTACAAAAGATTGAGATGAATTTAACATCTTCAAATGAAATTGAAAAGTTTTACATACTTTAAACCTTCATAAAAAAGTACTAAACAAATTATTGGATTACAAAGATTCAAATATTCAAATATTATTATTATTAATTAATTTCTCGACGGATTTGATTTATATTTACAAATTAAATAAATCCCCGCAAAGTTATTTAATTCATAATTAAAAATGAATTAATTTCGCGTCATTTTTGGCGGCGGAATTAATTCCCACGAAAAATTGGTAAAACTAAGAAAAGTAATTATTTATAAACAAAATTTTGAAAAAATAGAAAAATTAATTAAATTTCGATAATGAAATCGAAGTATAATCTAAAAAATGTTGACAATATTTCGGTTATTCTGAATATTTCGATTGGTTCGTTTATTTTTATTATTAAAGCGAAAAAAGAACCCACTGAAAAATGAAAGAAAACGTGCATTTAGTTGTTTCGATATACAATAATTCCAAAATTATTGCTTTATTTTCGCTAAATTCTTCTAGAGTTTGATTGAATGTGTAATTCGGAAATTTATATTTGATTTCCAATTTTAAATATCCCAAAATATATTTAATTCACCTGGAAATTTGTGTTGAATTTATTTCATCCGAAAAAAAATTATTTAGAACCGAAAAAATAAAGTTTTTATTTTCCCAGCCAATTAAATATTTTTTCGAATTTGGTTTCGTCAAGAACCAGAAAATTTTAGATAAAATGAAGCAATAATTTTGAAACTAGATCAAAAAACTAAGCCGTTTTTTGTTTCGTTTTTTCGATGGGTTTAGCGCTTTAATAAAACGAAAGCGCTAAATCGACAGGCAAACGAAAAGAGAAACCGCTAGTTGTTTCACTATAATTCCAAAATTATTGCTTTATTTTATCTAAAACCTTCGGGTAATTGACCGAATGTACTCGTACAATACTCTTTTCAATTTAAAAAATTCAAAAAAATATTTAATTGACTGAGAAAATGAAAATGTAATTTTTTCGGAAGAGAAAAATTAAAATACAGCTTTCTAGGCCAGACTGTCCTCGCTCAATCAGCAATAATAAAATATAAATAAATTTGGCATACCACAGCTACATTTTACTATTGTAAATTTATTTCTTATGTGTCATTCAAAATTATTGTGCAGTTTTTCGACTCACCTGAAAGAGAAAAGAAAAATATTTCATTAAAATTAATCTTCAAAATTCGCGTATATAAATAATTTTTCAAAAAATTACGACAAATTCATGCTACGTAAATAATTTTATTTTAAAGATATAAAATAATAAATAGTTCCAATGAATTTATTGTATTGGGTTTCCATTTTTAATGTCGGGATTTTAAAATGAACAAAACACAAACGGAGTGGAATTTCTACAATTTTTGTATTGTCAGTAAAACCACAATCGTCGCCATTAACAATGGAAAATAATATAGTTCAGATGGCTGTCACCGCTTGGTTGGGTGGCGCGTAATCATTTGGTCCCGTTTTGGCATAAATCAGGTTCAACAACGGAACATCTTATGTTGTCCTCTCGTGAATCATTCTTGGCTTATTGACATACATAAGTGACTCTACATAACCCCACAGAAAAAAATTGGAATGTGTCAAATCACATTCTTTCGGAGGTTTCCTTGCTTCCGCGGGCACACCATCCCATGAAGGGCCGCCTCAATGATGCTGCTCAAAATAGTTCGATACACTGCAAGAAGACATCAGAGAGTGGTGGTCTTCCACGAGATGCTATTTTCGTTGGTGCCCACTGCAAGGTCTGGTTTGGTGGTCGATTTTGTGAATGGAGAGCCTCTTCAAGTCATGCATCTCGTGATGCATTCGCACACTATACGTCGCTCCGGGAATACCAGTCGAAACATTTCAGCCAAAAACAGGAAGGAATTTCGGTGAAAAATTAAAAGGTAACTCAGCCAAAACAGTTTTAGTCTGAGATACCTTTTCAGAAGGCAGTTGTAACAAAAAACCAAAAAGGCATTCAAATCAAAACTTTTTTTATTGGGATTATTTTTGGATTTATGTCTGAAATAGCTTTTCAAAAGGAGATTCAGTCAAACAACTAAAAAGGTATTCCAGGCAAAAATGTTCTCCGGGTGGGTATACAGTCAAAAAACGAAAGGAGTTTCAGTCGTAAAATTTCCCAAACAAATTTTAAAAAGGAACTTTAGTCCAAAACAAAACGGTTTTCGGTCAGAAAACTGTTTGATTCAGACGCCTTTCGAGTATTTAGACAAAATTACCTTCTTGCAGGGTGTTTCCGTCATAAAATTTTGAACTGCAATACCTTTTGGTTGGTTTGTTTTTTTGACTGAAATGCCTTTGTTTTCCTGCAAGTTCACTCTGGTGATCCAGTCAAAAGCAGTTCAGACCAAAAGAAAGGAGTTTTGGTCAAAAATTAGAAGGTAACTCCTTAGGGATATGGAATTAGAGAGGTCTTGGCACCGCGATTCCCAAAGGTATTTTAAAGGAGTTTTATAGGCCTATTAAGGTTCTCACCTCACCGAAAAACTTAATATAAATCTAGTCACATTTGCATAGTATTTCTCGGTGAGGTGAGAACCATCTGTATTGGTCACAAAATCAATTTGAGAAATTTTGTGACTGAAGCTCCTTTCGTTTTTTGAGTGAAATGTTTCGACTTTCTTCTCGGAGAACAATTTCGCCTTTGACTGAATCTCTTTTCTCAAAGATATTTCAGTCAAAAGTTCAAGAAGAACCCGTCCAAAACGTTTTGACTTGAATGCCTTTTCACTACATTCTGAAAATGCATTTCACTCTAAAACTATTCTGACTGAGTTATTTTCTAAATTGTGACCGAACCTCCTTTCTTTTTTGACTTAACTGGTTTTGACGACGTAGTCTCCAAAGCCAACGTGTAGGTCTACGAAGACACTACAACCAAAAAATCAAACCAACCAAAAGGTATTCCAGTCCAAAAATTTGTGACTGAAGTACCTTTCAAGAAGGTTTTTTAGTTCAAAATCTTAAAAGGTATTTCAGTCAAACAGTTTTTGACCGAAAAACCGTTTTTCGGACTGAGCTTAATTTTTTAAACGAACTTCAGTCATACATTTTGTAGGGGTAATTTTATGACTGAAACACCTTTCGTTTTTTGACTGAAATGTTTTTGCCTGGTATTCCCGGAGCCCTGTATATGGCTCTCGTTTTGATGGGACCGAGAATTATTCGAATAATGTTATGCTCAGTTAAATCAAGCTTTTGAATGTTTTGTGCTGTCTGTTTCCAAGACTCGAAACCAAAGGTGATAACTAGCTTATGTCAGTTTTACTGTATTTGATATATTAGGAGATTTTAATGTTGGTGTAAAATGCTAATGCGATAGGTTAGGTTAGGTTTAGGTGGCGGTCCACCAGGACCAGGCATAGACACAAAAATGCTCCGTAGCCATACCACGAATAATTGTTTCATCCAACTCATTGGAACCATTTTGAGCTGTTAACAAAGCGCTGGATACTCCTGACGTCCATCCTACAGAGGTCCGTCCGGTCCTTGAAGAGGGGTGCCCCTAGAAACTTTAGTCTGTTTTGTGCCAGACAAGGGCACGTGCAAAGAAGATGTAGTACTGTCTCTTCCTCCTCTTCGGGCTCGCAACTACGACAGAAGTCATGTGAGAAGACACAAAGTCTACTCGCGTGTCACAATCACTCCAACAACCACACTGATCTGACTTCGCTGAAGTAAGATCAGCTGTTCGGATCTCGCCAAGTCCAACTTTGGCCAGACCTGTCGAGTTATTACGCATAAGGTGATACTTGACCATCTGTCATTCGTCAGCTTGCTAGCTTCTTCCTGAAGTAGCCGTTTGCATACCGCAAGAGGCATTTCAATATCCTTTCTGCTTTTTAAAAAGTGGTCCGTTGTACCACGTCGAGCCAGTTCATCGGCGTTTATATTCCCTGTACTTATGAAATGTCCTAGCACCCATAAAATGTGGATGTTGAACTGATCTGCCATCTCGTTAAGAGATGCGAGATAGTTCTGGAGTACTTTCAACGTGAGGAGGTGTGATTGAAGCGCTTTAATGGCAGCCTGACTGTCCGTATCTATGCTAATATCACAACCCGATATTACATTATACCTCAACCAGTCTACGACTTCCTTTATGACAGTTCCTTTGGCTTGAAAAATGCTACAGTAGTCGGGGAGGCGGAAGGAGAGATTTAACAGAAGCTCCTCGCAGAACATTCCAACCCGAACTTTCCCGTCCCGTTTTGAACCATCAGTGAAGAAGTTTATAACTACTCCTGGTTCCAAAACTGCACCCATCACCCAGTCCTCCCTGGATGGGATCCTAGTCCGGAACTTTGTGTCAAAAGATAGTGACGGGGCAGTATAGGCGGTGGTCTTGGGAATTTGTTTGTTGCAGAAAATAGATGAATGCCCTGTATTGTTGCAGGTCCACATTGAGATGGATCGCTAATGCGATCCTCGATGAAATGTTCACAGAAACGGAGTTTTGCTCAATCCTCATAGATATTTGAACATCTTCTGAAATGAAATGTCCCCGCTGGTCTCCCTTCTCTATGTCTTCGTTTCGTTGATTTGAAGGCCAATTTGTGGAGTCGTTAATTTCAACGGGAGAAGGACCGATTTCAGAGAGATAATGTCTCTACCCTGCCAAAAGGCGCCCTTCAGATCTATAGCGGATATATATTTGGTTTCGTGTAACCTTCTTAATAGTTTAATTAAGAGTGTTGGCGAACTCCAGATACTCTTCAATAACTCGCAATTATGGCATCCTACCGAGCTCCTGTTAAATTAACTCCTGTATATCTGGGGAAATGTTATGATATCGCTGTTTAATGGCTTGTGCTGGACCAAAATCTATCGAATGCTCGAGTAAGTTTGTAATACCAAGCCCGTGAACTTTAAAGAAGGGAAATAAAGATTTATTTGTTTCAACGTTGCATTCTCAAATTCGCTTAACTGACGGTGATTAGTTTTAAGCATTGAATCGGATATTCCGCTCACTAATTTAGATGCTAGATCGAATTTAGCCCAAAACAGATGATGGGTACTTCCACTAAACCAAGTATGGAGTTCCATCTGCAGTTTTAATGGAGGATTTGATTTTATATAGTTTGAAAACGAATTTATCCATCGCTGAAAGTGTTTTCTCCTACTATACTTATGGAATCGCCACTGTCCAGGAGACCGGTCATGGGAGTCCCATGAACTCGAATCTATACTTGAGGTCTTGGATTGTGTGCCATTTTAAGGATGGTTGAACTACAGATTTTGAGAATTCAGTTGTTTTGCTAGTACAGTATGTTTTCTATTTGGAAAAGCAGTGACCTACAAATCATTACTTTTATTGTTTAAACCTGAAATAAAATCAGGCTGGTTATGAGTCAACTTTAGTATGATTTGTGGAAGCCAAACTTGAAAATGCCCCAAAATACACTGCGCCCGATGGATAGTTTCCCGTGGAATACGTCACACAATTACTACAATAGGGTTTTCTGATGCCCGGTTTTTGCCACCCAAAGCAAAATATTTCCAGAAATTCCCTGGGTACAGTTTTGGTAGCGGCGACCGATGTCCTTTTGTTTATGGTTGCAAAAATGCACTCCACGCCAAAGCACTAAGAACTAAGAAGCGTTACAGTCTACAGTTGACTTCAAATCGATCTGTCGAATTCGATACAACCTGAGTAGTATAAGACACATTTTGGATACTCTATTCCACTCTTCATTATCTGCTCAGTACAATTCGTCAGGTCATTTTGAACAGTTGATTTCCTAAAACAGAAATTTGTTGGAACCAAAAAAAATTTAAAACAAATTTGAAGAAATCCATTGTTTTTGATCATTTGATAATTTTAGAACTCGGTGGTTGCTTTAATTTTTGTTTATTTCTAACCATAACTGCTTTAATACTCTAAAGTCTAAATATTGCTTTAATAAGATTTTTTGGAAAGATACAAATAACAAAATTTCCTCTCAGACTCAATCTCTTTTGCTTGTACAATTGAAATTGCTTTTTCACTTAGTTTAAACAATGATCAAACTGAAGAGAAATGAATTAAGAATGTGACATGTGCCTTTTCGTGCAAAAAAATTCAAATACTTTAGGTTCGATTACAAGATAATAACCTTTTAATTTTATTTGTCTGTGGTATTGTTACGATTAGAGAATAATCATTAAAGTTGACGTCAAATTTTACTAAATACATACCTTAATTCAAAGCAGAAAACATTAAAATAAACATCGCATCATTTTCTCCATGAACTAAAGAATTGTAGCGACCAAATAATGATATAATTAATCATTTGCTTTCTAAATATAGATTAAAGTAAATGTCGGTTATAAATATGTCAAATTCAACGGAAAACCACATTACCGGGAGAAATATTGAATTATTAATTCACAATTCCGTAATTCATTTCGTATATCGATTATTTGTATTACATATTAAATGACCTAACTACTCGAATAATGTACAATTGTACAATACCCCTAACGACACGAAATATATTACCATAGAGGAAATGTTAATTTTGATAATGTAAGCGAGTATTTATGAAAATACTTTCTTATGTTAAGACCTAACTAATTTACCATATAAGAACGACGTCATAAATTGTCGATGACTAAAAATGGGTTAACATTTAATTTTTTTTTTCCAATTATATACAAGCACATAGTATTTTTCCTGTTTATATCTACTTCTAGTATTGTAAACATATTTTTCCATAAATGAATTTTTCAGTACTCTGTGTGTATAGATAGTAGCATGAATGCATTATGGGTTTTCATTTAAAAAACAACAACTACAAAAAAATAAATTACGAGTAATATAAATAATAAATTTTTCAATTTTCATAATCAATCAACATACTTTACTAGAAACAAAAACAAAAAATAAAATAAAACTTCATTAGATTTAGAAATGAGATACGATGATCTAATATTAGATGAAGGCGATGACATTCAAATTTAATAAGAATATATTTGTATCTACTGCATCATGTACGCCCGCACATTTATTAAATCGTTCTCGTAAAGAATGTATGTTTGTATGTTGTTGGGCCATGAAATTTCTGTTTGTTTTGTCTTCAAAACTGTCTACTACAAAATGACTTCTGCACTCATACCAGATTCATCCGAAATATATACGCGAATAATATTATTTACGTCTTTGGATGAATACCAAAAAAAAAATATATTTTTATTTGCTATTCATGAAAAGCATCTGTCAAATTTAGAAAAAGAATATTAAATCTTAATTTCGCGTTTTTTTTTTTTTTGCGAATCATTAAAATTTATTGAATTCCCGATTTTTTCTTTAGTATTCATTTCACGGTTTAATTTTATTTTTGTTAAATAAACTTTTGAAGTGTGTAAACTCATTTTGTACGTCTTTTAAAAGAAATATTACTTAACTCTTTTGGGGGTCATACAACCGTTTTAATTTTTAACACATCCAGGAAGTTGCAATGTTTCTTTTTTAAATGATTGATTGAAATGTACGCACCGGGCGCTATATATGTGCGGGTGCTCACAAGTAATTAACACTAGCAGAATATCAACAACAACTAAAAATCGAAATTCATTCATAACATTGCTCTAGTTAAACAAATAATAGGACAACAACAAAATTATGCTCGAAACTTGCATAATGTTTTAACTGCACGTACAATAAAAAGCGAACAAGATATTAAATTGGCATATCGTAGATAAAAGTGAAATTTTTTAAGATCAAGTTTTTATCGTTGTTTTCATTGTTGTAGATAAATAAATTAATAAGTTTGTTGTGATATTAATTCAAATCACTCAAAATCAATTTTACACAATAAAGCGCAAGTTTTTGTTTTGCTTGGGGTAATTAGTGGTCGGCGAACTAATAATTGTAACGAACACGCAATAATTAATTGCTGGCGTTATTGTGGTTTTTAAAATAGTTTAACGATATAGTTTTTTATACATAGTATCTTATATATTAATTTACAAATTTAGTTTCAGTTTCTGTATAAAATTAATTATGCGATTGGCCATATTTTGAGTTAAATTCGCCTCAAGTTCAATTCAAACGATGCATGTTGTGTTGATGCAATAATTAATCACCAAGAGATGCGATGATTGTTTTCGCATACAATTTTGTAATTTGTATGGTAACAAGAAATTCGTCTGAATGTTGAAAATGAACACTTTAAGCGTCGGCTATCGGCTCTAATGTTGGCACATTTCAAAAACTACGTGCGACGTGTTTAGTGTTAATTTATATTTTAATTGATCTATTTATCAAATTATTGATAATATTTACCTAAAGCGATGCAATATTTACGAGTTTTGTAGAGAACATGCGTTTTTGCAAACGAAATAAAAAAGGTAAATGTTTCACGTTTAGATACTTTATTCTTTATTGTTATATAAGAATTGAACGAGCGTACAATAGAAAAAAAATCGCAATTTAACCAAAAATGAACAATAAAAATCAAAATTTTACATAGTAAATGATTTACTCTAGAATTTGAACCGCAGCCAAAGTAACTCTTGTACGATTAATTTGTTTAACGAGTAAAATTTATAGATAAAATAATTCTTCATATACCATATTGTATACCTTTTTCTGTACAAACAAGTAAAAACACGCTAGTCCCATATTACGGTTTAAAGCGGGTCCAACACTTAACGTCTAACAAATGTTTTCAAACATTTTTTTTTAGATACGAAAGAAATTTCATTTTCAATAATTTTTACATTCATTAATTTAGAGAGTTCAATTTTCCGAATTAAGGAAATATCCTATGCAATAAATTAAACCAATATTGAAAAAGAATATTTCTATTTCTAATTAAATTCACTTTCTTCCTTGATTTCTTGGACTCCCTTTTGCAAATAATTATATTCTAAACGGTAGAAATTTTGTGATCAGTTTTATTCTCTATTACGCTTGGCAGCTTTCAGCCGCTGTGTGGCCAAAAAGTTTCTTGTGCCCAACGCGCGCAGCTGAATGAAATTCTCTAATTTTTCTTTCTATAGATTTAGTTCGAATTTTTAAATTTAGACTATTAATAACTTTGATGGAAAAGGGGGTAATTTAAAATAAATTACGAAATTCTTAAATAAAATATTTCTTCGTTTTTACACATTGACATACTCCATAAAGTTCCCTGGTCTACTCGTAATGTTTTGTTACATCACTGATCAGGTAAAACATTCCTTATGAACAACAAGTTGGACGCCTTCTAGAGCTTTATTTTCATGCAAAACGGGCGACAATATTAAAGAAATAATCCTGCGATGCGGCTTAAAGGTTCTTTAGAAATTACATCGTAATGTTGCAATGAGCCTCTCGTGAGGGCTGATAGCCCTTCTCAAGGCAGCTTTATAAATCTCATTTCTCAATTGAAAGGGAATTTTATTACGAAAATATTCCATATACTAATTTGAATGTATTGCAAAGATCCGTTTGATTATTTTTATAGAACGCATAGGGTGTGTGCGAAATGGAAAATCATTGAATTAATTAAAATTGAATAAAACCAAATTAATAAGTCGATAAATATGGTAAATTTAAATATAAATTGACATCAAACACAAGTACATCGCATGTAGTTTTTTAAATGTGTCTTCGCTAAATGCACATTTTCCATTTCAGACCCACCCATAGTGTATTCATTAAAATTCTCTTTTTTTGGCTTATTTATTTAAGAACATTTGCAAATTTAGTTAATACGACCAAAAAGCAAAAGAAAATGCAGAAAAGATTTGGTTCTTGATTAATTCTGAATATTTGCGCAACCATACCTAAATTCAAGAACCTTCGAGTAAAGAAACTTGAGAGACCAAAATCAAGCTTTCAAGGAGAATCGTCATTGTAAAACTCGTGCAAGCAAAGCTTCAACATCCCAAAAAAGACGTGAGACTCTTAGAGAACCCTCCAATTTCGGTCTTTCGGTTATTAACTTAAATTATTAAGTTAAAATCAGGTTAACACAAGTGCTATAGTAGCAGCATGCCATAAATTTAAAACAAATTTAAAAAGCGTCATGAAATAAAGCTAATTAGGGCCGCGTCTTGCATTTGCAAAGAAGCACATAAAATGAGAAAAAGGTGCATCAGGTTGTCTTTTCTGCCAACCCTTTATGTGCCTTATTTTTTCTTTCCGAAAGTCATGAAAATAATATTTGTGTTCGATTCTCAATCAAGTCAGTTTAATTGTACGGTCTGTTCTAATTTTAATGCCAATTTGGTGGATGCAGTGGCCTCCTCGATTATGAGCTTTTAGGTCATAGTAGCGTGAGGCAAAAAAAGAGATTTTTTATGAACGCACTATGTGTTTTGTCAAAATAACCCGACTATGAATTTATAGTCAAAATGCTAATTTGAAAACAATTAACCTGAAAATTTCAAAAAATTGTAATAATTCAGGAATTTTTCACGTTAAAGTAAAGTAATCACTACAATTCTTAAGTTGGTGCGGCAACTTTTTCCGCGTTTTGAGCACAACACTCCTTTAACACTTAATAATCTTTGCGATTGGCGAATAGCTTTAGGCAGACTGTACATACCTATAAATTGCCTTGATTTTATAATTATTGAATTATGCCACTTCATAATGATCACAAAACTTCCATGGCTCAATTTCGTTGATCAAATTCATTTTAACTGCAAATTTATGCAAGATTGGATCCGCAATTTTGAATTTAGTTTTTTTTTACCTCAGATTCGTAATCAGTGCCCTAGCTTTTTGAATAATTATCAAACAGTTCTTAACTGAAAGCAGCCATATAGTGCGTTTTTTATTCGCTATCCGGAGCCGTCATATAAAAGTAGCTTAATATTAATTAAGACAAATTTTGGCAGGCAAAAAATTGACAAAATATAAGCAAGCTTTTTCAGGTGGTAACTTTGGGTGTGTCCGAAATGCGAATTTAAATGCACATTATTTAAAATGTGCATTTTTCAGTTAAATTAAATTTCATTATGATCATTGGGGTGGGAAAGGGGGCTAAGTAATTGGTCTACAAATAGTCCAAATGTCATCCTCACCTGCACGTGGTGCACCCTGCTAGATAACTAACGAGGCTCTGGCGACCGAGACACGACGGTATAACTGACTATCGAGAATTTAGTAAATGATCTTCTCAAACCAGACCCACTACCAACTCGTACTGGTCAGAGTGGTAGATGCTTTATGACCAGTAAAATAAACAATGAGTACAACGGATTCAGGAAATTGTACCCCAGGTGGTAACCCAGCTAATCAGCTGGCAAATCCACCCTCTAACGAGGCTGGCTCAAAGGATTCTGGGGTGAGCCAATCATTGTTTAACAGCCCTGTTGGGCAACCCAACCCATTTAAACAACAATCTAGGGTGGGTAGATCACCACCACCAATAGCGAACACCTTAGAAAGGGATAACGCAGAACTGCGCAATAAGATTTACGAAATAGAAAAGTTAACGTTAAATCTAAACAAAGACCTCAAAAACTTACAGCGAGAAAACAAGGAGTTAAAAGATGCTCTAAATGCAGTAATGTCTGAGAAAGAAACCACTAAGATAAACAACACCAATGATCATATAGAGGTTATGTATGAAACAGACGAGGAAGAACTCAATAGAGAAACGGGATGGATTCTGAACCGTAACAAAAAAAATAAGAAACGTAAGATGAGTAAATCACCACAGATTTCACCCGATTCGAAACAATCAGTTGAGCAGCTTCCAACCGGAAGTAGGCACGTGCAACAGGAGGATAAAGCTCAGGTTCCGTCGGAACAGAAACGATCAAGCAATGAACTCCCAACCGGAAGTAAGAATGTACAACTAGAGAAAAAAGTGCCACGGCCACCTCCAGTAATAATATCTAATTGCAATAATTATCAGAGTATTAGAAACATCATGGACAACAATCATATAAAGTTTCAAGCTACAGCGTTAAATAGTGGTGATATCAAAATAAATGTCACAGACAGTGATAGCTATAGAAAGTTAACAGGAGCTCTTAACGAAGAAAAGACAGCGTGGTATTCCTACGAAGATAAGCAGACAAGGCAAACCAAAGTCATTGCTAGGAAGCTACACGCTTCATGCAAACCAGAAGAGATAAAAGAGTATCTTTTGGAGAAAAAATACAAAATTAAAGAAGTTACACAGCTGCTAAAAAGAGGTGACAAAACACCTCTTCCATTATATATGTTGTCTTTTGAAAGAACAGAAGACATTAAAAATATTTATGCAATCAGCGAAATACTCCATATGAAAGTGCAAATAGAAGCAGTTAAAAAATCTAAGCTGATTCCCCAGTGCAAAAAGTGCCAAGTCTACGGACACACGCAAAACTTTTGTAATAAGGAGCCCAGATGCGTGAAATGTGTAGGAAAACACCGTACGGCTGAATGTACGAAACTAAAAGACACCCCACCAAAATGTGTTAACTGTGGAGAGACACACCCAGCCAACTACAGAGGTTGCATTGTTATAAAAGAGCTGCAAAAAATTCGCAACAAAACTAAGGGAAACTTCAATAATTACCAGGCCAGAAATTAACTCAGCCTCAACAAGAATACCTACAAATTTAAGGCCACACCAAACATTAATCCAGCCATCAAGAACTAATCCAAATGTAACATTTGCTGATGTACTATCTACTGGAAGTTCGAGAAGACAACATAGTTCTCTTTTATTAAATGATTCAAATAATAACCAAACTAATAATATACTACAAGATATTCTTGATAGACTTAGTTCACAAGAAGAAAAGCAAGAAAAAGCCCTTATATCAATCCTACAAAGGCTCACTCTACTCGAAAAACATGGCAAATAATTTAAAAATTCTTGCATGGAACTGCAATGGTATATTGCAACGACAAAATGAAATACAACTATTTCTTGATTTAGAAAAAATAGATATATGTTTATTATCTGAAACACACCTTACTACTCAAAGTCATATAAAAATCCGCGGCTACGAAGTTCACTCAGCAGTTCATCCTAATAATAATGCACGAGGGGGCAGTGCCGTGATTATAAAAAAAGATATTAAATACCATCTGCAACAAAAACTTGAAAGTGATGAAATACAAGCAATTAGCGTTAGCATTAATACCCGCAACCACAAGTTAGTGGTATCCGCAATATATTGCCCACCTAGATATAACATCAAAGAGAATGCTTATACTCAGTTCTTCAAGCAGCTCGGTGAAAAATTTGTAGTCGGGGGTGACTTCAACGCTAAACATACTGACTGGGGATCAAGACTAACCACAACTAAAGGGAAAGAGCTTCATCAAGCAATAATTAAATACAACTGCAACTGGCATTCTACTGGAAAACCAACTTATTGGCCCAGTGATCAAAATAAAACACCAGACCTAATTGACTTCTTTATAACAAGAAAAATCCCGGTTGATTATATACAAGTGCAGGAAGGATTGGACTCCACATCTGACCACTCCTCTATTTTAATGATAATAAGTGATACAATAATTACTAATGATAAACAGCCACTGTTAACAAATAAATATACTGATTGGAAAAAGTTCAGGAATGAACTAAACAATAGCACCATTTTAAACACACAACTTTCATCAGAAGAAACATTAGAACAGGAGGTGGAGAAGCTCGTCAAGGACATACAGGTAGCGGCGTGGAAAAGTACTAACACAACAAACAAAAAAATAGCTGGCAAATGCTATCCAATGGAAATTAAATCACTAGTTATAGAGAAGAGAAGTACCCGTAGGGAGTGGCAACGTACACGAGACCCAACCGTTCAAAAATAGATTAAATAATTTAACACAACGAATACGTAGAGAAATAAGGGAATTTAAAATTAAATCAATAAATTCATACCTACAATCTCTCACCTATGATAAAGGTAGTGATTATTCATTGTGGAAAGCAACCAAATATTTGAAAAGGCCAGTTATGCATATACCACCATTAAGAACGAATATTGGTCACCTGGCTAAAAGCAAAGAAGAAAAAGCAGAAAAATTCGCGGATCATCTCGAGCGTACCTTTCAGCCAAATTTAACAACACTTAACCAACAGGATATATTGTTCGAAAACCAAACAACTATCCTGAGACAGGAAATTCCATTAACTAATGCTAAAGAAGTAAAACAAGTAATAAAGAACCATGTAGCACTTAAAAAATCACCAGGATATGACCTGATAACTGGAGAGATACTAAAACAACTACCTAATAAAGCTATTAAAAAAATATCGGACATAATTAATGCTTCCTTCAGACTCCGTTATGTCCCTCTATCTTGGAAATTTGCGGAAGTGATAATGATACCTAAGCCAGGTAAGCCACCAAGTGAACTGGCCTCGTACAGGCCAATATCAATTCTTCCAACTATGTCAAAACTATTTGAGAGATTGTTATTAAAACGAATTAAACCAGAAGTTGTAAAATCAGGAGCTGTTCCGTCCCATCAGTTTGGATTTAGAGAGGAACACTCCACAATCGACCAAGTCCATAGAATAACAGATATAATAGAAAAATCCTTAGAGGAAAAAAAGATTTGTTCAGCCATATTTCTTGACATAGCGCAGGCATTTGACAAAGTCTGGCTAGATGGTTTAATATTTAAATTGGAGAAAACTCTGCCATTTGAGTATTGCGAACTGCTAAAGTCATACCTGAAAAGGAGATATTTTAGAGTTAAACAGGAAGGAGTTTACTCCAGTATTAAAGAAGCTAAAGCAGGAGTCCCGCAGGGGAGTGTCTTAGGGCCTTTCCTTTTCGTGCTGTTTACTAGCGACATACCACAGACGAGCAATACAACTATCGCCACGTTTGCAGATGACACTGCAATTCTAGCTGTTGGTGACACAATCGGTGAAGTCACATTCAAACTACAAATAGCCGTAAATACTATACAAGATTGGCTAGCTAAGTGGAGAATTAAAGTGAATGAATCGAAGTCTACTCACATTAACTTCACTAATAGATCAATAGAACCACTACCTGTGACTCTCAATAATATCTCTGTACCACATGCCAATCAAGCAAAATACCTTGGTATGAACCTTGATGCAAAGTTAAAGTGGAAAGTACACGTGAAAAAGAAAGCAGAAGAGCTTCAGTTAAAATATAGAAAAATGTACTGGTTAATTGGAAGAAACTCTCAGTTATCCATTCATAATAAACTTGTGCTTTATAAACAAGTACTCAAGCCGGTCTGGACATATGGTATTCAACTATGGGGATGCACCAAAATCAGCAATCAACAGATAGTTCAACGATTTCAAAATAAAGTCCTCAGAGGAATTGCAAATGCCCCTTGGTACACTCGTAATAGTGACCTTCATAGAGATCTCGGAATAGACACAGTCGCAAGTGAAATAAAGAAATGTGCTCAAAAACACCAGGAGAGGCTCCATCATCACCCTAACATCGAAGCTGCAAGACTACTTCATCAAGAGGGTATAATAAGAAGACTCAAAAGACTAAAACCTTTTGAGTTGCCTGAATAGTCCGCACAATGCAACATCAACCAAAACAACACTTTATGTAAAGAACACATATGAGTGCTTTATTATTATATTGTCAGAGTCAAACGCTGTTAGTCAAAAATGACTAGTTACTTTGTAAAAAAATTTTATTGTTATCATAAATAAAATTATTAAAAAAAAAAAAAAAAAAAAAAAAAAAAAAATTATGATCATTAAATTAATTGAAACTGTACAACTCTGAATTAATAAATCGATAAATAAATTAATTTAAATATAAATTGACATCAGACAACGAATTAAAAATGCACATAAAAACTACATCGCATGTAACTTTTTGAAATGTCTCTTCGCTAAATGCACATTTTTCATTTCGGGCGCACCCTTTGTTTTAAACCATATTTAAAACCGATCACAAAAGGTTTCACCAAAATCCAAAAAAAACTGTACTATCAGTAATCAAGTAAAAATCTTGAAAAACAAAATCCTGTCCGAATTGAAAAATGTGCATTTAGCGAAGACACATTTAAAAACCTACATACGATGTAGTTTTTATGTGCATTTTTGATACTTCTATTTGATGTCAATTTATACTTTAATTAACCATATTTATCGATTTATTAATTTGGTGTTGCCCAATTATAATTAATTTAATGATTTTAATGTAATTTAATTTAATCAAAAATGCGCATTTTAAAAAATGTGCATTTAAATTCGCATTTCGGACACACCCCGGGGAATCCGAAATAGAAAATCCGCATTTAGCAAAGACAGATTTCAAAAAACTGCATGTAATTTTCATGTGCGTGTTTAACCCGGTTGTTTGATGTCAGTTTATATTTAAATTAATCATAATTATCGATTTATTAATTTAGAGTTGTAAAATTTAAATTAATTTAGTGATTATAATGAAATTTAAAGGATGCGTCCGAATTGGAAAATGTGCATTTAGCGTAGACACATTTAAAAAAACTGCATGCGATGTAGTTTTCATGAGCGTGTTTAACTCGTTGTTTGATGTCAATTTATATTTTGGTAATCATATTTATCGATTTTTTAATAGAGTTGCCCAATTTTAATTGATTTAATGATTTTAATAAAATTTAATTTAATCCAAAAATGCGCATTTTAAAAAATTTGCATTTAAATCCGTGTTTCCGACGCAACCTATATGTAAACACATAAATTCAACAGTCATATGCTGCCATCTACTCGCGAGTAGCAATCCTACTGAAGTAGAACTAAATTGCATGGTGGAAGCGCATATAAAAGTGGAAAAGTATTGAAGAAAAAAAAAATGTAGTATTAATTGACGATTGGAGCATCACAGATTCCACCTAGCGGAAATTTTTTAAACTGAGCTAGCTGATAATTTGACGTTCGAAATTGTTGTAAAGAATTCCAATTTTGAACTGTAAACACAATTTTTACCTACCAGATTGCTAATAATTGTAAATAAATCCAATTTTGGATTATAAAAACAATTTTTAATTACCGGATTGCAAAAGTTTCTTTCGTCGCATTTATGAGAAATGTCATTTTGCCAGTTGCCTCATTTTAACTTTTTTCCTCCAGAGGCGCTTTCTCTACTTTTACAATCGTCAATACCAAAACAAAAACGTCAACAATGCCGGGCTGTGCACACGCAGTTAACACTGCAACACATCATTTCCTCGTTTCTTACCTCTTTGCCTATAAACTAACGGGAGGGGGAAAGTAGTTTATATGCAAAGAGGGAAGAAACGAGGAAATGATGTGTTGCAGTGTTAACTGCGTGTGAACAGCCGGATAAGCTGTCAACATAAAAGTGCAACCATTACAGTGAATTTATTTATTGGGAAAAACATTCGATGGGATTGAAGATATGATGGCTGGCATAAACCGAAACACTGGCAAACGGATGAGTTTTGACAAAGCCGAACCAGATTTTTTTCATGATATGATCTTCTGTTTCAGGTGTGGACGGTTGGAGATGGACGGATGCATAGGAGAAATGTATGGTTGGTTTTTCTTTCTGTAAATAAACCATTTAGTTTTTATTCTTTGTAAAATGTGGCTGTACGTAATTTCGTGAAAATTAAGAGTTGTCAGGCGGAACGAAACAATTGAAAGAAGAAGAATAACTAAATACTGTATTTTTGGGAACTAATAGGGGGAATTTATGGAACTGAAGAGCTTCACCGCAAAAGTGGTGACAAAACTAACATTGGTGCCAAAAAGTTGGCTGGAATTTCTTTTCATGATATGTTTTATTGTTGTTTATAAATATATAAGGAAATTGGCGTTGTGATTTGTGATAGAAGGTATGCACTTTTAGATTAGAATTACGTTACGTATTACAAATTGTATATTTGCTGAAAGACAAATTTTGCTCTTGTAGTTGTTACGATTTGTTTAATTTGTTTACATTTATTTTGTCAGAACCGCACTGGAAGTGTATTTTAATGATTAAAGTTATTTTTGATAGTGGAGTTAATTTTGTTAGAAGGGTTTAATTTGGAAGTGGTTATACGTGTGTTTGGAACTAAAATAGAAGTATTTTTGAAATTTTTGGTTATTTTTTTGTGGGTTTGAGCAGGGTCTTTCTTGCCGTTTGCTTACCATATTTCTAGTCTAAATCATTAAAAATATGTGTTTTGAGTTGTCTTGGTGTTAGATGCAAATCTTTACATGTTTTTCCGGGAATCGAATACGACGAGTTGTACCTGAACGATGCTGTGGAACGATGACCCTGAAGCAGCAAGCAAATGCGGAATTGCGGATACTCAATTCATTTGTTTTACTAAGATATTATTTTATACTTTGTTTCAGAGTCTAAATTTAAATTTAAATAACTTTTAGTTCGATTTCTTAAGTAATACTTAGAAATAACGGAATAATTTGATTTTTGATTTTCGGAGATATTAACTATCATAAATATTAACATTTTTGTTTCCAGAACATTGTTGCGTCTTCTTTGGCTTATTGAGATGTTGAAATTAGATTTTAGTTAAATTTGTTAACCTACAGGTTGTTTCAGATTTTTAGATATTTTAAATATAAAGTTAATAGTTTTTGAGTTTGGTTTTGGGAGGGAGGGAGGAGAGAAGCAGTGGTTTTGATGATTGTGGTTCTTAAGAGATGGACTCTGGTTGGGTATTATTAAAAATATTTAATCTATTTATTAATTTATAATGTGTCCCTTAAACTTTGAATTGAATTTTTTTTAACACTTTCGCTGCCAAAGATGCTCCGGTGCATCAAGAATTTTTTTCATGTAGTACGCCGCTGTGTCACCTACATATCATGCCAATTTTGCATTATACCAAGCTACATGTGCACCCGCACATCATGTACTTTTTCCTTATAGCAAGCCACATGTGCACCTGCACGTCATGCTTTTTTTATCTCTACCAAGCCTCTGATGTACCGGAATGTCATACCGGAATGTGACCCGGTGCACCACGGCGTGTAGGGAGAGAAAAACTGCATGATGTGCTGGTGCTGCAGTGGCTTGTTATAAGGGAAAAATGCATGATGTGCTCGTGCTACAGTGGCTTGGTAAAAGAAAAAAATGCATGATGTGTGGGTGCACATGTGGCTTGTTACAAGTACAAAATGTATGATGTGCGGGTGCACATGCGGCAGCGAAAGTGTTAAATATTAATTTTTAGTTTTTAATTTTAATTTCAAATATTAATTTTAATAATTTAGTAAGTAAGTAAAGTTTAGAAATAACTAACTATTTTCGCTTTCCAGGAAGTCCCGTGGAAACTGTCTCAGTTTTCCAAAATTTTCAAGCATACAGCGGATTTGTAGTTTTTTGAATTGTGCTGTCTTGTGCTAATCTTTACTTTTATCATATATAATACTAATAACACATTACTAAGTAAATAATACTAATATACCGTTCCTTTCCTTCCGCTCTGTTATGTGTAAAAACGGTACATGGTGTATTGGAGAAATAATCAGATATTAGAAAGTAAGTGTTCTCAAATAAGTGAGACGGAGCGTACAAAAAAATGTACGCCAATCCTCCGGCTTCTATCGTAATTCGCGGAGCAAATTGATATGGGAGAATCTTCCCCTCATAACCACACTATAAATCTTAATACTAACACACACTATTTAACGGAACGAAACTGTTGAGTATTGTGGATAATCCAACGGTAAACATTTGTATTAAGACTAAATTGTGTCTAATTACCATTTGGAATTATTATACTTTATTCAATAATTTGTCATCGCCATTTTATATTTGCTACAATTATAAATAATAAAATATATTTTAGAGCTTGGTGAAAAAAAAAGAAAAAAAAACAATTATTCTTGGCTCTTACTTTGGGCAAAATTTCATTCCTATCTGAATAGGAATATCTTTTACCAAAGTAAGACGGCAAATATTTAACTTATATAGAAGCTATGGAACAGAAAATGCTTTCCTAAGTCGTTCTTTGCCAACTTTCTTTTATTTAACAAGAGGGCAAGATTCGATCTTCTAATCTGCGAAATAGTTAACCGCCGCTTTTTGGCTATTGTGACGATCGCAAAAAACGTAACTCTGATTGAATCATTTATTCTGCTTTCTAAAAAGAAAATAGGCTTCCGAATGCATCGAATATGGTGTGAAATATAGTGGTTGAGATTTTTCATCATTTGTTTAGGTTAAGATAAGTGCAAAATATGTTTTTTTTCGCTCTCATCAGTCAAGATTTATTTGGTTTAAGAGTAAGCTTATCACCTTTATGACCTGATTTAAGCTTCCCGTCCTGCAAACTATGCTTTATATTACTCAGTGCCTTAGCTAGAGTAAATCAGATAAGCGCCAATGCGCCAAAATTATAAACTTACTTTAGAAGATAATTTTTTCCTGCTTATGACCCCATTTAGAAAAAGATCGATAGGCGCCTAAAGATAAGAATATTTAGAATTTTAGATTATAGAAAATCCAGGGAAAATCCTAATAACCAATCAAATCATCTAGTATGATGGTTTCGTTCGAAGTTTTTTTCAGGCTGCGGGTGCGATCTACAAGGTATTTCGAATAATTAGAGGAATTCCGGTCGAAACCAAGCTTCGCTGCCCTTAATTTCTAAAAACTCTTGTAAGATGAGTTTATTGATTGAAGTGACCAAAGATTATTTAATGATATATTGTAACTTCATTGTGGTATATGGTAAAAAAATTAGTCTTTCGAATTGAGAGTAGTCGAAACTAACTGCAAAAAAATTTTAAGGGACTGAAGTGGTGGCGAGTTAGCCAATTCTAGGCTCTAAACGCAAGGCTGAATCGTGTTTTCAAAAATTAGTTTGATATCATTTGACTCGCTATTCGAACCTCTATCAAATGCTTCTATCACCTTAGAAATGTTTGACAACCAAAAGCTCATAAACAATTTTACACCAAAATCAAAACCTGATAAATTAATTCAAGACGCAAAATAAGCGACACAAAACCTCAAAGCCAAAAAACTAATCAAATTTTATTAATCAAATGAAATGCGTTAAATCGCATTATTACTGGTCAACTAAAAAATTGTCTACTTCTAAAAGTGCCTGATCAAACTAAGTATTTCTACGTAACTAAAATTGTTAAATTTTGTCATCGTGAGAGGCTCGTCGAAATCGAACCTATTAAAAGAAAAAGTGTTTTCTTATTATTGCGCCGCACATGAATTCCACAAAGGCTCTAATGAAATTCCATAAGCGGCCATTGCTTGTTTGAAAATAAAATTCTTGTCGCCTCTTGTTGATAAAATTAGTATGGCCAAATCGCTATCATTATAAACATTGAATTGGGTTTTCCTATTGTCGGCCATTCATTTTTACCATCCGATAGGTATTTGGCCAAACCGAGGAAAAAATAAGAAGAATGAATTTTACTCTGAAACGTCGTTCAAGTATATAAATCGTTTAAATATAATTTCCTTTTTACTTAGAAACAAGACATTTAAAGTGTTTTTACATTTTATCAGTATAACAAACACGACAAACTCCATTCGTGCTATCAAAGCCGGAAATCTACATTTTAAGCTTTAATTTTCAGCAATATTAGCAACTAATATAATGAATTATCTTTTGAAAAATATTCATTTCTTCAATTACCCTTTAAATCTCTAAACTACTCTTCACCAAATATCTTAAAACTGCAAAAAATGGAGATTGCCGCAATCTATACGCCTATGAAAATAGCGCCAAGTAAGACCAAATGCTATTGTTTGGGGCAAGAAACTTCAATTTTTTAGATATATCTAAATTTTTCTAATTTCCGTCACATTCGAACGAACATGAGCACGGCAGTTACACTCCATTGTATAAATGCCCCAAACAGAAATGAAAAAATTCCCTAAAACTAATCAGTTAATAGTCCAAAATAATCAATTAATTGAAACAGAAAGAATTCGATAAAACTTCGGAAAGCGGTGGTTAGGGGCGCCAGCCTCCTCTTTTATAAAATGATTTAAAATTACGTTAAAAGAATTGTTACATTTTAACGAAAATTTTTAACAGTTGTCGTACTATCGAAGAAACGATAAAAACGATAAAAACTCTTTGATCTGTGTTTGCAAGGCTGATGAAGCAATTAGTAGTAGCAGCTAGCAAATTTTCCCCAAATTTGTTGACAATTTATATTTGTTTCGAACGGTGGTCTATCAAAACCATTATTTCGATGCATAAAAACGAATTTTTATAAAAATGAAAAAAACGCATAAAATTTGCGGCATTTTTTCATTTTCTTAAAATACCCCAATTCTGTCCAGTGTCCAATGTTAAAGTTCAGTGTCGTATTGGAAATGCCGGTAGTCGAGCAAGTGATTGATTTTTATTTTATTTTCTTATTTTAAGCCTAGTAAAGTAAAATGAAATTTTCACTGGTATACGGTGTAAATTTAGTTTAACGAGTTTCGTAAATATTTTAATGCGTATAACTTTATGTTGTCTCTGACAACATATTTTGAAATTGTCATAATTTATCTTCACATTTATCGTCCAGTGGCCCTATTCTGGTAATTCCCGGGGAATAGAAATTTTAAATTTTGTTGCAGTATTATTCCCTTTTACCCAAAGTGTATTCTGGTGTTCGGGAAAGATTTTTTATTGGGAAAAAATTATTCCCCATTACAGCAGTTTTGACGTTTGTTTTTCCACACCGATTTTATGAATGAATTGATGGGGAATAGATTTTTAACGAAAATGTTTGTTTATATGTAGTTGTTATTAATAATTAATAATATTAATACTGTTAATAATTTTAAAGATAGTATTATAATAAATAAGAGTTATTATAATAATTTTGATACAACTAAATTTATTTCCCCTGTATATTTATTCCCCAATTGACAGAATGCACTTTAAGAAAATGGGGAATAAAAAGTTGGAAATATGTATGTATCTGGGAATATCTGCTGTAAAAAAAAATTATTCCCCGTTCCCCGGGAATTACCAGAATAGGGCCACAGAAAGATAAAAATGAAGTGAAAAATGTGTATGTGTCTCCCATTTCGCTAGCTAAATTGCATACCACAAAGTAAAATTCAGCAGTGAAATTTTCATTTTCGTTTTCACTTGTGTCATTTTTATATGAGAAATTTCACTTCACTTCAGCAGCGTATCGGACTTTATGAAAAAAAAAAAAAATGAATGGCTAATTTCACTTGATTTTAAACCGCTTGAGTTTAGGAGATAACGTCTATTCCCTAAAAAATTCTATTCGACCAGTTGTTAAAAAATTGATCCAAATTAACGTGTGCGCCCGAATATTTGTTCAAGGGTGATGTAGCGGTTAATTTATCTCTCATTTACTACACACAATTCCATTTTTATCAATCGACACGCCATCTCAGAATCGCCAGAGTAAACATTATCATTCGCCTCCCTCAACGAAAAAAAAAAACCTTTTCACATACTGTAAAAAGACAACAGTGTAAACAAACAGTTGCTATTACAACTCACTGATATTTAGAATTCCAATTTGCTAAGTTATAAGTAAAATATTGTGCGATAAAGTAGAGAGAAGAAAATAAAAAGCTGAAGTAAGTGATTTTATCACTTACTAATTTTTTAGGTAAATTATATTTCAAGTGTGGCCAAATTTATGCCTTATAAATAGTTCATTCTTTCAAAGATTTATAGAATATATTTTAAAATACTTAAAACATCCGAGCCCATTTGAGGAATTCTGAGCTGCTGAAAGATACGAGAAAAGTTCAGTCATGTGTTTTTTTTTTGTTGTGGATTTTTTACTGCTATGAAACGGTTTAATTCGATGTTAAATAACACTGCGAACTGGAACGCAAATAGTACTGAATTCAAACTTTTACAATTATGCTCCTTTTGTGTAGTCGCTGAACCCTAACTAAATAGTTCTGTTAATAAACAATTAACAAAGAAAAATAATTTACCACAATCTATGTACAACGAAAGAAACGAGGTGCAATGAGTTCTTTCTTTTTTTTCTTATGTACATGCATATGTACATGCAAGTTTCTCTATCTAAAAAACAAAGTCTGCGGTTATCTCTAAAACATTCATTTTTAGTGATATCACATTTAAGTCGAAATTGTATTCGTATTGTGGTTATTCAGAAATTAAAAACAGACCGTCTTCATCGGTTGTCAATAAACGGAAAGTTTCCGATACGTTTAGATTTTATATTTACGTTCTTGAATTGGGATTTAAACCTTGATTACAACACTTCAAGTACTCAAGGTTCATATTGCACATAACTTGAAGTTCATATGAACTACTATTATAGCAAGAATAATGACTATTGAAGCGAAAACTTCATTATTTAACAATAAATAATATTTTTCCTCTTATAAAATAATTAATTTCTCAAGAAAACATTGTTTTACTTGATGCATTCAACCAATCGATTTTTTCTCTGTCTTTAGTACTCGTAAGAGATGAGATGATAAATCATTTTCAAAATATTGGTTTCTAGTACATACATATGTGTATAGTTCAACTTATATACATACTGACAAATTTTATTTGCATTTTTTGAATTTTTTAGTTTCTTATAATTACCAAGGTTATATTGAATTTCGTCATGATGATGATGATGACGTTTAGTATGATTTCTTATTTTATTATTTATTTATACGCGGAATTTAAAAATACTTTTGTGATCTATAAGTATTCGCATGTATCACAAAAAACATACAAAGACATTTCGTATTTTCGTCAAAGATCAATTTACGACGAACAGTAAAAAAAAATTTGCATACAATACATAATCTGCTGATAATGCTTTGTTTTGTTATGTTTTTGTTTTGTATGAATTCCGTATAATATTATGTATAGAACGATGTATTTGCTCTTAACCTAATCTTATCAATGTGGTTTTCTTTCAGTTTTGTTTTAGTTTTCATGAAAACAAAAATAAAAAATGGGTTTTTTTTTTGTTATTGCGACTGGCTGTGGCTATGCATTTTGTATATTATTATAATTCTAAAGGGTCTGGAAATTTTGTTTCAAACATAATGAAATATGTACATATTATTATTATCTATCATAAGAATTGATTAAAATTAAAACAGCATGGTTAACAAAATATTTTGAAGTTTTCTAATGAAGTGCAGTTTCGAATCATTCTATGTGACCTTTTTCCATTCGTTCTAGTTATTTTATGTACTATATTCACGGAAGACGCAGTACGAAAAAGACAATATTACTAAAATGTTTTTTTTGTCTTGTTAAGTTGGAGATCTTTACTTTCAACAGTTTCTTTGACAACTTTATTTGTATTATTTGTATGTCTTAGACTGTCTATAAAAAAATCCCAGCTAATTTCTCGTTCAGAGAATATAATTTTATGTCTGGATTAAATTAAATATTCTTATAAGGCATTCCCTCCTCCATACCTTACCATCCTTTAAAAAATTTACTTTAATTTCGTAACTTATTTACAACCTCACTGCTTGGTTCATTGGGTGAAATAGATGGATTTAACGTATGCTTGGTCTTTATTTCTGCAATAAAATACGTTTAGTTTAATTTATAAGACCAAAATAGTCTGACTGACATTTTTAGTTTATTTGTGAATGAGAAAAATACCAGCGAATATTATAACAGAAGGTTGGTGCTATTTTGTTTCTCTAGTTACAGAGTTGTCCGATAAAGTGACGGCGGCTGCCTAGTTCGTTCTTGAATTGAATCATTTCCGAATAATATTATTATTACATACATATTATGTACTACAGGGCGACTGACACGAAGTGTTACCAACTTCAGACTGTTATTGCTATCAAACCAGTGATGACAGAGCGCTCAAATTTACACTAATGACAGTTCATTCCGTTGTTTACAAGCGTACAGAAGCATTTTAGTGGGAAATATTCAGAAAAAAGTTATCCGCAATGGAATTCAAGCGTAATAGTGTGATTTTTCTATATTTGGCTGGAAAATCACAGCCGCAGATTGTTAACCAGTTAAAACATCTGCATGTGAATAAAATGTTTGTGTATCGCACCATAAATCGTTATAACGATACTGGCAGCAATGCAATGCCGTATATCATTCGGAAGGTGAAGGCCAAATTAGCTCGGAATCCGCGCCGTAGCAACAGAAAAATGGCTCGTGAGGCGAACATTTCGCTCGAACGGATGCAGCACATATTGAAAGATCATCTTGGACTAAAGGCCTTGAAATTCCATAAAACGCATGGTCTCACCGATGCTAAAAAAAAAGTTAGAGTGGAAAGAGCAAAGGAGTTGTTACGCTTGCACGAAAGTGGCGATTTGCCGAATTTGGTTTTCTCCGATGAGTCACCGTTCGTTATTGAGCAATATGTGAACAAGCAAAAGGACCGGATTTTCTTGCCCGGCCGTTCTACTGAAAATTTGGACCAACGGATTGCCACTCGAAACCAAGCGCCGCCGATGGTGATGGTTTGGGCCGCCGTAACGGCCGAAAGCCGTTCACCGCTCGTTTTTTTGGACCGTGGCATCAAGATAAATGCTCAAATTTATCGGGATCATGTGTTGGAGGGAGCCGTTGAAGCCTTGGGCACAAAAACATTTCGGTCGCAGAGCCTGGACATTTCAACAGGACTCGGCGCCGAGTCATAAAGTGCGCGTCAATCAAGATTGGCTGAGAAACAACGTTCCGCGGTTCATTTCCACTGCCCAATGGCCACCAAATTCACCGGATGCAAATCCGCTAGATTTCTCAGTTTGGGGTATTTTGAAGAGCAAGGTTGGGACAAAAAAATGCCAAAGTGTCGATCATCTCAAGCAAGCGCTTCGCCGGGAATGGGCCAAAATACCGCAGAGCCACTTTCGTGCTGCATGCAATAGCTTTGTCGGCCGTTTGAAGGCCATAATCGCGGCTAAGGGTGGCCAAATCGAAAACTACTAATGCAATTCGAAAATTTAAATATTTGTGAACATTTTTTACTTTGATTCAATAAAATTAATCAAAAAATAAAAATTCTGTGGCGTTTTGTTTTGGTAACACTTCGTGTCAGTCACCCTGTATATAGTACTTATAACAATCAAAAATGTTAATGTTTATTTTCTAAAATAGTAGTTGGTAATTAATTATGATGATGAAATTGTGAATCGCATTTCAATTTTAAAAGTTTTTAAACAAATTTCTTTATTGCAGCTCTGCGTTCAAAACCTGTGTATAGGTATAGTTTTTTTAAATGAATGATAAAATCGTATTTTCTGCCGACAACTTAAAAAATAAATAAAAAGTACACGAATGTACTTGATTTGTTTTACAAACAAATTGAACTCCATCGAATAGCTGTTGGATATATCACTTGTGAAAATCAAAGCAGATTAAGGTTAACCGATTAATTTAGTCTTTTCAGTTAATCAATCCGATATTAACCGAATTTTACCGAGTACAAAATTTATACTGAATTTTTTATTAAATTTTGTAAAAAATCACGAAAAATTAGGATCTGCGATACACCTCTGATTCATTGAATTTGATAAATTTTTCAAAGGCGTAGAAGGTATAGATTCCCAAATCGTCAACAAACTTTTTAAAGTTTGAATTGATTCTGGGCGCTTTCTTGCTACTTCTAGCTTCATTATAGACCATATATTTTTTTTTGGGTGTAAGTCTGGACTGTACGAGGGCCAGCTCAACACATCGATATTTTTTTCTGCGAAGTACTGTTTTACCTTTAAATGAAGAGATAAGAAGAAAAAACAAGTTTTTAACAAATTATTTATGTTTATCTGAAAGCCAATTTTTCTATTTACAATTCAAAATTAATAACTCACAACTTTGGCGGTATTGTACGGAGCGTTGTGCTGTTGAAAAATAAATCTGCAAGTCTCGCCAAGAAGCTTTAACACAGAAGGCTCAAATTCAATCAAGCGATCGGAGCGGTAGTACAGCAGCAAACAACAAAGGGATGGCAACCTTTAAGCTTCTTTTCACGAAAGCTCACAAACACGGAAACAATTACAGCACGTACGACAGGGAGTTGTTGGCAGCGTACGCAGCGATTAAACACTTGAAACACTTCGTCGACGGCCGGGAATTTATCCTATACACCGACCACAAACCCCTCACATTCGTCCTGAATAAAAACCTGGGGAAAGCATCACCCGACAGCGCAGGCATCTCGATCTGATAGCACAATTTACGACCGGCATACAGCACGTTTCCGGCAAGGATAATGTAGTAGTGGATGCTCTGTCTCGTGTCGATGCACTGACGATTACAAGCAGCATAGATTATTCGCGCATGGCGGACGAACAACAAGACGACGATCTCAAAGCACTGATCGAAAAAAGCAACAGCCTAAAACTCGAGAAAATGCCAGTGTTCGGGACGGACAAATATTTGTACTGCGATGTTTCAACTGGTACTCCAAGGCCATACGTTCCCGAAGCATTTCGACGTCAGGTATTCGAAGTATTTCACAATGTATCGCATCCGGCGATACGAAGTTCAACCAAACTGATCAGGAGCAAGTTTGTGTGGTCAGCGCTCAACAAAGACGTACAGCAATGGGCAAAATATTGCGCAAACTGTCAAAAGTGCAAAATTTCAAAACACGTGAAAAGTCCGTGTGGTAACTATCCCATCGTTAGCTAACGATTCTCGGAGATACATATAGACATAGTCGGTCCGCCGTTGGAACCGTTCGAAGGACAACGCTATTGTCTAACCATCTTAGATCGATTCTGGCCGATGGGCAGAGGCCACTCCGATGCCGAATATCAAGGCCGAAACCGTCGCGGATACTCTACTGAAAACATGGATTAGACGGTTTGGAGTCCCATTGGTTATCGTCTCCGACAGAGGAACTCAGTTCGAATCAGAACTATTCTCCAGTCCGGCCAACCTAGTAGGGTTTCAACGCAAACGCACTACGGCCTATAACCCGGCATGCAACGGGATGGTTGAACGGTGGCACCGCAGCTTAAAAACGGCTATAATGTGTGTCAACGACCCGCAGTGGACCAGATCATTGCCACTCGTACTGTTAGGTTTGAGAACCGTTTTCGGGACGATTTCGAGGCTACATCAGCTGAGTTGGTGTACGGCGAGAAATTACGCCTGCCCGGAGATATGATACAGCTATCAACAACTCAAAATCAGGTTGTCTCACAAATTCAAGAATTTTTGAGGAATATCCAACCGACAGCGCCATCACGACACGTCAGCAAACCAAAAATCTTTGTCTTCAAGGATCTCGCGACGTGCTCACACGTACTAGTTCGTACGGATGCATTACGCAGGGCATTACAGCCTCCGTACCAAGGCCCTTACGCGGTATTGTGCCGGTCGGAGTAATATATCACAGTCCTGGTGAAGGGCGTCGAGTCGAACATTTCAGTGGATCGGTTGAAACCTTGTTTTATCGAGGGTTACGAGCATGCCAGGGCGGAAAAGACCGAACTGACAACTGGTGCGGATAGTGCAGACAAACATCCCGACAATCCTTCTGTTCCAGAATCAAGCGTACCAACAGGGCCAAACACAAGAATGACCATGTTATAACAAAAAAACGGGTGACATTCAACCTGGACAAGCCTTCAGAAAAGAAACCGGTTGCTACATCACCATCAGGGCGCAGCATCAAACTACCCTCTCGTTACGACTGATCGTTCCCTGCGTTCACTAAGGATGGGGTAGTGTGGCATAACAGACTCGCTTTCGGTTTTCGCGGTTCAAAGGGTCCGCTAATATCACAATCTGTTTGCAGATATCGGCCGTCAGGGTTAAATCTTGTCGCTTTTCTGTTTTTTACAGAAAGAAATAGAGCAGCCATGATAGATCCAAAAATGACCGCGAAAAGTAGCGTCTTTAAAATAAAAATAAAATCATTTTTGATCCGAGTAAAATTAGTTTTCGAGTTAAAACGGAATCGCTAACCGATTAAGCGTAATAATTTTGTAACGTTTTCTATTAAATGTTAATTAAACTAAATAAAACTTTTGTAAGTGTAAAACAAACGCTTCGGTTTTTTTATTGAATTATATTGTGGAAGGTGTGTCGGCCGCCATTACAACGAGCACGCCACTCATATACGGACGAGATTACGATCATCGACCATCATCACCACATATCCAAATACATATTCTGGTACATGCTTCGTTCGATGAAATGAAGACTTCCTGACTATTTTTAATTTTTGGCACAAGATGCCGCTCTTCTAGTTCACTAAAAATTTTGTTGTTTCCTTTGTGTGAGCTTATTTTACAAATTTTTGGTGAAACGCTTAGTAACGTTTTGAACTGATTTACCACCTTGATAATGTCTGATGATCAATTGTCTTACCTCCACGGATATTTGGCTTCTTTGTCTTGCTGGTGTGAAAATTATATTAAACTATAATGTCGTTTTCAAGTTATACACTACTCTACTCTAAAACTATTTTGACGAAATTGGTGGAGTAGCAAATTACACTATACTAACATAAAACGTGTCAAAAAAACCTGTCATTTTGCAACTCTCTCTATTCTTTGTTGTAACTAAAAAATGTCATAAATAAAAGATTTAAGGGGAACCGCAAGGCCTGCTTTTCGGGATTCGCCTAATAATCTATTCTTCTATAATGGCTACCTTTAAATAATTCAATTTGTCCTAGTTTTGCTGGCGCAGATTTTTCGTTACTCTTTTTGTTTTTGTTGTTAAAACCTGTTTTCGAATTAAGCAAAACTATTTCCAAACGGAACAAAAAATTGTTCCGAATTAAAAAAACGTTTTCCAATTTCGAATGGAATAAAACTTTTTCCGAAACAAACAAAAACAAATGAAATAAATTTTATTCCAATAAGTACCTAATAAATCACTAAAATTTGTTTAGTTTCATTTGTTAAAATAAATCAGTCACTTAAATTCATTAAAACTACGACGAAATTGGGGTAATTTCAACCCTGGCTTTGATCACGCCTTCTAAAATGAATTCTCTCTTAGTGCGTAAAAAATGCATATCCTTTGATCTTTCAGAAGGTGTTTTCCATCTGACTTATTATCGGATTCTTCATCCATAAAGAAACATTCCACTGCTTAGATAAAGTCCTTCATCTCGATTATTTTACAACAAACACATGTAGCTCCTACAAATTCTGCATATTCATTCAGAAGCTCATAAAGAGTTTCATAACGGATTATACTCGAACCATAACATTAACCTGAGCCCTCGAAAATATTATTACGAATTCTACTATTGAAAAGGTTGTAAACAGATTATTATAGAGTAAGCTGACTTGTCATTTGCCGGTCTGAATGAGGATAGTTTGAGGTTAGTTTTGGTTCGAGTGATAATTTTGGTTTAAAATATTCAATTAAATATTATCGGCTTTGTTTTTACCTATATTAAGGATGAAAATGTTTAATTGTTTAATTATTTCATTTTTGAGAACTGAAGAAAATGAAAATACGGTTCAGGGAAATTTTAAGAACAAATTCAATTCTCTCAATTTAAATTTAGCTCAGTAAGCACAACAAAACATTTGATAAGTGCAAACTAAGCCATATACTAATTACTGCTAGTAGTAACCTTAAGAAAACACAATCAATCAAAAAAATGTTTGGCATTATTTCGTTGTTGATATTTTTCCTGCTAAGGGTAATTTTAATCTGCAAAAGCTACAAATCCGCCAGAAGACGGTCTTTCTGAACTATATCGAAGGGCATGCAAGGAATTTATTAAAAGAAATTGATTGTTCAAATATAAAATTGAAACAGACATAGCTTTCATCTTAGACACATCTCAGGAAAATCAGTACGAATCTTTTATTGTGTGCATTTATTGGTTTTAAATTTTTTAATTGGTTTCATTTTTATTTCGGAAAGGTTTCGGAATAATTTTCATTTATTTTGGAAATCGTTTCATCTCGGGAGTACTACATTCCAATATAGAACAATGTGGCATGCATTGAATTTCAAATGCATCATGTAGGTAAATCTCCATATAAAAATTTAGTTTGGATTAAATTTTTGTGGGTTCTTTTATGTTACCTTGTTTTGTTTATTTCAACATCATTTAAGTGATTGACTGATAACGATGTGCTTACCTGGAAAAAACAAAAGAGATTATTAGCTTTATATTTTTTTAACGAGATTATTAAAGTTATATTAGATTATTTACGGATTTACTAGAATAATCAGATTAGAACATCTAAACCGCACCCAGAAAACTTATATACAATACTTAAAATTTTCAAACTTCGATAATTCAAATTGAAATTAGTTAATCGATTTTCCATCTTTTTGTACCTAATTAATTTATGAGAATCAGAATCGAATTTTCGACTTCGAATTTTTTTTTAGGGATATTTCTTAGAATAATGTCCGTCTGGGTTCAAATCAATCAATTTGGCACAATTTCTAAAATGACCGAGATGTTTTAAAGAATATTTTGAATTTAGACATTTTAACAATTTTTCGAATTTTTTTTGAAACTTTATAAAATTCTGAGGGGGTTTTAAAGTTTATTTGTTGCACACTTGCTTTGTCTTCTGATTTGATAAATACTGATTTATTAGGTGAATACTTATAAAAAATAAATTCTTTGTGAAGTAATTACTTAATATTGTTACTTTGCGTTACCATTGACACTGTGCGCAAATGTATATTACGCATATGTCCGAAAAAAAACGTAACGGTAAAATGTGAATTTCGAAAGTTATCCAATTGTATTGTACATAAATCTTAATATTTCTAAATAATTTAAATGGGCGTAAAATGTTTTAGGCACTCGATTAATTGTTAAACTCGGCTTGCGCCTCATTTAACAAACTTTTATAAGACTTTAAATTTCTTTTTTTACATTTTTAATGAACTACAACAAACTTCAATTCAAAATGGTCGAACATTACGTGAAATGTTTGGATATTTTTATGAAAAAATGTTCAAACATTACACACACCTAATTATCATTTTGTATTAAAGTTTAATTTAATTAAATAAGAAATTTAGTAACTATTTAAAATCTCATGAAAGTTTGTTAAATGAGGCGCAAGCCGAGTTTAACAGGTAATCGAGAACATAAAACATTTTACGCCCATTTTGCCCATACATGAAAATACTAACTCTGCGGTCTCTACGACTAAATCGAGAGATCTATGTTATGTTAGACACCCGGGAATACCTAAAAAATCTGAACTTCTATGTAAACTGACTATAACGCAGTCATAATGTCGTGCCAAACTTGAAAATCAGCTTTCAGGAGATACTCTGTCGGCGATATGCACTGTAATCTTAAGTTGGAATACATTTTTGGTATTAAGTCCAAAATAAAATATTGGATCTCTGATTGTAGAGACCATAAAATTGTTTATCGTAGCGGCAATTACACATTTGAGATGGTGGTAAATTTCCGATACATCGGATCACTTGTCACTGATGATAATAGTGTTCAAGGGTATACCAAATAGTCTTTTGCCGCTGGCAATTATGATTTATATCACTCTATGTCCACTAATAAAATCTATGGTTTCTGGGCATAAGAAGATCTGAGTCTAATTTTGAACAATGGCTTTGCTAGAATTTTATAATTTAACAATATTGATAAGCATATTTAGTTTTCAGCAGATTACACTGTCAAATAAGAGTTTTTTATTTAAAACCATTTAAACCATTAAAATGATTTTGTATTGTAAGTGAAGAGAGAACACGAAAACCTTATTTATGCAATTGGTTCACAATAAGAATTTTTAATAATTCGGCAACTTTCATAATTTCTATTTTAAATCAAATGAGCTGTATTATTATTTTTACACGCATTCGTTTAAAGTTTTATGGAAATTTTAAAAATGTTACTCATCCATGGGATGATCATCATCATATTCATGACATGATGATGCAACCTCGTAAGTAAATTTATTAAACCGTAACGATAAGTGTTAGGTATATATATTTGCGTTAATTGTGACAAGGCGGAAGGTCATTTACAAAAGCAATATACTTTACACCTTGTTGTTATCTAGTTTCTTTCAATTCACACCTACATGTCGTGAGCTGGGCCGTCACTATAATGTAAAAATGGTGTCGCACTAGAATTCTATATAACCGAAATTAATGAGTAGGTCGATACACTACTTAGGTACTACTCGAATTTTATTCTTTTGTATATTATGTATTTTATACAGTCGTTTTCCACATAGTCATAATTATAAAAGCACCAAACATTTTCAAATGAATGCAGTGCTTGAAAACACCTGGGAGATAAATGTCTTTGTTATGTTTCCTACATTTTAATGAAAGGCTTTATGTTTTGTGTATCTATCTATACTACATACACAACACAATAAAACAGAACGTCTACAAAGCATTGTGCAAATTTTTTTAGATGTTGTAAAGACTTATTTTAGATATTTTGTTTTGTCATAAAAAAAAAAAGTTTTACCTAAAGCTGGTAGAACAAGTATGTAGATAGAAAACGAAAAATAGGAAAAGGATGTAGAATTCATGAACAACAAAAAATATTGTTCTGAATTCTTTTATTCTAAAGATGATATCTTAAGATGTTTTCTCCAACAAAACAAACAAAAAATATGGAAAATTAATTCAAATATATCAAATGATATAAATAAAAATTTTACTGTGGGAGTCGTCGTCTCATATTCTGTATCAAACTGTTAATTGAAATGTAGTTAGAAACGTATAATATTGGTTGTAATCCCAGCAGACGACCACCATCATCATAATCTCATAAAATAGATAATAACACGAAATCAGACCCTAAATTCCCATGAAGACATACAAAAAAAAAAAAAAAACTCTGGCAATTAAACATCGACCAATTATTATAGGAACATAACATAAGAAAACATCTGTCGATCTAAATAAAAATGTTTTTGTCTTATTAATAATTTTATAATTCGATGTTTGTTTCTGTTATATGTAAGATTGAGATTTTACGTTTTATACAGTTCTAATGCTGTGTGTTAATTCATTGATTGAATATATCAAATGAACCAAAAATTATGTTTATTTTACTCTAAATAAATACTAGTTCTGTGTCAAAATTTAGAGAAGTTGGATAAGTTTTCGTTACATTTAATAATGTGATAAGAAAATAGTGTGTATATTAGTTTGTTTGTGTGCCAACATTATCTCTATGGTTTAATATAGGAAAAATTTTGCAACGTGATTCGAGTAAACAAATATGTATGATCGCATATATAGTTAACATATCTTATCAATTTAAAAATTTATAGATAATTGTGTATGAACTCGTACTCATAGATACCATTTATATGTGGGTACGTGTACGTCAGAGGTTGTTAAAATATTTAAAGACGGTGAGCATAACCCAAAATAATATCATCTAATCAAAATAAGTAAAAGGTATACAAAGTAAGTAGATCAAATTTCGGGGCACACAAAAACCTGATCTAAAATAAAACTTATTTTAAAACTCAAAACGTTTCGAAACCTAAATCAATTTTCAATAATATACCATAAAAAACCTTTGTAGAACTGTATGTATACTACATCTGTAGCTCCAGTACCTCATGCTTTGGCGTCACACGAAATTAGCTACCTCATTTCGATGTTATTGTTCTCAAATGGAAAGAGCTAGAGAGATGATCCATAAACCATGGGAATGGCTCTGCTGAGTTGCGCCTGAGCTAGATGGAAAAGTTCAAAAAATGAACGAGATATTATATCTCGACAACGGACGGACGGATTTTATTGGGACAAAACCTGTTACAGACAAAATATTTGTATTTAGGAAATCGCTGCCATTAAGTAAAATAAATTGAAAAATAAACAATTATTTTATTTTCTATAATTTTATTTATATTTCGATAACCTCGTTATACCATTGACACACTACGATTTAATAAAACGAATTTAGTGAACTTTTCGAGTTTAATCGCAGTATGTCCATCGCAATTTTTGATAGTCTATTATTATTACGTATTATTTCGTAGAACGCCCGACCGAATTTACCTAAGTCTACAGATACACAGTATAGGTTCCTTAACTAAAGTTTCGAGTAAATTTTAGTTTCAGCTGATTATGTCATGATTAACCTTAATTTCAACTGAATTTGAATTCAGTTTCAAAACAACATATTTTTCCCATTTTGTTGCATTTTAGTGTGAATAGCGCTAAAACGTATGTTCCGAACACTAGTTTTCCCTACTTTATTTATAAAAATTAATTTTGCAGTTTTCCTGTCATAATAGTTTTTTTTTTTTTTTTGGCTGAGTTTGTCGTGATAAATTTTGCTATCTTGATTGTAATTTTTTTGGGCTGACATATTAAATTTGGGGACATATTAAATTGTGCCACGATGTACCTTTTTGGGGCTAACATAAAATTTTTATTTTAGTGTTACCACTGCGATTTTTTGGGATGCATTTTAGGCCAACTTCACATACATTAAACAAAGCTGATAGAGTAATGGTACAATTATTTTAGGAAGATAGGTTCAAAATTTGTATTGGTTTTCCAATCCCAAGCGAAAAGTAACCGTTTTTTACAGTTTCATAAACAAAACTTTCCTAAACAGATTTAATTTGTAATTTGCTAATAGAATAAATGAAGTTATGACGATATTATAGTTTTATCATTAAAATATGAAATAAAATTTATTTGTATTGCCTCCATAGCGGACCTCTCGAGTTTGAAGGCGAATTTTAAATGGCTCTGCTCAGAAGCCCTCGGGTGCAAAGGATTAATATACATATTCTTTGACACTTTTTTTGAAAAATCCTTCAATCGTAATTCATATTGTTACGGTGACACCTAGGGTATAATAGAATAAATTAAATTAATAGCGCAAAGTTTTACTGTACTAAAATGGAATTTTCCATGATAAAACTGTTTTAAATGTTTCTAGACTATTCTTACTGAAAAAGTCATGAAATTTCAAGAAGTTTTGGTTTGAGAATATAAAAAGCGAACCAGATCGAATTAGAATCATTAGTATTTGGTAAGCGATAGTGTAAAGATTAAAAAGAAATTAAAAAGTTATTTAAAAAGTGTTGTAGTGCGATTTAAAAATTATAAGTGATCAGTGAAATTTGTACAAATATTATAAAAAGTGATTTTGGAAGTTTTATTAATAAATTGTGTTGTATAACTTTTGTGCTCCATAAATAAATTCGTTTGTGATAAATTGAAGTGTTTTGTTTTATTCACAATCCAGTGATTTGAACCTTGATTGACAAGGGAAAAACGTAACAATATTTTGTATTGGCAGTATGTAATGATCATAGAACAAACTAAAGTGGAGAAAAATATTTTTATTTCTGAAAACCGCCGAAGCTAAAGTGGAGAAAACTGGAAAAATAAAAAGATGCTATAAATGTTATTATTTATATCTCCGTAACGACCAAACGGTCGTTAATGGCACAAAATTCATTACACGCGGCTCGACGAAAATGCGAGGAAATTTACTTTTTAAAATTTTTCTTGACTATATTTGATTTGGATCAAACGATCAAATCACGTGCAATCAAACTACCCTATTCATGCCATCGATTTGATTTGTATCTAACTTGGTAGAATAAATAATTCATGCAATTTGATTTGAATTACCTGTAGCGACTTAATTCGTATGGAACTTAGACTGCTTCTGATTAAGCAAGATATATAGCCTCTAACTTTAGTTCTACATATAAAGGTCATGCCTCACAATCGGCCGCTTTCTCTGTTTGAAACATTGTTT
This sequence comes from Tipula vernalis, assembly GCA_958295665.1. Taxonomy (NCBI): domain Eukaryota; kingdom Metazoa; phylum Arthropoda; class Insecta; order Diptera; family Tipulidae; genus Tipula; species Tipula vernalis. Next base: position 349,009,626 of record OY282559.1, read on the forward strand.
TTAGAGTTGCAAACACATAATTTGACAAACGACACTGGATAAGTATAACGCCCTTATAAAGAGAGAAATCTTCTTTTTAATCCCCGAGCCCATTATTTCATTTTTAAAAATTTGGTGCTATATTTGTAAACGTGTCTAGAAGCATAACCTACATAATGCCCCTGCTTTTTGGTCGTAACAGTGCCCTTTAAAATGGCAAATTTTAGCCAATTTTTCCGTTTTTATTTTTCAAATAAATTTATTCATAATTGAGACCAGCTAGACCGGCTTAAAAATGATTTTTTTACACTTCAGGTGTCAAGTGGTTGTCAACATGCACAGGGTTAGAATGGTTCTGAATAATCTGAAATTTACTTCACTAAATTCCAATTCCAACCATACGAGAGCACTTCTTTTAACAGGTATACCAGGTACCTGCCAAATTAATTTTTGCTCTTCTTTTACAGCAACTTCATCGCTCTTTGGGATATTTCCATATTTCACTTCAGGATTGTGATCGGTGTAGCTTTTATGAATCTGTCTTACGATGTTGGGTATACAGTTTTGCGCTATGCCAAAGTTCCGACTTCGATTTTAGTCGCTATTTTGATTACTTTTACAATTTTGCGCTTTAAATGTCACATCGCGAACCGAGAAATGTTAACAGAGTATTTCATGAGAAGAGCTGGATCCGCTGTTGCGTAATTTTTCAGTCCTCAGTTCCGTTAGATAAAGATTTTTGAGCATCTCGTAGAGAATATTTGGCAGTGGGCTTGACTTTCAATACTTTGACCGCCCTTTCTTTGATTGACTTAGTTTAACTTGTTGGGTTCCGATCTTAGTGAACCTTAAACCGCGGATTTAACGCAGGTTCAGCAGTGCCGCTTGTAAAAATATTCCTGGACTCTGAGGAGTATTGCAATTATTCAAAAAAAAGATTTTTGTACACCTTCATCTATTGAGTTATATCTGTAACGCCCTTATACGGTGCTTACAGCCACACTTTAACAGAGGTTTATTGAATTTATTTTCAGTGCGTCCGATATTTTTATTTTAGGTTTTTCACTTTATCATATCACAACTTTTATTTCGTAATAAAATATGTACATATGTCAACAGGAACGTTATTAACTTGTTATATTTTTATGCCAAACGCAAAATAGCATTTTTCCAACTGGCAAAAATGAACATTTTTTTAAATTTTAGAAGTATGTGAATTACTAAGTACTTAGTCGTCAGACCCAGAACTCTACAGAAAACCTAAGGGAAATATTGGGGCCGATTCTGGAACGATAAAATTCATGTTGTTATTTATTTCCTCGCTCCCTATATGAATTTGTACATAACATAAAATTTTGGAAGGCGGAATCGGGCCTATTAATTATAACAGTTTATGGTGTCCGGTTCAGATGGTTGGTGTACTAAGAATTTCGGTTCTAGAGTGAATTATCACGATAATATGAAATCTTTATTTAATTGGAAACATGCCAATCCGTATTTTAACGTTGGCAGAAAACAAACGAGGACCCAGAACATAAAATTTTTTTCATTTTTATTTATTTTATTATTGAATTTTGTACATTTTACAAAAGGTGGTGAAATGAAAGACAATAAATTTCTAACACCGAGTTTTCTTAAAGTAGTAAATCGAAGACATTTTGGTTTTTATTTAAGTATTCTTCCAATTATTTTCTATTTTGCATTAATATTTTCAATTTTTTTTAAATATTTGTAAAAAACAAAATCATATGTTGATACTTATGAGCCGGGGTACTCTCTCAATCAGCAAACAACAATTTATAGAGAGAATTCGGCTAAATAGAGTACAAAAATTTTCAAATAAAACTTGAATATTGATTGATCGTTTGTAACCTTGGTATGTATAAAACAATGTAGCTAACTCAGTTGCAGCAACTGATAGTTCCGAAACGTGGCATCGACGTTTAGGCCACTTAAACTATCTCGATTTGAACAAAATCAAATGAGGCGCACGCAGTTCACGGCATTTCATTTGTTGATGACTGTGGGGAACATGTTTGCTACATGCTACACTTTCCTTCTGTATCTTCTAATAAAAAACGATAGCTTACGAATTCATCGTAAGGCCTATGTTCCACGACGTTCGGAGAGAGCAAACAAGGCTACACATTTTCCGAAATATGTTACAATGAACCGTCTATGGTTATTGAAGCAATGGCGGCTGAAAATCATTAACACGGAAGTACGCAATGAATGAGGAATACCACTCATTAACAGGCATTCGCACTTGGGAACTGGTTGAGCTACCGAATGAAAGAAAAACTATCAATTCAAAAAATATGTTTAAAGATGAAACTCATCCAAATGGCGCAATCATTCGGGACAAGGCAAGGCTAGTCGCAGAGGCCTATAGTCAAAAAGCTGACATCGATTATGAAGAAACTTTTTCACCAGTGGTTCGCTATTCTTCGATTCGATTCTTGATGGTATTGGCTTCCAGGTACGAACTAGGCATTGATCAAATGGATTCAATTGCAATTTTTCTTCAGGCCGATGTTGAGGAAAAAAGCTACATGCAGCAGCCGGATAAGGCCTGTCTCGTGAAAGATTTCAGTATGAAAGATTTGGGACAAGTCAGCAGTTGCATTGGCATGCGCATCACTCATGATAAAAAGGCGGGTGCGGAATTACAATGAAGCAATACTTGAAAAGTTTCAAATGATGGCAGCATTCTATATTTGTCGCAATGCACACGTTCAGATATTACGTATGCGATTGGAAATGTCAGTTGATTCAATCATGAAACGGGTCGACCTCATTAGAATGCTGTGAATCGCATATTCAGATGGTGATAATTTGGATCTACTGCTGCTTTTGTATTGCTGATTGATTGAAACTCGAGTGCAGAAAGCTATATGGATTCGGCAAAAAAATTTTCGTCTGTTGGACGAAGAACAGCAGGGAATCAAAATTTATTGCGTTGATCAAAGTGCGATCAATATGGCACAAAATTAAATATATAGCCAACGAACAAAACACATTGACGTACATTATCAATTTGTGCGCCAAAAAATAAATCATAAGGAAATTCAACTTCAATATAAGAATACCAATCAAATGATTGCGTCAAATTTGACAAAGCCCGTCAGCAACGACAAACATGACCTCTGCACGAATAATATGGGCTTAGAATAGTCAATATGTTTAATTTTTATGTTTAATTTTTTATGCCCATTATTTTTTGCTCTAAAGTGTTGATAGCTAGTATTGTAAAGTAGAGTAATTTCATCTTAGATGCATTTATTTTTAAACTTTATTTTTATATCACTTTTTGATTAAGTAGGAATATTATGAATTTGCCTTAATCAATACGTCAGTTCATTTTTACAGTCACACATTCTTGTATGAATACTTTTACACTGCGAGTTTTATTTAGTTAGTTTGAAATAAATTTGCTACATAGCCGATCCTTGCCCAAAACTCTGAGAGAAACAATATATTATTCCATTAACAAAATAATAAAACCACCATTTGGAAAATATTTATAATAATATCAATAATTTTATGTCGCTTTCCACTTGCGCATAGATCTGAATATTTTTCCCCTTGTTGAAACCTTTTTACATTTTATAGATTTCAATAAGGTGAAAAGGTGAATTTCAGAGCTGGGTAGCGATTTTGGTCGCAATTTGAGGATTGAGTTGAGAATTACCGGAAGGCAATAGTATTGGTAAATTGTATTGGTGTCCAAAGAATAGAGAAAAACTCAGAATAAACATTTGAGATATAAAAAAAAAACAATTCAGTGTCATCTCATGCGTACGAAAGGTTGTACATATTTTTATTACCAGTAATTTTCTGCAAAATTTAAAACTAATTAAATTGTTACTTGAATAACGATTTAAAGATAAATAAATATTAATTAAAAAAGGCAAATAAGTCACAAAAATATTTATAAACTATAATTTTATTAATAATTTTAAGTTAGAAAAATTACACGACGTACATACTCCCTTTCCTGTGCTTGGATCAACACTAAAAGTTAAAATCACTAATTTACTTCTTATATTTTTCACATTATCCCTCTTATCCGATGTTAAACAAAGAAACCTTATGCCATTGCCATGTTATATTAAACAAAAAACTAAAAAATACGTACATTTGACAGTGTCTAATGGGCGTTTTTTTAAGTTTTTTGTTTAACATGATGCAAATTAGAGAGATAAAATGACACGAAAAAGAGGGATATAAAATATAATGTGGAAAAAATAAGAAGTAAATTAGTTATTTTGGCTTAGTGTTAATTCAAGCACAGGAAAGGGTGGATGTACGTCGTGTGATTTTTCATCATTTTAAATTATTAATAAAATTATAGTTTATCATTATTTATCTGACTTATTTTCCATTTTTAGTTAATATTTATTTATCTTTAAATCATTATTTAATTAACAATTTTATTAGTTTTAAATTTTGCAGAAAATTACTGGAAATAAAAATATGTACAACATTTCTTTCGTGCGCATGAGATAACACTGAATTGTTTTTTTTTGATTTTTCAAATGTTTATTCTCACATAACTCAAAAAAAAAAAAAAAAAAAAAAAAAAAAAAAGTTAAAAATATTATGAATGGGGTCGACGAAAAATGTAAAAATTAAAAACCATTTATTTATGCTGCTTTTTGTTTTTTATATTGAAGATCACCACGAGCAATTGATTGCGTATATTGTTTTGGATTTTTGGTAACGAAGTAAAATGAATGTCTCGTTTACAACAACAATAGATAGAAAAACATGAATTCCTCATGTTAAAAGGTAGGGAAAAATAACTCAAGGCGAGCGGAAGCAACAAAAAAGTTGAACCGATTTCACCCGCTTAGCTTATTTTTGATACTTACCATCATGAGAAAACACACTAATACAATAAAAATATTTGACGGCACACAATAACAAAATGTATATTATACGCCGTGTACATATACAAAATTCTCAATCCTCAATCCTCGTTTTGCGACCAAAATCGACGTCCTGATCTGCGTGCAACTGTTTCTATAAATATGAATTTTGTTTTGAGTTGTTTAATACAAACTTATTTTTTATTATTTGTTATTTTTTCTAACACCTTCACATCGAAAAAACAAATGTAGATAACAGTGGGATTTACGATTCTAGAAGAATTTAATCTTTAGAATTTATATTTGAATAACGCGGTTTGAAATTGTATCAATTGTATTAAAATTATAAACCTTTCAGACTTTCTCGGATTTGGAATTTAAGATTTTTGAGAACTTAGATTTTAAAACATTAAAACAAATTAATTATGGATTTTTTCTTATTAGAAAATTTTAAATTGTTACATATATGTATATTTAAATTATTATTATTAGATTTAGCTAATATTTAATATTATTTGGCTAGTATTGGTTTTAGCTGTCTCATCAAAGTGGCGCCATTTATTTCTTGGTGTGGAAATATTAATAACTAAAAATCGCTGTTTATTTAATTAAAAAAACATTAAATCTTCCTTTTCCAAAATTTGCAAACATAATACACAATTGAATAAACATTAGTAAATTCCTATTTCAATTTAAAAACAAATTAAATCTTCCTTTTCCAAAATTTGCCATCGTCGCCTATCAAGTGAGACAGCTAAAACCAATCCGTGCCATTTATTTTTTATTCATAATTCTGATAGTGCTAAACAAACTTAGAATTCAGCATTTCATATTAGAAATGTGTAATTTGCTCTCTGAAGGTAATTAATTACTAATTTAAAATGTTCAATGAAAATTACTTTTAAAGTTACAAAAGGATAAATTCTGAATTCTTCAAAATTATTCAGTCAGCAGAATTCAACAGTTCTACCAAAAATTATAGAAGTAAAAAGACACCGCGTGCCATACAAAACACACGTAAAAAATTGGGTTATGATCAATTTCACTTTGGATACGACCACGATAAAGAACTCTGAAATTCGTATTTCGTAATCATAGCGGAAGGCTGGTGATGAAAAAATACTATTCGCTTATTTTTCCTTAGAGATAATTTGAATTTGAACATGCCTTCAAAATCTTCGCTATGCCGTTGGGCTCCAATCAAAACTTTAAACCAAGGTTCAAATGACTGCATTTTGATAGGACTTATGGAGAAATTAGATCAAAAAAGTGAAAAGCTAGTAATTTTAATGTTCGACGAAATGTCTATTAGACAAGATTTAAAGTATGACAGAGTTGATGGGTTTTCACAAATTAATAAAAAAAGATCACCAACTATTGCTAAATATCTCAAAGTTTTTTAATTCGTGGTCTAATAAAACAATTCAAAAATGTAATTTCGTATCATGCAAGTAAAAATAACATGGAAAGTTCCAATTTAAAAGAAGTTTTATTGGATACTCTAGGGATGTTACATAAAATTGGGCTCAACACAGTTGCGATAGTTTACGATCGAGGTCCGAATAATCGGAAATGTTGCAGCATGCTTAATATTTGTAAAGAATTTTATTTTCAAAAAATGCTGTCTACTGCTTAAATGGTATAGTCCAATCCATAAACAGTATTTCATCTCATCTTGACCGTTTAAAACATGTTAATTGTGAAATAGAATTTCTTTAAATGCTTGGTTAAGTCAACGTGGTGCTTCAGTCGTTGTTCAGTAATAGTCCTTCGACTTTTAAATTTAATCATACAATGGCAAGGAATAATGAGAATACAATTTTTGGAAAACTGGACATTGATAAATTGTGAAATGGATAAAGTCGAAATGTTGGTACCGGATCTTTGAGAGACCACTTCTAATGATGATTTTTTGAAACACTCTGTAAAACATTTACCTGAAGATTTCGAAAAAAGTGAAAATGAGGAGACGGATTTGGTATTTGTGGAGGCAAGTATTCAGTATAAAGACAGTTTTGATAACTCGTTAATAAGACATTTCATTGGATATGTTGTGTACAAGATTTAAAAAAAAAAGCAAATGTGTCCATTATTCAAATCTTTTAATGAAGCCCGAGAAAGCTAAAAGTGAACGATTTTTAATTCATAAAAATTATATTAATAACAGTAATTTTGGTTCACTTCACGCACCAAGGGAAATATTTTTTTTATATTTCAAAATTCCAAATCGAAATTTTTGCAAACATTTTTAAAACACGGCCTCATATGGCAAATACCAAAAGTCACATTCGAGATGTTTATATGACACAGCTAAATAATGAAGAGCTATTCGCACAGTGATACAGTGAGGTTAACCCATGCTACCAGCATCACTTAGAATTGCTAGACTCCGTATTATTGATTCTGTTGCGCAAACATTCAAAATTGTGTACGAAAAAATTTAAAGGTGTTAAAAAAAACAAAGAGAACTGTGCTAATAAAAATCAGCAGCAGACATCCTACAGTACAAGCAACATAGGAAATTAAAAATATTAAATTTTTAATTCGCAGCAAATTTTGGACGTCTCAAAACCATTTGTTGTTTTAATTTAACAAATCAAATAAAAAAATCAAATTTAAGTCGATACTTAAATGTGTCAGAAACAAATGTGCTTCGAATTTTAATCTTCAAAATAAAAATTGATAAAGAGCCGGCTTCTTAAAAATTAAATTCCTCATTCATCAACCAGAAGCAAATTTATTTCGAATTTCATCTTAAAATCGCAATTTTGACCGAAATTGGCAAATGGTATAAACACTCTTTGCAACAGATTTGGAATAAGGTTCTGATATTAGACGGAACAGCTGAACAAATTCGCCACCCATCAAAGTGGAAAGTTATTCCCTATCGCCAGAAATAAATTTGTTCCAAATTTTAGTCTTCAAATCGCAATTTTGGCTTAAATCGTTAAAGGTGTGCTTTTTAATTAATAAATTAGCTGTCTAAGTTCCTCATCCACCGACCCTAAATAATATTCCCTGTTTCCAGAAATAATTTTTATTCGAATGATTCATTTCAAGTTTATAATAAAATTACATTTTTAATACTAACTACATATTTCAATAGGAAGCCAGGTTTTTTCCAATTGGAATTCAATTTAACAGTGTGAAACTAACACATATACAAAAAATGGGAATGGCACTAGCTAGAAACAAACCAAACAAAAACCAAATTCAAGGATAATCAAATCAATCTTAGAAAATATTACCACAGCATACTTTGTCTAATCATGTGGCTGAGTTTTTTTTTACTTATCCCACAACATGTTTCATAATTGAATTTTCAAATGTGACCACGGCTTGAAAACCAAATTCTAGGCCATTCAAAACAATCTTGGAAAATCTTACCATACCAACTTTGTCTAATCATCTGGCTTAGTTTTTTTACTTTCCCCACAACGTGGATTATAATTAAATTTGTTGTGAATACCTTTTGAACCGCACTAGCTGGAAACATGGAAGAAACCAAAACCAAATTCAAGTTCATTCAAAACAACCTTACAAACTATTATCGTAGCATACTTTCTCTAATCATGTGCCTGAGTTTTTTACTTATCCCACAACATGCCTTATAACTAAATTTTCAAATGCGAATAGCACTTGAACCGCACTAGCTGGAAACATGAAATAAAAACCCAATTCAAGGTCGCTAAAAACAATCTTGGAAAATGTGGGTAAGGCCTACTCTTTCTAAACATGAAGTTGAGGCTTCTCGAATTTTCAAACAAAAACCAAACATTGACAAATTTTAAAAATTTTATTTAAATTTTCACAAACAACAGTCATAATTAACCATAATAAAACATATTTAGTAGCTTGTATTGCCCCAACGAGCTTGAATAACCGCTGTTATCCTTCGTCCCATAATTTTGATAATCTGTTGGATATCGCACTGTGAAATATTTTCCCATTCCTCTAAAAGCGCGCTTCGGAGTTGTTCCATCGTATTCGGAGCTGGAATACGACACCGAATTCTTCTACCAAGAATGTTCCACACATGTTCTATAGGATTCAAATCGGGAATCCTTGCCGGCCATGTCATCGACGAAATATTTACCGCTGCCATGTACTCATTTACTACTCTGGCAATACGAGGTCTTGCATTATCATGCATCGCCTATAAATGGTGCATAGGAAACAACATATTCTTTCAATATTTCGCTAATATAGTGAACGGTCGTTATAGATCTGGTTGGAACCAGGTAAATCTCGGTGTCTCCTTCCATCGAAATTCCCACCCATACCATCACTAATCCGTTTCGAACCCTTTCGCTAAATGTGCATGAAGCGTAACGCACCCCCGGTTGTCGCCATACTCGTTCTCGCCCATCAGGAGACTGCTTACAAAATCTCGATTCATCGGTGAATAAGACTTGGTCCAATCACATTCAGTCCAATTTTCATGTTCGCTGGCAAATTGTATCCGAGCAAACCTCTGTTGTGACAGAAGTTCAGGCCCCGTGGCTGGCCTTCGTGCATGAGGATCTGCTTCTCCCAACCTTCGCCGTATTGTTCTTTCGCTTACATTAATATTACATACGCAAAAACAATTTTATAAATTTTCGATTTTGCCAATACATGCAAATTTTCCATGACATCCTACATTTTCTAAGATTATTCTCAATGGGGAATTTGGTTTTTCTTTCATGTTTCCAGTTAGTGCGGTTCAAGAGGTATTCACATTTGAAAATTTAGTTAAAAATCATGGTGTGGGATAAGTAAAAAAAACTCAACCACATGAATAAAAATTAGGTAACATTTTCTAACATTGTTTTGAATGACCTAGAATTTGGTTTTGGTTTCATGTTTCCAGCTAGTGCGATTTATGCCGTGTTCACATTTGAAAATTGAGTTATAAAACATATTGTGAGACAATTAAAAAAAACTCAGCCACATGATTAGACAATGTATGCTATGGTAATAATTTCTAAGATTATTTTGAATTGAATTTGAATTTGGTTTTCGTTTCATATTTCTAGCTAGTGTGGTTCAAAAGATATTCGCATTAAAAATTTTTTTTTTTAGTGTGGCTTTTTTTCTGTGCCGGTTCTACCTACTTAGCCAATATTCAAATATTTGAATGATTTAAATCAAAACTCATCTGAAATTATCGTCATCATTATTTATTGAATATTCTCAAATTACGAAAACTTGCAAATCGGTATTAAGTATAGTTGACAGTTCAATGCATTGAATTGAAATCGTCATCAAATAATAATTTGTAATTTTTCAGAGGCTGTTTAGATGATAAAATTCCAAACTCCTAAATTTGTAGCTAAATCTCAGTCAGCCGAATTCCGTGTTTCCCCCGCACACTAAAAGTTTACGAGGAACGAAGGAGCACAAACATTTAAATATCTCGAATAAGAAACGTGTTTCTAAGAAGTACGACTACAATTGATATCCAGAGCGGCAAAAACATTTTAAAGAGTATCTCAATTTGGTCAAATTATTTGGCGATACAAGCAGCACTACAAAATATTATTTATCACCAATCTAGTTTTAAATTTACATTGTGACTGTCATACTTATGTATGTAACCCTTCCCATATTAATACCACTAAAATTGTAAACAGATTTTCATGTTCATATACGAAAACAGACCGATTTTATCATACTACATTATTGTTATCAGTAAACAAATTATCATAATTTAATTAAATCGTACACAGTGATTTAAAAAAAAACACTACCGTTTGTTATTTAAATTAAATTTACAATTAAAATTTAATTCTATATTCTATTTATAAAAATAAACAACAAAATCGTTTGTGCTGCGCTTTGTTTTCAAGAAAACGGAATATTACAATTTTTTTTATGCCTGAGGTTAAAAGACCAATCACCTAGAGAGCTACATAGTTCGACTGCATGAGACAATTGCTACAATTTGAAAGGAAATGAATAAATAAAATCTTATTTGAAACACAAAAATGTAATGCATTTTAATTAAAATTATAATTTTTAAGTAAGACAATTTTATTAGATGATGCATATAATTAATCATTTTCAATGAGTTTGTTTGTTCATATTTGTTTGGCGAGATAACCTTAAAAAAGTTGTTTGGGCAATATCGCTTAGGTTAACGGATTTGACGTCAATTACAAAATAATGAACAAATTGAACGATTTCATTTGTATGGCTAACACTTATGTAATACAATGTCTTAGCAAAAATCAATTGATTTGGTTGGGATAATTTTATAACAACACAATTTATATTAAATAAGCTCATTTCACAAACTACCTAATCCAAATCCAACTAGACCAATAAATCTTAGTGTAAATTTGTATACCTTATAAATTTCCAATTACCCTGTATACTTATGTATTACGAACAAAAAACTATTTTTGAAAATAAAATCCAAAACAACGATAATCTAAATAATAAAAAACCAAATCAAATCTTCGAAATTCACAAAAGCAAGAAAACTAAATACTATATGTATACCCTACCCCAATAATAAGAATCCAACAATAAGCACAAATATAAAGAAACCCAAAACAAATACAAGAAAAAAAAAATCGAAAGGATACTTAACAACAACCGAATTGAAGAAGTTAATCAGATTGACAACAAGAAATCGACTAGAGCATTTCAAAGAATTCATATTATCATTCGTAATATCATTGTTATTTAGAACACTTTGAATCACCCCAATGCATACACAATGAAATGAACCCATATCAACATCGATTTATATGTTGAATGATTAAATGTAATAAACAAAACTACCAAAATGTTTTGGTTTTTATTTTATTTTCTATACTTCTGACTGACATATCTTTGAGATTAAAGAGTTCTTAAAATAATCATCAATTTGGTTTGGTCTAGTGTTTTAAGGAATTTTATAGCCAACAAATACTATAAAATATTCGTATACACTGTGAACATAATTGGATTTCGCTATCGTATTAACAAACAAAAATAATAAAATGGAAAAACATTTATCTGGATTACATTTTTAATTATTTGGAATAGCTACTTTAAGTAGCAATGGTGGCCTATATAAATTGGTTGAATAAATCTTAAATAAATTTATTGATTTACTTTACTAATTATGATGTCATCGCTCTTTAAATTAACTGTAAATAAGTAATCATCAAAAATTATTTTCACAGCTGGTAATACGAAATTCAAGATTCAAAATTGAAAACTTATTAATCAAATTTAAAAATAACCAAATTGAATCAAAACTAAGATTAATTCAACGAATTATTTGATTTGGTTGATTTTTGAACACATCCTAAATTTATAGAATAATCGATAATTTTTGAATCAACGAACAACTCGTGTTATCGATCGGACATGTAAAATTAGCAAATTTGATCGAAAACTTAGAATTTTGAAGCATAAATGTAAATCTTAGTAAACATCATAATTCGAAATTACATATATTTTTGTCAAAATATTGATTGATTGAAACAGGAAATTCAAAATATCCAAATTTCAAAAAGTCCACAGTTCAAATTAAAACTGAAATTTGTATGGCCCACGGAATGTGTACAACAAACAACATGATTATTCTACTCAACATGTTGCCAAAAGCAAAATCTTTAGGAGAAATTTAAGATTAGGTTTTCCAGGAATTCCATACTATAGATAGAATTTAATAATTGATTCTATCTTTCGTTAATTTTAACCTAATCAAGATTCCTCTAAATATTAAACATTGTAAACATCCAAAAATAAATCAAAAACCAAGTTGAAATTTACATAAATATTAAAATTGACTAATTTAAACAAAACTGATAATTCGAACAGAATTGATTTATCCAATATTCGAAATTTAACCAGGTTTTATGATATTTTCCGAATACTTATTGAATGTTTCAACTACAGTTTAAAGTTCATTTGATTATAGAAAATTTCGCAAAATTTAAACGAAATTGGATTTCTAAATTCATCCAGCGTAAAATTGCTCACTCCTAAAAGTTTGTGTGCTGTTGAAGTTAAGTAGAATCACTGTTTTTTTCATTCTCTGCCAAGCTGCCCTGAAGACTTACAAAATCCCATCAATATTAATTCTCGAGCGCAAGGTAGCATTCATAAAAACCCATTGGCTACTGTACTCCAGCCAAATTAGATGAAATCCGGCTTATAAAGGAAATAAATTGGCCAAAAGTTCTTTTTTTTATCGGTGTATTTTCGCTCGGACGTATAGGAAAAGGAATCTATAAAAGGAAGTTTTCAAACGCTTTAAGTGGTTGCGGTCTCGTTTTCGCAAATAACTCGCTTATTTTGTATTTTAAGCAAAAATATCGAAAGGGAAAGTTGTTCTACGAGAAATTTCCTTTCGACATATTTAAAGAGGCCAGTTTTGAAAAAATCGATTTTCAGCACAAGGTATAGAAAACGGGCTAAAATGGACCAATTTTAAAGTTGTCATACCAGGAATTATGATAGTTTAAATTTCTTTAATAAAACTATTGGCAAAAATTAAAAAAACATCGATCAGAAATTTCCTGCAGAACAATTTCATAACCTAACGCAGAATTGTCATTTGATATTTTTTCCTAACATGCAAAATAACCCAGTTATTTGCGAAAACGTAATCACGATTCAAACATATTACAAAACATATTTTCAACCAAAGCAAAATAGCTGTTTACCAAAGCGTCAAAGCGATTATTGGGCCATCCACCAATTTTGAACTGGCGTACAAATTTATATCGATAGCATGTGGTAATTCAAGTTACAGACAGAAAAAAGTATCAAATTCATATTATTTCCAAGATACTAACATGGCCCAACAATAGGGCGTACTAAAAATTTGAAAATGAAACGACCGAATATTCTATCAAGTCAAAGACTATGAAGATCTACTGAAAATGCGAAATTATTGAAACTCAGCTAGACCGATGACAAGCTGAAATAGGATATTGCCCCTCAGAGAGATCTCCCAAAAGTAATTTTCTCAATAGTTCTATTGCCAAATGATATCAATCAAATCAAACTTTAAAATGTGAAAACTAAAAACTTAAACGGGATGATAATCTAGATTTCAACCGAAGTAAATCTGAAATGGCGAGAATGTTTCGCGGGATCATATATACTACGGCCTTTAAGAGTCGTCTTAAAATGAGCTAGAAACACAGCGTTTTGCATTTCCTCCTTTTCTCTGGACAACTTTAATAGAAGTGCCAAGCGGAAAAACACACAAGTTGGAAGAACGGGTTTATATGAAATGGAAGGTGCATAAGCACTAAAATAACTGTAATAGTGTCAAACTATCTAAATAGTTTCAGGTTGAACTGGAACAATTATGTTTGGAACCAGGCAAACAATCATCAGATTCAGCTAAATTAGCACTAAAAACAACCGCCAAAAAGATTCTCTAAGCACCATTATAACAAAACATTCATCTGGAAAGTCGGTAGACAGCGATGGCGCTTGAGGTGTAAAGTGGATCGCCGCTACCCATCGTTGATGCCAAAAACTTGTTAAATTATCTCTTAGATCAAAGTGCGGCGACTATTAAGATTCCACACCAAAACATTTTCGCCTATTCTAGGTAAGTGAATTTATCGACTCCCACAAAGAACTGGAGTGCTATTCTGGAATCGTGTAAAAAAGTGATGTTCTCACGTCATATAACCAAAGCATCAGAGGAACGTTACGAATCTTGTTTACACCGACAACATATTTTATTCGACATGCTTATGCTAGCACGGTTTTGTAGGACACTGTTTAAAAGAGATTTTAACGAAAAAACAAAGCAAAATATTAATTGTGCCGTCGTCAAAGTATTTATGTCTCGAATCTCTGTGTCTAAAAGTATAGCGCTTTCACTCTATAAATGTTTACCGATAGGCTAGAAAATGTACACTTTTCAATTTCAATTCAAAGGAAACGAAAAAATAAAAAAAAGAACAAATGAGTCAATTTCAGTAACTTAGCTCATACGGTTGGTCTTATCGATATGATCGAAGTGGTTAAATATTTAGCTCAGAAAACAACCCCGTAAGCAAACGGTCGGACATCTCTGAGATTTCTACTATTGTGGAATATATTTTAAAAGACACTACAAATGCTGCAGTTTTCAAAATTTCCACAATTCGGAAATATATTGTGAGTGATATTAAAAGTGCTCTCACTCATGCATTCAATCTAAAAACTCTGAGATTTCAACAATTCGGGAATATATTGTAAGTGATAGTAAAATTGCGCCAGTTTTGAACGGTTGTAATTTGGTTCAAATGCGTCACATCCAGATAATTAAAGTGGTTTTGAAGAACAGATCTCCACAATTCGGGAATATATTTTGAGGTATATAAAGTTTTGTAGTGTTGTAATTTGATTCGTACATGTTGCATCCAGATATAAAAGTGGTTATGAAGAACGCCGCTCATCCATACAATAGAAAATCTCTGACATTTTCACATCTCGGGAATATACTTTGAGTGATAGTAAAAATGCTCAAGTTTTGTGTTTTTGAAGAACGCGATTCATGCATATGATAGAATATCTCTGAGATTTCCACAATTCGTCAATATACTAGATCAACAAGTTCTCGGAATAACTACCGTGTGGCGCTCCCGTTGTTCCGATTTGAGTTCTGTTTTTTTTGTTAAGTTGGTACAACTGTTGTTGATATTCCCTCTAAATCTTAGCGCCATAGCTTGACATTTGCAAAAGTTACGTAGTCAAGAGTACATCTACTCTGTGTGTGTTGGCGATTTTTCCATTATTTCCTCTCGGCTGCTGAAACGCGTTCCCCATAATGGTTTTTTAACTCGATTGAACAGAAAGAAGTCACAGGGATCCAAATCAGGTGAATTCGGTGGCTGTTGGATGGTATTTGTTGCATTTTTCGTCAAAAAATTACGAATAATGATGGCACTGTGCGACGGTGCGTTATCGTGGTGCAAAATCCACGAGTTTTCTGCCCACAATTCTGGTCTCTTTCGGCGAATTGCTTCACGCAAACGTCTCATAACGCCCAAATAATACTCTTTGTTTATGGTCTGGCCTTCGGGCAAAAATTCATGATGCACTACACCGTTGTAATCCATGAAAACCGTGAGCATTGCCTTCTTTTTTGACTGAAAACCCGTGTTTTTTTTTTGGTGAACGCCATTCACTTGCCTGATGTCTGGATTGCGTGTCGTACTCATAAACCCACGTCTCCTCTCTAGTAATGATCCTTTTGATGAATGTGGGATCGGATTCAGCCTTGTAAATCATGTCTAAAATTGTAAATAATCGCCAACACACACAGAGATAGATGTACTCTTGACTACGTAACTTTTGCAAATGTCAAGCTATGACGCTAAGATCTAGAGGGAATATCAACAACAGATGTACCAACTTAACAAAAAAACAGAACTCAAATCGGAACGATGGGAGCGCCACACGGTGGTTATTACGAGAACTTGTTGATCAAGGTAATATTTTGAGTGATAATAAAAATGCTCAAATTTTCAAGTATTGTAATTTGGTTCGTACAGGTCGCATCCATATGATCAAAGTTGTTTTAAATAACCCCACTCATACATAAGATCGCAAATCTCTGATATGTCCACAATATGGGAAAATTGTTTGACTGATACTGAATCGAGACGATCGAAGTGGTGTTAAGTATATATGTCATTGACTAAGACAAGACTTATCCCAATGTTCCCAACCGTCTGCTAGACCTGTAGCTGTAGGTCACCGAAAACGTGGCTTTAGAAAAACGTTTTGAATTACATTTTTCAATTTGGTCATTTCACAAATTTAAGAGGAGGGCCACGCGAAAACTTGTCAGCCGATAATTTTCTTAGTCTTCATCGCAAACAAAACCTTCCTTTGTTGTTATTTTCTTGATCAAACTGACCAAAAATGTAAAAATTATCCAACAAGTCATGGAATATAATTAAAGAAGAATTACCAAATTGGTAATTAAGTATTAAGAAATGTATCCATCAGATATTTTGATTCCACTATCATTATACATAAATCAAGAAACATTTCTTTTAACACTAGCGGACGACTAGGAAACTGTTCAATCTTATAGGCACCTATCATCATAAATAAAATTTATGATTAAAAGTAACCAAAGAAGGGTGAACACACATTTCCGTAGCGTAATTATAAAATGCAGTCATCCACAACATTTCAATGTTGACGAATAGTTTATGTGATTTTAATGAGTCATGGCGCTTATGACATATCATATTTTTTAAGCGGCAAAATGCATTTTGTATCATCAGCCAAAATTTTATGATAAATGTTATACGTATATAAAATTTAAAATACCAAAAAGAAGAAGTTATATTTTAAAATCTTTGCTAATTGTGAATGCTAATTTAAAAATTGTATCCGATTTTTTTATTTGGTTTATTCATAATGTCATAGAATTTTGAGGAATTTGTAAAAAACCTTTAACATTCAGAATACTGATTCCCGTCAATAACGAATATTTAAAATTTAAATTGGAATAAAATCTCACAGAACTATAGCAGTTTGATTAATTTTATAAATTTTAGTAACATTAATGCCCAAATGGTGAAAATATAGGAAATTATAAGTTCTGAAATCACTCACAAATTTGCATTAATATCAATCAACCTCAGTTTAAAAATGATTTGCCAATAGTTTAGCAAACAAAAATGAATTTGCTTCATTTCAAGATATGATATAACTACAAACTACAATCTATGTATGTTTGAGTACGGTTTTGTTTGTTTTGTCACATACGTCATACACAAAAATAATTATCCACAGTATTAAATAATTGTTTCGTTTTTATTTATATACGTTATATGACAACTTTAAGATAAAGTCATCATCCTACCAAATTTTATTGGTTTTTACGTTCAAATTGAACTTGCCCGTAAAGTAGAAAAAAGGTGATGCAGATTAACAAACATAATATGTAAGCGGATTTATTGTCATAACTACTTAAATAATAATTGAATGATACTTAAATATTGCGAAATGTAATATGATGCATTAATATTGTGTTATATAGAATTGTTATCGTTTTCTGATGAGTCCCCATCGATTTACTCTTTAGGGTATTGTGTGAATGAAATTATTCGTTATCTATATTTTGAAAAACATTTTAAATTTATGGGCTACTACTTATTTAACAATAAATTTAGTCTAAATTTAGTTTTGTTTGTCAAGATTTTCCCACACTGTCCGAAACGGAACGAAAGTTGATGCAGTCCAAGTGGTCAAAACTCATTCATTAGACTACGTAAGATCCCCGGTAGTTCTATCTTACGGCTACTGTTTCATCGTGCCATTACCTCCGCACTATTGCAGACCATATCAACTAAGTAACTGGGAACTAAAAATGTTTTATTAAGAAGTCAGTAGTGATTTTCTCATTTCTGTGTCTAAATTATTTGTTGTGGGTACTTTTTAGCGAAATGCAGAATTACGCTCTTATTTCTAACATTAACTATATCTATTTATTTCAATTTCAAAATTAAGAAAATTTGGATTTTCTTTAGCAACACCGTCTGCTTTTCAAAAAATAAAATTTTCAAGAGTTAAAGTTTTGTAAAGTAAACGGTTGTTTTCCTTATGTTAGGATAACTTTTTTCGGAGCAACGTTAGTTGCTTGGCTATATTTTTACCTAGCTGAAACACTTCATTGTTTGCCATTCTCTGCTAAATTGCATGTCGATTTTTGTGTTGATGTTACCAATAAGGCCCAACAACTCGGACAGTTAATTACATCAATTCAAAGGCATTTAGGGAAGAGAAGTTGATCGCCTTTATGTAAAGCAAAATGACACTTCCCATCAAACCAAAGACATTTGTTTTTATTTCTCAATAGGTACCCTCCTCTAAAAATTGTATTTTCTAAAACAAAAAAATAAAAGGGAATAGGCCCTAGAATAACTTTCAGGCCACCACAAATTTTGTAAAAAGCCTTCGGAACATCAACAAAAATGGTACGAAGGCTTCATAATTCAAATTTATATAAGGCAACTGGCTGGCTGAAATAATTAACAATTGGTGGATTGTACGCAATGGATCCTTTCAGTTCTACTATTGTTTATAAATGCATTCGACAATTGAGTGTTGCGAAATTAACTAAAACTGTCGACAATTTACCAAACTCTAAATTAGGCCAATTTAGCAGTGCCGAAATGAACATATCACTAAATTTTGATTATAAAATAAATTAGGTTTTAATAAAGAAGGATTTACCCAAAATTCCAAATCTTTCTTAACAAAAACCAGCTATATAAAACTTCAGAATTTGTTTAAAACTTTACATAACCTTTATTCATCCGGAAGTTTCAGCAATTATCCCTCCAAGATTATCCCAGATATAAAAAAAACAGGAAGAATAAGCAAATTAAAAAGAGTGACTCAAATCTACACTTAGTGAGAGTAGTGCTAAAGGTGTTTGGTTCAAGACTGTTTTTTTCGTTTTTGAGAATTAGTATAGGCTAAAAATAGGCTAGTTGTAAAAACATAAAGGCTTATAGTTTGTTCGGACTAAGGATTAGTAGTTCAGATTTGCCTAACCAAGTTTAGTTGTAATCTATATTACCTTTCTTGGCGTTCAGACTGTTAGATAAATTCGCTTGGTATTAAAAATGGCTTCAGTAAAGAAGTAGTAGATTTAAAAAAGTGATAGATTCACCTCCAGTAAAGCGAGCAGATCGCTTAATCGTCGTGACGAATACATAAATAGAAAACTGGACTACAGTATTCAATTACAAGGTTTAGATCTTCTTAATTATACATTTATAAATTAATATACATTTAAAAACAATTTGTGATGCTAAACACAAATTTATAAATATTTGCGATGTACGGCCAGTTTCAATTCATTACCAACATCGGTGATTTAAAGAATAGTGATACCTATGCCAACAAAAAACATCCTTCACAGGGCTACCATTTGCTTGGTCAAACTGCATACCGGTTAACATTGGAACTAATAGCCCGCTCGTTGACGCAGCAAGAAAAAAATTTCAACCATTTACACAGCATAGCGCAAATCGCAATTGAACAAACATTTGGGCAAATGAAGACCAAGTGTATTTTTCTTCGTTCACTGGAGACCAGCAGCGTTAAAAATTCAATTAATATTATTGCGATTTGCTGAATACTGCATAATATTTGTAATCATCTGTAAATGAAAATCATCAATTGAAAACAAGTGCTTCAGAATTCCGGAACCAATTATGTGCAGAAATATAAATAAAAATCATTAAATTTTTTTGTTCACCCAAAACACCCCTAAACACCCAAAAACAAGTTTGATAATGTTGACATTTAGTTTAGATTATCTTGCTAGATAGGGAAAGAATATATATAAGTCCCCTCGCCAGGTTACTTATTTGCATAAGTTAAGTCTAAACAGATAAGTATCAGTTTGGGAAACAGCCTAAGAGTGTGAAACTTTATTTTTTAGGAGATTCGAGCTAATTTTGTTGGAAAAATATCACATTTTCCGGGAAAATATCAAAATATCAATTCTAAACAATAGTTCTAAACTGTTCTTCTATAATGTTTTGAAGTATTCCAAAATCACAAATTAATTTCCAAATTAAATAGAGTAGTTAAGAAAAATAAGAATGTTTGTAAACCTTTTTTTGTTGATACGAGTATGTTAGCAATTCTAAGACCAGACGATGAATACTCCCTTTGCTTCTCTTACAGAGCACGGATTCTGGTCGTAAAATGAGACTTGAAGAGTCGCAATTTTCAAGTACGTACTAAGAGTAGATGACCAACTGTAAATTTTATACTTGTTTGATTTTATTTTAATAATATTTTACACCAATTAGGAACTCTCAAGCGTTGAGGTTGACGCCCAAAATCAGGTTTCGAACCTAAGGATTCCGATCAAAACACGTTAGCTCCTAAATCTTTGTTTTTTTGAAAAACTAATTAAGTAACTGGAAAAAGGCAATTGTTCAGAGACATATGAAATAATAAGACCCAGTAGCTTTTAGTAGTAGTTATTCATTTCTATTTTTTATTTACAGTCAACAACATCAAATCATCCTCATATTACTAGGACATACAATTCTGTCAGGCTTAGCTAATTAAACTAAATTAGAAAATTTAGTTTTAAATTAATAAAAAATCAAGGGGCATTCAGTTGCATACCCCAAGTATAATATAATGTCCGTCAATTTCCGTGTGGCAAGAAATCAAATTTCGGTAGTTTCCGGACCAATTTTTTGATATTATGCCATAATTGCCTTTTTTAGGATAGGTTAGGTTTAGGCGGTGGTCCATTAAAACTAGGCATAGACACAAATATATTGCTTTTTTCAGTTGAACTTAGTTCCTGAAGGTGTGGTTGGCTCTTAGTCTTTGGTCTAAAAGTTCCCAAAGGTGTTCGATTGGGTAGATTTGACTTAAGAATGAAATTAAGGCAGTCGTTTAGGGCAGTTGTGCAGTAGCCAAACCCTAACAACTGATGCTTCATGATTGGATCTTTATCTTGGCAGAACGCAAACGTATTTTATATTCTAATTTGTCGAGCAGAATCCTTTACATTAATAATAAAAACCAAATTTCCCATAGATATGTGGCGCATTGCGTCCCACACTATTTCGATCTAACCTCCATGTTTGACGGTAGCAGTTAAATACTTGGTTCTACATACTTCGTTGCGCTTTCGCTACACTTTTTCCTGGTTCTTATAAAACTGATGCAAAACTTACATGCATCAAAAAACACCATAGTTTCCCAAAAAATAGCCGTCATATATTTGTGTTTCATTGCGCAGCTCAAACTTCTTATTCAAAGCACATCAGACACCATCGGGTTTCGACTTGCAAAACATACAAAAATTCAATTAATTTGAAGTAAACATCGATCCTCAGTTATTGGATTTACCTTTTGTTGAGAAAGTGTTTCTGTTCCTTTCAATACCTAGCCAAAGAAGGCGTTGATATATATCTTGTTTACTCAGTATAGTACAGGGAAGAAAGTTAAAAATCGGATAAGCTAATGATCAGCTAAATTATCTTTTGCTTTGCTTGCCTGAATGTTTTTCACATATCGTCGATATTGTAGGTGCATTACCAGAAAAAGAAAAATCCATCGAATATATAAAGTGGAAATTATGTTTAGAACACAAGAAGAGAGAAAATACAAGTGGTCTACAATCATTTAATACGGAATCGTTTAAAAGTAAAAATAAGAATACAGACAAGAACAGTATAATATGCTATGGTTGTCAGCAAAGAGGACACATACAAAGGGATTGCCCGAATCGGAATAAAGATGATCAAAGCAGAACTTACAACTGGAAAGGAAACAATAACTGGAGACGACATAGCTGGAGAGGAAACAACCATACATCGACTTTTTCAAGAGGTCGAGGAAGAGGGACATATAGAGCATCCAGAATGGCAGGAAATTCTACAGTACAAACCGTAGAAGATACGAGCATATTCAATGTAGAAGTTATGACGTCACAAGAGAGGCGCGAAAATAAAATAAGTTGGATACTAAAATAGTGACTTGGTTATTAGACAGTGCTTGTTCCGATCATATCATAAACGATGAGAGATATTTTTGCGAATATAAAACGTTAGAACATCCCGTAGACATCAAGGTTAGTGACGGTTTTTCATTAAAAGCCGAAAAGATAAGCGATATTGTTATGTAGTGTAATAATAATGGAACCCAGTATGAAACAAAATTTATTAAGTGTTTCAAGTATTGCCAGTCAAAATAATTTGACAATATTTAACAACGACGGTGCCGACATCCTAGGCCATTGGCCTAGAAATAAATTGATTGCTGTAGCTGTAAAGAAAAAAAAGCTGTTTGAGTTGACAGGTGAAATAGGCATAGATAAAAAAGATGCAAAATCCTACGTAAGTGTTGCTCAAATGTCTAATAAAGAGAAGTGGCATAGAATTCTTGGCCATACTAGTTTCAACAGCCTAAACAAATTATGTGAATACAAATTTTTAAATGGATTACCTAGTAATATTGAAAAAGAGTTTGTGCAGTGTGAAATATGTCTTGCAAATAAAATGTGCAATTTACCATTTGAGAACAATAGGCGACGAGCGCAAGATGTATTGGAATTAATACATACAGATGTCCATGGTCCGGCGACTACTACAGGCTATCAAGGTGAAAGATATTTTGTAAGTTTTATTGATGACTTCAGTAGAATAGCGACAGTATACTGTATTAAACAAAAAAAGTGATGTGTTTGACTGCTTGAAAAACGGAAATACAATGGAATACAGTACCTTAAATGAACAGTTCTACCAACTTTGTAAGCAAGAAGGCATATATTTAAATCCGGCTCCCCCATACACTCACGAGCTAAATGGCGTAGCAGAAAGATTTAATAGGACAATCATGGATAGAGCAAGGTGTTTGCTATCTGAAGCAGGGATCAGTAACTACTACTGGCCAGAATGTATAAAAACTGCAGCTTATATACGAAACAGACTGTTGACAAATACAATGATCAGAAAAACACCTTATGAGATATTTTTTGGAAGAAAACCTGATGTGACAAATTTAAGAATTTATGGCAGCATAGTTTTTGTGAGAATACCTGATGAATGCAGAAAATCAAAACTAAATCCAAAAGCTGTCCAAGGTGGTTACTTGTAGGTTACACAGATATGTGATGTAGAGTTTTAGTGGAAAATAAAGTCATTGTAAGTTGTCATGTGAAATTTATGGAAAAATTCGAAAATTACATTAAGTTTACTGATCAAAGTGATCAAGAAAATGAAACAGATCAAGAAAACTGTGATATGAGAGAAGGGAAAATGAACAGCGAGACGGACAATGAGAGGAAAGATGAACATAAAAATATAAGAAATGAAGTGCTTGAAGAAGTGAGCGGAAGACTACAACGAACCAGGAAATTGCCAGGGAAATATGATGACCACATAGTATATGTTAATTTTTGTGATGCATTTATACAAGAAAACTATGAGGAAGCAATAAATAGTACCGATTCTAAGAAATGGAGAAAAGCAATGGATGAAGAGATGCAGAGTCTAGGAAAAAATAAAACGTGGGATATAGTGGAAGAACCGACAGACAAGAAAATAATAGAAGTGAAATGGATTTACAACATAAAATCGAATGGAAAGTATAAGGGACGCGTTGTAGCCAAAGGATTTCAACAAATTTATAGTGAAAATGAAGAAATGTATTCCTCTGTTGCTAGAATGACAACTCTGAAAATATTATTATCAACAGCATGTGTTTATGGTTGGCAAATTAATCAAATGGATGTAGAAACTGCATTTTTAAATGGGGTTATAAAAACTGAAGTATCTATCCATCCATCCGATGGGTATAATGTTGAACCAAATAAAGTATGTCTATTGAAGAAGTCATTGTATGGATTAAGAGAAAGCCCACGCGATTGGTACGAATGCTTTCATAATTATATGACTAAAATAAATTTCAAAAGATCAAATCACGATTACTGAATAGTAACTAAATATTGAATATTTATATGTAATTTTGTATGTTGATGATTTGTTAATAATTGGTGAAAATAGCGTAAGAAGTAATAAGTACAGAAATTTAATTGGGGCTTTGTTGTACAAGCAAATGAAACACCACCAGATGTATCTTTTTCGGTAAATTATTTAAGTCGTTTTCAAAACAGTTATGATAATATTCACTACAAATATGCATTACGGGTCCTGAAATACCTGTATCAACCGCGGTCTTTGAAGTTGACCTTCAGCTCATCGTTCGATGAATTGTTGGATGCTTATGTGGATGCTGACTGGGCAGCAGGAAAACACAGAAACAAAAAATAGTGTCTCGAGCTTCTACTCACACTGAGTAAGTATTATGCATTAGCCGATTGTGTTGAGGAAGATTTACCGATCAAGGGAATATTAAGTGATATTAGCATGCCAATTAACACAAGTGTTAACATTTATGAGGATAACAGTGGAGCTATTGCGTTAACTAAAAATGGGAAATTCTGTAAGAATTCTAAACACATAGATATCTGTTATCATTTTGTGCACGATTTTGAAAAAAAGGGTTTAATTAATGTTCAAAAGATTTCTACTGAGGATCAGATTGCTGATGTTTTTACAAAGTCGTTGTGCAAAGCTAAATTTCAAAAATTTAGAAGTCTTTTGGGAATTAAGGAGTGTTAACAATTTAATTATTTTTATGTATGATATTAAGTATTAGTATCAATTGTAATTGAGGATTGTTCGAGGAACAGAATCAAGGAGGTGTGTTGAGAAAGTGTTTCTGTTCCTTTCAATACCTAACCAAAGAAGGCGTTGATGTATATCTTGTTTACTCAGTATCAAAAGAAAAGTCAGAACAAGTAACGCAGTTAAAGTATGAAGTCATACAAAAAAATGTAATAAAAATATAATAATAAAATTGTTGGGTTATTTAAATATAATAAAGTATTGAATTAATTTATCAACTAAAGATAGTTGAAATATAATTACATAAGCTCTCTTAATTTAACACCTTTAAACCACTAAACTCAAACATCATCTTTGTTAATTCAAGAGCCGATAGGTTTGGATTTTTAGGAACTTCCCGTAATCACTATATTCCGACCAACATCGATAATCCCTCTCACAGTTTAATAGTATCTTTGCACTGTAATGAAACACCAAGGCCGACCTCACCTCAATCGTACACC
This sequence comes from Tipula vernalis, assembly GCA_958295665.1. Taxonomy (NCBI): domain Eukaryota; kingdom Metazoa; phylum Arthropoda; class Insecta; order Diptera; family Tipulidae; genus Tipula; species Tipula vernalis. The sequence goes on from OY282559.1 coordinate 349,035,105, forward strand.
ACAGAGAAATCAACCCAAACCAATGTAACTTGCTCCACCAATGGCTTGAAAGCCATAATAGTATGCAATATTTTAATGTCATCCGGATGCGCGTTATATAGTGATATACCCCTATATAACATCCCATCTCTCCCATATATATTTGTGCTTATACTGTGCAGTTGCAATGTACATCTGCTTCCCCTAGTGTTTCTTGCCCATATCTATTGGATACCTGTAACAGAGTTACGCCCGTTTTCAGAGTATTAAGCAGCAATTTCTTGATCAATATCACCCCTCCAGTTAAATTATTGTTCCTAATGATATGATTTTCTCGTCATACAGTAATTCTTTCGAGATTCTTCTGTGTAAGTTGTACATGATTTTAACTACTTTATTTTGCATTACCGCCAGTTCTTTTATTTTATTTTTTGTGTGGCACAAGACCATATGGGATTAAGATATAGCAGATGAGAGGGTACATGTGCAAAATAAATATTCTTTATTAGATTAGTTGGGACCAAACTTCTCAGCCTATAAAAGATAGACAGAAACGGGGAAAGCTTATTTCCTAAGCTTCCTTAACTTTCTGGATCACTGGCGAATTAATTGATAAAGTAAATTCTGAAAAAGGCTAAGGCTATAGTTTATCGGAAATCGGAAAAATACACCTAGTTAACCTGTCCAAAAATATAATTTAAAATATTTGTGAGATATTACCAAGAAGAAAGATTAGGAACATTGCATAGCATGGAAGGGCGATGAGACGAAAGATTACTTCAATCAATGTGTTCTACACGTCAAAAATAAACAAATTTCTTTTCTTTTTTTAAATTTTAAATGTTTAAATTAAATGTAAGCCTTATGTCGTTTTCGATTGATTGATCCCCTCTTTGGAAAATCAATCTCAATTTCGGTGTCAATCGAACAAGAACGTCTCATTGCTCTTTCATGTTTGTGGGTTATCTATCAAAATATAAAAACAAAGGGATTAGCTAAAATCGAGGTTGACACACTAAAAATCTACGGAAAAATCGATATTTCTAAAAAATTCTCTCGAGCAAAAATATTTGGCTCTCAGAACAGCGTTTTACAAACTAGAAGCAAAAAAAAGCTAATTTTTCACCTTCAGAGTGCTTTTTATGATTCAATCGAAAACGATATTAATTAAGCTGTATTATCCTTTGTTCGTAAGTCCCGTTTTAAAAAAATTAGTGAGTCGTATACAACTGAATGTGTGTGTGGTTTTCCTACGTTTTTAAAATTTTATTTTCATTGTTATGAAAATTTGCTTTTCTTTTTTTTTGTTAACCAAGCACAGTATGAATGAATTCTACATTATTTAAAAAAAAAATTCGGTCGTATACAAATGAATATTCTTGCCCCGTATTCTTGAAATTCACTCGAAAAAACTCACCCGTGATTTTCTAGTGAAATACGTAATTTCAGTCGAAAATTTAAATTGCTTTATACCAAAGTCAACGGCGATTTTTTCGGTGAATTTCAAGAATACGGGCCCTGGGCCCGACAGGCGACTTGTTTTTAACGAATTTCAAGAATAGCGGCCCTGGACTGTAGATTCTCGTAGAAATGAAGAAAAATATTGGAAAACTGAAACTTATATTTGAAACCTTAAAGAATTGTCGAGTTATTTAAAAATTTATTTTTTAAATTTTACCAGAATTAGACTGATTATTAAGGATGAAAACTTTCAAAAAAATTTCAATTTTAGAATTACATATGATTGAAATAAATTTTAATTTTTAGAATTTTTTCAAATTTCAATTATGCTTGAATGACATACCGAATTAAAAGATCAGAATTGTACATATTCAATTGTTTGGAAATATTTTTTCAGAATTAGGAATGCAGACCTTTTTATTAAAATTCGAGTTAAATTTTTAAGCTTAAGTATCTGCAAACAGCGCAACTAATTATAAGTTTGGGCGAACATTCATAGAATTAATTTGACCCAGCTATAAGTAGCTAGTTGGCAATATAACCCTAGAAGAACGAATGCCTTTCAAAACTAGAATTTTCCAGGGTCAGCTCTTAAAATAGTACCTAACATAATTTAAAACAAAAAAATATTTAGCTTACCATTTTGCAGTTGTTTCCACTTTCAGCTCATGATACGATGAAGTAAATTGAAATTTAGCGGCTCGTTTATTAACTCGCTGCAATCTCTTCCAAACACTTCCCATGATGGATGTTCAAGGATAGTTTTCACTACACCAACAACACAAAAAGCACTAAAAACCTTCCCTTGTTTATATTTTTTTGGTTAAAAGGTTTATTTATTTTGGTATGAAGGCCTATTTAATTGCAAAACCCCTATAACAACAATACACTTAATATTTATCCCTTTTTCCGTATATATATTTTCTAACTACTTAATATTCGATTTTTCTTTTTTTTTTTTTTTAAACGACAAACACAATTTAATTTTATTTTTCAATGAAAATTTTATTGATTAAATAATTAAAATTATTTATATGTTGTACATGGACAGACTGTAAGTTTTGTGTAAGTACATTTTTATGTTGTTATTGTTTTAAAAGACACAACACACTCACACACTTAGATTTATCACTTATTATTATTAGTAATAATCACTCAACAGAAACTTATTTATTTATTTATAACATTTTATTGCAAACAATTACTAAACACTAAAAAAAAAACGTCACTATTTTATGTTATTATGTTGTGATGTTAGAATGATATGACCGTACGATGTATAGTGTAGTGTTAGGTCATCATTTTTAATTAGAAATTTTTATTTTTTGTTGTATGCTTTTAGTAAATTGTAGATATTCATAATTTTAATTTAATTAGCAAAATCGAAATACTAGGTAGGTAGTATTAACACAATTTTCATACTCTTGAACACTGTGTGCTACACAAAAAATTTTCCTTTTTTGTAAAACAAAAGAAAATCGATCGAATTATTTTCCGTCGTCTTGTTATTAGTGTGTAACAACACCACACAAAATATACAAAAAAACATAAAATTACTTTATTGCGTTCACATTAACTAACTAATATTTGTGTGCTTGAGTATTAATCGCTTAATAAATTTAGAAATTAATTTGAACACAGATCACTTAATTATTATTTAATAAAATAATTTTTATTTGTATTTTAGAAAATTTTCCTACACTCTCGCGTTTTGACTTTTCCATTGAAGACGAAATTAAAAAATGACAAAACCTTGACAGAAGAAAAAACACAAATTTTTTTAGGCCGGTTTTACATGGTGTCATATCTTGTTATTTGCTTCAGATTTCAAATAATAGATGTCTCTTCCGATTATACCAGTTATAAATGGTTTTTGCTACCAAAAATGATTTAGGTATTTGGATCGAGAGGTACCGCGTTCGAATCTCGTTAAAGTAGATGGAAGCAAACTGAATTTTTCATCATCTGAGCGCAGAATTCATGGACCACCTTTCAAACGTTTTAAACGTTCTTTGTAGCCTTTCGTCCTAGGTATGGCTAAGCAAACATAATTTTCTCGACATTAATTGAAATTGTCAACATCTGAGCCTGGGTTTTGGTCATAGAATGTAAAATTCCAATTTTCAGGTACGTAAATAATCGTACTAAGTAGACGTTTAAGCAGAAATGTTTACTTTTGTTGAATGTTACATTCAGTACGTAGGCGTAAATCGAAATTCTCACTTCACGACCAAAATCCTTGCTCTGAATTTAAATTTGAGAACTTATAACCGTTCAAAAATTAGAGAAGCTTTCGAAGGAATCATTTTGAAAGAGCAAAAATACTTTAAAAGTTGCGAAAGAGAAGTTTAATTTAATTTAAATTAAAAACAAAATAAGTTCTTGCAGGCTTTACACGCTACTTAACCTATTTCCGAGGTCCATCAAATTGAACTTTGAGCAAACAGATGATTTTACTAATTTTAGTTGAATATCGAATTTAGACGTGAGACAATTTCATCGTCGCCCTTCAAAGCCACGTAAGATTAGCACCGCTGTTAAGTTGGTTTTGAGTACACTAGATTCCTTGTGGATTTTCAGGTCAAGGTTAACTTCTTATTAAATGAATGATACCTGAAGATCAAAAAGAAATTTCTGATGATTTTAGATTTCTATAAGTGGAATGGCTACCGAAAATCGGTAATATCATCATAACCCGTTGCTAAATCTATACGGTCAATCCAAAGGACATGAAGTCAACAGCATTAAAGTAAAATCGAAGATAGTCAATCTCTCAACTATCCATTTCAATTCTTTCCAAACAGAAGAGAAACTGGCTAGTTGGTGAAGCCGCAGGAACCAAAATTAATCCCGCAATTCACATTCTTCTTCCTATAAGTTGGTGTTCAGCCTGTTCTATGTGCAGAGGAATAAATACAAGACTCGCTTTATGTGCCACAGCTACACACAAATTCAGTAAGTGCTCACGCTGGTTCTTATTGGTGGCCGTTAGAAACCGCTCTATTAAAGAAGTAGGCTAAAATATGAGGGCTATGGTTGCCCTACAGGAGGCTAAGTTAAATAGGCCGGAGAGCCTCCATCAACTCCTCGAACAAGCAGCTAAGTATTAGCTCGACCTGGAAAGGTACAAGGCTAATAGATCGTCGATTACAGTCACTAAGAAATAACTCTATCACATCAACAAAATGAATTAACATAAATTTGCTGTTGGTTTCTTCCTTTCTTCCAACAATAAAAGTTATACGCTAAGGTTTCATGGAGATCATTTTAACTTCACTTCATTTGTGATCGGCCTGATCCGAAAGACGCATTCTATGACCAGTTCAGTTTTGAGCAAATTGGCAGTACTGGTTGTACCAACATATCGTAGCACGATCGGCCTAAAATCCTTCTACCTTACTTCAAGCAACAACGGGACAAGCATCACCAACGGGCTTTGTTTACTTTACAAATTGGCGCTTGTGCCATTCGTACTTCCAACGTAAACGTATTCAAAAATCCATATGAAAATCAAACGACGGCACAACGGTCAACCAAATCGACCAGATCCCTTATTCTAAAACATATTTTTCTAGCCTCAATGACATCAGAATCAAAAGTGGAGCGAGCTAACATCGATTCTGACCATTTCCTGGTTGTTGCTGAATTAAAATTTCGGCCCTCCAAAAACTTATTTTTAGCCGTATCACTTGTTGGGACACCGCGGCATTGAACAACCAAGGCACTCGGACATTTTTCGAGGCTACTGTATCAAGAATCTTCGAGGATAAATCATTCCTTGATTCCGTTCAAGAACATACGATATCATCAAAACTAGGCCGAACTCCATCTGGACCAAAAAATCTTTGGTTGAACTTTGATTGTTTTCTCGTTACGCGGAACGAGAAATACGAGAAAGATCGTATACGCCAACGAAATCTATCACAAAGTGCAAGACAATCTTACAAGAATGGCACGAACAAAAAGTACTCAACATCCAAAATTCTAACCTGATATTCAGATATCACTGCATAACAGAACCAGCTACAGACTTTCATCCACGAAGCAGCGCTATTCGCAATGAATCTGGTAAATTAAAGATGGACACTGAAACCATCTTCGAAGTGTATCGAAATATTTATCCTCACTTCTAAATATAATAGACAAGTACCACTCCGCTTCAATGCGATGTCAATGTCGAGATGACCATCTTATGATGAAGTGCGGAACGTAATATCGCATTTGCAATGAAATGCTCAAATATATCGGCGATTATTTATTCTACTGCATGTTTGAGATCATATCAAAATTGTTCTCTACTGAAGATTAAAGAACGAAGTCGGTTAAATTGCAACAACTACCGCGATATAGCTTTGCTAAACACAGGCTTTGGCTACGTCGTCGCGGCTGAACATAATTTTGCTGCTTAAGAATTAATGGCACTTGGCAAATCCGCCAAATTACGTATCAGACATAGTTTAGTGAGGTATGCGAATACTGGGAGAAGCAGCCGGGACCTGTGGCTTCTCCTTATATTGCAGAAAATACAATTCTTCTCCAGACTTCTTTCAGACACGGTGTGTATTGGGTATGTCGGTGGTAGTTAAATATTTTGTATGCAATAGCGGGTATCCTAGATAGTAGTTTAACGTGCAAATGATTCAATTCTAGTATAACTATTGCTGGAAGCTGTTCTCTGCCAACGGCTTTAGCCCAGCGCCTGAATTCCGGTTTTATGTCAAATAGAAAAAGGAATGACTTGGTTTTTTATCTGGCCTTTTCTAAATAAAAATCTATTCGACTACCCATAGAACCGAAATTCAAGTGCAGATTGAACGAGTGCAGTCAAACAAAGTAGGGATTGATTTTGGCAAATAAACTTTGGTGGTGCGTCAGAAAATATAAAGTGCTGAACAAGAGCAGTGCGTCAGAAAATATACAGTGCTGGGATTCAGACACCCGGTACCGGCGACCTTCTAGAGTGAGCAAGTGGGCTCCCAGTCATTGAAATCCAACGACCACCATATCTCCGCAGCAGTGCACGTGGCAGCTGGGACAGATAACACTACAAGCACTTCTGCTGCTGTGGCAAACTTGGATTCAGTAGCAGTAAATATAACAAGGGAAAATGAGAATCCTTTTCAAAAGGCTAACCGGGAGATCTATCTATGCGAGATATTAATTCGATTTATTCTTCTCCTATAACTAAATCAACTGGTGAAAGCGAAAAACGCATACTTCATACGCAGTTAAAAAGCCTAGAAGAAGTAGTTTTAAAGCTGAGTAACGAAATTACCTTTCTAAAGAGAGAGAATGAAGACCTTAAACGGAACATCCAATCAGGCCACGAAAATAATAAATTCTGCAGGAATCAGGATCTACTCGCCAGTGGACACTAGCGGTAAGAAAACCAAGAAAAACCGTCACATTAAACATGGAAGCTAATGAATCAGAGGAAGTGGCAAGAGAATCTGATTGGATCACGAAGAAAAGCAATCCCAGAAAGAAAAGGAAAGCAGAATAAAACAGAAAACATCAACATCGGGTAACTTAACAACTCAGCACAACGGGGAAAATCAAACTAAAGAGAGAAAAAAAGTCTTCGCCTATTAACATAGTTAATTTCAAAGACTATCCGACTGTCAAGGCTCTGGTGACATCAACCACGGACAAAGGCTTCAAGCTGGTAGCACTCTAAATAACGATGTTTGGAATAAATGTCCCAGACGCAGGTACTTATAGAAAACTAACTATGAAGCTTAACGAAAGACCAATTAAGGTTATGACTAGAGCACTATACCGAACATACGAGAGTAACGATATAATTGCAGAGTTGCAGAGTAAAGGTCTAGACATTATGGATGCTGTAAACATCATAAAAAAAGAGAAAATGTAAATGATAAAGGCAACAGCGTCCTCATAAAAAGAGGGCTACCGCTTTTTATGCTAATGTTACGCAATGGAGAAAATATCCAACATTTACAAGACATTCGATCAATTCAAAATGCGAGTCAGAATTGAATCAATGAGGAAAAGTCACTGCTGATAGTTCAGCGCAAAAAATGTCAGGGCTTTAATCATACTCAAAGATGCTGTGAGCGTGTGGGAAGATGAGTACGTGCACATTAGATAGGAAGTTGGTAGCAAAGTGAATTAATTGAAAGGGACAACATCCAGCAAATTACCGTGAATGTGAAGTGGCTAAAGAACTGCAAAATATAAGGAATCGTACAAGAAAAACTGACGTAAACCGTAGAGACCTTGTTGCGATTAATCGACAGGAAAATCAGGAATCCTTATCACTTGCGAGAAGCTTTAACTCGAAGATATTTGAAAAAACTGCTTCCAAAGAAAATGAAGCCCATACCGGTGGTTAGAAATCTTATTCCTACCCACCAGTTTGGTTTCAGAGAAATCCACTCGACTGTAGATCAAGTTCATAGAATCACAGATATTATAGAGTGTACACTGGAAACGAAAATGATACATCGCAAGCATTTGATCGAGTTTTTCCAAAACAATATTATGAAACTCTGAGATCCTACATCACTGACAGGTATTTCCGTGTAAGATACGAAGGAGGATACTCAGACCGTAAAATAGCGTATTGGGTTCCTACCTTGTACCTCTTGTATTCTCGGGACGTACCAGGTGTACCACCAATGAAAGATTCAACCATGACAAATTATGCTGATGATATTACAATTTTGGCAGTAGGTAACAATGTGATAGAAGTTACAAATAAACTTCAAACTTCGATTAATACAGTCAACAACTGGATGAAAAAATGGAGAATCAAACTCAACGAAACCAAATCGGTACATGTGAATTTTACTAATAAAACCAATTTAAACAGAATCCCAATTCATAAAGAAGTTACTTATGCGAATATGACAAGATGCCAAGTTAAAATGGAAAGAACATGCCAGAAACAAAAAGAGCTAAACAAGAAGTATAGGTTTTGGCCCTATGAGCCATAAAACTGGCGTTTCATAATACCGGCTTTTCATAATACTGGCTCATAGGTAGACACTCTGAACTATCCATACATAATAAATTGCTTCTGTACCGGAAAATTTTGAAACCAGCATGGACCTACGGTATCCAGCTTTGAGGCAGTACCAAAAAAACGAATGTCTAGGTGAAAACTGCGGAACACTGTGTATTCCCCGTGGTGTATTATAAATGAAAACCTCTATTGGGGCCCTATTATGAAATGGATCGCATTTTTTGCGGATGCCATTCGTTTTGTATGTCTGTATTATGGAAAGTGATTATCGCATATAGAGTATTCCTATAAGAAATTTTACCTGACATTTCTAAATAAAATACATTTTAAATGTACCTATATTAAATATAAACCAAAAAAAATTTTTTATTAACACAATCACTTCGCAAGTGCGATATCCGACTGCTTCTGAGTACTGAGTAGTCAAAAAACTCGCAAAAATCAGCTATCGCAATTTATAATAATGCCACCACCAAGAGCACATTCACATCTCCGACGTCTCTGTGAAGACCCCATTGAATTTTTATTAAGCCTAATATGAAAACAAAAGGCTGCTACATAATTTCAGCCCCGAAGACCAATGCTAAGCTGTTTTGAGGAGCTTTTTGTTTTTGGTAAGGGAAATACAAACGTAAATAATTTTTCTGTCATCCTTGCGCAAAGGGCCCGATGCGAAGCGGCTTTGGGAAGTTCTCTATTTTAGTATGTAAATAAAAAACAAAAATTTTTGAACAATGTCCTAATTTCTATTACCTACTGTTAGGATTTCAATAAATCGTCTAATCGGAGGTTTTGGAGCGGCAGCCCCCATTCCTCGTAACGCATAAAACGAAATAAAAAAATATTTCAAAAGTTTGTTATTTTTACAAAACTTGATTTTTTCGGATCCTTATTCTTTTTTTGCAGGATATCCCTCAGTCTCGACTATTTCTCGTTATAACTTTCTGGAATTTTACGTTTTACCAAATTTCATTATAATTAAAATAAACACCAAACGCAAATTTTTAATTTTTATATTTTTTTGTTGTTTTAATTGTCTAGAGAAAAAAATATAATTAAATTTATATATTTTCTATAAATTTTTATTTATTTGTTGTATTAATTTCTATTATAATATATTTTGTTTTTAAATATATTCTTTTATTTATTTGGTTTTGTTATTATTATGTTATATTTTATTTTGTATGTATTGAACAAAAAAAAAAATTATAAAATAAAAAAAAAATCAATAATTGTTTAAATGCATTAATTTATTGATAATTCAAATTGGTGATGGATTTAAAAAAAAAACAAAACAAAATGGAAAACTGATTAAAATACTATTAAACAATCATTTTGTTTTTAAACCAACATATGTCTTTCACTAAAAATTTACTTGTTTTTAGTTTTAAATAATTAATCTTATTATTTATTAAATTTTTTGTACGAATTATTTATTAAATGTATTTTTTTTTTTGTTTAGTTAACGATTTAATTTTTTAATGATCCCATTTTTTATTTATTTTTATAATTTTAATTAATATTTTATTTATGTTTTTTGGAAAAGATATATTTATATATTTTTATTATTTTTAACAACGTTTTTTTTATTTTTTTTTTTTTAATATATGTTTATATAGTTTCTAAAAATTAGTTAATATTAAATAATAGTTTTGTTATTGATTTACAATTATTTAGTAAAAATATTTGATGTTATATTTCAATTTGTTTTTTCTTTTTTTTAATTAAAATTATTTATTTTAATTGACTAAATAAGGTATATTTTTTAGAAATATGTCCGTTAGAAATACGTAGGTTCATAAATATGAGATGAGATCGGTAAGCTTGATTTGGGTAAATTATATTTTGTACAAACTATAAGGAATGTAGTATAAACTATAAAAATTGGGCAGTGACAAGAAATGGTAAACATAGAAGACATTTAAATTATTTTATATTATTGCTTTCAGGACAATCAAATTCTCTAACAATTTATATTTTCGTACCATGTTACCGAAGGTACCTACATGCTCTGTACGGACAACAAGCATTTGGAACAAACAACCATGACGCGACAGTCAATTATATGTATCTTGCGGCCGATTGTTCTGAGCTGATTGAGATTAGTTAACTCGCAGTAAGTCGATGATCCAAGATTCTGGTACCAACATTGATATTTAAGAAGCCCGTAACGACAAACTAACGAAAAATTTTACGCAAATTCACTGAAATCATTAAGAATTTTCCAATTGTCTTTGTAGCAAAAAACATAAGCAAACTGAATACGAAATGTGCGTTAAAAAAATTAGGCGAAAGTATTCAGGAGGCCCTATTATGGATTTTTTCGATACCGAAAAAATTCGATTCGCCGCGATTTGCCTTATTCTGAAACTTGATTTATCGATATTCTAATAAACACATCTTCTATTGAAGATTGGAGCCGTGATTTTTTAGACAAAATATTTGTCGGCTGCTCGGCTTCAAAAAATGTCCACTACATCAAATTTTAGTCGTTCTCCGAGCGCTGATGCTAATTTTTTGTCGTCGTTACAGCTTTATTTTATTCCGATAGGTAGTGTGCTTTCTCTATTTTTCCAATCGTCAATACTATTTAGAAATATCTACAAAAAATTACTTTCCTCACAAAACACAAAATACCATTCATAAACAATCTGGGAATCGAATTGTATCATGTGATTTCGAAAAAATTGATTGCGTACATATTTTCTTTTTGTGTGGAAGTTCCAAATCACAACAACAAACACAAACATATTAATATTGTACGCTTTAGCCTATTCAAACTTGAACGATGCCAATTTTAATTGTTTTAAATAAAATATCGAAGCAGAGTACTTAATACTATATGTACTGATGACGGGAATGTCATCAGTACATATTAAGTCATAGTGTAAATGATCAAAACTCTTCTATATTGCTTCTATTAAAAATTTTAATGGTGGGTAAGATCCTTTCTTCACTTTTTAGTCTAACATTCTATAAAATCGACAAACCCAACTCGAACTATATTTCTATTAAGAAAATCCTGCTTTGTCTCAAGATCAAGACCTCGCCTGCTTCTTAGCTTTCTGTTTACTTCTCACATATTCAAACCTTAAATACAAATTCAAATATATTCCATTTCGCTGGAAAATTAATTGCCTACAATTTCCTAACATTGACAACTACAAATTCTAACCCTAATCTTCAATAAGAAAATAAATTTTAAATTCCAATAAAAATACGGAAATCATTTAAAATTGCTCTATGTAAAGTCCCCCTATTTCCTTAAAATTTTAAAGGCAAACATACACGTTGTTACTAACCAGATAGCTAATTCTAGAAATAAAAAAATTGAAATCAACAAACTCAGACTCAAAACTCAAAATGCCTGTTGATTTTTTTCTTAACATCAAACAAAAAAAATCGTAAAAAAATTAATAAAAAAAAAATTATCATCCTAAAAATACACAGCCAGTTTATATATAATATAAATTGTATATAAATTATTATTATTAATAATATTTTTTAAATCCAATGTTAAATTTTTATAATTATAATTATAAAATTTTCAAATCGATTTCCAATTAAAAAAAAAAAAACAAACAAACAATCTAATTAAAATATAACATCAAATTAATAGTTAATAAATAATAATTATAATAAAAATACAAAACATAATTAATTAATTTTCATATCTAAACTTTTTATTTTTTATGAACAGCTTAAAATATTTATAGCATTTTTAATTTACAAATTTTAAAACTTTAATTTTATTTTTTTTTTTCTAGTTATAAAGTCGAATTTATTTATATTTATGTATTAATTACTTAATTATACAATAAAATAATAAATTATAGCAAAAAATAAAAAAAATTGTTGTGTGTTAATCTAAACACTGTAATTAATTAATAATAACATTTTTTTAATTTTTTTTTTAATAAATATGACTTTTTTTTTAGGTGTTATATTTATTTATTTATTAGACATGCAAATATTATTAGTATTTTTGGGTTAGTAATTTGTTTTTAAAGTTTATTTAATTATTGGTAACAGAAATCTGTTATTACAGTGTTTTATTAAATTTTAATTAATTTTTATTTTTTAAAAAAATAGTAAATTTTTAAAATATTTGTTTTTTGTTGTATTTTTTATTATTATGGTGTTTAAATTTTAAATTTTGTGTTTTTAGAAGTTTTTTGTGTAGCTGCCTTATTTTTATTAAATATCTAGTTTATTGCTTAATCCTTTTGTCATGTGATGCAAAAACGGGATATGATTTTTCGTAAATTGGAAAGTAGATGGAAAAGTTTTCATTATTCAAGATTATGTTGTACTTATGTTTGTTACGTTGGGTGATTATTAAGTGTGGTTCATTTTAATAGTTTTGACTTTAATACGAAAGTTAAAAACATCATTATTTATATCGGAATAACCCTTAGTCCACTTTTTAAATCACTGTTCGATTTGAATAAGTTAAATTAGTTTAAAACTATTTCAATTGAAACGTTTCACAGTTGGCTTTAATCGAGTTTACAGTTATTTTTTATATTAGCTACTGGCTTAAATTGTTATTGACCTTTTTCGTCAAAGGTCAAATGATGTAAATTGGCAGCCGAAGCCGTAGGACAAACGTCATGTTGATATTTTGTTCTAGCCAAAACAATTAAATTATTACGGTCGATTTAACTTTAGAAACGTTTTTATATTGATTTGAGGTTGATTCGTTCCACAAACGATAATACTAATTTATTTGACTTACAGCGATAATTCTTCGTTTATTGCTCAACGGCTTCGATGAATTTAGTGTCAACATTTTTGGAGGAAAAATGTCTATTCTATTTTAATTTGACTTTTAAATACGTTGACAAGATTGTAAACATTTTGCAATGCCAAAAAATGAGCTACTAGGAAAGAATTTGATCTAATTCGGATTTGGGTGTTTTCTTTTATTCATTCGGGATATTCCGAAAGTGACGTAAATCGTTCTTTTATTCATTCCATTCCTTCTATTCCTTTTTTAATCCATTCTTTTATTTATTCGGAATATTCAGAATGTATTCTTTTTGTACGTTGACGTTTTGTAATTATCTTCGATGTTTACAAATTAAACGATTTAATTGAATTAAATCGTAATTAAAATTAATATTAACATTGTGTGTTTTCACGCAAAAAATATTTGCAACTTCATTTAATTATAATGAAATTATTAATTTAATAAACTTAATTTGTTTCCTAATTTTAAAAATAAAAAAATTCATGCTATGGAAAATATATTCCATTTATTCCGATCCATTCTTTTATTACATTACATACGGAATATTCCGAGGTCACGTGATCAACATTCTATTCCTTCTGTTCTTTCTGTGGAATGAATAAAAGAAAATACCCTATTTAGCAAACAACTGAATTGTCAATGTCAATATTTTATTGCTCAGAATTTTCAAAACAGAATTACCTTGTTTATCTAGCAGATTTATGAACCACCACACAGAAATATAAGTATAACCATACAACATAAAATTCCATTGCAATAGATTAAAAATTTTAAGATTTGTTTTATATTAAATAAGTAAATAATTTTTTTAAAACATCTAAAAAATAAAAATAAAATATTTTATATTTTATTATTTGGTGGGAAATATTGGTTTTTGTTCATCTTTGTTTTTTAAAACTTTACCATGTAATCATTATCTACAAATGATTTGTTACACTAAATTACTTATTACATAAAAGATTTAACTTTATTTGTTATAAAAATATATTATGTTTTATTTCGTTCGTTTTCTGTATTGCATTTATTTATTGATTCCATCTACTTCCATTGTAAATTTAAAATAAAAACCAAACAAACCAAAAAAATGAAATAAATTAATAGAAAATGTTTATTATATAAATTAATACTCAATTAATACTTATATATCATTGATTTTTAATTAATTAATTAAAATGTATAGAAATTTTGGTGTTTTATTGTTGTGTGTATCATTTTTATCTTTTTTTTAATATAGATTGTTGTTTTATTTTATTTGTTGTTTAATAGTTAATTAAAGCATATTGTTAAAAAAAAACAAATTTAAAATAATAATAAATTTCATTAGAAAATTAATATTTTTTGATTTATAAGCAATAAAAATAGATTTACAATTTTTTTTTTTTTTTTTTTTTGTATAAAAATAATAACAAGATATGATTAAGGCCAGAGACTAGAAACGGGCCTGAATTTTATAAATATATATGTTTTTTAATTTAATTAATTAATTAAAAATTACGAATTATATATATATGTATATATTTTATTTATGTAATGTATTTTTAAAAAACAGTCAAACCAAAAATAAAAATTGTATAAAATACAAATAATAAAAAATCATCGATACAAAATATATAAACAAAAAAGAATGTATTTATAATTTTTTTCTCTAATAGCTGGCTTCATGGCCTGCAAGAATGTATAAATCGTGTCCTTCCTCGCTTCCCAATGATCCCGTACGAAGCAATTGACTTTCTAATGCAACAACTCTGTTAATATAATAATACGGGAAAAAAACACAATTTTTTTTTGGGTTAGGTTCACATTATTTACAGTAACACCTCAGTAACAAAACAAACAATTTTAAACAAAACATACTTATCACTTCCTAGTAATTTATAAGTCCTGCTCATATCAGTAATTTCTTGTGTTATTTCCCCATTTCGCAATGATCTTCCTTGCATACCATGTTTATGGAATGCTAAGACACTATCCGGTAAACATACTGCGCAAAAATACGTTAACAAAATTTAGTGTTACCAATCTAAACGATTAATATCATCTACGTTCTCTACTTACCAATACTTTCTATATTAAAATCAAAATGCAATTGTGATACTAATTTTTTACTTTGCTTTGGATTTCCCTGCATTGTCACAACTTGTATACTATTATTGTAACATACTAATATTGCGTCCTTTTCAATCTGAAAATGAAAAATATACTTTTTGTTAAAAAAGAACATTCGTAAAGAGACTTTATAAAACACACAAGCAGCATGCTTTGTAGGCCGACTAGTAACAAAAATAAACACTTACTTGATGTACTTTAACAGCCTTTATAGGTTCTCTTCTAGGAATTATAGTAGCAGTACCATCCATCTCTAGTTCGTCGGAATGGAACCAATTTGCACCTGAATAAATGAAATAAGAAAAAAAAACACACATGAAATTCTATCGTAAATTAAGGACTCGCGTCTTACCACTGTTCATATTTATTAAATCTAATTTCAGTCCACCGTTTACGCCCTTTTTCACAGCAATACAAACCATTGGATATTCTAATTCTGGTGCAATAATCATTTCAAATACCGACGTAAAACCACCATTTATAGCCGGATTCAGTCCACCCAAATTTACCGCCAACGATGGCCAATCAAATTGTTTTAATAGCATAAATTTATTTAGCGGATCATACCACTGCATTAAAAATATTCCGCCAGCCATTGAACCACATAAATATTTATATCCATTATATGGATTACGAGTAACACAGCATTGTATGCATCCTTTTGTATCAGGAACTTTTGTTGTTAATGCAAATTTTCTTGGGACTAGACGTTCAGGTATTTTATTCATATGCATTGAAAATCGATGTGTTTGCTTCGAATGCAATGCTAACAAATCGTGTCGATATAATTGTGATGATTTTCCCGACAAACTCATTAGTACATCTTTTATCACGTACATCCATGTGGACCGTCGTGGAAATAATTGATCTATAACAGCATCATGCAATTCATTCATATTTAAATTGAATATTCCCTCTTCGGCACCGATCAATAAATGTTGATCACGTGTTTCCGGATGTATCCAAGAAGCAGTACAATGTATACGTAACGGGCAACCATTGAATATTTTTGAAAAACATGCCCCCATATGAACTTTAGGAGTTGGTGGTAAACCATTTGATATAGGGCGGGGAGGTGTATGTCGTCGTCGATGAGATCGTTTGGGAGGCACAGGAGGTGTATTATTTAGTAAATCGGGCTGGGTTTCTTTTTCTGAAAATATAGTCAAAATAAAGGCAAAGATAAAAACATGTACCAAATAATCATATAAAAACATCGCAAACAATCTTACCAGATTCATCTTGAGTTCCGCTATCACTTAAACTTCGCTGTCGATTAGACGATTGCGTTTTACCCATTTCATTGAGTAAACCCATTAATTGATCCATAGAACTATGTCGTCGAGGTGACTCGTCCAGACCATTCTAAATTATATAATAGAAATAATAAAATTGATATTTGTACACTTCAAATACAACCCAACTCTTCTGTCACGCACCTGATTCGCTTCCTCAAAATTACTTAAATGATCACCCGTACATTCGGTAATACTTTTATGGTTATTCGATCTAGAATACATTTCATTATTATAATCAAGTTCTTCAAGATGATCATGATGATGATCGCTTATTGGGGATGTTATTGAATGTGGTGCTCCACTATTATTTATTTCAACGTGTGTTAATAACCCAGAACCATTGTGATTTGTTTTATTGTTTGAATGTGAACAGTGGCACGATGTTGATAGTAAATCGTTTGAATCTGATAGCGGTAATGTTGCTCTAAATAGTGTTAAAGGAAGAGAAAAAAAAAATCTTGGTTTTCATGTCTTCTTCGCTAGATTTTCGTAAATGTTATTTTATGTAAAAATAAATTTTATTAAAATTTATGTAAAGCAATTATTGTAATAAATTTATTTGTATATATTACAGTAATGATCACGTTTAGCCGAACACCGCTTAATTTAAACTAAAATACCAAATTCTATAATTTATTTAATGAATATGGGATGGGGATTATTAGTTATTTGTGAGTTTAGTAGATGATATTATTTATGCACATGAATATATACAATTAGGAATAGAACAGTTTAAAATATTTCAGTCACAATGTAGTCAGGAACTACTATATGTAAATAGTTTAAAGTTTGTTAGCAAAAAATTTGCAGAAATTTCAGAAAATTATTGAATTACGAACACTTCAGATCTCCAGAATTTCCAATAGCAAAGTTAAATAGATTTTTACAAGTTAAAAACTAAAAAAGACAAGAATTTAAAATATCCAGAGTTTTGATTAAATTTGAAAATTTAAAGAATTCTGAGTGCGAGTTTACGACCATTTTCTGAAGAAAAATTTTCAGCAGATTCAATATATTTTAAATGGAAAACAAAAGAATTATGTTCGGAAGGGGAAATTTGTTTACAAAATAGACTACGTCGATTGGTTGCCTGTTGAAAATTTTTCTTCAGAAAATGGTCGTAAACTCGCATTGAGGTTCAAAATTCAGATTCACATCAAATTTGGCAAGTCCTTGAGCTCATCGAATTCAGTATTAATCAATCAACAAACTTGGGCCTTTGTTCAAATTATAATCAACGAATGCGGACGATATTAGGTGCTTTCTTTCAAACTCGCCAACTGTTGGTAACATGTTGACTAAAGTAAAGATGTTGTTTCCTGACTGCGACTTTACGTAAATATTCTGCTGAAAAATGTTCAGCAGGATCGCCTGCAATTTAAAAATATTTTATTCGGAAGGGGAAATTTGTTTACCAAATAGACTACGTCGATTAGTTGCCTGCTAAAAATTGTTCATTTTCCGCATTTCGAATTAGGGCGTAGGAGCTACAGAGGCATGCTCTCTTCCAGAACTTTATCGAACATTTACTAAACGAAACTTCTTAACCGGCTCGATGAAAATCTGATATGATCGATTTTCGCTTGCTCAAGGCACGGTTCGGATTAGAATGTCATTAAGCCGACCACCGAGAAAATTTGAGTGAAGCCCGCAACCGAAGTATTGCGATAAGAAACTTCATGGGGACGTCGAACTTGCTCCATTCGTGGTCCAGAAAAACTAGTCCTTGAGTTCATCGAGCTAATTACCCCCCTTTCTTCTTGATATGTAGCTCTGTAAATTTTTAAAATAATTTTTTTGCAATAAATTAAATGAAAAGTAGCAATTTTCGAGCTGTTTTCAATAATGTAAATGTCTAGAAATGTGCGACAAGCACTTTACCGCACGCATTACAATTAAGGTCAATTGTTACCGATTTGGATGTAGATCTAATTTTTATGTTCTATCGTATTTGACAATAATGGGTTCGATTTTGGAAAGATAAAATTCGTGTTTTGTCATGTTATTTCCCCGCTTCCTATTTAAACTTATATTTGAAAACACAAAAATAACATTTGTAACATAACATACAATTTTTGAACTCAGAATCGGGCCCAATAATTATATACAATTAGGTTAACTAAAAAAATATATGTACCAAATATGTAAATCTAGCATAAAGATATACAGTTTTAGTTACTATCGAGTCGAATCGTCGAGTGGAGTACACAAATGAAAAAAAAGACGTGTACAAATAAAACAAATCGGAATATATCCGATTTATTCCTCGTGTTTTTTTTTAGTATTATCGAATGAGGCAAAATATCGTAGGAAGCCGTTACGAAGCTACAACAGATTTCCGAAGTGAGACGTACGTTTTCATGATTTAAACAAACTTCGTGAACAGACAATGCTTCCATCCAATTAATTATAGAGATTCACCAAAATCTCAAATTGATAGGAAAATAAAAAATTGGAATTGGATTTTTTAGGATCACGGATTTTGGTGAATCTCTTGAAATTATAACTTGTGCCCAACATTTTGATTGAGGTTAGGGTTAAATTGTGTTGGGAAAATGGCAATACGAAAAAACAAAAGAGTTAACATCGAGGAAAACGATAGTGCTGAAGGTAAGATTGGTAATTCACGTTGTTGTTGGGAGGAGCCATGAGGAATCGAGTTTTCTATTGGCGAGAGATTGGGTATATCTCGAAACTTCTACCGGAGTTCGCTAGCCTATAGAGCGGTCTTTAAGGATACAGTTTAATGTACAACATCATAAATTTCATTGACCAGATATTGCAATTTTGAAGTAGTTCGTCGAAGTATATCAGACTTTTCCAATAAATTGGACAATTTATTGGAAAGACGTACACGAGCGGAATCATAAGGCAGAAAAATAGGTGGAGATACTATACCTTATTGTTTCCACAAAGAAAGAATGATGGTCGTTACTGCAACTTCCTAGGTCTATTGAGAAGATATAGTGAACGTAAAGAACTTTTAATTGAAAAGAAAAGAGAAAAATATATAAACGGAAAATAATAATGGTAGAATATTTCATAATTCTAAAACTAAGCAAAATCACAACAGGTTTGAGAGAAGATCGCGAGAGACTGTACGAAGTGTCCGAATATGCAAGTCCTGTAAAATTGGTCAGGAAGAAAATCGGTGAGAACCTTTTGTATATAGAAAACATAATCAAGAACCACTAGCCAATTCCTGCTATGGATAAAAAAATAAAAATAAAATTCACAAGCCTAGACTACCAGTTTCGGAGGCAAGTCGAGAGAAGACGGCGTTCATAATACCGAATGGCAAGTTTTTTTACTCGTTACAATTTGGTAGTTTGCCATTTTCGATATCGTGGAATTTTAATTAGAAGAGAGCTTTACAGGGACGGTGAAAGTCGGAATACGCAATGAAGCGCTTAGAGTTCCGAAATTCAAACCAACTCAAAACAATGCAACCGCAGTTTGGTTAACCAAATTTCCAATACCGACGGACTAAAAGAGCGCGCACCGCACAGCATCAAAAGTGCTGTTTTGTATCATGTAAAAATCTAAATTTTCTGTCTCTCTACAAAGTTCGTTTAAAAAAATCAAAGAAATAATGGTGCCATCTCATATTCTGAAAGTTTTCGATATGAAAATATCGGACTGCATCCGGAAGCTTTTATAGTCGAAAAACTATAATACTTCCGAGCAATCTCGATATTGTAGCATTGAGCTGAGAGCTTTGGCCATTCTAAGTGCTCTAAATAAATTTCGAATTTATTTGTTGTAATAAAAACTGATTGCAATAATTTGAAATTGGTGGAGTCGAATCGAGATTTAAATCCAAGTGACGAATATTAGAAAGACTTAATAAAAAAGTTGCAGTTGCCTTTTCTCAGTAACCCGCATGTGAGGAAAATATGATGTTAAGAGTTAGAATAAATACCAAGTTTATATCATAAAGCTCCATCTGGTAGACAACAACGATTTTTACTTACCCATTTAGGACCACTCGAGCCCTCTGAAGAAAAAGGAAGTAAGTATGGTAATGAATATTAGTGTATGGTAATAGTGATGGATTTTCAAAGTTCATCTGGGTCAAATTCGTTAGAACAACTGAATCGATGGTGACCACCAACTCGTTTTTAGAGATTATGGTTAGCTACGGTATATCACATCGGATAATATTCGGATAACAAGGGTGGTTTATGAGTAAACTCTTTCTCGGATTATGTAAGAACTATAACATTTAATACGCTGAAGTTTCGTCACACACACCTCTTGCGAATGGAGAAGCCGAGGTCGCCAAACAAAATAATTCTCATGGGTTTCTGAACTTTATCGAATGGAATAGCATGAATAGCAGCCAATGTAATATTTCGTTATGCGCCGAATCGAATGACTTAATTGATTCAGATAACGAGAAATAACAACGGAAGCCGGTAACATTTTAGAGGTTGATTGGCTTCTTTATGATATTTTTAGTTGCTATCGAATCGAGTAGTCGATTAGAATACCAAACGAAAAGAGAAGTGTACAATGTACTGAAAAGACGGAAGACACAAAATTTTTAAAATTTTGTTATATTTTAGTACGAACTAGCGCTGAGACAAACACTTGGGAAGCAGGCGCTATCCTCAGCGGGGGAAAGGTGGTCTAACAGCCTCACCTGTAGAGTTGCAAGACAAGTTTGGCCAAAGCTGGACTTGGGGCGCACTAGGGCATTAATATCCTTACGCAGACGTGAATTAAGAACGATCGTAGGAATTCTCACCGGACACTGCGTTTTTGGAGAACATGCAAGAAGGCTGGGTCTGGAGGCTAATGACTTCTGCAGAAGCTGCTTGGACGAAGAGGAGGAAGAGACGTTGGTTCACTTCCTTTGCTCGTGTCCAGCATTGGCTCTCAGAAGGCACAAACACTTAGGTAAGTTCAGGATGGACTGCCTCTCGGATCTCGAAAACAGTAAAGTGCGGGACGTCTTACGCTACATAAGTAGCTCGAAATGGTTCCAATAGGGGCAAAAGGGGATACATCCTGTGGTATCACAATGGACTGTCACCGGTCTAAGTGTGCGTAAGCAGCCACTCTAACCTAACCTAACCTAGTACGAACAGTGACAAATTTTTACTTTATTTTTTATACAAAATTATGGCATCGATGACAAATTTACTATTTATGACTATTGTCATATTCTTAATATATTAATTTTTTAGTGTGTCACTTAGTATTCGATGTAACAAGAGGTAAAAATTCAGCGGCCGCCTAATTTCATAAAATAAAGCAGTTTTAAACCTTTCGCGCCAAAAAAATGCTACTGGAGCTAGTCAGATAAATTGAACCCGCCTAGACTTGTATTATTAGACTCAAGCACGCCGGTTCCGATCAGTTTGTGAAGTCAATCGGTTGTCTTGGCTGATTTACACTATTTTAATCCCTTAAAGGATTTCTTTCCAATGGATGGTAACTACAGCAAATTATTTCTCAAAAGAAACTAATTCGAATAACGGCCGTTTATACAAAGAAATCACTTGCAGAATTACATATTGTAAAGGGCTATTAAAAAATTGCTTCGGCAAGATCCAATTGCATTCTTCGCCCATCAAATACTGGATTCGCGAGGTATGTTTATTCATATTTTTCAAGTAAAAGTTAGATGATCACCGGCCATTATTGAATTTCAAAAAATTGAACCACTATTTTAAATTATTCATTTGGAATATTTATCATCCCTTATCTTCCTTTGGGAGGGTCTCGGTTCCGAATTTAGATGGTGGCAAGAAAAAAGTCTCGCCAGTGGGTGTTGTGTTACAGTATCCTAATGAAGATTACCCCTACGTGGAACATTCCAAAATAATGATCGATTGTGAGAAATCTAAAAAACTTTGAAAACAAGATTGAACAACGCCATTGAATTCACTAATCTTTTACTTGAATGAGTTGAGAAAAGATAAAAGTTTAAAACAGTTTGAAATTTTGTGATAAAATTGGGGTAAAGGATTTATGAAAAAATTCAATAATATTCCTTTGATCTTGAAAAATAAGATTTATTATTGGTTATGACAATCTAAAACAAATAATGAATATTGAAGAACAATTCAATTTCGGCATTAAGTTACCATCCAACAAAACATTGAATAATGTCAGTCGATACAAGTATTACAGATTTAAATTTCTTCAAACAATTACTTTTACTTAATTTAATCTTCATTTTCTAATCTTGACACGGAAAGATCGACAATCGACATTTCAATTCAATCAATTGCTACATATATGGTGAATCTTAACATATGTATTTGACATGCAATTGTAATTTTTATACATCATACATGACACATAAGTGAGAGAGAGAGAGAGACTCTTAATTGTTTTGTATTTTAATCGACCAACTAAAACTATAACTAAAAATAATTTTCATGTTTTAAGGAAATAATAGAGTAAAAAGTGCATATTATATTTAGGAATTTACATGTTATTTACATACATATTATATGAAAAATGAACGACGACCGAAATAAATAGTAAAAAAAATGAACAAACACTGTAGTCAAAATTCTTCTGTACATATATATATATATATATATATATATATATTCTGGTCAATATGTAGTCCGCCATAATAATTACACATGTGCATTGCATAATTTTGAGGTGTCCGCATTAAAGGTATTTAGAATGATGAACTTTATATGACTCGTCTATAAATAAAAGTATGTTCGACGTCGTTTATTTGGTGCCATTTAGATATAAACAACATGCGATTTTTATTATTATCGAAGACACGATACAATAATTAGATATAAATAATTTGGTTTACAGCTCTGCGGCTTAAATAAAAGTGAGGTAGGTCGGCCTGTTGCCAATCGAACCATTTTAATTTTTTTTTATTTTTGGTTTCTTTACTTTATGATAAGATAAGAATAAAATAAATCAAGACAATATCCTATATTCAACAGAAGTTTTGGAAATTAATAAAAAAACGGCAAGCAAGAACAACAACAAATCCCCAAGCAAGGACTAACAAACAAGAATACGAATTTTAATGGTTTGAATTAAAAAGAGATTTCTTTATAAAGATAACTCAAATTTCTAGATACTAGACGTGACAATCTATAAAATTCAACCGGAACTGAATATACATAGCACTATGGTTCACAATTGTTGTATTTTAAAACGCGAATTTTATGAATGAATTAAGCCGTTTATTAATGAAACAAATAAGTTATCATAAATTATCGTCTAGCCAAGTTAAGTCACGAAATTGTTGTTAATATTGGACATGCTCGTACATTATAAAAAGTGAAAGAAAATAAAAGCGAAATGTACAACGTAACGCTTGATGGATGCAGTTCTTCATGTGTAAACATTTAAATGAAAATTAACCGTTCACCACACCTTGATAACAGAAGTAACATGGACAATTTATAATATATGATAGCTGGAATAAATTACGTCATCCCTAAACTCTGAATTGAACACCCTTTGAAGTATTGCGGTGCAGCTGAGTAAATTATAAAAGCACAACAACTCAAGGAACCAAGTGATTTAGATGTTCAACTGTTTCACTTATATTGCTGAAAACACAATCAGGTTCCAGAAACGCGTTGGCAACCCCACACGTTTATAATCGGCGACACTTTTTCAAAAAAAAATATTTCGAACCTTCTGAAATAATATTGCTAATCATTAAAGAGGTGGACTTTATAAAGTAATATTACCAACCCAGGTCAACACAAGTTATTAATGAGAAAAAAATTTAGTGACTGACTACAACGTTGTTGTTTTTAATAATGGCCTACTTTCACTGGGGCTATGTGGCATCCGGTACCGTCTTGTTGGAACCTCATATTGTTAATAACCATTTTTAAAATTTGTTGCCACCAAAAATCGGTTGTTATGTCGCGATAGGAAAATTACGAAGTGCTCAATGTGTATTTTTAATTGAACAATTTATTTTTTAATACTTTTATATAACTTAAACACGTTGCTACGCACTTAGCGAAGGCATGATTAAAATTGTAATTAAAAGTAGTTTATAAATTCGAAACAGGTTTGGAAAAAATTAACACTTTGCAGTTATACTGTTTCAACATTCAAGTTGTTATTTGGGCAGCCTTACATATGTAATGTCAACAACAAAAGTTTCTTAATGGTCAAAAAAAAATCTGTTTGACCTCTAATACATTTCTAGGTCAAAGTAATACCTTCTAGAAACTGTCAAAATAAAGGACGGTTTTATTAATTCTCAAGCTAAAATTATTTGTCTAGGCCAATATGGAGTCTCCCTATCAAAACTCAATTTTCTCTTCAATATCAAAAGCTCTATCCCAGTTGTCTGTCTCGATAAATGACTCGTGTGCATTATAACTAACTCTTGTCACAAAACCCATTTCAAGGTTTTAAAAATCTTACCTGATTGAGATTTTTTCGAGAATCGTCGAAAATTGAGCCAAAAAGAGTTTGTCTATCTAAATCTATCCATTTGTCGAGAAGAGAGATGCCAAAACGGCATTACTATAATAGCTCAAATAACCAAAAGTGTCCCACTTACAACATAACCGATTGTACATTTGAAATGTTTTCCATCAAGACTATTTCAGCTGCTCGGTCAATTTTGTATATGTATCATGTTTGCATAGTTTTCTCTTTTTCTTTCGCTCCTCGACAAATTTAACAAACGACACAACAAAATTATATTTTTATTAGAAAAGAAAACGTCATTTATCTAAAAATGAAAACGAAACACTGTAAAATATGATCATTTTTTGAATTTTTTCTTGATTTCACATTTCAAGGTTTCTCTAATTTTTCCTAGCAATTTCGTAATTAACTGACAAATGCTTTAGTGAACCATCGTAATTCACTAACACAAACATTTAAACTTTAAAATAATAAAGTGATCACTACATTTGCCTGAGACAAAAAAAATGTTCAGAAATTTTATCGAGAAAAAAATTCAGAAATTACCAGAAAAAAAAAACAAAATCTAGAAAAATTATTTCGTTTAATGTCGAATAGATGTTTTCGTCAATTTTTCTAAATTGAACATTTGCACATGCAAGCAAAATTTTGACTGCAATGTAACGCAAACCTTTTTATAAATTAAACAAATAAGAAATGTTTAAACCTTTTTTAATTTTACATTAATTTTGTAGCTTTTAGTTCCAATAAAACAAATGTTTAAACTGTTTTCTAGTGAAAATTACTATTCAAAATTGTTTGTGTATTGAAATTTCGATTCAAAATTATTTGTACACACTTATGCTTGTATGCCCACGGTAAGTTTTAATTACGCCTCTATAATATCTCGCAAGTGATTCAAATATTTCTTGATATAATCATCTGGAATCTTATCCCATATAATGTTCGGCTTTCATTTAAACCCCGCCAGTTTAAATCGAAATTCTGTGAGGGAACATTATTGCGCTGAAGAACCAATTGAGGGGCCTCTAATTTAATATCAACTAAGAATGTTACCTCGTTCAATAAACCGAAAATTAACTTTGTCCTTGAAAGATTTTCGTTCTTGTAGCTGTATAATCTTTTATTTCTTCCGCAAGAGACGCGTATTTTTGCTTGTATAGTTTCTCCAGAGTTTAAAGAGTTATGAATATGATAACGTGCATGCACCCTCAATTTGCTCTTCAGTGCAACAATTTTCCCATTACACAAAAATCGCGAAATTATACAAACATTTTTAATATAATTAGTTAGCTAGGCCTAGGGCAGAGTTTCGATCTAGGCGATCATTTTCGCAATCTAGCAAGACCAAACATTTGTAGTGGTTTGTTAATAAAACCGTGTGGGATAAGATTCCAGATGATTTTATCAACAAATTGTTGCATCTCTTGCGAGACGTCACAGAGGCGTAATTAAAACTTGTTGTGGTTGTACAAAGCATAAGTGACTAGATCATTATTGGCCAAAAATAATTTTAAATATAATTAATTTACTATTTTCTGTTTTATTTTTTAATGTACACAAAAAATTTTGAATAAGGCTTTATCAGCTGTAATTTTCCCCAGATTACAAATTTAAAAAAAAAATTATATTGAAATAAAAAGATGGAGAACTAATTTAATTTATATAAAATTAAAAATTTCTAAAAAATTATTATTTGTATCATTTTTAAAGACATTTGAATTTGACGGTGAAATATTAGCTTGCAAAAACAATTTTGAACTAGATAAAAAATTCGGTCCTTTATGTTCGTAAACTCTAATATAACACTTCGAATTAAGTTAACCAAAACACAATAAGAAGCATTTATGGTACATCTGTCGGTAGATGCGACACGAGCGCCATAATTTCTTTACACGAATTAAAAGGATAAATAGCATATTCTGCGATTGGTCTTAATGCGACTTCGAATAAAAGACGATGATGATATGGAAGCATATATAACAATAAACAATTCATACTAGCAGATCGCCGATTTGGTTGTAGAGACGACTGTCGATGATTGGAAATCGGTAACGATGTTGGCTAGCTTGTCAGAGAGCTATGATCTTCTAGTAATGTCATTGGAATCACGACAAGCAGGATAATTGACAGCAGCGAAGGTCCACTCTACGCTAGTTGATGAGCATCGCAGGCGTTTGAATAAAATACCAGAGGAACAGAATGGTAGTGCAGCATTGTTTATTGGAAATAAAAATTAAAAGGTCGCAAAGAAGAAATCCATTTATTCCTTTAAATGTAAAGGCGAAGGTCACAAAAAGTACAATTGTTCAAAGGCGGGTAGGGTAATACATTACTTTGCAATTCACATAATTCTAACAATTCTGGCAGTTTGTCGAAAAATCATGATAAGACCAGAGCAAATATAGTTTCTAATCAAAATGATGGTTTTTAACTGAAAAACGAGCAGACACGACGGATGGGTTATATATTCAGGGGCAACAAGCCATGTTTCTTTGAATAAAAATGTATTCTGTGAAATTCTGGCCAATGGGCAGCGTGTTGAGGCAGTAGGTAAAGGTCAGATTAAACTAGAAGTTGTCAACAGGAACGGTGATAAAAATGTTATTCAATTGAATGATGTTTTGTATGTACCAAAAGTTGATACAAATTTATTTCTGTTCCGAAATTAGTTGCACAAGGGTTTATTGTGAAATTTTCGCCAGAAATGACGTGTGAAATAAACTTCAATGAAAACCCAAATGCAGTTGGGTATACAAATGGAAAGTTATAAACATACGTTAAAAATACCGAATATGGCATATTCACTTGAAGGTTATCCAGACTATTGTGTTCATTATTTTCACTGTGTATATCCGAAGTTATCAAGAAATTGGTGATTGATAGACATATTGAAGGTGTTGATATTGTGACCAGACTCAAGATTCCAAAAAAGGCTTTAAGGCATTACGTATCCGTTTTAGATTTAGTTTATACAGATATATGCGGCCCTATGCAAAGTGAGACAGCATCGAAAAAACGCTACATTTTGACATTCATTGATGATCATACACGATATACAGTTACTTGTTTCGCAATAAATCATAACCATTCGGCGAAATTAAAAGAGTACATTGAGATGGTAGATGGTAGAAACTAGATTCAATAAAAAAATAAAAATGCTTGGCTCTGATCCTGGCGGTGAATACACTGGTAAAAATGTCGAAGTATTTTTAAAATCAAGAGGCATTGATGTGCAATATACTGTGGCTTATAGTCCTTTTCAAAATGGTGTTGCTGAAAGAAAAAATAGGACTCTAGTTCAAATGGCCAGATGTATGTTTTTCGATGCTGGTTTGCCTAATATGTTTTGGAGTGAAGCTATTATGACGGCAGATTTCATACAAAATCGATTATCCACCAGGGGTGCAAAAGTAACGCCAATTCATGGTTGGCTTGAAAGAAAACCAAACATTGAGTATTCCCAAATATTTGGATCCAAATGTTATGTACATATTCCAGATGAAAATCGTAAAAGGCTTGAAAAGAAAGCAATTAAAATGATACTTGTTGGTTATGATATGAAATCCAAAGCGTATCGTTGTTATAATCAATAATTAACTCACCGAGTTATTGTCAGTCGCAATGTTCAATTTACAAAAGAAAATTTATTAAAGTTCAAAGGGAAGAAAACCCAGTAATTAGTGCACCAAATAGTCTATCAAATAATTTTTCTGATCTGGAATTTGTTGGCGATTTTGTTAATAATGAAACATTAAATAATGTTGACAATAGCTATGCCAGTGAAAATTTGATTGCGGCAAATGACAATGAGTAAGAGATTGCAACAGACGTTGAGGAAAAGATTGCAGCAGACAATGTTGTTGCAGTACGTCGTTCACAACAAAATTTTAGATTTCCGCCTAAGACTCATCGAAGAAATTGATTTGGTTAAAACCATTCCAGAACCTAAAATATTTAATCAAGCCATGTCATGTATACACAAAAATCAATGGCTAGATGCTATGCATGACGAAATTAATTCCCTTGAAGAAAACAACATCTCGGTAATTTACCGTCGACAGAAAAGCCATTGGAAGCAAATGTATATGTAAAATTAAATATGCAGCTAATGGTTCCATTAACAGATTTAAAGCTCGCCTACTGGCTCTTAGATTTTTCCAGAAATAAGGTGTAGCCTACGATGAGGTGTTTGTACTGGTAGTGACCACAACTACGTTTCGAATTCAAATGGCAGTGGCAGCAAAACGAAGTATGAAGATATTTCGCTTTGACGCAACAACAGCATTCTTAAACGGTAATTTGCACTAAACCATTTATATGAAGCAACCACTCGGATTTTTTGATGCACAAAATCCAAACAAAGTTTGTTCATTGAAATGGAGTCTCTATGGTCTCAAACACGATTTGTAATGAAAGATGGTTATAAACAAAGTAATTATGACAATAATTGTTTATATATTTTCACGGATGTTGGTAAAATTTGTTACGTTATTTACGTTGCTGACAATTTGTGTGCCAGCGACAATAACGATTAGATTGTGAAATATTGTTAAAATCGAAATTCGATATCCAAAATTGGTGGTCAATTAAAAATTATTGGGTATATGTAAAAGCAATTTCCGTTTTTGTAATAGATGTCGTAATTGTTCTTATACTATGTATTATGTGAATCTGGTAATACATGTTTTTGAACAGTCTCTTTATAACCTTCAAAAGGTAGTATTAAACGTAAAAAATAGACAACACAGTTTTTTATTCCATTTCAAATGGAGAGTTTTATGCCAAATAATCGTCATTTGCGGGAAGTTTTGTTGTATTTTTTTACTATTAAGAAAAGCGCTGCTGAAAGTCATCGTTTACTTATAGAAGCTTACGGTGAATATGCTTTTTCTGATAGTATGTGTAGAAGATGGTTCAGGCAATTTGAAGAAGGTTTATTCGATGTTGAAGACGCACAACGTGAAGGTAGACAGAAAAAATTTGAAGATGAAAAATTGCAAGCATTATTAGATGAAAATCAGACACAAACGCAACAAGAATTGGCAGAAGAATTGAATGTTGATCAATCCGTTGTCGGTAGACTTCTATATGGAATGGGGATGGCTCAAAAATTTGGGAATTGGATACCACATGAATTAACAGAAAGGCAGATGGAATGTCGAAAAATCACTTTTGAAATGCTTCTTCAAAGACAACAAAGAAAGGGTGATTGGAAATGAAAAATGGATTTACTAAGAGAATCCTAAACGTAAAAAAGTTGGGTAGAGCCTGGTGAAGCTGGTTCATCACAGGAAAAAATACAACAAAACTTCCAGCAAATGATCATTATTTGGCACAAAACTCTCCATTTTAAATCGAAGAAAAAACTGTGTTGCTTATATTTTAATCAAATGGCATATACTACATTTTGAAGGTTGGGAAGAGACTTTTCAAATAATGTACTACCAGATTCATACAATACATATAAGAACAATTACGCCTTCTATTAGAAAAACGGAACCTACTTTTATATACATATACCAAACACATCGGTCTAGAAGTAGAGCGCCATCTTATATTAACAAATTGGTTGGTGAATTTGGTCTTCAAGATGCAAAGATTTCACCATATCAGCTAACTGCAATCAGAATTGCTTAGCGATACTAATAATTATCATCAACTGATGTTTCTGCAAGTATTTCAATTTTAGCTCAAAAGTTAGCTGTCCGACTAATAAGGATTGATTGGAATTAAAGCGAATTTTTCGATACCTAATAATTTCTAAATTTATTATTTTAAGGATGCAATCTTGCAGAGTATTACGACGCGAAATGAAAATTTTTCAATCCGCAGGGGAAGTTTGTTTACCAAATAAAAATTTTTTTATGTGAAGTTTTTACTCTCTTTGATACTCTCAGTAGTAATACTTCGGAGTTTTACGATACAGAAAGTAACTAAATTCGGCGTAAATATCTAAAAGGTATTGTTACTTCCACAATTTCTACACCTCCTTCGTATGATTTAGTATTGGAGTTCCTAGCACAACGATAACAAAAAATTATACATCATTCTTATGCGAGTATGTAAGAAACTGATGAAGGAATAATTTCCGAAATTTTTCTGAAACTTTCTATCACGAGAAAGGATTTAAATCTATAAAAATAAAATAAAATTATTTTTATTGTAATTATTAGCAATTCTTTCGTTTTTATAACGTATTTAGTAAAACTTGTATGAGTCCTTTTGGCACTTCATACTTTAAAAATGAAATTGAACCACAATCCAAAAAAAAACCCATAATTTTGGGGTGCTGCCCTATTTTTGCATTTTGAATACATTTGCTCCTCTTTGGAACCCTACGGGACCGAGGGAGCCGGAGCTGCTAAATACATTCTTCTGGATGTCGTGTTACTTTTGGATCTTTATTTTTTCTTGGTTTTTTTTGGGGTCATTAAATATTTATTAGTCAGGATTTATATTTTCTAATAAATGTAGCGATCAGAATTTAAATCGAATCTAAAAGACTGAAAATTTAAGGAATTTAAAAAATAAAAATTGAAAACTTTTATGAATTTATTATTTTAGGCTATTTTCGAGTTAAAATCTTTAGACAATTGAATGATCGATCATGAGAAATGTCTCTTGAGCAAGTACAGAATACAAATGTATAACTTTTAAAAGGATTCATTTTTTTGTTTGAGAATTAGGCGAAGAGTCTACATTTATTTCGAGCCGGCAAGAGATATTAAATAAAGTTAATTTTATAAAATTGGGAAATCTTCTAAAATAAATAATTTGATGTGATTTCTATAAATCGGGAATTATTCAAAACTTTGAAGAAATTATTCAGACAAAAATGTATGTAATGTAAAGTATGCACAAAATAAAAAAAAACCTAAATTCTTAAAAAATATTTAAGATTAGGAATAAGTTGCGACTAGTACAGAAAACAAAAAAATCTTTCTCGTTTCATGAAACATGATATGATCCGGATCAGAGCAAACGTCAGGAAATGCAACTATAATTATATATTGCTTTTTAAACCTAATAATATTTTTTATTGGGTTGTTTCTTAATAATGAAACTAAATTTCAATATGTAGTTTGTCTCACATAAGTTATCAAGGAATCTTTGGAACATCATTATACTTGAGTTATTTCCTGTGATAAAATACTTCAACAAAAATAACCGACCCAAAACAAATATCCCGACCTCTTTTTATTCATTAGACATTGAAAAACTGAAACCCAAAAATAAATTTTCTTTAAAGACCATGAATTATTTATCCAGCAACAACAAAAATCCCTTATGTAATCCTTTCAAATGTTTTTTTTTTGGTTCTAGATTTTTTATACACATTTTTAAAAATACGTATGTTGTTGGATATAAATAAACATAAATATAAACTTAAAGACAAGAATAAAAACAATAAAGAAAACAACAAGAAGCAAAAAATTATATTTGTTTCTAAAAAAAAATAAGAAAACATGAAAATTGCGATTTCCCTCATTTATTAAATAATAGTACAACAAAGTATACTCTTTTGTAATAGCTTAAGTTAGTGTATGTGATTTTTTCCCAAAAAATAAAATAAATAAAAATTAAACAAATGACTAAAATAAACATTAAAATAAACATGCAAATTACAAACAAAACCAAATACATGACAAACCAATAATATAAATATAAAATTGAAAAAAAAAAAAAACAATCATCAAACCAAATCAAGACGAATTTCTAATTAAAAATAATATTTTTTTATACAACAAATTTTGAATTTTCTATCATTTTTCTAATCATAAAGGAAAAATAAAATCAACTAAAATTGTTATCAATTAATGTTACCTTAATTTAAGTTCCTCATCAATATACTGTAATAGACTCCTACAATTAAAATTATAGAAAAAAAAAACATTTTATGTGTATTTTTTGGCTTAAAAATATAAAAAAAAACAAAAAATTAACAAAAATTAAAACCAAAAAATAATTATGTTAATGTTTTGTGTAATTGCAAAAACTCAAACTTTACAACAAGAAAAAACATAAAATCCCATATATGTATATCGGGATGCTTGACGAAACGGCCAGGAGAAATTCATATTTGATATTCATAAACGATTTAATTTTAATTTAATTTGCCGCACTGTTTAAACGATGACAGACTAATACTCGTATGTATATGACTTGCAAGATAAGGATAAGGAAATGCTAATTGTTTTTTTATAGTATGTAAAATATGTACGAGAATTACTTCAAAAGTGATCCCGGATTTTTTTTTAGCAAAATATAAAACTAAGAATTTTTTCTAAAATCGCTCAGAAAGCAGGCGTTTTTACTACGATTTTCAGCTCGAAAATAAAGTAGGCTGAAACCTATGTTAAGGTCGAGTTACAATGAATCCGTCTCGTTCCCTTCCGTCGTTCTCCGTCTCGCCTTTTCCGTTTGTTGGTTACATTGCATCCGTTCCGTCTGTTTAAACTGACATTTGAAAAACAAATAAAAAAATAAAATGGAAGACTACGAGACTCTAAAATATTTAGAAATTCTCTTTGATTTATACGTTTTGTATAAACAATATTATAGAATTTATAAAAAAGAAGATGGTCCATTAAATCTGGATACGAACGAATCCGGGTATTTTAAGACTAGCTTTCTCCAAATGAAAGAGTTAGATAGTGAAGAATTCTTAATAATCGAAAATCCCTACGTAGTTACAACCTACTTCTCACGTTATGTCAAAAAAAGAATAATTTGATTTGTTTGGTTAAGATGTTCCGTCTTTCCGTAAATTCTAAACTTTTTGAAAAAACGGATGAGTTCGTCCGTCTCTTTCCATTTTGTTGTAAGTAACCATTCCGTTTCTTCATACAAAATGTACAGAAAATGTTTAAAACTAATTTGGGCGGAGAAGCGGAACGGAATGGAACGGATCCATTGTAACTCGACCTTTATGCTATGTTCAGACTAGGGATTAGTTATCTCGATTCACTAGCAAATCTAGTTTTTCTTATAGTGTGAACGACGGAGATTAAGTTAATTATGTTTCTATTATCAATTAAAGTAATCACCAAAAATTTGACGGATTTTGTCTGTAATCTTGATTATGTTAATTACAGCGCTTAAAATATTGATGTTAGAGCGAAATAATTTTTTATTCGAGACGTCAATAATTTCAATTATTATTTAGTTTGTCGTTTAGTTAATATTAGCAGACCTATTTAATATTTACTTTTGAAGTAATAGATGTTCTATGACTTATTTTAAGCAGGATAGGATTTTGAACCGTTTTCGGTAAAGTCATTATGTGCAGCGCCATTTTTAATCGCGATTTTTTCTTACAGTCCGAATGCCAAAAAAGCTAATCCAGATTAAAAGGAAACATGATTAGGCAAAACTGGATTATTACCCCTAGTCTGAACATACTATTATATTTATCGTTGGTAAAGCCGCAACCATGGGTAATACCGAATATTGGCATTTGGCATTAACCGCGTATTGCGCTTTACATTCGCTGAAATGCCAATTTTAGTCTATATTTTAAATTTGTTTTCTGTATTCTGTCTAAACGATGCTATTTGGACAAATCACTAATATTGGTCGGCGTTCCCAAATCATGTGGATGTGGCTTAAGACTTTAACAGTTGTTGCCTTTTGCTATGGTTGCAGAAAAAATATCGTACGCACCTCATCCATTAAGGTATTTATTTGAAGGCTGGTCTTGATAAGTTACCCTAGTGTACTCTAGCGTTCATAAGTATTTTAAGTTTTGATCTTCGATTATTTTATTATCAAAAAATTACTAAAGTAAAGTCTTTATTATCATCTATAAATTATCACATATTACAGAAAAATGCGAATCAAACTTTTAATTCTAATCACGATTATTTATAATATTACGGCAATTCATATAGTTGTGTTCATATTAATAGTAGCGCATTACCTTGCTTTGGTAACTACTTTAGTATCTTTTACTCCTTACTTTTGTCCAAGTATGACAATGCTGTTTCTTCACACATCTCCTATTAATGGTATATCATAAGAACTTTTTCAAAAAAATTCGTCATTCTTTTTATGAGATTATATTTGTTAGCGAATGTTTGAACGAAGCTGTTCATAACAATAGCAGCAAAGCAAAAATATAATTTCAAGTGAGATTTTTAACGTAGGTTGGTATAATGCAAAAACCATATTTATGGCTATGCGTCGATTCAGGTACCGCACAGAAGAAAAGTGAAATTTTAAATGGCCTATAATGAACTACAATGGACCGATAAGGTTGAAACACGTTCGCCACAAAAGAAAACAACTAAGCGTATTGACCGACAAATCGCATAAATGGTAAAGAAAGACTCCCACGTCAGTTCCAAAAAGGTAAGAGAGATGAACTTCAGATACTTGTAAGGGCGATCACTATACGGAATCGCCTATTAGAAGCTAAATTGACAACCAGTAGTCCGAGCAAAAGTACCATTGCTCAGCAAGAGACATGTCGCAATTCGCTAAGGCGTACGTCAATAGGCCAAGTAAAATTCCTTTCCTGGAGGAGACCTCCAAACACTGCCCACCATCCAAAGTACACAGTAAAAACTGTTAAGCATTGTGGTGCAAAAAATAATAGCTCGGGCTTGCTTCTCATTCTATAGGGTTAGGTCGATATATTCCATAACGAGCATTATGGATCAATTTGTATACATACATTAAAATACTTGAGGACATCAAGCTACCGTATGCTGAGTATGAAATGCTGCTGAAAAGGAAGTTTGAGCAAGATAACGATCCACAAAACATACAGACAAACGGGCGAATTCATAGTTTCGAAAAGAGAAAATTGGTCTTACATAGTGGCCAGTGCAATCACCGGACCTCAACCCCCTAGAAAAGTCAACACAATATTTCGAACTATTCATGAGAATTGGACATGATGCATTCTTGGAGAGGTTTGTGTATTATCTGAATAAGTAATTGGTTTCCACAGAATAAACTTTATATGGGATTTTTATTGAAAATCGTTTCGCTTCGTTCCGAATGGATAGTATTCTATAAGTATGAGATATTAATTAGGTTAACTCAGCAGGAAATGATGACGAGCATCAACCCCATTGTGAAAATTTAAGGCTTTATGAAAATTTCAGCAAAGTTTAAACAAATGGTGAATGATGAGTAATACTACTCCAGGGGGGATTAGCTCCAGTTAGGTTGCGCATTGATTTAAAATTTCTTTCAGAAAAATTTCAATCAAACTATTTTTTTATTTTTTCGATGAATTTCACCATGGCCTACAAACCGTTTAAGATACTTAGCTGACTATTTAAAGTATTCTACCATTTTATTAACTGGAAACATAATTAAATTATTTTGGAAAATCTTGAATTGGCCAACAAACTTATCTTGGAAAGAAAAAGGACATTTAACCTTGATATGTAATATTAAGGTCATTAAAATCAATGTAATCAAGTTTCCGGTTCCCCTCGAACCAAAACAACTTTTCCTTGAAGCATTTTATTCTAGAAGACGTAATTTTCAGGATATTTAAAATTTCTTTTCATTCTTTCAATACGTATTTGGTTTTATAGTATAATATAATTTTATTTTAATTCTTAAATTACCTCTTTAAATTAACAAAGCTAAAATTCTAAATTAAAAGTGCTTTAAAGTTGATTTTAACCAATTCACTAGATTAAGGCAAACTCTAAACTCTCCTAGTAAATGAAAATAATTTATAATTCCTAATTTTTCTCTTAATTTCCATTTTCTTCCAATTAGTACGAGGGATCTACATGATAAATGTTCGCTTAGTTAATATGAATTTATAGTTCAACGAAATTCTATTTCGTTTTCAGAAAAATCGACAAGAATTGAAACAAGAAAACGTCAAATTAGTGAATTGAGGTCAAGTGAAATTTCACTACCAATACAGCAGAAAATTTGATCTACCATTCTCTTCGGGTTTCGACGTCATCTAAAACTCGTTCAAATTTTGAGCGAATGCCAAAATGGATATGGAGTGGACCATCACTTGCGGCTGTTTCTAAATGGTTTCAAAGGTTCGAGACTTTCAGTGGAAAATTGACGAAAATCCAAGAACGAACGACTCAGGAAAAGATAGGTGGGTGATGAACTGGGTCGCTTTGTCACGAATATTAAGTCACCACATGAACTTCATGAAGAAATCTGCTCGATGGGTTAGAAATTAAACAGTAGTCTGTGGTACGGAGCCCATAAGGTGCAAATCTCCCAGTTAAAGCGCATCAACAAGTCAGCAACAAAAGTGATGATGTCGATTTACTTCACCAGGGCGAAAAAGTGGCTGCTATTCCATTGGGAACTCATATAGCGGTAACTGCCAATTGCAGAAAAAACAAGCAACTTTCCAGCCTTATAAGGGATAAATGAAATTCGACAATCACCTTATTTTCCGGATCTAGCATCGTGTGATTTCTGGTTGTTCACAAAAAAAAAAAAAAATAAGGGCCAGAGTCTTCGGTTCAAATTACGAGATTATAAATGAAGTCAATGTTGAAATTGAAACTCTCCAAAAACACGATTTTATGGAATTTTATGAAAGGTAGCTGTCGTTTAAACTAAAAGAACTAAAAATACGACTATGCACGTTATTTTACCGAATATAACGGATTAACTTCTTGACTCTGATAGAATCGCATTTTCTACGAGATGATTCTGCTAGTGGAACCGAATTTATCTTACATACTCACTAGGGTCTAGAATTCAAGCATTTTTCTCAGTCTCAGATGTTTTGCAGAAATCGCGAAGCCAATTAAATTTTTGTATAGCTAAATGGCAAGAGGTATTAAGGAACTAATATAAGAATCTTACCAAATATATGCAGTAATACTATAAATACACATTAAATAAGCTTGAAATACAATTTTGACAACAAAAATACTAAAATTTATTTTAAATAAATAGAAATCGACACATAAAATAGTAATAAAACAAGGACTACTTCGATGGTTAGGAAATTTGATATTTTCACACAAAACAATAAAAATCAATAAAATTACGTTGGTTTGCAAAAAATTTAATCAGACCCGTATAACCCTCACACGGGTATTTATATTCTAAAAATGAATGACCTTTACTTTTCAAAAATGATTGCCACTTAGTTCAATAATGATTTGTCGAATATTCAAATTTTGTTACACTCATCCATAAATAAAAATAGAGCACCAAATAATGAATTTATGAATATCAATGTATGATCTTTCTCCACAACCATTTACATATTTTACCCCAAACCAACACATAAAATTATAAGTGCACTCCCCTCGGACTGTATAAAAATAATAAGACAAACAAATAACCAACATTTTAAAAATGAAACATAAGTATGTTCTATTCTTTGAGATTTGATTAATCTTAATTTGTTCATATATGCGTGTAGTTTTTTACCCTTTTTGACTGACTGAATTTACAAAATATTATATTGTAGTTGTGTATTTGTGAGATGATCTTAATGTCAAAGCACATTCAATCTACTCGAATATTGCATGTTCATGCAAATCACTTTTTTTTTTGTATTAAAATGCGCCAATCAATAAACAAATAAAATTTTAACAAAATGTTTGGAAAGTAATAACATATTTATTTTTATTCCCGTTAATTGTTTATTTCCGGTCACTTAATATTTGCTTAAAATATTTTAATTACTTAATTTACAGAGAAAATACAACAACAAAAAAATCCATAAACCAATTATTACCTATATATTATATACTAGCCGGTACAAAACTAGTTGGACAACACAAACCTTTTTTGTATCACAAAATTAAATTGCTTCGGAAATTTTTGATTAAAAAATGTTTGTTTATGAAATTTACTTCAAAACTATTTATGAAATTTTAGCGTTTCACATAAAGCAAAAGATGAAAAAATTTTGGAGAACGTCAACAAAACCTGAAAAGCACATGATCCGAATTTAGCTGATTCAGGTTAATTCGGAATGTTAGAAAAAAGTAATTTTTGTGATACCATTTATAGTATGTATAAATAAAAGTGCACAAAATTTTACCAACAACACAGAATTGTCTTGCGTAGTTTTGTTTATAAAAAAGGTACTGCAATAAATTGAGAAAAAAATGAAATATAATTAATAGCCATCAATTTTTAGCATTAAGCAAGCGGCTTTGAGGAGTTCCTTATTTCAGGATGTGACGGTTTTAAAGTGTTTGCTAGAAATGCTGGATTTTCTTAAATTATTCTAAAAGCGGTAGTTTAGGGCGGGAGCCCGAACCTCTAGGGTATTAAACGAATTATAATAACCTTAAAAAAAAAATGCGAAACAATATTTCTAACAAAAAAACTGATAAAATTTTGTGCAAGGGTACTTAACG
The DNA here is from genome assembly GCA_958295665.1 of Tipula vernalis. NCBI lineage: Eukaryota > Metazoa > Arthropoda > Insecta > Diptera > Tipulidae > Tipula > Tipula vernalis. The sequence goes on from OY282559.1 coordinate 349,074,420, forward strand.
ATTAATTATTTTTTGATGCATTTTGTGGACGATTATAATTTTTTTTTGTGTAAAATAGCGTAAAACAAACTACAATAATTTTACTTTGGTGAAATTAATAAAAGTACGATGCTTGTCTTTCAACATCTTTCATATTTTCCAATACAAAAAATATTCGTGTTGCACAAATACTTTTAAGTCGAGTAATAAATAATATAAATACAGAGCAAAGAGTGAAGAATAGTTAAAGTTAGTTTAATTCGACAGTTTTGTTGCGATAATGTTTTTGTGCCCGGGAAAAATATTAATAATTTTAACTAGAAAACTATATTATAAGTAGGAATAAGCATAAGATATTATTATACATACATATGTGTGAAAGACTTCATTTTAGCAGGTTGTAAAACTAACGAACACCACCGTCCACCAAAATATTTTTAAACTAAGATAGAGAAGTTAATTAGATCGAATGTAACAGAAACAATTATCGTTGTACATTATCTACATAAATATTTTTTAGACTTTGGATCATTTAATCGATAAGATGATGAATGTTTCAGCTGCTATTACCCGCCAAGAGTTTAAAGGTTGAACAACATATCGCACGTGACAAAGAATAGTGACACAACTCAAAATTTCAGATTTTTCAGGAGAGCAAAAGAAAAAACGCTAATTTCGATTTTACTACACTACTCTCTATGGGCGTCAAAAAAGGAAGATCGGAAAATTAAGCCGTCTCGCTTTGTACAATAAATATGAAAACGTCACTATGTCTGGTTATGAAATCGATCATTGCGCATCTTTTCGTCGAATTATCTCAAAAACTCAATTTTTTGAGTTGTGTCACTTTTCTATGTCATGTGCGATATTATGTTATGATTTTATGTATATAACAGGCGCAAAACCATGCAACTGTTCAAAACATTCATATTTTAGAATCGTTAAGATTATCTCGAAAAAGTTACGAAAAATGGATTTTAAAAAAGCAGTAGGGTAAGAACCGTTTAACCAACTAAACAAGTGGATAACTAATGCTGTACTAACGGTCATCTTAGGGCAGTGATGGGGCGCTGGGAGGATAGGCAAAAGTCCTCCTACTGGCGCAGAACTTCAGGTCTATGACAGGCGAAGAGATTTATGTCACCTTCGACAACTAGAGTCAAGGAGATCCTCGTACGTAGGAAATCTGAGTTGAGGCTACTAGCCAGCTTCCTCACAGGTCATGTTCTCTTAAGATATCAACTTAAGAATATGGGTCTAAGTGCGACAGATGGATACCGCTTCTGTGACATGGAAGTGAAATCAGCGGAACAAATTCTGTGCCAATGTACAGCCATCGTTGGCGTTGGCTTTTCGTAATTGGTTGGCTTTTTTAATTTAATCGTACATTTACAACTTGCTTTTATTACTAAAACAGCTAAACCATGGTACGATTTGAATCACCGGGATAAATTCGGGCGATTAAAATTGCTAGACCCAGTTAAGAAGAGTGGAATGTTTTCCCAAATGAAGAGACATTGGACATTTTCAAAGGAAGGGCTAAGCAGCAATTTGGGATGTTGGTTGCAGTTTTTTTTCTACATAAAATATTGGCAACCTATTGCACACTCTATTGTGAACGAGCTATAGCTCAAAATAGTTTGCCAAAATTATTGAATATACAAAAATAAATAAAATAAATAAATAAACATCTTCCACCAACGACTACATCATTTAGGTGGGAGAACATTGAACCCAGACGAAGTGATGCAGCTGCCGTCCGGAGATATTGTCACGTTCATTAGAAGGCTGAATATCGACTGGACGGTTAACTGAACACAAAACAACTAGTGGCCCAGCCATAATAATAATAATAACTAATGCTACTGCTTTAAATGAAGCACAAACTCGGGTAAAATCAAGGACTACTTCTGTTTGGAATCAATGGCTCTGTGTTCACAACCAAAATTTTGTTGATTTATATGGGTTTGGCTAGACATCTTAGATGAGAATGTGGAGTAGTGGTAAGTTATTTCTTTCGATCTGCAAAAAAAATTTTCCACTTTGACAAAATCGAGAGATACGGTTAATTCTTCCGAAAAATAAGTGAACCAAATCTCATAATCCAAGAGCTACCAATTTTTTTGCGTTTGCCTGAGAACCAGCTGCAACCAGGGACCTTCATCTAATTGGTCCAATTACGTCAAAGTCCTTGCTTAAATTAAATTAAAATTTCAATTGATTTTTGCGGCTTTTCATAGACAAATATATTAATTGTTCATGACATTCCCAATATTTTCGATTTGATAAATCAGAAAAATAAAGAGATATTTTCTAATGAAAAAGGTAGAAATATCATTCCCTCCTCCGCATACTTTATCCCAAGGGCCAAGAGTTACACAAATGTATTACTCTTCAAAAAGGTCCCTGGTCACGAACCAGTTAAAAATTTGTAGCTTGAATTTTGCTTTTCTCTATGCAAAACAAAAATTAAAAAAAACGTAAACGTCACAGTTTCACTCTTAAAATCATCTTATGTATGCATATAACTTTATTAGGTAGTATATTTGACGAAAATTAATTAAAAAATATGAATTCATTAACAATAACATCAATTTGTTTGAAATAAACTGAATAAATCGTAATTTAGCGACAAATGTTAAAAACATCTGGAAGGCGTTCTATACAGATGATTAAAACAGAAGACTATTTAAAATTTGTTTTGGTTCGTTAACAATATCAAACATTAATGATCTTCAATTATGATCATATTTTTATTAAACTCATAATTTAGTCCAAAATTCGCAGTCACTGATCAATATCAATTTATATAATGTGCTCTCAAACTATTACGAATTAAAAAGTTACTAAACGAACAACCAAGCTTTACCCCATGACTCCCCCAAGGAATTATACAAATGTATCGCAACAAAACCGTCCGGGTTGCCAAACTACACACAATAAAATTTAAAAAAATTATAATTTTTACAACAAAAAAGTTAAACAAAAATCAATCATTAATATTAAATTAAAAATATTGTTTTAAAAATCACATTTTCCACATAAAATTAAAATTAATTTTAGTTAAACCAACATTTTTTAAATTACACAAAAAAAACCTTTTAATATGGTTCACCTAACCTTAATGTCATATGAAACAAAGCGGTACCAGATAATTTTTTTGATTTTTTATCACACAAGATTCTAGATCAAGAAAAAACGATATAACCATATATCATATGATAATGAAAATAAAAATATTTTTTTATTTTATTTTACAGATAAAAGAATAAAATTTTGTATTTCTTATTAAATTTTTATGCACATAAAATAGTCGAAATAAAGAAAGAAAGAAGAAATAAAGGAAGAAAATATATAAATTATTTTTTTTTTTATATTTAATGTAATAAATAGAAAGAACAAAATTTGAAAATTACTTACATGTCGCTTGGTAGGGTTTCTGGACTCGATGAACGGTCATTCCATTGTGATGATGCTGAAAATAAATTAGATGGAAAACAATAATGTGAAAAATCGAATCGGTCGATTTTAGGTATATTATAACTTACTTGCTTTCAATGTATGATTCTGTTGACCTAGTCCATTTGATCGTCCAGTCATTTTACTGGCAATTCGTTGAGGTACAATAGCCTGCTTAGAAATACAAATAAAAAGAAAAATGGTAAAAAAATCTATACTATAGTTGAGGTTCGAGCTAAAAAAAGAGAAAAAACTTACTCCATCTTCGTCTGGATCAGAATAGGGCCAATTATAATTAGGACTTTGATATTTTTGTAAAAGCTCTTGGGCCACACGTACCGACATCTCACCGAGTACAAACGGATGTTGTAATAGTTTTTCGGCTGTTGGCCGTTTTTTAGGATTTTTGGTTAGCGCTGTCTTAACAAATGAATGAAACGTTGGACTCCATTTATCTTTATCTTTTAATGTTGGCGGTTTAAAACCACTTTTTGACATTAGAAATAGGGCGCGCATTGGATGCAAATCAAACATTGGTGGTTGTAATTCAGCTAATTCAATTGCTGTAATACCACACGCCCATATATCACAGAGTTGATTATAACCACCTTTTCTTTCAACAGCCGCAACTTCTGGTGCCATCCAATATGGTGTACCAATAAAACTACGACGTTTATTTATTGTTGCTGTTATTTGGGCTGATACACCAAAATCAGCCAATTTAACATCACCCGTATCTGTTAATAGGATATTTGCCCCTTTTATATCACGATGCATTTTACCACGTGAATGTAAATATTCTAATCCCTTGAGTGTTTCACGTGACATATATGCAATTTGTTGTTCGGTTAGTGGGCCAGTCACTTGGTATATATCCTGTAAACTACCGCCGCCACAAAATTCCATACATATCCATAATTTATCACGACGCAAATACGAACCATAATATGCTATAATATTTGGATGCCGACAATCTCGCATCATAATAATTTCTTGCTGAATTATTTGAATATCATCGCCAGGCTCCAATTTTATCACCTTTATGGCAGCTGATTCATTTGTTTGAATACGTTTTGCCTGTAAATTAAAAATAGACATTCATTTTAATTGAGTTTTATCTCGCCCGGATGTTAGTTGATAAAATTCATACATGTTGTGTTGTAGGTACAGTGTATGGATGCGTAAATTTAAATGCAACATTTGTTTACGAGACAGAACTTTGGAATCCATTTATAATTTGATTATTTATGTCATTATTCATTGGTCATGAATTTTCTTTTTGTTTATTAATAAACTACTAGTAGAATTACTACTACTAATTAGAGCTAATAATGTAGGTGGATTGAGTTCATTATTTTAAATAAAAATCACATATATATATGGCACTAATATAAGAATTAAAACAAAATCCTTGAAAATATATCACAAAACCTTTTTCTAATATGTAATATCAAGATATAAGTAAATAATTAATTAATTATATTTTTGTCATAAAAAGCATCAATTTGGTCTACATATTTACGGCATGTGGTTTCTTAAATATTGAACGAAAAACTAAAGAAGCGTTTTAAAAAATTATTTAAGTATTTATTAAGTAATTAAGTAACAGCAATTAGGATTTTTTTTTTTTAAAGCTGATTAGGCAGCCATCAAACTTAGACTTCATAAAAACAAAGTCAATAAATAAGTTGATTTATTTCTAATTTAATTTCGTCATATTTTTTTACGATATTTCTTCTGTAATGCCCATACTATACTACCCACGTTAAAATTAAAAATTCTAAGATCTTCTAGAACTTGATAGATTGTCCATATTATAATATTTACTATTTAAAAATCCAAAACAATTGTTAATTGGCTTAAAAAAATGGATTTTAATTTTTTCAGTCAGAAAAAATTTATTTCCTAAGCAATTAATTACGTACATTTTTTGATGTTTTTAAATTGAAAAAAAATTTGTACGGTGCCTCGATCAAGATTCTGAAGATTTTGGATAAAATAAAACAAAAGTCTGGTGATTTTGCGAAAAAACCAAACGCATAAGTAATACTTAGTTCTTTTCGCTTTTACTAATGATATAATTTAAACGAGGAATTTATTTCGAACTAAAAATTTATCTAAAATATTTAAAGTTAAGAATTTTGAAGTTGAAATGGCTGCTTAGCCACAATTAGACCGGTGGCGGTTCTTTGTAATATGAATTTTCAAGTTGGATAGGAAACAATAATTAAGGTTAACCAAATACATACTGTCTGTTTTCGTTATTGGATACTGAATTTAGTAATTCTGAAATGATTTATGGGAGAACCAGCGAGTCAGTAACAACTTTAAGTAAGAACGCGATATACAGAAAGTGCATGTTACTGACCAGCGAATCTTTAAGAACGTTTCGTTCAGTTCAGCCGTCACTTAACAGAGCGAAAATTAACGCGCTAACTGAAGGATATGTCAGAATATATCCAAAATTTCACAGCACACTTTTCTTAAAAATAATAAATTTTCCTAATCATATTACAATTTTAATTCATTATTTATCAGTTGTGACGGATTCGGTGGCCGATATGTCAAAGATTCTGTAAGGAAATAATTTCATCAAATTCTTAAAGAATTTTTACTGATTCGCTATTTAGCCCTTTACACTCTATTAATATTTCAAATTGTGATTTCACAAGATGTACCACGATAAAAATCTCCACAAAAAAATACGTCTGACTTATATGAAGAACTAAACGGAAGTAAGTTTTTTTATTATCTCTAAAATATTTCAGTATACAGGGTTTAAGTATAACTTTATAAAGCCTGTATTACACATTAGTTTATATAATAGTACATCGAACGAACGTACCAAAAATGATTGACAGTTTGACATTTCAATAATTTCTCCTTCTTCTTCACCGATGTCTTTTAACAACTGACGCAACCAAGTCACTTCTTTAACTGCTGCACATCCAGCCATATATTCAGCCTCGGTCGTTGATAGTGCGACTGAATGTTGTCGTTGACTGTTCTATGTGATCGGTCCACCATTGAGCATGAAAACATATCCGGAGGTTGATCTTCCTGTATCGATGTCATTTGCATAGTGCGAGTCTGAATATCCAACAAGTTGTTCAGCATTGATTGAATGTTTGTATTCAATTCCTCGATTATTTGTGCCAATTAAATATTTAATTATTCTTTTTACTGCATTCCAATGGGCATCCGTGTGATTTGACAGGAATCTGCTGACAACTCCTACTGCAAAGGAGATGTCTGGTCGACTGACTATTGCGCCAAATATTAGACAACCGATGGCTTCTCGATACGGAAAAGATTTTTCTTTTGATTCTTGACTATTGTCTGTTGAATTGAGATGTATCTATGGATCAGCCGGAATGCTTATAGGATTTGCTGTTTCAAGGTTAAATCGTTTTATAATTTGATTTATATAGTCTGTTTGATGAATAAAAATGAAACGTTTTTCACGATTTCGTTCAATTTTCAGTCCAACAAAATTATCCGGTTCGTTTATTCTAACCTCGAAGGTCGCTTGTAGATGATGAAGCACTATTTTCAGTGCCTCTTTGGTTTCAGCCATGACTAATCCATCATCAACATATAGTATTAATCCAACAGTGCGAAGCTTGTTTTAAGCCGTACAATGATTTTTTTAACTTACATACCATGTTCGAACTGATGTTCGTCCCGTCTGGTAGGGTCAAATAAATGTCTTCTTGCAAATTGCCGTACAGGAACGTTGTTTTTATATCGAACTGCATTATCTCAAAATTATTTCTTGCTGCAACGGAGAGAAGAATCCTAATTGAGTCAAAACGTGTTGTCGGTGCAAATGTTTCATTGTAGTCGATGCCCTGTTTTTGTGCATACCCTTTTGCACAAAGTCTTGATTTGTACCGAACAACATCTCCATTCGGATTTCTTTTAACTTTGAAAACCCATTTTGATCCAATAGTACTTCTACCGGATGGTAACTTAACAACCTCCCATATGTTGTTATTTTCGAGTGCATCTAATTCTTCCTGTATTGACTTCGTCCAATTTTTCGCTTCTGTACATGATATCGCTTCCTCATTCGTCTCAGGAATGTCAGCTTCAGCAAAATTCGCCTCGTAGTCGTATCGTGCAGGCATTCTGATTTTGTCGCGATTGCGTAACTTATAGTCAGCATTAACTTGACTATTTATTGACTGCTGTATTGTTGCTTCTTGTTTCTCTAAATCGTCTTCTATGTCTTGAATTCCTTTAGTTCTATTATTTTCAGATTCAAGATTTTCTGTTTGATTTTCGTGTTCATTTGATTGAGTACAACCATCATCAGTGTTGTCTTCTATTATTTGTATCTCAACCGTATTTCTTCTTGGAAAACGAACAGCTGCATTTTCCTTGAAAATAACGTTGCGAGAAACTTTGATTTTTCCGGATTCTTCATCATAAAGGCGATAATTCGTAGAATTTGCGTCGTAGCCAACAAATATTAGTTTCTTGCACTTTGGATCCAGTTTTGTACGTAGCTCTTTTGTCCATAATTGGTATGGGGTTGAATCGGGTGCTTGAGTGGTTGGAGTGCGATTTAGAATATACACTGCTGTGTTGATAGCTTCACTTCACAACATCCTTTGCATATATCATCGATCGTGCACTCTCCAAGATAGTTCTCATGTCTCGTTCCGCTCTCCCATTCTGTTCGGGTGTATAGCGAGCTGTTGTTTCCAAAGATATTCCATTTTTCGCGAGATACTCCTTGAAAATGTTGTTACAGTATTTGGTTCCGTTATCAACGTGTAAGACCTTTGGTGGCGACCCGAACTTGTTGCGTGAGTGATTGACAAAATCTTTGAAAGAGTCGAAAGCATCTGATTTATGTTTAATGAAGTAAACGACACGATAACCGGAGTTGTCTTCTTTGAAAAGAATGAAATATCTCATTCCACTGACTGATGGTTGAGACATGGGACCACATATGTCACTGTATATAAACTCACCGGGTTTGGTTTTTCTGTTTACTACTGTTTTAAATGGTAACTTGTGACCTTTTCCATAGACACATGCTTCACATAAAAATTTGTTAATGTTGTCAATACTGACATTCTTAATATCTCCCTTGGTTACCATTTCTTTTATCGCTTGCTTGTTAATATGTCCAAGTTACTCGTGCCATAATTTTATATCTACACTGGTCGTTGCATTCGCTTCAGAGACAGTGATTGTTCGAAATAACAATCGGTATATTTTGATTCTCGAATTGCGCAGGCTACTATATTGCTGTTTTCGTAAACTTCAGCATGGTTGTCTTCTTTGATAATCTTCATACCTTTCGCCGTTATTACACCTTCGGAGAACAAATTTTTCTTGAGATCCGGTACGTATAACACATTTGTTATTATTGATTCGTGCCACTTTTCTCCGATAAGTTTTTGAATTTTTACGGTACCTTGTCCTTTGACAACTAGACCTTGATTATTTCCAATGGTTTCAAAAATTGAAAAATATTCACGTTTATGTGTCATGTGCGCGCGGAGGCGCCACTATCCATTATCCAATAATCGTCGTCAATCGTGGATGTTAGTAACAAGCTATCTTCAACAATCGAAAAAGCTGTGACATTTGATTGTGAATGTTTATTTTCTTTCGAATCATCATATTTCTTTTCTCCTCGATTTTTCTTTGAGCCCGACATTGACTAGCGAAATGCCCCTTCTTTTGGCAATTATAGCATGTTACTCGAGGTCGATTACTTTTTCCTTCGATTGAATTCCGTTGAATTGATGAACTACTGCATCCTGCCTTGGTTACTAGCAATGCCGAGTCTGATTCTTCATATGACATTAGACTGGCTTCTTCGTCCAAAAGACGTGCTCTAAGGTTAGCTATCGTTTGCTTTGTCTCATCCGTCGATATCCAAGCTTGTCTTAAATTTCTGTACTTTTGAGGCAAGCTTCCGAGTATTTTTGTGATAATCGCTACATCACTGACTTCTTCTCCTGTTTCTTTAATTTGTTGTGCCAAATTTTCTACCTTTGCGATGTGCTGGGAAATGGTGTCTCTTGAAATCATTTTATATTGATGGAATTGCTCATGCACTAACATTTTGTTCATTTCCGTCTTTTGTTCGTAAATGGAATCTAACTTGATGATTATCTCACTTGACGACTTGCAATTTTTCACCAACGTGATTTGATCAAGAGCCATTGCGGAGGTTAAGGTGAACATGGCGTTCGCGTCATCCTTAATCCATTTTTTGTGTTCCTGTTGTTTTGTTTTATCTGGCTTTACTTCGTCACCATTCACAATATCTTGTAGTCCTTTTGCTCGCAATGCACATGTAATTTGGAACTTCCATTGTCGATAATTTCTACCGTCAAACTTGTTAATATTCACAACATCTATTTTGTCCGCCATATTTGCTAGATACAACGCTAATCGTAATGCGTTTGTTCAATATAAAATAAATGACTGCACTTTTCTTTTCGTCGTAGAAAGTATTCTTCGATGCCTTTTTTTTATTTTTGCAATTACAGATATTCGCTTACAATGCGATACCTGGGCCCATATCCTATTAATATTTCAAATTGTGATTTCACAAGATGTACCACGATAAAAATCTCCACAAAAAAATACGTTTGACTTATATGAAGAACTAAACGGAAGTAAGTTTTTTTTCTCTAAAAAAATTCAGTATGCAGTGTTTAAGTATAACTTTATATAGCCTGTATTACACATTAGTTTATATAATAGTACGAACGTACCAAAAATGATTGACAGTTTGACATTTCAATAATTCAATACACTCCTAGCATGACTTCCAATATCCACCGACTTTTCATGAGTTCCGGTGGAATTATGAAATATTTTCGAATTCCCAAATTATCTTTAATTGGTCAAAGTTTGATATAATAAATTGTCAATCAAACATTTAACAAATTTATGTGCGTTTGGTGTAAACTAAATTAATAATGAATGTTGTTGGAGTATTTTCTTAGAATTTTTCAAGAAGGGGAAAATCAAGAAATAAAAAGAATTTTTTTGTTATTGCTGCGCTTTACATCGGTAAATTGCTAAGCATCGCATCCGTTAATGCTATTTAATGTTATTTTTTTAAATTATGTAGGTAACATTTGTGATAAAACCAGAATGCTTCCGTTTTTCGGTATTTTGCTACAAGCAATACGTTAGTCATGATCACCTATACAAATGTTACGCCTCTTCCGGATGTCGAACTGTGTTGTGGGAGTTACCGTTGTAATCTCAAACCGCCAAAAAATGTCTAATATTATTCACCACAGAGATAAATATTCACCAAGGTGGGGTGAAAATCAATTTTTCAATCTCAAATCTGGTCATGCATCATAACATTGTAAAGGTTCTGAAGAATGCATAAGTTTCCTTCCGACACCAAGGTTGTTGAAATGTTAGTTATGATAATGGTGAGCGAGATGGATATTTACCACTTGGAGTTCGAGTTGTCCCTTGTACTTTTGTTACTTGAAAGAGGTGCCGTTAAAAAGGTACTGATTTATTGGGTTTTAGTTCCGATATGTTGAAGTCTGTTGGCGAATTTGTTTCTCCGGTTCTTTCTGTTCTTATAAATGACAGTTTATCTGTTGGTCTTGTCCCGGATATTTTGAAAACTCAATTGTTATTCCACTTCACAAAAAAGGTAATCGCTTGCTCAAAGAGAACTTTCGTCCTATTGCTCTTCAACCTATTATCTTAAAAATAATTGAAGAAGCCATGAAACCACGAATAGATATATACCTTGCTAAACATAATTTTTTAAGTGACAATCAGTACGGCTTTAGATCTGGTAGAAGTACTGAGTCTGTCTTGGTTGAATTTCTTAATGGTGTTCATCTTCATTTGAATGATAAGCTTGAGGCTGGAGCTGTTTTCATTGACATTAAACGAGCGTTTGATATGGTGGATCATAACTTGCTTCTCAATAAGCTAGATTCTATCGGTTTTAGAGGTATTTAAAAAAAATTATAAATGGTTTGCTTCTTATCTGAGTAATAGGTATGTTAAAATTCAAAGTTCCTTTAGTGCTCCTTTTACATTGAATTGTGGTGTTCCTCAGGGTTCTGTCTTGGGTCCATTACTTTTTTTTAATTTATATAAATGATATTTTTAGCCTGGGTCTACGTGGAAAAATAATAGCCTTTGCGGACGATATGGCTTTAAGTTATTCGGGTTATCCGATATCAATTATGATTTAAAATTGCTACGTGTTTGGTTTAATCGACATGGTATGGTTCTAAGTGAGAAAACTAAAATTATGTTTTTCAAGTTATCTGGGGACCCTTTGTTGAATTAAATGCCTGAATTTATCTATCACCATTCTAATTGTAATTTCCTGAATTGTAATAATGATTGTTTTAGAATTGAAATTGTTAAGTCCTTCAGATACCTCGGTCTACATCTCGATGTTGGCCTCAATTGGAAGTTCCATATTCAACAATTAAAAAGTCATTTGGGTTCTGTTTTGCGTGCAATCTATATGTTGCGCTGTTATTGTTCGCAATCTGTTTTATTAAGTTTTTATCATGCTTGTGTTGGCTCTAGTTTGAGTTATGGAATTCCCTGTTGGGGTGGTGCTTTTAATTGTACGTTAATTCCTTTAATCACGTTACAAAACCATATTATTCGTTCCATGTTTTTTATGAGCCGTACTGATTCCTGTTGGCCAGTTTATGTTGTAAATAAAATTTTTCCGCTGCAATATCTTTATGTTTTTAGAGTTCTTCGTTTGTTTTATTATCGTAGTGGTCAAAGGGTAGTGAGGTTTGTTAATGCGTATAATTTTCGTAATAACAACAAATTGTTTTTTAAAATACCAACTTTTACTACCGAAACTTTTAGGCGATATTTCTTAGTCCTTGGTCCGTACTTCTTTAATTGCCTGCCATTACATATCCGATCACTGATCTCCACTAATTCATTTTTGAAGCTGGTGAAAGGTTGGTTATTTGAAAGAAAGAATTTAAAATTTCTTTTTGAGGTTGTAAAATAAATAAAATAATTTTTATTTTAAATTTTTAACTTTTGTTATATCTCTTTTAATTAATTATTTTTTTAATTTTTTTTGGATTTTCTTTTTACTTTATTATCATTTTATTGTTAACTTTGTTTAATTTGTTTCTTATGTTTTTATTTTGATTTTTGCCATTTTTATTATTATTATTATTATGTATTTTAATTTGGCCCCCACCAATTGTTTTAGTTTTAATTTTAGAGGTTTCCAACACTGTCCTTGACAAAGGAAACCTATCTTCTTGCCATAAAATTCAATCATTTGTATATTTAGTTTTGTAATTTTTTTATGGTTTAAGAGAATTAATAAATAAATAAATAAAAGATAAAATGTAACTCGCCACGATAAGGTGAATATCAAATTGTTGTGTTGAATATAACCTTGTAGCGTGTTGTTTTAAAGGTCTTAAAGAAGGCAACAATTGTAATACTATCATGTCAATTATCAAATTTACCGTTATGGTCCTGATGGCAGATATACAATTTTGGTCCTTACAAATATATTTATATATAGTAGCAATTTGAAGAAGGAGTATTTTGAAAGGGCTTATTATACAGTTGCAAGAGGATCCTAAACTTTAGAACCACATAAACTTTGGAACGAGATAAACTGTAAAACGTCAATCAAATGCTTTAAAAAAAATAAATATTGGATAAATTCAGTACTTAATAACTCAGGATCGAATGATGTAATTTAAAAATATTTGAGAATGCATTTTGTGGTAACGTAAATCGGGTTTTCCTGTATTCACCAAAATTGTTTGTTCAAATCTCAGAAATACTTAGAATGAACTTAGTTAGAAAGCTCATGATTTGAGAGCCCTATAATATAATAGCAGAGCACCCTGTATTTTATAGAGCCATAATCAAAAAATCTGAGCTTTTTTAAGGGAATTAGAAAAGAGGAAAAAACGAAACTTTTCATAGTAAAACACATAAAACCTATGAGAAATCACTTTTTTTCCTAAGACAAATTTTTAAATGAAAACGTTACAAATTCTTAATTATGATTTCTGAAATACTTTCATAAATGTTTGAATTTCAACATATGTATATGAATATCGTTTAAGTAAATCGTTTTCATTTTCTTGTAATATTTGATTTATTTAAACCAAAATATTAAAAAAAATTCATAACAACAGCATTCTGGTCAAATTTAAATAAAAGCTTACTACGATTCGTTTGGTCATTAAGTCAATATACATTGCATAGATGGCAGTGATGGCCGTAAAAATTTGGAAAAATCGTACAAAAAATTACCACCTGGGGAAATTTCAAGTTCAAAAATTGTAGGAAAAGCAAAACAAATTCACAAAATATAGGAACGTGTGATAATTTTGGGATTAAATAATTTTTTATCGTATTTTTCGTTTACCATTTTAGACTAATTACGTACACTAGTAAAACTAAAGATAAATTTAGCAAGTATTATTTTAATTTGTCAGAGCCAACTTTGATGTATTTTTCAAAATGAAAGTTCGAATAAATATATTTTAGAAATAATTTAATTTTAATATTTCTGCAATTAATATTTACTTAATGCCAATATGGCCTTCTTGTATATTGTTCTTAAAGATATGTAGAAAACTTTTATATAAACATTTTATAATATTTTTGGTTTTTTCATTGAAAAACTTGAAGCTAAAAAACACCATTTTCACTATGGATTCCTATGGAAATCAGAATTTGCCGCATAAAGACAATTAGAAGAGACAACTTAAGCATTGACCAGCGAGTCTTTAAGCATCCGTAACAAAACCTTACAGAATTTAACGAAAATATATTGTTAAGGAAATTTTGACAGATCGCCCAGCGAATCCGTAACACGATTTGACAACAAAAAAAAACAAGGAATATTCGTAATTGTATTTTGCAATAATTGTTTTGTCACATTACACTACATAATATATTATGTACATATTTGAAATATATATAAAACATTATTTTAATTCAAAAAACATAAATAGGCCATGTTTCACTGTTTAACGTTTCTTCCTTCAGTTTGGGCGGTAATTTTCGCTCTTGTTAAAGAATGTTAAATGACAATTCAAATTTAACGAAACTGAACGAAAAGTTGTTAAAGTTTTGCTGGTCAGTAACATGCATGTTCCTATGGTCGCATTCTTACTTAAATTTCTTAAAGACTCGCTGGTCAATGCTTAAGGCTTTTAATAAATAGAACAATTCACAATGGACTATTTTATTAAACAAAACTGTTACCGTAAACTAACCGCTTGGTAATCCTATCACTTATTACATACAAAAGACAACAAATAAAATATGAAGTATTCGTTTGTTCACTTATCAGAAACAGACCTCAACAATGAGTTAATGATAACAAAATATGTTCGATAAAAGTTTCAAATCAGATTTTGTAATTGGGCAAACAAATCATTTATTTTTTTACAGTATTTTGTATGCAGAATTGTGAAATAAAACATTTTGAAATTCAGGATTTTGTATATAGAATTTAGTATAAAGAATTATGTCACAGAATTTTGTCTTACAGAGTTAATTAAACAGAATTTTGTACTCTAATATTTAAATTGAAAATATCAAATACTAATAGGCTTCACTACGAAATAGGTCAATCCATAAAAAATTTCCCAAACAAATCAGATCGCTCGAATAGCACTGCACAATCCCATCTGTACGTTAAACTAGAGCTGCATCCCTTATGAGAATAATATTAAGCGAATCTTATATTTGACTGACAGAATTCAGCTGCCATGTTTCAATTAAACTTTAGATATAAAAAAAACGTTAAAATTACAAAGACTATATACATATTTGTACCAATTGCCGTTAAACCTTAGTCGCTGTAAATCAAATCCATCCACTGGAATTGTAAAATAAATTTTCAGGTACATGGAAGCTGCCAATTTTCACTAAAATTCATCCGGACCTCTCAATTTTTGAAAAAACTTAAATATTAAGCTTCAGTTTGATTGGTTAAAACACCTTATACAGACCGATAGACAAAAAAAAATCTCAAGGTAGAAAATTTTCTTGATTACTAAACCAAGTCTCGGGTACTTCGTCAATCCCAATTACGCATTTAAATAACTTGAAGACTGCGGTTTACCTAAGGACCTGTGAAATCAAATCTAAACTTACAAAGAATCACTGAGCCCCTAACTAATATAAATTAAAAACAATAAAATGGGTTCTAATTTCTTTTCAATTTTTTATGAACGTAGATAGCGATAACCTCTTTCATATCATTCAGAGTTATTATTACCGAATTTTATCTATCTAACTTCTACAAAAAAAACTTTGTGGTGAACTCTTTAACCGGTTCATTGAAACAATTAGAGATCTTGCTGAGATTGCATCACGATAATGCGCCGTTTTACATTGCATTGGTTGTACGTGACTATTTGACCAAAAATTCGATCCATTTCGTTCCGTATTCGCCTGATTTAGATCCGTTTGACTTGTGACTATTCCCGAAGCTCAAAAAACTGCTCCGAGGACATGTAAAATTTGTTTGCTTCCGACCTTAATTCGCAGAACAAATGGAACTAAAGCCGGAATAAAAAAGTGGAATCAAACTCGAAAAAATTAGTTTTACTGTTTGATTCGATAATTTTCCCCCGAGTTTATTTTCATTTTTTGTCGACAATACGTATGTGGTGAAACTAGCCTCCGTTAACTTCAGCTTAGAATTTTTATGTTTCTGAGAACACTTTAGGCGGATTACATGAGATTCATGAGATGTGTCATTAATTCATTTTTCTTATATCCAGACAATTCCAGAATAAATCAATATGCTTTTCCAATATGTATATAAATTGAGCAACGTCAGGCCAAGGGTCTGCAATATGTCCCAATACCGGACAAAAAGCACATTGGTTTAAGCTAAAGAGTTTGAATCTGCTTTAACTAAACAGAAAATAAATAAATGTTACTAAAGTTAGAGTCGCATTAAAATAGTATTTGAGTTGATTTAGAAAGAACGTTGAACTGATTTTGTGATTTCTATTAAATTTTATAATTTTTACTCATTAGGAAAAGGAGTTAAAAGAAAAAAGTTAATGAATTTGTGATAAAGGGTGGACTGCTAATAATGGATTGGGGCTTAGTTCATTAGAATAATATAATAATAGAAAATTCAGTGATATCAAAATTAAAAGGCTTAACAAGGATTCGGTTAGACGTAATTCTTTGGTGAGAATGATAAGACAAAAAATATCTTTTGTATGATGTTGAGAAAATTATCATTTTTTTCTCGGTTTAGCTGAATAGGACAAAATCAAATCAATTTACATAAATTTGAACGTAAATTGCGGAGAGTGAAATAAATTTGAACAGAATTTCATTAAAACTCACAAACAGCTCGTATCAATGAAATTTGTAAAGAAACTTGGGTGAAAGAAAGCATAAGATTAAAAAAAATCAAAATCAAGGAAAATTAACTCAACTTATCAACTTTCCAATAAATAAATATGTCTCATACGTTGAGCAGGCTGATAGAGGAAGAATGAAATAGGCGAAGGATATTACAAGGCTTGAAAGCATGCACAATGACAAAACTTATTACTTGTGAATTACAGGTTTATATGAATTTTCAACATCATGAACAAAAATTTTTGTTCGTTATGTTGGAAATTCATACAAACCGGTAAGTAAAAAGTAAAAAAGCATTTTCTTTGTGAATGCCACACCCAGCACTAGCAGCCTGTTGTATTATTCACTGAATAATACAACAAGCGGCCAGAGAGACCACCGGTATTTCACGCTTAATAATATTTCCGGCAGCGAGTTGCTACTGGCCGATAAATTCTTCTGCTTGATATACCGGTGATCCACTGGCCGATGACTGCAATTGTTTGCGTGGCATACCAGAGGCCGGCCACGCAAACAATTGCAAATTATTTAACATGCGTACCGGTAGGGAACCTGTTAAGTGTTAATATATGAGCTTTACTGTTTACTAATGCGCCCCTTTACCGTTACTAAACTAGTTGAAGAGAAAAAATCCGTACAATACTTAAGTAAGTTAGTGGAGTAGGAATTAAGGCGGGAGGCTATTTGCGAATTCGATTCGAATGTATCCGACTCTTCGAACCATAAGATTCGTATTTGATTTAAATAAGGAACGAACGAATCTAATTGAAATAAGAATCCAATTCTTTGAAGAGACGAATACGTTCGTATTGAATTTACAAACAGCCCCCAGTCCTTTACCAACGTTTCTTCAATCGGAATAGTCAATTCTTTAACCATGCAAGACTCTCAGAATTAAGCTAATTTTTCACAAATTTTGTCGGAAATACTAATTACTTAAATGCAAACCTTTAAAAAATATATGATGATACTTTTTTTGATTGATTTTTTTTCTTGATCACGAAGCTGAAACTTTAAAAAAAATTATTCTGAACCTGATTTTGTTCAATTATCAAACTTAAGTATTAGAGACATGAAAATATTTGCGTTTTTTTTCAATCTAGTTAAATCTTAGTTAAAAGATTGACTGAAACTGGGTTATTTTGTTGGACGTAAAGTTTTGTCGAAAGGGGCAGTGTCGAAGATTCCTCAGATACCAGTTTACCGCTCCTGCTACTTAGTTAGATGTACAGATTCTGTTAAAGAGCAACGAACTATTAATATGCATGCATTGACTAGAATGATGGTCGCACCCTACCACATAAAACGGATATGCTTATCGTATTTTTGTCTATAATCTAAATTGGCCTTACTAATAAGTAATATGGTTGCACATCTCCTGTGTAGTTTGCAATATTTAATGTAAACTCACAGTTGAACATAATTTAGTTCCGTTGAACCACTGTAAATAATATCTATATTATGATGGCATACTAAGTATGACAACATCTTGTCTATTTCACTTAAACCTCAGTCATGTATCATAGATTTTTCAAGGCCATCATTTTAATTAATCGGCATCACGAAAATTTGCTGACAACATTTTGTTGCCGCCACTCTTGCCATAATGAGATAGCCGTCAATTACTCATCATCACTTAAAAACAAATCATCGATAACTTTTGTTTCAATCATATATTTTGGAATGGGAGTAGTAGTGGTGCATTTTATATCATCAAAAATCAACTTAAATTCCACTGGAGACAAATAAATTAGTACAAAATTATTTAACAAAAAAATTGGACCTTGACAATTTTGTTGTTTTAAGAGTCGCACTTAAAAAATTAATATTCTTAATTCTTTTTTTTAGTTTGTTAAAGCCGGAAGAACCTTTCTGGATCTCTCTTACCTTGTAAACATCACCATAAGTTCCAGAACCAATTTTTTGTATTAGTTCATATTCATCCTGTGGATTACTCCGTGATATATCGGAACTAAGTAAATTTGTTCCATGATGAGCCATGATTACGATGGTGGGGAGATTTTTTTTTTTTTTGCTCAGACAAATCCAAATCTAATCAAAACAAATACAGAACAAAAAAAAATCTTCCCTTTTGTCTTTTATTTTTCTTGAAAGAAATTTCAATGGATTCAAAATTTTGGAAATTTTTTTCAACAACACAATTTATTTATTTTAAATTTATAATAATAATACATCACTATCATTTTATATTTTTATTTTTTCTTGTTAAATATATATTCATTTATTATTTTAAAACTTGTTTAACTATTTTATAAATTTAATTCTTCACTAAAACAATAAAAAAAATCAGTCATTTCCACCAAAAAGTAAAAAAAAAATGAGAACTCGCGAGAAATAAAAACTACAAAACACTATTTAAAAACAAATAACAGCAATATTATTTGTAATATTATAATACTATAAATAATTTTGGATTAATTATATACTTTGAAACACTATTGTTTTATAAATTAATAGATTTTTAAATTATTTTTTAAATAAATTTGATGTTTTTTGACAATAAAACACGCCATTTGCAATTATTCTACTAGATTTTTTATTTTTGACTTTTGGAGATTCTTTTTTTTTTTGGTTGCAGTTTTTGGTATAAATAGTTCAGTGGATTGCGTTTTTTTCTATCAGAAATTTCGATATCGAAACACGTTTTTAAATGGTGAATTTAAATTTATCGGGTATTTATAAAAAATACCGTTAAGCCTTAAATAAATATATAGTTATTGGAAATTAAAAGTAAGCGTCTAAACGCGATTTGAAATCCACCGGTAAATATAAAATCAAATATACGAGTATATTCCCATGGTTTGGTACATATAAATCATACAGTACATACAAACCGCTTATTGCAATCAATGAAAGTCGGAGTTGCAATTTGCGAAATTTTTGCAAATATCGGGTATAAATTTTTGTACATACGTGACGTACATTTCATTTTTATTATTATTTTAATGGAAAAAATTTCGAAGGGAAGTCGAACAAACAGCAAATTGCAGTTACAGAGATTCAATTCAAAATTTCGTCTGGTGTAATTATCAAGTCTTTGCAGTTACCGAGTATTGCAATAAGCAAATTTTTAATAAAATATGTATACATTACTATAATACGATTTAAATAAGCTGCAGATTAAGTGGATAAGTTCTAGTTTATTTTTGCTTTCGGTTGTTGAACCAAGCAACCTTAATTATAGCATAAAATCCCCTACAGACAATACAATTTGCTTGTACAACAAATCCATTTTGGTTGAATTGAATGTAAAATTGGTGCGTGTGTATACATGTTGGTATTCCTATTTGGTTTTACGTGTTGGTTGGAAAAAGCCAACCAACCGACCAACCAAATAAGATTGTCTGTACGTTATTGGACACAGAATAATAAACAGCCAGAAGGGACATTGTGCGGACCAAGAAATTGTTGCTCTTATCTTATATTTTACATATTAAATTAAATTTTCAGCTACTGAACGACAACTTAACACTGAAAATCTTCCCTTCGCCAAACCAAGGTCAAAAAAATGAGTCTACGTTCGTCCATATAAAAACCGCGTTATGTCGAACGACTTTATTTTTTACTAAGCTTAAAATAAGGTACATACAATTTTTTCTTTATTATGAAACTATATGGGGAATCGATTATTTTCATTTACAATTTTAGTTTATTCGAATTATGAGCTTTTGTTTTATTTTTAAACGAAAATGTTCATGAAACATGTGATTTTATTTGATCGAAAAACCGAGTTATAAAAATGTTTATTTCTTAGTGAAAATCGTCTTCAAAAATAGGGAATTTTTGAATTTTAAAATGTTGTTGTTTTTGTAATATAGCTATTTATTTATTTATTTATTTACATTAATTTGAAAATTCTATTTTGAGCTACAGCTCATTCTCAATAGAATTTTTAAAAAGTGGCCAAAGTATAATAATAATACAAAATTGTTGATTTAAGAAATAATTACAGTACACCCAATAGACTTCTTCCGGCAATTCTGTATCTGAAGTTTCACACCATGGCTTGGATCTTTCCATCTTCAAAAGGTATACAAGAGGGTTCCATGCATTATTCACCTGATACATCTTAGAGTCTCAGAAATCTCGTCTCGTTAAGATGACATCACGGCTTGGGTTGGGGTTTTTGTACACAAATTATTTTAATTAAAATATTTATATTTACAAAAACTAAAAATAAATTTGAACTGACTCGAAAGTCTAAGCCAGCTACGTCATAAACTTATAACTCGAAATTTATAAACAATACAATAATCATCTCTCATTTTCTCCATTCAAATTTGAATTCGAATATCCTTGTATTGTTATTTTGAATTTGCGAAGCATGCTAGGTTGTTTATTTTCTTCACGCTGATTGAATTTATTTCATTTTTTCTGTTTGGCTCGTTTCGAACTGTGTTAATTTCGATTTTTGAGCGGAGACGTGTTGTCTACTTTCTTACCATTGGTTTTAGATGTTTCAAGTGATGCCCAAACGCGAACTCCAACAGTTAGAGCATTGCCAATAAAACGACGTTAAACTAATATAGTAAAACAACAGGAAGAACTATTGACAAGTGCTAAAAAATTACTAACAACAGATGATAATCCAGCTGAGGCATATGGCCGCAGTGTAAGTCAACAACTTCAAGAAATTACTGATACACAAACGTGCATTGTAGAGAAAATTATCTCAGAAATAATATTTTATGGGAAGTAAGAAAAATTAACACTCCAATAAACAACCGTAGCCTTAAACAATCCCGTTATATATAGTTATCATGCGCCCTCGACATCACTGACAACATCAACTCCATCACCTAGCTTCCGATTGACGCCTTTATGCGTAACTCACCACTAACTCATCGATCCACACATTTAGAGTACCATTACCAGAACCATCGCCTAATTCAAACTCAGAACCGGAGGGAACATAGTAAAATACCAACCACTCCCTCAAGTCCAGGGACCTTTCAAACCTTTAGGCAAATTATAAAAAATGGTAGAAGCACATATATAGCACATAACGCATCGGAAACAACAAAAAGACGATTATAAAGATATGGATGGAATTACCTATACCTAGATATTATGCGAAGAAGTCACGTTACTGTGTGCATTTTGCTGCTTGCCTTGTATTACGTAGAATTTTGTAAATATGCTGTTTACATATTTTTGTATAAATGAAAAAAATGCAACAACAACAATGAACAAACCGCATCAAATCTTCGCGATAGAGCCGTAAGGAACGTTGCAAAACTCGCGAAACGATTTGTTACAGATTTTTTAATAATGTTGCCGTACATCGATGTTATGACTTTTGAAAAAGCCCGAAATAAATCCTCTTGATCGCTTCGATTGGAACAATTCAAACATCTGGTAATAGAATATGTATATAACATCGAATTTATAAAAACAAAAAAAAATTTCGAAGCAGCAGTACCTTGCCGTATTACAGGATAGATTTGAAAGGCTGGACTGGGAAATTTTGTTAGTAAATCTATAATTGTATTAATCCACACCTCATCTTGCACAATCTATTATGAATGAGCCTCTAGCTCAAAATAGATTTTGTAAGTATGGGGTTGGTGTTTTATTAAAATTTTTGTAAAGAAGAAATAAATAAATAAAGATTTTTAAACAATACAACATGCAGGACTAATTAATTTTTAGGAAGTAATACACGATTGTGTGTTAGTTTTACACTACAATAGGAATTTATGTACTGAATTTTTCAATTTAATAAATAAATTAATAATGGTTTGCTTTCTTTAATATAGTGTTAGTTAAAGTTAATACCTGAAATGTGCGAAACTATTTATAAAGTATTGAACTTTATAAACAGTTTCGCACGTTTCAGCTATTAACTTTGATAATAGTTGTGGCGAAATTGCCGCGCTGAATTTCAAATCAGCATAGTTTTAGAGTAATAACAAATCGCTCTTCAGCACTGATCGCTTCTCTCATAACTGTGTCCTGTTTGGATATTAAACGGTTAAAACTAGGTATAATAATTCCATGAAACAATCACTATCAATTCGCAGATAATTTTGAAAATCTTCACTATCCAGCTCTTTTAATAAAACCATGTGACCAAATTTTTTTCCGTCCTTTAGCCATTTTTTAGCCCACAACTTGGGTAGGCCAGGTTTGCGATAAGTTACAAGTTTTTGAGGCCGCTAGTGCGAACTAGCATGGATGGTGTTTAGCCAATACCAGTTTGGTTGGACCAACATCACCAATTTGGTTGTAGCAACCAAATTGTATCGTCTGCAGAAGCTTTAATTATTTTAGTAAAAAGTCCACCTATTTATCAAAGCCGCCTCTCATGAGGCAAACTATGTATGTATACTAATCTTTGCCGTAACCGACTTACTTACAGTAATCCTTCCCAGTTTATTATGGAATTATTCGTTTGGTTTCGACTATTTCGTTTCTAACTCACTTACTAAGTTTACTGCCATAATTCTTGAACAGAAATCGCTGCACTTGTGTTTTGCTAATTTGGACTATAAGTATCCGCCTCATCTTGTTTTCTTTCCGGAATTTTATATTGAAGCGGAATGTTGAATGAAACATATTGAATGTTGAGTTATGGCGTCTGTCAAGTAAACATATTCGCACATTACATGTTGATTACTATTTCAGCATTAGAGCTTTTCCAGCAGCTTTACAAAAAATATACGAAGGTCTTGAGAATCTATGGAAATGGTTGCAGATGTCCTAGTTTTGAATCAAATCATTGATCGAGTAAAATAGAGAAGTTCATAATAATAAATTTTAATGCCATATAACAGAATGCTTATATAATTCATTGAGTAAATTGGAATCTGGGTGACCTTCAACCTTGAGGTTAATAAGAGTGTCTTTAAATATATTAGTATTTAATGAGTCGCTGATCTGTTCCAGGCCATCTCAAAGTTTGCTAGAGTTGATATGATATTTTAATGGTCATGAGGTAGAGGTACTTCGCAAGGCTACCGAAATGAGATTCACTTCTGGCCACTTTGGTCCTACAAGAAAAAGGATAATAAGATCAAAGAAAATGAGTCAATAATTTTTACCCGGATTTAGAGTCAGAAACTGATGTCTCTGAGGATGTTTGCTGTATTTCAGATGCACATGGGAAATGAAGTCAGCATCTTCTTGCAAAGGAAACTTAAATATTTATTGAAAAATTAAATAATACTCTAATTTTCTCTTAGGGCTCTTGCCATATAACCTAAAATGTCCGCATCGTTTATCAAAGGGTCATCACATAAGAATTTTTTATTTTATATGTAATAGCAGCCATGTTTTTCTGATTCCCACCAAAATTGATTTTTGTGGTTAGAATAGTTTGGCAAATCATCTTGGAAAGATATACAGCATTCAGAAATTGTTGCAAAATCATCTTCATCACTAAATCTCTTTTTTGGTTAAACGGCTGCGTAAACAAGCAAAATAATTTACATCCACAAAATTTAGCTGTATGGTGTGGATTTTGGCCTTATGGCATCATATTGGGCCATTTTTTCGGAAATGCAGCTGGGAATGCTGTTACTATGACTGAGGTGGGGAACACTACAGAAAGATGATCACGGATTTTTCTGGCAAGAATTTCGATATTTTGAGCTGAACAAACATGTGGTTGTTCAAACAATCAACTTATTGAAACAATTTCCGGTTTGTTGAAATTTTTCGTTTTGGTGATGTTAATTGGCCATAAACATTAAATGATCCAAAAACCAACTTTATTCGTTCCATTGGTGAGATTTATGTGAAAAAGAATTAACTTCTTAAAGAAATCTAGAGGCGGTCATTTAGATAAAATCATTTTTAAATCATGTCATCTTCAAAATAAACATTTATTGATATTTAAAACGGTTGTGTTTTCGATTAGAAAACTAAAATCTGAAACTAAATTCTTATTTGATGACCCTGAATAAACCGCAACCTCATTTAAATATAATTTGTAAGGTATGTATGCGTTATCTGATGGAAAATAACCACGTTTCTTCATATAAACCGCGGACAATACCCAAGACAAATTAGGGTATTTTAATTTAGCGGAAATTTTAATAACGTTTAATAGAAACTTCACTTAAGTAAAATTAAAATAAAAACAAGGACCCAAATTTTGATCGAAAAATGGGAAATATGAAATGAGAGTTTCATAGAAGTACAAGATGTATGATATTCAATTTTGTTATTCTGTGGTGTAATTTTTTTCTTTATATTAGTGAGTTTTCTTAACAACTAACAAGAGAAACATTTTTATTTTTTATTTTTAAAATTAACTTGAGCCTTCACTCATTTCGAGTTCATTTTCAAAAGGTTTTGTACAATTTTTCTTTTTATAAACAAATCAAAAACAAAACCAAAAAAATTGAAACAGTCAGTCCATGACAAAAAACTTGTAGTAAATTTTACGAAATAGGCTTTTACAAAATATGAATAAAATTTGAAACATTTCACAAAAATGGAAAAATATAATGAATTAGTTAGGTATTTAAAATATATAATTTATGTGTAAGACAAACAACCAAATTTAATTATACCCCTCAACCATAATCTCCAACAATGTTTATTGAGTTATCCCTGGATTTTAGGTGTAACATTTCCAAAAACGATCTTTTCCTAAAATTTTTTGCTGTTCTAAAATTTAAACAATTTTATTTTAACAATTTATTTAAGTTTTTTTTTGTCACAGACTGAAAAAATAGTTTGTCCACAACTAACGTATAATATACTCATTATACGTGTGTTTCTTCAATTATAATGATATCCATTATTCACTGCTAGTTTATCTAGTAGTCCCTTCTTCTATTATTCACTACTACCAAATAAAAATTTAATTTTTGGAAATTTTATCTAGTAGTCTCTTGTCATTTTCATTATTATTAAACTGTGACGTCAAAATGTCGACGGAAGTTATTTTAGGTTTATTTAAAGGATTTGATAATAAAACACAATTTTTTATCGGTCGTGGACAAAGTATCGTATTCTAATCGCATATAATGGCTGTTATTCACTCAGATGATTTACGACACTCGCCTATCGGCTCGTGTCGGTAAACTTCATCTTCATGAATAACAGCTATCATTATATGCTTGTTTAATAATATACTATTTCTACTCTAACACAGGAATTTTGGTTTCTACGGAAAAACTTTCAATTTTTTTTAGTTTTGTTTTTGATTTTGTAAATTGTATTGAAACAATTTTAAAACGCTTTTGAAAATGGACTCGATGTACACTCCGTCTCACTTGCTTAAGAACACTTATTTTTTTTAACCATCAGATTGTTTCTCCAATACTGTGTATAATTAAGCAAATTCTAATTGTTATATCGGAAGAGGGCTCTATTAAGAAAATATTCCATACCGTAATTTGCAGGTACTTTAGAGAACCGCTACTGTTTTTTAAATAAAACGGAGTGCACCTTTAAAAATTGCAGATTTATCTGTCTCACTTGTTTAAGAACAACTGAAATATCTCGTTTCTAAAGCTAAAAAATAAAAATAAAAGAGTGAAGGGTATCAGTTCGTGATTACATCTTGACGTCTGCGCAACTATGCCTAAAGAAAAGTTCTTGAATATAGAAGAAAAAGCCCAAATTCCGGCTTTCAAGGAGGGCGGCCATAGTATCCGGGAAATTGCTGCTAAAATTGGAAGAAGTTCAACCGTTGTGCATAATTACCTAAGTAACATCCAAAGCTATGGAAAAAACAGTAAAGGACGTATGAGCATGGCTACAACAATCCAAGAATGATGGGCCATTCTTAGAGAAGCTTCAAATTCTACCCTGTCGATTAGCAAAATAAGGGCTAAAAACGGTGTTTCGGCCAGCAGAGCAACTGTCCATTGTATAATATAGCGGTCCTCACATTTAACATTTCAAAAAATTAAGAAAAAACCGCCGTTAAATGAAGCACGCAGGAACCAGCATCTTTGCTTTGCAAGGCAACACATTAGAGGGGACAGAGAGTGGCATAAGGTTGTCTATGCCGATGAAAAAAATTTAATTTGGACGGGCCAGATGGATAAAATTATTATTTTCATGGCCTAAGAAAAAAGGAAATTATTTTTAGCAAAAGGCACAGTAAAGGGGGTGGTGTAATGGTGTGGGGATCAGTGACTTTTTTTGGAATGATTGATTTAGATTTTCAGATAGTAAAAATGACAGCAAATACCAATAAAACTGTTTTGGAATGAGCTTTTCCAAAATTTACCGAATATTTTAATGGACAGCGTTGAATTTTCCAGCAGGATAATGCCCTGATTCATACTGCCAGGATAATCAAAGCGTGGATTCCGGAGCAAAATGTAGAACTATTGCTTTGGCCGCCTTACTCACCCGACTTAAACATAATGGAAAACGTTTGGGGATGGCTATCACGGAAAGTCTACGAAGGAGGAAGGCAGTTCGAGAATAATGACGAATTAATTGAAGCCATAAAATCAGCCTGGGCCGAAATTTCCCTTCGCTATTTGGAGTCACTTTACAACTCAATACAAAATAGACTTCTTGAAGTTATTGAACATCAGGATGGAAATAGTCATTACTAAATGATTAAATAATAATTGAAATTGGTAAATAAAATTTACAAACACAAAAAAAAAGATACGAAAATTCGTTAATTTTAATTGATTTTACAGCTGCTCTTAAACAAGTGAGGCAAATAAATATGCAATTTTTAAAGGTGCACTCCGTTTTATTTAAACAACAGTAGCGGTTCTCTAAAGTACCTGCAAATTACGGTATGGAATATTTTCTTAATAGAGCCCTCTTCCGATATAACAATTAGAATTTGCTTAATTATACATAGTATTGGAGAAACAATCTGATGTTTAAAAAAAAATAAGGGTTCTTAAACAAGTGAGACGGAGTGTAAGTCCGAAAATAGAAAGAAAATAAAAACAGTATAAAGCTCTAAACCATTAAAAAATTTTAATTATGTATATAAAATTGTGGCTCAATAATCATTTAAATTTTACAATAAAAAAATTGAATATGATTCTCCCATTTCCTATTTTTCGACCAAATTCGGGAATTGACGACTACCAAAGCAAAAAAAAAAAAAAATTAATAGGAAAATTTGATACTTTAGTATAAGTAAGGTTTCGAATTTCTGACAATTTTAAATATTAATATTCGAAGTGAACCTGAAATAAAAGGGTGTCAATCATTTTTTTAAAATATTTAAATTCTGGACTTTAATACCCCTATTATGGTTCTTATCTCACCGACGAGTCGCCGTGACTCGAAAAGTCGTGTGAGTTCAATTTTGGTATTATGGTTCTCACATTTATTTTGGCGAGAGTTGTGCGCGGCTGATCTTATTGGTTTTGTTTTTATGGCCATTTCCATTCGTTTTATATTTTTTGACTTATAGTTTAGCATAATGTGTGATTAATTTTGTAATTTTATGAGATTTAATTAGATATTTCATCGGTTAAAATTGTTAATAAATAGTGCAAATAGCAAAATACAGAGGAGGAAACAAAAATGTTTGACAACTTACATACGCATTTAGTACTAGTCACCGAGAAATATTAGGTGAGCAATTTTGACGTTACTCTCACTCACGGCGAGAACCATAATACCAAAATTTGATTTGGGTGACTGGAAGTCGCCAAGTGACTCTTAGGTGAGAACCATAATAGGGGCATAGTTAAATCGAAATTCCAATATTTTACAATATGAAATGCTGTAAAAATATGATTGTTTGATGTTATCTGATTTTTTTTTTATGATAATCTGATTAAAACGATTAAATAATATATAATTAAGAAAACGTAATTTTTAATTCTTTTCCTTATAGATACAATTTTTTCATTCATATTTATACCTATGCATATAGAGTCGTTACATTAAAGACATTTAATTTAAATATATTTATATATAATGGTATTTTTTTTTCTATTTTATCTGTTTTATTTAATTTATTTTTGTAATTTAATTTAAATTTATATATATTTTTGTATAATTAGCAGAGAAATTTATCATTAAAAATTTGTTTTTTTTTTTTTATTAATGATTTTATTTTAATAATTTTATAATTAAACCACGTTTTTTTTATTTTACAAAATTTAATTTAAAATTAATTCATATGTTTAAATATTTATATAAAAAAATAAAATAAAAATAATAAAAAATTATTGAACAAACAAATAAAATAAATAAAAATATGTTATATTGCAACTGAATATATAATTATGCTACATTTTTTAATTATTGTATTATTTTTTCCTGTTTTTATGAAAAGTGGAGAAATATTATCGGTGGTATTGTTTATGGTTTTTATTTATTATTTGTAGATTGTAAAATGATAGCATAATTTAAAATTATTTTATTTTTAATAAAAATCTCAATAGCTTTTGTTTTATTTTTTTTTTATAAAAATAGAAATTATTATATTGTTTGTATTTCATTCAAACTAACCACAATCACTCCCACTGAATTTTTATTTTATTTTTTAAATCTAGTTTTAACTTATTTATAAATCCGGAAAAAACAAAATCCAAACATTATTTAAAATCACAATTTATTTATTTTTTTTTTAAATTAATATTAATACAAAATTATTAGTTTAGGGGTTAGAAAAGTATTGTATGTATGTATATGTGTAATGTTTTGAATCCGATAATTTATTATTTTATGTAGTTCAGTTCCGGACATGCTGATTCGCCTTTTATAAATGATTTTATAACCTGTATTGATATCGGAGAAAATTATTTTAATTAAAAAACTTTACTTCTTAAAAAAAACGAATTCTGGATTTATTACTCGTCAACTTCGGTTTGTAAGGAAATTTAGTTAAATTAGAAAACACGAACCTTGAAAATTGGCCTTAATTATTTTTGTTTTTTGTATAAATTCTAGTAAAATAATTCATCGTATATTTTACAAGTTTTAACATTTATTTAGAATTTTACGTTAGGCCAAGGCGAAAATTTGTTAAGATTTCCAACTTCATTATCTCATTTTTCGTAATTAATATTCGCTTAAATTAAATTTCAATTTGGGCTGAGCTATTCTAAAATTATATTCTAGTTTTGTTTAGAGTTCAATATTTAATCGTGGTCAAGTTTAACTAAAATTCTAATAGAATTCAAACAATATTTTAGTCGAATTTGAACAAATCAATTTTTTATTAAAAGAACAAACGAATGTTCAAATTTAAAAGGCATATTTGGAACTTGACGTAATAATTTGAGAGAAATGTCTTGTACGATTTCCGCAGTCATATTGTGGTACAACTCTAATATTTTGATAGCCCTAATAGATATTCTATTTTTTTTATTTGAGTCAAGTTTCAATTATTTAACCTACCAAAATTAATTACATCCATCAAACATATTTAAAAAGAAACAATGTGGGAAGAACTTTTAAATGTGTCACTGCTGCAACAAACTAGCCATACAATTAGTGATGCGACAGGATACTTATTGAATTAAAGCAAATAAATAGAAGTTAGCTGACTCCAGTAAAAGCATAGTACGATCATCTATCGCTTGTTTCTTCAATATTGACATACATAGAACCGTCAGAGACCGTATATATTGCTTATTTAACTGGTGAGAAATAATGGTGAATGCTCCGCAATAACATTTGTTTAATACTAGGCTTATCTTGAGTTCTCATCTTCACTCAACTCCACCGGAAATTAAAATTTTACCCAAAATATTGGGGCAGATACTCGATTGTTGGCAAGCACATTTCATATGACAAGAAAAATCTCAGACTTATCGAATATTTACTATTATCGATATCATAAGTTACGGTGGAATTACAAAAGACGTACGAAAATTACCATAACTAATGATAGGGCGGGCCTTAAGTTAGTATATTCTGCAGAAATGCAGTAATCGATGTGGGTTGCAGTTTGTAGAGTCTGAAAAAGGAGTTAGAAAATGTTTTATGGTTTCCTCTTTATTCTTCCACAGCATTGTTCTGGCAAATCAATATTGGCTTGTGATAATCCCTTAATTTTTATCGTAACAAAGTTTATATGGTTGTAGCGAAATTCATATATCTTGTTTGCTTCACGTAACACTAAAAGGTGTCGGCACAGCGCTTAGGTCATCCTTTGGGCCTATTCCCTGGGAATTGGGAAAAATATTGCTATATTTGTAAACTTCAATAATTCCCAATTTTTTATTCCCCAATTACCAAAAGTGTATTCTGGCGTAATTGGGAATAATTTCCAATGGGAAAAATACTATTTCAAATTTGGCAGCCGTCATTATTTAAAAATTTTATTTTATACATATAAAATAAAAACTTTACCGATACTACCTATGTTGTAAATAAAATAAGGAAAACACACAAAACAACCAGTTTTTTCTAATTCCCCAAAAAAAATTTAGGGAAAAATAAACGTCAAATAACTTACAAAAAATGAAATAATTTTTCTCTACATTGAAAAATGTCCAATCGCCAGAACATACTTTTGGAAAAAATAATTCCCAACCGCTAGAATATTGTCAAAATAGTTGAATTCCCAATTCCCAGGGAATAGCCCAGAATAGGACCGTTGGTCGTTAAAATAATTGCTACCAAGGGAAATCATTTAAACAAATTTGGACGTAAACTGAGTCAAGAAAAATAAATTAATGTATATTATTTAATATAAGTTTGGCTTAGTAAAAAAGCTTCGATTAAACAAAAACTAAAGCTACTTAGAAAAAATGGTCAGATAAAAAGGTTCTAAAATTTTAGTTTGTCAGAATGCCCGTTAAGAATCGCGTAAAAACGAACGAGAATTTTATTATAAAGAGATACTCGATTTGATGAGTTAAAATTTGTTCTACTCGATATTACAAATATTTTTTGGTTAAACGAAAAAAATCTCATGAAGGCCATTAATCAGGCGGATATAATTTAATTGAATTTACCGAGTCAGCCATCCTCACCCTAGTTAAACATAATTCCTGTAATTAAAAACAAACATAAATGAAAAGTATAAAACTGAAAAATTATTTATTTAAATTAAAGCTGCCATTCTGTAGCAATTTTATAAGTATACGCATTATTTTGTTAGTTATTATCGATAATCTTTTCATTATAAATATATCTGTATGTTTTTTGTGAACCGAAAGTATTAATTAATAATGCAAGCTAATAATTATATTGTTAATTTCAATAATATATTGTTTGTTTTTGTATTTTGTATTTTTATTTTTTTAATTATAAGAGTGCTAAAAGTGCGCGGGATTTATTTTCATTTAAACTTTTTGTTTTTAAATTCAACTATTTAACTCTAACTTATTTTTTTCTTTAATTAATTAATTTATATTTATAATAGTTTTTTTTTTGTTTATTTAATTATCAGAAATCAAAAAAAGGCATCTTATATTTTTTTTATTCATTTTATTAAATTTTGGTGAAAATAAAAAATTAATTATTTTTTTTAATTTTTTATTCCATTCGGTTATTAATTGTTTTAGCGTCTTTTAAATTTATTCTTGTATTACATTATTTAGAAATAAAACAAAAAATCTTAATTCAATAACAAATTTACGAGTTCAAAACAAAAAAAAAAAAATTTTATGTAAATAAATTTTAGGCATGCAAAATATAAATCTTATACGTAAATTAATTAAATATTATCACTTATTTACAGAAAAACAAAAGTAAAAACTAAAAAAATTAAAGGTTTCAAATTTATATTAAGTTTTTTTTTTTGCTTTTTTTAATTTTTCAAAAAATATATATTTATTTATTTTAAAAATCTTCTATATTTACATAAAACAGAATTATTTCATTTTTTTTCTTTTCTTTTTAAATTAGTATTCCAAAAAAAATAATAATTTATATTATACAACGTAAAATAAAATAATAATAATTTAATAATAAAATATTTATAAAAACTAATAATTAAAATTAAAGAAAAATATTAAAATTAAAAAATTTTAATTTAAATTCATCTGATAACACAAGAAACACATAATTTATTTGAACCCACACAATCGTCATGACAAAACGCACCGCATTTCTGGCATATGACCATTGAATTTAATGAACATGTACAATTTGGTGGCGTATTTTCACCAGCTACTACAGCTAAATTTTGTATTGTTGGATCCAAGCTAATATCACTATATGTAATTCCTCCTGTAAGGATGAAAATAAATAAAAGAAATATTAGTCGCAGGAAATTATTAGGGGATCAGCGGTATAAAATTAATCTATATGTATTATAATTTATAAGGAGACAGGCAGCACTTTTATTTGGTTGGTAGTCCAGTGGTTAGCATATTACGCTAAGAAAGCGAGGTTTCCATTACGACGTTTGGTGAGAAATTATTCAAAGTAAAAAGAGAAAGAGACACGACATTTTTGTAATCGATGTTTTGGAGTCCTTCCTGGTAATCTAATTTGTCGATAAATGTGAAAATCTGGAAGTTTTCGCGATTAGCTGTGTTTTTTATTTGCTCCCGATAGCTGTTATCGAGAGCCTTCATTTTTCTATACCTAAATTTAAATTTGATGGACTATTTATTGGTAAACTAAATTTATTTAACATCATTTTGAATTAAATTGTTTAGTGAAAACTTGATATAATAAATATTTGTCTCTACCTATTTATATGGAGCGCTATCGGGAGCCACCTTTCATATAACGGCCCTCGATAGCAGCTATCGGGAGCGAATAAAAAAAAAAACGCAGCTAATACTTACCCAATGTAACTTCGTTATGGTGGGAAAAGTAAAAATCACTTTCAGCCAGAGTGAAAGAGGAAGAAGTTTAGATTTTATTTATTTACTTTTTTCATTAGTATTTTATCGAATATACAAAAAAATCAGGTAATTATGATATTTCATAGCCAAATCCACTCACTGGGCACCCATTATCTACAGAGTACGCTAGAATCATTTCTTGAAAAAAGGTTGATTGTAGTGAGTATTTTTAATAACCTACATCAGAATTCATCTCAAAATTTATTAAATGTCCAGGAAGTTTCCAAATTTTTGTTAAATTATTACGAAACGATTTTATAAGAATAAAGGCGAGTGATACATGAGCACAATTTTTGCCTTAAAGGCATTATTAAAATTCAGCATGCTGATTGGTTGAAATAGCTGTCACTTTTTTTAGGCTATGGAATTTTGCCTGAAAGGCAAAAAAATTTGCCATATAAAAAATTGAACATTGTTCAATTTTCTATTTTTGCCTTAATGCCGCATCGTTAAAAACGACCATAATATTTACACGGAAATGTCAAAATATTAACATTAATAAAGGATATTGAAATGCCTCTTGCGATATGCAAACTGCTGCTTCAGGAAGAAGCTTGTAAGTTGACGAACGACAGATGATCAAGTAAGTAGCACTTCATGCGTAATAACTCGGCAGGTCTGACCAGTGTGGTTGTTGGAGTGATTATGGGGCACTGCCTTTTAGGCAGGTATGCGAGTAGACTTGGTTGAAGAGACAGTACTTCATCTTCTTTCCACTTGCCCTCGTCTGGCACGAAACAGATTAAAGTTTCTAAGGGTACCCCACTAGTGGACCGCCACCTAAACCTAACCTAACCTAACATTTAAAAAAAAAAAAAATTTAAATCTTACCATGACTAG
Organism: Tipula vernalis; assembly: GCA_958295665.1. Lineage (NCBI taxonomy): Eukaryota > Metazoa > Arthropoda > Insecta > Diptera > Tipulidae > Tipula > Tipula vernalis. Next base: position 349,108,802 of record OY282559.1, read on the forward strand.
TATTCCTTCTTGATATTGAATTAATTCCTATATTAGATGTTATTTGCTGTGATTCCATTAATGAGTTTGGATCAACATCTACCGAAGCAGGTCGTCCACGACCGCTTATAGGAACTCCATTAACACCATGAATTTGCTTTAAAATAAAATAAAAAAATATAAAATTAAATCAAAATTTCACAATACATTACCGTCAAATTTTAAGAGCATTTATTTACTTGATTTTGAGCCGGTGGTGCACTTGAGGCACGCGGCGTTAAATTTTCATTTAGGCCAGCTCGCTGAACTAAAACATATTGGCCAACATTATTTACAATTGCCGTATTCCCTGGTACACCATCAACATTTTGCTGTTGTGGCGATTGTATATTTAAATTTTGTGCTGTCTGTTGATTATTTGATGGCAGAAGCGCCATCGACACTGGTATGCCTTGATTTGATGTAAAGACGTGTCTTACTAATACTGGAGGTGATTGTCTTTGTATAAAATTACGTTTTGGAAAACTCATACGAGGCCCACTGCCTGCCTATTTATAAAAAAATAAAAATTGGAATAATTTTAAGAAATATAAACTAAAAAACAGGACTTACAATTTTGTTCGATGATGTTACCGCACTGTACTGTGTTTGATCATCTTTTTTACCATTCGTATTATTTACTGATGCCAATAGCGAAGGTGGCGGTCTCAATTGGCATCGCAATTGATGACGATTTGGACTATTTTGAATTACCGCTTGGCAAATTTGATAGCTACGCTCTAAATTTACAGCACCCGGTGGTGGTTTATTACTATTTGAACGGTTACCACGACCACCACCCCGATTTGTTTGTGATTTCATCCGGGGAACTGTATTAGCAACAGCCCGCAATGGTTGATTTGTGGACAGTGATAAATATGGAACAGCACTTGAGCTTGCAACTACAGCGGCACGTTGTATTATTTTTCCAGGATTTAAAATACCACCGATCATACTGTTATTGCCGCTCGACGAATTGTTATTGGATTGCATATGTTGTTGGTGCTTTTGTTGATGAAGTATTTGTTGTTGTATAAAAATCTTTTTACTTTTTTCCAATTGCTGATCATTAAATTTCTGACCTGCAATAAGATTATGTGCCATCGAATTTAGTGTGGCCGCTGATAAATGTTGTGTCATCGTAGTATTCGATGTAGACACCGTTGATGGTATACAAACTATTGTTGTAGGTGGTATAACAGTTGGTAGATTTGTGTTCATTTTGGTCAAATTTTGTTTGCCATTTAACATATCCTCATCATTGTCATGACATGAATTATGGATTACGGTACTGGAGACTTCCGCTTCGGGCGTTAATGTAACTTCAAGCTCCAATTTAACCTAAAATTTATAAAAATATAAATTGTATATTTACATAAAATTTTTTTGCAAACAAAACCATTTTTGTTATATTTTTTTATGATATCAGACTCGCCTGTGATGTTGTTGAATATGAATTATTTGAATTAAACTTTGTGCTGCCATCAGCGGACAGTAGACCATCAGATGGGTGCGTTGAATTGTAATCGCTTAAATTCTGATTCGATTTAACACCAAAACCCCAATTATTCGGTACTCGAAATGTACTCTCTTCTAGTCGCACCTCCAGTGTCTCTTGCATTGGTATTACTTCTGTATTTTGAGTTGGATTTACAACTGTCATTGCAACTGGTACATTTACCGGAACTGTATCTAAGGCTAAACAGATTCCGTATTAATTGATTTAATTTAAATAACATTCTGAATTTATTGTTAAAATGATTAGAAGTTAGAATATAAAATAATATTTAGAAATAAAATAAAACAACCAAACACTCATAAATAATTCTTTCCACAAACATCGACACATACCTTTCGCTAAAGCAGCTGCAAAAATATCAGCCTGAATTTCTTCTCCACCACATAATTTAGGTCCTAATTGATGTAAATTATCTCCTTTGAAAAAATATGCATTAAAAAATTAAAAAAAAAAAAAAAAAAAAATTGGGTTAACTACATTTAAATTCAATATTCGTGTGGAAGGAAATTCATTTTCTGATATTTATAGCAGTACATAGCACTAGTGTTGCTAGTGAAATTTATAATATCCTTAGTTGTAGCAGATTAGTATCTTCGGTTATTTCTATATGTTAATATTAGGCAACTTAATTTATTTGAAAAGTCTAAATAACCTTAAACTTCTAAAAAGATGTTTTAGTACGTGTAATATTTTTTATTTTCAACATCTTCCAAGTCATGGGCCGGTTTCCTTTCCGAAAACTAACAGAATTAAAATTTTGTCCAAAATTAGAAATCTACTATGGAAATTTGAATGGATTTGAATAAAAATTTGATCAGTTTCACTAGAATTTCAAAAGTTATACTTGAAGACAATACTAGCTAGTTGATGCCTAGTCAGACTTTCTTTCAAAAAGTAGGTTTGAGGCGAGATTATCGACAATGTGTTTCGTTTCAAATTGTCTTTTCAAAATCGAGCCAAAATGAATTCGTTATAGTACTTTTTAAATTCCGAACTGTGTGTAATCGCGAGTAGGCTCGTTTAAATTGAATTTGAGGTTTCCAAGTTTATTCCAAAGTTCCTTTCTCACTTATAAATACCTAAAATTTATATTTCAGTAGCCCGATTTATTAAAAATTTGATAGGAATTATATTTTGACATGAATTTTATAAAAAATATATTTGGTCGTAAACCCTCAGATGAAAAATCAAAAACGGACGAAGCAATTCAAAATCTACATGAAATCGAAAATGATCTTCATAAAAAACAAGAAAGCTTGGAACAAAAAATTAAAGAGGAATTAGAAAATGCCCGAAAAAACGGCATTCAAAACAAACGTATCGCCTTACATGCTCTAAAAAAGAAAAAACGATTTGAAAAACAATTAAGCGATATCGATGATACATTATCCGCACTGGCACTACAACGTGAATCATTACAAAATATTGAAATAGAAACAGCCGTAATCCCAGCATTGAAGCAATTTTCGGGAGCAATGAAAGAGGCTTTCAAAAATATAAATGTAGAAATGGTAAAAGATGTTGCCGATGAAACAGCTGAGGAGCAGGCGATTTTAGATGAAATTGAAAATGCATTGGCTATGCCGGGCGAGAGAAATAATGATGTTAAAGACATAGATTTGGAACACGAACTGGAACAGCTAATATACAATAAAGATTTAAATAAATTGCCGAATGTTCCAACAGTCAGTTTAGCATCGTCGACTAGTAGTTCAAAATTACAAAAGAAAATTAAATTAAATTCCTAAAGAATAATATTTATATGTTTCAATTTTCCTATTCTGCCCATGAAATTATTATCTATTCAATTATTTAGGTACATATTATTGATTTTTTTTTCATTCAAATACGGGTTTTACACTTCAAATTCAACCTTCTACAATTCAAATTCAACTTTTTGCAAATCATATTTTTAAAAACAAACTTCAATCGTTATGGCATACTTCATTACGGAATATGACAAAATGGGATGGTTCAGATGGCATATTTAAGTATGATATTTACCTATACCGGTATATTTCAGGACGGTTTAAGGTTCACTACGGCATGCTGCAGTATGGCGTTGTTGAATTTCGTCATATGCCGTTTTGAAATTTGCTGCTTCGTGCCTGTTGCGGATTCCTATTTGGATGGCCATTTCTGGACGACGTCGTCGTCTTAACGGTGAGCCAACGCAAGTGCAGAAATTGAGACAGAGTTTCTCACGACAAAAGATTTTTCGCGAAAAAATGTCAGATATGTTAAATCAAAGCTAGATCCGACGATATACGAAAAATTAAAGGACGGAAAAAAATATCGAATTGTAGTGTAGGAGATCGAGATGTAGAGTTGAGTGTATAGTATTTTAAGTCTGTCTTTTTCTCATTCTCTATGTACCTTGGTTGGTGAGAGACAAATGCTTCGTTATATAACAGCTAAATTGGCATTGCTATAAATGTGATTAGGTGCTGTCACGAATATGTCACGTTTATACCGTTGCTACAATTGTCATTTCTTTTTAGAATTGCTAATTTAGCTGTGGAGTAAACAGCAACCCATGAACGATAGTTAAAATAGCTATGAAGTTAGCCACCATGACAACAATCATTTTACATGAAAAATGATATAACCCAGTAGCCTGATATAATAAGAGAAGAAATTGTTTAACCAAACAAATCGCAACGAACAATTATATATTTTCTATAAATTTTGACATGGACTTTATAAAAAGTATATTTTGCCGTAAAGTGAAAACTGAACAATCAACAGCAGATATATTTCTTGATACAGAAGAATCCGAAAATAATCCTATCAAAAATCAACTCGGTGTAACACAAATTACCCAAGAATTTGAAAATGCAGACAGAAATAATCTTCAATACAAACGTATCGCTTTGCATGCCTTAAAAAAGAAAAAACGCTACGAAAAACAATTACGTGATATCGATGATACATTATCTACATTGACAATGCAACGAGACGCATTACAAACTGATGAAGGCGAAACTACGGTAATGTCAGCATTAAACGCCTCATTGGGTACGTTGGAAGAGATTTTAAAAAATATCAATTTAGAAATGGCGGAGGATTCCGTTTTGGAACTTGAACTGGAACAATTAGAAGATAAGGAATTGGATAAATTGTCGAATGTATCATTATTAGACAATTTAAATAATGATACCAGTAGCAATTCAGAATTAGACAAAATGAAAATAAATTCCTAAATGCAAAACATTTATTTAAAATAATTTAGACTTTTCAATTTGTTTTTCCACATTACCCAAATTATATTAGTAGCAAAACACATCAACCCAAAATAGCCCCCCACAACATAAAACTTCTCGAGTTAATTCACTTACTTGTATTATGGACGACAATTTCACCCGATTCCTTAATATAATTTTCGGCATCGGTTAGTTTTTGTTCTTCATCATCCCCAAATGGTATATTTTGTATACTTGGTTCTAATTCATCAACAGCCGTATCCAAACTATTATCACCACTAGCATCGATTAAAACACCGGTGCTATTACTATTACTACCTTCATCACATGTTGTCACACTGCTATCGATCATAGATACATCATCTTCAGCCTGTTGTCCTATAATTATTGAATTATCATTTTCTGATGATTTATTTCTCATATTAATGCCGTTTCCAACACGATTATTAATTTTATTATTACTACTACTGTTAATATTACTGTTATGATTACCACTACTATGATGTTGATGCAAAATTATTGAATTCGGCTGAATTTGTAAGACCCCATCGAAAATTTGCTGATGGGATTGAATATTGTATAAATTGGACAAGGATTTTGTTTCAATGTCATTATACTGATGATGTATATGTTGATGCTGCTCACTATCTTCTTCAACCACTTCGTCTTCTTCCCTATCTTTATCCTGATCCCGTTCCTGCTCTTCTTCTATATTTTGATCTTCTTCCTCTTCTTCTTGATTGATGTTAACTGAATCAAGGCTTTTACTATTCTGATTATTATTATTTATTCCACCATTTAAATCATCTTGTTCATAACATAATTCTTCTTTACTATTCGATTCATCGAGTAACATGTTTTTGTATTGATCATCATTGAAATCATTCGATTTACTTTCGTGACTAATTAAATCATTATTCGACGGGCAATATGATGATTCTACACCATCCGAATCACAACTAAATGAACCAGAACGTGATACACTACACAATGATATCGAATCATCATGGTACTCGAGCGGTTCCATTTCATCCTTTTCTAAGTCATCCTCTTTCGAATCCTGCGGCTGATTTTCAGATTTATTTTCTAAATTTATCATTTCATCATGATCATCGTTGAATTTCATTTGCTTACTCGTCGACAATTCGTTATCACTTGAATCACTGTTCCTACGTTTTTGTGATAGCGTCGACGAAGATGTTGAAGACGACGTATTCACATGATTGCTATCGAATATATTAAATGTCGTAACTGATGTATCCTCAGTCAATAAATTATCACAATTTGGTTGCGGTGAAATTGATTTTTCTACAAGTAGTTCCACTTTAATTTCACCATTTACATTATTTGATATTTCTTCAGTAACGAGTTTACTAGCAACTGCTACATCTACATCTAATTCTTCGTCATCATCATCTTCAATTTTTATTATAATCGTGTCGTCCGGATCAATTTCTGGATCTAGTTTACAACTATCGACGATTAGAATTTTATTGGATTCATCACATGGTATTACTAAATCGTCTGGGAGCTGATGACTCAAATTTTCTTGATCACTTTTGATGGTTTCAAGATCAGCTTTAATTGTGATCACTTCATTCTTGATCAAAATAACATCATCGTCATCATCATCGAGCATGGGATTTGTTGCATTACCAGAATCTACTTCATCTGTTGATAATCGTGTGACAGATTTCTGTTCGAGACCAACACAAATGGCTGTCGAATATTGTTGATCTAAGGAGCGCGCCGTTTTTGTGCGTATTGGTAATAAATCAGGAACTGGATTTGATATCTGCAAATGAAACTACAATATAATTAATAGTTATTCAAGTAAATCTATAAAAAAAATGAAATAATTCGATAATTACCTTATTCGAAGAGGGTGGTGAATTGGTTTGTTGTAAACTGCCAGTAACAGCCCGCGTTACTGCACCAATTGTACGAACTTTCTTTGGTGTACTTGGCGATGATGATACCGAACTTGTATTATTTGAATCCGACGAATTTGAATTATGGTCTATTTTATCATTTAGTATTGTACTATCAGTATTACAAATATTAGAAGTAACAATAGTATTCGATGTAGTGTAGGTATTAGTAACGATTGAATTTGTCATAGTTGATTTTATTTTTATAGTGGTTTTAAGTGCCGGTCGATTTGTTGTTGCCGATGTTACAGTTGATGTAATCGTGGACTGAGCTTGTTGTTGCTTTTTATTATTTTGAGACTGTCCACCTTTATCACCCCATATTGGTTCAAAATGTTTTAATTTCCATGGATCTAATTTACTTTTTTCCTTTTCTGCTTCACTTTTTAATTTGGATTGATTTTCTGGCGTAAATTCACCCTCGGACAAACGTTCACGCCATTCAAGGCAGGCGCGCGCAAAAAATTCATTATTTAAACTAGACGAATTTAATCGGATACCTGGCGATTCAGGATCTATAGGCGGTTGATCAACGCTCGGTAATAATTGAACTAATTTAAATTGATAAAATGGTGGCAATATTGAGAATGTATGCTTATTAAGTAATTCACGTAAATTTGTTGCGACTAATATTGAATCGGGCGTTTCTAAATCTATGCATCCTTCACGCGTTTGTTCAATTTGCGCTGCAGTTGACATTTTTTTATTGGTTCTTCTCCGTTTTATACTCAAACCTGGTATGGAGGCGAGGACTTCGCGCATTGTTGACGCTTGTCCCCCACTTCCACCATTCATTTCACATTCTTTATCATTATTTTGCGGTACATTCTTTACCATAATTCTTGGTATATTTCGTCTCAGTGTGTGATGATGTTTTATTACTTTTGTTGGCGGTGGCACACGAGTTGATTTATTATTTGCATTGTTGGTATTATTTAAGGTTCCAGAACTATTTGCTGTATTGTTCAATTGTTTTGCTAAGTAAAACAGATTATTAATATGTAATTAAAAATAAAAAACAATTTTCGAAGAATAATAAAAATACTTACTTATTTTATGATTTGTAGAAGATTTCTGGTTTGGCTGTGACAGATGGTTTTGATTTTGCTTCTGTTTTTGAATTTCCACATCCACTCTTTGCTTTTCAGACCCATCCAATGATTTTCGTTTAATGCCGTCATCGTGTGGTTTCAAATGTATACTACAGTTGGGTATATCTAAGGGATCTTTCTCATTATCAAGACTATCGGGGGTAACGTCACATTCCATATTTTTTACATTAATTTATAATGAATTATTGCTGTTTTATTGAGGTGGTTATTTTATTTGGAATTCTGAAAAAAATTATAAAAAGTTAATAACTTAACAAAAATAACGTCAAAAAACTGAGATATCAAAAATGAATATAATCTCTTATTATGGAAATATTGCTCGAAGTTCATAAACATTGGCCACAAAATCTAAGAAAACAAACCTATAATAACTTTAAAGTTTTAATTGCGTTTTTGAATTCGTTGTTGATTGAGGTGTGTCAAATAATTTAAACAATATAAAATATTTCCTGAGCAACGAGCTATCAAAAATTTAGCCTACTTCATTCAAATTGGTGCGATTTAATCAAGAATTTAAAATAATAGTCTTATTTAATAGTCTATTAAAATGGAAAGCTTTGGAAGACCATTCCTTTTCTGATCATTGTTATCTTCAATTTGAAATGAACATGTAATCTCCTAAAAGTTCAATCTACAGGAACAGGAGGAAAAACGGCTGGGATAACTATAGAACTATTCTGGGTAATTCATTTCCAGTTCCTGTGGCAAAACCTCCAGAAACCTAAGAAACCTAATTCCAGAAGTCCAAGCAGATTCAACAAACCTGGAACTCCTTTAAAGAAATCCTCAAAACATACAAATATGACTTAAGAAGTGCCAAAAACAAATCTCGGATACGACACTGCGGCGGTAAAATCCAGGAGTCTTCAGAGATGTCAATGCTACGCAAAGTACTATCTAGTATCCATCCCAAGTTATCTTCAACGGCCGGATATTATATGGACCACAAACAATGCTGAATCGTTGGAACTTCTGTTGGAGACTCACTTTCCGAGTTGTTAAGAACAACAAGGCAAGTAGCCTCTTAGGTCAAATTATTAGTAGAAGGAAAATTCTGTGGGCGATAAATAATTTTTAACCATATAAATCGTCAGGACTGCTTCCTGTTTAAAACTAGAACTATGTCACATTCCTAACAAATGAACTGAAGTGAAGGGTACATTCATACCTAAGGCGGGAAAATGTTCACACTGCAGTCCCAAAAACCTTAGACCTATTAGCTTATCTTCCTTCCCCTTAAAAACACTGGAAAGACAAATAGAAGCTCATATTAGAGGCGCGATTGTGCCGGAAAAAAATGTCGAAACCTCAACAAGCATATTTCAAGGGGAGATCTGTGGAGACAGTTCTTTGTTTTCTTATATATATCACCGAAATATCTTTCGAGCATAGGAAATACACAATGGTAACCTTTCTGGATATTGAGATTGCCTTCAAATGCTAAGAGGCAGGATCATAAATGCCATTCAGAGAGGTCCTCCGATAGAAGATTGGTAAGTAGAGGTACACTGCAAGGTGACGTTGTTAAAACTTAAGGGTAGTGAGTTCAAGGTGGTTGCCTATGCGGATGACATTGCTATTGGTGCATGTCGTAAATATCCCAGTACTCTTTGTGCATTCTTTTCATATGTGCCAATGCTTGCGGGCTGAATGTAAACCCACACAAAACTGAATTGGTTGTCTTTTCTAGGAAATACAAATTTCCTCATATCGATCCTCCCACTTTAAATGGTAACAGCTTGACCTTTAGATGAAACGAAAACAACTAACATTTTGGAAAGGATAAAGAAAGCTACGGTCGCGCTACACTCTTGCAAAATTGCAAGAGAGAGAAATAGATAAATTCCCTCTAGAGAGGACTGGGTGATGTATGTAGTTCCGTAACCAGGAGTTGTAAACTTCTTCACGGATGGAATAGTTGGTGTTGGGGTATCCTGTGAGGAACTTCTGATAGACATCTCCTTTCTTCCCACCGAATATTGTAGCGTTTTTCAAGCTGAAGTAACTGCATAAAGGAAGTCTTAGGCTGGTTGGAATATAATGTAACATCAGCCGGTGATATTCGCATATTTACGGACAATCAACCTTGGTTTATTCTCACATGACTAATGTCCTAGTTGTGAAGACGAAGAGGAGAAAGAGGCAGTACTTCATCTTCTTTGCTCCTGTCCCCGTCTGGCCCGAAGCAGGCTAAAGTTTCTAGAGGCCTCTTTTTTAAATTACCTAACGGACATCAGTAGGTCGAACGCCAGCCAGGAGTATCCAGCGGTTTGTCAACAGCTCATAATGGTTTTAATGGGTAGGCAGAAAATAATAAATTGTTTTATGGCTACGGACCAGTTTATGTTTATGTCGGTCTTCTTTAGAGGGCTACCTTAACCATAAAAACTAATCAAGAATTTATTTCTCGATATTTTCAGCAAACACATCATAAAGTTTAATAACTTTTTAACTGATTTAGTTTCATTAGAATTTAAAAAAATATAAAGTTTTTTTTTCAAAATCATTTAAGTTTATCTAAAGATTAATCTAGAACCGAGGATTTACCCAGCATTTGGTTATATCAAATGCTGAATATATCCTTGATTATGAATTAATCTTCATACAAACCTAAAGTATAATTTGTGAAAATTTTAATCTGATTCGAAAGTATCCATTTCGAGAAATTAAAATAAAACAACTTAGAAAATGCTACTCAAATTTGAAAGATATTGAAATAAATATATGTATGAAATTTATCTGGCCAATTTCAATTTTTATAGATTTGTAATGCCGGTGCTTTCTTTAGTACCGGAACAAAAAATTCGGATTCAAATAAAACGATGCTTTCAATACTTTCTTTGGTGTTCCCAAAAGACGAAGCGTCGCCACACACTTCTAATATGCTCAATAGTGGTGGTGCGGAGAAAATCTAGAAGATTTGAAATAGAAAAGCCAATTTAAGAGTCACGCCTCTATTTACCTGAGTCAAAATATTTTGGGTTATTTTGTCTGGTCGTGAGTAGTATCAAATGCTAACAATCGTACGTTTCGAAATGATAAATAATTTTAAGAGTTGCGTCGAAATCCCAATAGACGGATTGGGTGCCGATTTCTGCTTTCCAAAAACCATTAGTAAAGAAGGCAAAGGTGGAATAATTGTGAACTAGATTTATCTTTTGTAAAAAAAACAAGCAACTTTCAGCCCTATTCCCATAGTCGCATCACTTCATGTGATGTGATAACTATCACATCACTTCAAGTATAAATTGGTATTCTCTTAGTCGATTCATGTGATGTGATACGACAAATGACAGAAAGTATACATATCAGGCAGCAATAAAAATATCCTTACAACTGATGTAATATTTGAAATTTGTAGATCTATCACTAACAAATTTCAGGTGATAAATATATCACTTCAAGTGATGTTTATCTTTTTATACGACTAAGAGAATGTGAATTCAAGTGATAGTTATCACACCAAACGATAAACGTCGCGTAAATCGACTAAGAGAATACCTAAACTAAAGTGATGTGATAGTTATCACATCACATGAAGTGATGCAACTATGGGAATAGGGCTGTTTAATTGATCAGGAGCCAAACCCTCCAGAATTGGGAGAATCATATTTGCTAATCTGCATGTCCGAGGGCGCAAAAACTACGCAGGCGTTGTGGGTTGGACGTGACCATCGTAACACAATAATATCCTCCTTAGCTATGTTATTATCTTGAATTATGATTTTGAAATGATTTTTTATTTCAATTCCTGTTAAAGTGTGATATTTCTAAAATTAATTAATTAAAAAAAAGTTCCTCTAATTAACCTCTACCTCAACCCTAGGGGTGTGTGCACCATCGGCTAAGGTATAAAACGAATTAAAAATTTGTTCTATTTAAAAAGCTTGTTTTAATGGGACTTTCCTGTTTGTCAAATCGAAGCCAAGCCAAAATTTACTCGGAATGGGCAAATAAAATTCCACGTAATATTCATAAAGCCTTGGGCTAAAGGTGATTCAAAAAATTCGTTTAGCTAATGAAAGAAATATGGTATATCAGCCGATTCTACTATGAATATTTTATTTTTTGTAGGTAACTTTATCTGACCCGATCATGCAGATAACAATGAGCCTGATTGTAGCTTGATAAAATATTTCATTATGGTGCAATTGGCAATAGATATTATTTTAGGACTTATTTCTGAATTCGAGTTTTCGAAAGTGAGTAATTTAGTAAATATTTTGTAGAATTTAAAAATATCTACATTTGATGAAACTTCGAATTAATAAAATTGTTCATATTGAAATTGAATGGAATAATACCCAAATGTGAATTAAGTAATTTAAAATAGCGGAAAAACACTACAGTGAAGAAAAGCGAAACCAGATACAAAACGCGACAACGTTGACGATGAACGACAAATGACAACAGAATATGCTTATATTACGATGTTGTTCCCATATTTCGCATAAAACAAAAAATTGATTGGATTTAAGGGAAAATACCTAGCCACTCAGATGGATTCTGATGTAAGACAATAACCCTAAAGGCACTAGTCACTTAGAGGATCATTGGGTTTCAGACGTTTGTGTCCCGGCGGTAAAGGATTGTCCAGCATAGTCGGCTTCAGGATATGTCAAACAAACCGTTTTTAAAGGAAAGCTAATAATTGTTAAGAAACTCTGCCATGTGACTACGTAAGCTTTGGCTTCGATCACTAAACAACTATGTCAGCGTATAATGATCGCCAGACCACGATGACGTGCTTATTTAAGAATTAGCGTATATCTGCTGAACTGAGATTAATGAGAATGATATTTGTAGTAAAAATGAGAATTTATTCCTAAATCTCCTATTTTTTCCGCAGTCTAATATTTAAATAAATTATTACATATTCTATAACGGAAAATGAATTAAAGTCCAATTTTGTTTTAATTAAACTAATTACTGCTATAACAAAAGGAGGAGAACGTATTGGGTTTAATAGTTTTTAATTTTAATTTACGCTGGCGCTCATAAGAAATGGAACGAGCTATTAGATGAATTATACCGTCTTGACAACACATGATATCCGACAGAAACGGCTAAAAACCGCTAAATTGCCAGAACTTTATAAATCATCAACAAATTTAACCATTGTTGAGGAATTGGTTGTAACTCGAGGGAGATGTTCTTCCTGACAGTAGATACCATCAAAGCTAGGGAGGTATGGCATTAAAATATTCTGGCTATGCGACGCAAAGAACTCGTATTCATTGAACGGGGCCTCATTCGGTTGATTACGCCTTGCATTTAGTCCATCAGATATCCGGAACGTAAGTCAACAAAGGAAAAACCATTACCATGAACAACTTTTTCACTAGATGTATTTTAGCCGATTAACTTTTGCAGAAAAAAAACTACACTAATTGGAATAATTACAAAAATAAACCCGATCTTCCGCAACAGTTTACTAAGAAGACGGAATTATAAAAACGAGAAGTAAAATCTTCAAAGTTTTGTTTTGATAACAACCTAACACTTGCGAGTTTTATTACTAAACCAAATAAAAACGTTGTGCTATTATCAACTTTACATAACGATAACGGAGTAGATCGTGAAAGAGAGAGGGGAAGGGGCGGGGGAGGGGTACCCTCGATAAACTAGTGAGAACCTATATATGCAAAAGGCAAATTCAACGATGTTCTTCGGTGTTGCAGCCTACGATTTGTATAAAAATCCCAACCCACAATTATCGCATCCTAAAGAAAATCGTTTCTAAAAGAATTAGTTATGCAACTAGTACAAGCCAACGTGTTGGAGCTGCTCTCCAACACTCGAAAATTAAAAGAGTGTTACACATAAGACCGATATTACATTATACCTCAATCAGCCTACGACTTCTTTTATGGCAATTACTTCAGTTTGAAAAATGCTACAGTAGTCGGGGAGCCGGAAGGAGAGATTTAACAGAAGTTCCTCGCAGAACACTCCAGCCCCGACTTTCCCGTCCCGTTTTGAACCATCAGTGAAGAAGTTTATAACTCCTGCATGCTCGGTGCAGTTTTGGAACCAGGAGTTATAAACTTCTTCACTAATGGTTCAAAACGGGACGGGAAAGTCGGGGCTGGAGTGTTCTGCGAGGAACTTCTGTTAAATCTCTCCTTCCGGCTCCCCGACTACTGTAGCATTTTTCAAACTGAAGTAATTGCCATAAAAGAAGTCGTAGGCTGATTGAGGTATAATGTAATATCGGTTTGTAATATTCGCATATATACGGACAGTCAGGCTGCCATTAAAGCGCTTCAATCACACCTCCTCACGTCGAAAGTACTCCAGAACTGTCTCTCATCTCTTAACGAGATGGCAGATCAGTTCAACATCCACATTTTATGGGTGCCAGGACATTTCATAAGTACAGGGAATATAAACGCCGATGAACTGGCTCGACGTGGTACAACGGACCACTTCTCAGAAATCAGAAAGGATATTGAAATGCCTCTTGCGGTATGCCAACTGCTGCTTCAGGAAGAAGCTAGCAAGCTAACGAATGACAGATCAAGTATCACCTCTTGCGTAATAACTCGGCAGGTCTGGCCAAAGTTGGACTTGGCGAGATCCAAACAGCTGATCTCACTTCCGCGAAGTCAGGTCAGTGTGGTTGTTTGAGTGATTACGAGGCACTGTCTCATAGGGAGGCATGCGAGTAGACTTGGTGTCTTCTCACATGACTACTGTCGTAGTTGCGAGTACGAAGAGGAGGAAGAGACAGTACTTCACAGTATCTTGACAGTATCTTCTTTGCACCTGCCCTCGTCTGGCACGAAACAGACTAAAGTTTCTAGGGGCACCCCTCTTCAAAGACCTGACGGACCTCTGTAGGATGGACGTCAGGAGTATCCAGCGCTTTGTTAACAGCTCAAAATGGTTCCAATGAGTTGGAGGAAACAATTATTCGGTATGGCTAGGGACCATTTTTGTGTCTATGGCTGGTCCTAGTGGACCGCCACCCAAGCCTAACCTAACCTACACATAAGACGGGAATCAACAGGCGAACAAATGAAGGCTAAGACCGTTAGCAAACGACCAAGATGTTACTAGTGCTCTCGTTCATCTGATATGAAACCAGAATACATCAAAAAACTAGGAAATGGTTTCGGATGAAGATTAAGTAGTATCAGGAGTGGGATTTTGCACAAAAGGCGAGAAGTGAGTTTATTTCTCTTTTTAAAAGAATACATTTTTACTCCATTTCATTCGGTCTATGTCGCTTTTTCTATTGCGATCTCAATTATGTTTAAGAGCTATCCCCTTTTCACCGCTTCCACCACGTACCTTAGTTGGTGAGAGATACAGACGAATGATGATTGAAATAGTATATCATTTTATTTTAGCTAATTGAGATCGCATTAATAAAATATATTTCTATTAAGCGAAATAGTGTTCATATTCAGTTTAAGTAAAAGAGACAGAAACTCGCTTCTCGCTTTTTGTGCAAAATCCCAATCCAGATGACGCATCTGGTTAAAACATAAATTTGAGTAATTAAAATGTGTTTTCTTGTGAATGTAATTATTTTTCCAATAAAAATATAAGTTTGTAATAAGAAAATGCAACAATTAACAATTTTTATTTACTTTCGCTAAGAAATTCCCTGTACATAGGCAACGTGATAGTAAGCTATACACAGAGTGAAGGTTAATAATGACCTATCGACTAACATAGATTTTAAAACTATACTGCGATTGTTAAGCGTAAACACGATGTGGGCGTGATTGATATGCAATACTTACAAATAAAGGTAAGGAATGCAAGTCTTAAGGTGGCTGATTCCATATCGTCGACGCTTGTCGATGTTTCCCTGTTTCTGTTATTGTCTTTAGTGTTCGGTGCTTTTAAATATGCATTTTTGCCATTTTTCGCCTACTAAATTCGTAAATCAATAAAAAATTAATGATGTAAACTTAAAACATTTACCGTTTTTTTCAAAGTTTATCCTTCTTTTGGGAAAGGTAAATGCATTTACCAAACTTATCATAATTAAGCTGAATGTTGAGAAATATGAAAAAAAGAAAGAAAATTAGATTCTTTCAGCCAAGCCAAATTTTCGAAACTGTCAATGACATTAAATGTCCTTGATGAATTATGATGTTTATGTGATTTTCTACTAATGCCCAATTCAGTGCAGGCTCCAAAGTTGCTGCGCGAAATTTGTTTAAATGAACTTATTTTAAAGTAGCTGATCGGGTGTAACTAAGCTCATGTTGCTAAACCGCAGAGTTTCGAGAGTATTAGGATCCTCCTTAATATTCTATTAAGAGTGGTTATGAAACTAAATTCTGAATCTGGACCATATGTAAGTATTTAAATTTCGGTTTGAACAATTACCTAGTTTAGGTATACAAATTATCGATTGACTAGATATTAAGTTTAATGGTTACAATAAAGACACTACAATTTTGCTTGCTTATTTCCAATCTATATAATATATATATATACATATTAATGTCTTTGTAGAAGGTATACGATTTTTGCAATTAATGTGCTTGATTTATATTATCTGTGGTTAATATCTCTTCCAGGCTAAAAATATACAATGCTCCTAAGGCGGATTTAGTTTTCGGACCTAAGCCGCCTGAAGTGAAATTTACATAGTAAATTTCCGAACGAATTATTATGAGGTAATAATGCAGGGTAATTGAAACCAATATCAGTGTGTCGAATTTAATGATTGGTATGTAATTTCAAATGAATAAACATCTTTCATTCTAGAAGAGTGATATTCCCATTGGCTGCCCTTTTTCTGTAACTAATACCGTTGCAAACGTGCTTCTTAATTTGTTGTACTAAACAAAAATGAACTACAACTAAATAAATAAAAAATCGTTAAATTTGCAAAGTTTGCGATGGTTTCATGTGACTGCTCGTTTTGAAACATATCGATTTCTAACAAGTTTCAAATGTGTAAAAATTTAATCACCAGTAATATTTTTTCGAAAATACTTCATATTCATTCCAAAGGTGGTTATAAGTCCAAATTGATTTCCCACCATTTCGATATTTGGGCTTTACCAAAACTCTAAAAACATCTTTTCCATTTTTTTATAAAAATAACTACAAGAAAGTCGATTTTTTGGGCGTACCGGGAAATTTTAGAATGCGCCAAGCAAGCTACATTTTTCCGATCACTGTTCTAGGGTGTCAAGTGGAGGTATTAATTCTTTCAATTCATTCGAGATATTTGTAAAAACGCGAACGGTATCCACTTTCCGCCAAAACTCTACTGGAGCCAACGCACTAATTATTGTAAGATCTGCAATCATGCCGCAAATTCTTCTTTGGATACGGTCTATACTCTATAACATCCAGTTAAGTGCGAGGTGAACTCTACTCCATGTGGGGTCGAATATATGCTTTGTACTTTTAACGAATGAATTAGGTATGACAAAGCTGTTAACAAGACGGGTACCGCATTTGTTAAATCCGGATCAAAAATGACTTCGAGTCCGACTTTCTCAACATTTGGATCATTTTCGAAAGTAGAATGGACTAGGCCCGATACGTCTGCAAAGAGGGTTACGACATCAGTTTTTTTTTGGATGCAAAAATAATTTTGTTAATTGATTTTGAAGGTAATGGACGAGTAAAACAATAAACGGAGTTAACGAGTAAAACAATAAACGGAGAGTTTTATTCAAACATTTTGCAAAATGCAAGACAATGCACTGGCTTAAAAAAGTGTTTGAGGAGCTGGCTCACTCTGATTTCCATTTGTTTCCAAACCTCAAAATATTTCTGCGGTAACCGAGTATTTTGAAGGTGTTCCGGAAAATCACTTCAGAGATGGGATAAATGAATTGGAAAATCACTGGGCAAAATGTATTGAGCTTAGAGGATAATATACTGAAGAATAAAGTTATTTTCAGAACTAAACGCTGGTTTTGCATTTCCGTTCCACGAACTGTTCAAATCACCTATCATATGGTCAATAATTCACCAGAATGAAAATAGAACGCCTAGGATAACCAAGAAACTTGATAGAATTCTTTGCAGCTGCATAAATTCTATCATTCCAATTGAGTCCACTAGATGCAGAATTTATGATAGCCTCCGATTAAACAAATAATAGGAGCGATGGTGAAATAATACATATATTAAAAGCGAAGCAATCCTTTGAAACCACTTTATTGTAAACGAGCAACTTTTTGAATTTTGTTTAACAAAAAATATAATTATTAATAAGAAAGGGAACGATACGACTTTTGTGAATGCAGTCAGGAAGGAGGTGCTAGATCTTACCCTGTCTGACATTGGGTACCTCTGGTACAATTCTGGACTGGCATGTGTCAAATAAAGCATCCTTCTCGGATCACATGTATATCAGGTTTGATATTAAAACCCCTTCAAAACAAGAATCGGTAGTAAGAATACCAGAACGTACTAATTGGCCAGTCTATAATGAAAGACTTTATGATAACGTAACTGGTCTACAGACCAACATCAACTCTATTGAGGATCTCTTACCGAGGCAATTATTGATGCCTACCACTCAAGCTCACCCATGGTTCGTATCAGGGGGACAAGAGACGTTCTTTGGTGGAACCACACCCTGGAAACCAAAAGACGAGAGGTTCGTAAATTTTTTAACAGGGCTAAGAGGACAAACGATTGGACAACCTATCGAATGACTCTTACCCAGTATAACGTCGCTCTTAGGAAAAGCAAGAGGTCGAGCTGGAGAGACTTCTGTGAAAAAATAGATAGGCTGCCTGCGGCTTGTCGACTCCAGAAGGCACTCTCCTTGGACCACCGAAATCCGTTGGGATCTGTAAGGAAACCGAATGGAGAGACAACTACATCCAGAGAGGAAACTCGAATGCCTGGTGAAAGACCATTTCCCAGAGTGTACTGTCCTTGGAGGCCAGGAAGACCTCGATGTAGACAGCGAGCATCCCTACCTGATTCCAAGGCAAGCTTACAGGTTCTCAAGAGAGATCTTCACTCGCGGAAAAATAAGATGGGCCGTCAATTCCTTTGGTCCCTTTAAATCGCCGGAAGGGGATTCTATATATCCTGCATTTTTACAGCAAGGCCTACAAATACTGTTGCCTTATTTGATTAGACTCTTTAGAGCCAGCTACAGCTTAAAATATGTTTCAAGAAGCTGGAGAGAGGTGCGGGTGATTTTTATCGCGAACGCGGGAAGAAGATCCGCAGAGGACGTCAGGTCTTATAGACCCATTAGCCTTACATCTTTTATTCTGAAAACCATGGAGAAGATACTAGGCCTTCATATTAGATCCAATGCCTTCCTAAGGCATCCTCTAGACCCCAGCCAACATGCATATCAGGCAAAAGAGGTTTTGTTATGCTCCTTCATCGATATTCAAGGGGCTTTTAACAATACCAAGTTCGAAATGATTCAAGAACAAGCACATGCAAGGGGAATAGACTCCTCCACCATAGGGTGGATAATCAATATGCTTAGAAATAGAAGGATAACGGCCTCCTTTGGTGATAAAACCATCACGATTGCGGCTACCAGGGGTTGTTCCCAGGGGGGAGTTCTCTCACCCCTTTTGTGGCTACTCGTGATGGATGGACTACTTGTAAGATTAAAAAACTCTCACTTCTCGAATATCACCTACACGGACGGTCTAGTCTTAATGGTCAGGGGGAAATTCGAGAGTACAATAGCGGAACGTATGCAATATGCCCTCGAGTTGGTAAGCGACTGGTGTATTGAGACGGGCCTTAGAGTAAACCCCAACAAAATTATTTGTACTTTCTTTACAAATCGGAGGAAAACAATTCTCCCACCTCTATCTCTAAATTGGAAAATTCTCCAAATGGCGACGGAGGTTAAGTACCTGGGAGTGAAACTTGATCAAAAACTGACATGGAACCCGTTTTTAAAGTATATGACAAACAAGGCAAATAGGGCGCATTTCACCTTCCAAAGAATGATTGGCAAAACGTGGAGTCTAAATCCCCAAATGGCACTTTGGTTATACTCAACCATCGTAAGACCAATAATCTCTTATGCAGCGTTTGTGTGGTGGCCTAAGACAGAGTAAAGTGGTGCATGCTCAATATTGGATAGGATCCAAAGGCTAGCTTGTTTGAGTGTAACGGGAGCAATGAAACCTGCCCTACAGCTGCTCTTGAGAAGCTATTGCGGCTCTCACCACTACACTTGCACCTTAAAAGAGTAGCTGGTTCAAGGGCAGTCAATCTAAAAATAACATCTCAAATTAAAAATCCTGGACAAATTGAATCTGGACGAGGAAATAATCCAACTATCAGAAGTGATGGTTAAAACTATTGACTGCCGGAGGAATTTCACGATTGAAATATCCGACAGGGAACAAGCGGGGAGTATCATCTCCTACTCCTGACGGTTCAAAATCAGGGGTGGGCACTGGTGCGGGTATAATCGGGCCGGGTCTCGAACTCTGTATTCCATTGGGTAAAACCCCCACAGCTTTCCAAGCAGAGATTTCTGCGATCGAGGTATGTGTGCTTCGATGTCTCACAAAAAAATATAGAAAAACCGAGATTTACGTAATCTCGGACAGCCAGGCGGCATTGCTTGCCTTAGGAGCATCTGTCTTCTATTCCAAAATAATCTGGAGCTGCTATTGCAACCTTCAAGAACTCAGCAGGGAGAACAAAGTAACCCTTTTGTGGTCCCCCGGCCATTTCGGCAGACCGCTGTGCAAAAGAGGCAGCGGAGTGCTCTTTCCTTGGCCCGAGCCTAGTATTGGTTACTCCAAGAGCCATCTGGCAAATGGCATAAGGAATTGGGAACAAAAACATACGAAAATATTCTGGGAGTCCTCCATTGGGATGAGACAGACCAAAAAACTATTAAGCTATGATATTAGACGTTTAGATCAGGCAATCAATATGGATAGACAGTCTCTAAAATCCCTCACCTGGTACATAACAGGACATGGCCCTTTTAATGGACATCTGGAGAAAATGGGAAAGTCCCCTACAGACCGTTGTAGATTTTGCAACCTGGAAAGGGAAACATCCGAACATGTAATATTTACGTGTGATGCTATAATTCATAAAATACTTAAATTCTTCCATGCATACACAATACAGTGGCCTAACGTCGGCCCTTTAAATATGCATGAGCTGGTGGCGTTTATCAAGGACTTGAACTTCCACTTTACGTGAAACTTTCTGGGGATGCACAATAGACCTCAATGGTCGCGGTGCACAGGGCTAGTATAGCTCACCCTGTAAAAAAAAAAAAAAAAATGAGAAATACATTATTCAGAATAAAAGTAACCGTTGAATAATGTATGTACTATTATATGTAACTTTGTTTTTTTCCGCGTTGTGGCCCAGTTCCCTAATATTGTATATTGTAACTTGTGAGTGATTATAATCGAAGAAAATGTGTGTGTACGTGTTTTCTTGATAATCACCAAGATAAGTTGAACTAACAATAACTACAATTGAAACCAAATGCAGCGTTGAAAGATTGACTAATAGTAATTATTTCGTAAGATACATGGTGCTGCATTGCTGAAAATCATCCTAACTCGCCGGTTTCGCAAGTAGATGCATGAAACAGGAAAGATTCATAAGATTTAATAACAATTGGGCTAAATGTGAATAATGATCAATTGGTTCATATTCGTAATGCTTCTTCGGCGAAAGGTGCATGCATAGTGTTGCAAGAATACCACGAGCAGAAC
Organism: Tipula vernalis; assembly: GCA_958295665.1. Classification (NCBI taxonomy): domain Eukaryota; kingdom Metazoa; phylum Arthropoda; class Insecta; order Diptera; family Tipulidae; genus Tipula; species Tipula vernalis. The sequence goes on from OY282559.1 coordinate 349,130,261, forward strand.
ACAGCAAATAGTAAAGTTCGGTTGATGGTCTACTATGATATTACGTTTAGAGGAGGGGGCGACATGGAAATACTTATAAGGGATAAATGAATTATTTCAACAGATGATTGATTTGAATATTGATTTAAAACCAGAAGATTAGCAAGATGCCACGATGTTAGGAAACCTGCCTGAGAGTTACGATTCGATGGTCACGGAATTAGAATCGCTTAAAGAAACTGATTTAACTAAAGCATTATTTCAATCAAAACTTATTGACGAATATATACGTCTAAAGGACAAAGGCGAAGGCATGATTCACAGTGGCGATAGCTCTGTTTTAAAGGTGATACAGAAGAATCTACAAAAGAAAACAGAAATCAAGAAATTTTACAAATTGGGCTATCAGTGTAATGGTAAACGGTACTTTGCTAGGAATTGTAGGCGATCGAAGTTTTAAACCCACTGAAGGAAGAAAATTAATTTGGCGACCGAACGGGATGAAGATGAACTATTCAGTGGAGAATTTATATTTATTAAAAATAGAAGTGAAGTTGGATGGATCATTGATTCTGGTGCAAATAAGGCATTATTTACAATGCTCGATACAAAATATCGCGATAAAATTTTCGTAGCGAATGGTGAAGATGTTGAGGAAAAGATTCTATTTAAATTAAAGTCATGAACAAATTCCCAGCCGAAGAGCAGGGGAATTTGCATGTTTTAAAGGAACCAAACCATGTTCTGATTACAGAGAATAAAATCGAAAATAATATTGAATTGCATTGTATACATAAATGTCGTAGAATATTGTGACATCGTGACATGATGATTGTCAAAACATTAACAATTGTTGGGCAAGTAAACGGTGTGAAAATAACACAGTGTACTGATGAAAGTTGTTGTAATGTTGAAAGTGTAGGATTTGCACAAAATATGCTTGTTTTAGCTCATTCAGATGTATGTGGAGCAATGAGGACAGAGCTTTTGGTAAAACATATATTTTAACATTAATAGATGATTTCTCCCGAAACAATATATTTGTTAGAAAAGAAATCAGAAAACAACGTTTAATAAGTAGCCCAAATGAATAAGATCAGATAGAGGTAGCGAATACGAAAACAAACAGTTTGAGTTGTAATTGAAAAGTGAAGGAATTCAACAGCAGCGACCTACACTCCTCAACAAAATGATGCTGTGGACCTGTGGTTTTCGTTGGCTATGACACTAAATCTAAAGCGTATATAGGTTTTACGAAAATAAAACCGGAAAAATAATAATCAGCAGAGAGGATCAGTTTTTACAAAACAGGCCAAAATTGGAAACTGAATTTGATGTTCCTGCATGGCTGCATGTGATTTGAATGAATCCAACGATTCAAGTTGTAGAAATAAGGAAACGCTTATAGATGTTACCGAACATTTTTTGGCTAATGATGCAATAAGGCCAAATTCAGTTTCATTAAGAGATGATGGTACGTCGTGTTCTGATGGTAACGATGCTATAACTGACCTGACTTAAGGGCGACATCGACCTAAGAAGATTCGATCGTGCAAATAAGGATAAATAGATATCAGTTAAACTTTAAGGAGACATTTTTTCTGTTAAACAAAAATTGGATGAATCAATTACATAAAGCTGTAGGAAAAAGCAATGGAAGACGAAATAAATTCAAAGTTTGGGAACTACTTAGTATTTACCCGTTAATAGAAAACCCATCGGTTATAAGTGGGTACATAAAATTAAGAAAACTGAAGAAGGTGAAATAACGCGATTTAAGGTCAGCTTAGTCGCTTAAGGTTTTACCCAGAAATATAGTTTCGATTATGATGAAGGTTTTGCTCTAGTGGGACGGCAAACGTCATTTATAATTTTACTAACAGTTGCCGCAAAACGAGGTATGTAAGTTTACCACTATGATGGAAAAACTGCATTTCTACTTGGTGGTTTAAGGGAACAAACTAAATATTAAGATTTTATATAATAAAACACAATATTTTGGTTTTGTCACTTTCTTAATGTGATATTTATTTTTATTTGAAATTGAAATTACGTTCGTTTCGGATGTTACTCCTTTATCTATTATACACTATCTATTTATACGCTCAGGAGTTAAAATATTGTGTTTTATTATATAAAATCTTTTTGTTAGTGATATTAGTCGACGGGTAAACAACAAACATGTTCAGGAAGAAATATGCTTGAAGTAACCACCTGGTTCCGTTACTGAAGGAATGGAACTTCAAGTTTGTTTGCTTAAACGGAGTTCATATGGCCTAAAACAATCAGCACGCATTTGGAACCAGGCAGTACACAAATTATTATTGCAGTCTGGTTTTTACCCAAAGTAAAAATGATCAGTGTTTATGCAAATTGAAGGCGATGATATTTGTTATACAATTATTTAAAAATAGTAATTTGATTAAGAAATTTGAGAAGTCAAATCATATCTTTGCGTTCAAGTGATTAGAAACGAAGATGGAATGTTTTCCATCGATCAATCAGGTTATATTAATAAAGTGTTAAAGGAATTTGGAATGGAAAATTCAAGTTTCCGAAATACTATTGAATCTTAATTACGGAAAAGGTGGCGAATCTGAATTATTGCGAGATAACAATAACTATCGTAAACTAATTGGAAGTTCGTTGTACGTGTCGTGTCCTCTCTGCACCTCCGGAGTCTCCGCGGGTGATGAGTGGGGGTACCCCTATAAACGGGTGACCCGGGGAATGGAATGGATCCCATTGGATTGGGCTCTCCATGTGAATAGGTGAAAGGGGGAGAGAATGTGGGCGGAGGGAAGGGGGTGCTGAGAGGCCGCGGTGCTAGCGAGCCGAATGGGCTGGATTAAGGTGTTAAGCGACCCGTGCTGATGATCAACTAGGCTGGGGGCCCATTTAACAAAGCCCAGTCGCTAACGGAGCCCTCTGGATATCTGGCGACCTCCAGTTGTATTTAGCCTTACCTGCATATTCGGATCTCTGCGCAGGCGGACCTCTATTTCTCCGATACTCGTGGGAATCAGATGGAAAGATCCAACAACGAAAAAACAAAGGGCACCGGCTCTCCTCAAAAGCCGGTATCAGTGAATGGGGGTACCTCGAACCAGACGGGTGGGGCCTCTAAAGTTGCAAAGGGGGTTGGCTCTAGGGCAAAAGTCCCGGGAGTTAGCGGTACCAACGCAGCACAGGGGAGTGGGACGAGAGACATTCCTCCGGCGAAAAGGCGATACAGGAATCGCCGCTCGGCATTCCGAATTCTCGAGAAGTGGGCTGCGACCCCCGAGGGGCAGCTTACGGAAGAGCAAAGAACATCAGTAGCTTGGGCAAGGAGCACTGTGGGCTGCGGAGGCTCGGAAAGGGACCATGTGTCGAAAAGACAGCGGTCCTAGGACGAGGTGGAAGTAGTCAACAGCAAGCGGCCCAAGTTGGTGACTGAAAGGAAGCCGAGCTCCAACTCAGGAACAAAGCTGTTCAGCGATGTCCTGAGGGAGCATGTGTTGATGCTAGCCGTCATTGACGAAAGTCAAGAAGATGGGAGCATCACGGCCGAAAAATGGAGGTTGGTGTATAATGCACTCAACCTCGTCTTTTTAAAGGTCCTGGGTGAAAATCCGGGACCTCCGCCATCATGCAGAGATGCGGGGTGGTATCAAGGGCGTGTGAAGATGACTGCATGCTTGGACTCTAGATCTGTGGATCTATATAAAAAAGCTATAGCCAAAGTAGGGGAGGTGTGGCCAGGCGCAAAGCTTGCGGCAGTTAGTCGGGAGGAAATTCCCAGCAGGCCGAGGGCACGTGTCTGGCTGCCATCCGAACCGGCTAGCCCTGACGAGGCTTTGGAAATCATTTAGGCCAGTAACCCGAGTCTTCCGACCGGAAATTGGAAGATCGTCAAGCAGTAGGAGGCGAAGGGGGGCTCGAAATTATCAATTATGGTAATAAATAAGGAGTCCCTTGCCCTCCTGCACAAAACGAAGGGAGTAATTGACTTCGGTTTCGGGCCAATTACTCTCAACGTTTATAAAAAGGATGGGGCGGAAGCGCGTACGGGAGGCCAACCGGAGGATGGTGGCAACCCGCCCAGGCCTGAAGGGGGTACCAGCAGCATGGGGGAGAGTGAAGCCGGCGACCTCGGTCGGACAAGGCCTCCCTTGAAGCATAAGGAGGGGCACATAAGCGAAGGAGCTGGTGTACCGATGGAGGAGGCTGTCGGCAGCCAGGCCAGACGGGTCGGCGCTGACAAGTCCTCTACAGAGGGTATGAGGGGTGGCGAGACGGGCGGATCCGGCGCACCCCAAAATACCGAGAAATAATATTCCTGCGGTAGCAGGAATATACCATAGAGATAGGTAGAGGTTAAATGGTTATGATTAAGATAACACAAATTAACCTTCACCATTCTAAGGCTGCTTCGGCAGCTCTACTCCTCAGGCTGACTAGTTCGGGTGAGGATGTGATATTAATCCAAGAACCTTGGATTAACAACAACAGGATCTGTGGCCTCAGAACCAAGGGGTATAAAATTATATCCTCTAGTAAGTCTGGGAAGATCAGGGGTGCTATTCTTGAACCATTACGAAAACTTTCGTATTGCGAGTTAGTGTCAAAGTATTACGAAAACACTAAAATCGTATTCTTGAAATAGGATTACGAAAATATTCGCAACGGAACGTTACTAAAATTTTCGTAATGGTTTTTTCGTTTCCCATTGCATTTCGTAATGAAATCATTTGGATTTTTGTGTTAATTAAATTGATAAGTAGCTATGTATGTTCATAAAACTCAATATTTTGTATTCTCAATATTTTATAAAAAAGTGAAAACAAAAGGGTACCAATTTTTTCTTTGTTTCACGTGTTCTTAAAAATATGTATTATTTATTTCGAGATAACGATGTACATAACTACTTATAGCATTCGGTTTTGTTTACTACCTAACTAGACAAAAGGATATTTTCTTTTAAATTTTTGTGTTTACATGCCGTCCTAAACCTTGAGATACTTTTTTTAATACTTGACCACCTTTTAATTTTAAACAATACGTGTAAGGGTATGAGATTTTTTGCATATGAAATAAAAATATGTTATTTAAAGCCATATTGCCTATTTAACTTTTATATTTATTTGTTAAAATTGTAATGATTGGAAATTAATTAATGCAATGTGTAATTTAAAGTGTCATTTTTATCATTCATTAAGTTCATTTGGAACAATTTTGTTTTATCAGTTTAAATTACCGGTCTTCAAACATTACGAAAATTTTCGTAATACACAATATTTTCGTAATAGTAATGGTGAAATCATAAATTGGTATTCTTGAAACCATTACGAAAATTACGAAGAGAGGAATAAAAAACTAAGAAGATTTCGAAAGAGATTATTAAAAATGTTAGTATAACTGAGGATATTAAGCGAAGCGGACGCTTTCTTTACTTAAAATTATAAATTGTTGTGAATTTTTGTCAATAATGGCTTATTTATTTAATATTAAATTAAATATATTAAAAATGATTGTGTATGCTACTTTTTCTTTTAAAGGAAAAATTAATTCGGTCTAACTAGACCAATGTATTGAAATCTTCTCAAAAATGGCCAAAAATTTGTTTGATCCAAAACCACTTTTCTCGACGTTTTGGAAGTTCTTGAGTCCGAAAATATCATTATAAATAATAAATATATAATATAAAATATTATCCGATTTAGAATTTTTTTTTCCACCAATCGGTTTTTATGGTACGACGGTACATATGATTGTATGATGGTACGATTGCACGATGATATAATGTTATGTCGTGTATGATGGCATGATGGTTTGATGGTATGGTAGTACGGTAATATGATCCTGTGCAATGCCACTACATAAAAAGCCATGAAAAAAACTTGTAATGGTGTTAAGGGAATAAAGATTTTTATTTTCCAATGAAACGTAAACACAATCATATGGGATTTTGTGTTGCCTTTATTTTCAATTTAAATGAAAATTTTTATTGATAAATAGAAATAATTTTAAATTAAATACAATCTGTTTCGTCGGCAAGTGACCCCTTGTGTGTTGGTGATAGCTTTTCACATTTTTCTTCATATCTTCCAAGTTATGGGCTCGATTTTAATTCTGTTTGCGGTTTTTGAAAGCTTATGAGTCACTTTATTGGTTAATTTGCACAATAAGCCAGGTTTTTGTAAAGAATGTAACAAATTATGGGAAAATCACATTTTTTTACTTAAACGATTTTTTTATTTAAAAAAACCTCTACTTTTTAAAAAAATTAACTGTAAGTCAAAAAAATGTCCCATGACATGGTTATTTTATTTATAATTATTAAAACATTGTTACTACCTAACTCATAAAATATACGAACACCAATTTGTCGATAAAATGTCGTTTGTAGCCGTTTAGGTATAGTGATGTTATCTAACCAAATCTTTTAAATCGATCATTTTCACTCAAATTGGTAGTAATAATAAATAGTTCAGTTGTTCGCTAACCGATAGTGTGAAACTATGTACTCTCAGTGTTTTGTGTTTTAACAATTTTAAGTTTATGTGATAATTAAAAGGACAGTTTGTGTTAAGTTAACGCTTAATTATTACAGTGACACATTTGCGTGATCTACCACCTTCTCATGTAGCCGATGTGCATTTTGTAAACCTGTTCTGCTTTCGAAAAATACAGGCGTCGATATCCAGCAGGCCAGCACTTGGGTATAGGACTTTCATTGCAATACATCGACGTTTTTCCGAACAAGGATTATTCAACAACAACACGAGTCCAGCGTGAATATTAACATACACATTGGAAGAGGATTTATTACGATTAATACGCGCTGACCCTACGACAAGTATCAGTCGCCTGTCGATAATGTTAGGCATATCGAGGTCAAGAAGGCCTTAATCCTTATCACTTCCGTCGTGCTCAACATCTAGGAGATGTGAACCATCGTGCCAGATCAGTTTTTTGTAACTGGATAATTTCACAGCAAAGAAGTGATGTCAATTTTATAAGGAGAATATTGTGGACAGATGAAGCTACTTTCACCAGGGCGGGTATAATAAATTATAGAAACCTCCATGTTTGCGCCGTCGAAAACCCACACGTCGTAAAGGAGACAGCTTTCCAGAGCCAATTTTCTATAAATGTATGGGCGGGAACGATCTACGATTAACTTATCGGACCTTACGTGCTACCAGACAGGCTTGATTAACACGTATTATTAGAATTTTCAGGAATCACGTTGTCTTTGCTCATGGAAAAAGTGCCATTGTTGAGGGGAAGGCGAATGCAGCTGCAATTAGATGGAGCTCCAGCACATTTTGCAAAGATGAGACGTGATCATTTGAATAAAAATTATCCACGGTGGATCGGTAGAGGAGGTCCTGTACCCTGGCCGCCAAGGTCCCTTGATCTTATGCCCCTAGATTTTTATTTCTGAGAGCAAGAATTTTCGCTGCTGCAGCAGAAACAAGAGGCAACCCCTAACAATTGCGTTGGACAACAACTAGTGTGATCAGGAGAGCCTTGTTTGATTACAAGAGGGTGGAGAGCATTTCGAACATGTCATTTAATTAAAAATGTTTAATAATTTGTAATAAAAGTTTTTATTTATTATTAATAAAACAATATTATTTTATTTCTTTGACTTTAATTTAAATATCTTTCCTTGTTTAATTTCCCTACTTTCTCTAGGTGATTTTTGCGCGGTTTTTTAAGAGTTAGCTAGTAACAAAGTTTTGTCAATTTGTAGATATTATGCTGTAGATTAATAATAATAATTAAAATAATTAACTTAATGGGACATTTTCTCGACTTACAGTTCAGTTTTTTAAAAAGTAGAGGTTTTCTTACGTAAAAAAAATGTTATTTTCCCGTAATTTTTTACATTCTTTAAATAAACCTGGCTAATTGCACAAACTATCAAATAAAATGACTCATAAACTTTCAAAAACCGCAAACAGAATTAAAATCGAGCCCATAACTTGAAAAAGAGACTCCCACTTTAAAGGATTTTTTGTGATAATTTTAATTAAGTATTCCGAATTTTCCGGCCGGGCTTGACGACGAAACACATTGTATATCTTGCAGCTTGTACAGAATTTTAATTGAAATTAATAAAATTTTAATTAACAATTTTGCATTTTAGTAAATTGATTTTTAGGGAAATCGTTAGGATTCGTGTTTTTTTCTAAATTTCTTTTCGTAGATTACTAGATTAGTTTTATTATAAATCATGGCTGTTTATGTAGTAGCATTGGTAAAGTAATAAAACTAATCTAGTAATCTACGAAATGAAATTGTAAAAAAAAGCACGGAGCCTGACGATGTTTGAGAATAAAAATCAATTTACTAAAACGCAAAATTGTGAATTAAAATTTTATAAATTTTAATTAAAATTGTGGACAAGCTGCAATTCGATATATTTAATTTAAAATTATTTATATTTATCAATAAAAATGCTCATTTAAATTGAAAATAAAGGCAACACAAAATAATTCCCTTATGATTTTGTTTACGTTTCATAGGAAAATAAAAACCTTTATTCGCCTGGGGATTTGACTTTTTAGACTGATCTCGCGGCTGTTTATGTAGTGGCATTGTCCTATGATTCTATGACGATATGATTTTCGATCGTATTGTCTACGATACTATTATGGTATGATGGTATGATTGAATGACGTTACGTAGCATTAGTATTAGCCACCTGTGACATTATATGAATCCAATTCCAATTACAGCATGCGTCATTTAAAAATACATCCCAAATTGTTAATTAGTATTGTAGCTATTACCCTTATTTTTAAGAAAATAATAAACATACCACAAGCAAATAGGTACCGTTTTTTGGGTGGTAATAAAATAATAAATATTTAGCGAAATGTAAATACATATTATTTTTAACCATCAACAGAAATTATTGAGTTTTATAAACATCCTTATATGAATATAATTAAAACAAAAACCTAAATGATTTCATTACGAAATGCAACAAGGAACAAAAAAACCATCCGAAAATTTTAGTAACGTTCCGTTGCGAAAATTTTCGTAATCCGGATTTCAAGAATACCATTTTAGTAACTTACATTTTCATCTTCTCTCTCGAAATTTTATTATTTCTTTTTTCCTCTCTTCGCTGTATTCGTAATGGTTTCAAGAATACTAAATTATGATTTCACCATTACTATTACGAAAATAGCATTACGAAAATTTTCGGTTACGAAAATTTTCGTAATGTTTCAAGAATAGCACCCCAGATCTTGTATTCTTGGGAAAAATAATATTAATCTTTTCCTTCTCTCTCAATACAGCAATGGTGACACTACTGCAGTTAGCCTGGAAGTAGGCACTTGTAGATTCTGGCTAGTTTCAGCCTACATGGACCGGGAGAAGGAGGTTCCTCCGGATAACCTGGAGGAGCTGATCCGTAAAGCGGAACAATCAAAGGTAGGTGTACTGGGAGTTGATGCTAATGCGCATCACACTATCTGGGGAAGCACAGACATTAATGAAAGAGGTGAGTCGCTTTTTGATTATTTGATGAGTACTAACCTTTCAGTGTGTAATATTGGGCGGGAACCCACATTTATTACTAGTAACAGGCAGGAGGTTCTAGACGTGACCCTTGCCTCAAATAATATTCTTCATATGGTTAAAAATTGGAGGGTGGATAAGGAACACTCCTTTTCTGATCATCGATATTTAACCTATAGCCTCGATATTCACCCTGCTACCCGGGAAGCCTTCAGGAACCCTAGAAGGACCAACTGGAGCAAATATGGGGAATTATTGGAGGAAATGTTACCGACGAGAGCTATGGAGCCCCCGACGACCGTTGGGGAGCTGGAGGACATGGTGGCTAGCGTTACTAGCGCATGCAACCGATCCTTTCGCGCTGCCTGCCCACTGGCTAAGCCTAGGGGTAGGCAAAAACCGGTATGGTGGTCCAGGGAACTGGGAACCTATCGTAAGGCTTGTAGGATAGCCTTTAATAGAGCCAAAAATACAAGGGAGGCTCAGGATTGGGACTCCTATAAGGAGAAACTCGGAATTTATAAGAAAGAATTAAGAAAGGCACAAAGGAGGTCTTGGAGAATCTTCTGTGATAATATGGAAGAGGTATCCGAAACCTCCCGCCTTAGGAAGATTCTTTCCAAAAGTACATCTAGTCCTAGTTTTTTGATAAAACCGGACGGATCTTGGACAGCTTCTAGTGGAGAATCTCTGGAGCTTCTCTTCGAGACACACTTCCCAGGGAGCTTTGAAGACCTGTTGGAGCGTAGCAATCATCAGGAATCACTGTCAGTAACCACAGAGGATATCGTAACCAGAAAACGGATCCTATGGGCACTGAGGGGTTTCAAACCATTTAAATCAGCTGGTCCGGATCAAATTATACCAGCGGAACTTCAAAACAACTCAGAATTTATTCTTCCCTACCTGGAAGCTATATTCAAAGGGTGTTTGAAGCTGGGCTATATTCCTAGGTACTGGACGGAGGTCAATGTGGTGTTCATACCGAAAGCGGGGAAAAGCTCACATGTCTATCCTAAGGACCTAAGACCAATAACTCTATCATCCTTTCTTTTGAAAACCTTGGAAAGGCTGCTGGATGTATACATCAGAGATAAAATAGGTGCCAGGAAGTGGGCATCGTCTCAGCATGCGTACACAAAGGGTAGATCTGTGGACACTGCTCTGCACGCCTTGGTGTCTACGATTGAGAAATCGATTAATTCGAAGGAATTCTGTTTGGTGGCCTTCCTGGATATAGAAGGCGCCTTTAATAATGTGAAAGCGGAGGCAATCAAGGAGGGATTGTCATTTTTGGAGGTGGACGTTCCTCTGATAGGGTTAATCAATTATATGCTGGGAAGCAGGATTGTTAGCTCGAAGTTGGGGGACTCCACCTTCAAGAGGCGAGTAACTAGGGGAACTCCGCAAGGGGGTGTTCTGTCCCCTCTTCTCTGGAACATAGTGGTAAACGGGTTACTACTTGAATTGGAGAGAGAGGGTATTGAAGTTATCGCGTACGCAGATGACGTAGCTTTAGCTGTTACCGGGAAATTCCTGGGCACGATTGTAGACGTAATGCAGAATGCGCTTACCATCGTTACGAAATGGGCTGGCAAATGTGGACTTGGTATTAACCCGTCCAAGACAGAGCTGGTACTCTTTACTAAGAAATACAAAATCCCGGTAGTTGTCCCTCCTACCTTAAATGGCACGAGACTTGCTTTTACTGATAGAGCTAGATATCTGGGCATTATCTTGGACAGTAAGCTTAGTTGGAAGCCCAACATGTTGGAGAGAATAAACAAAGCTACTATTGCTTTGTACTCCTGTAGAAACGCCATTGGTCATAGATGGGGTCTGAAGCCGGAGCTGGTACACTGGCTCTACACCGCCGTAGTGAGACCTGTACTCATGTACGGGGTGGGTGTTTGGTTGCCAGCTCTGGACAAGGTAACTTACAAAAGTAAGATTGAGAGAGTGCAAAGAACGGCCTGCATGCTTGTTAGCGGGGCATTGAGGTCGACACCGACAAGTGCCTTAGAGGTTATGTTGCACCTTCTTCCGGTCGACATTTTTGGCAAACAGATGTACGACTTGCAGCCGTCTCTCAGTGGAGGTGTCTTAGTATAGGACACTCTACTATTGTCAGATCGTTGAAGGATGAGCTGGCGAATCTTGACTACATTAAACCTACTCTACGCTTCGAGATGCGATTTCGGACCTCCTTCCCTTCAAGGGAATCCTGGAGGAATAGACCGTTATCGGAAACCGAAGCGTTGCAATTCTTCACAGATGGCTCCAAGCTAGACGGCAAAGTAGGAGCTGGAGTATTCTGTGACAAATTAAATGTAAATATTTCTATTCGTCTCCCTGATTACTGCAGCGTGTACCAAGCTGAAGTCGTAGCGATTGAGGAGGTCATGACGTGGTTGAAGCATAATGTGTTATCCTCAGACGATATCACAATCTATGTGGACAGTCAAGCGGCGATCCGGTCGTTAGAATCGGTGCCTTTGGCGTCACGGGTGGCGTTGAGTTGTCACTCATCTCTAAATGAGATGGGTGAGCATTTCAACATCCAGGTAGTCTGGGTCCCAGGTCACTCGGGCGTCATGGGGAACTGCAGGGCAGATGAACTTGCTAGGCATGGTACGACTCTCCAGCTGCAACCGGAAAGGGCAAGTCTGGGGAGGCCTATCACAGCGCTGAGACAAGCACTTGGGAAGCAGGCGCTATCCTCAGCGGGGGAAAGGTGGTCTAACACCCTCACCTGTAGAGTTGCAAGACAAGTTTGGCCAAAGCTGGACTTGGGGCGCACTAGGGCATTAATATCCTTACGCAGGCGTGAATTAAGAGCGGTCGTAGGAATTCTCACGGGACACTGCCTTTTTGGAGAACATGCAAGAAGGCTGGGTCTGGAGGCTAATGACTTCTGCAGAAGCTGCTTGGACGAAGAGGAGGAAGAGACGTTGGTCCACTTCCTTTGCTCGTGTCCAGCATTGGCTCTCAGAAGGCACAAACACTTAGGTAAGTTCAGGATGGACTGCCTCTCGGATCTCGAAAACATTAAAGTGCGGGACGTCTTACGCTACATAAGTAGCTCGAAATGGTTCCAATAGGGGTAAAAGGGGATACATCCTGTGGTATCACAATGGACCGTCACCGGTCTAAGTGTGCGTAAGCAGCCACTCCAACCTAACCTAACCTAACCTACAGCTAACTTCGTAGTGTACATTTTTTCACCAGAAATGTATAGCATGTACGCAGCTTCAGCTCGTCAAGAAAATGACAACGTGACGGTGTTAAAAACTGAGTTAAAAACATGTTATCTCTCTTTTGTGTCCAGCGAGATAACATATTTTTAACTCGGTTAACTTCGTCAAGTTGTCATTTTCTTGACGAGCTCAATGGACAAATCTGGTGAATCAACCTTAAAAGAGAAGTGTTAAAGTAATATATTAAAAACGAAGTAATGCTTTGCAATCACTTTATTGTACACGAGAAATACTCAGAATAAAAGTAACCGTTGAATAATACACTATTATTCGTATTTTGTTTTTTTCTGCGTTGTGTTCATCATTATATGAACCGATGTTAGTGGCAAAATTCATAGGTTCAATAACTGGGTTTGCTACGTTTATCCCAATTAAGAAATGTCTTAAATTTATTTTTGTTGAATTCTACCCTATTAGCGAAACTCCAATTACTGAAAGCAGTCAGATTCTGGGGAATAGAAAGACCCATTTGTGCGCGATTATTAAAAACAGCCGACGATGAACCGGGTGCAAGAAGAAACGAGGAACGAGTAATGCGAGGAGGGTGCTGTCGTCAGCAAATAAGTGTATCGGATTAGAAGTGGATAAAAAATTGAAACATCTTCTTTGTTGCATACTTCACTCAAATAAAATTAAGGTCACCGTTGGACAGTTATGGAAACCATACTGACGATCAAAAATTGATTTATTATGATTTATTATTTCTCCTTAAGTTTAGACCAAAGCTATGGTCGATAACAAAGTTATGGCTGGATCAGACTTTATTCCCTTTTGCGGTACTAGCTGAATATTTGCACTTTTCCATAGATATGGGTTGACATCGAAAGATGAAAAATTCTACTGAGTGATTTTACTAATATTTATTTCTTTGAGCGGTTTTAAGAGAAACCGAGGCCAAAACTAAATGTGGCCAACGGATGACATCTTTGGCTTAATTTCCTAAAAATTCAAATTATGCTTTATTGAACTGATAAATGGGAGAAAGAAGGGAGCCTTGTGTCATTATATTCATCAATAAATTGATATATTTATTTGATAATTGCAACGTTAGGTGATTTTCCGCGATACGATCAAGCAAAGAACCTCAAATTCCTTGGTGATGAAGTATTAGGGTTCCAAGGTAAAAAATTGGGGTTTAAAAAGGCCATCCACACCTTCTCGAAAATAAAAAGCAAACTCTTTGGGGAGAATACATTTATCGATAAGAGAGTAACTTATCGATAAGAGAGCAGATGACCTTCGATTATCATAAACTCTAATGTTTGTAAAATAAACTGAAATTGTTGCACATTTCAAAACCAGAACACACTTTTAACTGAAATAAAATAATAACGGGCGATTTATTTGCTTAACTGAAATTATAAAATAACGATAGAAATAATAAACAATCAAAATGACACATTGTAATAAATACCGTTGCATACACTGGAATCAACAAGGTGACGAATTAGTATTCGTTCAACAACCAATTGATGTCAGAACATGGAATAATAGTGGCTTTCCAATCGACCACCGCAAGTGTACTTATAAGCACTTATGGTTCATGTCTTTGCTAGATTAACTATAGAAAATCTAACAAGGCCATGAACCATAAGTGCTTATAAGTATTTGCGGTGGTGCCACTAATGAAATACTACATTTGATGAAAACTGTAGATGGTGAAGTTGTATATACATCGCCAGGTAGAAGTTCCTAACGACGTTCAGAACAATCTCATCTCAGGTGCTTTATAAAAATGTCCCTCTTACAAAAGTATTTCTCTTAGACCCAATCTGCGATATATTAGGTGTGCAAGTAGAAATTCGTTTTCCTTTTGTCAAATTCAACTTTATTGAAAAGATATTTGTTACAAAGATTAATAATCGAAATAATCGCCATTACTGGTATTTTTCCATTTATCGAGTAGAAGATGAATGCCATCGAACCTCGTCTTTCAAATGTCATCGACCTGAACAAGTGGTAATTAGAGGCAGCCAAGTCCAGATAATACGCTGCATGCTGTACAACTTCCCAGCTTAAGGAGAAGATGAGTTCCTGGGTTGATTTTGCGTAAGTGGACGAGCGTTATCATGCAGCAATATCACCTTCCACCTTCCTTGGCCTGCAAATGTTTTTTTTCCACCAGAGCATCACTTAATTTGATCAATTGGGCCTGGTAACTTTCAGCTGTAACAGTTTGACCAGGTTCCAGAAGCTCATAGTAAATGACTCGTTTCCAATCCCACCAGACATACCGTAACACTTTCTTGGCATGAATATTAATTTTTTCAACTGATTTAGCTTTTAGGATTGCCATGAAAAATTCACTTTTTATCACCCGTAATGATTTTATGCAAAAAATTCTTTCTTTTATCTGTAACAAATTCATGCAGATGACAACTGTTCAGTTTTTGTTTTCTTCGGTCAATTTATGAGGAACCAATTTTCTTTCCAAAATTGCCATTACGAAATCTTCCAAACCACTTTTTACTGTTGAATGACTCACAGAATGTTCTGCATTTGAGCAGAATTTTTTTTATTTTAATTTGAAAACAGAGAAATTGATGCACACGGAATGACAGCTTATAAATGACTAAAACTTATGTCATGAAAACAACAATGACTAAGCTAAATTAGCGAGCGATTTGGATGAGCTCAAGTATGTTTTTAATGCAATCAACTTGAGAGCCGAGTTTCTACTTGCACACCTTTAAGTAATCAGAACAAGACGGTGGTGGAGAAGAGCATCTTCGCAATATTTGTAAGGCAAAAAGAGAATCTTAGCAATATTTGTAAGGCAACGGTTTTTATAATTTTTTACGAGGCATTGGCTTAATTTATATTTAACATTAAAATCCAACAAGGGGAAATCAGCTGCCGAGTCGGCAACCTTATTATATAAGGTGTCTAGTTTTTAAGGTTCGAATCCTGCAGAAATTCATTTCATGTAGTCTAACTTACAGCATATGTATATACCCAAAGTTTGGCTTTGTATAAACCATACATTCAACACTTCCACCAGAGTAAATCTCACACTTATCAAGAAAAAAAACCAAAAAAACGTAATGTCTATTTTATTAATGAACAGGTTAGCAAGGATAATTAGTCGCAAGAAATAGCGCAATAGGATTGCAATGCAAGGATTGTTGAAAACTACTTAATTACTTAAACCTCCGTAGAGGGGGCGAAGAACGCACTCGGTGACGATAATAGAAAGCAAAAACATGCTTGAAAAATTTAACAAGCATCTTTTGAAGAGAGTATTTAATTTCGTTAAGATTCTTAAAATATTATTGACTTTATTTGCAACGATCACAGTTCTAGGTGAAATCATTGTTTTGAATATTTATTATAAGATTAAATAGTAACATAATGCAAGGAAACAGTGACGCTTTTTCGGACTCCTATCACCACAGCATAGCTCTTTTTCCTCTTGTGGTCCTTTTCTGCATTATCTCAATATTTGGTAAGAACTTTGCAAATATCCATACCAGTTGAAAACTGATGGAGTTACAAAAATAAAACGGCCACCGACCTTGAAGACCGGTCAAGTTTTGTTCGAATGTTTTCGGTTAGAGGACACCTTTACTAATAATACACGACAGCTTGTAACACCTTTTTTGCACCGTCTTGGGCTCTACCTTACCCCTCTTGTACTCCGTAGCGATCGGTGTGAGCTAGTTAATCTTGGGATCATTCTATCAACTTTCGAGGTATTTTAAAAGTTTACAAATTTTCACGTCTGCATTTTGAAAGGGGGGTGTAATTTACCCGATACCACAATTTTCCATCTTTTTTTTGGTAGACTCCGTTTTGGCTGTGATCTCGCGTGGTAATCCAAATAACATGACCACGGAAACGCTGCTTATTTCGAGTTACGTTTCACACGACCAGCCTCGCCAGCCTTAAGGATACTACAGGTTACATACGATGACACAAGCCATTCTTATGGACCATCTTTTTATACTCTATTGAGCTCTCTGCTATGTCTTGTACTTCTCAGCAGTGCCCTTTTGAATTTTACCCAACTATTAAATAACCAAACGTTGGAATTTCGAAGTAGTAACTAAAAAGTAAAAAAACAAAAAATCGTCTATTTTTTGAGAGTTGATCGCCCAATTTACCCGGCGCTGCTGTTTTTTACCTTTAAGCATTAGATCGCATCGGGCTCGTTCAATCGATATCTTAAACGTCTGAATTAGTGCGTTTTGTGCGACCCACATACACGTTTCTGAGTGATTAGCGCCCAATAGAAATTAAATATAAAAAAACCTATGTCAACATTTAGTTAATTCAAGTTTTTTTAAAGGATAATTCTTGCAACGAGATGACCTTACCGCAATTTTTTTTTTCTTCTAAATTACGGGGTGTATGTTCATTAATTCCACCATGGAGACTGATGACTGAATACCTTCATTATCTTGAAGTTTCCCTTCAATTCAATGTTTTTAGAAAAATTTGCGGTTTGGCAAGCTCCCTAACACAACGTGACGATAATCTTGAATGGACCGCCAATCGGCCCAGTCTATGATTAAGATCGGGAACGACGACGAACTCATTTATAACCTGGTGGTTGACTGTTGAATTCGAACGTCTTCGATTTGGCTACTGTGTAAGGTGGGAAACTGAGCCGGGAGTGCTTCGAACGGCAAAATAGATTGCATAAACAAGCAAAAAAAAAAAACTTGAAAGAAATATTTGCCTGCCAAGTGAACAATAAATGATTAGTAAACATCTTTGATTTGTTGAATGACGATATGTAAGGACAAATGGTAGTTTCCGTGCAACATTGGAACCATTTGTCAAGTATAATAAAAAAATACAATACAAATGTTATTACAACTTCTTAGTAGACAGTAGCCACCCACATAATTACGTATACTATCTTAAAATGATCCTTCTTAAATGAGGTTCAATATCGTTATGCAAAACGTAGTAAAACTTGTCCTTTTTTCTACCTGGGAAGCGTACACAGCAATCAACCAAATTTGTTTATGACGTCGAATTTAAATTCTAATTACCTTTTCTTGTTTCTTTAATAACCTACCAACAAAAAAAAAATATAACAATACTTACAATCAATATACTACATAAAATGTCCATTATAAATTAAAATCATATACAAATTAATTTACAAATCCTAATGTAATTTAATTAATGCAGCACACAAATTTCTTTTGTTCCAATGTTTCGTCGTTTCGAGCGAGAGTTCTTTGGGGAGTTGAAACACTGGAGTTTCTTTGTTTTTATTCCAAAAAGTTGAAAGAAAACCCAAACAAATTAAATATTTTTTTTTTTATGTTTGTTTTATGAATACATAATTACTTAAATCACCATTAGCTATTTTCCAGGTACATTAATAAATATAACTCCCTAATAGTTTTATTATTTTGAACCAAAACTAACAAATTTAAAATATTTGTTTTAATAACTCAATTTATGATTATTGTGACAATTCAATTCTCGTTCGTACATAAAAAAAAAAAATTCTAGACGCCGTCACGAAAACACAAAATAAATGTACACAAAAAAAAAACGAGAGGAAAACTTTTTTTTAAGATAAATCACAACTAAACGTTTTGTTTGTTAATTTACACGTTCACTAGTTTTAATTGGTTTTTGGTATTTTATATTAAATTCACATTAATGTATGCTTTATTTATTAAACTAGAAAAATGCATATAGATTTTTTTTTATTAAATTTTTTTTTCTCAACACGACATTTTGCAAAAGAAGAAAAAACTATCGAAAAATTGTATAGTTTATTCGTGTTTATATATGGTGGCGGTAGTGTAAATTGTGGAGATTTACACAAACATTTTTGTAGAAATGCAGTGACGTCCGTTTATTTTTTGGATGAGTCCGTTTTACGCAGGTACGTCAAATTTTTAGTCATTCCTTACATATTTCAAATTTGTTTAGTAGATTGTTAAAATGAAAGTAATACAAGTGCATAATGCCTAAATTGAAGAACTATGGAATATGTGTCTGGTTATTTCTTGTAAAGCGTTTTTTTCCATATGAAGTTTATATCGAAATTATTTTCTTTTTGTGGGAACAACTTTTACCTTTTACAGCAAAAATGCAACATTTAAAATGGATATTTAATTTTAAAATTCATATCTGATTTAGACATACCAACATTTTTTCCCCAACAAAAAATGAAGATATTAGTATATTACGATTTTCATTTGTAAGACAACAACAAAAATAGAATCAAACAAAATTTTGTTGGGGTTTTTTCTTTTTTTTCCAACAATTGCTACTATAAAAATAAATTTGACTATAAAATATACTCGACCCGAGTATATTTTATAGTAACAAACAACAACAAACAAAACAGAAATGGCGATTTGTAAATAAAATAAAATTTACGTTCGAAAATTTTTCATTTTACGCGGAAAGACATAATTTTGACAAATAAAGTAGTATCACCGCTGTATTTATCAAAAATTATATCGTCGATTTAATACCGCCAAAAAATTATGGTATGACGAGAATTTTGTTGTATACTTTTCTCTTTTCATCGCGCGTACATTTTTTTGTATTGCGTGTAGCTCTAAGTGTTAACAAAAAAATTGTCGATACGTCTAAGTCGGCTATCATATAGAAAATATATAAAATTTACAAGAAAAATAGCAAAAACTCAAAAATAGCTTTCAAACCATCGTTTGTCATTCTGAATTTTTTAATCCAATTAATTCCAACAGGTTTTGTTTGAATTCTTCCTGCTTAACGCTGTTCAAGTGAAATTAAATTTCACTGGTCTCCAAAAATAGGAAGATAAATCTAAAGGCTATGCCACAGCTATTTTTCGTGCGATGCGATTTGTTTTTTCTTTTCAAATTTTAAATATATGAAAAAACTATCAAATACCATTATAATCTTTAAATCCTATTCATTTGTCTTGTGAAATATATTCATTTTTATTCATATATAATTCATTTTATATTTTATCGTGCGAAGTTTGAAATTTCGTAATTGAAGAAAAATCTTTTTTCGCGTTTAGAAACTTCCAAATACATACGAATTATCGACCAAACGGCGCAGTGGTTAAAGCTGCGGAGGTTGGTTCTGGAGGTACCGGGTTCGAATCCCTATAGGGGCGGGATGCAAAAGGGATTTTTCATCATCTGATTGCGATCGGTGATGAACATGAACACAACTATGACCCCCGTTGAGAGTGCAGAATCCATGGGCCGACCCACCTTTCATGTCAGCACTACAGGTTGGCATGAAGCAATGCAATGTGCAGGTGGATTATACAAAACGGGTGTATAGCCGTACGTCCTTGTTTTGGCAACTACTGCGTAAAGTAGGACGGTAAAAGCAAACTGCGAAAGAGTTTGGGAGTACCTTGAGCCGCAGAACAGATTGTATAGATTAAATAAAAAAAAAAAAAATTACATACGAATTTTTTAACGCATGTTTTAACCTCACTTTTTTGACATTTAAGAGAAAGGACATGGAGCTGCACAGTATAAAATGATCGAAAAATTCGCAATAATTAAATATTTTGATGTGTGTGCAATACACAATTATTAAATAAATAAAAATAATTAAAATTTCGAAAAAAAACTGTACAAAATAATTTCAACTACTATGACAGTTGTTACGAAAAAAATCGCTTCGCTATTAAGTGCGGCATTCAGTGCAAAATTTGACGCGAATCGCATCGCTCGAAAAATAGCTGTGGCAAAATCTTAACGTGAAAAATTTGTTTGTCGATTCTCGTAAAATTTTATTTTAGATAACTTCAATTTGGAATTTAAAAACAAAATTAAAATTGAATGCAATAGGCGGTTGAAAAACAAGATACTCAAATGATGAAACTTTAAAATTTATCTTCACATTTATCACCTGGGAAGATCAAAATGAAGTGAAAAATGTGTAGAGATAACATAGAGACCGCAAAATGAAATTCAGCGGTGAAATTTTCATTTTCGTTTTCGCTTGTCTTTTTCATATGAAAAATTTCATTTCACTTCAGCAGCGTACCGGGCTACCGGCCGATTCAAATCATTTGTGATTTGTGCGGATGCAGACTACTTTGGTAACTGGAATAGTAATTGGTATAAAAATAAAAATGCAAATTAAGTCTGTATTCCACTATGAATAATTGACTGAACTTACTTCAAGTCAAAAGAGGACAAAAAAAAACTAATCATTAGAGTGACAAAGAAAAAGCATTATTATTATTTTTTTGTTTTATAAGATTTTATGGTTAAATTTTGACATTAGACAAAAACATAACCAACAATTATTAAACAAATTAAGTATTAGCATTAATTCGATTATTTTCACATCTCAAAATTATCTAAAAAATTATTTATTATTAATACTCATATCAGAATTATTATTTTTCGAATATTTTCCGTCATATAATAAAAAAAATTAAAAAAATCTCGACCATAAAATCGCCATGCTATTAAAATTATTAGTGTGTGCGAGAAATATTTTTCATCGTACACAATATTTATGCAGATGTATTAGTTGAAATGATCTTGATTTGATAATTTTTGACCATAATCAAAATCTTCTATAATAAAAGTCATGAAACTCTCTTTTACAGACATATACATTTATTGATTCCACTAGATTTGGCTGTATTAGTTACACTAACAATTCAACGTAAATTTGAATTTTTTTTTCTTGTTTCTACACCAACACCTTTATACTTAGTTAACTAACACATACACCAATACACATAGAACCTGATTTTTTTTATTTCATATGTATGGAATTTTCATGACTTTTATTATAGAAGATTTTGCCATAATTATGGCGATCCACTGATACAAACACACATTTGATGTAAGTCAAATCTTGACTGACTTCGTTTTGTGTTTCTTTCACACAACGACCGATTTTATATTTTTATCTCCCTTTATTTTGACTATCTGTGGTATCACAATGGACCGTCACCGGTCTAAGTGTGCATAAGCAGCCACTCCGACCTAACCTAACCAAACCTTATTTTGACTGCTAAACTTTTATTCGGAATGGAATTCAGGCTTTATGCTCAAAATAACAACCGAAAATATTTTTTTTTACTTTTATCACTGTCTTGACTTTAAAAATTATATAAAAAAAACAGTGAAAACTTTCAAAATTATTCCTAGAATAATTCTATACCAACAAAAACTTGGTTTAAAACTATTCATTTTTACTACATTGATCTCACTTTTCTTTCCAATTTTTGCTTGACAAATTTTAACTCAATTAGTCCGACCGATGATGATACATATTCCATGACCGATGCTCATTGGGATGAAAACCAAATATTTTCAATTGTGTCAAAATCACCTGCTATTTGTGTTTTTTGTCTTTTGTGTAATTTTGACACAAAAAAAAACAAAATGTTTTACGGTGAAAAAATAATAAATTCATTAAAAATATCGAATAAATTAATAAATTATATTGTCCGTCGATGTATACAAACCGAAAAATTAGATATAGCCGGTATTAAAACACTCGAAGCTGTAAAACATGATTGGTGGAATCGAGACGGCACCTCGAATGCTCTTCATTCCTTCAACTATTTGCGGATTCCTTTCATTCGAGATGGATTAATAGGATCGGAAATAATTTCAAACAAATATTTAAATACCGATAAAGTTTTAAGTGGTATAAATATGTTAGAAGTTGGATGTGGCGGTGGAATATTAACTGAAGGTTTGGCTCGACTAAACGCCAATATTACAGCCATTGATCCATCTGCAGAATTATTAGAAATTGCAGAGCAACATTTAAATAGCAAAAGTACAGAGCTGAAACCGTTAATAACATATAAAAATGAAACAATACAAATACATGCGGCTGAGAACAGTGAAAAGTATGATGCGGTTATAGTATCAGAGGTGCTTGAGCACGTAATTGATAAACAAATATTTTTGGATGGTTGTGTTGCCGCTCTAAAACCGGGTGGATCAATTTTCATCACTACTTTTAATAAAACAAAACTCTCGTACTACCTTGGGATTGTTATGGCCGAAACAGTGCTAAAACTTATACCAGAAAATACACACGAATGGGAGCAATTCATCTCACCCAGGGATGTTCAAAATATTCTTGAAGGCAGTAAGTTTTTCATAATGGTGGGATTATGTAACTAAGAGAAGTTTGCTATTTAATTTTATTTTATTTTAGGAGGATGTCAAGTAACGCTAATCAATGGCATACTTTATGAATTTTGGCGAGATAATTGGACCTATTGTAATTCAACCGATGTAAATTATGCCCTACAAGCAGTTAAAATATAAAAATAAATAAAATTTTAGTACATTTTCAATTTACAAAGTTTTTTGTGTTTGCCACAATAAGCGCCGTAATCGTTTTCTCATTTCGTCTCGGTCGCACACATGCGGTTGTCAAAAATTAAACAAAAATTATAACCTCATTCAATTGAAACGTGTTGTGAATTTGTTTTTCGAATAAAATTAACAATTAAAATGGTTAAAATTAAATTAAAAAAATCTAAAACTAAAGACAAAGTGAAAAAAAATGGTGAAAATGATTTATCTAAAATGTCGGTCGATGAATTTTTTGAGAATGGTCTAGATACCGAAGTAAATAGTGCGGAGCCTGTTGAAAAACCCAAGTTAAATAAAGTGAAAGAGAAGAAAATCAAAAAATCTAAGAGGAATAAAGTAAAGAATTTAGTTGACACGGAAGATAATGTGACCGACGATGTAAAGCTGCATAAAAAACAACTTAGCAATTTGAAGGATATCGATCCAGAATTTTACCAATTTTTGGAAAAGAATGACAAGAATTTATTAAAATTCAATTTGGGCGACCCCGAAGACGATGACAGTGATAATGAGGAGGCGGATGATAATGATGAAGAAGATTTGGTACATAAACCGTCCGATGACTTAGAAGTACCCTCCGATGAAGAAGATTTTGAGGGCGATGATGATGTTGAACCCACAACTGGATCTAATGCAATTACTCTCAAGACGCTTAAACAGTGGCAAGCCGATCTACAAAGCGACAAAGTTAAATTAGACACCATTAAATTAGTCATACAAGCATTTGGATCCGCACTCGCTTCAATCACTACAGACAACGAGCAAGGAGGCCAACTTCGTGTTGAAGGTGCTGCTATTTTTAATGGAGTTATACAGCTTTGTGTGCTACATCTTCAACCAGCTTTGAATCGGTTTTTGGGTATATTGCCAGACTCGAAGAAAATGCCGGATAAAATCAAAAAATGGAAAAGGCTTCGTAACTCCCTTAAGCGGTACATTGGCGACATAACCAAATTGATTGAAAATATTTCATCCGGAAATATTACAACCGTTTTGTTGAAACATATTCATGCTATGAGTAAATATTTGTCGACATTCGTGGCTTCAGTTGTAAAGCCGCTATTAAAACGCTTAGTGACTTTGTGGAGTACAAGCAGCGAGGAGACCGTTCGTATCATCTCATTTCTTTGCATTTTACGTTTAGTCAGGGCACAACAACAAAAGTACCTTGCTATTGTCTTGAAGGCGATGTACATGGCATACGTAAGGAATTCGAAATTCGTTTCACCAACAACCTTGCCGGGCATCAATTTTATGAGACGTTCTTTAATCGAAATGTTTGCATTGGATCTCAATGTATCATACCAGCACAGTTTTCTGTATATTCGGCAATTGGCTATACATCTACGCAATGCTGTCACTTTAAACAAAAAAGATGCTTATCAGTCAGTTTATAATTGGCAATATTTAAATTCACTTCGTCTCTGGGCCGATTTATTGTCATTTACGTACAATAAGCAGCAGTTACAACCGTTAATCTACCCACTTGTTTCAATAATCACGGGATGTATTAAGCTAATACCAACGGCGCAATATTTTCCCTTACGATTCCATTGCATCAAGATTCTGATAAAATTATCAAAAGAAACAAGTATTTTCATTCCGGTACTGCCTTATATTCTGGAGATATTTGAATCGGCAACGTTCAACAAGAAAGCAACTGAAGTTTATATGAAACCCATAAATTTTGCTTGCATCTTTCGTGTGAATAAGAAGGAGTTGGCCACAAATGTATTCCGCGACGAAGTAATTGAAAACATTTATGGATTAACATTAGAATACTTATCGAACATGTCTAGTAGTATTTCATATCCTGATATTGCGCTTCTCGGAGTCACAACGCTTCGTAAATATTTGAAAGTATGCAAGAATTCAAATCATTCGCGTAAATTAAAGCAACTCGCCGATAAAATTGACGACAATTTCAAATTCATCGAACAGCAACGGAATAAAATTACATTCGCATTGAATGATCAGCAATTGATTAACAGTTGGGAAGTTAAAATTCGAAATGATGGTACACCATTATCTATTTACTTCGAAAGTTGGCAGAAGACGAATATTACAAAACAGAAGCGAATGGCAACCGATTCGGAAGATATAAATGATTATAATTTGCCAACAATCAATCGTGAGTTATACAAGAAAAAGAATGCGAAATCGGATGGGCCAGTTGTTTTGTTCCCATCGGACGATGAGGAAGAAACGCAGATCGGCGATGATGATGAAGAAGAAGAAATCGTAGAAAAAAAGAAAAAGTCAAAGGACAAGAAAAAGAAGAAAACAAAGAAAATTGTTAAGCAGGACGACGAAGATGATGAAAATGATTTCTTAGATGAAATAGATATTGTCAAAGATCTAGATCTTAATGATTGGGATTAAATTTTGTATTCGATTTTAAATAAATAATTAAACGAAACTAAAAAAAAATATTTTAATTATTTTATTTAGGTACCACGTTTCTAGGAGCTTATCAACGAAACAAACCGAACATTTTTTTGTGCTGGAAGAAGCGTTTTTTGTGACTATTGATGGAATAAGCCAATATCAAGAGTTGAAGAATTTAATATCACCATTTTTTTCGATTAATTAATCATATTAATCATTATTTTAAAATTTCTTAAAAAATCAAACGTAGAATAGAGCCATCACAATGAAAAAAATTTTGACTTACAAGTTTGTATGAATTTCCAACATAACGAGCAAAAATTTTTGTTCGTGATGGGAATTCATATAAAGCTGTAAGTAAGTTTTTTACTGTGAATTTGTGATTCCTTGCGGTGAAAATTGAGAATTTCGGAATTCTGCTTCTCATTCGCCGGCTTACCAGCCTTTTTAAGTTTTTAATCAAGGCGAATCGTCAGATGACATAAGAGTGAAGTGATATCATAAACGTTTATATGGTACCTAGTATGTACACCTAGTTCATAATTTAGTTTTTTGTTTCTTTAAGTGGTGAACAGTGAATAATTGGATGTGCAATCGGATAGTTAAGTGAATAATTGAATGTGCAGTCGGATAGTCAGTGCTTTTATGTAAGATCTGCACATATCAAGTGAAAAAAACGTTGTATTTTACAAATAGTGTTCGCAATCAAGCCTCCACGTTTTTCATAGCGAAGAAGAGAGTGTTTGGGTGGCTCACAAACAATTAACGCTGAAAATATAAAGATATTCAACTGTTCGAGATTTGCCTATAGTTTTAGGACATCCAGCTAAGTGTTTTCTTTTACTTTTATTGTTTTTATTATATAATTGTGGGATTATTCCCAATTTGGAGTTAGTTCACTGCCATATGGGGCGAGAAAGGAATGTAGATATGGCGAAAAGCCTAGATGGGAAGGCTTGGATAACCATGACCACTCCGACGATTCATAGCCAGAAATTAAACAACCGCACAAGTTCGCTATTTAACAAGACAATAGTAAACTGTAACACATTATTTCTAGATTCTTCTTATTTAACTTTTGAGCTCCTTTGGCACTCATCGTGTCAAGGTATAAACAAAACAAGTGCGATAACTACAAGCCACGACTTCAAAATACATTTGTCGGTCGGCGATGTTGCCGTAGTAAATACAACAAGAGCGTCAGTACAGAATACAACCAGAAGAGACATAACGCTGTTTTTGTAAGGAAAAATTTGAACTCATCTTTTTGATCTTGATTTGCCGAAGGTAAGAGAAAATTGGGTTATGTATTCTTTGGTTTACTGGTTTTGATTTGAAATCCACGCAATGTCTATTCTGGTTAATCTTTCTTCTGTGGCGTCAGCGACAGACGACCATGATATAAATATGACAAGGTATGTTTGACAACTGAAAGAACATCGTGGAGCGTGACGTCATTCTGAGTTAATTTGGATTTTTTTTTTGCGAATTGATTTTGGTTTATAAGTTTCACTTAAGTTTCAACGACTGTACCCGTTAGAAAAAACACAAATCTCTACCAATCGGAGTCAACGTTACAAAATATATAACTCGAAGTGACTTCACAAAAAGAAAACATGGCGACAGGTTGATTGGTTGGAACATACCTCTGAAAATATTTATATCATGACAGACGACAAAATTAAATAACATAATAAACAACATAACCTTAAATATCGTCTCACTAGCTTAATTAATGTTTTTTCAAAACGTAGGTGACAAAATTAGAAATAGATTCTAAACAAAGTTCGGCGATTTTGTCGTCGTCGCCAGAGACATTGGTTCTGTTAGTATCGCTTTCTGTATATTTTAATTTGACAGGCGTCGTCGCTGTCGTCGTCGCTCTTGTTCTGTTTATACCTTCAAAGCTTGGAAATTGTTTGACTAAACCTGAAATTTCTTCGCAAAACGTTGATTTCTGTTTGATCCATTTCCTTATCCTCAGCTTCATATACCGCTCCTACTAGGTCAGGTTAGGTTTAGGTGGCGGTCCATTAGGACGACGCATAGACACAAAAATGGTTCGTAGCTATACCACGATTTATACTTCTTTCATGTTAAGACTTTCATTTCTTCCAAACAGCATGGATTTTTCCCTGGTAGGTCAACTATTACTAATTTAGTTTTGTTTACTAATTGTATTTCAAGGGCTCTATTAAATGGTAATATTGTGCAGGTCGTTTACACTGATTTTTGTAAGGCTTTTGACAAGATCGATCATGACTTGCTGTTGCGGAAACTTATTTCATTGAATTGTAACTACTTGCCAGTTGATTGGATTAGATCTTATCTAAAATCCAGAACTCAATTTGTGAAAATTGGCAGCTTCACTTCAAGAGTGATTGATGTTTCTTCAGGAGTCCCTCAAGGCAGCCATTTGGGTCCCATGCTCTTCATTCTTTTCGTAAACGATGTGGTCAACTGTCTAATAGTGATGTGCTAAATCGATCTTTTTTGTTCTGTTTTGTTTATTTTCTCATATGATTTTTAACAAAAAAGATCGATTTAGCCCATCACTACTGTCTAAGTCATTCCGACATTCTCATTTATGCGGACGATATAAAAATCTTCAAAACTATTTCTTGCGCCAATGATGCACTTGACTTTCAGTCTGACCTGACAAACTTCAAGGCTTGGTGTACATCGCATAATTTGATTCTAAACATCTCCAAATGCAAAACAATGTGTTTCACCCGCGTAGTCTTACCCACTAGTTACGATTACTTCTTTGATGGTTGTAGTATTGAAACTGTTGATACTTTTAAAGATTTAGGTATAACCTTTACTTCGAATTTATCGTTCCATAAACATGTTGAAGGTTGCATTTCTAAAGCGAATTCTATGCTTGGATTTGTTAAAAGGTTTGCTAAGGATTTTCATGATCCTTACGTGATTAAAACTTTATATGTCTCTTTTGTTCGTTCATTGTTGGAATATGGTGTTGTAATATGGAATCCGTTTTATATTATCTATTCAGATCGCATATAAAGGGTTCAGAAGCGATTTTTAATGTACGCACTACGAAGGTTGCCTAGAGATGCGAATGTACCTGCTTTCATACTCCCAGCGTATCGAGGTAGATGTAAATTAATAAATATGGAGCCGCTATTTATTCGTAGAATTGAAATTAGCGCAATGTTTGTTCGAGATTTATTGGTGTCTAAAATCGATTGTTCGGAAATTTTGAGTTTGCTTGATATACACATATACTCCATTACGTGTGCTGCGCGATAAAGATTTCCAAATTAAGTTGCCGTTTTGTAGGCAAAACTACGGTAAATGTGAGCCGGTTTATCATTCTTCTGCTTCCTTTAATAAAGTACGGCCGGCTTTTGACTTCAATCTGTCTAGAAATGCATTTAAGGAATTGATGTCGAAGCTTCTTTTGAATTATTGGAAATCTTTGTAATCTTTACATTATATAATTTTATTAAATTTCTTATTTAAGTGATGTAACCAGTTATGTATAAGTTGGTAATAAATAAATAAATAAATAAATAAATATTGTTAATGTTGAAATTACTCGGATGATTCCAGATAAAAGTTAGGATAAACTTAGACCAAACCTTACTCAAGTGAAAAATAAAACACGTCTTTTCGTTTGTTAGCTAGTACACACACTAAACTACCATTTATTTTTCATTTCATTGTCCTACTCAGTTTGACAACTGATCGAAATACACAACTGATCGAAATACACTCAACAGTTAATCATCGAACTCATTGAAACCATTTTGAGCTGTTAACGAAACGCTGCATACTCCTGACATCCATCATGCTGAGGCCCATCAGGTCATTGAAGAGGGGTGTCCCTAGAAACTTTAGTCTGTTTCGTGCCAGACGAGGGCAGGTGCAAAGAATATGAATTACTGTCTCTTCCTCCTCTTCGTCCTCGCAAGATGTGCTACTTGACCAGCTGTCGTTCGTCAATTTACTAGCTTCCTCCTGAAGTAGCAGTTTGCATAACGCAAGAGGCATATCAATATCCTTTCTGCTTTTTGAAATGTGATCCGTTGTACCACGTCGAGCCAGTTCATCGGTGGAGGAGGTGTGATTCAAGTGCTTTTTGCTACTCAGATCGATCAGATCAATTAGACCGGAAATAAGAAACACAACATTAATGGCAGCCTGACCGTCCTTATATATGCGAATATCACAAGCCGATATTACATTATATCTCAACCAGTCCACGAGTTCCTTTATCGCAGTTACTTCAGCTTGAAAAATGCTACAGTAATCGGCGAGACAGAAGGATAGGTTTAACATAAGTTCCTCGCAGAACACCGCAGCCCCGACTTTTCCATCCTGTTTTGAACCATCAATGAAGAACTTTATAACTCCTAGTTCCAAAACTGCATCCATCATCCAGTCCTCTCCGGATGGGACTCTAGTCCGGAACTTTCTTTCGGAAAAGTCACCAACCGCTCCTACTAAAGCGACATAAAAGAAGAAGATCCAATGAAAGATTTCCTCGCAACTAGCTTGGCTGACAGATCTATTTTATTGTTGGCAATTTCATCGTTTCCTACTACCCAGACAATATAAACTTTGTTCCTGTCAGCCAGTTAATTTAGTTTTTTGTAAATTAAATTTCGATACTAGATTCAGCTTGTTGAATGCCTTGCATATCGATCTATGATATTCGATGGCTTAATTTCCCTTGAAATTCCAAGGAATACCCAGGTTTGGAGTTTGGTCAATTTGGCTGTTACTGTTTTCTGCGTGTTTTGGCCTAACTAGAATGCTGTAACGTAATGCTGTGACAGTGGTTTTATCTTTTCGGTAAGCGAACTGCATCTTATTGAGTGGTGACTCGTGAGGCCGGTGACTCCTTCAATCTGATATATTGAAGGACAAGGTTTTCCATGGTCTTAAGAAAATGATGAAAGGCTTTTACGGTAAAGAAGGACTAGGTTTTCTATGGTCTTAAGAAAACGATGAAAGGCTTCTAGGTCGATATGGTTCCAGTTGATGTTTTGCTAGTATACCTGCTTAAGGGGGTATACACGGAAATCTTTTCTTCTTAATTGTCTTCAATTTAAGTTATTTTAGTCTTTATTTGTTGATTTCTACCTACATTTTCTAAATTGATGTATGTACATTGATGTCGGCGTTTGTATTTCGTTCTCCTCAGTTCAAGCCCACAATTGGGCTTGAATGTTGTACTTCAGGATATCCATCTAGTATAACATGGTCCATCACTGTTTTCAATCACCACAGCTTTATCGTCCCGCCCTGTCATTTTATTTTAACACGTTGCCTCTAGCTGATCACTTGTTAATCGTTTTGACACGCGGTGGTAACTAAATTGTATGTTTCATTTTTATTTTTAGTATGTCGCAATATTTCTCTAGCTGTTTACTGACGAGGTGACGGCCATTGTTAGTACTTATAGGCTCAGGTAACCCAAATCGGGTAACAAGTGTCTTGTCTGTCTAGTGATGATTCTCATTATCTCGAATACAACGTAGTGACCACTAATGTATATTCCGACGATAACGGTACCAGAAAATTAGCCCGCATTTGACTTCACACCTCTTTCAGTAATTCAGTAAGATATAATTAGTGGTTCTGGATTAGTTTGCTACCATCTGATATAACTTACATCTTTTAACAAACTACATATACTACATTGACGTCCTGATTGTAAACAAAGTATTTCTTCTTAATCGCCATTTTATCACAGAATCTCCCGGATGCCCATCATGAGCAAATTTGAATATAAGTTTCTGTAGAGCCTGCGGTATAATTGTTGTTTAGAACCGTAGTAATATTCCGACAATTTCTGAAAACTCATCAGTTTATAATATCTCGATATTTTTGATTTTGGCCGGTGTGTAGATCATATTCATCTTATACGATCGTAAACGTAGCACCCATCGCTCTATATGTGAACGTGGCTTTGATGACGGTTTGAACAAGATTTCCAGTGGTCTATTAACCGTTATCACGTCGAATCACTTTCCTAAACATCTAAAACCTCTTCTAAACCTTGAATCATAATAGCCTAGCATAGTCGCGTCTTCTATGAATCATTTCAACAATAGACCGGTTCGATTCTTGTAAGTTTCTTTAGCGGCTCACTTTTTGATGCTAAATTTGGAATAAACCGGCCCACATAATTAAGTAACCCCAAGAAATTTCGTATTTCTTCCTTATTAAGTGGTGGCCAATAATTTTGAATGTCTGCAATCTTACTATGGGCTGGCCTAATACCACTCCCACTTCTCCGTATTTCAATTAATTCCGTTTGACTTGTAGTTAGAAAATTTTGCTGTGTGCTTCATTTATCTCTGTAAACACTTTAACACAAACTGACGTTTAATGCGATGTACCTCATCGTGCTACACATAAATCTCCTTTTGTCTCGTGAACGCGGTGTAACTTCCACCTAATGAAATGTATTTTTAATATCCAATTTTGAAAATATTTTAGGATGTGAGATACTGTTATCGTGCAATCACAAGAAATAGCGCGAGACAAAAATTTTCCATTTTTTTAAGGATCTACGGACTCGCGAAATATTTTTTAAGTTAAACCAATGCATCGGTCAGCTAGCTTGTTAATTAAGCTTCAATTTAATTTCTATTTGGTCTACGTCAATTTTTTGCTGAGATATCTGACTTTGAATGAATGAAAGAGGATCCTGTTGTCTTTGATCATCGATATCTCAGAAACCAATGTTTGCACAGTAAATTTTAGGACAGCTTTAAAAACTTGAGTAAATTTCCTACGACCCTTTAATGATTATTTGAGAAAACCAAATTTTTCACCCTCAACACTAATTTGGAAAATGTACAAAAAATGACTTTTTATGGTTTTTTAGTAAGTCTACGGTAACTTTACAAATATTTATGAGAACACTAATGTTGCCAGGTTTTTTATAGCTTAATATACCACTAATAGCACTGTACATTTTCAAATTGAACCATCCAACCGTTTTTCCGGACAGATTTATCAAAGTATTACAAAACATTTAAAGGAACAAGTGATCATCAAAATGAAAAAAAAATTATTTTCGATTGTTTTCACAATTTTGCATTAGTTGCTTTTTAACCCTTAACGATTGAGAGATTCTAGAATATGACCAATTCGAGAAGTTCTAGAAAATGATCAATTAGGATGGAAAAAGTCTATTTCTTTACTGATTTTTGATCTGCCTCACAGCAGTTAAACCTGAACAGATGCCTGGTTTACAGAAACTTCTACATACAATAACTTTTATGATATTGCCTGTTAATGTTTTTGTGAATCTGGCAGCTGTTGAGGATTCTCATTTTGACATATTTATTATAAGTACATCTGCCGTTAATCACAATGAAAGAAAAATAAAAAGAAGTGGGTGGCAGGACGAGCAGCATTGAGTGAAATTTCCAATGGTAATGTTTCCCCGGAATTAGAAAAATCATTTTAGAATCTCATTTTCGTGGTGCATGCCAAATTTCATCATAATCAGTTAAGGAATAGCCGAGTTCTAACCAAACCGGCCATATTGCAGAACTTTATCTAAAAATAATTTTAAGATCCCATTTCCATCGCAAATATCAAATTTTAAGGAATTATCAAGTTCCATGTTACTTGGCCATATTCCAGAACTTCATCTAAGTGAGACCAAATAGAAATTAAATTGAAGCTTAATTAACAAGCTAACTGACCAATCCATTGGTTTAACGTAAAAAAATGTTCCCGAGCCCGTAGATGCTTAAAAAAAAAGAAAAATGTTTGTCTCGCGCTATTTCTTATGATTGCGCAACAACGGTATTTCACAAAAATTGTTACTAACAAATCTCGAAACTAAAGACGTGAAGCTTTAAAATGCTTTTTTTTCCTCCTCTGTACGACCGTTTTTCACAAAGATACAGCTCTTAAAAAAACACTAAAAAAATTGGAAAAAATGTTGTCCTTTTAATTTTTTGGAGTAGTGTATAAAAGCAACCTTCCTATTTTGCAAATACAATATGTTCAAAACGCTGTATTGATCTAGCTGTCCAATCTACTAAAATGGACTATTTTACCACATCTAAAACCTGCATTTTTATTATTGTTAGGAACGGGTTCACCTCTGAATTTGTTTGTTGTCCTCATTGTTTTCTTCGATTTCCATTCCTTTTACCATATCTGTAACGACATCAAGGTGTACCTTTCCCTTCTTTCGAACATCCTTTTCTAGACTAATGGATTTTGATGATGGTATCAATCACTATTTACTGAGACCCAAATTTAGGGTAGTATTCGCGCCTCTACACTTGTGTTCGAAGCCGAACTAAATATATGACACAGATTCATCTATAGTTTCCATGTGATGAGCATTTCATCACGATTGATGAATTACTTTGATTTACATTCACACCTAAAACATTTTTTGAAAATTCACCTGAATGTTTGAGGGCAGGTTCCGATATTTTTCAAATAAAACAAAAAAATTAATTAAACTTAATTTTATTTTTAGCAATACTCTTTAATTTTCATATTGTTTCCTTATTATAAATAAATTATTTAATAATTTTATTAATAAAAACTTTGGTAAAAAAAATTAAACATTTTCATCTTTCATTTAATAATGATTAAACAAATTTAATTAATTTAAAATTTAAAAATTAATATTTTTTGTTGTATCACAGATTTTTATAAATTTTTAATTTTATTTACTAATTAATTAGTTTACCTAATCTCTAATTTAAATTGTACATTTACATAATGAATATTCTGGGTACGATGTAATTTAAATTACGTTACTATTATTATTGGCACATTTAATTGAATTCACGTGTAATTTAATTAATTGAAATAGTTATATGTACATGTCGTAATGTAGTATTGTAGAACATAAAATAATTTAATTAACATAAAATAACAACAATACCAAAAAAACTTTCTGAATGAAATATGTTGATACCCTATTTGAGGTTGATTCGCTGCTACTCAGCTGCAGATCAACAATATTCGATACGGTTAACGCGCTTAAACCAAGTTCACTTTGTATGCGATGACTTTGTGAACGGATTAGCGTT
Organism: Tipula vernalis; assembly: GCA_958295665.1. Classification (NCBI taxonomy): domain Eukaryota; kingdom Metazoa; phylum Arthropoda; class Insecta; order Diptera; family Tipulidae; genus Tipula; species Tipula vernalis. The sequence goes on from OY282559.1 coordinate 349,164,752, forward strand.
GAAATTTTTTCAATTTCTTTTTGACACACTTCCTGCAGTAATTTTGATTTTGTATTGTTGACGGGGATTACCGAAACGAAAAGATCAGTTTCGATTGTTAGATAGCCTATGAGTCGGCACTCTCGGATTTGAATTAAATTTTCCAGTGACTTTAGAATGGATTTTAGTGTAACAGATTTTCTATCGTAACCATTTAGTGCGTACAACGCCCGATCGATTTGTTTGCGTGAATAAACAATACTTAAACCGCTGCCACAGATTGGGCAACATGCGCCCGGTGGAATAATTTTATTATCGTTAAAACACTCGAAATCTGTTTTACATGTTACTGTGTGACAACGATTTGTGTTGAATACATTCGATAGTAGGCCAACTTCTTGGCACGCTCCATGATAGTCCCTAGCCGAATTTTCGCTCCACGCTTCACATTCAGAATTATATGTGATTCCGTTGATGCCACACACGGGACCATCGTTCTCATCGCATAAACCACTTTTTATGCATTGTCCATAATAATTGAGTGTTGATTTCGATCGAATTAGGCGGCATATGGATGAATGGGTGACCGAATTTTGACCGCACACCTTTTCCGTTCCGCCATAGTGATGTTGACAAAAATTATTGGTTAGATTGATGCATTGGTATTGAAGACATGGTTTGTGCATGCTCGAAAGGCATACTTGATAATCTCGAACGCATATACTATTTGTATGGCAATTATGATTTAGGCATGGGTCTCTCGACCGGCACGAACCAAACTCATAGTCTGTGTCCTGGAGGCCGACACATTTAGCTATGCAAGATGATGGATAGGTCATACCATTTTTGGCACAAACTGGTATATAATGTGGCGGACAATGACATGGAAGTGAGGTGTATGACTTCTCTGAAATACTTCCGAGTATATGGCACTGTTTCTTTGTACAAGTAATTTCACCAGCAAAGCAGCTACACACATTACATTCAATGTAAAACCATTGACCGTGTTCAATTATTTTTTCGCCCAGGTTACACGAGTCAAACGAAATACAAGGCAATGGTTGACATTTTTCTAATTTACCGGCGCTACCACATCGACAAACGCTTAAACATCCCTTTTGCGTTGATGAAACCGGTATCCGTACGTACGTTCCAATTGGCACCATATAGTTTGAAGTTTCGCCCAATGGACATCCCACATGGCATGTATATTTTGAGTCTTGTTCACCCCCATATCGGTTTACTTTACAAACGGATGACGAGTTACACGGGTATGCTCGGCATGGCGATGTAATTAGGATTTTATTCGTTTCACTGATTAAAATGTCGCTAGGCTCCAAAAATGGTTTAAGAGAAATACATGATGTCGTTGTATCATCAACCGAGAATTGTTTACATAACTGCGGAACCGTTAAAGATTTTGAGGTTCGTGTCCAATCTAAACATTTACTTAGTAAATCATAACAATCCTCACGACATATCTGATTGGCGTGTGTCTCTCGAGTGCATGGTTTTATTTGTAGGCTGCACGCAATAGCCTTCCACATTTCAGGCGAACACCGAGATGTATTCCTTACCGGTAAATTTAAATTCGGCAACGTGATCATGCCATCTTTCCAGATAGTAAATATTGATAGTGCGGCCATATCTGTTTGACTGTTACAGTTGCGAAATAATTCAAGTGGTCGATTATTAAAATTCGTACAAAAGGATAGGCCATCACAACCTAGTTCACAAGGTTCGTCAACTTCATCTACACATTGTTTTAAATTTATTTCGTTTATGTGGGCTAGACATTCCTCCTCGAATTGGTCAAGGGTCTCGGTCCAATCACTTGAATACGTTGAAATGCATAATCGTTTGCATTTGGGTGCGATAGCTTTTGGACAACAGTACAATTTGGCCGAGTCTATACCAATTTGATTGATTCGCGATATTTCCTTGGAGCTGGATGGAACACTCAATTTATTTCCGGACGACAAAAAACACTGGTACAACGGGTCATATGGCAATGGTGGACCACATCCTCCTTCTTGCATTTCATCGAAAGCATCTTTAAGTAGTTTAGTTTTTTCAAAACTATTTTTACACGTTGAACGACATTTTTGATCATTTGATTCATTGCAGCATGGTAAATCTGTGAAAAAAAAGTAAAAACAAATAAACTTGATTTATGCGATCTTAGTCAAATTCAACTTAACAACCTACACATCTTAAGATTAACATTATTCATGGTTGTGGCAGGATCGGTAAGATTTTTAATACAATCCGTTACTATCACATTACTATCATTACATGCACGCAAAGCATTTTTTAGTGCGCCAGATGTTGGGGTATGTCGACTTTTAAAAATATCGCGACATGTTTGTAAACATTCCGATGTTCTGGCATTGCCACAACATTTATCACCAGTTTCTTGTCGCTCTAGGCAGGAGAAAAAATTTTGTTCATCACTCTGGCGACAGTTTTGTTGTACATAGGTTCGTGAGCCAGCTACTGTGCACGCATTTTGACAACGTGGTGAAAGTGCTAGCGGACAACATGATCGTCCAAACCATTGGGAACCTTTTGCAATTGCTGTATAGATGTAACAGAAGAAAAAAAAAATTTTCAATTAAAATTCAATTTAAATATTTTTATTTGGTTTTTAATTAAAATGTCTGTTTTACGTGATGTATTTTCTAAATACGATTTCTTAGAAATTTTTATAAGTAATGGCTGCAATAATAATGATGACAAATATTAAAGAGAGGCGAATGCATAACTTACCATCTACTATACGATCCATACAATTCCAATATTCGTTTAAATTTGTGTTACACGAACGCTTGAGGTGTTGATACTTGGAACTCTTGTAGACTGAATCTGTTTCGGCCAATTGCAATAGGGTGACCTGAGAACGAAATAATATTATATTAATACTTGTTGTATTCAAGTAACCATGTAGGGCAGTAGTGCCTAAGCAAAATATGAATTTTCGACAAATTTTCAAAATAAATAGCGCAATAAACTTTAAAAAATAAATCAGCCGAACAACCCGGTGTCGGAATGAGTGTGTTATTCAATTGACTTTTTGTTTGTTTACATACACTTTGCTTGGCCACCACTGGTGTGGCCATTACTAATTATGTAGCTTTTATCAAGATTCAAAAATAAACTAGCGTAGACTATTTACTATTCAAAATTAGATTTTTGTAATTTAATTACAAATTTCTTCGAATTATGCGAAATAGCGAAATATCGTAAAACTATCTGTTTAATTAATTTTGTCACGTTTTAATTGAAAATGATTGGTGTAGTTCTGTTATGACGGATTATGAGAAAAGATTGTCGGATTTTGATATGTTGAGTTTCGGATAGATTTCAAATAATGTAGGAAATTTATAATAATTTAAATAATTGATGACAAAATAAAAATAATTTGTGATCGACACTTGCTCTCAACAACTTTGGTCAGTACAAATATTTCAAAAAAAACATTTAATTTTATTGACAATTTCCTTACATTGGTAAAAATTGGATTTTATTGAAGCTTAAAACGAATACATCACTAATTAAATGCAGCAATTAACTTGCATCGAACAGTATTCAGGATTAGAATTCAAATAGCCAACACAACAATCAACATCTTCTATCGTGTCAGGATTTAGTTTCAAGACTGTCCTGTAAACTCGACGCATCGGCTCTATTCTTAGTGACGCCAGCAAGAAAAAGATCGACGAAATCCGAATCACATGTCTTGAGAATTGAAGACTACGGAGGATTCCTGCAATGATTTAATTTTAATAATTAACCTAAATATTTTTCTGCTACATCCAGTAGTGACTCTAACAACAGTGCAAATGTATCTTCATCATCTATAGTTCCTGCTGATGTTTTTAGCAACCCAAGTATCACACATAATTTAAACCAAATTAAAACCCGCGAAGTACTGAGCAAAATTTAAGCATTAACTTTAACGACACCCAGTATTTTATCTCGGATTTCATATAGTTTTCCGGAAAGGCAGTAAGCTTAGTTCAATGCTTGTTTTTCCCAACACCAAAAATATTGAGCTGATGTGTTGTGTTGCTATCTGCATACTTGCAGTCAAGTTGGCTCCTATCAGCTTCTAACCAATGCTGTCGATTTTGTATTCGATACCATGGAAATTTACGACGACTATCTTGTGGTTGGCGACTTTAACTTTCCTTAACTGATGCGCTCATACTGCAAAGCAAACCTTAGTTATTGATAATATGTCGAATTCTGCAGATCATTAAAATCAAAAACAATTTGGAAAGACAACTCGATCTTCTGTTTCCTTCTGACGTCAATAACACCTTAGTTACAGAAACTAATTTAACCCTTTACTATTGATCCATACCATCCACCTATTTAATTCACATTTTGTTATGAAACTCTGTACACTCCGCAATCTTAGAAACAAACTTTATAAAAAATATTTTTTGAGAACCAAGTCAAATCCAGATTACTCTAATTATCCTGGGCGTTCAAGGATGGTTTTTCAAAACTGGCTTACATCAGCCTCATGTAAGCCGATACTGCTGACCCTAGACGTTTTGGGCAATTCACGAACTTTAAGAAAAAAACTCTGAAAATTTTTCTGTCAAGCTTTCACTAACAACGATTTCTAGCCTGATGCAGACTACTTTATCCTTTCAGATTGATCATGACACTGTGGTTCAAAAAATTAAAAAATTAATGGTAATTTTACATACGACGGCGTATTATTCTTGAGTGTTACATCTGTCGCCAGTTGAGTTGGTTGTATTGGCAGTGTTTCCTCAGATCGATCTTCAATTGGTAGTTTGCATAGCTTCGTTATTGGCCGCTTATATATTGCGTTCTTACATTTGACAGTGGCTGCTCGCACTAAATTATCTGTTCCGGCGTGAGTCTGGATAACCCGTCCCAACTTCCATCGCGTGGCAGGTTGTTGCTCATCTTTTAATAGAACTAGATCATTTGTCATTAAATTGGGTTGAATGGATGTCCATTTTTTCCGTTGTTGCAGTTGGTGTAGATATTCTGATGACCACCGTTTCCAAAAATCTTGTACTTGCCATGGATTGGGCCCGCGTAGTCAATTCCCGTTTTTTCAAACGGTCTTCCCGGCCTCACTCTTGATGGTGGTAGTCTGCCCATCAATTGTTCCATGTGGGCTTGTTTGTGCCGAAAAAAAGTTATACATTTTTTAATTACATACTTGTCTCACGGTGCACCTACCGCCAATAAGGATCCAGAACTTATTTCTCAGGAGTGCTAGCGTCAATTGTATGCCGCCATGCAACGTCTTGTTGTGGGCCTCCTCGATGATCCTTTGTGTGATTATGTTGTTTTTGCTTAGAATTATGGGTTGTTTGCTGTCGATGGATACGTTTGAGTTTTGCCAACGCCCCATTACGCGTAATAGCGCTACTTTCTCTTCCAGTTCTGGTTGCCCCTGCTGCTGTACTTCTGGTAGGTTGTCTTCCGAATTGTGGGCCAGGGCTATCTCCCATTGCGATGTGGTTGTTTCCAGGAACTCTGGTCCGTACCACCATAATTTGTTGTTGATGAGTTCCTTAGGTGTTATGCCACGTGAAGCAATATCCGCCGGGTTGTCTTGAGATTTCACGTGTTACCATGTCGTTGACGGTAACGTTTTCTTGATGGTTGATATTCTGTTTGCAACGAATGTTTTAAACCGGCTTGGGTCGCCCTTGATCCAGCAAAGTGTGATAGTTGAATCGGACCATGCGTATGTTTTGATGTCCTGAAGTTGCACGATATTTTGTACATGTTTATTAACTTTGCTAATAATACAGCTGCATTTAGTTCGAGGCGCGGGATTGATAGCTTTGTCTTGATTGGAGCAACTCGTGTTTTGGATATTAGCAGCTGAGTTGTTACTTCGCCGGAGGCGTCTATGGTACGGCAATAGACAGCCACAGCGTAAGCGTATTCTGAGGCATCAGCAAATCCGTGCAGTTCCTTTCATCCTATTGTTCTTGTGTTCACCCATCTCAGTATTCTTATATTTGAAATTTCACTTAGTTCATCTTTGTAATTTAGCCATTTAGTTCGTATCTTCTCTGTTAATTGTTCATCCCAGTTTATTCCGGTTATCCATACTTCCTGCATCATAGTTTTGGCCATAATTGTTATTGGTGACAGCCATCCTACAGGGTCGAATAACTTTGATGACTCAGATAGCATTGAGCGTTTTGTGGGTTGTTTAGTGAACTCCAAGCGGGCTATATTGATTTCAAAAAATCTGTTTGGGGGTTGTATAAAATCCCCAGAGTTTTAATGCAATCGTTTAGTTTGATTTGAATGTTCCCGTCGGCTCGTTGTTCTTGGAGGATTTGACTTGTTACTTCGGGCGTGTTGGATGCCCATTTTCTTAACTGAAATCCACCTTGGGCTGTGAGCTCTCTTAGTTCTTGTAGTGCTGTTAGTGCTTCCTCGATACTGTCTGCCCCTGTGAGCAGGTCATCTACTTAGAAGTCTGTCATAATAATGTTAGCTGCTGTGGGATGTGTATTGGCTCCCTCCTGGCTGGGCAGGATTACTTCTCCATAATATTCGTTGATAGTCTCGGTCTTTTTTACTGATCCATACTTGGCGATACATTTTTTCAATGTCGGCAGTCATCACAACTTTATGTTTTCGCCAACGCAGTAATATATCGGCCAGCTCTTCCTGAAGTTTGGGACCGGTCATCATGATGTCATTTAGGGATAGTCCACTTGTTGTTTTGGAGGATGCATCAAACACTACTCGGAGCTTGGTTGTTGTGCTGTCTTCTTTGATCACACCATGATGAGGTACATAAGTGGAGCGTTATATGATATTGGAAATTAAACCACTGGCGATGTGATGAAAGATTGGTGGTTCATTCATTATTATTCATTGGTAACCTATTTAGTGGCAAAATTGATTCACCAATGATACTAAGCTGCGGAAGCCAATCAACTGAAAAAGAACATTAAAGGCACGTTTATATGCAGTTCCCAGAATTTATTATTAATTAATTTAATAATTTTATAACTTTAATGTAATATTTTGTTGAATGAAACCCCACGGATCCTTCGTAAGGAGTTCTTATAAATTTGTATATTCCAAAGCATGCAACGTAATTTTTCAAACTTTATAATTTAGGTTCGAAAATTCAGTGCATAAGAGAGATGCTAAATTGAACTATACAGACCGGTGTGGAATACTTAACGTTAATAGAAAAGTGTAGCTACACAAATTAAAAGAAAAGTGGCATTTACACAAAATAGTGGAACATTCATATGTTTGAATGTAATAATCGTTATATTTTTACTCGTAAAATAAATGTCAGAAAATAAGTAAATTTGAAAATATATTTAAGATAGTTTAACCAAAACTATTTACAGACCAGAATCGATACGGTAAAGCACTAAGCAAATTAGCACGAATCTCAGAAAATGTTCTCATATTGTGACCACATAGGATGCTTAAAAGATAAATAACATATATGACTAGGAACATATTGTGACTAAATAGAAAAGAAAAAGAAATCTATCTAAAAGATAGATAATCTGTAATAAAGATAGATAACAAGAATCTCAGAGATATTCCCATATTACGCATCGAAAATTTGTTGCCAGAGCCCAAGCCCGTTTTTCTAAATATACCAAACTTATATACCAAACTTATTTTCCCTAGATAATGTTAAAACCTTTCATAGAGAGTCAAATTATAGAAAGAGGTCAATACTTGAAATTATTTACATTAAAAAAGGTAAAAACAATATTAGTCTGCAATCCAACTCGACATATATTCAAAATACGTACAATCATCTGTTCTAATCATATAAAAGTAGATATAATTTAATCGATGGTTATACACACATAATGGCGATAATTTGACTATTTACTCTTCCTATTTCATTATATTGTCTTCAATTATTTTATTTTGATCCCCCTTCCACCTTGCGTGTTATCTTTATCATTTAAGCTTCATCTCGTTTTATTTTACGAAGTGTTCAGTTTTAGGTATGTTGTCGTCGATCAGCTTTAAATATTAATCTGTCATTTAATTTCTGTTTTTTAGTTGTCATTATTACAAAGATTCTTTTGGTTGGTGTTGTTTGTGCGACGATTGATTTATCCGTTTAAGAATTTAAACTTACACAAACTCAAATTAAGTTCTAATTTTATAATAATAAATTTTTGTGCTAATATTAATTTTTTTTTAATTTTATTTAATTGGATAAAAATAAAAATTGTAAATTACATTTATTATAATAATACAAATCAAAAATTTCGAGGCTTTACAGATACAAATTGCTATAATAAGTTCATCGTTGTTATGTTTTAGTTTTGTCCCGGTTATACTAATTTCAAAAACGATTTGGTTTGTTATTTTATTTTATTTTCAATTTTATTTTCATAATGAACACTTCTTTAAAAATCAGTGTAATTTGTGTTTACAAATAAAAACGAAAAAATTTTGTTGTAAATAAATCTGAAGATGCCGTCAGAAAGATGGCGAAAAGTCATAATGTAAAAAACTAATTTGTTTTAGTAAATAAAAAACGGGCTTATACAGCAATAACTTTTTAAAAAATTAAATTTTCTAATTTTTAAATTAATTTGTTTTCTAACCGAAAACACTAAAATATTTCTAAGTTTCAAAATATTTAAATTTGCTAGCTTGCCCGAATTCATAGATAATGAATTTTCTCAATTTCTTATTCTAAATTAATAAAATTCTGAATTTAAACTAACTGAAAAGTCTAACTGCTTTAATAAAGGGTAATTTTTTAAATTCCTATTTTACAAATCCCAGAATACTAAAATTTCAGAAATTTATATGTACATTAGATCCCTAATAACTAGCTACACGTTGCTACAGAATTCCTTCATTTCCAAATTCTTAACGTTTTGAATTTAATTTGAAATTTCCAAATTTCTTAATTTCGAAATTCTTAAATTTCTAAATTTCTTTATAAACTTTAACTTTTCTAAATCTCTTTGAATTCTTAAATTTTCATTTATAAATTTTCCAATTTCTTAAATTTAAAAATAACTAGCTGAGCCCGGTCTGCCTTGCTGGTCCTAAGTAAACCTTTTCTTTTGTATTGTCTCTCGATTTAAATAGATGTCACAGCATTTAGTTATTGAAAATTCATTTTTCATATATCTGTACAATAAGTACATTGTATTAGAGTGTAAACATTATAACGAGAAATTGATTTGGCAATATTGTTAATGAGCTATTGGAATGCAAACTGCTGTTAAATGATGACAATGGAAAGATAAATGTAGATGATTCGTATTATATGCCGCACAGTGATACCTGATGGAAGAATATTATTAAAAAATGTAATAAATATTTTATGTGAAATGAAATTCTTATAAATTTATTGTAACGTTCTTTATTTGAAAATTTGTTTGGTTTAAAATATGGTAATTAAATTAGTAAAATGTTAATTGATAAAAATTATATTATGTAGCGAACCCCGATGCACTTCGTTGCAACCAACCAAAAAAAAGAAATGAAATATTCTAGATTTTTTTTTTATGAAATGAATGCATTGTATTTCAAAATTATTAATGTCAATCCAAAACGTTTGGATATACAATATTTTACGTTTGCCCATTTGAAGCGAGCACAAACAAACAATTTGGAGTTCCAACTCTTGAGCAGGCCACGTATAGCTGTCCATGTGAAAAGCACGGCTCCTCCAAATTTAATCCGCATATTTGAAGCGTTTGTCCTTGCGCCTTATTGATGGACATGGCAAATGATAGACGCACTGGGAATTGCAAACGCTTAAATTCAAATGGCATCTCTGTTGGAATCAGTGGAATACGTGGTATGAACACAATTTCACCTTTCGCTGTTCCGGTCAATATTGTGGCTTCAATTAAATTCGACATCAATTTTTTTACTGCCAATCTTGTGCCATTGCACAGTTTTGGTGCATTTAAATTCCGCAGTAAAATAATTGATGAGGCAACCTTTAAATTCAAACAATGCGGTGGCATACCAGGTGGTTCCAATGAATTCAAAAATTCAATTGGATAATTCACTGCATCATCTGCATTCATTGCGCTATCAACAGATTTATATGATGTCACTGCACTTGGTAATTTTTCTTGAATCTGATAACTGATTGCATTGACGTGTACATTTTTTGGTGCCAGTATTGCGCGTTCTCTCAACCAATTGTGATTCCTGTAATTTTGAACAATATTTGGGAACACACTTTCAATCAACTCTTCTGTTAATTGGAGAATGGTACAAAAATTGTTCGGCAATGTAATCAATCCATTTGTATTATCGACTCGAACTTTGCCATTTCCAATATCTAACAATTGCTTCGAGAACCGATCTGCAGATTGGTCGTTGTGCAATTGAACGCGCATATTTATGTTCAATGTCAATTTTTGCGCATGTCGCCACAAAAGAGAAGACTTTAAGCACGCATTGATCTCATCCGCCGGTGTTGATCGTGGGACCACACTCAATATTTGACGAAAATCGCCTGGCAATAATATCAATGCACCACCAAAAATTTCTTGATTCTGACGTAGATCTTGCATTGTACTGTATAATGCTTCCAGAGATTTTTATGCGTCATTGTGCATTCATCCAAAAGAATAATTGCTGCTTGTTGCAAAACTTTTGCCATCGCAGAATTTCTTGAAATATTGCACGTGGGATGTTCAATCACCTGTTAATTTGAGAATAATTATATTTTACAATAATATCGATTAAATTTTAAAGTGATCAATCAATAAATATAAGCACACCTGCACATTCAACGGCAATTTTAATGCAGAGTGCGCTGTTCGTCCACCATCCAATAGAGTAGCAGCAATTCCCGACGAAGCAAGTGCCAATGCAATTTTTCGTTGCGATCGAATGGCTGCCAAAATCAGTGATATCACAAATGTTTTTCCCGTACCACCAGGCGCATCCAAAAAATATAATCCACCGACTTCATTTTGTACAGCTTGCATGATGGTATCATAGACATGTTTTTGATGGTCATTTAATTTGGGAACATTCAAATTCACAAATGTTTGCAATTCATTGGGATCATACTGTTGTTCACGTTGCAATTCTCGATCAAATAAATCATGTATTGGACGATTGGGTGGTGACAAACCTAATTGCCCTAATGCTTTATTTGCAATTGTTAGGCACATATCTTCAATCGTTATCAATGCCTCATTATACATTTCCAATGAAATCGGCAAATCAGCGTTTCTTGTGTGATGACGCATTCCAATCAAATAGTCTTCTGCCATAAAACCTTTGTATTTATTCCACAATTCAAGTGGATTTGATGGAAAACATGTTGATATGATTATGGCATTTAACATACGTATTTGATGTGGAGAAGAAGCAATCGATGCATCATGAAGCGTTAAATCCCAATGCGCATCATTTTCAAGTAAACCTAATTGCTCACATGTTTCACGATACGTCACACATAAATGACCATTTACTCTTCGCAAATGTTGAAATGAACGTGGTCCAACAACATTTACTAACAACAACCGCAAATAATAACATTCTGCATTGTTTGGATGAACTGTGTATAATCTTCCCATGGTATCTGCAAAAAAAAACACCCGGATGGCCATCAACAGGTGTTCCTTGTTTACGTCGTTGCCATTTCTTTGCAGTCCAAGTGAAATAATGCGTTACATCTGAATACAGCAACGTTCTGGCAAATTCATCGCTTTCACACAATTGAAAGAATGCAGTTAATGTTGTTGCTGGTGGCTGTGCTGCTTTCTGCTGTACATTTGCATCGGTAAAATACACAAGCTGGCCATTTTCAAGATGAACAGCCAAATGAACAACAGCAGGATATCGCTCATGAATTGAAAATGAATAAATTCTCCAAAGAGCTTCATTAGTGCTAATGTAGCGCCCCATTTGATATTGGGCGATTTCATCATTGCTATTGTCACCAGCTACTCCAAAAACAGCCATATCACTGCCTTTATTCACATATTTGCAAATGTATTTAGTCGACTTCACAGAATTACAGTACTCAACATTTATGTGAGCCTGAAATACTTTTGACAATAATGGAGAATAAGGCACAATCCAACGATTATCAACTTCAATGTCTTGATTGTGTATTTTATTTGTTGTTGTATGGCCATTATCCTCCGGTGACCGACGTCGGTACAACGGGTATCCGTCGTCACCTGTAATTGTATCCGAATTTAATGCTCTTGGATACCGTTTTGTACATTTTCCATCGATCATGCATGGTGAATTCATATTTATTTGACCGCAAGGGCCATGGATCATATTTTTCGTGACAACTTCAAATAATTCTGGATCGCTGATTTCATCTGGAATTTCAGCTGATATAATGTTATCAATTTGATCGGGTGTTATTTTACGAACCAGCCATATCAAGATGTGCGCGTGCGGCAGCCCTCTCTTTTGCCATTCAATCGAATACATCCAGCAACGCACCTCTCCAAAAATTCGCAATTTGATAATCAAATCCATCAGTACTTTTACTTTCTGTCGAAATACACGTGCTGTTATATCGTGTCGATCTGTTGGATTCTGACCATCAAATAAATTGTTTTTTATGTCAGCCCACTGTGGATTGCACGTGAATGTTATGAATAGGTCGGGATGACCATTTTTGCGAACGTATGACATTGCATCTTGGGTATATTCGTGCATGTGGCGCGGACTGCCAACATATGTCGATGGTAATATTGTTAAACGTCCGATATCATTAACATTACCATCATTCACTATTGCATCTCACAAGTGTATGTATTCTTTCGATCGCAATTTGGCTTGATTGAATCGAAGGTAATTAAGGCGTTCTGCTTCAATTTTCGCATACATGTCAACAGCGTATTGGTGGAAAAGTTTGCCACATCGCATAATAAAGTTGTCTTCTTGTGGGTGAATCTCGAATCTATACGAATAATAATTCATCCCACTAACTTTTTTTTCTACCTCACGACCTATGATGAATACATTATCAGAAAATTAAAATCATGTCTTCTTGTTTTGAAATAAATAAATTGAATTCATATATATTTTACCGGTTCGTGGATCTATCATTCGTATATTGATATGATAGTCGTCGTCACTTTTCCCGTGCAATAATGGATATTGTAATGCATCATAGCTACGGTGAAGCTCTGAAACACGCCGTAATTCTTCATTTCTTCGATGTAGCACAATATCGCGAGATTGAAACTGGTCTCCAACAATTACAATGGCCACTTCATCAATTGTTGATGCATTAAATCGTTTCGCATGCTCTCCAAAGGGCGTTTTGTCAGCCCTGATAACGATTCTGTGATCATCAGATGGCATACGATCGAGAGCGGTTTTAAACAATCGAATTAATTCATTGTGCTGCTGTAAGAATGTTTGAAGTTCAGAAACAATTTGTCGCCTTGCACGCGCAGCAATTGTACAACGCCGATCCAATTCACGATTTGCATCTCCGATAAAAAAGATTTGCAAAAATTTATGATCAGCATCAGGATATGGCAATAAGGAACCAGTTCGATGATAAATCTGACCTTGAATCTGTAATATTTGTGAAATGTAATTAGATGCTGGGTCAGAATTCTTGAACACATCAAACAAATTGCTGCTCAGATCGCATTTTTCATATGATATTCCGCATGAAGTAATCACCTTAAACGTCGGCATGAAATTGTCTCTTACAATTTTGGTCGCACCAAAAGAAGTCATTTGAAATGCCGCATTGTATTCTTGAATGTGAGACAAAAAATGCTTAGACGTTTGCGACGTTCCAAAAATGAATGAATGAAGTAGATCGGGGGGAGATTCAAATGCTGGCAGTCTCTCTTTGCCATTAGCACAACGTATGCCAGGCGGTTCACCTTGAAATTTGGCTGCATCACAATGTGGACATCTCACCGTCATTCCACCAATATTGGCATGTTCACTATAATCATTTTTGCTATTGTAAGCGAAAGCAGCATATTCCATCTCTTGCACAGCACGACGTGAAAGCCGTGTCGTTCGTCTCGATGCTGGATTTAATGGATTTGGATCTGCCGATCTATGACGACGTGCGTTTCGTAATAATTGTACTTGATTTTGTTGTGAGTGTTCCTCCTTCCTCTACACTTTGCGCTCTCCTTTGATTAAATCTATAGGTAGAATTATGCGTACGTCGACCTATAGTTGGTCGTCTTGTTGGTGGCATTTTTTTCTAAATCAATGAAATTAATTCAATATGAATTAAGGATTGTTTATTTAAGAATAATTCAAAAAAGTATTGTTGTTGTGTGAGTGCTGTTATGCGTTGCATCCAATTAAACTTTCCCAAAAAATCATTAAGTGTGTATTTATGAGTTTCTGTATTAGATTGGATCGATTTTTTTTCGTTTCTATGACGACGTGCGTTTCGTAATTGTTGTACTTGATTAGGTCGGACCGAAATTTAAACTTTTTTTTTCTAATGTTGAATCAAAATTTTTTCAACAGGGGGGCTGGGACCATACGCAATCGATCACAAAGTGTATGCATAGGATGTAGGGGGGAAAGTGACCTTATTTTTTTGCTCAGACGCACCGTTTTCGAGATATTTGCAATTTTTCGATTTTACGTGTATTTGTTGTTGTTTTACAAAGAGCGAGTTCATTTCAGGAAAAAAATCATAACTCGAGAATGGCTAGACCGATTTTGGATTTCATCAACTAACCATCATCACTCCTCCCTGCACCTTCCCTAAAAATGTTATGGCAATCGGTTGAGCCGTTCTCGAGTTATGGAGTGACAATCAAAATGTACACTTCTTTTTATATATATAGATTACTTTGATAAGTTTTCGACTTTTCAACTTTGTAAATTTCCCGTTTCACAGGATCTTGTATTAACAAAATCTAAATCTAAATGTTGTTCTTGCCTAACTACTTCTAAATGTATAAATTTTCTAAATTTCTAAATGCCAGAATTCGTAAATTTTTAAATGGTACGGGATTTCTTTATCATAAACTTACCGTACATTGTTCTATACTCGGAAAACGTGATCATGATTCGTGATATTGATAACCTGCGAGTCTTTTGGACTGATATGGGAGTGGGCACAAAATCAAACCGCTAACTTCACGTTTTGCCAATTACGTTATAAAGCCAGATGTTTAATAAAATTGATTGTATAATTTATTTTGTGTACATGCTTGTTGATTGTTTCGTATGGTTTGAACGATCTGTAAAATGTGCTCTCAATCCAAATTTCGCAGATTAACAAACCGAATTTTGTCGACTACTTAATAGAACGATTATTGCACGCAGTGTGAATGAAATATCAAAAGGCCTTTCAACTCTTTTATTTTATTAACATTTTTTTTTTTTTTTTTGTAAATATATGTTTACAGTTTTTACACACACACATACCTTAACATATCATCACCGCATTATTTTAAATGTCATTTTATAAACGATTGATCCACCTTTTTTTTTTTATTCGTATACATATCTAATCTTCTATTAAGCCACTCATCAAAAGAATACGTATATAAGTATAAAACAACAATTTTAATGTCTAAATAAATTTTCACGACGACAACAGCAACAACAACGCCAACAACCACAGAAAGAAAAATTCCAATGAAAATCAACCGAAAGCCAAAAAGAAAATATGTGAACGTACATATAGCAAAAACAACAACAAACGTTTTTTTTATTTTCTTTTAAAATTTTCACTTTGATGTTCGCTTGCGCCTTTTTGAATTGGTCATAAAATTAATGAAAAACAAAGAAGAGAAGAAAAATCGTGAAACATGAAAGTGGAAAACGGTACAGAATAATAAATTATAGGGAAAATTGTTTTTCTTTTGTACGTATTTATGGTGTTTTAAATACAAATTGATGGAGGTCGCGGGTTTATAAGCAAACAAAAAAACAAACGAAAGAAAAACTATGTTCATTAACACTTTTCATCTTCCTCTGGTGCGGCGGCCTTCATTTTTCATAAGTGATTATTTATGCGTTTTTTTTTTTTTTTGTATATTATAAATACATAAAATATAATGTTTGGTTGACAAACAAACAAACAAACAGAATATGGGTTTGAATTGAAAGAAAAATTGAAAGCTCTTTTATAAGTATGGGTCGAACTTGATTTTAATTGATGTTTTTATGTTTTAAAATCAAAAGAAATGTAGTCTTTGATGTGTCCTAAATTCTGAAGATATATTTGTGAGAATATATTCTTGTCAACATCATCATCAAGGTTGTACAAAATGAGTTGATTCATTAAAATTTAGAGGATATTGTAAAAATACGTTTATTTAAACGGTGAGGTGACACAACATTCAAGATATTTACTATGATCTTATTATAGCCGCTTCTAAACTTCCGTCATTATCGAACGCGGATGATTTATCTTATACCAAATCATTATGCCTGATTAAAACTTCCACATTATAATTCTCTAATTAATGATCTTGTATATTTACATCACATTAACCAACAAAAAGAAAAAAAAAATCGTAAAATTTATAAATAAAAGTTAAACAAAAAATAAAAATTCCCAAAGAACACCAACCAGGCATGATCACAGCATGATTTTAATCAATCAATATGACACGACTGCTTTAAATTTATTGGCGATCTTTTGGTAGTTTATTTGGTTATTTTATGGTTTGCAACATTTCAAGATCTTGTGCGAGGATTGTGGGTGGAGAATTTTGGAATATGTTTTTGTGTTACAACAACGACGACAATAACAGAACAACAGTATATTTTATGTGCATATACACAAAAAGTAAAAGAAGAAGAAAAACGAAATTTGATAGTTTATAGTGGTGAATTTAAATATACATGTGTCTTTTGTTTTAAAACCAAACCAACGTAAAAAGGTGAATTCAAAATAATTAAAAATTATCGCTGATTCTTAAACTTTAATCCTCGGAGCATCCATGTTCTGGATCAAATTTGAAATTTAAATTTTTAAAGATTAAAACAAAAGCACACGATGCATCATAAGTTCCAAATCTAAAGTTTTCGAGTTCGATATTTCTTTAGCGTAATCCAATTCCGAAATGACCTAGTACAAAATTTCATGTTGTATATTTGTCTGTGTAATAAAATAAAATGAATGAAACGTCAGTATCTACTTTAAAATTAAAGTATGTCATCCGTTTTTCCTTTTGGAAACTTGGATGAGAAACTGTAGTTTATGAAACCCCGTGGTGTGTCAGTAGTGTTAAGTTTCGAAATTTGCAAAAATTTGTTTTTAAGCGTCTGTTCCAAATAAATAACCAAATAAAAATGTTGCGCGAGTTTTTTTTTCGAAAATGTATCTAGTAAGAACGTTTTTTTAGAAAAAGACGACTTTGAAACAGCTGACAACCATCGCTCTTATTTTTAGGGATACTAAAAATTCTACTCTACGTTTGCGTAAATATTTTTTCGTTTCAGTGAAATATTCTAAATTTGAAAAGATCTCAATTCTAAACTCTATAAGTTTGGTGGGAAAATTACGTTTTCTAGCATTATTCAAACTAAAATACAACGAAATGGGAAAAATTATATCTAAATGATTAATGTCGGAAATGATTCAAACTGAGTTGAAATTCAGGTTAGACAAGAACTACGAAACACTATAAACAGGGTTATGCTCCATAGAAAGAAATTGCTTAAGAAACACTGAGTTGTCCTAGTGTATCTGTGTAATATAGGTTAGTTTGATAAAATATTGGAGATGAATATGCTAATGTCTGATTAATAATAATGATCGCGCGTTGGTTTGCTATAATTTTTCGACTTTTTTTTGTTTTATTTATTTTGTTTGTTTTTGCTTATACACAAAAATGTTTTAATTTTAATTAATTGGTTTCAACCTAAAGCAGTGGTTTTTACGTATCGATTTAATGAGTGCGTGGGACCGTTAAGTCGACAGGTCTTTTAACATGTCGTAAATTACTAACTCTACATTTACAAGTTGTAAGTAGGTATATGTGAGTCGCTTAACTATTTATGCTATTTGGCAGATGCATACGCAAATAAATCAAAAAATACATTAAGTAAAGTCTTTAATTGAAATTTCACGACAGGGGGTATCTATACATATAGGTGTATGGTTTTTTGATACACCCGATTGCGTTTTTATTTTTTGTTATTTATTGGTTTTATATTATTTTACGATCGGTGAAACCGATTTTACTCTTCCACAACAAGCATTGAATAGGCATAATATAAAAATTAATTTTATTTATTAGTTTTAAAATGTATTCCAATTTGACAGAAACTATTTTTAAAAAGAGCAATATTGCAGAATAGTAGAATTAAGAATTAGACAATTTCAAAGGCGATAATTACTCGAAAGAAAATTGCTCGATAAACGGCGAAAGTAATTTCGTTCATTAGTAAATTTAGACAAAAGTTAGAGACTAATTCATTGCCACATGCAATTGATGTCGATCAACTTTGCAAACCGTTAAAACCCTTTTTTTACCGAATTGGTTCACATGAGTACGACTTCAGAATCCAAATTATACCATCCATATGATACACCGAGAATATAACGCTATGAGGATATATAAATATATATATATATATATATATATATATATATATATATATATATATATATATATATATATATATATATATATATATATATATATATATATATATATATATATATATATATATATATATATATATATATATATATATATATATATATATATATATATATATATATATATATATATATATATATATATGACTGTTTCCATTATATTTCAGCATTTTTTTTGCACTTTTCGAAATCGACCTCAGGGATTTCTTTTTTTTTATTTTTGTCGTGTTCCTTATTAAAAATGATTGAGTACCTATTTTTTTGTTATGTTATATGACCTTCGGTTGACCCGTTATACGGTTTTGAAATTGTGACGTTTTTACATTTTCGGGATTTTTTTTTTTTTTAGTGGTCACGTAAAATTGTTTTATTTTGAGTTCTGTATTACTCATTAATAAGAACAACACTATTATAGAAAGGCATTGAACCATTCTAAATTAATCAATAATTTGTTTTGTAAAAGTACCGTTAGTGAAGCAGTTATAATACAACAAATATTGCCAATTATTTTCACCTGTAGAGGGCGCAGCTAACACTCCATAAAAAAGTTTGATATACCATCGGAAAGGGAAAGGTTCAGCCTTTTCAACAAGTGTAAATTTGTGAATGGACAGTGCCTAATTTGGTCGCTACAAGGCTTTAAAGTTGAAAAATGAGTTTTTTTACAATTTTTCTTATATAAAAGTTGTGTACAATAAGTGAAATTGTCAAAATATGTGATGGTTGGTGGTAAAAGTTGTTAGATAGTAAACTAGCCTTTAATAAAAGCGCCACTTTGTAAATAGATAAGGGATTACGATCATCCGGTTCATAGTTACAAACTTTAAATTAACGTTTCGACTAGTTTTTCACACTAAAACTAAACTATAAAATGAGACAATATAATGAAATAAGTAATTGTTTTTGACTTTTAAGATGACTAATACACTAATCTTACCAATAAAATTCAATTATTTTGATATTTTCAAATCCAATAGGAGCATGTTCAATCTTTTCAGAGAATATACATTTGAAGATGGACAACGAAAATAAAAAATTGGTTTAAGTAAATATATAAAAATTATATTCAATATAAACGTTTTATTTTTAAACTGAACTTAGATGTATGATATCACTATTTGAGAACATTTTGGTTTTAATAAAATTTTTATCATCGTTTGGCATTACTTGGTGCATTTGACGTGTCTGCTTTATAGTACTAAGCCCAGAAAATCGTTCGGCTAACTTCTCTTTGGTTTTTGCAAATTCCGATTTAGTAACATATTCGAAATGTATAGATTTTATGTTACTTTTGTATTTACACCATTCATAAAACTCTCTCGGTGTATTAATTAGGCTTTCACCAACACTTCTTAAAGAAGCTGCTCTAGCTTCCCTCTTAATGGTACCTCCAACACCATCTGATGGTCCCTTTCCGTGGCTTGTAGCGAAAAAATTCCATTCACAATCAATATTAAAATCTTCATAGTGATAGTTGACGTTGTTAAAGTTTTTTTTGTTCTTGAACTGCGAAACAGCTTCATCCGAAAAATAATAAAATTTCCGTGGGTTCGGGTAGTTGGCCCCATCTGTTCTCAGAAAATTAATAAATTTACTCTGAAAACCAAATACCGCTACAGTATCATGCGTTTTCTCTTCTGATATTATTGCATATGATAATATCCTAAGTTCTCCTTCCTCTGTTTTGAAGTATGCAACAATTGGGAATAGCGTTGCTTGGTGCGTGTAATAATATGCCGCTTGAACCTCGTTTTGGGTTATGAACTTATAATTTTCCGAAAAATCCATTATTACGACATATTCTCCCAATTGTAGAGTTTCTTTCACTGACCTTAAATATTTGGATTGCTGTTTGGCTATAAAATCGTGCTTCCGCAGTACTGATAGACCAAACGTTGAATATTTTGAGAACATTTCAAGAAATCCCTCAACAGAAGACGTGATTTTTTCTACTGTATATGTGTTTTCACCAGATACCCAATAGTTATAGGTCAATTCATCCAGGTCGCTAGCGTCCGCAACAGCTTTCAGTGATTGTAGAAAGTTCTTTTCGAGTTTGTTACATTCTTTACAATGTCCTGTAAATAGAAAATAAACTTTAAGTTATATTTTTATACATAAATACGGATAATAAAAAATATGTACCTTCACAGCAATCCCACGTCACGTTTTGACAAGATACTTTTTTAAGTAGCTCCGTTTCATTCTTAATAACAGGATCATGATGCAAAATGTTTGATATAACTGGACATAACAAATTATTGTTTTGATGAATAATACACACACATACATTATGTGTTCCAGCTTTCCCTGCTAATACGCATTCTTTTGGCCGAAGCTCAGCAAATTTAGAGAATCCGATCGCCTTGAGAGGATGTGTTTCTACAAACTTTTGATATGCCTCCGATAAATTACATAAAACAAGTAGTTTCTGTTGTTTTATTCGTTCGCCATCAGCATTACGAACCGAAACGAAATCATTTGCTCCAGGTAACTCTGGCTCGGAGAGCCGTTGTTGTTTAACAGGTGATCCGCCTAATCGTACACAGATTTCCGAAAATTCAGTTTGGTAAACTGCTCCACTTATTTCAGTTGGGGGCGATAGTCTTTGTGATTGATCTGGAGTACTGTCAGGCGAAACGGTAAACTGGCATTCGCTTAATCTATATACCTTGATATAACATCTATCACAAATTCGTTTATTTGATATATCATGGTTTAAGAATTTTTTAGCATTTTCCGCTATTTTTGCACTAACACTTCTACATCTAGATCTCATATTTTTATGTTTTTCCACATTAAAAGGATTACAGCACTTAGGGTTAACCATTTTTTAAATATTTTTTTAAAACACTAGTAATACTCAATAAATCTCTAAGATACGTTTCAAGTACACTTCCAAAAACTAATTAATTTATGTAAAAATTTGGATGAGTATTTATATAAACCTGAAACAATTAATTATTTTTTTACGCCTATATGATGGTTTTCAAGCATACCCCACCATTTACGATGAAGCCTGTATAGTAATTCTATTGTATTTTAAACAGATAAATGACAAATCACACCTTTACCTGTCGTTAATAAAATCTGTGCGAAATCTTGTTTAAAACTAAAAAATGGGAGTAAACCCCAAGCAAATACATAACAGGTAAAAAATAATTTCTGATGGTATTTGACGGTCAACTCCTTTCGGTCAGCAAATAATCTAGTATTACTCATTTTTCATTTGAGAATTGAAATTTATTGATAATTAGTGTATTAGTCATCTTAAAAGTCACAAACAATTACTTATTTCATTATATTGTTTCATTTTATAGTTTAGTTTTAGTGTGAAAAACTAGTCGAAACGTTAATTTAAAGTTTGTAACTATGAACCGGACGATCGTAAGCCTTATCTATTTACAAAGTGGCGCTTTTATTAAAGGCTAGTTTACTATCTAACAACTTTTACCACCAACCATCCCATATTTTGACAATTTCACTTATTGTACACAACTTTTATATAAGAAAAATTGTAAAAAAACTCATTTTTCAACTTTAAAGCCTTGTAGCGACCAAATTAGGCACTGTCCATTCACAAATTTACACTTGTTGAAAAGGCTGAACCTTTCCCTTTCCGATGGTATATCAAACTTTTTTATGGAGTGTTAGCTGCGCCCTCTACAGGTGAAAATAATTGGCAATATTTGATGTATTATAACTGCTTCACTAACGGTACTTTTACAAAACAAATTATTGATTAATTTAGAATGGTTCAATGCCTTTCTATAATGGTGTTGTTCTTATTAATGAGTAATACAGAACTCAAAATAAAACAATTTTACGTGACCACTAAAAAAAAAAATCCCGAAAATGTAAAAACGTCACAATTTCAAAACCGTATAACGGGTCAACCGAAGGTCATATAACTTAACAAAAAAATAGGTACTCAATCATTTTTAATAAGGAACACGACAAAAATAAAAAAAAAGAAATCGCTGAGGTCGATTTCGAAAGGTGCAAAAAAAATGCTGAAATATAATGGAAACAGTCATATATATATATATATATATATATACTTGTTCGACGTAAATAAGAGGTTTTGGTACGACTATCAATTTTATCGAGCTGTCTCCGTAACGCTTAACTATGAGTTCTCGCTTCGAGAGATAATCATCTTTCGATACAATCTAATCTGTAGTATTGTTTACGATCGGCTCCTCTTTTTTTGGTAAACAGACTCAGTAAGGGACGATATTTTGTCACAATAGTAAACATTATATAACCGTGACGAATCATCGTCCATTACTAGGATAGTTTAAAGTATCAAAAAAAAAAAAGAGGAACCGATCAAAAACGATTTTATGGATTTTTTTCATTTACGAAATTCACTTTATGGCTAGCGGAATAAGGCGAACCGGTTTTAGAATCAAGTAAGCTGTGTGATATAGTTTATAACGTAGGTCTTAAGCCTGAATTCCATTGCGAATAAAAGTTTGTCAGTCAAAATAAAGGGAGATAAAAATATAAAATCGGTGGTTGTGTGAAAGAAACACAAAACGAAGTCAGTCAAGATTTTACTTACATCAAATGTGTGTTTGTATTAGTGGATCGCCATAATTATGGTCAAAAATTATCAAAATCGAAGTCATTTTATGGTTATCCAACTAATATATGCACACAAATTTTGTGTACGAACGCAAATTTTTTTCCGCACACTAAGTTAATTAAAAGTTTGTTATTTTTACGGTAATTGTCATAATTTTTTTTGGTGGTTGCTTCTAAAATAGCTGTGATAATACAAAAATATAAAGTTTGTATACAGTTAAATTGTGATAAATTGGGATCAATTGTGATAATATCGCTAAATACTATTATTGGCAATTTAGTAAAGTAATCGTTTTTTTTTTAAATAATTTATTGGTGGTGAAAAATCCAAATTAAAACTCCAAGTGATAACCAAAAATTTATTTTTTTTACTTTTTTTTTTTTGCTGTCGCTGTCAAAATTTATCAAGATATTTGTGCTATAAAAAAAAATAAAAAAAACATGCTTTTTCTTTGTCTCTCCAATGCATTTCTTTTTTTTTGTCTTCTTTCGACTTGAAGTCAGTTCAGTCAATTATTCACAGTGGAATTCAAGCTTTAAGTGACGCTGGTTGACCGTGAAATTGACCCAACTTCTCGAAAAACAGATCGTAATACTTTGGAAATACATTATATCGATATTTCACTTTGTCTTTGTGAGATTTTCACTTTGAAGACTGAAAAGCCAATCAACGTACTTGTAGTTTGTAGAAATGTAACAGACAATTTTTTGTTTAATCTCGCTACTGTACATTCACATTTCATTACGTTTACGCCTCATATATTTGTAGTCTTCACTTTAAATACAATTAATTTAATTTTTGATGCTATTGAATGGTAAAGATTTGCACGGGAAAGGAAATTGGCATAATCACGACCAAAATATAAACCACAAATTGAACCATTCACATTATTGAACAATTTTCGGTTTCTGGATATTTATCGAACGTTCACGACACTCTCCCAACAACACTCATTAACGCCAAATGGCGCAATTCAATTCGACAATAAAAATTACGGCTAAAGAATTAAAATCACGTCCCGGTTGACAAATCCATCTTTATAACAGCGAATGAGGAAAATCAATTTCTTTGAAGTAAAACGCTAAGGCGACTACATCAATCATTCAATGAATTTATTTTTTATGTCTCAAATATCAATTGATTTTACTGGGTTTGTTTGATAATTCGTACGATGCGGTGCAGTGTTCAATTTTTTCTTTATTTCACCACTAGAAAAAAAATCAAAGCAGGCAAGGAAAACAGTGCGCACTGTGATAATTTGGGTGTGTGCGGTTTTCGGACAACTATCGGGCACAGTCTTAAGTGCATGCCACATACAAATGAGAAACCGGACAATAATCGCGTCATCACCCAAACAATTTATATAAACAAAAGTTTAGTAAAAATTTGTATACAAATATAATATTCTTACCATATTTATTTTAAATTATTATTATTGTTACTACAGTACAACATATAAAGGAAAACGCCATTTATTTGACACTGAAACTAAAATCAAAGAAGCCGACAAAAAAATCTGGTGAGAAATGATGGGTTCGTAAAACAGCAAAAATGCGTTCTTTAGCCGACAAAAATTATACCATTCAAAATTTTGACGGACGGATTTTATTTTGATGGCCGGCAAAAAATATCATTAGGTTTTTTTGAATGAAATTGTGTTAATTGTATCAAAAATTTCCATGAATGTAATAGTTATCATCAATTGAAACAGTTTTTCTAATAATTATTATGTTGTTAGTTTTCTCTTTTTGTCAAATGGATTTGACGGTTTCAAATGCAGGTTTGCCGTTTGTGCATGGGCAACGCCTTTAGTCCATATGCTGATTTGTGGACTTATACATTTAACATGGTCGCCTTAGCATTTTATATCATCAAAATAAAATGTCAACTAGTCAATACGATAACATAATATATCGTTTGCAGCAACATAATAATTTTCAACTGCAGCAGCTTACCGACAGTTATTTTCTTCTAGTTTATGTCAACTAAAGGTTCTTATTTATATGGCATATTGATCTAGGGAGTAAATTTGAGTGCTACCACTATCGCCTGACTTATTGAAGCTATTACAGAATTAATTGGTCGATTGAATTAAAACGTTGAATCGTATGCACCACATCATTAACGATTTATTTTAATCCGTAATAGAGTTGCCTCCAATATTTTTTATTTTGCCTTGCAATTCTGATTTGAGAAAACTGTATATAAACCTAGCTATCGTATTATATTTTCCAAATGTTTGGCGAGAATTATTGCACCATCATTCTGTTATACTACGTCCTAACAAAAATAGCCCTACGCTATAACATATAATATTAGACGAAAGCCAATTCGATGCGTATAAAAAAATGCGTAGCTTGCCATTAAAATCAAACAACAATATAATAGAAGGGGAATACTTCAAAAAATT
The DNA here is from genome assembly GCA_958295665.1 of Tipula vernalis. Classification (NCBI taxonomy): domain Eukaryota; kingdom Metazoa; phylum Arthropoda; class Insecta; order Diptera; family Tipulidae; genus Tipula; species Tipula vernalis. The sequence continues at coordinate 349,190,324 of OY282559.1, forward strand.
ATTACACAATTCGGGCAGCGTAATAAAAATATGTGAATGTAGGGGAATATTTTTCAAAAATTTGTACTAAAAAATATTTATCGCAGGTTTCGGTCACAGTCTTAGACTGTGCCCGAAACCTGTGATAAATATTTTTTAGTACAAATTTTTCACATTTATTTGAAAAAACCGCATACACCCAAATTAACACGGTGGTTTGCTATGATAATTTTTTGACACACGCAGAATAAATTAATTGTTCGGTCGACATTTAACATGGTTGCCTTAGCATTTTATATCATCAAAATAAAATGTCAATTAGTCAATGATTACGTTATAGATTGCAGCAACATTATAATAGCAACATGATAATTTCCTATTTTCAACTGTACCATACGTGTTGGACTGCAAAGGTAGGAGCTATTACTATCGTCTGACCGATTATTGAAGCTATTATAGAATTAATTATGTTTGCGATTGATAAAACGTTGAATTGTATACACCACGTCATTAACGATTTATTTTAATCCATAATAGAGTTGCCTCCAATAATTTTTTAGTTTGCGTTGCAATTCGATTTAAAGCCAGCCGTGACCACCCCATTTCCTCTTTAAAAACCTAACTATCCTACGGTATAAGATATATTATAAAAAGAAAGTCAATTCGATTATAAAAGGATTGCTGTCTTTAAAATCGAACAACAACATGACAGAAGGGGAAGTACTTCAAAAAATTATTACAAGATTCGGGCAGCGTAATAAAAGTTTGTGAATGTAGGGAAATATTTTTCAAATAAATGTCAAAAATTAGTACTAAAAATTACTTAAATCTGTGTCCAACCCATGATAAATATTTTTTAGAACTAATTTTTAACATTTATTTCAAAATTAGCACACACACAAAATATCAGTCAATTCCTACGATAATTTTTGATAGACACAAAACCCATGTCTTGACGCTTTAGTTAATTGTGCTACTAAAAGTTAAATTATGATCATAAATTAAATTTTCTGTCTTGATTGGTTGTAAATAGGATAATTAATTTTAGTACTAAAAATTGGTAAATATGAGGATAATTTGCGTTGATTGATAAACAATTTCTATTATAAAGGAATTCTTAAAGCAACTAAACTATACACTTGAAATTTCACCAAGTCATCCACATTGTCACGCTCAAATAAAAACAATTTTAGGTTGAACAGAAACGATTTAAAATTTGTTGAATTGCTGAAAATCTTAGCAGCCAGGATCAAAAATGAGGTTTTAAAATTCGTTGTTAAGAATCTTGGAAGTTGAATATATTGATTATATCGCAGAGCATATCCAGTGCTGACATTTGACTGGATTCCAGCAATCTTCTCTGCATTAAGGATAATTCTAATTATAATTATGTGGATAAATCGTAACAAAATATGTACTTCCCCAACAGATTAATCCAAATGATAATTTGGAAACAACAAGTGCAAAAATATATATTTTTCAACACAGCTGTAGGGCGCACTGAACGTAGATATCCGAATAACTGCAACCAGATGTTTATGAAGGATATCAAAATCTCGCAGCCACGTCATACCGGTATCCACATCTCTTGGGATCTCTCAAAATGAGCGGGAACACTTCAATGTTACTCCTCGAAATTCAGCATGGGAAAGCTTTTACAACAGCACAGTTTGCTTAATCGTACGAAATGCTTTGTGAAATCCACAAAAAAGCAGCAACAGAGTTTCTACGATCCAGACCTTTTTATACAAATAATTAGGAATTTATGTAACGTCTTTTCCATGACTTTGGACTTCCTAAAGCCAAACTGATTGTTGTGTAGAAGATCTGTGTAATTGAACAAACTAATGACTCCCGCGTGTACTAGCTTATCTTACTGAAAATCGGAAGCAGGAAAATTGGTCTTTAGGTCGTAATATCTTTTACGTTCCCTTTTTTAAAAACAGGAATTACCATAACTTCTTTCGGTTTAGAACGATAAACACCCAGTGTTTAATGACAGAACATAAACTGTATATAAAGAAGATTTTTTCACAAGAAAGATGCTTAAGTCATCATTTCTAGTCGAATATGTCAGTTTAAAACCCGATATAACATTCAGAATTTTATACGGCGAAAATTCAAGAAAACACACGATTTTAGAGTGGTGTTGTTGAAGATAATATAATTTCATCTCATTCACTAATACCCAGTTTTGTTTAACGTTATATCATTTTGACAGAGTTGATGAAATACTTCATTTTTTGTTGTTTTTGATGAAATACTTCATTTTTTACAGTTTTAATTAGCAATTTGATCCTAGCTAGTTTTCTTGAAAGCTTATTTTTAAACTTAGCTTTCTTAAGAAGCTCCGACGTTATCCAGGGCTTGATAGTTCTAGCTTTTGCTTTAATTTTAACCCATGAAGTATTTCTATCAGCATGTGATTTTAAAAGCGATATAAAGCTATATTACTCATCGGATGCATTTGTTGCAGAATAAACAGAAAGCCAAACATTCTACATTCAGGTCTACGATTAGACATGAGTAGTTAATATTTCTGACTTTCAGTCTCTTTAGAATAAATGTATTAGCCAAAATCAAATTTAAATGAATGTCTAAAAAATACGTGATCTAAAGGGTCTTAAGACCATTTGAGGTCATCACCACTAAGTAATCTGATGAGATAGTCCGAAGTCATAAAATATTTAGTTTTAGATTGAATCCCTAAGATTAAGAATTAGAACAGAAAACAATATAGAATTATAAACAAATTCCACCTGTAAAATATCGAAACTGCTCATGTCGATATGTGATATAACAATATTCTTAATATCTAGCTTCAGATAAACCACAACACCACTGGCTTCATAGGATGAGTTAAAACTATCCAAAAATTGTTTAGGCCGAAATTTTATAATTATCGAGTTCATGGTGCTCAATCCGAACTACAGACGTTAGAATGACTTGTGGTTGAAATTCAAGCGTAGCAATGTCCGCTAAAAATAAATTAAAATTTTTACGTAAGCTAATATAATAAAATTCATTGAGCTACATTCTCAATACCACATTGCAAACAAATAAGCAACTTTGCTTGCTGAAATCGAGTTTTCACATTCTCAGTTATTTTTGCTAGTCATGAACAATCAATAAAACCGAAAAAGTTGCTATCTTGTGTTTGAGGTAGTAAATCAAAGGAGTCGTTTCAACATTCAACGAAATGTTTTTCAAGATAGAGACAATCCGTTTGGATATGAATACGATGCCACCAAATTTTTTATTGAACTCCTTTCCAGACCTGAAACCAGCAACTTCACTGTGCAAAGCTATTATATTATACCTTATATTATACCTTATTTGACGTGATATAAAATATTAATTTCCGGTACTCGGAAAAATCAGGTTTTCATTTTTTATGGGAGCTATCTACACATTTGTAAATCGTTGTACAAAATTCTAATGTCAAAATTTAATACAGCATCACACTGAATAAAAAAATATGGCGGATTTGGTAGGCGTATCGAGAATTTAATTTCTTATTTTCAAAGTTGTGACTAGCAATTCCACTATTATTGTTGTAGCCCATTGTGTTGAATCATTATCGTTGTTATAACATTTTTTTACGGTTAGGGACTCTCAAGCGATTCGTAAGTCGCGGCTATACAGTACCAATCAGTTTGCCAATATCTGCTTACGCCGGAGGAGTCTGTACGAGATGCTGGGTAGAGTTATCTGTGTTTTTACGGCTAATTATGTGCCGTTGTTGTATTCCCGTATGTAGAAAAAAACGCACAAATGAAATTTGTATAATTCTCGCCACTAGCGAGATATTTATTATTTTTGAACTCGTTATAATTTTATTTTAGCATCACCCAACTATTACACTAAAAATTACTTTAATTTAGTTCAACTGCACACTAACTTCGTTATTAAATTCTTTTTTTTTTTATATTATATACTTTTAGGTAAACTATACGTTTTATTACGTGAAAAGGTCGGAATTCGAATTAATAATAAAATATGTCTTCGTAACAAAAATGACAAGGTAGATGGGCGCCGAATACCACTTTTTGTTGTTTTGGGTATTAACGTGCGCGGCGCTGGTGTGGCAATAATGAGTGTGGTTGTGTCGGCGATTGCGTTAGCGCTGAGTGAGTTGAATATGTGTCGATAAATTTAAATTGTTTTAATTTTAATCTGATGCGTATAATTAATTGATTGTAGTGATGAACAATCAATATAATTGTGAGTCGCTACAAGTCCTTCACCTTGGTCACATAAATTGAAGTGGTCCTTAATTCAAGGCCGATTTCGCCACCAAATTCCGGCTACTTTGAATTCAATGCAGGAGAAGAACTTCGGCGTCCAGCGACGACACAACCTAAAAGCGCAATGCCAATTTTTGGCCAAATTGTTTCACCTGCAGTATCAAACAGTTGACACTCCCAAAACTATCATATTCTTCGAAAAGTTTGTTAAAACTCATGTAGCAAAATTGATACAAATACAAAATTGAATTTTTTTTAATGAAATTAAGTCAATTTTAACAGAAGTGTCGAAGAAGCTAATAATTTTGGTAGAGTAGAACTACGTTTTGGAATGTTTGGAATGCTGGTCTTAAATCTTGAAGTAAAATTACAATACGGTATGTAGTACAAAATACTTAACATAAACTTAGCAAACTTAATCGATTATGAAACTGTTTAATTTGTGTATGTCGCTTTGCCTCCCTTCCACCAAAAGTCTACTAACACGTTGCGGAGCTGATACTTTGATTTCTAGAACTGTCAGCGTTTTAATATTTTGATTGCACGAAATTTCGTAGACTTGAGAGGGAACTCCAAGGTATGTGGTACAAGTTCTCGCTTGTACCACTGTTATTGCTCTAGATTTTCATTGCTTATGGCCTTATATATATACATTGGTAATAATTACTGGTATTTCCATAAAGGGTTAGACTAGATTCTGTATGATGTTTCAATAAAATTGGATCAAAGTCCCGTCCGTGAACGGGAGAACAGTCCGCTATTTAGAATTTAGAATAGTTTCAATACGAATAGCACAATCCAAAATAAGCAGTATAATTGCGCGATCTGATGATACAGAATGATCTAACCATGCAAACATATCACCAATATAACGTTTTGGTTCATGAGGGCGCATCTCAATCGGTTGTGAATTCCCATTTGGACCATCAACCATTAGGGCCGTCGATAATATTCCGAATAATGCCCGACGCAAACTACAACTTTATTGGCAGGAGTTTTTTTCTAACCGCTGTAAAGATTTTCACATAAAGTGTAGCCACACAAATTACTGAAAAGTGTAAGTATATAAGAAAAGTGTAGATATATAACAAAAAAGTGTAAATAACCAGTAAATGGATACACTTTTCACAAATTTCTCGAACATATCAAACCTATTTTATTTGCCTAGCTATAATTGTTTCTGAAAGCTTGACCTGTCTATTTTATGAAAATGTAGGCCCTCATCCGGTAACATACCTTTCATGTACACTTACCCACAATTTTGGTTAATTTTTGTAGCTACATTGTGTGTGAGAAATTTCACCGCGGTTTTTTGCTAGATCTATTGTAAACTATAAGTATTATCCAGCATATCGCATTAAACTATTCTCCTTCATGTTTCTTTATAACCATGGAGCCACTTACAAAACAATATTAACTTATCGAAACGATGCGAGTTTATTATTTTGATTTGTTGTTGCGCCGTTTTTTTTTTTTTATTGTTAAATCTGTATCAGTTATTTTCTGTTGTGTGTTTGACGGTGACAACTGAAAATTTTCTTTGCTGTTATTTAAATTTCATTTTTAGAAAAATGAAAATATGTATAAGAAACATAAAATTGTTGATGGTGTTATAATGTATGTAAATATAGTGTATTTACAAGAGTAGAGAAGACAATACAGAATTTTTGTTTGGTGGTACTTATGTGGAAGTGATTATAAGTGAGAAGAAATGTATAACATTTTACGATTTGTGTGGTGCAGTCTAAAACGTATGGCAAAATAGAAAGAAATTCTCGGTTGATTTACAGAATGATTAATTGTTGTTGGTGTCGGTTGTGTCTACACAGTTATACACTTATTCTAGATTTCTGAGAATTTGTTATTTTTTGTCATATACATTTTTATTTATATGCGCTACTTCAATTTAGAGGTATTTCAAAAAAAAAAAATTAATTGGATGCAAAAACAGTATTGCATTTATGTATAAAATTTGGTGTCACATTACAATATTATGTACATGTTGCATGTCAATACCAGTAGTTATATACCTACAACAATATAATGTAATGAAGTATTTGATATAAAAAGTTAATTAAAATTCTTCAAGCACTGCATGAATACACGCCTCACAGGAAATTCCAATCAATATTCAATTCACTATGAGAAATGCATATAAACAGAATGTTCCTTTTATTAATTCCTTCAAGGGCACTACATGCCAAAGAAATAAAAAATTCTGCTGCAAGAAAATACGAAGCTAGCGAAATATTAGAATTTTGAGAGTTTTTTTTTTGCAATTACCGTAGTAGAAATTTGCTTCAATTTTATTTGACCGAATCCTTTGGCGGTTTAAAAACACTCAATTGTTATTAACTTTGGAACTTAAGCTTTGAGCTTTAGCCTCCACTGAAACCACTGATAGATCAACACAAAAAAAAAACCACACAAGCAAAATTTCAGTGCTACCTTCGTTTGAAGTTCGAAAAGTAGCAATTTAGACGAAGAGAACCAACCAACTATGTATTTAGAAAGGTCGACAATTTTGCAAAAAAAAAAAAAAAATCGAGCTGAGATTTAAGTTTTGAATATGATATCTTGATGTGATAACGTTTTACACCGCATGTTCAGAAAATGAGTGAAACTAAATTTTACACTTAGTCGTGGGCAATTACTTATCAACAATAAGCATTACCTTTAATTTAAATATATGTTTACTTAGGTTGGTCCTTATGCTTCATGCCTCACGCATAATATTATCGCAATGACGTCGTCAGGCAGCGAGAGAAACCTAATTTCGAGTGATTTAAATGCTTGTACCACTATAGCAAGAGAATGGCTCATCCGATCGGAGCAATTCTGATGTCAATATTTGCGTAAAGAAACAGTGGTGGTTAATTTATTTTAAATTAAAATAATAAATTTATTCAGTCTATACACTCACTGTGAATAAACGTTTTCACGCAAAACACCAACGGCCGACGACAGAGGACACCCCGCATTTTTTATAAATAAAAATTAATTTTTCATATTTTTATGTCTTAAAACAAATTCTATACATCATATTTTGCACTTGTACTAAACATCAATTTCACCGTCATTTATGCTAGGCGCACTACGTCCTCCAGCAGCATCCTAAAGAACTCCTCTATTTTCAGCTATGCAGATTTTGTAGCCTCTTGTAGAAACTTGTCTTTTATGGAGGTAGGCGCACCATATTTTCTTGATAATGTACATCATAGTCGTAATCCTAGATAGAAACAAGAGGATTTTGTTTTGAAAACTTTCAATTTTATTGATATGAATTGACAGTAAGTACAAACAGTTGCAGCATGCTCGACTTGGGATCGAACACAGGCGAAATGCAGCGTCAATAAAGTAGATTTGTCTTGGAATTCACTGGTCTATCGTTTGATAAACCCAAATTGTCAGATGTTTCCAGATCACTAATTTCACAAACACGCTGCAATTCAGCACTAATGATTTTCTATATCCATAGGATTTTTTCCCTGTCAATTTTCTTATAATAGGTCAGTTCCGCATCTTTCTCTGATGGTAAGGAAAATTTTAATAACATCTACAAATATGAGCACGTTCGAATTTTGTATAACCTCTGTAACTTGGCCAATGAAAACAAGAAATATCCAGGATCCAATGTGTGATCCTTGAGGAACATCCGAGGTAGCTCTGATAACTTTAGGTTTTTTGTGAGACCGTGCTGAACCATTTTACAAATTTGAAAGAAAGTCCAAATGCATGAACACTATCAATGTCCTTACGATGACAAATAGTATCGTATTCAGGAATGGCATCCGCTTTATTTTTGCGGTTCACGGTAATTTTTCATTTATCGTTTATTAAGAATTTCGGTAACTAAACTCAATTCTCCGTATGCACATTTCCGGAAATCATTAAGTATTTATTAACTACTTCATCAAATAAAAGCATTTACTTACGATTAAATCGTGATAAACTGTTTTGTTTTTAGCTTTGAACATTTCAATTACACGCCTAGGCGTTTTATTCGAACGTGGCGCTTAAACGATTTGGTTCGAATAAAACGCTCAGGCATTATTTACAGCGCCATTTACGATGGCATTAAGAACTATTATTACGATCTACAATATATTATATGTTTATGGTTAGCAGTCTACTTTACGATAATGTCACGATATGAAGGGGTGAGGGGGAGGGGTAAGTGGAACGAATTAACGGTTTAAAGCGCGTTTCACTGTATTTTAGTTAACTTTAGTTACTTTGGTTGTTTGTTTAGTTGAATCTTTTGTCCGGTCAAAACTGACTGGATATTGATTATTTGAATGGGAATACAATAAATGCTTAAAACTACACAGTTTAATAGTTTTGAATGATTGTTGCTTTATTGAAGAATCTATAACTTTCGATTATAATGGATGTTTTTCTTTAGTGCGTTAATGTTTGTTTAACAATCGTTGAAGTAACAATGATCTTTAACAGTTCACCATAAAGAAAAGTCCAAAGGCCTCAAATAGCAACTGCGCGGTGAAGGGGTTTTTTGCAATAGAGAAAACACTGAAATTAATTACTCAATACTTCTTATTATTCAAGCGAAAACGATCAGATCCATCTGCCACGGAGATTTTTGTATGCACTTCAAAAAGAAACCAATAGATGACCTAGCCGTGATACAAAAATGCTTCAAAATGTTCAAATGGGAAACAAATTTCGGTGACATCAAAATTAAAACTACATTTATTCATTTTACACTGAGTTGTATTTAAAATATAAGCAAATGATTGTGCATGACAATTCAAAAAAATAAATGTTTTAAACTGTTCGAAAATCTTAACAGTGTAACAATAAATAGTGAATAAAAATTGTTTCGAAAATTTTGCCTATGGCTCCGTTTTATCACAAAAATACTTTTTCAGTTGCCAACGCACCGTTCGAAAATGTAACTCACCGTAACAGAAAGTACCCCCCCGTAACATTAGAAAGAAACAGATATAATATTAGAACATGTTAGCAAGTATCATCTCTTGCACTTCTCATAAAACTATGGTTTTAACAGTGTAAATCACAAACACTTAGGAATAAAACCAAACTCCAATTGGAATTGTATACGTCGTATACGTGTTATTTTTTGTTATGAACTTCACACGCATCTAAAAATGCAGTTTCAAGGAACTCTTTCCACATGTACGTTTTACCACAATACCATGCCACCATATGGTTCAATCAAAATCGGATAAAAATAATTAAAAATCGAAACATTTTCTTATGAAGCGTTTACTGAAGAACACAATGAAATATAAAATGTAAATATTCTTTACGATCTTATGTGACATGAATACATTAAAGAAGGTACATGTTATGTACGCTATATAGGTAAACCGTTGAATATTTTATTAGGTTTTATATGATTAAGACAAAAACTTAACACAAAAAATTTACAATATAATGGTTTTAATAATTTATTTGTTTATCGTGCTTCAATAATAATTTAATTATTATTTATTAATAACAGATACAAACATAGACACGGATGTTACATATTTTGATAGTCCAAAGTATGTAAAAGAATTAAAGACTATACAGGAAACGAAACAACAAATTTAAATTCTATGGATTAGGTACAACATTCAAACGATTGATTAGAATATTAGATTAAGAGATAAGAATTTTTTTGTTTTTTATGTTTTTATTATCTTCCATACGTGTACAAGCGACTACACACTATATAGAGGGTTGAAAACTTGGAAATGACTAAGTTATTGCTTATTACTGATTGACGCTTATCTGAGTTTCAAATCAATTTTTGTGAAAGAATATTTTTTAAATTTTATCTAATGTTAGTTTTAAATAAAGACATAATTTCCTTCATTTTTTAGACCCTAGTCCCTTGATATTGGGTATTGTTTCCGATTAACGTGGATATCATCAAATGTGTGAGTAACTTATTATTTGGAATATGATTTTGTGCATAAATAGTTATGCATGTCATTTCAAATGTTACAGTTATCTTGACATGAAGGGAATATTCGATTGAATTTAGACGATAAGTTGACCTTAACATTAACCTGTTTGATTTGGTTTTAAATAGGAGATAAGCAAAACTAGACCCGCTTGAATACACTTGAATATAAACGATATCCAACAAAATATTTTGTATGATATCTTAAGAATGTATATCTTAGTCCGCTTTATATGTAAAATAAGACTCAGTTATCGTAATAGCGATAATACTAACTAAAGTTATAGAATAAGCAATACAATTCACTTCACATAATTCGACAGGCGTAATATGTGTATAATATAAACATAAATGTATGCGTTACCGTATGTTGAACGTTAAAATAGAACTGACGAATTAGGGTACTGTCTGGGATTTTATTATTGCCGTATTATGTGGTTAGTACGTTTTCTCGCAAGAGCGCCTGTTACAAAATACTCTAACTTTGGTAAAGGATTTTTTTTTCGATCGATTTTGTTAAAGGATTTTAAGAAATTTCCAGATTTTAGAAATTTAAATAAATAAAAGGATTTAGAAATTCTCACAGATTTAGGAAGGTATAAATAAGAAATATCTCCGAATAAAATAATATTAAGAATCGTATAACTTCAAAGAATATGTTAAGGAGGGGTTTTATAAATTTAGTGATTTAAGGTTTTAAGCTTGACCGGGAAATCCGTCATACCGTCGTGTCCGAAACTGTACAGCTATGACCGGAAACATCCATGTCCGGTTAGCAGCTGGGTCAGATAGAAGTCAACTTCACCAAGTATATATCATTGGTATGAGGCGGAATACTATATGTGTATCGCATTCGTTCCAACGTTGTTGCCATTCAGATTATGATTCGCTCTAGCCATTGTTTGGAATCCGTCACAAATCATTTGGTGCCATTCACGCTACTACTTATGCCGCACTGCAGCCATATTTCTCCTATACCTGACATTAGAATTAGCCATCTTGATGGCAAGGGTTTCTCGCCGTTTCCTGCTCGAGATTAATGCTGCGTGTGTCTAATGTTCGGCTAACAGAAGTCCTACCTTAGATAACCACTGCTAGATAATTTCTATGGCCTCGTTACAGATATTTTCTGCAACCGCAACGCTCCCCGCTTTTCCTTACATAGTAATTTATTTAAATGATCTGAGTAGACAATTAAGGGATAAAAGGTATAATAAACAGAATTACGTACCGATCCCGTTTTTGGATGCGTAGTAATCGTTTTAACGCATGTACCTTTTTTCCTCCATGTAAGGTTCAAACCGGCTTGAGTTGGAGTTAGTGTTCATGGAAATGACGTTGGAGTTCGGTTTTCGTTAAGTCATTTTAAACTCAACGAAGCTAGTGGGATTGAGTCGAGTTGAAACTCAAAATGGCGAGGCGAATATTTATTAACGATTTTTATTATTAATGCCATAAAAATATTGACAAAAAATTAAGGATGCTAACTGGCTGCTAAACAGAAACTCGACCTAACTTACTACCATGGAAACGGTCGACGCCATTTTGAAATTTACCGTAAACCTAATTTCAATCCAACCTAACTCAACCTCGTTCAATCGAAACATGGTAATGACATCATCATAATAACTTGAAAGTTGAACATACATTTTTGCACCAGAGCTAGATTCGCTGAGATCGAAAACTCCTTAAATTGAACAAATCGATACCAAGATTAAACAAATCGATAGCATGATTATTTGTCTCAATTTTATCTATTTATACGAGTAGGTTGGTTGGAGGAACAGAAAAACACTGGGTGGATTGACAAAAAAAAATTCACCTATTTTTGAATTTATGTATCTTTTGAATCGCTGTGGCTACAGGGTCATTAAATAAAATCAGTGTCCAAGGCCATTCAACTCGCTATCAGAAATACATTTTGTCCTTATTAAAGAGTTTTATTATTTTTGTATGAAACCTTTTGAACTTGTTACATTGTTGGTACAATTGGCCATTTTTTTTTTAGTCCGTCCAACTTAGACAGATTGGACTGTATTTGAAAATATTATTTACCTGCTGTGCGATATCCTGATTAAACAATGATTATAATAATTTAAAGAAATTTTGAAATTTTAAGAATTTCTAAAGTTTCAAGCGTTTAGGAATTTAAATCATTCAAGACTAGATAAGTCTAAGGATTATAGAAACTTAAATTTCTTTTAAGTTATTGAAGAATTTTTAAAGCTGAATGTTATATTACATTCCTCTTAATATTTGCATATTTACTTGCAAATCCATGCCTTACGACACGACGTCGAAAGATTTCGATAATTATAGATACTCCATAGTGCTATACAAATTTTGACTGTGCAGTAATTTTTATATGTTTATCGGCGCTACCCTTCCATTTGAAACTATGATTGAGTAGTGTCTGAGCTCTATAATATACAGTTAGTTAAATTTTCGATTCAAATGACATGTTTCAGTCAAAGTCATCATTAATTTAATCACCATTAACCATCAACCATCAACGATCAACAATTAGCCATCGACCACCGACCATCAACCATCAATTAACAACAATCAAACATCAACAATCAACCATCAACCATAGACCACCGACCATCAACCATCGACCATCTTCCTTTAAACATCAACCATTAACCGTCAAACATCAAATATTAACCATCACTTTTTTAGATTGATTTTCAAGAGATGAGTCCTGGGCCCTCTATGTTGTAACCCTACAGCCACGGAGCCTCGGACCAGCCGTCTGTTAAAATATTAATACATTAATACGTCCAAATATTTATCAAATTTTATAAACTACGGTTTGCGTCTATTCGAATATTAACGGTTATGCAGTAGTTCTTTTCGCTCTAGTTAGATCGCGATGCACGTATATTCTGTCGTGGATATTCTGTGCAAGCGACGGTAAGCGATTCTTTTCTTCTTAATGAAAATTCTCATTTATTCCGGTTTAATTTGAAACGTCAACGATTGACATATTTATTGCCTATGGCAATGGCATGTTAACGTTTGTTAGATTATCGAACTATGGTAATTATAATATACAATATTTGTACTGATTATTGATGGTTGGTGGTACGCCATGTTATCCGGTGAGTGGTACGCCACACTCCAATTCAGAAATTTTACCTATTATCATCCAATAAACTTTTATTTTTGTTTAATTTTAATTTATTCAGTTTTAACCGCAATATTAATATATAATGTATTGAGATTATATACATCGTCATAGCTGTATTCAAGTGATACATACGCATTTTAGTAACCTTGGAGGTAGATCTATGACCTTACGTAGAACTGTAGACTGGGTCACCAAATTAGATTCCAGAATTATTATTATAACAGGTTGTCATCCCAGTTTTTCCCAGGCAGACCTAACTAAAAAGATTAAAATTCGTTTGTAACACTTAAATACTGAGGTGACGATATCATTTGCAGCTACAAGTAAAATTATGTCATCAGCAAACAGTATTACTGATCCGAATTTCCTAGCAGACATAATATCATTTTTTATAAAATAAAGAGAATTGGTCCGAAATCTTAGCTTTATGATGCGTGTTTGATTTTCCAGTGCCATTGATTCTGTTTTATTATACTTCACTATTTGAGCTCTGTTGTTGTCCAAATATTGTTTAATAACGAAATGCAATGCAGCCCAATTCGATTTCCCTATTCTCTGCTATATAATTCGGACTCCAACTCATCAGCTTTCGTCACTTTATTTATAATTTGACCTAAAAAAAGTCCACGGAAGTCTAGCAAAAATTAAGTATAATAAGCGTGGTAACAAATCGCATCTGATAACCAATTAATGTCTCCTGTTTCAAAAATTAGGCCATCGCTTCTTTAGACTTGTGATTGTGAGGCATTGCGATAAATATATGTCGCCCAAATTTGGAGTAAAACAAGAAATAACATTTTGTAATAAAACAACTTTGTTATTTTTTTATTGTAATTCCAGATTTTGACAACTAGATTAGAATGTCGGCCCTCTACTTAACGCTAACTCCAAGGGTCTTCATAAATGATCCCCTTTTCCAGAGGATGTAGGAGCAAGGATCAGCAAACATTTGGGAAACATAGGATCCTTTTACAACGATTTATAATCGTTAACTCAATTTTACCCATTTTTATTTACCGGCTTATTCACATTTACCGTAACATATCCATAGCCAAGAGATTTGTGATTTATTGTGCTCCGCTCACAATCAAACTTTCGAAAATAATAAAGCCTTTTATTAATTTAGCTTGCAATGTGGTGTGAATAATATGATGTTATAAAGAATTTAAGAATTCTTCAGGCGAATTGAAATTAGGCTTAAAGTTAGTTTTAAAGTTAGGCTTACTCCGTAGCACAGAAAGAGGTTTTTGTTTGAAAAAATGTCGACTTAGTTTTTTCACGTCAGTTTGGCGAAGGTAAGATTTATTAATGTTAAATTTTCGTTAACTGGAAACAAATTCAAAAAATAATTCTCGTTAGATATGTAAAATGAAAGACCAAAAACTGTCTTATTCTTATGTGTCTAAAATGTATTCAAAAAAACAACGAGGCGGTTAACGGTCAACTAGGAAATAAATATCTATTGAATCATTTCAATTCATTTCGATGAGGCTGAGAAACCCCTACATAAAGACGATTTTTGTTCGTTCAGTATTTAAAGTACGTTACATTTTTGGTTCAAAAAGTCAATAAGTTATTCTATTTTGGATTTGGAGGACGAACCTTACTGACATTAATTGAGCAACAGCAAAATAGAGTTCTGTTAACTTAATCACCTAAAATATACCATTACTCATAACGGCAATCTTGTTCAAGATTCCATAGTAGTGAGTGGTCTCCGGTAAACTCGCTGAACAAAGCAAAATCGCATCGCTTTGTCACTGATCAGTTTGAAATAAATTAAATTGACCGTAAAATCATAGCAACTAAAAATATGGAATTGCGAAACCCCCTAACTCAGCAACAGTATGAGCAATACTAATAACAAAGCATACCGATTAAACAATTTTAAAATTATTATTTTATTATGTATCAATGTATATGTGCAATTTTCACACCTCGCTAGTCGCTAGCTATTTCCTTTTAATTTTTTTGAGTCACTTACACTACACACGCATAATTTATGTTCCTTTTCCTCGAATATGATTTTCATTTTCAAAAATACTTGCTGTTGCGACCATATAGTAGACATTTTCACAAAAAAATAAAATAAAGTAGGCGGTATTTTTAATTTTGTTCGTATTCGGCTCACGATGATTTTGAAATGCCGGATGATGTTGTATTTTGCATGTGTACCAGTGCTGCCGCTCTGAAAACTTTAAACAGAGTAGGTTTCAAATTTTCAGGGGAGTATTTCAAGTCAGAAGGGAGTACAGTACATACGAAATACAATAGTTAGACCTTAGACATAAATAATTGTTGGTGTTTAAGAAAAATCACGATCCAACAAATTACACTAAAATTGTTTTTAGTTTTTGAACCAAATTTGAATATTAAAAGAAAAATGATTTATTTATTGGTTTAGAACTACATTTTACCTATTTTTTTGCTATTAAAGCGTTAAGCCCTGTATGTTGCTCGAGCTAAATAGTTTTAAACGTGGCCACAACTCTCCACGAAATCACAGATATTTTTAGATTATCGTTTTGCGATTTTTAAGTTTTTCTAGTAGGGCAAAGTACCGGTCAGCGAAACTGTAAGTGGTTAATGGAAAATTTATTTTATAGCAATTTTAGTTTCGAACCCTTTTCATTTTCAAAAGCGTAATTTTGGCGGATGTATCCCAATACGGACTTGTCAACTATACGAACATGTTGTAATTTCGGGAAATTGGAAGAAATTTTGGTGCAATTTAAAGAATTGTCGTTGCCAGACGATACCACGGTAGGTATCTAGACAGGAAACTTGGACGAAACGACTTGAACGAAAAAACAGTACAGTTGTTCGAAGTCTCATGTTTTTAATCAAAATAAAGTTTTTGTTTTTTCTCACAAAGTTTCCACTTTACTTTCGCTTTATTTTGATACATTAGTACGTACTTAGGGGTGAACCAGGTCAAAAATGACTAAGCCTGGACGAAGACTTAAAAAACAGGACAGTTATGAAGTCTCGAAATATGTTGTGTATTTGTTTTTAAAAAATTGCTAATATTGGTTTGATGGCGACGACTGGTCACAAAACATGCAGTTGGTGAAATCTCTTCTAAAAAAGTATCTAACTTGATTCTTAATGTGGTTGTGCTATAACTAATTCATTGATCATCAAATGTATTGGCTAAGTCAGACAATAAATTTCAATGGAGTTCCTTAAATAAAACAAGGCCAGAATTCAACAAATATTGCAAAACACTTTAATGCCACTTTGGTTGAAAAATTTGTGTTTTACAACCACTTCAGGCCTTTTCTAAATTTCCAGGTTCCAGCACCAAATGGAGCACCTTTGCCAATGGATTTTAGTGCAGTTTTATACCTGAGTTATTACGTCGATTCTATCTGCAGTTCGTAATATAAAACAGAATTATTCACACCCTGAAAATTCCTTGGGTCACTTTCCTTGGAAGAACTATTTTCGAACACTACTCGTGCTAATGGTATCATGATCGATACCACAAATTAAAAATTAAATTTGCCAAATTTTTTTTCCGTACACAGCCAGCCCAGACAATTTTGTTCGCCTCCAACACTGAATGGAATACACATATTTGTTCATATATATATATATATATATATATATATATATATATATATATATATATATATATATATATATATATATATATATATATATATATATGTATATATATATTTATATATATATATATACGTATATATATATATATATATATATATATATATATATATATATATACATATATATATATATATATATATATATATATATATATATATATATATTTTTATATATATATATATATATATATATATATATATATATATATATATATATATATATATATATATATATATATATATATATACGTATATATATATATATATATATATATATATATATATATATATATATATATATATATACATATATATATATATATATATATATATATATATATATATATATATATATATATATACATATGTATATAAAGAGTAAGCATTAGGCCAGTCATTTGGGTTGGAGTTCGAATTAAATTTTGTTGAAATTATTATTTTTCTTGTTCCTCCTGAATTTTGCAGGAGGTCTAGTCACCCTATATCCTACCTAGGCGAGAAGGAGAATGTCAAAATAAAACCGAAAGACAATTTCTGCTGTCGGCATTTAACTTTGCTAGGCAAGAAAGATGCAAGGGGGACTGGATTTTATTCAAATGTAAGCAAAGGATTTGAGAATATTGATGTTAAGGCGTGCGTATTGGACCAATGAAATTTCCCATATCACTCTGCTTAAATCCAAACTTCCATGCAATTTTCTATCTAGTCTGAAAAGGTTAAATGATTGCAGAAATTATCTTCTAGTACTATTTTTATATCCCTATAAAATAGGGTCCTAGTCTAAGCTTATGGAAGGATTTGAGAATATTGTAAATCCAGACTTCCCTACAGGGATCGGAAAACCCTACGATTTCGTTACGTTATTGGAAAAAATTCCTAATTTTTTTTGATTACGTTATAACGTTATTTAACCTTAAATTATGTGAAACGTTACGTTACATAACGTTATCTAGCATTAGTTAATGTTTTTAACGTTATAGAACAAATAACGTTATCTAAAGTTAAATAAATTATTAACTTTTGCTTTAGTAAAGTTTTAACATTAGAACTAACGACCAGTCAAAATGAGGATTCAAGAATGAGGGAAAAAGTTAAGTCAATAAATGTACAATCCGTCATTTTGACGGATCAATAGTTCTAGTGTTAAATAATGCTACCAGGAACAAAAACATTTTTTATAAGGTTATTTTATTTGGTTATATCAAAATTTTATAAAGTTATCTGTTACGGTTACGTTATAACATAACCTAATAGGTTTGGTTAAGTTCTTTTGAAAAACTTCGCAATTTTAGCGTTTTTTAACGTTATTCTGGTAACGTTATATAACGTTATCCGTCCCTGCTTCCCTACATCGTTTTTGTGCGGTAAGGATAAATGGCTGCCTAATGTGTCTTGCAGCGTAATTTTTGCATTCAGGAGGTCCTAATCTAAATATTTAGGCAAAGCAGATAAAAGTTTTATGTTAAAATCATGCTTGAGTTTATCTGGTGCCGCATACAGAGTGCCTTGATGTTTTTATAAGTTGTGAAAAACTCTAAATTATCTTTTTATAAGTTTTACCAACAAATCGTCAGATTCTGAAAACAACCATTGTGAAGTTGAACTAATTTAGTTCGCGCAAATTTGACATGTTTGAATTGATATTGTCTGCTAAAGTGACTAGCACATTACTGCAAGAAAATCGTTTTATGGGTTTTTGCCTGAGCATGACAGAAACCATTTTAAATTAGCTTTGAAAAAATGCTTTATGAAAAAGCCAGCTATCTCCCAGAATATTATAATTATTGCAAACAAATCCGATAAGTTAAAATATTGTGTAAATGTATTATTAGTACAGCAGTCATTTGAACAGGGGAGTACAGAATGTAATAGAGGAGTACAGGAGTAACCACTAGGCGAAAGTAGTACAAATACTCCGATTGTACTCACTTCGACAGCACTGATGTGTACGCCTAAATTTTGTGTTGATTTTAGGTTTTATTTATTTTTTTTTCTGGTCGATATTCACACGTATATGCAATATTATTTGTTCGGCACATATGTTTCCGTAACATGATTTGTATACAATTTTTTACTTACTCCTGCCGCTAAAGAAGTTTTCACATCAAAAGTTTTTATTAAAGCTGATTTTGAAAGAAATTGTTTATTACAAAATAGCTTGTCAGAGATGGATGCATTTTGTTTTGTGAAACGGGTTGTGTGGAGCGGATAAAAGACGAGCGGAGTGGAACGGATACATTATGTTTAGATTAAAAAACGCATGCAATTGATAAAAATTCTATTATGTATTTGACTTTTAACACAAAATATCTGACATCTGGTGGAAGATATTAAAAACAGGGCAAAAAGGGGAGGTGAAGAAACCTAACGAAATACAAAATTTTACATTTTATTGATGATTTTTGGCAGTGTAAAAGTGGTCCCAAAAAAATAAATATGTATTGTGGTAAATTAACCCAAATGGCCTCACGCATAAAACAATTTAAATTTTAGGTTATGAGTACCAATGACTATTAATTTATTATGAAATAAACATAACTTACCAATAACGCTAACATTAAGTAGTATATTTCGATTTCCCAAGAAGCTAAGCATTTTATTTCCAGATGAATTTCATTTCTCGAGATTTCGAGAGAATTTTAGAGAAACCCTTAAAAAATTCACAATATTTCGGAATCATTTTATGATTCTCTACTGTTTTGAATTCAAATGCAAGGTACTCAAGCTACCTGGCTGATGGGGCCTCGACTAATTTGACCTAAGAAAAACCGCGGCTTGCACAACAATTTACAACTGAGGAGGCCTGAAATATTGTACAAAAAAAATGGCAACGGGAGATATTGAGCAATAAAGCATCGTCAATTGTTATAACGACTGATGAAGTGATTTTTGCTGAGGTAGTAAGGCAGATTCGCCATCAAGCTTTCCGGACTGGTAAAACGACCATTTAATATTCAA
The DNA here is from genome assembly GCA_958295665.1 of Tipula vernalis. Lineage (NCBI taxonomy): Eukaryota > Metazoa > Arthropoda > Insecta > Diptera > Tipulidae > Tipula > Tipula vernalis. Next base: position 349,210,202 of record OY282559.1, read on the forward strand.
ATTTTGGGTAAGCGTTGGAAATTGGAATAACTGCAATTACCAGCACACGAATCAACTTTGTAAAATAACTGTAATATCTTTTTTCAATTGGTATCAAAATAAACAAGATCATTTATTTAATCATTGATTTTTAACCCAAAACAAATTAAATTATTTGCACCCAGACCCCTCTAATGGAGTAGGCAGAATTTGAATAATTTAAGGTTTTTCGGTCGAATTTAGTAACGCCTAACCATGAGTTTAATAGAAAAATAATTTCTTAATCCAATCCAGAAACGTGGTTTAACAACTATTTTAAAGCCTCGAGAAAGGTACTCCCCATCGCAATATCTCTAATTATAAGTTCCTGTGCAGTTTAGCTTAGAAACAAATTTTTACCTCCTTTGGCTTGTTTGAAGACTGATTCTTGCGGCACTTAAGACGACCAGAACATCATTTTGCTTTGAAAGGCTAAAAAGGCATTTAAGATGCCCACAAAATTATAAACAATGATAAGTAGAGTACTAGATATTTTTAACAGTAATTTTAACCTCCATAGGCATTCAATTTTACCGTATTTTGTTTTGTTAGTTTTTTGTTAGCTCGGAGCAATTGGTTTACAGGGAATCTGAGTTGGGTGGGTGCATTTGTATTTTCAAACAAAATTTAAAACGAACTATTCGCAGAATAACACCTGTGGAGCGACAAATAGAAGTTAAGTTTGTATGAGTTGTAAGGTAAGGTGTACCTAAATAAGACTCTTGAAAACCAAGGTGGTGAGAACATTATGGTTTGAAAGTATTTTCTTATCGCGGCGTTAAGTATGAGGTACAAAGATATCTTAGAAAATGTGATGGAGTCGTATACCTTCGAAAACATACCGGTTTCATTTATTTTGCAACAAGATAACGATTCTAAACACACTGCAAACTTGGTGAAACGTTGGTTTACAAAAGCTCCTGATATCAGAAGTTGAGCACGAAGTAAAAAAAAAATTAGTACCTAACTTAGTGTCCGATTTCACAACAAAAGAGACAATCTCCAGTTAAATAACATTCCCTTCTTTCTTCCTTCTCCTGATTTGTTTCATAAATCAAATTCTAGGCAAGCTGTGTTTTTTTTTTTTTTTTGATCGGGAATATTTTTAGCCAAACACTTAGCAAAAATTCGGATAGGACATTATATTATAAATAAGACCTGACCGCCCACAAATACTGTATTGAAAAGTATCTTAGTATTAATGGTAATTTTAATATATTTTATTATTCACGCAATTGAAACTACCTATATACATACATAATTATTAGCTAATCATTGTATATTGTTATAGTTAAACAGAAATCGAATTAGCGTAAGTTAGGACAAAAAATTTATTGTCGTAGGCGCGAATTAACTGTGTCTCTTGTTGTTATAAAATTGTATTTTTGTATTCATAAATAAGATTTCTTTGATTTTGGTATGCATATTTATAGCTAATTCTAAGAAGTAAGTATTTTTAATATTAACATTAACAATAAGAATTTAACAACAATCATAGAAAGAGTTAAAGTTAAAGAATTGTAATCGGCGCAGTACAAATTGTTTACATTAATATTTATATCATGTACATACATCTACTACAAATAACATACAGCCGGTACTCGTATATAGATGAAGTTAGAAGTTATACATTTCATTTTATTTATTTGTTTAATAAACTTGTCTGTTCTGTGTGTATTACGAGTATGTACTTATGCCGAAGCTTACTGGTAAAATTTTTTGTTTTGTTTATTTATTTGTGAAATTATACAATTAAATATAGAGTTTTGTTTGTCGCTTGTTTGACTTTTGAATGATGAGTGGAATAACAAATTTGGCGGATTTATTATTCTTACGCTTACAAGTTTTAGTTGTGTGACTAATAAGTAAAATTTATTCTGCTCCTAGTAAATTGTTAATTTTGCAAATAAACGGTATTCAAATTTGAGGTTTCATTTTAAACTTTTCTTAAAACACTTAATTATTGAAATTCTTCCGATGTCTTTATTGTTAAAGCTAAAGTAAATGGCCAATTAATTTTGAAATGACTTGAGTCGTAAAAAATCAGTGCAGTGTGATATTTTTCGTAGTAGTCGTCTAGAATTTGACTGTTATGTGGCCTGACACAAGATACGACTGCAGTAATTGGGGTATCACCTAAATCTAATTATTTTTTTAATTTACTTAATTTACACAAACAAAAATATTAATTATCAATAGAAAAAAATTTAAAAACAGAGTTAAAAATTCGCGACCATTTCAAGAATGGTTCAGAGAAAGTGCGTAGTTTTTAGTAACAGAATCAATAAACAACGCGTATAGAAGCGTAAAAATTAATACAATCACAATCAATTGGTGAGGTCAAAACATCGCACACAAAAATGACCGATGCTTAAATTACAGCGATCTTTATAAGGTAGAATAACATAGTTTTTCACTCGTTCAGAAGGTAGGCTACGAAGAGCATACAGTACAAATTGCTTTTGAACGTTTTAAATTCTAGTGACCAGGCCTGAGAAGCGAATTCTAGAATAGACCGAACAAAGGTCACATATAAAGATTTTAATGTGAGCGGGTCACAAGAGTTTTTACAATTGCGCTTAATGAAGCCTAACATAATGTAAGCCTTAGCAATAATAGAATGAACATGTTTGGTAAAGGAAAGGTCAGAACAGAAAATTATACCCAGGTCATACATGAACTCAATTCTGTCAACCGCCATATTATAAAGTAAATATTGCTGAAGAATGGGTGAACGCTTTCTTAAAAATTCGTAAATGTATTCAAATCACTTTGTAATTGTATACAATCAGAAATTGTAGAAATCGGAGCGAATATTTTCATATCATCTGCGTAAAGAAATGAATAATAAAAACTAAATAAAATAAAATGAGAACAGAAGTGGACCAATGTGACTATCCAAGAAGTTACACGAAATAAATGAGAAGCATGAGAATCATTAATCTTAACATATTGTGACCGTTCAGAGAAATAAAATTGCAACCATTTGATAAGGATGAACTCACAATTAGTTATCAAAAGCTTTTGAAAAGTCAATGTAAACTACATTTACTTGTTGTCGGCCCACGATTCTACTGTATAAGTGACAGATTGGTAATTGTAGATCTTCCCGGATAGAACCCATGTTGTGCAGGCAAAATGAAAGATTTTACATGAAAAAACAAAAATCTCTGCACCATGGCTTTGAAAAGTTTGGGAATGGTATAATTTACCAAATTTATAAAACGGACGAATGAAGGATATTTTCCAGAAATCAAGAAAAATCTCAGTCCGAAGGCTTTCATTAAAGATGTGAGTCAGGCAAAGAGCTAAACTTTTTGCACAATTTTTAATAACCAGCCCCCTTATCTACATTAAGATGTCAAAATCAAAAATTCGTTTTCTTTACACATAAAAAGTTAATTTAAACAAAAAATGTCATAAATCAATGCAAATGATTGGTTTTCTTATTTATGTAACCTTATTATAGTTATTTATTCACGCATCGACGATTTTACAGAAAAAAGATGAAACTCGACATCTGCAAAAAAAAAAGGAGACGAGGTTTTTTTTGGGTTTGTTTCTCGGGTTTCAATTGACTTTTTTAAGCAGATGATTATTTTTTCTCTTTGTACTTTTTCCTATGTTGTGTTTCAATTTTTTTGTAGACGTTGATTGTCATTGCATGTAAATCAGTCTTAACTCTGCAATTACCCCCAAAAGCTGGATCTTTAAAGGCTCGAGCTAGCTCGAGCCAACACCTACCACAGTAAGTGTAGCAAATAATTTCAATTGTAACGATCCCGCAACCTGCCCGCAATAATTTTTTAGCCGTAAATTGTGTAATAATGAAATTGTACCAAGAACGTGGCTTGTTTACTCCGAATCCGCCGACTATGTTTTTTATATTTGTTTTAAAACTTTTTCAAATGACGCGGACAATCAACTGTCTAGTAAAAAAGAGTTTCGTAGCTGGAATAATTTGTCAAAAACTTTAAAGAATCATAAAGCTAGTATATCACACGTTAATTCTTTTTTAAAGTGGGCAGAATTTAAAAAAACTATGGCTGAATTTACATCTATTGATTCCGAACTTGAGAAAGTACACGCCATCGAGAAACGGCATAGACGTGCGATTCTGGAGAGAATATTAGAAATCATAAAATACCTTGCAAAACAATACTTGGCGCTTCGTCGATCGTCAGATGATATTTATGAAAAAAATAACGGACATTTTTTAAAATTATTTGAACTATTTTCTAAATTTGATATAGTAATGGCGAATCATTTAGCTGGGATACAACATAGAAAAAAGCAAACAGTTCACTATCTAAGTAAAAATATTCAAAATGAACTAAAGCCGAGTTCATACTTCAATTTGTTCGTTCATTCATTCATTCAAACATTTTTTTCGATCAATCATATTGATCAAAAATGACAAATTGTTTCTTCTGAATTTTTTCACAAGAGTTAGTTTAACTTTAACTTTTTGATTGAACGAACAAAGAGTGAAAGAGAAAACATGATACAAAAATGAAAAATTTTCAAACAGAAAAAATCAAAAATAAAATATCATTGAGTTTTCCATCAAACAAAAACAAAAAAACAAACTTTGTTGGCGACAAAATCGTTCTGTAATTTTACCATAGTATGAATCGTCAAAACAAAATTACTGAATGAATGAATGAATGAGTGAACGAACAAATTGAAGTATGAATTCAGCTTAATATCGTTGGTTTCAGAACAACGAACGGCAAATATTTTTCCCTTTTACTAGACTGTACTCCAAATATTAATCATAATGAGAAAATGACTTTTCTAGCTAGGTTTGTTCATAAAAATGAAAACAATATAGTTACAATCAACGAGCAATTTCTAGGATTTGTAAAAATAACCGATTCTACTGGAAAGGGTTTATCAACATGCGTTATCGATCAGCTGAAGGAACTTAATTTAAGTATATACGATTTAAGAGGGGCCAGGGTTGGTTGGTGACGCTCGACGAAGATAGACGTGTTTTTGTCTTTCTTCGTGAATTGAATTTTAATTTAATTTAATTTAATTTAATTTAGTTTTAGTTTAATTTTAAGTTTGATTTAGCGATTTTTGTTTTGTGTAGCTATACTTGTGAGCGAAAAGTTAATAAAAAGTGGTAAAATAGTGATTTTTTGCGTAGTGCTGTGAATTGGTGTGTATACGGTGTTTTAATGAGTTGTGTTGTGCTTAGTGTATATTCAAAAAATATAAATATGTTTAGTGAGTTAATGTAATAAAGTGTGGTGTTTGAATATGAGACGGGATCCTCGTATTCAAAATTTACATAACTGTACTTCCTAGATATCTTTAGGCAGGTAAGCTCCCGCTATATGCATTTTTGTATGTGGTAGTGAAAACAATTATAATGTTTGATTTATTTATTTGTTGGTTTTGTAGTATGATGAAGTTCTACGGTAAATATTTACTACTGTGAAATCCACTATAATGAATGCAATATAATATAATGGTATTTGATATATTTTTCAATTGGTTGTGTATGTGTGCGAAAAGATTTTTAGAAATACATTAATGTAAATTTAGCAACGATGGTACTTGCAAATAGAGGACATACGAATATTTATTATTGTTCAAAAATCTCGTTTGTATTTTGAATCTGTTGCTTCTTTCTATAATTACTGTTATCCATAAAGAGAATTTCCGACTGTTGTATTGTTATTTAAACAAATACATGTAAATGTATTGGACATGGCTATAAAACAATTTTTATTTCGATGAAATGCGTAAATCAAATTTATATTTTTTAACCGTCCAAAATGCCGGAGTTTCAAGATTCGAATATTTTATTCGTAACATTTTTTTATTATAGGCAAGGAAAAATTCCTTGAATTTAAATAAAATTGTTTAAAATTTGTTTACCTTCATGAATTTCTAATTGTTCTCATGTTTTTAATGATAGAGGCTTTTAACATAAAACCTTCCTTTTTTCAGTAAGCTAAATAGGCTGAACTGGTCAAGTTAGGCGAAGATGTCACTGCGGCTAAAGTTTGCTTTACGTATCCATCGGGAGGGTCGGGTAGGGAGTGTATATTTTGGAAATTTTTGAATGTAGGATTGTGCATCTGTGGTTTTTGGGAGGGGAAGCCGGATTTCACCGGAAGGTTGCCTCGTTTTCCGGTGAAATTTTCACTTGGTTGAAAAATTAGTGTATTATTTTATTCAAAATACGTAAAAATGTGCAATTTTTATAGAAATTTTGATATTAGGATTGTATCTTAAAAATTTTTCGACAGTGCAAGTAGTTTTTCCGGGAAAATTTTGCAATTTTTCCAGGAAAATTGGGGGCGGCAGGCCCCCTCCTTGGGGGTTTGAGGGCGGCAGCCCCCCTCCTCTAAAGTATGCAACGAATTAAAATTACATTAAAAAAAATTGTTATACCTATTTACAAAAGTGTTTTTTTAACATTTGTGGTACTATCAGAGGAAGCGAAAAGGGCGAAAAAAACTCTTTGATCTGTGTCTGCAAGGTTGACGAAGCAATTAAAATTAATTAATTATTTAATTATTACCTTCTGAAATTTATAGATTCACAATTCTAACGTCAAAAAATTTACATCTTACCTTATTTGGAAAAAAAGAATAGAAAGGTGGAAATTTTTCCGGGGAGTGAGGTGGTTTTCTGGGGGAATTGGGCGTCCCCTCCTGGAAGCTGCAGATGCACGGTCCTACATTCGAAGGTTTCGGGGTGTATGCTCCTTGCCTAGTTTTGCCGATGTATACGACAAGTAAAATAACGCCGTCACTGCTCTTACAGGATTGAGATATTTTGATAAAAAAGAGTGAAGATTGAAATTAGTACAAAATATTCTACCTGGTCTCCCATTAGGTGGTTAGTTTCAACTGGTGTCCATAAAGTAAAACGATTCCGCAGCAAATTACTTTAATCTCATTTCTTAAGATTTTCTATATTATATTTCCAATTTTATTAAATTCAATTCACTACTTTTAAATTTAAACTTTATTCATCAAATGTCACGAGTAATTTTGTTTTTTTCACAAACTTCGATTAAAGGCAAATGTTGACGTTGTGGATGAACAAGGGATAGCAAATATTTACTGTTTAAGATTTTTGATGATAGGTATAACAAATAACAAATTTCATCAATAATGAGCGGAGAGACATCTATTAGAACTAGTTGGAATGTACTTATGGTTCAAAATTTTATTTCAGATGGGGTATGCTGGAGGAAGAAGAATTTAATATAATTGATCCTTAATGTAATTAATGCCTTAAGGTTTAGAATTGAATTATGATTAATAAATGGTAATGTTATTTTTAGGGATACGAACATCTTTACATTTGAATTTAGAATATATTATATTTATTGCTGTCTTAACATTTCTCTTAATTGTTGAAAGCTAATACTTAAATTAGAGAGTAGAAATAAATAACTAATTTGTTTTTTGGTTTCAGAAGAACATCGAAATATATTTTATCATCAATTTTGTTAATCGGAAGTTTGGAGTATTATTTAAATATAAATTCTAGTTTAAGATATTATTTCAGATCGATCAGGATCCAATGTTTTATTATTAATATTTTAATTGTGTTGTCATTGTGCTATCATAAAACACTAACTATCGGCTTTATTAGATGTCTGTAACCAAGCCGAGTCTGTCCTCACTAACATTCCTTTCCCATTCCTCGATTTTGTTATATGTAAAAAGGTGTACGATGGCTACCTGGCCAGAGGCGATAACCACTTATGTGGTTACCGATGTGGCGCCTTTCTTTACGGGGTGAATATTGCTATGCTGCATGAAAGCTGGTTATGGTGTCGTGTTGTAACATGGGTATAGTGGTATTCGCATTTATAATACGGGAGACTTGTTTAATGCTTGATCGTACATTGAAACCAATCAATCAATACGATTTAAGAGGGGCCAGGTTACGATTAAAACGGTTCAAATATGCGAAGGAAAAATAATGGTCTTCAGAGACATATTTTAAATTTGAATCCTCATGCGTTTTATATCCCGTGTGCCGCTCACACCCCTAATTTAGTGGTGAACGACGCAGCAAAAATCAATACATAAGTTTTTTCAAAATCGTTCAGGAAATTTACAATTTCGTTAGCTGTTCAACGAAAAGGTGGGATTTCTTAAAAAGACAACTAATATTAGCTTGAAACCGTTATCTGATGCAAGATGGAAATCATTCGAGAGTGGGCGTTCTCCATCCGCTGAGGTTTGAAACCGGTGGAGTTCTAGATGCTTTAATAGGTACCGATGCTCTAATAGATAACAATACAAAACATGATGCTATATCGCTAGCATTTAAACTGAAAGAATTTGAATTTATATGTTGGATATGTGCAAATTTAAAGAAAACACATTACGAAGACGCAAAAAAGAATGTTTGATTATGAATGTGTTGATGGGACCGAGTTGAGTTTATGGAAAATTTAAGTACAAAACATCGTTTTATCTTCCAATTTTAGACCTTGCTGCTAACTCTTTAGAAGAAAGATTTGAATTATTGAATAACCACAGTAAACATTTTCAATATTTATACAAAATTTTACAGAAATTGATCAAATTAGTGATGTTAATTTAAAACAACAATGTAACAATTTAGAACTGATGCTTAAAGATGGTGAAGAAAAAGATATATCTGCAAATGAATTATTTAATGAAATAAACAATTTCCCAAGATTTCGCAGATAAGGGTGCCTTAATTAAGTTTTGCATCGGGGCGCTACTGACCCAAGAGCCGGCCCTATATGACCATCGTTTAAGAAAATCATTTTCATTTTATTGTAATAATTAATTTAGTTAAACCAAAATTTATAAAATTTTCATAACAACAACATTCTGGTCAAATTGTTTATTTATTTATTTCATCACATAAAATTTTGGTACACTCCATTTTGAGCTTCAGCTCATCCATAATAGAGTGCACATTAGAAAAAAAAAACTGCAAATCACAATCCAAAACAGCATTGCCTTTCAATCTTGTCCGGTATGCAGTGTCTTCGGTGAGGTTTTGTAATAATTGATCTCCCCTTAGTGATTAACGTACTGCCTTCTGCTCCTCGTGGCCATGATTGTTGTATTTATCTGCTTTGAAATTTTGAAATTTTTTGCTATTTTTGCTAAATAGTTTCTAAATAAAAATAAAGAGGTCTAAATTGAAATAAAAGCTTACTGCGAATCGTGTGGTCACAAGTCAATAAACATTACATAGATGGCATGGCAGTGATGACAGCACAAATTTGGTAAAATAGAAGCAACAATTACTACATTGGGAAATTTCAAGTTCAAAAATTGTAGATGAAAAAAAATTTGTGAAATTTGTGATTAAATAATTTTTTTTTCGTATTTTTCTGTAAACAACTTAGACATCTGACGTATACTAGTAAAACTAAAGATAAGAGATTTAGCAAGTGACGAATGGAACGGTGGGCTCTAGCAGACAATAGTGAAATATGTGATAGGCTGTAACAAAAATTTGCTACATGAAGTTATTTGGAAATAGTGTCTATTTAAATTACATTTTTATTTATGAAAATAGTAATGATTGTACAATTGAATTAATCCAATATGTAGTTTTTGTATATGTGATTCATTTGTAACATTCTTTTCATTTTAAATATCAGAAAATTGTACTTAAAAATGGCAGAAATTTATTGTTAAACTCACTATAAATATATATGTGGGTCACTAAACGATTTTGGAGCTTTATTAGACCACAGATGCCACGCTTTGATTTATTAATACATTTATGTAGCGAATATATCAACGAAGCTGTGATTTACAGCTGAGATCAATTTGTTGGGATATTTCTGGCCTGAATAAAATTTGCAAGATGTAAATTTTATCTGAAGTAATTTGTGGACAAATTTAACAAACCATTTTTGTGAATTTCGAATTTTACTGATGAAAGATGATCAGAACTGTGTTTATTTACCCTGTTACTTTTAACGCTGTTAAGAATATTGATGAAATATTATGTTATGTTATGTTTTATGTTACATAATTACGTAAAGTTTCGTTCCACTTTTCTTTCTTAGTTCAGTGGTTCTTTTTATATTATTTTTGTATGACAAGGACAACACTGTGTAAATTCATGTTTATGTAATTCGTCGTTAATGGCTGCTGAAGTCTATTGTGTAGAACACGTTGTGCGTACGAGAAATAAATCGAGTTTTATAATTATCAAATTATCATCAGCGTGTTTCTTTATTAAATCTAACAGGTTATGGGCCCAGTCACCCAGAACACAACACTGATAGAGATATTATAAAGATTTTAAATAAAAAGTTATATAAATCCAGCCTTTGTGCAAAGTGAAATTAATATAGAACATAAGAAAAAAAAAAAAAAAAGAAGAATGGTGAACTCGCGCGAATCACAAAATTAAAGAACAGTGAAAATTGACCAGCATGGAAATTTCAGGTGCGTATAATTTTGAATTCCAATAATGCTTGGAATGTAACCAATGGAACAACTCTCAAACCGTAAGCTCCGAACGAGAAAGATGAGGAGAAACTTCTAGAATACAATGCAAAACTGGCAGAATGGACGAAAGCGGATAACGTCGCGCAGAAAGTTATTGCGACAACAATCACCGATCAACAACTTCTCCATATAATTAATTGTGGCTCAGCAAAAGAAATGTGGGATAAACTCCTTGCGGTACATGAGCAAAAATCAGATGCCAGTGTACATATGCTACAACAACTATGGTATTCAACAAATAAGAACCCGGTAGAGGACATTGCTAAGCATATTTCAAAACTAGAAACCTCGCTCATCGCCTTAGAAACATGGGAGAAGAAATCCCCAATTCGCTAATAATTACGAAAATTTTAATGACATTGCCCACACAATATAACCATTTTGTAAGTGCGTGGAATTCAACACATATAAATGAAAAAAACGCTGCCCAATCTAACTTCGAGACTTATAATTGAAGAATTACGTATCAACTCGCAAACCAATCTGGAAGCAAATGCTTTTGCAGCAAAAAAACACCACACACATACTCATCATCGAAACAATCCTGGTAGTCAACACAATCAACGTCATGGTAACATCGGAAGATGCTACAATTGTAATAAACCGGGTCATTATGCAAAAGAATGCTGGAGTAAGAACAAAACACAAAACAAATCCCAGGATAAAGCACACGGTAATACTCTGATGAGTAAAACACTGACATCAGTCACGTCCTTCGATGCTGGGGGCACAGAATGGTATTTGGATTCTGGTGCCAGTGACCATATGTCAAATCAACGCGAATGGTTTGTTAATTACATTGAGTTCCATCCACAATTACCAGAAAGAATGGGTAATGGCGAAAACATTTTTTCTCATGGCAGAGGTGATATAAATGTCATCGCGTTTGACGGTAATAAGTGGGTTGAAAATACAATCTATTTTCGGTGGGTGCTGCACTAGACAAAGGGCTACAACTTGAATCAAACGACAGAAGCTGCAAATTAATTCGTGAGGGAAATATTGTTCCAGTGGGAGAAAGGCAGAAGAAGTTGTACAAAATGAAATTTCGAGAAGTAACAACAACAAGCGAGTTGGAAGCTAACATCGCCGGAATGGAATCAATCCGAATCTCGCATGAGAAGTTAGCGCATCAAAATCTTCTACACGTGCGAAATTTTCTGAAGAAAGAAAACATAAATTTTAAAGATCAGGAAGACATTTGCTGCGACGCTTGCATTTTAGGAAAGATGCACCGACATCCATTTCAAAAATCTGAAACCAAGAGTTCTGAAGTAGGAGAGCTCATTCATGCCGATGTCTGCGGTCCAATGCAGGAAAGGTCTATCGGGGGATCACTATGCATCTTGCTATTAAAAGATGATCATTCACATTGGAAACAAGTGTATTTCTTGAAGGAAAAATCTGAAGTAGCAGAACACCTTGAGGATTTTTCTAAAAAGGCAAATAGACATCTAGGCAAAGGTATAAAAGTGATACGCACAGATAATGGGTTGGAATTTATCAACCAACAAGTTAAATCACTAACGAGACGATACGGTGTCGTTCATCAAAGGACAGTTGTTTATACTCCACAACAAAATGGCACAGCAGAACGTGAAAATCGAACAGTAGTGGAAGCTGCAAGAACACTTTTACATGCGAAGAGACTTCCTACAAAGCTATGGGCTGAAGCTGTACATACAGTGGTTCACATATTGAACCGGACTGGAACGAGTAGAGAGAAAGGCATAACACCATATAAACTCTGGATAGGAAAGGATGCTAATGTTATCGACCTAAAAATATTTGGTAGATAAATCTATACTCACGTGCCAAAGGAGAAAAGACGTAAATGGGACCCTAAAGCCGAAAATGGATTCTTTGTGGGATATGATGAGCAAGTGAAGGGCTGTAGAGTATGGTTCCCGTCCGACGATCGGATCAGCATCTGTAGAGACGTAAGATTTACAAACAGGTTCTATCGTTCAGACGATGCCATGAAGTTGGTTGAGGATTGTCAAACACAAGTGGAAACATGCAAAATTGAGGTACTACCAGTGGTGACAGAGGATGACTCTGATATACAGGACAGTGCAACAATTAAAAATGTAAATGATGGACCAGTGATAACTATCAAAGAGATCGATTTGCTGCTGCATCATCCAAGGCATGATCTACGAGATCGAGATTTTGAAGCGACCAGCGAGATTCGCTGATATGACTGATTTGTCAGCGTGTGTTTCCGAGTGCATTGAGCCTGTCACATACGAGGAAGCTCTTAGCTGCAAGGATAAAAATGAATGGAAAGAGCCATGGATGATGAAATCAAATCGCTTACTCAAAATAACACGTGGAACTTAATTCATTTACCGCAAGGCGAACCAACAATAGATAACAAATGGACATTTAAAATCAAGAGACATCCCAATGGAAGTGTAGAACGTTACAAGGCGCGGTTGGTGGCACGAGGCTTCAAACAGCAATATGGAGTATATTATTTCGAAACGTTCAGTCCAGTGGTTAGATTTGACTCTCTAAGCGTGATTCTTTCGATTGCGGCATCTAAGGGGATGAAACTTCATCAATTTGACATTAAAACTGCATTTCTATATGGAGAACTGAAAGAAGACATTTATATGCATCAACCCATTGGGTACGAAGATGGAGCAGGTCGAATCTGTGAGCTGAACCGAGGTCTTTACGGTTTGAAACAGGCCTCGAGATGCTGGAACCAACGATTTACAGATGTTCTGCAAAAATTCAACCTCAGAGCAACAACAGCAGATCCCTGCTTATTTTCAAATCACCAAGAAGACCATCAATTAATTTCACCTGATGATGGGTTAATTTCTTCAACAGATACCAGTTTAGATGAGACATTACTTGAGGAATTAAAAAAGGAATTTCACATAACTTCTAGTATAGCCAAATACTTTCTTGGTTTGGAAATCGACCAACTTCCTGACGGATCAATTTTCCTTCATCAGGAAGCTTATGCAAAGAAGGTATTAGAAAGGTTCAATATGACGGAAGCTAACCCTGTTGCTGTTCCAGCTGCTCAACACCATCAAATGTGTTCAACCTTGCATCCGAATGGAGATAACAATTTAAGCAATGCACCCTATCGTGAGGTACTCGGAAGCTCATATATCTTTCGACCGGTACAAGACCAGATATCACTTTTGCGATAAACAGTGCGGGACAATTTTTAGAAAAGCCAAAGAAAATTCACTGGAACGCGGTAAAGAGGATTTTAAAATACCTGAAATCGACCAGTGGCTTCGTTATGAAAATGGGATCGTCTATTGTTTCATGGAATTCTCAGAGACAAAGTGTAGTTGCTCTATCTACAACTGAGTCGGAGTATATTGCTGCTACTCAAGCTGCCAAGGAGATCATATGGCTAAAGAACTTATTACAACCACTTCTGAACGATAACAACCTAACGAGCATCGTATATATGGACAACCAAAGTGCTATTCGGTTGATTAAGAATCCCGAGTTTCACAAGAGTACAAAACACATCGATGTAAAATATCATTTCATCAGAGAAAAATATGAATCGGAAGATTTCTCACTGGAGTATGTGGCATCAGAGAGCCAACAGGCGGACATCATGACAAAACCACTATCGAAAGCGGTTTTTCAACATCAACGTGAAATGCTACAAGTCGTTGACATTCAACGTTAAATATTGTTGTATATTGAATTTAAATCTATAATTTAATCAAAGTGGGAGTGTTAAGAATATTGATCAAATATTATGTTATGTTATGTTCTATGTTACATAATTACGTAAAGTTTCGTTCTACTTTTCTTTCTTAGTTCAGTGGTTCTTTTTCTATTATTTTGTATACTGATTTTAGTCATCTTTTTTTGAGTAAACTTTGATTTCTATAGCTTCAATGACATTGAGATTGAAATAGGATATAGTAGTTCATGAGCCATTTCAGTTTCAATAGTTATACATATACTACCATGTCCAATTAAAGTCCCCTTAGATTATTGTTTCCTTCCAATCTGTAAATTTTATAGCGAAAATTAAATACTTCCTCGTTTTTGGGCTTATCGCTTGGAGCATGCCATATAATTACATTTAATATATCAATAAAGTTATTTTACAATATTGCATAAATATTTTATAAGCTACTACTTCTGCGCGTACCGTACACCATCTAATTCCCAACAAAACTTTATATGGCAAATAAAATGGAATTATTTCGGCCGAGACATCAGATCGTGCTACCGATGAACAGGGTTAAAGAACTCCTACAGGAGATAGGTGGTGGAAGAGTGGTGTTGAAAGTGTTAGGTTTGCGCTCCAGCAAAGGACCCTAATACTACTCGAATATTAGGATAATTGGAACTGAAGTGTTTTTCCTTATTTATGATGGAGTGTCATCGTACAGTACATGATAAGATTGGAACTTCATCCTTAGTCATAGTCGAATTTAACAGAGATCCCCAAGTGCCATTTGATATTCTATTTGGATTACCCGAAAGTGAACCTGTCACCATGCAAGAGACAAAGAATAACGACGACTGCGAGATTTGGTTTGGCTGTACAATATCAAGAGAAGAAAGAGCAAATTATCTCGGCGCTGAGACATCGAGAAAGATCGAGAATTGTTCTAAACTGGTATATAAGCGCGACCGATTTGCTACTTAAGCATAGTTTAATTTAACTAGTGAAAGAGTGATAATAAGTGAATAAGCCAAATAAAGTGAAGCAACAGTGGAAAGTTTTTAGTCAGAAACGACCAGAAATCGGAACAATATTAATTTGGAATTTTGTTCTTTTTAGTCCCTCCAAATATATGTATAGTTTCCTCTTAGACGCAAATGCCTAGACGGGGTAAGAAGGGCATTGTGCTCTATTCAACATAACTAGTTCATGCAGCAGCATGCACACAATTCGTAAATTATTCTGCGTCAGAGGCAGCACACCGAGTCACAAGTTAAACTGTTCTATTTTTTATTTTTCAAAGCTTTTATTTATGAAAACAACTCTCGTCTCACTCTCGTTTAAACTTTCAAGCGCTATTGTATTGAAACAAATTTTCACAGTCTTGATTCGTCTTTACTTTAAAAAGTTGTTGTTTTTTCTAACTTTGCGCAATCGTTATGCCTATATGGATGGTTTTTGATTTCGATTTTGAATTGAATTTCGAGGTTAATTTTAGTTAATAGGTGCCGATTTCGAATTAATCACAAAAGGGGTAACAAGGGTGATTGACTTGGCATAGAGCTACGTATGTATGTCTTATATAAGCAGAAGTTGGGAGAGCCCCAACCTCCACAATAGATGACGCATTGATCAAACATAAACTAAAGGCTAAACATGTCCGACATTAATTACAAATTTGTAATGCAAATATTACCAAAAATAACTTTTGTTAATTGTTTTTTTATAGTTTTTCGAAAATTGCGCACGCATTGCGCCCAAATAAAATAAAATTCCATTAATTGAAATTGATAAGTTAATTTTGATTTGCGCGAGTTATAAATCAAACGATTAAATTTATCATTACCGCTTAAGATTATATGATGATGCTCTACGGTTCAGATGATCAACATCGTACACAAAAATTAATGTATTGTACAATAAAAGATTGTTGTTGACAATGGAGACGACGATAAGACCCCTATGGCGTATAGTTATGAATACGATGTCCATATACATAAAGCATAATTCATAAAAACAATAAAAATAATTAACAAGTCATTTGCCTTCCTTATTAAACTTAAAAAAATTTAAATATTTGTCTTCGTTTTGTTTTTGTTTTCAATTGATGCAGAGACAAAATTATAAGAAAATCTTAATTAAAATAAATTAATAAAAATTTAAAAATTAAATTGTTGTTTTATTTTTAATTGAAATACATTTTGGTTTTAAATTTTATTAGTTTTGAATTTATATGGTCGTATGTGATTGTGGGATTTAATAAATGTGCACGAGCTTATTGCGGAGCTTGTAAGATACATGCTGGTTTCAAATGTTGTGCTTCACACTCTAATATGGAATAAAAATGAATTCGATCAATAGTTATTTCTTGTCTATACCTTACAAAGATAACGCGATTTAAAATTATCGTTCGGTTGGGTATGTACATGATAATTATACAACTGATAGCGAAGTATTAAGTAATGCTAGCAGGTTAACAATTCAGTTGTAAATTAAATTTCACGATGAAATCAATAAGTTTGAAGGAAACCTTAGTGCTCGTGGTCATCTTAAACAGTTTTGCGCGTGTAGCAAACTCATATCGTATTCTATGTCCATTTGCCACCATAAGTCATTCACATTTCATTGTGATCGAACCACTGTTGATTGAATTGGCGGAGAAAGGGCATGATGTTACCGTAATTGGACCGCATCCACCTAAGCAAGCCATTAAGAATTATCGATATATAATAAAGGAGCGCAGTAATATGCATTCAGGTATAAGGGTGTATGTACACTTTATAGTTTGTGATTTTATGATTTAACGTTATTTATGATTTTGTAGAGGTGTTCGAAAAAATGGCTGAAAACCCCGGTAGTTTACTCCAAGCTTTAAAAGCGTTTCCAATTATGTTTGAATTCGGATCAAATGAATTGCGAACAATAATGGCGAATGCAGAAGTACAAAATATAATGGCGAATGAAAAATTTGATTTGATAATAATCGAGGGATGGGTGGCCGATCCATTATTTGGTTTGGGGCAACATTTCAATTGTCCCCTCGTTGAATTTAGCTCATTTAAAGCGAATGATTATTTTTTGGATCAGTTTAAAAATCCAAGTGGACTTTCGTATGCGGCCAATACAATGATGGAATACAGAGCACCATTAAATTTTAAACATCGAGTGATCAATATGCTTTTCTATTTCGTGCAACTTTTAATAAATTGGTTGTTTTACGTCAACCATGAAGAACTCTATAAGTATATGCGTTATTGATTTTACATTTAATATTTTTGAATTAATTTATATTAATTTCTATTCTAGCGAATTCTTCCCTCAGCCCAAATATTTAACATTCGCAGAGGCTCGCAAAAATGTGTCCGCCATCTTTGTAACTCAGCATTTTACCGAAATCGACATCAGACCAATGTTACCATATATAATTGAGGTTGGTGGAATACATTTGAAAGATTTACAAAATCCACTTCCGTACGATTTACAGAAATGGATGGATGAATCAGAAAATGGTTTGATATTAATGAGTCTCGGATCAAATATGAAGTGTTTAGGTTTACCAAAAGAAAAACTCGAAGCTATTTTGAGTGTTTTTCGACAGTTAAATGAAAATGTGCTATGGAAGTGTGAAACCGACCAACTCGGTGATATTCCAGCAAATGTGAAAATATTCAAATGGCTGCCGCAAACCGATATTTTACAACATCGAAATCTAAAACTATTTATAACTCACGGTGGCCTAGGCAGTATCACCGAGGCGAAATATTATGCCGTCCCATTGGTCGTAATTCCAATATTTACCGATCAAATTGCAAATGGTTTTAATGTGGAGCATGAAAAATGGGGAATACGTTTACATTATGCTGAGTTAACTGTTGGAAAACTTTACCATTCAATAAGAGAGGTGGTCGATAATCCAAAATATCGCAATGAGGCAAAATATCGGTCGATGCTGTTTCGAGATCGGCCCATGTCTGCTTTGGATACGGCAATCTATTGGATTGAATACGTAATTCGCCATAAAGGCGCAAAGCATATGCAGCCGAATTCTCGTAATTTAAATTTTATTCAGCTGCATTCGCTGGATGTTATTGCATTTTTGGTTGCGTTTTTAGCGGCAATTTTGTACATTAGTTATAGAATATTGAAATGTTTATTGGTCAAATTTGTAAAGAAATATAAAACTGATTAGGTCAAGACTTTAAGTTGCATTTGTTTTTGTTTTCTGAAGAATAAAGTAGATACCCGGGATCCAAGACAATCATTAAGCCAATTCTGACATAATTCGTTCTAAATAATATCGTTACCAGCTTTCTTAAAGTTATGAAAGAAGCAGCTAGTTCGAGAATTAAAATGAGTCGAAACCCAAGTAATATTTGTACATGAATTTACAATACACCTACAAAATTTCTCTATAAATAGCCGACCGAGAATGAGTTAGTGAAGCCGACCTTCAGTTTAAATGAGGCTTTGGCATTTCCCTATATTTCATTTCTTACCTTAATGGAAATACATCAGCCGCAGCGTTGAGGTTAGTTAAGTCTGGCATCAGAAAGTCGACCGAGATTTGAAAGAGATTTTCTTTAGCTTTTTCAGGTCAGTAGGCCAAAAAGCTTGATTCCCAATCTGTCTTTTGGTTTACTCGAGTACCATACTCTTTCTTAAATAAGTCGTTGAATTTGAAATGAGTGTAAATATCTCGCGAGATACAATCGAGTTACTCACTTCTGTAACTTTGGACAGATTATTACATTAATGTTCTGGTTATCTAAGAAAACCATACATTTTCCGGAAATAAATGAAGCTTTGTTTTATCCGAACTGACATAGCCCCCCCCGCACACCGATTCTTTGGAATAACCTGCTAATATCGTCAGCTGTTTTTTTTATCAAAGACTCGAATAAACTCACAAACCGAAGAATAACGGTCAGCTTTGACTTTTCAGTTAATCGGACGCTGTTTTTTTTTAGTTTTTTTCAAAAATAATTAAATACTTTTTTTTATTATCTAATTAAAGATTTAAAAATTATACCCGTTGCTTCACCTTCGGGGACTTATGGTGCGGAATAATAAATTGGAACCGTTTGGAATAGCTAATTTCGTAAGTGCTTTAGCTTAAAAATTTGCAAATTATACCCATTGCTTCGACTTCGGAACTGGTGACGCTATATTGAACCGTGTGGTATAAAAAATTACAACCAGTTAGCTGAAGCTGGTATCGCCCTTTAGAACAGTGCAAAGATCGAAATAAAGTTGAAATAACGCCGAACAACCAATGCAGAAGTTTTATTAGCATATTGTCTAACTTTTGGTCTACACTGATACTACATTGTAAATGAGCATATGCTCAAAATGAGTATCTCAAAATTATTGTAAATAAATAAATAAATAAATAACGCTCAAGACCTTCAAAAATTCTCTTTGTAGATATCCCGAGTATTCCCTGCTGTAAGCAATTCCAGTCAACCATTTCAACAAATATATCGTCGTCCTAACAGTGAATTAACGTATCTGACATTTTTCCGAAAACTCATCTTTGATACTTAAATATTCGTCGTGAGTTCGTCATCCTAACGGTCATCAAAGCATATTTGTTGAAATTACTCGGATGATTCCAGATAAAAGTTAGGATAAACTTAGACCAAACCCTACTCAAGTGAAAAATAAAACACGTCTTTTCGTTTGTTAGCCAGTACACACACTAAACTACCATTTATTTTTCATTTCATTGTCCTACTCAGTTTGACAACTGAACGAAATACACAACTGATCGAAATACACTCAACAATATTAGATCCAAAATTAGAAATTGGTTGAGATGTGGATTTTGGTGGTTCCCTGTACTGGAGATTGGCCAAATTAAACAGTTTATCCCGAGAGGTGACATATATGTCACTAGTTCTCTTTGGAGCGTGCTTTGATCTAAAGTTAGTTAGATTTTATTATGACAAAAAGCTTTTAGTGTTTGAGTCTGAAAATTGCCCAAAATCTAGTGGTTTGTTACAATTAGGGCATTGGGCAGTAGTTAGCTTAAATAAGAAAGATTTAATTAAGACAAAAAGCCTTTTGTGGTTGAGTCGGAAAACTGCCAAAAAATTTCTTACAGATATGGATTTTTGTAGTTTGCTGTACTAGTTAACTTATAAGAGTATTGTAATATTGTGTTACTGTTACATAAAATTGTGACTGGCCTTGCAGTTGTGAATCAATCTGGATTCTTGTTGTAGGGTGGACGTACATGTATTTACATATTGGGAGTTCTGTCATGCGAGAAACTTATTGGCTACAATTGTGCCAGCCTTCATGTTAAAAAAATGATGACAAAATTTCCTAAGAGGGCCATGAAATTTGTATTCGATGTGTTTTGTCTCTTGTAACATGAACCAAATTGTACGCCATTTTCTTTTTTCATTACGATTTTGCTAACGCGATCTCAGCCTATTGTATACTTTCCTGAGCTATCCAATTTACTGCGATAACCTTTGGAAGGTCCTAACGAAACGCAACAATACAATGACCTACCTACCTACCATTAGTACGATAATTGATTCATCCGTTACTGATGATCAATTTAAAAGGTTTATCAGCAAAGCAAAGAACGGTGGTATTTAACTACATATCCTACCGCCTTAGCTTTGATGATGGATTATTCTGTTCAATATTAAATTCCAAATCATGGCCATCTGGAACATTTATAAAAAAGATCGATTACAAGGAGAAGGCGCTCGTTTTACGGAATACCAGGGCGGTATTTGCACCAATTTAAAGGTTACTGCCACTGCTAGTTAAACGAAATGGATCTTTCATACTTATTCGATATACTATTTATGCGATTGCGAAACTTCGTATCATCCAGAATCCTTAGCTCCGAATTTTTTCCAAACGATTGTGTCGTTTACAGATGTAATTGATCGGCCAGGACTTGTAATACAAAAATCAGGTGGTGGTGTTTTCTTAGCCGTTCAAATGTCAATCCGTAATGTAGAATTTGAATTATCAGCAACTTCATTTGAACACGTATGTGTTAAAATAGCTACGGCAATAAGGCAAATTATCTATATATATATATGTACATTACCTATATTCCACTACTATCCGGAAGCGAGCCACATGCTAAATGTGATGCAATAGGGGAGATTTCCAACGCTGAAAAACCGTCAGATATTTTTCTTGTACTTGGCAATTTCAACCTACCGTATATTGGACGGCAATTTGATGAGGAGATTAATAACATACAAAATGGACTTGATAGCTGGACTTGATATTTACCCATGAGTTAAATATCTCCAGTGTATGGCACAATCTTTATTCTCTTTTCTCCTAAATTATGTGCACGATATGCATGAAATGTCATTGAACACCAACTACCAAACTAGAAACGCGTTGACAACTTTAGGAAAATAAATAAAAACAAATTCAATGAGCATTTGGGAAAGATCAATTGGCAGAGTGAATTTATTGATAATATCAACACTAACGTTGATAAATTCTGTGACATAATCTCTGGCAGGTTTGAACGAACAGTACCATTAAAAAAGATTGAATCAGATAATGATCCTCCGTGAGTCCGTGGTATGATGACGTTCTAGTTAATTTAAAAAAAATTAAAAAATAGGTCCAACAATTTTTGGATTCAACTCTAAATTCGACAATTATTTTAATATCACACATCAACATTTTTCAAGAAACACTTTGCCACCAAACGTGAAGTTAAAGGATAAATCGCCTTCCTCTCAAGAAATTGCAAATATGTTTGCAAAATTTTTTCAATCAACATAAAAGCGGGACATGCAGGAGGACAAACGTTAATCAACAAATTACAACAGCTTCCCGGCGATTGTAACCCATAATATTGGTGAAGATGACTTCTTAGAAGCATTAAATCATATAAGAGGCGGTTGTAGTCCAGTCTGATTCCCATATTTTATACTGAAAAACCATGCAGATCAATTTTCTCCACCTCTTACCACCTTAGGCATTTTTCCTACTAAATGGAAAACCTGTAAGATTACGCCCATCTTTAAATCAGGGAAAAGGAATGATATTACAGAAGTATTGCAACCGCATCAATGATATCTGAATTGTTTGAAATGCTTGTGTGCAAAAGCTTTAAATCTATCATTATGCCGGGTAGATGGACCACAAGAAATTTAGGGTAGCTTTTGATTCCATCAGCCACTGCAAAGCTCTAGAAAGCCTGCATTCTTTTGACTTTTCAACAGATTATGTAGTCTGGTTTTACTCGTACCCTTATGATAGATCACAATTTTTCGAAATTGGTGGACGTAAATTGAATCTAGTAAAATCTTCATCGGGATTTCCTATAGGATCACATGTAGGCCCTTGGATTTTCCTCATATATATACATATATTGATAGTGTCGACAATTGTATTGTCAACTCATCGGTACTTCTGTCATTGCCAATCCACACGATGTAATTTTACTTCAACACATTTATAGAATCAGTGAGTGGTGTTACGCCACTCAACTCTACCTTAATTTTAACAAATAAAACTATGACTTTCCATTGAAAGGAATCACCTATAACTATGGATGAGAGAACTAAGAATGGCAGCAAAATCAACAGGCTGGGTTTGATAAAAGTCTTAGGTGTCACGTTTGTTGGAAATATTTCATTTACCAAATACTTGGATTTAATTATTGCCAAGTACAATTCTATGTTTGGCTTTATCAGACGATGGACCACAGAAATAATGAACCAAAGGACATTGTTTATATTATACAGGGTGTTCCATCTGACGTTTCTTCCTAAGCTCGCAAACAAATATTTATTGTGCGGTGGGAACCCGACATTTTTTGACTATCTATGCCATTTTTAGTCATGAATTCGTTTACAACACAACAATGCGTTTTGGTTATCCAAACCTATTTCGAAAATGCACGAACAAAATGAGCGTCTTTCATCAAAAACCATCTTTTAGATGAAGCTTATTTCACCTTAACGAATACGTTAATAATCAAACTGTCGCATTTGGGGGACTGAAAATCCTCATGTTGTTCATGAACAACCAATTCATCCATAAAACGTTACTGGTTAGTAACTTACTTACTCTACTTAAATAAGTAGTTAAGGGTGCAATAGAGATAAGATCAGGGTTAAATGGTTTTTGTCCAGTCAGTATCTAGTCTCAGTATTCCGATGAACCGACGTAACTCTCGACTCTTGTCGAGAACCCTAAATTCAGATTTTTCCATAATAAACACTCAAATAATGTCGTTTTGATAGCTATTCATAGTTAGAAGAACCCTATTTGTTTTTAACGAACAGAAAAAGACAAACAAGAACCTGGAGGTGATTAACTTCACATTAAACAATAAGATGCTTCACCAAAAGAAACAGGGTAGAAACCCATGAACTCATTGCTTTATAGTACAAGATTAAAACTGGGAGAAATTTTTATTGAGGCAAACTGGTAAAGATAGAACGGCATCTGCAGAATGTGCAAATCGAGTTGCTTTGGTGTAAAGTAACAAGTTAGCTTAGTTAGCTCGGCGAAGTATGTAATGAGCGTAAAACAGTAGTGAAAGGATAAAAAGCCAAACCTCTTTGGATAACTCAGGATGTGAGAACATTTTCAGTTTCTTACCAAATATTGAGGGAAGATTAGGAAATAAACTAGTCTTTTAGATTCACCGCTAACACTAATGTTAACGGGACCTGGGAAAATCGTCACATACTCGCACACATTACGAAAATTCTTCCAAATTTGGCCAATATAATGAGACTACAGATCATGTGTTATAAAAGTGTGTGATAACACCTACATCAGGGCTGATTGATCACTTTTAAGAATTTTGTGAAATCGTTTTTTGAGTTAGGTATGCTCAGACTGTTCTCAAGAAACATTTAGAGCTTAAGCTTTTACAAAGCTATAACAGCGGAAATTTGAACGATTTTAAGATATTTTAAACTTTTATACATGATAAGGGCAAACGTTCGATAAGATTTTAATAACTTTATCACAGGAACATTCTTGTGTCTTTGGACGAACGTAATATTGATAGAAGACGAATATACGAGTCATTGTCAGTCTTCGCCTACTACTAGTGGCAACTTGTAGCAGGTACACATCAATACTTTTGTATCTTAGAGTACCAAACCAAACGTGTAGTACCTGAGCCGGAAGAATTCATCTATTAACGAATCAGATGTATTCTCAAAACCATCCCTTCCAATAATAGTGGGAGTGTTTGAAAAATGTAAATATCAATGTTCCCAAATTGAGTGGAATTCATTAATTCTGTCTTCTGTTTAATTTTACTAAAATACTCGTTCGGCACAATCGGAAATGTTTATTCTGATAAAAGCATCGCTTCACTACAAAATTACAATTAACCGGCTTATTTTAGTATTTCGCTTTATCTCTTGGTTTACATAATAGTGAATGAGCAAAAATAAAAATAAAAATTATAAACTGAATCTAATCAGTTTTATGTTTATTAAACTTCAAAACACATTTTTTGAATAAAAATTTGATTATTCTATAGTCAATGTACACAATAATCGCCACAATTACAGCCAAAAATCCGATAACATCGACCGAGTGCAATTGAATGAAATTTAAATGCCGTGAATTTGGCTGTAAATGTTTTGCACCATTGTGTCGGATTACATACTCCGTCCAATAAATTCCAGTCTCCAAGGGGGAAATGGGTCGATCACGGAATAGCATCGATCGATACTTTGCCTCTTCGCGATACGTTGGATTATCGATGACCTCACGAATCGACTCATTTAATCGATTGAATGTTAACTCAAAATATGATACTCGTTTACCCCATTTCTCGTGCTCAACATTAAACCCGTTTACCATTTGATCCCCATACATTGGGATTATAATAAGTGGAACGGCATAAAATTTCGCCTCAGTGACACTGCCCAAGCCACCATGCGTTATAAATAATTTTAAATTTCGATGTTGAAGAACATCGATTTGTGGTACCCATTTAGAAATTTTCACATTCGCAGGAACAGCGCCGAGTTGATTTGTTTCACATTTCCACAAAACGTTTTCTTTCAGCTGTCCAAAGACGTTTAAAATTTCACTCAGCATTTCTTGTTGCAAATTACGACATTTTACATTCGAACCGAGACTCATAAAAATCACACCATTTGTAGATTCGTCCATCCATTGCTGTAGATCGCCGGGAAGTGGATTTAGTCGATCACTCAAATGAATTCCGCCAATTTCAATGATGTACGGAAAGAATGGTTTAATATCGATTTCGGTGAAATGCTGTGTCACAAAAATGGCAGAAACGTTTAGAACAGCTTCTTCGTATGATAAATATTTTGGCTGCGGAAATAATTTGCTGCATAGCGAACACAAATACAATTAGATTTGGAAATATTTGCATAAATTTACATATAAAACATTTTAATTTTCTTACTTATAATGCTGTTTATGTAGCGATGTAAAGTGTCTCATAAGTGGGTATAATATTAAACCGAATAACATGTTGTAAACACGATGTTTAAAATCTAGTGGGCCTCTAAATTCGGCCATAACAGAGGCCGCATACGATAACGCATATGGATTACCGTATTTTTCCAAAAATATTTCGGTTGCCTTGACGGACGTAAATTCAATGACTGGACAGTTAAAATGCTGACCAATTCCCATCATGGCATCGTTGAAAAATCCCTCGTAAATAACTACATCAAATTGTTCATTAGCCATAAGAAGTTTCACTTCATCATTTGCTAGCATCGTTTCAATCTCGTGTTGTGCAAATTCCAACATAAATGGCATTACTTTCATAGTATTTATGAAACTTCCTGGTTGATCGGTAAATTTTTCTAACAATTCTGCATATGGATAAAAAATTTCACAATTATGTAGATGTACATATCACATACACACACAGACACACTGTACTATTAACAAACCTGTATGCACCTCACTCCGTTTATTATAAATATGCCGATAATTTTTAACTGGTTGCTTCGGCGGATGTGGCCCAATAACAGTGACATCATGTCCTTTCTCCGCCAAACCAATCAATAACGGTTCAAGCACAATAAAATGCGATTGGCTTACTGTAGGAAATGGGCACAAAACTCTATACGAATGTGTTACCGTGACACAGTAAAGTGTGATTGCGGCTACTATCACAATTTTAATACTTAAAGTAGTACGCATCGTATGACATTTAAAGAAGAACTGCCTGAGACCAAAATTAAAATAAAATATTTCCATTAATGTGACCTTGAAACGAAAGATAGCGATTATCAAAAATTATTGAGTATGATCGCGTAATGCATTGCATGAAAGCGATAAGATGTTTATTATATGCTGATCGTACCAGGTGGAGGGTTAAAAATGGTCTACATATATTTTTTTAAATACCAAGTGACTGAAAATAACGGCAACAACAATTACAACAATTAACAAAAAGTGATAAATTTATGATCGCGCGCATAGATAAAAATCTCTATAGACAAAAAAAAAATTCTAAATCTTGTCTATACGTTTTTCCAGTAGGTTGGAATTAATTATAATCAAGAAAATAAAATTACTTATATATATATATATATATATATATATATATATATATATATATATATATATATATATATATATATATATATATATATATATATATATATATATATATATATATATATATATATATATATATATATATATATATATATATATATATATATATATATATATATATATATATATATATATATATATATATATATATATATATATATATATATATATATATATATATATATATATATATATATATATATATATATATATATATATATATATATATATATATATATATATATATATATATATATATATATATATATATATATATATATATATATATATATATATATATATATATATATATATATATATATATATATATATATATATATATATATATATATATATATATATATATATATATATATATATATATATATATATATATATATATATATATATATATATATATATATATATATATATATATATATATATATATATATATATATATATATATATATATATATATATATATATATATATATATATATATATATATATATATATATATATATATATATATATATATATATATATATATATATATATATATATATATATATATATATATATATATATATATATATATATATATATATATATATATATATATATATATATATATATATATATATATATATATATATATATATATATATATATATATATATATATATATATATATATATATATATATATATATATATATATATATATATATATATATATATATATATATATATATATATATATATATATATATATATATATATATATATATATATATATATATATATATATATATATATATATATATATATATATATATATATATATATATATATATATATATATATATATATATATATATATATATATATATATATATATATATATATATATATATATATATATATATATATATATATATATATATATATATATATATATATATATATATATATATATATATATATGTATATATATATATATATGTATCATTTAATTGAATGTCTTTAAGCGATTTTTAGCTACCAACAAAAAAAATAAAAATAAAACAAATTTGTTGTACATTTTTCTGCAAGGTACAAGAAATGTAATTATCTCGATTTAAAAAAAACCAAATGAAGATAGCCTGAGATATGATTTATATACGATTAAATAGCGATACATAAACTTACGCAGTATCCGATTTTACCACCTATAGTTCGGGCAACAACTAAATAAGGCAACTGAAGATTTATTATAAAAGCGCGCTACCGATAAAATGTGAGGTCTTAATATTTATTGTTCTGGTTTCTGTTGGGTCGATATCAGGCTGTTTAGATGAAGTTATAATGATTTTTATGTCGAAACGTTCCAACTAGTTTGAAATATCACATTTATGATGGTTATAGGATACAACGATTATACTGGCAGTAAGTTAACACACTTAAAGCGATAAATGTGGCAACGAGATCGAAAACCTGGAATTCTTGTCTAATATTCGTAAACATTCTTCAGCAAATTTGCGAGCCACCTCTTCCATATTTTCCAACGTTTAATCTAAAGTATTACGTCTCTTTCTGGGTGTTCTTGTTTTGGACGATTTTGAATTCTGTAGTGGTACTTTCATATAGTTAGATGGTTCATAAACCCTAACTGCTATTACATATATGCAGTGTACCACTACTTCTTGAAAAGTATTTTTATTTTCTGACTCCACTTTTATGGTTGCACTCACATTTCATAATTCATTTTATATAAAAAAAACAATCAACTTTATTTATTAATTTATAATTTTATTTAACTTTAATTTCAATATTTTTAATTATTATAAATTTTGGATTTTTATAACTTTGGTTGATGACCGTCGCTTGTAATCTATTCTCCCCGAAAAACCAAATTTTTTTTTTTAACTAACGTTTTTTAATTTTTGGCTATCATTGGTTTTTTGTACTTTATAAACAAAAGGTAAAAATAAATATGTAGCTATATGTACATAATCGTATATACATATACATACTTGATTTCAATATTCGAAGTACAAGTTGTGAAATTTCATCAGTATTGAAAATTGTAGTAAGCAAACGAAATACAAGTATACATTGTTTAATGTATAATTGCATACACATCGATCGCACCACATATAAATGCAATATAACAATTTCTCATTGCGCCAAAATATTTTGAGAGTTAGTGAGATAACACATTTAAGAATAATAAATAATGTTAATCACTTTCCAAACAATTCTATCCATCGATTACGTCATGATTACACCGATATTAAAATTATACAATAACATAGGGTGCAGATGAGTAGGTTGAGTTTCTTTTGTCGTTCTGAAATTTATAGGGTTAGTTTATTGCAAACACTATATCACTCACCCCGCAGATGCAGCGTCATCAACAAAAAAAAAATGTATATTTACAAATATGATCAAAATCTGACATGTAATGATTTGGTTGGTCGTGGTAGCGGAGGCATTACTTCAAGTTCGTCCGTCACGTACGCAGGCTTCAGTCTGTCGATGGCGATTGATACGTTTTTTCCATTGTAATCAACTACGAAATATTTTCGGAATCTTCGCTTAACTAAAAATGGCCCTTCATATGGTGGTGACAATCCTATTTTGACTTTATCCACCCGGACGAAAACTTGTTCGCAGTCCGTTAAGTCCTTTGGTATATGTATATGTTGTCCTGAGGGCTATTCCGAGGATCTTTAGGGACGACGTTGCGCATCGACTCACGTAATTTCTCGACCAGTGAAGTTGGATCTGTCGATTGCGCATGGTTGGGATGCAAAACTAGTTCTCCTGGGACCTTCAGCGGTTGTGCGTAGACAAGATCAGCAGGAGTGCATCCGAGATCAGTCTTGATCGAAGTTCTTATTCCAAGGAGAATGAATGAGAGTTCGTCGCTCCAATGTGAGGTGTTCGATCTAGCATATAGAGATGCTTTTAAATGACGATGTAGGCGCTCTACCATACCATTTGCCTGTGGATGATAAGTCGTCGTCCGTATTCTGTGAGAACCCAGCAGTTTTGTGAATTCTTTGAAAAGGTTGCTTTCGAACTGGCTGCCTTGGTCAGTCGTGATTTCGAGTGGGACACCAAATCTCGAAATGTACTGGTCTACGAAAGCTTTCACTACGGTGGATGCCTTCATATCAGCCAAGGGTACGGCTTCTGGCCAGCGTGTAAATCTGTCGACAATCGTAAGAATGTAGAGGTTACCGTTAGATGCGGGTAATGGTATGTAAGTAGAGTATGTCAATTGACCTTTGACTTCTGACAGGGAATGCATGTTTTGGACCAATACCTCGTATCTACATTCATACTAGGCCAGAAATACTTAGACGCAATTAATTTGCGTGTTGCTCGTACTCCTGGGTGAGAAAGATTGTGAAGCTTTTCAAAAATCATGCGGCGCATGTCTTGTGGGATGTAAGGTCGTATGACAATGGTCGACGTTTCGCACCAGAATGATAAACCTGAGATGACATCGGGTACAAGTTCAAGGTTGCGTTTTGCGGTACGCGAGTTTGAATTGTCACTTATGATGGTTTTCAGTTCATCGTCAGATTCTTGTAACGAAACCAATTTCTCTAAATCGAGTGCTGTATGGTGAATTGTGTACAACTGAATATCCTCCGACCGTGATAAGGTATGTGCTACGACGTTATTTTCACCTTTGACATACCTTATATCGGTTGTAAATTGTGAAACGTATTCTAACTGGCGACTCTGTCGTGGACTACGCTCCGATTTGGAAGCTATCACTGTAGTCAGCGGCTTGTGATCTGTGTTGATATAAAATATTCTACCTTCGACAAAACACCGGAAGTGTTTAATGGCACAATAAATGGCAAGCAGTTCTCTGTCGAAGGCAGAATACTTTTGTTCGGCAGAGGAAAGCTTTTTCGAAAAGAACCAGAGCGGTTTCCAACTTCTATTATGTAGCTGCTCCAATACGGCACCTACAGCAATACCGGTAGCGTCTGCGCTAATTCGCAGAATTCCATTTTCCATGGGCTGAGCTAGAAGAGTAGCCTGAGCGAGGGCAACTTTAGTATGCGAATGAAGTTTATCCTAAAATAAAACTAGAATTAACAACAACAACAAATTTACATATGTATGCGTTTAAAAAAGTATACATTCGGGCGAAAAATTTAAATATTTTTTATAATAATATCCGAATGAAATATATTTATTCAATACATAAGAAAATCGATATTTCAAGATTTTCACCGATCGGCACACATGTCGTCGGTAAGCTTGTGTGTATACATTAACCATGCCAACCCGTTTAAAAAGTTATTGGGGTAGGCCTAGTTAATCGTAGATTATTCAAAAACGTGAAAAGTTTTGTCTTAAGCATGTCTAAGAAAATCAATATCTTGAGATTTTCACCGATCGGCAAACATCTCACTATGATATTTCGGTAGGCCTATGTGTATGCTTTGATCATGCCAACCCGTTTGAAAAGTTATTGGGGTTTACCTAGTTAATCCTAGATTTTTCGAAAATGTGACAAATTTTTATCTTAACAGAATGTCTAAGAAAATCAATATCTTGAGATTTTCACCGATCGGCAAACATCTCACTATGATATTTCGGTAGGCCTATGTGTATGCTTTGATCATGCCAACCCGTTTGAAAAGTTATTGGGGTTTACCTAGTTAATCCTAGATTTTTCGAAAATGTGACCAATTTTTATCTTAACAGAATGTCTAAGAAAATCAATATCTTGAGATTTTCACCAATCGGCAAACATCTCACTATGATATTTCGGTAGGCCTATGTGTATGCTATGATCATGCCAACCCGTTTGAAAAGTTATTGGGGTTTACCTAGTTAATCCTAAATTATTCAAAAACGTGAAAAGTTTTGTCTTAAGCATGTCTAAGAAAATCAATATCTTGAGATTTTCACCAATCGGCAAACATCTCACTATGATATTTCGGTAGGCCTATGTATGTGCTATGATCTTGCTAACCGTTTGAACAGTTATTGGGGTTTACCTAGTTAATCCTAGATTATTCAAAAACGTGAAAAGTTTTGTCAAGCTTACCGACGACATGTGTGCCGATCGTTGAAAATCTAGAAATATCGATTTTCTTATGTATTGAATAAATATATTTCATTCGGATATTATTATAAAAAATATTTTATATTTGTCGCCCGAATATATACTTTGTTAAACGCATACATATGTAAATTTGTTGTTGTTGTTAATTCTAGTTTTATTTTAGGATAAACTTCATTCGCATACTTTAGTTGCATTTAAAGCCGCTTCGCATTCAGGTGGCCATGAAAATGGATGCTTCTTGCTGACCTTACCGAGCTTGCTGAGATGACCATGAATTGGATCAAGATGTTTGGCTAAATGAGGGATGAAGCGATGGTAATAATTAACCATGCCCACGAAACGCTGCACTTGCCTGTTGGTTGAGGGAAGGATTGGATGGCCACAATACGGTTCGCAGATGGCTTAACACCATTTTTGTCGATATCGTGACTAAGGAAATTTAAGGAAGCTACACCGAATTCACATTTGGATGGTTTAATTGTTAGACCGTACTCTGATAATTGCTGGAATAACGCGTTTAGATGTTCGTGGTGTTCTTCTTCGTTTTTACTTGATACCAAGATGTCATCAATATACACGTAAATGAAATCCATTCCTTTTGTGACCTCATCCATAAGACGTTGGAATGTCTGTGCTGCATTTCTAAGGCCGTATGGCATTCTTATAAACTCGAAGAGCCCAAAAGGTACGGTGATTGCTGTCTTATGTATGTCCCCCTCAGCGACCGGTAAATTTTAGAGAAAACGGTGCAGCCTTGATGATTGAGGGAGAAATTGTGAATGTGTGGGAGGTGATACCTGTCTGGTACCGTGATCACGTTCAGTCGGCGATAGTCCCCATATGGGCGCCAGTCATTGCTGTGACGTTTCGGTACCAAATGTAACGGTGAAGCAGCGCTAGAAGAATTCTGTCTGCACAATCCTAGCTGTAGCATGTGCTCAAATTCAGTTTTTGCTATTTTATGCTTCTCGGAATCTAAACGTCTAGGTCAAGAAAACGGTAAGTGACCTTCTGTGACAATTCGATGTACGACTTTGTGTTTTACTGGATGATCGTAACGTGGCTGCTCTGTAAGAGCTGGGTATCGGCGGAGAAGTTCGCCGTAAGGGCCGTCGACAGCAAAAAGTCGCGGTATAATATCAGTAAGAACTTTAATGTCCATTGTATTAACTGATAGGTTAGTGTTTGTATCCAGAAGTCGCTTGTGCTGTAAGTCAACAACTAAACCGAATTTTGCCGAAATGGGTGTCGAAAATTGTGATGCAAACCTAGGTCTACATGTAATAATCGGGTCCCATACGTGTCTATAGTCGAGCCGTTAGCTGCAACTAGCCGACTCTCCGAATCGTTCACTAGATTATTATAAAGTGTTTTAGGTACGACAGAAACGTCTGCACCGGTGTCAATAAGAAAATTTAATTTGGTTATTGTGCATTTGATAGTAAGGCGACGATTGTGAAACGTCCCGTCGTTCGTCGCATGCACTCTGGGACGATTTAGTTTTCCGTTTTTGTTTGAGCCTGTGGAGTAGGGGTTTGTCCAAATGAACATCCTTCGCATTTTTTGGTTCGTTTTCCAAATTTTGTGCGGTGGTACCAGCACAACCATAACCCCGTGCGTTCTCGTGATTTGCTACGATACCCAGAGCGGTTATTATATTCTCTGCTATTTGACCGATTTCTGGATCGAAAACGATTAGAAAATTCACGATTGAATTAAGCAGTTAATTGGTCGATAGCTTTTTGTAAATTCAATAGAGTTATATCTGGTTGGTTCGAGCAGCTTTGAGATTTTGAGGACGATTTTGGTTCTACAGTATTGCAAACATATAATTAGGTCGATTTATTTCGTAAATACGGTCTGCAAATTTATTCAATTCATTAATATCATCCTGTTCTCGGATTACGACTATCGATCTTATAGAATCCGGTAGTCGGCCCAACCAGAGAGTTTTCAACAAGTGATCATTGACGGCTGTAGATGGTCCTGCTTTCTCTTCGAGGTGCCGGTAAAAATCAGAGGGTGCGAAATCGCCCATGCCAGTCGATTTAAGGAGGTTTTCTATCCTACCTTGCTCCGACATAGATCGCCTCTTGATAACCTCATCTCGAAGGGTCTCATATTTATTAATTTCCGGAGGTTTACGGACTACGCTCGCTATGGTAGCTATTTCGTCCACCGGGAGGTGAGCTATCGCAAAATTAAATTTATTTTCGTAGTTGGTTATTCGTCTTACTTTAAATAATGCCTCTAGCTGTTTGAACCAAAGTTCAGGCAGATCCTTCCAGAATTGCGATATTGGCATTTCTGCTAAAATTACCTTTAGCTTGGAATCTGTAACGGGGTTTTTATCTTCGCTATCCGACATGTTAGGTGAATTTTATTTTGTTGATATATAACAAGTTATTTTTTTTTGTTTTCTTTTTTTTTATTTTTTGTCGGCGCCTCTACCGGGTAAATATTTATACTCACGGTCGCTTGCGAATAATTTTCCGAGAAAACAATAAATTAATCCGACAAAAAATTTGATGGCGTAATCGGATGGGAATATGTTTGTAAAACTGATCTTAAATTTTATTCTAACAAGCAAAGAAATCGAAAGGTTTATTGCGATATTTAGGCATTAAAGTTAATGACGAAATCGAGATGCAATTGAGAAATATGTTATAGTGAATCAAAATGTAGCACTCACCCGTTGGTATCGTTTAGATCTATGGCTGCAATTATTTAACTTTGTACCGCCTGGTCCAA
The DNA here is from genome assembly GCA_958295665.1 of Tipula vernalis. Taxonomy (NCBI): domain Eukaryota; kingdom Metazoa; phylum Arthropoda; class Insecta; order Diptera; family Tipulidae; genus Tipula; species Tipula vernalis. The sequence goes on from OY282559.1 coordinate 349,244,798, forward strand.
AACTTTTCGCTCCGATTCAATTCAAAATTCGCCTTCTTTATAATTTGTAATATTAAAACTAAAAATAAATTTAATAGTACATTATTCAACGAGCATATAATGATAGCTGTTATTCACGAAGATGAAGTTGATCATCTGAGTGAATAACAGCCTTTATATGCGAGTAGAATACGATACTTTGTCCACGACTGATAAAAAATTTTGTTTTATTATCAAATCCTTTAAATAAACCTAAAATAACTTCCGTCGACATTTTGACGTCTCAGTTTAATAATAATGAAAATGGCAAGAGACTACTAGATAAAATTTCCAAAAATGAAATTTTTATTTGGTAGTAGTGAATAATAGAAGAAGGGACTACTAGATAAACTAGCAGTGAATAATGGATATCATTATAATTGAAGAAACACACGCATAATGAGTATATTATGCGTTAGTCGTGGACAAATATAATTTATCCACTTTTGATATACAATAGCTCGATAACTATTCTGATTTCAAATAAAGAAAATGTAAAATAACCCATTGTTATTGTATAACCCACACTGCTAGGGGCAACGTGAGTTATATTTGGTATAATAAAATATTGAGTAGTCATTGGAAAATTATTCGTAGTCAAATTGAATGAAAAACTATATTCCAAAAATTAATTAAATTAAAGTACACCATGACAATTTAAATAACGGTCACTATGATAAAATGTATTTCAAAACTCAATGCTTCACTGTGAAAACACAAAATGGAACTATGTATTTCTTATTAATTTTCGAAATTTATTTCAACAAAAGTGAATAAAACGTTATATGCCGCTCGTGAGCAAAGAGATATTATCCACTCGGGATAATGTCCCACTCGACTATCGCCTCGTGGGACAAACTTATCCCTCATGGATAATATCTCTGCCTGAAATTTAAAATATGGAGCGCTTCAATGATGAAGTTCTTCGTTGAGATGTTCTAATGTAAAATTTGTTCTTGTTTCCTCTGAATTGAAGCTTTTTTGGTGGCTGTTTATAGTTAAAAATAACTTCTGATTCATCTAAACGTCGGTTCATATCACCTAATCCTTCCCCACCTAATAAATTGGCTAAAGTTATAATCCGATCAGTGTCTACGAAGGTTTAAGACAATTGATTTTCTTCACTAACTACATATTTCAGGCCAAATATTTTTCAATATTGACAACCAAATATTTTCTACAGAATTTAAAATTGAAAAATCTTTCCATATTTCTATTATGGTTTCATTTGGATGGATTCAATTTTTGCTAAAATTTCTTCAAATGTTTGACGCATATAGTAAGATTTCAAGGTTTTTATAATACCTTAGGAGTTGAAAAATTTACATTAATATTTGGATGGTTTAAGTCTGTTGGATGTCCACGATATGTTTATGCGAACAAAATTTACATTTCTATTTCTATGTCAGCTACCAAAGAAGACGCTACATATATAATTTAAGTATACGACTGGATTATTTGTGATTACATATTTTAAACCCAAAATGGTATGTGTGCTAACGTTTGCTAACTTAATTTTCTTTGAAATTTCATAATATTAAGGACGTGTTCGATGTTTGTGATCTTTATTCCAGCAAAACTCTCGATTTTCTAATTTCGAGAGTAAATACTAACATAACATTTTTATTTTTTCATTTAACAAATTTATAAAATTTTAAATTTCTTTGAATCAGAGAAATGTATGCTCAAATCAAAATTTTGAAACTTTAAAAATTTGACCAATTTTTAGTGTCCCCAAGAAGTTCAGAACACCTGAATTTATTTTCGTATATTTGGGTGATCTTTGTGGTTGTATTATACAAATTAAAAATATTAAATTAATTAAATTCTGTATTGAAATTAGGAATTTCAAATTTTTAGATAAAATTTTAGAACTTTTTTCTAACAAATTAGAAATTTTTTGTTTTTTAATTTAACTCCTAGTTGATATCGCTATTTTTGTTAACACTACAAGCATCGCGGATCTTATTTGACCCAGACTAGAAAATCAGTCGTTACATGCATTTTTGTGTATTATTTGCATAAATATGAATGGCGGTGAAATAAAATAAGCATTTCTTACAAAACTATCATAGTTTAGTTTAAAGATTTTCAAAAATTAACGTATTGAACTGGACCAATTGTTTGCTCCTGGGTCAAGTTTGACCCATGATACCAGCTAAGAGTCTTGGTATTGTAGCAAAACGACAGGAAGAGAAAATGGAAGTGAAGATTACTGCACGAGGTTTATAGTAGGTAGATTCTGGTTTAGTGAGATAAAATAAAATCGAATGAGATTTTTTGCTATCTCGAATTTCGATTTCTCACTTATCGATTGGTCGTACGTTGTAAACAAACGATATAATAAACGTAATACGATTGACAGACACAAAGGAAAAATCACATTAAAATAAAATAATTCTATTTCACAATTAGATTGCGATAATCATATTAATAAGCATGGTAATCCTGAAAGCAATAAAATCGTCTTCTGACAGACTGAAAGAAATAACCACGTTAATCTCGAATTCGCTATTATAGTTGGTAACTGTCGGGCGTAATAGGTAATTAAGACTAATAAGTGATTGTAGCGGTCCTTTTACTAAAATCGATTCCATTAAAGAGTTTTTTACTCTAGATTTTTCTTGATCAATTAATCGAATCACTGAAGATTCCATCAAGTAATAATTTTATTTCAGCTTCAAATTTCGAGACGAGAAAATTTCACGGGATTTATTTTCTCATTTCTCGGAATTTATGTACAGGTAGAGAGAACATAAGACAAATCGATAGTCACCATTGATGGAAAATTTTAACAAGAAGAAATACTAGTGTTAAAGATATAAGTAACATAAGGAACAGCTCGACTCATGAGTATCAGGGTAAAGGCAAAAACTGCAGGCATGTAGATAGGTTTGAAGTATACGATATAATTTATGTTTAAATATTTTAAAGTGGTCCATGCATTTTCTGACCAGTTTGAAAATTTCGGTTTTGTGAAACGAATTGGATTGGTGCGGAATTTTTATTTTTCTCATATTTCTCGCTAAATAATTTTATTCCACAAATTTGTATTGTAGTTCTCTTTGCAGAATTTTCGTTTTAGTACTAGTTCTAAATCACGAAAACATATCCAAAAGGGAATATTTTGCTGTCCTTTACTAATTTAAAGTCGTGATTTGATGCAACGAACTCGTTTAGTATTTATTTAAAATCAAAACATTGAATATACGAGGTACAAAAAATAGTTATGTTCAGCTTGTACGGCAATGTATGTTGTGATAAATCGTAATCATTTAAAAAGTCATAGAACGGGTGGTGGAAGCGTTGGAAGAATATTTAGATAATGTGGTTACTGCTCTAGAAACAATCGATAGTCAAAATATGAAATTGAATAAAGTAAAAGCAAGATTGCTGGATGAAAAAGTCAAAAGGAAAAGTTGTGTCGTTAATCAAATTAATGAAGAAACTGCAGCATTATTAAATACCTTCATAAATAGTAAATCTAAAGCTAGATTTAAATGTTATTCATGTGGTCGTGTGGAGCATAATTCAACTGACTGTCCATAAAAATCTGCGTTTTGATCTGGATCTGAATCCAATAATAATAGAAAAGCTCTGCTAGCAGGTGAACAACTGGGAGAAGTTGATAAAATCGATGGTACTGTAGAGAGAAAGTTAGTTAAGCATATCGTATAGATTCAGGCGCAACTGATCATATGACCAATGATGAAAATTTATACGATAGATCAGTGCAAATAAAATTGGCTGGAAAAAATTTTGCAATTTCTCCATGTTTGTTTAAAGATATTTTTTACGTTCCTGATCTCAGATTAAATCCGCTTCCAGTACGACTTTTAGAAGAAAATGAAATTTCTGTAACTTTTACAAAACAACGAGTTGTTTTGAAAATAGCTAAAGGAGTCATTGCAAGTGGGACACTGCGGAATGGCTTGTACCAATTGACATTTAAGCTGAAATTAAATCAATCAAGATAAAATTTCGTGGTGAGAACTTTAGGACGAATGCACCCTGACGTTTGTAGTCCAATTACACATAAATCACGGAATAAAGAAAAATATCGAAGCTGTTTTTTGTGTATCAAAGCTGTTTTTTGTGCAACATATTTAATAAATCGGAGTCCAACTTCAAAGAAAAATTTTGGAACTCTTTGAAAACAAGAATCTTTGGAAAATGCTATTTTATTGGATATTGTAAAAACGGCTATCGATTATGGAATGCAATAGAACAAAAATTCTTATTGTCCCATGACGTAATATTCGACGAAGCTAATATTTACAAGCAAGAGATTAAAAAACACTATAATGACGTGTGTTCAAACACACTCTTGGATCCGATGGTTGAAATAAATGGTATTGAAATTGAAGGATAAGTTGCCAACATCGAAACCGTAAAGAGCGAAGAGGTAATATCTGAGGGCGAGAGGGCGACGTAAACCAGTCTGGCCGTGTTTGTCAGAGCTTTAATTAATGATGTACCTGGAAGTTATGAAGAAATATATGGGAGATATGATGAACAAATTTGGAAGCCACTTCAACGAACGCGTACTTCGAAGAAAGAAAGAGTTTTGAAACTTCTTGGTGGCAAATTATAGTTCCAGGTTATACCTGTGAATTGGTCATCTTAATGTAAGTGACCAGGCTGAACAGTACTTAACAGACCAGGTATATGTTCGTAGACATTGCGTCTGTGGGAAAAGTATCAAGGATAGAAGATCTCCCCCATTAGAGGTCGTGTGCAGCCAGAGTGCCTTTTTTTAAATCTTATAGGTGTATTAAGCAATTTAAAAAGGGCCCGAAAATCTAATTGATTTTCGTCTAAATTCAGGAGTGATAAAACCGCAAGATAAGTAGCAAATCTGGGGCCCTATTCCCGAACACATAAATCCTGTCAAAATATTGTGAAATTTAACAATATTATGAATTTCGTAATTTTGGCAGTTTTAAAAGAATCTACTACAATTTTCTACTTGTGTAAGATAATGCTATTTTCACGTAAAATTGTGTAGCATTTTTGTCTAATTGGCATAATTGTCAATAGATAATTTCGTGTTCGGGAAAAGTCCCCTGGTATAACAATTGTGATTATTATGACAAAATTCTAAATTAGATAGTACAGAAGATACATTCAGCGTCTTGTGCCATATTGATATACGTACAAATCGTGTAGCACACCTATGAGGTCAGTTTTCAAATAAACTCAATGTAGAAAATCGTGTAGGTAGGGTTTTCGAAATAGCTTTCAAACTTTTATTTTGCAAGATCTCACTTTTCTTTTAACTTACCCTAGGTAGCATTTCTGTATAAGAAATACAAAATCACCCAAAACCTAAGATGAATGACCCAACAATTTTTGGGCGATTGTTTATTCCTTAAAATGTGGGAGATTTCAAATTTTTCGACTAAATCATCATACAGGTGTTGAAAAAATGCAACAACTTAAATTGAGTATAGACCGTCGATTACCCGATCGCAAACCAAGATAAAAAATTATGAAACAATCATAACGGAATTTGACGCTGTGTATAAGATTCCTGTATCGTGTTCGTTGAGGTATATTGTGCAGTGAAATCTAAATTATTGCCTGTACAATATACAACGCATCGCGATACATGGAACTACTGCACTTTTCGGGTAAATATAATGAGTGGAGCATAACCGTAAGTAACGTGGAGAGTCAGAAATGCTGTTTTTTGTGTATAACATTGACGGTGGATAGCTTGCCCTTTGTATAAAGTGCGTTCAGAGAAATCACCGAGTTCGGTCTGGGCCTTGTCGCAAATGTGGTTACCGCCATCATACACTTTTATATGTTAAAAATAATAACTGACCTCGACAATCTTCTTCAAATACGGAGGTAGGTGGTTGCGACAGGTTGCTCGTCTCAAAAGAACGAGGGTTCCACCATACTATTTACATCGCTTCATTTGTCACCTAATCCATTGTAATATCGATGGTGGTTTCGTTAAATGTCGCGTATTACTCAGTTTGGCATCGCAACTCTATTTCATAAGTGACGCTTTAGCAAATATTATAGGTCTAGAAAAGTTACCAACATATTATTTTGCAGTCAATGGTTTAAACCTTTAAACGATATCAAAACTCGAGTCAAGAAGTTAATATCCAGAAGTTAAAATCGTTATCGGGTCATGAAATTTTCCATCCAACATCATCATAGCTCATCAAAATTTTTTTCGTTAGCGCCGTATCGATAGTCCGATTGGTGCACAAGTATTTTTCAGTTTTTGGCCTCCAATCACTTCAAACTTAACTTATATTAAACTAAACTTGGATGGATCGCAGCGGGTAAGATTAATTCTTTTAATTATAAATGTGTTTTTTCAACTATCGTAGATCTCTAGAACGTGATTTCTGAACCGGGAGAAAAAATGAACACATAATCATGAAATATGGGAGCAATATCACGTATTCTTGAGTAATTGTGGGTCACTGGGACATATGCAGAAAATGAACGAGAATGAGAGACACAAACGAAAATTCTTTCTGCCTGATCACTGCGTTATTAAACCGGAGAAGACTTCAACTAAATTACGCGTAGTCTTTGACGCTTCTAGTAACTCGACTTCGGGCAATTCAGTGAATTCGATTATGAATGTGGGTCATACAATTAAAAGGAATTTATTTACCATTATGATTCGTTTTAGATCTTGTCGCTTCGCGTTAACCACAGATATATCCGAGAATTGAGGGGCTTTTTCGTTAAAAAACGGTCGCTTTTGGAACCTTTAGCATATGCCTTTAACAGCTCGCGAACGAAAATACTGCCACCTGCAAACTCAAAGATGATTCGAGAGGACTTTTACATCGATGATATGGTTTCAGGAGCAGATACACATCTCGAAAGCTGGGGGATTTTACGTTTACAAGTGATCTTCAAATGGTCTTCGTTTATTGGAGTAAAATCCCAATGATTTTGGAGAAAGATACATTCACTTTGATAGTTTTGAATTAGTGAAAACTTTGCGCTTGGTAGCTCGAGGAATCCAGTTATTATGTTGGCGAAAATTATCTTGCAACATTTGTGGAGATTAAAAATTGGTCGAAACCAACAGTTTCCACGAATCTATCGAGAGCAGTAGGAAAAATACGTAGTCAATTGCCCTTAGTCAAAGTGCTCAAGTTCCCTCGTTTCGTTTTCTCATCGAATTAGTAATTCAACTTCATGGATTTGCATTTGCATTAACCAGTGCCCAAGAATACTGTGTCTACGTTCGGTATATATCAAACTGTTAGGTAATCACATGTCACTTACTATATGCCAAGTCTCGTGGTGCACCAATCGAACTATCTCATTTCATCGACCTAAATTGTATACATCGTAAATTTTAGCAGAGCCCCTCCTTCGTATCGTTTTAGAGCTATAGACAGATTCAGAAATTGTTTTAAACTGGTTGGCGACACATCCATATAACTGAACTGCCTTCGTTTCGAATACCAATGGAATTATATGTATTGCCTGAGAAATTACTCTAAAGATGAATTTGGTTTACCGGCCCAGACTTTTTGTTGGACGTGGAAGAGGAAAGTTAATTTTGTGATGCCTATTTTGTCAAAACTATATGAAAGTCTCTTTGTGCAAATTTGTGAACTAATTATTTCCAGAGCCTAGGTCGTGTGTTCGCGTATGTTCATCGTTTCGTCGACATATAGTTTAAGCGTAAGGTCGTCAACTCAGACAGCATTCCTGTGTTCTCACACCTGAGGGGCTTAACCGAGCGAAAAGGTCCAATAAAAAATGATCTGAAAAGGTCAGCGAGTGCAGCCTGCCAGGCGACTTAACATTAAGCGCTTTTATCGCCGCTTAGTAGTTTATCGGCGCTCAGGTAGTCGAGAACATGAAGATGTACGGAAGATGTTTTTTGATCAAGAAACTATAGGGATTATATTATTGAGTCGTTGACATTCCTCCCCTCTCACCACACTTCAGTGGCTATTGGCAGGCAGCGGTAAAGTCGGCCAAACCTCAAGGGCCACCTCTTTCATATTTTCCATCGTTTAATCTAAGGTATTACGTCTCTTTTTGGGTGATTTTGTTTTGGGCGATTTTCGATTCTTAGTTTCGGTGATTATTACTTTTAAGTCTTTCTTTATTTTTGGCATTTTGGGCGATTTTCGTAAATTAACAATTTAGAGCGAGTACAATCGCCCAAACCTAAAATGAAGAATGCCTCAAAACGATTTGGTTTTGAAGGCCTCGCATGATAGTTTCCCCAATTATTATGGTCACACTCACTATCCAGAGCCACATCCGTTTCTCTTTTACTATTTGTAACTGGAAACATTATTTTGTCATGAAACTTATTAGCTAAATCTCCTTTTTTAAATTCTAAAAACTAAAATGTCCTTTCACTTCAATGTTTTAAAGCATATTTTATATTTTGAACATTTTCCAAATTTACAATGAATCACAATGAATGTTAACTCAAATCTAATTCTCGAATAATTCTTGAATCATTCTCAATTTTTTGTATCAATATACAAATTCAATTCTATTTATGTGAAACCCGCGCCCGCCCATTTGAAAATATGTAATATGCGCACCATAAACTACAATTAAAATCAAAGCAACGTAAAATTGCAAAAAATGGTAAAATAAATCCTCGATCAATCCCACAAAGATTTACTAAACAATTCTATATTGTTTCCATAATCGTTTTCGGTTCAAATTACACTCAACCCCAATTTAATCGACCGTAATACAAATAGCTGAATGACACATTTTTGTTTTGTTTCTTATTAAATGTGTTACTTTTATTCAGTTCATATTCAGTAGCAAGAACAGCATCCATTTCATTTAACCATTGGATAAAATGTTGTGTCGTTTTGTTCAATAAAACGGAAATGATATCAATTAATTTTGATACCAAATCTATATAAGATATCGTATATCAAATATGATCATGATCAAAAATAAAATATTGTGTTTGACATGGGTTATAAATGACAACTATGCTGAACCACCCTACATACCTATGAAAGCGTATTTATCAATTATGAATAATAAAAATGTAAAACCTTACATACCTGGGCGATGTTTCAAAAAGGATATGAATCCTAGACAAATTTCTATAGAAAAATTGTGTTATGAATTTTTGATAAGGCATCTTACACAAAAGAAACTACAATATTTTTTATTGGCTTGCATGTACACATACAAAGATATACATATTTGTGATGCGTTTTGAATACCAAGAACATAAATTTATGCGCGCGGGAAAATAATTAATTTTAATGAAATAATTATCATGTTTTTAGCGTTTGACCGTCTCAACAATTCGACAACAACAATTTAGTATTTTTTTCCATTTCATGCCAGTTGAAAGTGATGTGAGACACAAATATACGGAATCGGTACGGACGGCATTGTAAATTGTTAATTAACATTTTATTGCGCTTTTGGAAGTAATTATTAATATCAAAAGTTACATGCGGCATACAATTTTATTATTAGTTATTCAATTGAAACTATTTGATTGCCCAAATTTATTAATTTGGGGATGTAGTTTTTTAAAATAATTCGAAAGACTACGTAAGGTAGGCGTAAGATCAATTAAAAATTACGAGTGTAATTTTATTTTGTAAGATTAAGACGTGTTTGTGTCAAATAATAAATTTAAATATTTTTGAGAAAGATTATCACATTTTCCTGTCATCCTTGCGCGAGGGCTCCAGTTCTGTCGTTTTGAAAACTTTAAACGGAGTAAATCACGATCACAGATATTTTTAGATTATCGTTTTGAGATTTTTTTCTCGTAAAGAAGAGTACCAATCAGCGAAACCGTAAGCGAAATTTTTAATGTTTAGCTATTTTTATCTAAATTTTACCTGGTAAATGAAAAATTTATCTTAAAGCAATTTTAGCTTCTAACCCTTTTAATTTTCAAAAGTGTAATTTTGGCAGATATGCGAATTCAGACATGTCAAATATGCGAACATGTTTGTCATTTTCACAAAGCTAATTTTTCAAAATTTGAAAGTTATTTTGCTGCAATTTGAAGAAATGCCATTGCCAGACGATACCACATTAGGTACAGGTCAAAAATAACTAAACCAGGATGAAATCTGAAAAAATCGCCTTAAAAAACAGTTGGATGACTGGTCACAAAACATGCACGTGGTTAAATCTCTTCTAGAAAAGTTTTAAACCCGCTAACTTGCTTCATATTGGTTCAAGTCAGATAATACATTTCAGTGGATTTTTGTGATAAACACAGCAGTTCCATTTGGGTCAGGAATAGAGTTTCTTATATAAAACATGGCCAGAATTCAACAAATATCAGTATCTTCAACAAGACAGCATAACGACACCAAGACAAATTTGTTTTTTACTTTCATAACCACTACAGGCCTTTACTACATTTCCAGGTTCCCGCACCAAATAGAGTATGTTTGTCAATGTATTTTGTGAAATTGTATTTTTTAGTTATCAAGCCGATTCTGTGAGTAGTTCCTAATATAAAACCGTATTATTCACGCTCTGAAAATTTCTTAGGTTAGCTCGTTTGGGGTTGGATTTGTTAAATAAAATAAGAACCTAATCCAAGAAATAATGTATAACACCACCAAGGATGTTTTAATTGATGTCATTTATTAAACATTGTTTCACCAATTTCTCTTTTTTTACATAGACAACCAATATATGTAGTATACTATGAGTACGTCTCCAGCTTCAAATGGAACTAGTTGGCACGTTTGTGGATGAATTTTAATAGAATTTATATATGAGATTTGAAATGTTAACTCGATTCTTTAAGTAGTTCTTAATACACAATTTTTTAATTCTGGCTCTGGAAAATTCCTTCGGCCATATCATCTGGGGGCAGATTTCTTAATTAAGCCATGGTTCAAATTCATGATATTTTTGGGTTGCAACTTTAAATCATAAATGATATTCGCCAAAGTTATTTGTATGTACTTAGCTAATTCAGACTATCTTCTCAGTCGCCAGCATCAAATATTTAGTTACTATTATAAAACCTATTATTTCATGGCCTGAAAAAGATTTCTGCCAGATTTCTGTCAAAAATTAAATTTGCCAGTTTTGATTTTCCATACACAACCAACCCAGACAATTTTCTTCGACTCCAGCAACGAATGGAATACAAACATTTATCGATGTATTTTAATGAAATTTTATTTCGGGGATATGAAGCCGGTTCGATATAAAAAGTTCCTAACCTTAAACAAATTAAATTACGTCCTGAAGAATTTATTGCGAAAGTCATTTGCGCTGGAATTAGACGAATATCATCTAAAAACCAGGACAATGTAAGACATTTTTCTGGATACCCATAGAAGTTGGAAAAAACAGAACAGGTTCAGAATAACCATGACGTCTGGGCCCGAATTCCGGATCAATGACAAATAAGAAATGACTTTGTTTTATTTCGCCTACTCTAAATAAAAATGCAACCGACTAGTTGAAATAAAAATTCAAGTCATTTCTCATTATCATTTGTCACCGAACCAGAATTCACCTTGATCCTACCAAGGCAAGAAGGAGAATGTCAAATAAAACCTAAAATACAATTTCTGCTGTCAGCATTTAACTTTGCCAGACAAGAAATTTACATGGGAGTCTGGATTTTATTTAAATGAAAACAAAGGATTTGAGAATATTGATGTCCAGGCGTATTGGACGAATGAAGTTTCCCATATCACACTGCATTGCACACTGCAGTATTATTTTTATATAGAGGTCCTAGTCCAAGCTTAAGGAAGGATTTGAGAGTGTTATAAATCCAGACTTACATACATTGTTTTTGAGCGGTAAGGCTAAATAACCGCATAATTTGTCTGGCAGCAAGATTTTTATATTCAGCTGATCCTAATCTAAATATTTAACCAAAGCAGATAAAAGTTTTTGTTAAAATGAGGTACTTTTTGTCATGATTGAGTTTATCTGATACCCTGATGCTTTTATAAGTTGACTGCCTTGATGTTTTTATATGTTGTAATAAACTCGATCAATCTTTTTATAAGTTTTACCAACAAATCTTCAGAATCTGAAGAAAAAGCATTGTGAAGTTGAAGTAACTTACATAGGTCGCAAACTTGACATGTTTGAATTGATATTCTCTACTAAAGTGACTGGCACATTACTGCAAGAAAACCGTTTTATGGATTTTTGTCGAAGAATGACCATTATAAATTAGCTTTGATAAAATGCTTTAAGAAAAAGCCAGATATCTCCCAGAATATTATAATTATTGCAAGCAAAAGCCGATAATTTAAAATATTCTGTGGTAAAAATATTATTAGTACAGCAGTTATTAGAACAGGGGAGTACAAAATGAAAGTGCGAAGTACAGTAGTAAGCACTTGGCGACAGTAGTACAAATACTCCGATCGTGCTCAATTCGACAGCACTGGAGGGCTCCAATGCTAAGCGGCTTTGGGGAGTTCTCTATTTTAGTATTTATGTGAATAACACCGCCACACTGCACACACAAAAAAAAAATTTTTCTGAACCCGAGGTCTGACATGTCAATTCTTATTAAGAATTTAATTTGTCTGTATGTAATCAGTTGAATTTTCGGCATTTTTATAGACAAATATATTAATTGTTCATGGCAATCCCAATATTTTCGATTTGGTAAATCAGAAAAATACAAAGGCCAATCGCTCATAACATATCTACTGAAAAAAAGAAATATCTTCCCCCCTCCCCGTACTTTTGGCTGAAGGCCCAAAGAATTATACCAATGTATTACTCTGCAAAAATGAGAACCCTCCATGAGTTCTTTATGTTGGTAGTTTGGTTTCGTACTGAAAAGTTGGTCTACTCATCAGGTAGCTACGACCAAACTACAAAAAATTCCACTCTAGCCACTTACATTAAATATCTGGCCAGAACGTACTGACATAGCGAATTATTATTTACTACATCAAATATCAAAAACCCTATGCCCACACGAAACTACCAACATAAAGAACTCATGGAGGGTTCTCATTTTTGCAGAGTAATACATTGCTATAACTCTTTGGGCCTTCAGCCAAAATTACGGGGAGGGGGGAAGATATTTCTACTTTTTTTCAGTAGATATTTTATGGACGATTGGCCTCTGTATTTTTCTGATTTACCAAATCGAAAATATTAGGATTGCCATGAACAATTAATATATTTGTCTATAAAAAATGCCGAAAAATCAACTGATGTCAAGTCTTGTATTTTGATGCGCTGAATACGAATCCGATGTCCGTTTTGATCCATCACTCATCAGTTTTCCACAAAACTCCAATTTTGGGTCAAAATTTACCAAGAAAATACCAAATTCTATTGTTTGTACCGTTTACCCCGGATATATCGTTTCCGGAGTATTTTTAACCGCAAAAAAGGATTCCGTAGTTCAAATTTACTTCTGACTCTTCTTTATCCCAAAAAACAAAAAGGTTTCAACAGCAAATTAACGTGTAACTGCATCCAGGGCGCACCTCCACGTCGTAACGGTGGGCAACGGAGTTGTCCCACTATCCGGCTAAGTCCCTGGGTTACGGCTTTCATGCCGTCTTGGCAACCCCACATAAATATGTTACGATGCAGGGGATGGGTACCCCAGTATCGGCGGCTGGTCAGGGTAGAAAAGCGTAGTTTTGTAATACCGAATTGAAAGGTTTTAATTTAAAGAGTAAATCAAATATTAAGTACGCAGATGTGAGAGTGAAGCGTCCAGCGGGGAAGAATTTCACAGCAGTGAAACGGAGGAGAGTGAAGAAGAGTATATTGCACCTAAAGAAGAGAAAGTTCTAATACTATTCACTCAGAATGACCTCTTGGTATGAAACTTGGTAGTCCCTGGAACAAAATCTTCAATTTATCGAGAAAGAGAAAAGGTATTTCGGAAGCACTTTACCAAAGATAAAAAAACATCATTGGTGTGTTGCACAAATATACCAGCACTGATGAATGATTTAAAACCTAATATTTACTCAGCCTAAAAGCGGTACTACTGCACAATGAAAATAAATATTCCACTGTCCCAATAGTCCAGTCAATCTCTATGGGAGAGAATTATGGAGATCTAGGATATATTTTGCAAAAAATCATGTACTCGGAGCACAATTGGCAAGTTTATGGGGATTTAAAAATTACATATAACCAAACTGCTAGGGCCGCAGCTTGGTTTTGTGAAGTAGGTACTCTTTGTTTTAAATATCTCTTGAATAGTAGAGACCGAGAAAACCATTATGTTAGAAAAAAATAGCCGCTAAGAGACTGAATTGAGGAACCTTTATTACATCCCTCAAAAATTCTTTTACCTGCACTACACATAAAACTTGGGCTGATGAAGCAATATGTAAATAGAAGAAATATCTGACAGAGGCTAAAATAAAAGAAGGCATTTTTAACGGACTTCAAATACGAAAACTATTTCAAAACAAAAATTTCGTTAAAACTATGAAAAAAAATGAGAAAGCTACCTGGCTCAGTTTTAGAGAAGTTTGCGAAAACCTCTTAGGAAACACCAGAAGTGAGCATTACAAAGACATTGTTACAAAGTTGATAGAAAATTACAGGCAATTGGGATCTCTTATGAACTTAAAGCTCCATTTTTTGGATTCCCATCTTGATTACTTTCCTGATAATTTAGGCGACTATAGTGAAGAGCAAGGGGAGCGTTTCCACCGGGATGTAAGGGAAATGGAAAGGATATATCACTTAAGGCTCAAAATGAAGGAACAAATCTGAGAAAAAGACGTAGAAATCCACTTCATAGGTCATTCGAGGACAAGAGGTTATCTTATAAATGCAAGGAGGCTTTGACTTTCACGTCAATTGGATGTTTCTCTGAAAAAATATTTTTAATTTTTTGAAATTTTAATATAAAACGATGAAATTCTGCACAAAACATCCAAAACTATGGTGCTTCAATCACGGAATATTATCCAAATCAAAATATTACGAATCGTGATCGTCCTGCCACTGATGATCGACCCGTTGTGAGTAAAAATCCAGGTGATGTTATGCCATTCTTGGGCCGAAATGAATGGCTGGCTGACTTAAAATGCAGTTGTATAATTAAACCATCCATCACTTTTGGCACGCTCTCTTGTGAATGGGCTTATGCTCAAAATGGAGAGTGCCAAAAGTTAAATAAATTTATATGTAAATCAAATTATATGTAAATCAAGAAATGACATCAATAAAACTTTACTTGAACGCTCGTGATAGGTCAATGAATAAAAAGTTGATGAAAAAAAAACAAACAGTAGCTCAACCGTGAGCAGACAAACTCAAACTGCAGCAAGGTCAGGGGTACTCGTTTCAGCAAAACTTTCTTAGTTAAGTTTCACTTTCCTATTGCCAGTAACTTTGTTTCAGTCACACGAGACACGAAAGTTGGGCTTTTTTTGGGTTACTGAAGTGTGTCGCAAGTAAATTTGGACTATGGAATCCTTTTTGGCGGTTAAAAATACTCCAGAAACGATATATCTGGAATAAACGGTGCCGGTCTAATTTATTAAAAAACACAAATTTTTGAAAAACGTTCTAATTTCTATTAATACTGGAATTTTAATAAATCGTCAAAACGGAGGTTTGGGTGCGGCGGCCCTCGTCCTCTGAGGTATATGTATAACGAATTAAAATAACCTTCCAAAAATTTATTATAATTGAAAAATTTGCTGTTTTGAGGTTGATTTTTTTTTTTGGGATTTTTTCGTTTTCAAATCGGGGGTACCCGAACGGAGATGACTCGCCACTTTTAATTACTTTCGAACTAACTCCTAGTAAATACTTGCAAATTGCAACTCTCAAGAAAAGAAATAGGTATGTTCAAATGCTGTCAAGAAAACGTTTAAGGAAAAAAGAAAATAACGGTAATGGTAACGATAACGTCTAAAAATTTTCAAAATCTATAGAGAAACGAAACTTCGATAAAAAATTCAGCTGAGCAACGCGGTAATTATTTATGGATCAATAGCCACCGCGATAGTTATTCCTGCATTTTGACATTTTTTTTGTTGACTCCTTAGTACGGAGACCGATGTAATGTTGCGAAGAAATGAATTGTGTAACGTGATTTTGGAAAAATTGTTGTGTCGAACAAGCTTTGTGGGACAGGGTCGAGTACTGTTGAAATGTCGAGGGGTTTTACCAAATTGTTTGTGTGTTCCCAAATTGTTTGTATGGGATCAACGCATCATTTAACACTTTTATTGGTACAATTGCTGATCTATCTTAACGCCCTGGTCACTAAAAACAAGCGATGAGCAACCAAAAAATAGGAGCATGTTTAGGTATGCGTAGCAACGCGGTTATCTAAATTGTTGTTGTACTTGCTCTTCAAGCCGTTCCCGAAGAATACGATCATTTTGATTGTTTATGTATTGTTAAACTTGTAAACAATTTTTATCCGAGCAACGTTTTTAGTGCTTTTGATAGTTAAAAACGAACTGCCTTTTGTACCGGTGCTAAATCCTGGGGAGCGTTTGAATTTTCACGGAAATCGACCATTTATCGTTAAATCGGCATCATGAAGACCGTTAAACCGGTAATTTACCGTCAGCTAACGGCTAAATTTATTCTGAAATTCTCTTTAACCTTAATTTTAGGTTAAGAAAGCTAAAAAAATTAAGAAAGCCAGGAAAATTTAGAATGGTCATATTACCATAATTGCAATTTTTTCTATTGTAAAATTTAAAGGAAGAATTAGAGAAAGGAAGGAAAGTATATTATTAGCCAATTCTGTTCCGCTATGACGTGTGGCTCTTTGAATTCGAGCTTTCACTTTTCTGGTCATGTCGCTGTTTTTAAAAAATCACCTTTATGGCGCTTTGTAATGCTACCAATATCACTGTAACGATTAATGGTTTGATACACAAATATTTTATTCAAATGTAAATATTGGAGCTCACAGTATTTCATTTGAATGCTAATTAGAACGATACGCTTCCGTAGGCTTGTAAACAGTTATTTAGCAGCTGCAGCAGCGTAATGTTAGCAACATTTTTAATGGCGGTCCCTGTAACAATCATTGAAAACTGCTTTCGTCACCTCTTTCTTCTAGTACAAACCAAATTTAGCAAAGATTGCTGAACATCTTCATTATTAAATTTAACTAAAATATTTTCTTAAGTTGTACGATGACAAACGTCCTAATTCGGGAAGGTACGGGTGGAAAAGCAAACCTCGACGATTTCATAAAGAACCCGAGAACTTCAAAGGAATTTCGAATTATCTCTAAGTCCTAAGTCTTTGTATAAATATCGTGCAAGTTAAAACCAGGAAGCCTAATGGTTCAAAAACTATTGATAATTTTGAATTATCTGTGGCATTATGCAATACAAAGTCATAAAATATCCAGTAAAATCATGCGCAATTCAACGCCATGAAATCGAACTCTCGAATTTACTTCTTCTTTAAGATAGTTCCATTTAAAGAAATTAAACTTGAAAACAATTTATCAAAGTTACGCACCCTGATTCTCTAAAAAGCAAGATAATGTGTAATCACAAAAACTTGTAAAAGTAAAGCTTACCTTTATGAGTTCAGAATTTTTTGCTTTGGCTGCTACTAAAATAATATCGAAAAATCGCAAACTCATTAAAGTAACCTTTGCTTTTTACAAGTTTTCATGTTTACACATTGTCTTTTTTTTTTAGCGAATCAGGGTGCTGGACAAGGACAGCTATCTTGAAATTGAGATAATCTTACTGAAATTGATACATTTCGAGAAAGGTCAAGAAATCCAGTTAATAGAACAAAACCCCAATGCACCGTTTTAACAATCAATTATTTTTACCATATCAAGGTTTTAGTTTTAATAAAAAAAAAAATCAATCAAAGGTTCCGAAAAAATTTTGTTTTTGAGATTTCTTTTTAAAATTCGATTATGTTAGGGCCTTATTTATAATCGACATTATAATCACTGATATCACTAAATCAACTCTTTTGGTATTTATAAACCATACCATAACAACACCATTTCAATGCTTCAACTGTAGCTGTCGATATCGGTGACTAAAACATTTGTTACAAATAAGCGTAAATACTTGTTTTTGTTGGAAATTACGCTTGAATTTTCAAGCAAGCTCCTAAATAAATATTTATAAATCATTGTACGACAAATGTAATTATGCGCGATTCATTTAATAAAAATCTAATTTTGAATTTATGCCCATATGTATGAACGAAGTTAAAAAGAAATTTAACGAGTATTTATCACTGATGTTTATACGCAACAGTTGTTTACAACAAATCCAAATGTATAAACAATATTTTATCATCGAGTTTGCTACTATTTAGGACATTATAGAATCAAAAAATTGACAAGGGTTCACAGCAAAAATGTTGACATGAAATGTCGAATACGTATAACAAAGTGAAGTAAAAATTGTAATTAGTAAAATCTAAACAAAATAAAAAAGAGATAATACATCATTATGTCGATAATGGAATCCGCGGGAACGAATCAATCGCAGATCGAAAACTGCATATAAAAAAAAAATAGGAAACAATTGCAATCAAAGTATCCTGGAAAACTTCTATTGATTTACATGCAATTTGCATTTTTTGATTCACCGTACAAACGCAATAGTTTTGTAGCGTTTCTGAAACAATTTATTTTTAACGATTTGTAAAAAAACCCAAAGGGATTTCAATAAAACTATGATATAAAATTTTTGTTTTCCATTTTTTTTTCGATTGATTCGCTCCCACGGATTCTATAATCGACGTGAATGTTTTCAACTGACAGCAGTTCTTGCTGATAATTTATAGATTATTGCGGAAATCGAATAATTAGGAGAAATAAATAACATACAACGTCCAAAAATTTTTTAAGCTCGGCAACATCCCCCTGGAATTATAAGCAGATGTTGAATCTTTTAGTCGCTACATAAAAGGAACTTTTTACCATAATTTACATCTGCTACGGGATGAAATAGGTCCTCGTGATAATCGGGGTTATCCTGTATCAGCAGAAAACAGATTTCTTATTACTTTGCGATATTATACAACCGCTAGTTTTCAAGTTGTTCTTGCTGATTTACATAATACTGACCAGGCTACAGTATGCAGAATTGAAAAACCCAAAACCATTACAACAAACGAACACTGCAAGATCACTTTATGGTATATTTGAAATTCCTCGAGTATGTGGTCTCATTGACGGAACACATATTCCATTCCAATCTCCAGGTGATGGGAAAGACGCAGATCGAGCAGATCTTACCGACGATGGTGGATATGCAAACAAGCCATACTTATTGTCTACATTACATAATTCGTCGACCGCCGAAGAAGAGAGATACAATCAAAAATATAAAACTTTTTCAGAAACTTGGTCGAAAGATGCAATGATTTATGGAACAGGCGCTTTCCTGTCGTTGCCGTGAAATCACGACAATGCTTAAAGAATATTTTAAAAGCAAAAAAAATCCTACTAGAGGCAAGTTATTGCATCAAAATACCTTTTTAATGCATGTCAAAATTATAAACAACCTTGATTTAAAACGTAAGGTTTTCAAGTTTTTCGTGAAAAATCGCTCGCTAATATACATTTTTTAGATGAAAAATCAACAACCTCACTCGCGAATAACTCGAATAATATTGATTTATCGAAAAAACTTCATGGAACATTTTTCGCTTAAAATTCATCCCTCTACCGATTTCTCCGGTTATTTTGAGTGTACTAATTTCCGTCCCCCGTAAGGGGTGGCATTCCCCTCCATTCCCTACTTACTGACCAAATTTCACGTCAATCGGTTTTGTCCGTATGAATTCTGAGGTAATAACCTATTTTTATAGTCAAACACTGGACTATTATTCGGAATAGGGCCGAAAGGCCGAATGTCGAAAGGCCGAAGGTCGAAAGGCCGAACGCCGAAAGTGTGCCGACTGACCCGAAAAAACTTTAACTGAGGGCTCACCGTTCTGTCCATTTTTTTTCCTACTACATGACCGTCAAAGGGTTAGCTACAATGCTTCCTTTATTAGTATACCTTTGGTTTATTTGAGAAGATGCTGAGTGCTTACAAAATGGCTTTGTACAAATTGAGTTTTGTGGTAAACGTGTCCGAAAAGGGAAATTAAAAAGAAACGAAAGACAAAACGAGATAGAAAAAAGAAAACAACGGTTGAAAAAAATAGGGGGAAAAAAGAGATTGGGTGGTAGGTGTTTGATCGCAGATTAAAAAGGGTTAGAGAATTAAAAATTTAAAAATAGAGGATTAAACATTAAAATTTCTAAATTAAGAAAAGTAAAAAAGCAAAAATAAAACTTCGTTTTTGTTATAGTCTTAAATAAATAGTTTGTGATACATAGTTCTAAAATATTCATAGTTCGTAATTATAAGTTCAAATATAATATGAATAGTATTAGTGTAATTATAAAGAAATAACTTGTACAAACATTAAGCTTCGAGTGAAAATTACAAAAAATTAAATAGTATCAGTGAATGTGATAAGTTGTATTACCCACTGAGTGCAAATGAAGTATGTATACATATTAACAATTAAAAAAAAAAAATATGGTTCGACCTTAAAAATCACTGATATATTTTAAACATAGAAAAGAACAATGGCGTAGGATTAGTGGAATTTGGTGAAAATATTGAAAAAAAATTAACTGAAATTTTTACAACTAAAAAGGTTTAAGATAATAAAACAAGTTTACCACCTAATTGTTTAATTTGAAACAAACACTGAAAAATAAAATAAAAATCATTTAACAAATACAAATATAATATAAATTAGTAATAAATAACTATAAACATTTTTCATTGATAATTAACTAATATAACTTGAAGTAAACTAAATATAAACACTAATAACATAAATTAATCTAATACCATGCAAAAATAGTGAGTGTGCTACGTCACTGCAGAACAAAAAAATTTGGAAATAAAAACTCAGTTTATTTGGTAACAGTCGTGGAATAAAATTCTCGAACCTTGGGGCATTGGATACCGTACTGGTTAACTCCATTCAACAAATCAACACGTCATCAAAATTACCATCGATATGGACATGCGTTATTATTAAGATAAGAATTTATTATTTTATTATTATCTGATTATATAATTTGTTTTTATTATTAATTAATATTAAATTGGTGGAGGTTAGCTTATAGTTTTTTTTGTTAGTTAATTTTTTTTCTTACGAGTGCACTTAGGGGATAGTATTTAGTTTTTCCATTCAAATAAGTTGATTTATATTTTTGCTATTTTAGTTGTACTCGTATATTTTTTTTTTTTTTTGATATAAATCTGTAAAAACCAACATTATTACCTTCTATTTTTTTTTATTAAACCCGGTAAAATTTTGTCTGTCATGATATTGAAAAATCAGAGTATGGAGTAAAATTAAAATAAAGAGGAGGATAGTCTAGAATGTAGGTATAAGAGAAGGTGGGTAGATCATGAGTGTTGTGTTTTGTTCTTGCTAATCCTATTCGTTCCGCGGTCTAATACTGACACACGCAACTTCCGGAAAACCCCACCCCATTTCCCTGAGCCTTAGTTGGATAACACCGACCGGCTGGAAGCTCTGTTTGTGTATTCTGTTTAACTTACTAACTAGTTTAGTAACGTTACAAAAGTCCGAATGTCGAAAGGCCGAATGTGTCGAAAGGCCGTATAGGTCAAAGGCCGAATATCGAAAGGCTGATTGTGTCGAAAGGCCGAAATTGATTTTAATTTTTCATCTTTTTATGAATGAAAATTTTCAAAATTTATATTTTTCTGAAAACCAAAATTTACATTTTTATCAAAGTTTTTGTATAAAAATGTTTAATAGTAAATCGCCTTAAATATTAAAATCTTTTCACGTTTTTTTTTGTTATATATGTAATTAAAAATTAATTAATTATAATAAAAAAACAAAAATAAATAATTTTTTTTTTCCGATAAACTTTGATCACATTAATGTGCTACAATAGAGGGATTTATAAACGCTTTATTAGCAAGAATTTATTTCAATCATTTTACTTACATTAAGAAATAAATTCAATGGTTTTAAATAATGATTTCAATTAATTAAGTAAAGGAAAATTTAATGAAAATTCGCCCTTTCGACCTAATCGGCCTTTCCACACGTTCGGCCATTCGACCTTTCGACATTCGGCCTTTCAACATTCTGCCTTTCGACATTCGGCCTTTCGTCATTCTGCCTTTCGACATTCGGCCTTTCAACACTTTCGACCTTTCGACCCAATCGGTCTTCCGACCGATGCGGCCTTTCAGCGTTCGGCCTTTCGACATTCGGCCTTCCGACATTCGGCTTTTCAATGTTGTTTATAATTTTGACATGCATTAAAAAGGTATTTTGATGCAATAACTCTCCCCTAGTAGACTTTTTTTTACCCATAGTAGAATATTTCACACAGGACAAGCCGGGTATAAAACTCAAATGGCAAATTGTCATTGTGCAATAACGGATTTTTAGGAATTGCTTCCTGTATGTTTCAAGTCGCGCATATGGTATGTAATTACACCCGCAATATTACCATAACAGGAAAGAAAGGAATAAAAAGGAAATGACAAGAGAGGATTAACATAAGTAAAGTTATTTCTTAGTAAATGGGAACAGAATTTTTAAACGCATAATGTGGAAAAAATTAAGGAGTTGAGATGGAAACATTTCAAGCGCAAAGTGAACGTCTTATAGTAGTTCAATTTTAATTCGATGTCTTTACCAAATTATTATCTGACTATAAGTGTCTGCTGCCCTCCTGCGCCGGAACTTACATTTGTAGATTAATTAAAGTATTGTATAGGATCCGTCACTCAAAGCGTTACCAAGTTAAAAATGCTGTAGTTTCGTCAATTATAGTAAATCTTTTTATTTAATATGTTAAGACAACGTTGAAGTCCGCTGAAGAAGACCATCGGATTTATATCTGGCGAGTATGGAGGCCGCTGAATGCAAAGAAATGAATTATGGAACATGATTTTGTAAAAATTATTGTGTTCAACGAGCGTTGTGAGATGGTGCGGAGTCCTGTTGGAATTTGTAGCAATGGGCAATAAATGTGCACTAGATAAACGCGGGAGTTCGCATTAGTTTCGTTCTAAGTGAGTGGTCAACGTTATTGATCAATGACCGCTCATGAAACACTGATCCGTACAACAGGGTAGGAGTAATTTACAATGTTCTCATTATTTTCGTTCTGTTTTTACGAAATATGATATAAAGTGATGATCACGGTGAGGTGACCAATGATCGCTCGTGGAGCGATCAACTTAAAATGTTCGCATTATTCTCGTAACAGTTATCAGTAAAAAAATTATCACAGCCCAAATTTCATCTGAGGATTCCGGGGAAATTTATTTGAATGAAAACCCTATATAAAATATGAACATTTGTATAAATTCAACTTTTAAAGTGTTATGTCCAGAAGGTATTTTAATTAGTTTGTCTAGCCAATAGTTATAACTAGGCTTAGGATTCTTAGATAAAAATATATTTTTTTTGGGATGAATTTCAATATATCGAATATAAAATCAGAATTTCGAGCAAAAATCTGAATGAGTAGGAACGTAAATTGGATTTAAAAATTTAAAAATTGAATAAGAATTACAAACTAGATTTGAAGAACATCTTGTGTTTAATAAGAATCAAAAGCAAATCGTAGTTTTCAGCAGAAATTTAGCTATAAATAAACTTTTAATTCCAATCTTTGAATAAAAATTCCAACCAGGGCTTTCCTAAATATATAAAATAGGGCTTTCGTAAATATATATAAAAAACTTCCGGTTTTAAATCCATAAATTTTCAGTTTGAAATTAAACAGATAAAATTTCAATTGAGTTATAATTCGAACCACGACACCACCTTTCAACATTTTGAGTGAAATTTAAAATAGAAATTAAGAAAATGTTTCTGGATTAAACTACATTTTGCATGGAATTTAAACAGCACAAATTGTTGTATAGTGTTACTTGGGTTAAAAATTGATTAGGACATTATACTTGGCTATGAGAAAACATTTGAGTGTAAATTTAGTGTTCTAAACAAGATTTAAACATAATTTTAATTGATCTCAAAGAACCAACCAAATTTCCTTAGAATTTTTTTTTATCTAGATTTGAATCAACTTTGAGTGAAATTTTAATCCGAAATTGAGTTAAACTTTCAAACTGTACTTGAATGTTAATTGTAATTTTGATCACGCTCATTAAATTAAATTGAAATGAAAACTTAAGTGAAATTTAAAGTTTTAGTAGATATTTAAGTGTTTTGCTAATTGATTATCGTTTTAATATGTGAATGGTATTCACTCTAGTATAACTTAAAATCAAAATGGGTTCGAAAAAAATTAAGATTTTTAGTCAGAAATTTAGTGCCAAGCAGTTTTCAAAGTTGAACAAAATGATAAATAGAAGGCCAACTGCATTCGACAGAGAGGAAATGGATTAAGAGAACAAAGAGGAAAAATTGGCTTAAATTCTAAACTACATAGATATAATGAATTTGAGTGGAATTTTTACATCATTTTGTTTGTTAAATTTGCATAGAATTTTGAGCAGAAATTTGAGTAAGTTTCGAAGTATTTGAATTTTAAGCCATAATTAAACAAAATGTTGAGTAGAAATTTAATTTGAATAGTAATTTGGACTTGAGCAAAAACATAACTGTTTTTAGTCTATAATTTAAAAGTTAAAAGAAAAATTAAAGATTAAGTTACAATGATAAAATAGATTTGAGCCAAATTTTATGTTTAGTGAGGACAAAATTCTGAGAAAAAGTTTTTTATGAATTTCAAAATTTTGGTTGCAGTTAGATAGAAATTTTGTGACATTTTTAACACCAGTAGGCTAAGTTCTAAACTCGATTTGACAAAATTGAAGTAGGAATTGAGTAATAATTTTGAGTGAAATTTAAAATACAAAATTTACAATTCAATTTCTGCTTTCATTTTAAAATGATTCGATAAAATTGCAATACGAAACATGAGTGCAATAAAACAATAAAAATCAACAGGATGTATAAAAGAAGATGGATTCTAAACTGTAATTGAATATAATCTTGATGGCAACTTAAATTAAAAATTGACTTTGAATTACAATTAGTTTAAAACTTGCTTTAGTAGCGTGAATCGTTTAGCTAAACCGTTATGGTGTTCTTTTGAAGTAAGTATCGCTTACTAGTCCAAATTTTTAAGTGTATGGATGTGGAACCATTTTTGGACTACTTTTCCAGCACTTTGTAGCCCAGGAGATCTAATTTATTCAATTTTATTTCCAAAAACTTGATTCTTTTTTATTAAGGAGTAAATTGAAATCCTCTTAAGATAAGGTCTAGTTATGGTTTTCTTTCCAAAATTTGACCACATATTATTCATTTCAATCACATATTTTGCAATATTAGTTACATATTTTAGGAACATATTTTTGATTTTTTAGAACCTAAAAATCCTAAGCCTAGTTATAACTAAAAAAATTATCAGAGCAAGTTTCTAGTGGAGAGACGGGAAAAATTTGTTTGAATGAAAAATTCATATAAAATTTAAAAATTTGTCCGGGCTCTCCAGATGAAACTCTTGATTGATTTGATTATTTTTTAATTAAAACTACAGCTATGGCTCACTAATTGAAGTACTTTCCAGACATGACACTTAAAAGGTTGAATTTATTCAAATTTTTAATTTTTACATGGGCCTTTCATTCAAACGAATTTCCCCGGGCTCCCAACAGGAAATTTGACCTGATAAGTTTTCTTGGAATAACTTCGGGCTAGATACACTAATTAAACCACTTTCTAGACATGACACTTTAATGGTTGAATTATATACAAATTTTGTAATTTTGTGTTTCTCATGAAATTTAAAATGTAATTCTTATCGTAAGCAGAAATTACGATAGGAAAATCGTTTGGTTTGTCACTACAAAAATGAGCTTGTTTCCAGTCTTAAAATCACTATATGGAAATATCAGTTTATAACTTGTTTTGACAATTTATCATTTTTTATGAAATATGTTTTGGCTGAAATAAGTCGGCTGAAAACTTTCGGCTAACTTTAATAGTGTTATAGTTGCGGTAATACACTCTTACGTTCCTTCTCTTTTATTTCGTTTCAAGAAAAAAACTCGATACCGTTTAATGAATTTATAATTAAAAAATTTTAATTTATATTTACAATAAATTTTATTTGAATTAATTAATCTTTATTCAGAGCTGGTAAATTAAAATGATATGGCGCTTCTTGCCTTTACCAACGCTACTAGTCGAATGCTCGAGGAAAAACAGATTATACAAAAAAAAACATTGCATTTCTCTCAAACAGTCGATGAGAGCGAGAATATTACTTATATACCATATACCTAGGAGGAAAAAATATATCTTTCCGTTGTTTTTTCGAAACGAAAAGCTCATGATTCCACAGGGCTGGGATGTTCTAACATCACTATTTTCGATATTCGATACGCTTTATGTCTCTTTTTTCAAGAACAAAATCGCATTATCTTTCACAATTATTGTCTAAGTATTTTCGATTCAGCCTGCTATTTCTTCATCACTTTATCACTACAAAAAATTTTTGTGATACTTTGTCGATTATGTTGGAAAAAGATAGGAAAGAAATTTATTCTAATAGGCTGAGATCGCAATAGATGAGCGTAATTGAGGAAGCGAAATAATGGGCAACTTTGTTCATGAAAAAAGAGACATAATGCGTATCGAATATCGAAAATAGTGATGTTAGAACATCCCAGCCCTGGATGTTGTATTTGTTGCTAAGCAACAAGAAGTAATACTAGTACGAGAATATTTTTTCTGGCCTAGGCCGGGAATATATTCTCTAAAAAAAACGAAAAAAAAAAACAAAATGTATTTATGTCTTATGATGTCGTGGCTAACTAAGCAATAATTTTATGTTATTTTCGATTTTTTACTTTGTTTTGATTTCTTAATATGATAATTAATGAATAATACTAAAAATTATTTTGGGTTTATATTCGTTTTAAAGTTCGATCGGAGAAAAAATAGTATGTACAATTCGGAGGAAAAGTGCATTCCCGGACTCCCGTGGTTGCCAGACTCGGCTATCGCCTCGTCCGCCAATTTCCACTATCGTCCGGGAATGCAGTACTTTTCCTCCTAATTATACAATATACTATTATAGAAAAAACATTATATAATCATTCAATGTAATACATATTATATGGTATGTGTAAAAGATAGGTTATAACATCCCTATCCCCCACTGAAAAGATGAAATATTCGCAGAATAATTCTTTTTTTTTAATTTTTAATTTTATAAATTTTTTTTATTTTTTATTTATTTATTATAAACTTCATTCTATTATACTATATATAATCTAAAACCTTAAAACTATGGAATTATGTAATTGATTGCCATTTCGCCGATACTCAATCATCGTTCACATAATACTAAACACTGTAATTATATGATCAAAATTCGATTCTTTGTAGTTTCATGTTCTTGTAGTTTTATGTTAACCTAAGTAATAATTTATGTCAATCCGATTCACTCGTGGAACTGTTTTTATCTATTATTATGCACTGATTTAACTTTCCGATTGATCCGAATTGAAGAATTTAGTGGGGATGATATTTTTACGACTTCAAATGGCCCTGACCACAATGGTTCTAGCTTATTTGATCTCATCTCATTTTTCAATAAAACTTTGTCTCCAAAAGGGAGACTTTGTTTGGTTGAAGTATGAGGGGTTGAATTAAAATTGAATATAGCATATCGTCGTGTCCAAATAAGAGTATTACATCTGCAAACCATTAATTTTTTGGATGGGCATCTCAAGTTTTTAATGTTAAATTTGGCTTAATTTTTTTTAAATAAAATTCTTGCCACACTTTCTGGAAAGAACTTTATCTAAAAAAAACTTAAGCCGAAATTACCATTAACAACTTTAAAGCCTCTTCAAAAAAATAGCGATTTGTAGATGTAATACTCTTATTTGGACACGACGATATGGCGTCCATTGGTCCCATGCCAAAGGATCGTCATGAATGATATTTCTTAGAAATTTCGTAAGTGTTCGATGTGTTCGTTCCAACGCACCGTTTGACTCGGGATGATATGCTGTGGTATTTATTATTTTTATTTTAAGAATTTTACAAAGGTTGACAAACATCTGCGACATAAAATTTGAGCCTTGATCTGTAACAATAGAGCTAGGTGCTCCGAAACTACATATAAAATGCTCTGAAAATGCTCTAGCCACTGTATCAGTATCTTGGGACGGAATTGGGATTGCCATAGAGTATTTCGTTAAGTCATCTTGTATGGTTAATAAATATTTATTTCCATGATGGGAAACCATCATCGGGCCAACAATATACATAAAAAATTTTGCAAATGGCGTTTTTGATGTCGTAGTAATCTGCATTAAACATTTATTTGATCGAGATACTTTGTTTTTCTGACACAAAGCACATTTTTTAATAAGTGTTCATTTGTTTGTTTAAATTCGGGAATTCGTAATACTGCTTAATTCTCTTAATTGTGCGAGAATATCCCTGATGTCCACCAAGGGGAGTTATACGAAATCCTTTATAACTTCGTTTATTTCATCTTCAGCTGATAATGACCTTCGAATTGGCATACTAAAATTTGGAACCTTATTTGTAGGCGGAATGGTTGTATCTGTTTGCCCCTCTACTTGATTATGACAGTCTGAATTATCAATGGTTTGGTTTTTATTATTCTCTGATGTATCAGTGGTTAAATCTAGTGTGGTGTTTTTCGATTGTGCTTGGGTAATTGCCGCGATCGTATTTGTAGGTTGCCGTGTATTTAAATCTTCATTGATCTTAATACGACTAAGCGTGTCAACATTCTGATTAAGTTTACCCGGTTTATATTCGACATCGTACGTATACTCGTCTAACTCAAGTCGCCACCTAATTAATCGAGAGGAAGGCTTTGGATTTTTATTAAGCCAAATTAAAGGACGGTGATCAGTCCTTATAACGAATTTTCTACCGTATAGATAAGCATGGAATCTGTATGAATAGCCCAAACAATGGCTAACAGCTCTTTCTCGACTGTGGGATAATTTCGTTCTGCGTCATTCAGAACCCGACTCGCGAATGCGACTGGTAGATCTTGTTTTTCAAATTCATGTGACCATATTGCCCCAATCGCGTAATCGCTGGCATCAGTGGTTAGAATAAAGGTTCGCTCAAAATCGGGATGTTGTAAGATAGGCGATGATATAACCGCTTGCCTTAATTTTGTGAATGTCTCATCATAATGAGCATTCCATTCAAATTTTGAGTTCCTCCGTAATAATCGATTTAATGGTTCTGAAATTCTAGAATAATCTTTTATGAAACGACGGTAGTAACCCGCAAATCCCAGGAAAGATCTTATATCTTTTATCGTAGACGGTATAGGGTAATTTGTTCTGGCGTTTATTTTAGCTGAATCGGGTTTAATTCCGCTCTGGGTTACTATATGGCCCAGATAATTAATTTCGGTTCTTAGGAAATGACACTTGCTAGGCTGTAACTTTAAATTGAAGAATCGTAATCGTTTTAGTACATCGATTAGTTTTGCGTTGTGATCGTGAAGATCGTAGCCATAAATTACAACGTCATCTAGATACACAAAGCATCTGAGACCATTCAATCCGGATAATATGTTATTCATCAGTCTTTGAAACGTTATTGGCGCACCCTTTAACCCGAAAGGCAAACGAACAAAATGAAAATGACCCGCTCGAATACTAAAGGTTGTTTTTTCTTTGTCGGCAGGATGCAGTTTAACCTGGTGGTATCCGTTTGCCAAATCGAGCTTTGTAAAGCACGTTGCTTTGCCTCGACGACGATTTCGATCGACTATAATATTATTCAATCTCCGGAAATCCACAACCAACCGCCACTTTCGCTAGTTGGTTGAGGACTTTTTAGGTACTATTAAGAGTCGTGAGTTCCAAGGACTCATGCTCGGTTCAATTATTTTGTCGCGTAGCATTTTGTTGACTTGGTCGTTTATTTCGGCTTTAATTGTTTCCGGGAGACGATATTGTTTTACATTGACAGGTTGTTTATTTTCGGTAATAGGAATTTTATGATAACAAGCATTAGTTATTGACAGAATATCGCCATCCAGATAAAATACATCATTAAAGTTACGGCAAATTTCTTGGATTGAAAATTTTTCTTTCTCGTTAAGGTGACTAAGGTCAAGATTCTGGCTAAGTTTATATAATCTTTCCTGTACATTCGGTTTCCAATTTTCAATAGCACATATGTCATAAGAATCTACCGATTCGAAATTTACTTTGATTTTTCCGATGTTTTTGTGATAATCGTTCGTATTCGCAATACTTAGTGGAATATTACTATTATTAAAATTGACTGCGGCACTAGCTATATACATAGATATACGAGTACATATAGACATAGGAAATCTTTCTGAATCTTGCACGGATTTGGAAGACGAATATTAGTTTCAACACGATCAGGAATTGTACAGTTTGGTAAATCGATTTGAATGGATTCAGATAATTTACATAGAAGTAAGCGATAATATATATCTTTAATTAAAATTTGAACATTAGCCTCATTATAATCTATAATACATCTATTCTGTTGTAAAAAATCTTTTCCTAAAATGCCATCAGACTTTATAGGGAAATTGTCAGACACTAATTGAAAACTTTGGTTTAGTTTTGAGTCTCCAATCAGTATGATGCCTTTGCAGAGAGCTAAAGTTTGTAGTTTTTCGGGTGTGAATCCCTTAATCTCACATTTATATTCCGGATAACACACCGTTTCTTGATTTACCGATGATTTTTTTATTAGACTAACATTTGCCCCAGTATCTATTAAAAAATATAAATATGAATTTCCCGCTATATCCAGTCTTAGTTTAACGAATTTCGCATTTACCGATGTTTGCGGACTGATTGATGACTGACAGAGTATTTGTTGTGAATTATTACTGATTTTAGTTACTATTTCTACCATATCAGAGGTAGATGAATAATCGCAATTAGGTGTAACAGAATTTTGAGCTGAACTAGAATTAACATAAATTTGATTTTCAAACATTTCTGGCTTTCTAAGTACGGAATGATTTTCTTTTGGATAATTACGAAACAATTTTGATAAGGTAGGATGTGTGTTGGTTATAGATGTTGAATACAGATTTGAATTTCTATATCTTGAACTCGGACAACTGTATCCGTCTTCGCCTGTTCGAGTTCTCTTTGGTTTTCCGCAATGTGAACGCTGTTTGTAAATCGCTGCGACAAAACCGATGAATTAAAATTTCTAACCGCTTCTGGTTGTTGTACATTCTCTCACGATAGTCTTTCAGCATGTGACCCAAATTTTTGCAATATAGGCACCTAATGGGGTTTCTATTGTTTGTAATATCATTGGCCATTTTTATATCACTAGATGCCAAGTTTCGAAAATTTTCAGAGTTACGATTTTTGTCTGGATTACGGCTATAATTTGATCTAGGTTTATAGTCTGAGTTATAGGGGTATATACAGATTTTGATATAGATTGTGAGTTAGACATGCTAGGTTTATTGTATTTAAAACATTCTGTCAAACATTGTCAATTGCTTCTTTTAATGTCCCAAACCGACAAGCTTTAACAATCGTCGAAATCGATTGGTTAATCCCATCTTGAAATGATCTTAGCGCTGTTGCTTCATTCAAATTATGAATGACATTACTAGCTTCTTTTCCTTCCCTACGAATACACGCACTATTTAAGGCTGACAAGGTTTTATCTATTCTAAGAGAAAAAAACCTAACATCCTCGCCTCTCTCTTGTGAAAGGTTAATTAACTCAAGTTGAAGTCGCTCTTGAGGCGGATCTTGAGTCTTCAAATTGGGTAGTTAATGGTTTTTTTAAGTCCTCCCAGCTTTGCTTTTACAATCCGTTATATTTACAATCCACCGACCTGAAAGCTTTGCTTTTACAATCTGTAGAAATAAACTTTTGTCGGCTTCCTTTGTTAATGGTGAATAAAATATTTCACACGAATTCAGGTAGTTACTTATTAGTTTGCTTGAGCCATCGAAATCCGGCACCAACTTGATCACATGATCAATATTTAAAGCCATGACTAATTGATTGTCTCAATTTAGGGTGTTCTTATCGGAATATTCGTTATCAGACTTCGAATCAGATTCGGAATGATTTGACATTACATCGGAGTCGGCGCAATCAGTGACACAATCAAATTTAACTTCGTCAGAGTTGGGATCGGATTGAAAAAAATTATTACTTACGGTTTCTTCTACGTATTTCCCACTATCGTCCAATACTAATCTTTTGACCCGTACGCTCAATGTTTTCTTGATGTTTTGCTGGTTTAACATATGAATAAGGATTGAGCCTCGTTGGAATGGAATTAATTACCTAACCGGATCCGTTGTGATGCTATCATCCGACAATAGGTAATACTCTCTTATTTCGCCAACTACTGCTATCACTGTTGTTTATTCTGCATTGTCACGACAGTTATATTTGTCTCTCTCCACCAATTTGACACTCCTTACTGTTAGAATGTACCACGGTTATTTTTGTTTTCTTTTGGCTTCGTGAACGTTATAGTCACGAACTTAACACGACCTTGTACGGTTAATAATAATGTTTATCGTATACCAATGTTATGTTTATCGTTGATTTTGTGGTTCTTATATTTATCGTTTTTTTTTTTTATGAAACTGCTTTGAAATTGTAGCAAAACGTTTATTATGTCCTTGCAAAAGCTGAATAAAATGTATTTGTTGTTTTTGTTTTTATTTCAATGCTTGGTTCGCATAGCTTGGTATTTATAGAAAAAAATGTTATATCCCGGCTGTGCACATTTATCCAAAACAAAACAGATTTTATACACGATAACGGTGTATACACGGTTTCCGCTGTCACCAATGTTATAGTTGTGGGAATACACTCTTACGTTCCTTCTCTTTTATTTCATTTCAAGAAAAAAACTCGATACCGTTTAATGAATTTATAATTAAAAAATTTTAATTTATATTTACAATAAATTTTATTTGAATTAATTAATCTTTATTCAGAGCTGGTAAATTAAAATGCTATGGCACTTCTTGCCTTTACCAACGCTACTAATCGAATGTTCGAGGAAAAACAGATTATACAAAAAAAACATTGCATTTCTCTCAAACAATCGATGAGAGCGAGAATATTACTTATCTATACCTATTATTATAATAAATACATTTATAGAAAAAACATTGTAGAATCATTCAATGTAATACATATTATATGGTATGTGTAAAAGATAGGTTATAACAACAGGGTCCAATAATAAAGAATATTTCTGAAGAACGTCATCATTCGAAATATTCTATTTAGTGCGGGACCTCTGTGAGTTCCAGCCAATTTTAAAAAAATAAAAGTTTATTCAGAATTGTTCGTGCTAATTTCTTCAGAACACTCTAACTTGTTTGTAGTTAGTTTTTGGTGTCAGGTACTTTGAACTGATGGACAAACCGATCATCTTACTAAATTTCCGTTTACTCTAAATTTACAAACAAATCATAATTTGTAATACAGTAAAATAAAATTCCGTGTACTATCGATAAACTAAATCTTGCTTTTCAACCGATTAATCGATTATCTTTGTTGGAATCCCTATAATCACCACGTTTCAGTAAAACTTGTTTATTGCACTTCTTTCCATCTTTAATTATTTATAAATCCAACTTTACATTAGGATCACATTCCATTAAATTTAGCTGTAAACAAAATGGCTGAAATTATTTTATACAATCAACACCGAATAAACACTTAGTGCAGTACTGTTTATATAAATAAATTTATTAATATGTTGTAGTATAAGTATAGAGAACCATGAAATACTAATTATTTAGTACAAATTATGGCGGCAAAACTTCAAACACATTCGAAATAATAAAATCATATTGTATAAACATTACATAAAATTATCGAGTTGACTTCTTCCTCAGCTTTGAACTGACAGTTTTTTTTTAAGTTAAGTTATACAATGAAACAATTACAAAATAATTTTTTTTTTTTTATATTTAGTTATGGAGATTAAATAAATAAATAAATGTTAATTACATTTTTCTTTTGAGTTTTCTTTTGTTTTTATTATTTCTAATCAAGTGGAAATAATATAAATATTAAGCTTTATAACTATTCTATAATATTAGATACTTATGTGTGACACTTAAACGTTTTTTTTTATTTATTTATTTAATGTTTGTGCGTGAGACCGACGTAGTTCGATTAGTATAAACAGGACGTGATGAGGTGTTGTCTGGAGTTAGTAGCAGTTTTTTTTAGTCAATGGATTTTATTTCGATGTATACATATATCGTTTAGATTTATTAATGGAGTTTATTAAACTTAACACGTGGATGATTCTGCCAAGTTATTGTGGCTAAAACGGATTCCTACTGCGCTTGTCAGTATACATATGTACAGACGTGAACAATTTTGTAGAAATACTGTGCTATAAAATAATTAATGTAATTATTTTTTACTAAATATGAGATCTCATTATTCCCGTATAAATCTAAAAAAAAGTTATGAATGCAAGTGTGAGTTGCATATTTTGTGTTAGTATTTTCGTTTTTTTTTTTTGATTTTGTTATATAACGAAAAGATGAAGCGACAAAGACGAATTCGTGGGCTAATTAATCAAAACAGACTTCATTCATAGTATAGGCACTGGTATACATAGCGTTCATAAATTAATTTATTTTTACTTACATTTTCACAAGCAATTTGACAACTCCCAAACGCTTTGGAACAACAATAAAATGTTTCTGAAACGAGAGATGCAAGAAAAAAACAAATCTTAAGTATAAAGTTTTAGCCAAAATAAAAAAAAAATCATAATTTGCAAGCAAATAAAGAAACAATTTATAAACAAACATCATTTTTATTATTAATTTAACTTAATTAGCAGCATATGCAAATTAAAAAAAAAAAAAAAAAAAAAAATTGTGACTATCTCTTATCCTCATGTAAGATATGTGAACCATCACAATAATATCAACAACCCCCAAACATCACCATATGAAATCATCTTTAAATTATTAATGTTGTTGCTCTTGTTGTTGTACAAAAATTATTAATTGAAATAAAAAATTATGACAAAATAACCAAACTAATTTAATAATAATATATTTTAATTGATTTTTATTTTTTATGGTTTTAAGTTTGTTTAATTAATTAACTATTTTACATATGTATATACACATACACAAAATATGACATGTTAATAGGAATTAAATATACAGTGCAACGACAAATTATTGCTTTGACTAATTAATGATTATTTTCGTGTTGCTCTAATCTATCTACGGGCTGGTTGGGCTGGCCCCATTTCAAAAAATTTAGATATAATGCGCATAGGATACTTTAAGATCGGGGCGAAAGGGAAACGGTCAATATAAAGTAAAGCATTTATAAATGAATTAGTTAATGAATTCAAGAATTCAAGGCAAGCATATTTAGTAATTTGGCTTACCGGAACTGCAGTGAACAGTTGAACTCAGTTGTTAGGCAATCCAAAAACAAAACGTTTTGTATTTAGCGGAGTAACCGTAGATTTTCATCACCTACCTAGTTATAAAGCGTAAGTAGCTTAATTAAAGTGAAACAAGCAAATATCGCGAGAACGAGCAAGTTTATGGAAAGAAGTTCGAAAGAAGGCTTTTTTTAAGGGGGAAATCGTTTTCAAGGTTGTTTCAAGGTCGTTTTATTTTTTTTAATCGAAAAATATTTTTATTACGAAAACTTATTCTGTTTGACAGATTAGATGCATTTTATGTAAATGAACTCTACTAGTTTTGAAATAGAAAATTCAAAAATTTCTTAATTTTTGCGACTTTGATACACTTATCAAGACGTTAATAAAAGATTGATTAACACTTCTAGCATTAATAACACTCTTCCATATTTTCTGCAGTTGGTTCGAATAATTTCTCATCAATTATTGTTCCGCACAATTATACCGTTATTAGCCCAATAACAGAATGTCACTCGATTTATAAAATCATTACAATTAATATGCAATTTTTGGTGCAATGAAAAGAAGTAATTTATGCCTCTTGCACTCTAATCCTCTACAAACATTTTTGGAGATTGCACTAGTCCCAATAGATTGAGCATGATTACAGTAGGCAACTGCAAGAAAAACCGCTTCCTCTTTGTTTTCAGTTGTCACTTGTTTTTGGCGATTCCTTTCTTTTTGTCGTTTCAATTAAAATCATTCCAATTTTTCACCAAAGAAAACAAATCTATTGTTCATATTGAAATAAGCAAAATTAGGCAGCAGTGATAAGTTACACAATAAAATATAATTAACATTAAAATGAAACAATTAACGCAAACAAGAAATAACTGCTATAACCATTGCACGACATTTTTCTCCAAAATTGAAAGTACAAATGTAAAAAGTTCGTAATTTAAAAATCTCTAACTACATATTTTGCTGAATATTTTTAAAAAATTTGGGTGATTATTATTGGGAGGATTTTAGAGATATTTGAGATTGTCGAGATGTGCATAGCATACCTTTGAGTTACATAGCGCCTTTCCAGAGAATTTGTCAGCATAACTTGAAATCTGAACGTTTTATTTGGAATGTCTCAACCTTAGCTTGGAGTAATTAATCGTTATATTTATTTCGAGATTTTCGAAGCTTTGAAGATTATTCACGAGTCTTATGATTTTCGAAGATACGCAAAGCAAGGCCACTGATTATGTGACAATATTCTGGGATTTCAGGTGATTCATTTGGCATACTAGACATTTGGTTTGTTAAATCCCAATGTGGGTATTAGGCTAAGAAATTCAATGATTACACAGGACCACAAAAAAAAAAATGAGTGGAGGGTTCCCTAAATCAGACCAAGTGGTTTATATGTTTTTTGAGTTGCTGAAACCGAATTCGAAACCTGTTTTGCCCCATCACGTCAGCGTTTTTTTTCTAACCTCAAAAACAGCTTGAAAC
The DNA here is from genome assembly GCA_958295665.1 of Tipula vernalis. Classification (NCBI taxonomy): domain Eukaryota; kingdom Metazoa; phylum Arthropoda; class Insecta; order Diptera; family Tipulidae; genus Tipula; species Tipula vernalis. Next base: position 349,281,744 of record OY282559.1, read on the forward strand.
TATAAAACCCAACAATATCAAGCCTTAAACCTTACGACGCTATATCTTCATAGCCTCGATAAGTTTGAGATTGATAACCCATAACCCTAAAACCCATAACCTCAAAACTCATAAAGCTTAAATTCCAATATACCGCACCAAAAATGCAGCAAGAAACATAAAAACTTACACGCAAAACTCAAACCTCAATCTCGGAGAGTTTTAGCTTTATAATTCCATACTTCCATCACTTCATTACCTCAAAACCCATAAGCTCCATAACCCTGTAGTCCCATGACCCAATAACCCTAACATCCTTTAACCCCAGTAATCCATAACGTCAAAACCCTATAAACCTAAAACCCCATAACCCTACAACTCTTAAATGCGACAAAAAAATACTTTGAGGTGGACAGTTAAAACTTAATGACACCACATCTCTATAAGTCCATCACCTTTCAACTTGAAACCCCATAACCGCATAACCCTATAATCCTAAAATTCAACAGTAAAGGTACTTGCGCATAAGACTTGAGTTATGAGTCTAACAGTCTTGCCATGTGTCGGCATCCAGAGCACCTCCACGCGGTGACGGTGGGTAACGGAGTTGTTCCGCGATCCGGCAATTCCGATGGTCGGCACACGGAAAAGTACGTTGCAGTGAGTCGGAACCCCAGTATCGGCGGCTGGTCAGGGTGAGAAAGCGTGCCCACAGGCGTCGTCATCAAACGACCCCAGCTCTACATTGGTGGGTAACTTGGCCTTTGAAGGGTATAATTTTACAAGAAAGACATCTTGGAATAATTCCGTAGACTCTTTCTGCGTTGTTTGTGGAGAATATTTGAGTAAACTTAGAATGTTGTTCACAGATGTACTTAAAAGTAGATACCGGGACTTTTTTCATATAGAAACAAGTGAAATGATCAATCATTGAACTTCAAAAACGATATGCAACTGTTGAATCTATGACTTGTCCTACCGTTCTTGAAGCTGAAGAGAGTAACAAAAGAAATACTAAATTTCTGAACTAATGGCGTCAAATAATGCAAAATATGTGGAGATTTAAAAATAATGACAATTTTATTAGGTCAACAAAGTAGTTTCACTAAACATCCATGTTTTCTATGTAAATGAGACAGCCGAGCTCCTGTCGAACATTATGTGAAAAAGGATTGGCCAACTAGAAACAATTTAGCTCCAGGATCTAAAAATATCATAAAACGGCGTCTAATACCAACAGATAAAGTAATCCTTCCACCATCACATATAAAGCTGGTACTTGTAATACAACACGTCAAAGCAATGAAAACTACGGAGAACAAAGCTTTTATGTACACATTTGAAAAGTCTTCTAAACTGTCTGATGCGAAGATGAATCCTCCTAATGAATCTAAAGCTGCACTTTCTTCATTCTCACAATGAGGACATTCTTGAAAATTTAGGTGATTTTAGTGAAGAGCAGGGTGAAAGATTTCACCAGGCTTTAAAAGATATTGAAAATAGATATCAGGGTGTTTGGGATAGCTATATGTTGGCAGACTACTGTTCGTCTTTGAATAGAGACACGTCAAACCAACATAAAAGAAAAGCACTACGAAGGTCATTTACAAATAAACGAAAGCGTTATTTCTCTAAAACTGAAAACACATGAAATGGTTACTTACAAAATCGTAAAGCTCATTGACTCTTTGTGAATGAGCTCTCGATTTATAAACATTTAATTCACAAAAGCAGCATTCTATAGGATTTTTGACCGTCTTAACTTGTAAGAGGGGGTTCTAAAACATTTCGAATTATCTATTCTTCCCAAGCAGATCACTAATAGAAACTTATTCTTTTAATCGTTAAAACGCTAGTCTCATCAACGCAATGCTAAATATTCTTACAGTAATTATTAATTTAGCTTAAGGTAGAATTATTAAGTTAGCTTTAAAAAATTTTGTCAAACGCCGTTTCTATCAAAAACGATGAAATTTTTTCAATATTTCTGACACGTAACTATTCATAAACTTTTAGTTACTACAGGTTCATTAGTTGAATATTACTAGTTGTCATCATCCTAGCGCAATCCTCAACAGTAATACAATGACTACTAAAAATGAAATACTAGGGAAACGGTGACAACTAGAAATTTTCTATTAAATGTTTGTATGGCTTTTCATTGGCCACTAAATAATTTTTATTATGAAAATGTTTAGTTAGGTACATAAGAAACTTGATTTTAGCTGTTGTAAGGTTTTTGTATAGCTTTAGATTTCCACAAACACAATATTTTGTCATTTGTCATAAAATTTTCGCTGCCAACTCCACACAGTTTGTAGTGAGTTGCCAAGGCCTATGGTGAAGATTCATTTGACACAAGCGGTGAACGATGTAGCACATTTCCGTCTGTCAGGTATTACTGGTAGGTTGTGCTTCTTACTGTCTGATGTGCAATTAGGTCCTAGCAAATATATGAACGATGATAAACTTATGGACATTTGTTTGGCCCAAATTGATTAGTTTGTAAATGTGTGATATGCCGATAGGGCTTTGCACGTGACGTCGTACTACCAATGAAACGACGACTATTAGAACTTTTATCACAAAAAGAATTATTTCAATAAAAGATGGTGATAATTGTGCGATACCAACGGAATTTTTTGGGGATATGTGAAAAATAAAGTATATGCCAGCCACTATAGGGCATCCAATGTCGCTATATCGAATATCGGTATATCGTACTATTTTTCAATATTGAACGATCATTACCGGTATTTCGGTAATTATAATTTTTTTTTGGAATATTATGAAGATTTCCACTCAATGTTCTTTGAGTTTTTACATTACAATTACTGCCCTGTGGATAGCTGAATATGAATTTATATTCATTTTTATCTTCTGTACTGTGGAATAGTCTAATCATACAGCTCATTTGTTGAATGAAGCAACTGTGCAGATTTAGCGAGTTACTCGAATTTTGAAGTTCTGTTGTATCATATTTCCGACTAACAGATCGGGATTTTCAAGGTTTTAAGGTGATAATTAATTTTTCGATGATTTTAGGCTTATTCGATGTTTGGTTCGTTTGGCCTTTAGATACTATGTAATATTTTAGAGATTTTTCGTCCAATCCAAGATTTTCGATATTATTCAAGTTAGATTAGATTTCCGAAATTCAAAGCTTTGAGATTTTTGGATTAATCGAGGATTAATCTAGATATCTCGATTTGAATACATTAAGTTACTTGTTTGCTCAATATTTTCGAGATTATTCGAGTTTTTTTTGCTTTTGAATTGCTTAGCATTGAGATTTTTCAAGATTATTCTAGAAATCTAAACTTATTCGAGATTTTCGGGAATATTCGACTTAATTTTGAGAATATCGCGTTTATTTTAGAACTCTAACTATTGACTACTTAGGTGTCTGGAAACGGATCGAGTCTTTAATGCTAACATATCTTTTCTTTCCTTCGGTCTTGTAATGTGTAAAAGGGTGTACGGTGGACCCGGCGTTTTCCGAGAAACTTGCCTTAGGCTTCGTCGTACATACTAAATCAATCAATCAATCTGAGACTTTCTGGAATATTCGAATTTATTGTTTTTTGTAAATATCGAGATTATTCTAAAACCCGAAGATTATTCTAGCTTTTCGAAATTTCCAAGGATTTAGTTGCATCTTGTTACCGAATTAGTGATTTGACGCAGTGGCGTAACTACAAATGTCGGGCTCAATGCTCTGCCGATTTCTAAATACCATATATCGCTGAAGGCATCACGAATTTCGAATATATTTTGAAAAATATCAAGAATTTCGAATTTTCAAAGTATCTTGAATATTGTTGTAAGTTCTCAAATATCGAATTATCGGTAAGTTTTATTAAAAAATTGTAAAAGCATAAAATATGTATTTGCAAAAATTAAATAATTAATTTAAACAAGTTGGGGTTTTAACTTAACTTTTAACGTTGAGGCTTATTCATACTTTTAGGTTTTTGATAAAAGTTTTACGTATTTGCAAAAAATCAAGAACTTTTAATTTTATAAGCTTTCAATTATCAAAGCTTTTTTAACCAAACCATTTTACTACCAAAGAGTATGGAATTTTCGCTAAAATTTAGAATATTTATTCTCAAAGTTAATTATTAATCATCAAAAGCTTTAAGTTTTGAGAGGTTTTCAAACCAAACCATTTAACTCTAAAATTTGTTATTACAAAGGAAGGTGGTCTTTTTGAATAAATTTAGAATAGTTTTGTTCATTGAGCTTTAAGCTTGATAATTTATTTATACTATGTATTTGCTTTTAAACTTAACATTTCGGAGCTTTTAAATAATTCAGGGTTTTCGTTACAATGTTTTAAGTGCAAAAAATAAGTATTTACAAAAAGTTTCGAGAGCTTTTAGTTTTAAAAGCTTTCACTGATCGAAACTTTTTGAACAATTTATTCCAAAATTCCGTTACCCTTTGTAACGAAATTTTAGGATAAATTTAGAATGTTTGTTTCCAATGATTTTTCGGTTTGAACTTAAAGTTTGTGAGCCTTTTCATAATTTGAGGTTTTTGTTAAAAGGTTTTATGAACATAAATTATGTATTTGGAAAAAATGTCGAACTTTTAATTTTAGGAGCTTTCACATAGCATATTTGTTTTCAATAAGCTTTAAGCTTGACAATTAATCCATAATATTTGGGTTTGAAATTAACATTTTTGGGCTTTTTAATAATTTCATGGTTTTAATAAAATGTTTTAAGAGCTTTCATTTATCGAAGCTTTTTAAACTAACCATTTTGCTTCGAAATTTGATATTACAAGGGATGACGGAACTTTAGATTGGATTTAGAAAATTTGTGCTAAATGTAAATTATCAAGAGCATTTAGTTTTAAGAGCTTTTCAAACCAACCCTTTTAACTTTCAAATTTAATATTATAAAGAAAGGTGGTATATTGGGATTAATTTAAAGTATTTGCTCTCAATAAGCTTTAAGCTTGATCATTTATTTATACTTTCTCGGTAATTTTTGTGCTTTTCCATAAATTCTGCCTTCCGTTTTATGAGCATAAATCAAGTATTTGCAAGAAATGTCAAGAACTTTTAGTTTTAAGAGCTTTCACTTATCGACGCTTTTCAACTCATTTTATTCAGGAATTTTATATTAGAAATGGTACATTTTGGAAAAAGTTTAGAATATTTGTTCTCAACGTATATCCTTCATCCAAAATGTGTTTTCATTTTCGAGCGTTCCATGTGTAAGAAAACCTGTTGATTTACTCAGATTTAATTTTCAGGATATATTCGGGCCAAGTAGATGAAACAGTAGATGAAACAGAACGTGAGTCATTTGAATTACCTCAAATAAAACGAAACGTCTTGCAACGTCTTGTTATGGCGAGTTTTATAAATATATCGGTGAAGCATAAATTTCGAACATAATTTGCAAAATATCTAACATTTCGAAATAATCTCAAAAATACCGAATTTTAAAAGTATCTTGAACATTCTTGAAAGTTCTCAAATATCAAATTATCCGTAAGTATGTAAAACCAAAGGAAATGCTATATATGCTAATCACCGCCATGTAAAACGTAAATAACGGAAATTAGAGAAATATCGAAATTTTCGCATAATCTCAAAACCTCTTTTAAATATCACCGTTTAGATTTATATGTGTAACTCTGCAAGTTCTCAAAACTCAAATCTAAGCGCAGAACAATGCATTACAAAATTCGAATAAATTCGAAAATATTTAAAAATCTCGAATAGTCTTAGGAATGTCGAAAAGCTTAAGAAATCTAGAATAAGCCGCATAAACCGAAAAATTCGAAAAATATCTATTTTATGCGAATATCGATTGATCTCGAACAATTTTAATAATACCGAAAAATCTGGATATCAATATGGGAATAATATGGGAAAGACTGTAAAAATCTAGAAAACCCACGAAAATTTTGAAAAATTCGTGTAAATATGGAATTATTTGTCAAGTAACTTAATGTTTCTAATTATACTAAGCAACTTAAGGCTAAGCTCAACAAAACGGGTAATTTTTTAAATATCGAACAATCTAAAATTCTCGAATAACATTGAACAATAAAATACACCAAATACTACAATCTCAAACATACTCGAATAATCTCAAAAATCTCGAATAACCTGATTGTTTCATAACACCGAATCACCAATTAAGTCTCAAACATCACATATCTCATTTCCATGATAAACTCCAAAAATCTCGAGAAATTTTAAAAAGTGGTCAAAAGACGAAACCTGACAGGCGGATATGAAATCGAGAATCCCACAAAAAACAAGCCAAAAAAACACAAATCACCAGTTGCAAAATTGGTTTTTCAAAATAAACCTGTAAATTTCATTTTTATTTATTGTTTACTGGTGATCCGCTAAATGAGAAACTATAAGTCGAACGAACACTAATTGATTATAGAGCAGGGTTCGCAAGTACTCGAATGTTAGTGTGCCAAAACAAAAACTTTTTTCAAAATCACTTCCTTCGCGTGCCAAACAAATTTCGTAATATACCTAAACACATATTTAAAAAAAAAAACAAAAAACATTTTTTGTACATAAGCAAACAATATAGTATTACTAATTTTATTTCATGACAAAAAAGCGTAAAACAATGTTTAAAATATTTAAAACTTTTAGAATTAAGCACCAAAATAATCTTAAAATAAAACTAAATTAATAGGAACATCACGATCATTAAATTCAAAATTAAATAAGGAACATTCATCGTTCAACGTACTGATTATTATGTATGTGGTCCAGCAGTGGATATCTTTTGTATGTATTTGGACGCTAAGTGGTCGACATTTGGAGTATATTTAGTAACTTTTAATGCAACACATGCCTCAGAATTGTCCCTGGTCATCCTATTCCTTGTTTTTGTTAAAACAACATTCATTTGGGAAAACAGAAATTCACAGTAATATGTGGATGGAAATACTGTTAATACAGCTATTGCCAACTTTCTTAAAGATGTGAATTGATTAGGAAGGCTTTGCCACACTTTCAATACTTCATCATCAATGTTCAATGAGTTATTATCGTTCCTTAGACCATTTTCAATAGTTGTTCTTAAACTTTCAAATTTTTCACGCCAAATAAAGCTACACTGAAATTCAAGTAATTCATTATCGAAATCATCAAAATTCAACCAGGCAAAATCGTGAAAATTGCCATCAGAAATAAATTTATCAGGGTAGCGTACAAATTTAATAAGGTTTTTAATTTTTTTGACATCGTGGAACCGATTTGCGAAAGATTCCTGGGTTCGTAATAAAACCTCGCTAAACTGCGCAAATACTTCGTGTGTTTCTCCTTTTTTGAATATGTCAATATCTATTGTAAATTTCTTTAAATTGGGGAAATATTTCAGAATTGGGTAATTTCCATCCGTGCTTTCCATGTCGTTCTTAAACAACTGCAGCTTCATTTCAAAGGCCATAATATGACCGAATAAAATGTCTATAGATTTTCCGTTTCCCTGCATTTTTACATTTAATTCATTTAAATGAATACTGAAGTCAGTCAGGAACATTAACTGCAATAACCAATTAGTATCAGTTAACTCCGGAAATACCTTTTTCTTGTCTACGAGAAATAAACGTATTTCATCCAAACATTGAACAAACCTTTCTAATGATAAAGCCCGACTAAGCCAACGAACGTGGTTATACATCAGAAGGGTTTCATATGGTGCATTGATATCTTTCATTAATTTTTTAAATTGCCTTTTCGACAAATCACTAGCAACAACATTATTAATTACTTTAGTAACCGTTTCCATTATATGATTGAATTCAAATAATCCATATTTTGCACATAAAACATCCAGATGGATCATACAATGGAACCCCATTACTGGGTGACCAATTTTATTTTGCAATAGAGCTTTAAACCCCGAGTCTTTTCCAATCATGCTTGGGCAACCATCAGTGGAAATTGAACAAATTTTTTTAATACAAACGTTCGTATCGGCTAAAACTTTTTTGACAACTTGCAGAATATCAACGCCCCTTGTTCTTTCCGGTAATGTTGCCAGTTTCCACAATTCCTCTCGCATTATCCCACCTACTGCATAACGCACCGTAATTGCCAGTCTGGCATCAGAGTTTATGTCAGTACTCTCATCAACTGCCAAAGCAAAAACCTGAGCTGCACGGAGATCAGATATTAATTGATCACTAATATTTTCACGCATTTTTAAAATTCGGTCCTTTACTGTATTTGCACTTAACTGAATGCTGTTAATGCGTGTGAGTATTTTATCTTTATTGTCAAAATCCTCGAAAAGCGATTCTGCACAGTTTACAAGAGCAGTTTTAAAAAATTCCCCATCACTAAATGCCTTTCCACTTTTAGCAATTTCTCTGGCTACCTGGAAACTAGCGGCGGTAATGTTGTTGGTTGATTTTGTGTATTTGGTGATTATACTAGATTGCGATTCTTTTTCTTTAATTTTTTTAGAAATATATTCTTTTCGGTCCTCCAATGACATTTTTAAAATTGACGAATGATTTGATTCGAAATGTCGTTTTGTAGATGACGTGCGACAAACTATAATTCCACCGCATAAGGTGCAAAGAGCTTTGCCTTTATTTTCAATCATCCCATAAAGATTTGTCCAGGAATCTTGGAAAGAGCGTTCATCTTTTGCTTTATTCATTGTATTATCCTTACAACAAAAACATATTAATTTAAAAATGTAATATATTTTTAAAACTTTCTTTAAATAATAAAAATTTAATGATCCGTTAAGATTAAAAATAGTACATTGTGTCAGAAGGATTAAAGATGATACTTTGTTGGACGAGCAATTATATTTGCATGCAAGTGAAGCGCAGGTAGCCGAGCAAGAGCGAGTCAAACAAAGTTTCTATTAATCCGAATAACACATTCTATTTTTCTCCAACGGAGAAAAGTTTATTGAAACTAATTATACAAGTACAATAAGAACAAATTACGCAAATAAAATTTTAAGATTGAACATTTTGTTGAAATAATTTGAATAGCTAAGGAGTCATTGACTTTTAATTTGTTTTAATTTGTTTACGTATTTTACTTGTAATACCAAAAAAACTGCAAAACAGAATTAATAGTTATTTGCGTACCAAGTGGCGGTAAGTGTTTTTTCCTTTTCAAGGTGGAAGTTTGTAGTCCGAGGCGAAGCCGAGACTTACAATTCCATCGAGAAAAGAAAAAAGTTTACCTGCGCGTTGCGCATAAAGTTTTTTTCACTGCCAACTGAAAAAGCTTAGATACAAGACATTCAAAGCATTTATATTAGTAAACAAAATTACGAAATGCCTTTCAAGTATTTTACTTTCCAGTAATGCCTACTTTATACGAATGTAATATCGATTTTCCGCTTGGGTAGTGAAAAAAAGTAAATTTACGCCTAAGATTAATTTAAAAGTGTGGCCTAGCAATATTTTTATAGTTTAGTAACGAAAGCAACAAACTTTTATACCAAATAATAGTAATAAAACAAGTAACTTTTAAGGCATTTGGAAAAAAAATTAATATTGGAAACGCCACGAAAATTTGACGTTAAGCTCGAAAGCACGAAAAAATTAAAAACTAATATATGATTCCTACATTATGTAATCGCACAGCTCCTCTTCTTTTAAATTCGATGCTGATAACTTTTCTACTAATTGACAACATTAATAACTTTTCCAATAATGTACTAGTAAAACATTATTTGGCAGTGTACGTTACATACATAGATACATAATTTTCTTTTTCACTGATAGAATACACAAAATTGTTGCACACAAATTGTAGCCAATTGGACATCAAGAACAGAGGATTGTTTTAACTTTATTTCACTGTATAAAAAACCATTTTCATAACAAACACGAGAAAGAATATTTCGCAAATTTAATTTAGCATAGAAACACATACGTTGTGTTTTATAGGAGAAACAAACGGTGGACATTCTCATTTTCGAGAACATAAAAGACAAGTTTTATTACCATTATTGGTCAAATATTTTTAAAGCTATAAAACTCAATATATGTAAACAGAAATTAACTATGTATAATTTTAATAAAAATAGCTTACGTTTCAATATTAATTCCAGTATTATTGTTAAAACTTGTTGTTTCAATTAATTTTTTACACCGAAGGGACAGTTTTTCTTTATTTCGAAATTGCCGCTCAAAAGATGCAAATGCAATGAATAAACGCGTATACAAAACATGCATATTATACCAGCACATACACATGCACACAAATTTGGATAAAAACACAAATTTGCGCATGCTCTTTAATCCTTTGGTACACACCGGGGAGATCAGTACAGTTTAACTTTGGGACGCAGAAAAAGATAAATTCACGCATACAATATTTTGGTTTTGTTTTCCTTACGCACAAACAAAAAAAAATCTGATCGTAGCCTGATTGACCGTACAAGATGACATGCGCAAATACACTTTTGTATCATAAAAAATGTTTTGTATGAAAAATCATGAAACAAATGTTTTTCTTTTGTTTTTTTTTATGTGTATGTATGTATAAAAAGCAAAAAGAATTCAATCAAGAAATTAATTTTTGAAAGTGGTTTTTTGTTATTTGAAAATTATTTTCCATTTGTTGGAATTTTTGCCGTGCCGGCAGAATTTTTACGCGTGCCAATCTTGGCACGCGTGCCACGTATTTGCGATCACTGTTATAGAGACTGACTATGGTATGGCTCAAGGGAGGGAAACAAAAATTTATTTTCAGTCACGGTTATGTATTTTTCTCGTTTCTTTTTTGATTTTTACGAATATCACAATGATACATCGCAAGCTGCTAACACCAACAGATTATTATAAGTTCTCTCTTTTAAATCAAATTCAACCTTTTATAATCAAAACTTGGTTTGTAAAAGGTCGATTTTTAAATGCAAAAGGGGCAAACTTGGAGTTACGCAAAACGTACAGGAGTAATACAAATAAATTACCCCAGCAAACGGTAAAATCGTTGTCGTTTGATGTCGAAGGTTTTGATTTCAAACGAGTTTAGCTAATTTTCTTCTAAATCTAAATATCGGTCAGAATCTAAAGGGATTTTTATTTCTCTGGGGGCCTATTATGAAATTTTTCGATTTCGGATTTTTACGATATCGAAAAAATCCGCCCTATTATGAAACAAAAAAGGAAATTCGCATCGGAATTTTTCGAACGTACATGGAAAAATTCGACTGCTATTTATTTAGCGGATTTTGTAAAATTATGGGTATTTTGTGTTTTTGTGGCAAATACATTGTTTGTAAATGATATATTTAATTTTAAATAAATTAAATATTATTTATAATGTTATAATAATTATAAAAATAAATAAAATTACAAATTCGATTTACCATGTTTCATAATAGGGTAAATTCGCGGCGTATCGAATTTTTGCGATATCGTAAAAATTCGAAATCGAAAAATTTCATAATAGGCCCCCTGGAGTGAGAATCGAGAGGAAATGGTTAAGACTGTCTTAAGAAAATATCCAATAGCAACAGGAACCATCGCGTTTTCTTAAAATTTTCCTAGAAATGTACCGTTCTGCAAATTTGCACTTTAAGCTTTATCCGAGCTATCTAATCTTAAATTTGAACTAATAAACGAAACCTCTTTTCCTCTACCTTTAAGGAATTTTCCCCTACCTAGGAATTTTCAAAATATTTAACAAATACCATCAAGTATCAAGTTGCAACCAACAGAACAATGTTGTGTTGGGGCAAAAATTTAAAAAATAAAATGGTTTTTGAATTCTTGGTTACAAAAGAGAACTTACGTACCCGTAAGTATCGCTACAGCAAGATTTAGGCCGAAGAGACCTAAACAACGTCATGATTTTGCTTTTTTCTCTATTTAATTAGCGGATTTTTAAGTGTCTACAATGGGTAGTGTAATGTTTGAAAATACAAAGGGAGCGAGATGAGAATAAGGGATTGGAGGAGTAACACACAAATTGCAGTTAAACAAAAATATGTTTACTTTGCGCGTTTAATTTGTATTGAAAAATCTACGCATGCAATGCATGCATTGCATACATGGGCCAGCCGCGTTTTGTTATTTCTAAACCGATTATGATGACATTCGACATTTACTTTTGGAAATGGTATTCGAAAAGGATTTTTAGATGCAGTTCTGGAAAATAGGTACATTTAGGATGGAACTTGTTTTTTTTAAGGATTTTGGTGAAATTCAACAAGTGTGATGGTAGTGGGATTTTAAAGTGATTTTTAAATGAAGTTCTGGCATTTGGCAGAAATATTTTTCTTACGCGGAAACTACCAATCTCTGAAGTCTGTGATTTTACCAATACTAATATTTCCCGGTAAATACCCGATGTCCCCGCTGGTTTTTAATATTTTGCTACATTTTGGCTAAAATTGATAAAATTTGATTTTGGATAATATTTTCCACATTTATTGAAAATATAAGTTGAGTATTCACTTTAAGTTATTTAAACTTGTTTGTTATTTTTTTATGCAGCAGCTTGACTGTTTTGCCATTTTTTCGATCACAATAATTTAAACGTTAATTTAAACTTGTACTCTGCACAGTTGCTAAATTCTAGAAAGCACCGTCTGATCGACATCAAATCAACCAGCAACTTTACCGAATGAAAGAGAGTTTCAGAGTATATTCTTTGGATCGGAGAATCGATAAAATTAAAAGAACGTCTGGATGTGGTAATGAGGTCAACAAAAAAAGTGCCTTGAAATCAAATTGTGGCACTGAAATAGCTTAATACAATGAAAATTGTACACGTTTGGTTAATTTGCGGTTAGTGTAAAATGTAATTCCGGCTACTCAATCTCTACAGGGCTTTCTTTCTGCAGGGCATATTTTAATTTTACCAATGAAACAAAGTTGAATAAAAAGTTGTTTTGCAACTTTCGATATTTTTATAAGTATATTGCTTTACCGGAATTAATATGTTACGAGTATTTATAGCATATATATTTTGTCGTCATTTATTACCAAAACAGCGGAATTCATATCACAAACAACCTCAAAGGCGAGATTGGTCGATTGAAAAATCGACGAGTGATTTTATTAATTCAAGTAAATCCGAGTTTCTAGAGTGGTGTGTGGGAAAAAATGGGCAATGGCCGTTTGATATTTAAAAAATGAAACAAAAAGTTACAAAAAATATCATGTTCAATTTTTGGAAATCCCTATTTATCGGTTCCTTTAGAAATGAAGTAGCTTATACGAAAACCATAGTTTTCAGTTAATTCGTATTTAAAGAATTTCTGAATTTTTTTTTTTAAATAAATGCTAATAGTTGATTGAAAATTTAATTTTCTATAGGTTATTTCTATACAATGTAAGAAAAACTCTGTCTGCTTCTGCACTTTACGCAACATCATTATAAAATTGAAGCAGTTATTCCTAATGGAGTTAAAATGTTTCGCTCATATCAATTATACACGCTGGACAGTATAACGGGTAAGAAAGATATGATAAGACTGACAGAGATGGACACCTAATTAAGAACGATTTTTATTTTTTAAATAATAGGCCAGTACCGTTATTAAAGGAAAATTTAAAATTCAAGTTTGTAGATAAATTAAATAGTTTATTGAGGAAATTCAATAAAAAAACTGAAAAATTATGTAACTAACAAGTTCAATATTTTGTAGGATATCCTTTATTTTGTATAACCGAATGACGTATCGGAAGACTGGTAATTAACTTTAGACAAAGGGATCTTATTGCAGACGTCTTCAATGTGTTTGAAGAGCTTGTCTGAATGACTTCCCGCAAGTTTTGGATTTTAATCCCCTCTTAACATCGAACCACAAGTTCTCAATCGGGTTGAGGTCTAAACCAATACTTCACTAACCGTGAAGTGAATTTAAAATCATTATCCTGTTGAAAAATAAAGGAATCTAGCATGTATGCGAATGGATAAGGTGCCATCATATTATCATCAATTTATTTAATTTTTGTTTTGAAACGTTCGTCGTTTTGAATGCAATAGATCGACGCAACCCAGATTCATTGAGGCGCCGTCCTCTCTGACACATTTCTTTTCAATTTGTCACGATACGGATTGGTTTACTTCTTTAGCCGTCAGAAAAGGAAAGCCCTTAGTTTTAAAGTAAATGCTCCTTTCTTCCCCTGCGGTTGTTTTTCGAGGTCGTGCACTTCTGTCTGTTTTCACAATTGCCAGTCTCATTGTAGCACTTAATTTCATTATAAACCATCATCTTTGAGCAACGTAACTTGACTGCAATCGTTCTCATTGATACATTTTCTCTGCAGTATTTCTGCACGATTAGCTTTCGTAATTCTGGTGTACGGATTTCATTTTTGCCTATTTTTCAACTATGTATTTAGTAAACAGTTAAATGAGTAAAAATCCTTTTTTTAATTTTAAACAAATCACTTACCCTTAAATTTAATGTTTTAAATTTTATTTGTTGCACCGTTCTTAATTATTCGTCCACACTTTTTAAGAAATTTTGGCAATACAACCAATAATGATCAAATCGTTACCGTTCGGCAAATTATAGATAAAAGAAATACAAAAATCAGATAAATCAAAACAAAAATTACAATATTGCGGTTACTATGTTTAAAAAATTTAAATATTTCTAGAATATCATCGTTCCTAATTATGTGTCCACCACTGTATGTCGTATTCCTCCTTAATGAAATTATTATCTTACTCGGTTTTTTTAATTCTGTAATATTAGTCTAAAATTGGCCGCAGGTACCCACCACCCACGTTAATTATTAAAATATGAGGCGTAGGACGTTGGTATCGAGTGGCACAAAAAAAATCTATGTATGTTTAAATAATAAACGCAGTAGGCCTTGTTTAAAAACAACGTCGTGCAAAACTACGACATAAAGGTTCAAACAGAATGGTGTCCGTTCTATTCTATTTATAACATCTTTATGAATGAAAGACAGAAAGTTCACAAACGAAGGAGAATAAAATGAATGCAACTCTAGATCCAAATTTAAAATTTTGGAATAGATGAACTTGACAGGCAATGATAAGCTAGAAATAATTGAGTGAAATTTCATTTGAATGGAATAATTTGAGTGAATATTAAATCAAACTTGCAAATGATCTTGTTTCTTATAAGTTGTGTTTGAACTTTAGAAATTGAATATATATTCTTCACTTGAAAGCAGTTCTATTAAAAGTTTGCGTTACTTCAGGGAAATATAATTTTTTGAATTTTTATATTAGAAATGAGTGGAATTATAATTTGAGTGATATTTTTTTAACTAAAACCAAATCGAGTTTTTGCTAAAATTCTAAAGTATATAAAAAACAAAAGACGTCCATTGTTTTAAAATCATAAATCATCAGTTATATTCATGTGTGCTAGCTATTTATGCCTAATTCTATTTAAAACAAACAATTTTGCAAAATTTTTAAAATCTTAAAAAACCATAAAACAAAATTTCGAAGATGATCTCGCCAGATTAAAGATGAAAGTGTTAAATACCCACACGCATATAAAATTATCAAAAATTTAGTTAAAGTAGTTAAAATAAATGCTAGACAATAGTTAAAAACACGTCTTATACATATTGATTTAACTAATCAATCATTTGCCATCAAAAATTTTGTTTATGATCATTTTGCGGTTATTTTTTTTATTACATGTGGTTTTCATAATTAAAAGTATTTCGATTTAGAGATTTGAGGATCATATTACACGGGGGGGTTTTAATTCAATTATAGCTATAAATGTGTGAATGTGATATTTGATCTTAATTGTATGCGAGCATATTAAATTTTATGTGTATACATACATAATATGTATAATAAAAAAAAAAAACGATCGTAGGCATGATTGCTTAAATGAAGTTTTGAAATTGGATGGGAAGTTTTATGTCGAAAAAACTGTGCTATAAATTATGAATGGATCGATGCAGTTGATTTAAATTTTTTTTTGGGTTTTGGTTTGGTTAGAGACACACGATCTTCATTTTACAATATCGCCCCATTTTGGGCGCCCCTTTTGTTTGTTCATTTTGTGTTCAGCACTAGGATTAGTGAATTCTTAACATCATATTTATCAATATATGTATGTATATACTTGGCATACAATGACATGCGAAATCCATTTGGCATTTTTGTGAATATGTGAAAAATTAATTTATTGCAGATGTTTCGCTTTTTTGAACTTTGTAACTTCTATATGTGTGTGCTATCTCTGCTATGATGTTCTTATAAATATTTTATCTTCCCATCATAATATCGTAATGTGAAAATTAATCATAAAAATACAATTTTTTTTAATTTTTTTTTTTTATCATTTAGATCTGTCTAACGAATTCACTGCTCTGCGAAGAAAATTTGTCACACAAACCACTCACACTACATCACACTTTAAATTTTCATATATTGAAAATATTTTTTAATCTGTTTTTTTTTGTGGGTTTGCTGCTGTGCACAGATGATAGTGTGGAACTAATTAATTAGTATAATGATTAATAATTTTATGGATATAACTTAATTATGTCAAACGGGTTTTTAATTTCGTTTTTTTTTTAATAATAATAAAATGAATTAAAATCATCCCACATAATTTCCAAGTTATAAACAACTATACATTATGTTTATATAATATGTATGTGTTTTATTCAATCTTTAACCTCTCTGCGCGATCATTTCTCTTCGAGTCATAAATTTTTGCATTAAAGATTAAACGATTCATCTAAATCTAAAGAAATAAACTTGTTTGGTACATAATTTATGACCTTGTGTAGAATGTGTGTCTATAGATAATATATAGAGGCGCGATACATTTATAATCAATTTCATTAATTCGTAATCAATCATTTTGTATATGATCGTACGATCGTGTGTGTGTGTATATATAGTAAACATAAACTAATTAAAAATTTCATTCATAAAAATAAAATTGTAAATTTTTGTTATGTTATGAATGAAATAACGATTAAAACCGGATACGATCATTTTTTTTTTTTTGGTATTTATCTCTTTATTTTCTTCTCCGATATTAATTGTATTGTGCAAAAATTATGATCGCGCGCGCAGACGATCACTTTAATAGATGTGTAACAAGGTTCATTCATAATTTAATAAATTTTGATGAAATTTGTTGATTATCTCGATAGATATTTCAATTTTTATTATTTTGGGAAATAAATGATAACGATCACCAGTTTTTTTTTATGTTATTTATGTTTATGTATATTATAGATATAATCAACGATCGAATGGAAAGAAGATTAAAACACAAAACAAAAAAATTCTTCATAAGCCCACCATAAAGTTAACCGCGCACACCACAACCAATAAAATAAACTTCCAAAAATTACAAAAAAATTTATAAAAATTCATAATTTTTTTCTAATGATAATTAACATTAATAATTTATATAATGATCATATAATATTGTATGTATAAAATAAATATCGGGGTGTTTGCGTAGGATTTATGAGATTGTTGTCAAATGGAAATATCTAAGTTTAAATTATTTTTAAATTTTATGACATGTTGACAGTATATTAGTTATACACACAGCATATACTGTATAGTGTGTAGTTTATTAAATTTTAAATTTCCAATATTTAATTTATCTACTTCGTTAAAATTCAAGTTTTTATTTTATATTTATTCACTTTTAATTTTTATGATCAGATAGATTTTTTGATAGATTTTTGACAGCTTTTGAAATTTAATATTATTTTACAATCATCGATCAAAATGTTTAATGACATTTAAAATATGTAAATGAACATACTTATGTATAACATAAGGGAGAAAATTGGAATAGTTTTTGGAAATGGTGTCGGAATGGTAACATTTGGTAATTATTGGATGTTTGATATGATTTGAGTGTATATTTGTGACAGAAATGTCGGGAGATGAAAATAATTTAAGTGATGGATAAGTTATGGTAAATTGATGATGTAAGAATTACTATATGACTGTTCAAATATGGTATCTAGGGCAGTGACAAAGTCGTACTGGTATAGCTATTTAAAATTTTGAAATATAGCTCTTTCATAGTATTGTTTTAACCTGACGACATTTGAACAATAAAAAACAACGAGCGGGTTCACGCTCAACTCGCAAAAGTTTTATGTGAAAACATTTATGTGTAAATATCTATTCAATCATTTCAATGTTGTTGGAGGGTTACTGACATTAATTGAGCATAATCAAAGTACAGTTCTATTAAGTTAGTCACCTAAACCATGTCCGCCAAATGGAACCGCGAAACTCCCATAACCAAACTCATAACATGAGCAATACTAATAACAAAGCATAGCCAGTGGTATCGCTATGAAAACTTTAAACGGAGTACGTTTCAAATTTTCAGGCGAGTATTTCTAGTTAGAAGGGAGCACATACGAAATACTATAGTTAGACATAAATAATAATTGTTGTTGTTTTGTTCTTAGTTTTTGAGCCAAAACTAAAGCTCTTTATCTATTTTACTATTAAAGCGCTAAGCTTGTACGCTGCTCCAGCTAAATAGTTTTTTGTTGTGTTTTCGAGGTGGTCAATATACCAAAATAACTAAATACACAACATAAATATTATTAAACTTATAGTTTATTATAAGTTATAATTATTACACAAATAAAATGATTTATATTTTTATGTAATGTCGATCCAAACTCCAGACGTGTACACCATGAAAAAAAAACGAAGTAGAAGAAAGAGAAAATTCTTTCTAGTTTTACTCGAGTGAAGTTACACTCGTTTTCAGGAGATGCCAACACCTCCCTTTTTAGTAGAGTTGGTAGTCCTTGAAGCGATAAGGAACTATTCGCTTCCTTGATATGGTGGTTTCACTAGTTGATTGAATCGGACTGACTTCATTGTAGTTTGATGTAAGAGGAGCTGGAACTGTTGTTGTTGTTGGAGGTTCATCTGGCAATGCAATTGGTTCGCATATTGTATCATCGGCTGTTGTTGGTGTAAGGGATCCTAAACCATCTTGACTCGATACTGGGACAAAACTGAAAGCTTCAACTATAACGTTTTGCGACGGTTTCTCTTGTTCCGATGATCGCGGTCTGAGCTGGTTAATGTATGCTCGATGTACTCGATCGTCATTTAGTAGAATTTTATACAAAATTTTACCCATGCGCTCGATAACTTCTCCAGTACACCAATAATAATGATTACAGCGATGAACCTTAGCATATACCCAATCGTTGACATCAAAACTTCGTGAGCGTGCTGAATGTTTTTTGTCAAATTGTTCGCTTTGATTTTCTCTTTGAACAACCATATTTGGCGGTGGTGATGATGTGGCTGGTTGTTGTTTCATTAAATCTAAATGAATCCTCATCTTTCTCCCAAGCATGACTTCAGCTGGAGACTTACCCTTTGGTGCATTACGGTTAGGTGTTGCTTGGTAGCTTTAAAGAAATTGTTGCAATGTATCTTCCATCTTTTGCCCCTCAACAGATTTTTTAGTGCTCTCTTCAAGGTATCGATGAACCGCTCTGCCAGTCCGTTCGACTGCGGATGATAAGGTGCAGATCGGATATGCTGAATAGCGTTTGACAAACAAAATTCTTGAAAGAAGCTAGACACAAATTGTGTGTCATTATCCGATACAATAATTTTTGGCAATCCAAATTGAGCACATGATTTGTTGATCATGTTGACTGTAATAGAAGCGTTTGTTGATTTTGTTCGGTAAACTTCTGGCCATTTGGAATACGCGTCGACAATAACCAAGAAGTATTGATCTTCATATGGTCCAGCATAGTCTATATGCAGTCGTTGCCATGGACCTTCTGGAATCGGCCATGCTTCAAGTTTTGTTTTGCTTGGTGATCTTGCCACACTCATGCATGAACTACATCCAGAAACAAGTTGTTTGATGTCACTGTCGATGTTTGGCCAGTATACGTAGCTTCTAACAATGAATTTCATCCTCTCCATTCCTTGGTGACTCTGATGAAGCTGACGTAAAACTGTTTTGTGAAAAATTAGAGGTGCAACAATTCTTTCACCAAACATGAGACAATTGTTCACAACCGACAGACTCTGTTGTCTTGCATAAAATGCTTTTGTAGAATTCTAGACTTTGCAGTTTCAAACTGAATCATCGGAAATGTTAATGGTACACCTTCAATGGACTCGGCGAGAGTGTGGTTTATGTCTTCCTCCATTTGAATGGTTGCAGTAATGTAGTCCTAGTCTGGTTTGACGTGTGAATCGATCAATCGTGATACTATATATCCGCATGCCCAAATTTAGTTGTAGATATATATTCGATATCGAAATCATATAGTAACAGAGTCAATGCCCATCTCTGCAATCGGTTGGCTGTGTATACCGGTATTCCTTTTTTGGAACCAAAAATTGACAGTAATGGCTTATGGTCGATCTGTAGTATGAAATGACGACCAAATATCATTCGATGGAACTTAGACCCAATGCCTCCTTTTCTATTTGGCTATAATTTTTTTCTGCCTTCGTGAGTGTGCGCGATGCATGACTGATGGCTTTCATTGTTCCGTCTGGAAACTTGTGAAGAATGCATGCGCCGATGCCGGTATTACATGCATCTGCCGCAACTATTGTATCCAGTTTGGGGTTGTAATGCGTGAGCATTAAATCCGATTTGAGAATATCTTTGAATGAGTTGAATGAATCTTGACATTCTCGGCTCCAGTTGAATGAAGTGCCTTGAACCAGTAATGCATCCAATGCTTTTCGTAATTCATGCATTTTCTTTATAAATTTCCCGTGGTAATTGATGGCACCCAAGTAAGATTGTAGGGTTGGAACATCTTTGGGTGGTGGCATATTGGAAATTGCATGGACTTTTGTTGGATCTGGTCGCAACCCATTCTTATCTAGGATATGTCCCAGATATTTTATTGATGCCATGTAAAAACTGCTTTTCTCGATTTTCAGATGAAATCCGAACTCTTGTACGCGTTCTAAAATCTTACACAAGTTTTGATTATGTTCGGCAATGGTTTTTCCTGAAACGATAATATCGTCCAGATATGTTGCTGTACCATCAATGTCATCGACCATATCGCTCATGATTTGCTGGAATCCGCCGGGAGCTGATTTAATACCGGGTGATAGTCGATTATAACGAAACAGTCCTCGATGTGTGTTGATGGTGAGGAGTTCGCGAGATTCTGGAGCCACTACGACTTGCAAAAATGCATCGGACAAATCCAAATGACTGAACATTACGCCATTGGCAATCTTTGCGAAAATGTCCTTAGATATGTGATTCCAGAGCATCATTCAACCCAATTGGGTAATCCGCGCAGATCCGCACACCTCCGTTACTTTTCTTCACGACAACAATGGGTGCTGCCCATTCGGAAAAGTCGATCGGGGTTATGATTCCTAACTCTTGAAGTCAATGCAATTCATTGTCGATCTGTGTTAGAGCAGAAAAAGCAACTGGCCGCTTTGCCTTGAATACTCGAATGGCATATGGCTTCCTGTGAAGGATTATCCGCATTTTCTTGCAACATCCCAATGTATCGCTGAATACGTCCGGAAACCGTCTCTTAAGCTCGTCAATGCTGAATGTGGTTGACTGAACCTGCATGCACCCGCTTTTGATTGGAATGTCCCACAAGTTGAACTCTTCAATCCAGTCTATACCCAAGATGTTCAAACTAGGACAGGTTGATACGTAGCAAAATCCTTCTTTAACATCGTTTTGGAATGCCATTTTGCAGCAGAATTGTGCATAGAACCTAGAACACACACATTTGTCGATATATTTTAGTGAAATTTTATTTCGGAGATATTAAACCGATTCGATATAAAGTCCTGAAAATTTTCTTGAGTCAGTCATTTGGGCTGAAGTTCGAATTAAATTTTGTTGAAACTATTTTGTTTCTGATCCCTCCTGAATTTTCCATTGCTGCTAATAAATTTAGGGATTTGAATGAATATTATCTAAAAAAACCAGGACAATAATAACTAGGATATTCTCCTGGATGCACACAGAAGTTTGAAAACCCAGAACAGGTCTAGAGAAACCTGAACGTCTCGTCACCATATTCCTACCTAGATCCTAGCTAGGCGAGAAGGAGAATGTCAAAATAAAACTGAAAGACAATTGCTGGTGGCAGAATTTAACCTTGCCTTATCTGGATTTTATTCAAATGTAAACAAAGGATTTGAGGATATTGAAGTCAAGGCGTATTGGACGAATGAAATTCCTCATATTACACTGTATAAATCCTGATTTACAATTTTATAGTCTGGAAAGGTTAAATGACCGCAGAAATTAGCTTACAGTATTATTTTTATATAGAGGTCGTAGTGTAAGTCTGAGAAAGTTTTGAGAGTATTGTAAATCGAGTATTGTAATTCTTTTTTGTGCGGTAAGACTAAATGGACAC
The DNA here is from genome assembly GCA_958295665.1 of Tipula vernalis. NCBI lineage: Eukaryota > Metazoa > Arthropoda > Insecta > Diptera > Tipulidae > Tipula > Tipula vernalis. Next base: position 349,304,067 of record OY282559.1, read on the forward strand.
ATAATTTGTTGGGCAACGTAATTTTTGTATTCAGGTTAATATTTAGCCAAAGCAGATAAAAGTGTTTTGATAAAATCAGGTAATCTCTGTCATGTTTGAGTTTATCTGGTGCCCCATACAGAGTGCCTTGATGTTTTTATAAGTTCTAAAAAACTCGAAAATATCTTGTTATTTGCCTATAAATTTTCAGACTCTGAAGGAAACGCATTGTGAAGTTAGAGTAATTTAGTTCGCAAATTTGACATGTTTGATTTGATATTGTCTGCTAAAGTGGCTGAGATATTAATGCAAGAAAATCATTTTTTGGGTTATTGCCGGAGAATGACAGAAACTATTATAAATTAGCTTTGAAAAAATGCTTTATGAAAAATCCAGCTATCTTCCAGAATATAATAATTATTGCAAGCAAAAGCCGATAAGTTAAAATATTTTGTAAAAGTATTATGTATTAGTATACCCGAAACCGGGGTTTTAACTCCCAAAATGCTGTGTTTCTTCTATAAATCGTTGGTTCTACCAATGTTATCTTATGCGTCCTTGGTGTGGTGGCCTGTGGTTAAATTAAAGGCTACAATTATTAAACTTAATGGTCTATAAATGATTGCTTGTAGGGCAAGTATAGGAGCTATGGCATCAACTCCCCTTCTTGCCATGGCATCAATTCTATTCTTTCCACAGCTACGTTCTTTCATTCTTTGCTCAGCTTGTTCTGCTGCGTTAAGGCTTAAAGAGCATAGGAATGTGGAACATTCCTGGTTCAGCCGTGGGTCATAGAACAATTTTAAATGATTACGCATCATTAGTATCAGAAATTGATATGGTTAATGATAGACTGATGTCTGAATTCAATTTCACTAAATTATATTCGTTGGTGCACGAGTCGATAGTCTTGTTTTGTGACATCTCTCGCACGGTCAATAACTCTGGTTATGGAGTGTACAGCTCTAAGTTTGATCTGATTTTTTTCAGGCAGCCTAGGTAGGTACGGTACAATTTTTCAAGCGGAACAATTGCTCTTACGCTCTGTGTTATTGAGGCATTGAATCTCGCTGTTACAGATAAAAACTTTGTTTTCTGTACAAACAGCTTTTCTGTGCTGAATTCGCTGGATAATCCCTTGCCTGTGTTAAAATTTGTAAGGGACTGTAAATACTTTATACATCTTCTCTGTTCAAGTAATATAGAGTGACGATCATGTAGGTTCCTGCCCATTGTGGCATTGAGGGCAATGATATTGCTGATTCTTTAGCAAAAACCGGGGCTGGGTTTAAATGTATCGATCCCGAACCAGTTGCTTCCTTACCATTTAACTTTGTTAAGAAGGCGATCAAAAATTGCGCTATAAGTGAATTAAAACAGCAATGGCTTGCTACTGGTATAGCTGCCGCATTGAGAAACTTTTTATTAGTGGACTTTTATTAGGTGAGAGTCTTGATTACGACTCTCACTGGTCATGTCCATTTTAAAGTACATCTTCAGTGCTTGAGGCTAACTCATGATGCTCTATGCGAGGAATGCCTTGAAGACAATGATGACTGCATTCACTTCTTGTGCAGTTGTCCTGCTTTCAACGGAGTTAGGTTGCAATTATTTGACTCTAGGTCTATTGCTGAAGATCAGCTGTCTTCCTTGCCTTGGCCTAAACTGCTTCAGTTTACTAAGGCTGCAGCACGCTGTCGTGATTTAGAATAGAATAACTGGTTGCACTATCGGCCCTTCGAGGAACCTCGGATGGTTCCAATCAATTTTAAATAATAATTATTGGGACAGTTATGCAATGTGAAACTGCCAGGTAGATTAGTAGTGGCAAGACAGATAACGATTCATCACATTAATTTGTCAAAAAATTGCTTGTGTTTCATTTATTTCCTTAGTTAAGTATAATAAGTATTCTAATCAAGTAAAAGTAGAAAGATACAGTAGTAATTTTTCCCGAAGTTTCTGGTACCGCTCAATTACCTCAATCGCCACTAAATCATAACCGAATTCAGTACGTGACTTTTAAATCTAATCAACCTCGCTTTTCGCAAAATCCGTTCGTTTGGTTTAACATTTTGGAACAGCAGTTTATGGTAGCTGATATTAGCGCTCTAAATTCCCGAACTATGGGTAGGTCGGCTCCCACCGCAGCTGCAAATGGTATACTAACATCCTTTAAGAACGATCTAGCAGTATTGGTGGAAAGAATGGAGAACATTGTGGAAACAATGCCGTAATCATACGAAATTTCCGCGTTAATAAAAATTCAATCTCGAGAACGGTCAAATTCTAACATTGCAAATTCAAATTCAGCGAATCGAACAAGATCAAGTTTACGATCTCGGGTAAATCCAAAATACGAAACTTGCTACTACCACTTTCGATTCGGGGAGAATGCACAAAAATATGTCCAGGGATGTGTATTTTTTGCAAATAGTCTGTCAGCGGATAAACCCGGAGGTCCAAAATACTATTAGATGACCATCAAATCTTAACGACCGGTTTTGATGGCTTTAAATCAAGACACCTCATTATTTAAATATCATATCCATATTGAAATTTTTAATTGATACGGAAGCAGACGTTTCCGTCATAACGACTGCATTACCAAAAATTTATGTTTATAAAAGGAGATTTAACTTTGGAACCAAATTTGGCACTTCCATTGACAAGACTAAACCCATAAAATCAAAACTTACTAGCTACATTTCTGGAAATTACCCAAAATGTAAACAGTGTCAAAATTATCAATCACAATATCACTCATTATCGTTTAGAAACGATCGGACCACCAGTCAGTTACAAAATGGGAAGGTTAGCGTCGGAAAAGTTCTTGGTCCAGCCCGTTACACCTGATAAAGAAGAAGAACGGTGAATAGAGACCTTGTGGAGATTACCGCGCACTAAACAGGATTATAGTTCCAGACAGATATCCGATACCGCACTTTCAAGACCTTTCAGACCAACTTGAAGACCAAATATTGACCAAATTCCGATTGAACCATGTGATATTCGAAAATCTTTCATTTCAACACCCTTTGGTTTATTCGAGTTTACTAAAATGCCACAAGAATACAACACAAACTTTTCACAGATTGGTGCATTCAGTTTTATTAAGCCTAAATTTTTGTTTCGTATATTATAAGAGCATGAAGAACATCTAAATGTCGTTTTCAAAAAAGAATCGGAACTTGGTTTAATCATCAAATCAAATAAATGTATCTTCGCTTCATACAAAATTACATACCTCGGACATACGGTAACTGAACTAGGCATTCTGCCGAATTTATTAAAAATTACAAGCGTCCAGATATAGTTAATGATCTCAAACGGCTTTTGGGTATGATTAGCTTTCAGACGTTTCATTCCAAACGCAGCATCTGACCAAATTTTGCCAAACGAGTTTTTGAAAGGTTACAAAAAACCAATAAAACTCCTATTCAATGGTCCCCATTCTTCGATAACTGTAAGGAAAAGTTAGGACATGCAACTTTACTGGTACATTCCTCGTCTACAGCTAAACTAGCTATTATCGTCAACGCATCGGATATGGCAATCGGGGCGGTGGTTCAGCAGTATGTTACAACCGCTCAGTTTCTTTTCAGTACGTCTCAGTTTAACGCAGCAAAAATACAGTCCTTATGACAGAGAGTTGCTAGCAGCTTATTTTGGCAATAAGCATTTCAAATATCTGTTAAAAAGTTGTGAGTTCATTTTCGCTTCTAAATAAAATTCGGAATTTCCACGTATGTTCAAACATCTAGATTTCATCGGCCTATTTACTACCGATATATGACATATCTCAGATATGAACAATATCGTTGCATACACTCTCTCACACAATAATCAAGTTTCTTTCCCTGAAAGTATTGATTACACGGCAATAGCACTTGCACAAATAAACGATAAAGAGCTTCGAGAATTATTAGCCAGTAGCCAGTCGCCAGAGAATTTGGCCTTCATGGCCGAATCTTGCTTAGCGTGAGTCATCTTTCAACGAGGAGTTATACATAAGTCACCTCAGCCGAATTAGTCTTCAGATGCTCCTTACGAGTACCGGTACAATTTTTAGCAGAAAAATCAAATGCCTTAAATCCACAAACCGAGTTTGTTCAAAATTTAAGAAAACATTTTGACGAAATTAAACCTACACCCGCATCTAGGCACGATGTGAAAAACATTTTTGTTTACAAGCCCCTTATACAGGTCGATTCGGTTATTAGTCGTTCGAAAAAATCTTTTGTCATCGAAATAAATTCAAAACAGATAGAAATTTCCATTGATAGCCTTAAACCACACCAAAAAATCCGGAGAAAATTCCAAATTCCGTTTCGAAGCCCATAAATACAAAAAAGGTTACATTTGACTTATTCCCAAAATTCAGTGCTGCTTCAAATCAAACAGTTACAAAATCAAGTCGCGAGAACTAAACTCCTCTCCGTTTTAGAATTTAGTTGAGTAAATCATTGCTGTGACTTTACGGGGGAGGAAGTATTGTGGTGATTTCATCACCTGGAAAATTGGTATTATGTTTAAATTTTAATTTGTGTTACAAACATCGTTCTCGAGTTATCTACGTATTTGATTGAAAATTTCTATTAAAATTGATTTGGTGGTGGCGATTATCCCTGGTTACGGTGTAATAAAATCTTTTCTAGAAAAGTTTCAAGCCCGCTACCTAGATTCATCATTTGGACGTGCTGCAACTAATTTCATTGATCATCAAATATTTTGGTAGTAAATTTCAATGGAACTGATAATTTCTGGCCAGAATTCAACAAATATTGCGGAACCTTACTAATGATACTTTGGTTCATATATAAAAGCCATAAATAAAATAATAAGACTCAGGAACCAGGCTATAATTTCCCAGCACCAAATGAAACATAGGCGTTTGTCAATGGATTTTAGTGAAATTTTATATCTGTGTTATTATGCCTATCCTATAAGTAGTTCCTAACATAAAACGAAATTTTTCACTTCGATTCACATTTCTTAAATAAAATAAGAGCCAAATTCAAGAAATATTGCAGACCACCACTACTGATATTACGGTTGATATAAAATTGATTAATTCCGGCTCTGGAGAATTATTTCGGTCACCTCATTTCGGGTCGGATTTCTTAATTAAGCCATAGTTCAAATTCAAGAAATATTGCAGAACGCTGCCAATGATGTTTGATGACCAGATAATTTTCTCCATCTTCAGCACCAAATGGAACACACACACATTTAGCCAAGTATTTTAGTGACATTTTATATCTGAGATGTTAAACCGTAAATAGTTCCTAATCGAAATATTTAAATTGTGTTGAAATTATTATTTTTATGATTCCTTCAGAATTTTACATTGCCACTAATAAATTTAGCAATTTGAATGATTATTATCTAACAACTAGGGCACTGTATGGCATTTTCCCGGATGCCCGCAGTAGTTTGAAAAACCAGAACATGTCTGAAGAAACCAGGACGTCTGGTGATCCTAACCTTGCCCGAGTTTTCAAGATTTGAATAAATGATTTAATCCGAATCGTGTATACACTCTTTAAATAAAAGCTTTCAAAGGCAGCATAAGTTTTAATTAAAATCGTTTTTTTTAACTTTTTTGTATAGTATAATGAAACCTTCCAGTTGAAATCTTCAGTAAAAGTACCCTTAATCTTGACTCACTTAATGCATGCAAAATGAACACCATAAATAAGCACTAATTGGATCTTTACATAACTTTGAATTACACAGCAGTCTAATAATGATTGACGTCGATCGTATCTATGTATTTTGAAAGTGTTATGCAATGTGAGTTCCCTTTCCAATAGAAAGTGGCCGTCAGGCTATTGAAAACATATGGAAAAAACCAAGATGTATGTACATAATATGATTGCATACGAGAATTGTTATTAATATACTATAAGTTCAGGACGAGATCGAATCACCCCCGTTCTGAACTTGTATGAGCATGATAGTCCCGGCACCCGGTATTTACGAGGTGTGGAAGTCTAACCATCTACCACCACCGAGATTTTGCAACAGAAAGAAAAATCACAATCCAAGCGGAAGCTTTTAAAACTTTTGAAATATAAAGTTGTTAAATTTAAGTTTCAATAGATTGCCGTTCCTTAGCCCTGTGGAATAGTCATATTTTACACAGACACATATATTTTTTATATTTCACATAGCCATAGGCTGACAATCTGATATTTATTGCCATTTATTGATTGAGAGTATTTGAGTGTATCCAATCAGGCCAAAAATATTAAAGGTATTTGTCTTCTGAAGCAACAGAAAATGAAGGCGTCTCAAACACTTTGAAGAAGAGTTGTTCGGAAAGATTGTGCTTTGGTAGATCTCGCAATGGAAAGGAATGAATATCGAGACCCAAGTTCCAGAGAAAGTTGTAATCATTTTTCACACATTGACGTGATGGGCTAAAAATTAGGGAATATAATAATTTGGCAAAAGCTACAGGATTTCTACTTTAATCCTAGGTGTGATAGTTAATCGGTCAACTTACCAATGAGAAAATATTACACCAGCTTTAAACACATATTCAACGTTTCGGGCGCCTATGTATTTCTTTGTATACTTATATGACAAAATACGCAAGACTCCCATTTCGCAACATTCCGCGCATCAATTTATGTATTTTTTTTTTACATATATGCTGAAATCTCGAAGGGACATAAAATACTGCGCTATTAATCACACAAACACTATGTACTAATAGTAAAGATCGAGATTTATTTTTGGAAAATTCTAAAGAATTAAATAAAAAGTGTGCAATATAATTCATTTGGATTTGTCGCGCAAAAATAGATTATTTTTAGGTTTTTCGCCTTCTTCTTCTTCGTTCACATTTTCTTATCTCGCGCGCGGCGGTGTCTTTAATATTTGCGCCATTAGCACATATGTATCTTTATAGTTGTAAATTTCGATGTTTTAAGGTTGTTTACACAAACTGTGCGATATGTCCACATACATTTGTAATATATTATACATTGTGAATAGAAATGTGGCTCGATCGCCCTAACTCGATCGTCATACATAATAATTTATGTTACTATAATAAAAATTGAGCTGTTGTTGGCGTAGCTCAGTATTAAATATGTATGCGTGTATACTAAATAGTTAAAATAAATTATGTGCGCGCGACACTTAATACCGCTGCGATATTACACCCAAGTTTTTTTATTAATAATATTTATTCATATATAATATTTTTAATTATTACAAACAATAAATTTAAAATACTTTATTTTTTTTTAAATCTTATGGTCATTAAATTTTATAGCACATAGTAGAAACTTTTATGACTGACAGTGAATTCATATGGAGAAACAACGATCATCTCGCGCGCTGGTTAAAAACTTATTTTGGTATTTTCCATTCGATTTTCTACACAGTAGAAGTGATTATCGTTCAATCATTAGTAGAAGGCGTATCTTAAATTTATAAGCCGATTATAATTTCGAAAATTTATTTTTGATCCATTTTACATTTAATAAAGTAAAAAATTTGATTATACTTATTAGAACAATTTACGATATATGTACATGCATATTAAATATTTTTCCAAGCTGCTTTACTCCGGAGTCCGGCATTGAACTCTTGTCTGAAGAGGAGTTCAAATTGATCATTTCTAGAAAATTCTTGTTTGTATATGTATGTGTGTGGCCGCCCAGCGTATTCTCTTACTTAAAAATCAGCACCTCTAGAATTATGAAATTTTGATAAAACGGAATCTTGGGCCACATGATCTTTGAGCTGCTTGTCTTTCAAATTTTTCAAATTTCTACCGATTTTTCGTGGTTTTTCTAGGTGTTATGATTGAGTTGCTTGGGCATGATCTTGCATATGCTTTCGAAATGGTTTTTGAGTTTGCTCAGAGGTTTTCGAAAATCGATTTTCAGTTGCATATTGTTCCATATATTCCAAATTATTATTTTGCATAAATTACTCAAAGTTTCTGAAATTAGTCGAATTCAACTCAATTTAATTGCTTAAACATTTTTTAATATTAAATTACGCTGTCTAGTAGCTTATTTTTATCCTTCAGTATTTAGCACAAGCTTTTCAAGATTGTGAGATTACAATATGTTCAACAAGAATGGGTCATCGATTATGGAAGAATAAAATAACATTTTTGGAAAATTGTTATAAATTTAGAAAATTTATTTGTTTCTCATATCTGACGTAAAGTTTAATAAACAATCCAATCACCTTTATTATCAATAATTTTCTGGCAACGGCTGGAACAACTACCAAATAATTGTTTAGCATATCTGGGAGAAAATGACTTTCAAATTTGTTTGAGTGCAACCGTAAGCTGTTTAGGTTAGAGATAGACTAGAGTACGAAAATATTTTACAAAAGATTGAAAACATGACGGAGAAAGTACTTAGGGAAAGACGACAGAATATTAAGAAAAAACTACATAAACTAATTGTTCAACGGAGATCAGCACAACAAATAACAGTTCAAAATAACGAACAAATACAGATAAATCACGAATTCTACGATAGAGTACATAATATGACGGACATCACTTTTAATAACCAGGAACAAATATTACTGGAGAAAGGACTTAAATTTAATGTTGCTCCGCCCAACAATTCAACACAAACAACACGACAACTACTCGATATTGAAAATGCAATAACACGAACAAACGAATAACATCAGGATGACATACGGATACTTGTTGCAATTGATATAAGCAAAAACAAGCCAACTACAAACCAAAACATCCACAAAACCGAACGACAAACAGTGAAAGACATCAATGTTAAATTATTAGAGAATGACGCTCTAATAACAAAAGCCAATAAAGGGAATACACTCGTTATAATGAAAACAAATGACTATAACTCGAAGATTGATGACTAGATCGAAAACAATAACATAGTTGAATTCCAAGAAGACCCAACAAACAAATATCACAAGACGATCAATAAATTGATTAACAACTGTTCTACATATGTTGTTTAACCCAGGACAAAAAACGACTTAAAACCATAAAACCAACGGCACCTAAAATAAGGGCACTCACAAAAAATTCGCAAACCAGAAATGACCATGAGACCAATCGTAGACTTCACAACCGCACCAGCGTACAAAGTTGCTAAAGAAATTAATTACTTTCTCGGCAAAAGTATACAATTACAGAACGATCATTCAATCAGAAATAACATTGAACTAATCAACAAAAAAGAATCAATAGATGTATCACCTACAGCGAAAATGGCGTCATTCGACATAACCAACATGTATACAAACATACCAACTCAAGAGACAATTCAAATAACCAAGGAAATGTTACAGAAAAACGAAATCAGGAAAGAAAAAATTGACGAAATTATCACTCCAATCAAAGCAGTTACAGAACAAAACTATTTTCAACACAACAACAAATTCTATTCACAGACTGGAGGAACCTTAGCTAACATATATATGAATCACTTTGAAAATCAGCATATATTAACAGAATCGAACAACAAAAACCAAATAATCAGGTACTGGCACAGATACGTGGACGATATTCTAATACTATTTAACGGCACAATGAGACAACTCAGCAATCTTCACAAGAACATAAACAACAAACATCCCAACATAAAATTTACTCTAGAATCAGAGACGAACAAAGCCATTAATTTTTTAGACTTGACAATAACAAATGTTAACAATAAGCATACATTCAAAGTATACAGAAAAACCACGCAAACGGATGACGCCATTGACACATCATCTAACCACCCACACCAACATAAGATGGCAACGTTCAACTTTTTAATAAATAGACTAAACACGATCCCGATGAACAATCAGGACTATATGGAAGAACTAAAAATCATTAAACACATAGCAATAAAAAACGGTTATAACACGGACTTAATTGACAAAATGAACAATAGGTACATTTGGAAGAAACAACAGAATATGATGACCACATTAAGCAAACAAAATGAAGAAACAGAGAAATACATCACCATAGAGTACAATAATAACATCAACAAGAATATAACGAAGGGTTTTAAAAATACGGATACACAATGGCATTTAAAACAAACAACAAATTAGGAAATCGACTCAAACAACGTAACATAAATACACCAATAGATACCGGAATCTATAAGAATACATCTAATGACTGCCCCAAATTCTACATCGGACAAACTGGTAGAAGTTTTCAAGTTAGGTTTACAGAACATATAAAAGAAATCGGAAAACCAAAAATCGACTCGAAATATGCACAATACTTAACTACAGAAAAACATAATTACACTGACATCAACACAAACTCATAGGTATTACACAGAATACGGAAAGGGTTACTAATGAACATATTAGAAGAACTGGAAATATACAAGGAACGATATTGTAATCCATTTTTACTAATCGAGAAAATTTGCCGCAACAAAATTTACGACCTCATTGTAAATCCGTAATTAATATCACACACCCACAAAAACCAGATGGTCAACAAATTCTTCTCTGTTTTTATCATAAAGCACACACCAGATGGTATATACTAAAAAGAAGGGCGGTACCACCCCTTTAAGAAGAAAAACAAAATAAGCGGAAAAGAACATTCAAAAGGCACGTAGGCACACAAAAATAAAAATAGGGTATAAAAGCAGTTTTTTAGCATAATTTTAGTTAATGTTTGTTAGAAATTTGATAAAGGAATAACATCCGAAACGATCGTAATTTCATTTACAAATAAAATAAATAACACGTTAAAGAAATATTGTGTTTTATTATATACAATTTTTATTGGTGATATTATTCCACGAGTAAACAACAAATATGTTAAGTTTAAATGCTGATAATCTTCTTATCTTGTTAATTTGAATTTGTCCTAGTTAATCTTCTACCAGGCTCATCATCAAAGTTTCTTATAACTTTACACATCGCTCAGATCATCTGGTTAGATAGTGCCTTGATACTCCCAGGTATTTGCTGTATTTGCTAGTGTCCATTTTGGTCCTTCAAGGTGTTTTGTGAGGAAATAAAGTTCAAAACTTCACTATTGAACTACAAATGAAATTAATTTTAGTCATCAGTGTAAAAAAAAAAATAAACGGAATTATAGATAATTCTTTCTTGTTGAACAGACTGTAAGTCTCGAACAAAGATTACGCTAATTTCAATTTGCTTCTACCTTGATACTCTGGAAATATGAAATCAGGTACACAGGCAAGCGTTTTGCACTCTCTTTATACGATCTGAGTAGTTAATATAAAACGGATTCCATACGGCAACACCATATATTCCAATAATGACTGAACAAGCGAGATGCATAAAGTTTTAATCACATAAGGATCAAGCACAGAATTCGCTTTAGAAATACCATTTTCAATGTGCTTATGAAACACTTTCAATAATACAACCATCAAAAAAGTAATCTTAATTAGTGGACGATTGTTTTGCATTGCGAGACGTTTAGCATCAAATTAAGCGATGTACACCATGCTTTGAAGTTTGTCAGATTGAAAGTCAATTGCATCATTGAGGCAAGAAATAGTTTTGAAAATTTTAATGTCGTCCGCTTAAATGAGAATTTCGGAGTAAAACCTAAATTCCATAGCGAATAAAAGTTTGTCAGTCAAATCAAAATGAGATTTAAATTTAAAATCGGTTGTTGTATGAACGAAACACAAAACGAGATCAGTCAAGATTTAACTTACAAAAAATGTGTTAAAAAGTAAAACTTGCTAAAATTATCTTTAGAAAGCCTGCTTATTTTGCTGATAAGCAGACACATATTTATAAATATAAACGTTTAAGCGTAGTAGTCACTACGAAAAACCAAATAAAATGTATGTTTATATCACATACCATGTATGTATACAGCGTGTCCGGGTTTGCGATGCTGATCCGTCATGGGGTGATTCCTTGGTTCATTCTGAGAAACAAATCGTATGTGGAGGGGGGATCCATTTTTGATATCCTTTGAGATACAGGGTGTTTAAAAAATTTGGTTCAGAAAAAAAGTACACCCAAATATTAAACTGTAACTTCCAAAATATTTATCGGAGAGCAACCAACTTAGTCTTATTTGGTTGGTAATCGTATAGGCTATTATTAAGGTTTAAGTGGTTATCTTGTATCTGCATCCGTTTGAGAGCTATGGTGATTTAAAGTAAAAAAAATATATTTGTTTTTATAAAATCGAGTTTTTCTCAAAAAAAACTGTTAAAATTTTTTCTTTTGTTTATTTAATTTTAATTTGTCATGATCTCCTCTACAATCCCTCAATACAAAGTTTGGGTCGAGGAGTTATAAAAGGTGCTCAAAATGTCCTCCTTTTGATTAAATACATGCTAATATTCGTTTAAGTATGCCTTTGGTTATTTCAATTCTTGGTAATTTCTTCCCTTATCTGTTGTGCTGCTGTGTGTATTCGTTGTATAAGTTCTTCTTTTGTTTCAATTTCTTTGGAGTATACAAGCGCCTTCATCCTTCCTCATACATAAAAATCCAATACCGTAAGATCGGGGGATCTTGCAGGCCAATGAATTGGACCATTTCTTCCAATCCAATTATTTGGATAATTTTCGTTAAAAAAATTCCTAACATTATTATGGTAGTGACAAGGTGCACCATCATGTTGGTATGTATGCGAGAATCTACTTAAAATGGGAACATCATCAAAAAGGAGTGGCAAATCGTTTTGTAAAAATTGTAAATAACGTTCTCCATTTAATCTAGGTGGTAATATGAATGGTCCAATTAATTTATCGCCAATTACACCAGCCCATACGTTTACACTGAATCGGTGCTGAAATAATATTTGTTTTTTCGAATGAGGATTTTCAGCAGCCCACGTGTATAGATTGTGAAAGTTTGTTATGCCATCTCTTGTGAATTGAGATTCATCCGTCCATAGGATACGTTTCACAAAACTTGCATTGTCCAAATTCCTTTCCATCAACAAATTACAAAACTCCAATCTTGTAGTGCGGTCTATCGGTAATAGTTGTTGAACGGGTGTTGTATGGTATGGATGGAGATTCTCATTGTGCAATACTTGATAAATTCGATAGCGAGAGACGTTTAATTGTAAAGCGAGCCTCCTTATGCTAATAGAAGGATTTGCTGTTACATTACGGATTATACCTTCGTCGACATCCAAATGGTTTGGTGAGACTGAATGGGGCTCCGCCCGGGTATTCGATCTTGTTACGAAATTTGGCAGTCTCCTATGAATATTTATAAATACTCTTGCGTCAGGAATGCGACGTGTTGGAAATCTGAGTTGATATTCATTCGAGCTCGTGCTGCATTACCATCGCAAAATCCGTAAACAAAATGGATATCAATGTACTCCTCACCTGAGAACTGTGCCATTATAATATTAATTTTATTAAATTAATTAAAATTTTGATTCACAACACTGATACAACACTAGATAATATCTCGAAACTAATGACTGAATCTGAAAATATTTAGTTTTTGTTTTTTCAACATTTAAACAAATGAGTTGATAATCATCGCCTACTGTTTTACAGATCAAAACAAAATTGGTAAAATATTAACACTATAACATCTCTTAATTAGATTGAGAATAAACGGAATACGACGAAAACTATGGCACGTGGGTACAAGTAATGTATTGGGGGATTGTAGAGGAGATCATGACAAATTAAAATTAAATAAACAAAAGAAAAAATTATAACAGTTTTTTTTGAGAAAAACTCGATTTTATAAAAAACAAATATTTTTTTTTAAATTTAAATCACCATAGCTCTCAAACGGATGCAGATACAAGATAACCACTTAAACCTTAATAATAGCCTATACGATTACCAACCAAATAAGACTAAGTTTGTTGCTCTCCGATAAATATTTTGGAAGTTACAGTTTAATATTTGAGTGTACTTTTTTTCTGAACCAAAGTTTTTAAACACCCTGTATCTCAAAGGATATCAAAAATGGATCCCCCCTCCACATACAATTTGTTTCTCAGAATGAACCAAGGAATCACCCCATGACGGATCAGCATCCCAAACCCGGACACCCTGTATATCACACAGACTGGTAACGCCAATAATATTTGAGCATTTTGTCTCTCTATTCTTTGCTCTAAAAAATTCAAAAATATGTTTTTGTTTTTATTAATGACATTTTTGCAGTTGCGCTTGCGCATGAATCATGATTCGTATTGTTTTTGTACGACACATTTTATTCTCTTTTTGTTTCGTAGCGTAGCATACGATTCTTTATGATTTCTTCACTGTATTCACAGCCGTACATACACACGATGACGTTTCACTAATACAATCAGTGGTTTATATATTTTTACAGCAGTTGGATACAAATCGTTTGGCTTTCTCCAGAGGGAATTTTAGAAAAATGTTTATACAAGCCGTCTTGTTCGCTCTTTACTCAGATCCTATCATGAAAATGTACACTATATTATTGGTTTTGTCATATACAATATTTAAACAACAACAAAAACAGTGTATATATACAAATATAGTGTACTTCTTTTATATCTTAAGTGTTAGTACTGTTTGGCTCGTATAGACATTTTTGTTGGTTTTGATCCAGATCATTCCAACTAACCCATCTGCATAAATATTGTGTACGATGAAAAATATTTTTCGCACACACTAATAATTTTAATAGCATGGTGATTTTATGGTAGAGAATTTTTTAATTTTCTATTTTATGACGGAAAATATTCGAAAAAAAATAATTCTGATATGAGTATTAATAGTAATTAATCTTTTGGATTATTTTGTAACTTGAAAATAATCGAATTAACACTAATTCTAATTTTTTTTAATAATTCTTGGTTAAGATTTTGTTTGTTGTCAAAATGTATCCATAAAATTTGCTATTAAAAAACAATAACAAAATAGTCTGATGGATTATTTTTTTTGTCTTCTTCCAACTTCAAGTCAGCTCAGTCAATTTTTCACAGTGGAATTGGGGCATTACTCAGATAATTTACCACACAACAATCACTCTTGCAGTGAAACTACCAATTTTTCATAATTTAAGTTCTAATTTCCAGATATAACCTAATCCAATCAACTGACAAAAAGTTATAATCCAAGGCCCATTTTTAAATTGAAAATCCATGAGTTCACATTTTCTTGGACCAACTCGCAACATTCAAATATAACTGGAATATTCAGCGGAGAGTGAAAAATGCTAGAAGATCCAATTAAATCCTCACTCCCAGAGACTGTCACCTTATGATCAAACGATACAAAAGCCAGACCACCACTATCACCACTATTAAACTAAACTTTGTTACATTGTTTCAACCCCAATGAAAATATTTTAGAAATGAAGTTTACCATCTAATCGTTCTTATTAATAGGAGTCAAATTGCGTTCAACATACTCTTATTCCCATACATTATCTCGCATATTAAAATCTTCAAAAATAAAAAGACAATCCTTCGGCTGAAGAAGTAGAACAATATTAGATTTCACAGGGTCCGCAAGCCATAGATAGATTGTCATGCTTGAATATTATCGGACTTATAAATCTGTGGCCACAAGGAAAAACGGCATGTCTAAAATTCGCATTTTTCAGGAAAACGATTTTAAAATTAAGAGTTACTCAAAATCGTATGAGTTTTTAAAATTCCGGATTTTGTAAAGGATTATTACGGTTATTTGTAGTTGCCGGAATATTACAAAAAGTTTATATGATATGAAATCGATTACGGAGATTTCAAATTTGAAATAAACCGTAAAATGGAATAACTCGACTTATGCCGTTATGCCTTGTGGCCACAGAAATATTTGTTAGAAACTGCTACTACGATACCATGACCCTTGTTATGAAAATATTCCTCCGTTTTGAAGTGGAGTGTTAACCAAGACTCAACCATGAAAATGACATTACAATCTTCCTCTGAAATTGAAAAATACCGAAATTTTAATTTGGCTCTGATACATCGAATTTTGGTAGTAGATATTAAGATATTTAAGAATGACCGTAGCTGGATAACAGCTTCACTATTATTACCTAATTTGTTTTGTGTAAGTGTGCGTTGTGATACGATTGGTCCAGTCAAGTACGAAAAAGAAGTCAATCCAATACACATTCGAGGTGGAATGTGCGCCGCCAAGTTTGTAGTGATTTATTGGGTGAACCGCTACAGGACTCCGCCGCAAGTGAGTTCCCGCCTGCGAAATTTGGTTGGTTTCGATCTGTCTGTATTCGGAGACTGATATTTGATCAGCCGAATAGGAGAGGCGATCGCTCCGTTGAAATGTCTTATCTCGTAAGATTCATTAACGGAGTCGCTGGGCCGAGTCAGAGTGAAATGTCGGTAGCTGTGAAGGAGGATGTTTATTGAGATGGGATTCTCTTATCTTCCTTCACTGAATGTTGTTGTGCTGCAGACAGAACTGTTTTAAGATGTCTGGTGACACAAGCGAGTAAGTGTGCAGGCTGTGTTGTGCTAGGCAAGTGGGCAGCGGTGAAAGGAAGCGTCGAAGCACACATCAGGTAGGTTGGGAGCATAGGGGCTTCGACCAATACCTGATATAGACCTCTAGTCTTCCCTCACTGTGCACCATACCAGTGCGACACAGGAATGATGCAGTGACCGAGTTTCCATAACGGGAAGCACAGCTGTGACATACCAGATCAGAAAATGAATTCTGAAGTCTGGAGTCGGCTTTGGGGCCTGCCAAGAGGTATTGAGGCCAGTTCCGGACTCGACTGTGGCCGGTGAAAGTCAACGACAGTCTCGACTTCCTCATGAGGATGAATGAGGATGAGCCATTTGAATGAACATATTCGAGGTGGAATGTGCGCCACCAAGTTTATAGTGGTTTATTGGGTAAACCGCTACAAATTACTGTTATTGCAGTTGGAGCCAGACTCAGCAATTTTTGCGAATAAATACTTAGTGGCGCTATCGTCACCAAACCTAACGTGACGTGCCTTGACGAATAATGAAATTTTTCGTGTAAAAGTAACAAAAGCTAAATCGAAAATGAAAATTTCATTTTGTAGTACGCCATTTAGCTAATTAGGGGAAAATGAAATTAATCGGATTAGAACTTAGATGTTTCTGATGTTTACCTCTAAACATAGGTATTTCACTATTTATCTTAACGCTAAATCTGAACCTAAATTTTGACATTTCAGCATTTGAGTTCCTTGTTATTTTTTCAATCGCCCAGTACATTCTATTTTAAATGTTTAAATACAAATTTGCAAGTTCAAATTTCTGATCTAAAATTTTACGAAATTCGTCAAAACAAATTAGGAGTTTAGCGGTTTTCCTTATTATACTTTAGATGTCTCTATTTTAGCCCTAAACATTTTTCGCTGCGTTTTCATCTTCATTTACGATAAATGTGAAGCGAAATTTTGACATTCCTCATATTTGAGTTTATCATTTTTTTTCAATCTGCACTTAATTTTATATTTCTAAGAAATTGTTTCTCCTGTGACCTAAGTGTTTGGTAGGTTAGCCCAAAGAAACCATTATGGTTGACTAAGGGAATTGCAAGCTTAATGCCTTCCGAATTACCTTCTGAAATATTTGCTTTTGGGACAGAATTTTATTCTTCTACCGTTAAAGCACTTTATTATTTACCGGTACATTTTATTATGCACTTACCGTTTACCGGTAAAACTATTAAATTTTCAGCAGTAATTTAAAATTATTTAAAATTTTGCTTAAATCAGTTTTTTATTTTTTTCAGCAAATTATTTCAGACCATAATATCTTTACCTAGAAAATCTCAGATGCTTAAAAAATTTGAGAAAATTCGAAAATTACTATCGATTTTGAATACTAAACTACTATTAAGATTAATTTTAAATACCTTAATTCAACTAGTATCTCGAAAACCTCGAATAAAAGGTCCATTATGCAAATAAATTAAGACTAAGAAAATTTCTAATCATCTCCAAAAAAAATATCACAAACTTCCAATTTAATTTGAAAGTCCCATAAATTTTAAAAATATCGAAGTTTCAAAGTATCTTCAAAATTCTAATAGTTTTCCAAAATATCGGATTACAGAAAGTTAACCAAAGAAACTCAATCTCTCCGCCATTAACCTAGAAAATATCAAATAATCTCGAAAATCTTCAAAATCTACCGAATATCGAATGTGATCAATTTAATCATTTTTTTTTTATTTTTAAATGAATGATTCTAGCTATAATGTCATGTCGGTCGAAAGTCGCTGGCCAGGAAACAGTTGCTGTTTGATTTATGCCTACTCCGGGTTGACAAATAGGTCTGGACTGTGTTCATAAACTCTACATTGTAACAATATTGTTAACAATGACAGTTTTAAAGCGTTCATAAACCTCGGTTGTAACCACAGCAACGTGCTTTTTGTTGTTCATAAACCTAAACCAAAATTTCTCCTTATTGTTATAAACGTCATTTTCAATCCTACTCAATACTGCCTTTCTAGCTGTCAAATGTAAGAGAAAACAAAAATTCAATTGAATTATCGAAATAAAAAATATATTCATTTGCTTTAGACGAGCAAAATAATTTCATTATTCAAAATAATGAAATTTTGCGTGTTGGTTACAAAATGCTACTTAAAAGTAACTTCAAAAAAAGTTTTTTTTTCATGCTAGGATTTTTGTATTTTTGTATTTAGAAAAAAATTAACCTGTCACCATAACCATAAGTCTAGCTTCCTATTAGTATTTTTTTTCTAAATCAGCGCAGTAGTTCCACAGATCACCCCTACATAGAAACAAACTTTACCTCTTTAAAATATTGCTATACAAGTACAGATTAGGAGTAAAAAAAAATAGTTACCAATTAAAACTTAGGAGTCCGTTGGTTTCAATTCCGAGATAGCTCTTCGCATTGTCCTAGACAGTCGCAAAAAAGGTGACTCACCTTTCAAAGCACCCTGCACCGTATCCGTTCCATATTATTGTATAAACGGCTGTAAAAGTTACTGAAGCGTACTTTAGAATTAAAAAAAAAGTAGAAATAGGTAGTTAATTACCACTTAATGTGGTGTCACACGTTCATTTATTTAATAACCATTTAATCGCCATAATCTCTATCGATTTGATCAATGAATATGTTAATTGCAAAAAAATTAAAATATTCACTATGATGTGATGATATCTTTGTAAAAACGAAATGTGTGCGCGCGGCTATACCATCATCAGCATCCATCACATTTGAATTTTAGATCGATTAAGATAAATAAACGATCATCAAACAAAAGACAAAAAAAAAAATTATCAATGCTAAAAGGTAAAATTATGTGCGCCAAAAGAGGAGCGAAAATGATACATGCGGGTAAATAAAATATGTGTGTAGCACCAGCTTAAATATAGATCGCAATACCAAATTAACCAAACAGAACTACATATGTATGTACAATGTCAATAAGGAAATCACTTGAACCAAATCATTTTGTTAATTTTATTATGATCGCGTCTCTCACTTGTTAAAAGATAATCATTAGATGAAGAAAACCAAAACAAAAAAAAAATACATCCAAGGTGTGATGACAGCTTGTAAGCAAGCATACTACGATGAGAATATGTGTTTGTTTAATGTCAAACAAATGTCTTAACACTTGACACATTTAGTCAAGCATCGTAAATATTGTGTTACATTAAAATTAAAAAAACCGAAGAAAAAAAAACAAAAAGGTAAAAACGTGCGCACCCGAAATAAATTTTTAACAAACGAAAATTAATTTTTAATTAATTTGTTTATGAATATTTGATTACTTAATTACGTATTGTTTTATTTTTGTATCATACGGAAATTGCCAGTCGATGTTTCGCCCCAAACATTTTGGGTAAGCACTCGAATATTTAATTGATATTCCGATTTAAAATTTTGGTTTTGTATTCAAATTTTGATTACAATTGAATTTCGATGACTTGACAAAGTGTTTTGTTTGTACTAGAATACCATATGACTGATTTCAATTAATGGATTTAATATTATGGAAAATTTTATGTCTTTATGTTGTCACTGGTATATAACAATGGACGAGAAATCAATAAGGTTCGCACCTGAACATTTTAAAATGTCTACAGTCATCTAAACACAATTCTTGACGAAATTCATTACAAATTTAGTCCAAATAAACTTATGAATTCGCAGAAGTTTTCTATATTGTCATTATGCTCCTAGCTATCTCAAGAACGGTTTTTTTGCAAATTTTTGACAAATCTTTAAAACGAGTTTGGTCTGTTGTCAGTGGTGGATTAAGGAAAATCCTGGCCCTTAACCGGCTAAATGGGGAGGTACCGGGTTCGAATCCCGATAGAGGCGAGATGCAAAAGGGATTTTGCATCATCTGATTACGATCGTTAATGACGATGAACAAAACTATGACCCCCTGTTGAGAGTGCAGAATCCATGGGCCGACCCACCTTTCATGTCAGCACTATAGGTTGGCATGAAGCAATGCAATGTGCAGGTGGTTTATACAAAACGGGTCTATAGCCGTACGTCCTCGATGTGGCTACTACTGCGTAATGTAGGACGGTAAAAGTAAACTGCGAACCTTTCTGGACGTCCGTCTCTCTGGATGTCTGGATGTCTGTACCGATGGTATCTCGAGAACGGCTTGTCCGATTTGGATTTTTTTTTTTCGCCAATCTGTTTCTATGGTTTAGGCGGAGTTTTGAAAAGCTTTTGGAAACTGTACGTCAAGAGGGTGAAGTACCTGCCATACGAACTGAACCAAAACACTTGGTTATATAAAAATATTTACGAATTGTTTTATATATACTGGTTTGGTTATTGAATTGGGCATTAAATTTGAGGTTGATTTGATGGTTAAGTTAGGTGTCAATTTTCGGGTTGAATTGAAGTTGAGTTGGAATTGAGTTGGGGTTGGATAGGATGTAGTGAGTTGTTGACCAATTTTTTATTTATGGTGGTTTGATGAGTGAGTTTGGCGTAAAGTTTGCGGTTGAGTTGAGGGTTAAGTTGGGTTCCGTTTGCGAGTTGAATTAAGGTTGAGTTGCGGCTTAATTGGGGTTGGATTAAGGTTTAGTGAGCAGTTGAATCTCACTACAACGGAAATCGACGAAACCCAAAACGTTGTCCGTTGTAGTGAGGTGTTCGTTAAACTGAGGATTTGTGATTTTTTTTTTATAAAAATTTTATTGGGACGAAGTTCTGGAATATGGCCAAGTAGGATCGAACTTGGCTATTTCTTAACCGATTATGATGAAATTTTACATGCGCGTTGGAAATGGGATTCTAATATGATTTTCGGATAAAGCTCTGGAATATGGCCAGGTAAGATGGAACTTGGCTATTCCTGAACCGATTATGATGAGATTTGACAAGTGAGTGTGTTGTAAATGGGATTCTAAAATGATTTTTAAATGAAGTTCTACAATACGGCCAATTAGGGCGGAACTTGGCTATTTCTTAACGGATTTGAGTGAAATTTGACATTTGCCATTGAAATGAGATTCTAAAGTGATTTTTGGATAAAGTTCTGGAATATGACTAAATATGATGAAACTTGGCTATTTGTTAACCGATTGTGATGAAATTTAACATGTGCGATGGAAATGGAGTTCTAATCTGAGTTTTAGATAAAGTTGTTGCCATATTCCATAACTTAATCTAAAAATCATTTTAGAATTCCATTTCCAATACGCATGTCAAATTTCATTTATTTATTTTTTTTGGCGATATCCCACAATTTTATCCAAAAGCCAAATATCAAATTTCACTAAAAGCGGCTAAGAAATAACCAAGTTCCGTCCTAATTGGCCATACATATAATTTGCTAAACGTTCAAATTTGAAATATAAAAAGTTCAATTTGAAATGTGATTCACACAACATCCATGATATTATTTACCGTTTGGAACAAATGGCCAACAATGATGGATTTCCCGAGGAGTACCTGCCAAAAGTTATACCCTGTTTCTATCGAAGAAAGCAGAAGACTGGTTTTGACTATTTAAGAGGGACAACCCGAACCCGATGGAAAGAATGAATCTCAACCCGAGATCGAACGAGAGGATGAAGCTCAGCCAGCAACCGTCATATAATCAAAACAATGAAGAAACCGCAGATATTAACGCATTTAAGAAGGTGCAATTTCATCCAAATTCCATCCAACTTATTTGTTGGAACTGCAAGGACTTAGCACACCGCTATCAGGATTGCTCACAGGAGTTACTGAATATTTTTTGTTTCGATTTCGAAGTCGATTCTTAGGCTTATCAGGATGGTACAGGAGGTTTATCTGCAACTATTCGAGCATTTCAGCTCCGATAACGAACGGGAAAATTTCAATGGAATGAGAAAGCACAGCAAGCGTTTGACTCCCTCAAACAAATTCTAACCACAGCACCAGTTTTAATTAATCCAAGATATAACGAGGAATTCTTCAGCGATGCAAGTTCTGAAGGTGTGGGGCGGTATTGTACCAAAAAGACGGCGAAGGGAATGAGCAACCCATTTCATATATGTCACAAAAGTTAAATTCGACTCAAAAGAATTACAATAATTAGAATAGTGACCAATTACAGTGTTTGGCCGCTGTATTGGCAGTGAAAAAATTTCGGGCTTACATTGAAGGTCACGAGTTTACTATCATAACGCATCATGCAAGCTTGAAATGGCTAATGACACAACGCGATTTACACGGAAGATTAGCCAGATGGAGTTTAAAACTACAAGGTTTTAAATTTCATATAGAACACCAGAAGGGTAAAGATAATGTAGTGCTCGGTGCTCTATCCCGTGCCTACTATGATACAATAGAAGAGTTTAGTGAAAATATTAAAATGTTAAATTTAGATAAATTTCAGAACATACATTTTGAGGAACAGGAATATGTCAAGCTAAGGAACAACATACTGTCAGATCAGAACAGTTATCCAGCATTTAGAGTCGAAGGGACTTATATTTTCATCAGGCTCGAGCCAAAAAGATCCTCTGAACTATCAGACTTGTCGGTTTGGAAGTTATGGATGCCTACGGCGTTAAGACATGACCTGATTAGAGAGGCACATGACGAACCTTTGTCATCACATGGAGGTGTAGCCAAAACACTAGAAAAGTTGAGACGCTATTATTTTTGACCCAGTATGGCAAGACAGGTACATGAGTATGTAACACAATGCGAGACCTGCAAAACAACAAAAACAACCAATCAGAACCCATCAGACACGTCCGCAAATGGGGAATTTGTTTAAAGTCGACCGGCCATGGCAACGCTTGTATATTGATCTATTAGGCCCGTATCCTCGATCAACTCATGGTAAAACAATGATATTAATCGTCTTGGATCATCTAACGAAATATGTGCTGCTCAAGGCATTAACGAAAGGCACAGCTCAACAAATCACCCAATTTTTAAGAGAAGAAGTGTTTTGCGTAAATGGAGTACCAGAAATTATTCATTCGGACAACGGTACTCAATTTAAGAACACAGAGTATAAAGCCTTATTATCCAAGTTTGGTGCCTTATTATTCAAAAACAGCTCTCTACAGTCCACAATCGAATGCCTCAGAACGTGTGAACCGCTCCATTATCTGTGCAATAAGGGCATACGTTGCTGACAAACACACTACATGGGATCGCTATTTGTCTGAAATAGCTTCAGCAATAAGAAATAGTTTTCATGAAACTATGAAAAATCACCCCATTTTTTACTATTCGGATATCATAAGATAAATCATGGACAAGACTATCAGCTGCTCAGGAAAATGGATGGTATCTCCGAAGGTGAACTAGCTTTGTCTGCGAGATTGTCTCTAATACATCAACAAGTCAAGGCAAACATTCAACTAGCTTACGATCGGAGTACGAAATGCTACAATTTACTAACACGTCCGGTAAAATATTCAATAGGTTCAATTTGAAGTGTACTCGTAAAATGTATCATCGCAGAAATATCTGTCCGTGTCCGCTCTAATAAAGTGTCATGGGACTTAAATGTTTGTCCGTTGAAGTGAGGATTTCGCTAAATTGAGTGTCCGTTGAAATGAGGTTTCACTGTATTTAAAATTGAGTGTTTATTTATATGTACAGTATATGTGTGAGATATTTAAAGAAATGCACAAGCATTGAACTTGAGACATGATAATCAGGTCTAAAGTTACTACAGAGGAATTTCTAAAACTTCAAAAATTGAGTTGATTTTTGATGACGGTATGATGGTATGAAGGTATGTTGGTACGGTGGTGTGTTAGTGTGATGGAGAGTTGAGCAGAGGGTTGAAACTTGGTTCAAGCTAAGTTGAGTTGAAATTGAGTTAGGATTTAGTTAGCCGCCATTGGGGTTAAGTGAGTTGTTCGGTTGGGGAATTATTTAAGAGTTGATTTGGAGTTAGGTTAAGGGTTGATTTGGAAGTTGATTTGGGGTTGATTTGGTAATTTATTTGAGGGTTTGGTTGGCGGTTAATTTGGTGTTTGGAAGTTGATTTGTATATTGGGTTGGAGGTTGAGCTAAAGATTGACTTAAGAGATTTATTTCGGAATTGATTTGGGAATAGAATTAATCAAGACCGAAGTTCTGACCACCTCATGAGGTTTCAGCCCTTTATATTTTTCAATATTATAAATCTTCTAAATTTATAATACTCTCGAAGAATCCAAAAATATCTTCAACAATTTTGAATAATCTGTAACATTAACCGAGTAACGTCAACGAATCATCTTCAACACAAATCTTAAAAATATCGAATAATCTGGAAGCGAAACAGCCAAATATTGTTCGAATTCGCAATAAATATTTTCAAAATTATTTCGAGGATATAGGAAAATCTAATAGATCCTTGAAAAATGACATCTATGTAACCTAACATCCTACAAATATATGTTCATTGTATCTGTATATGTAATACAACGCTACGCAAATCGTGGAAGGCTTAAAATAATTCTCGATATGCCATTAAATATGTAACAAGATACAACTAAGCCCCTTACAAATTTCAAATAATCGAAAAGCTCGTATAATTTTAGAACTCTAGAATAATCTTGAGATCGATTCTGGAAAAACTCGGAGAAACAAAAACCCATAGGATAATCTTGAAAAAAACAAGAAATCATGAAGAATCTCGAATAATCTGAAAAATACGATACAGTCTTTGCAAAACCTTGAATAATCTTGAAAATATGACAACGAAGATAAGTTCGAATAACTTCGATGTTAACCTACAGCTATGCAAAGCTATTTAAATCTTGAAATTCGAGAGTGCTATGCAATATGTAATTCAACTCCAACCTTAACTCGAATAATATCGAATATAAAATTTCGAAAAATAAATTTAAAAAGCTAAGCTTTAAATATTGATAGATCACTTATGTCTAGCAAATTTAGAGTATAAGCGAGAAACTTTAATGAACCCAAGTAATTTCAAAAAGCCCAGATATCTAGATGTGATCGTCTTGAAATCTTGACAACCAAAATACCGCTAAAATCTCGTAACTCATTTTGTAACATATTTTGAGTTCTCGTACTGCTTACAAAATCGCGTTTACTCGCAATTGCAATACACTGAAACTTGAGATATGAGAGACACTTAATTGACAAGCAGAGGTAACCCTAGCAGATGAAATTGAAAAAGTGAATTGATTATAATTAAATAAAACTTGCAGAATAACTGAAGTGCAATAGGCTTACTTTTTTGTTTGCAGATCCTAATTCTTCGTGATTTTCTCACAAAATTTAATAAACAGTTCAGTATAAATTTTATACTCGGTACAAATCGCTTAAAATCGGATTAATTAACCGAAAAGATTAAATTAACCGGTTAACCTTAATCTGCTTTGATACAATACTGGTGGAGAACTACCAGTAACGTCTGCAAGAGCTATGCGGTGGAGTCTAATTTGTTTGAATACGGTTTTTGTGTTAGAGCGTTCCAAATGAGCGTTGTTGAACCCCCAGCTTCAATACCGTTGGTCGGGACAAGCGAAGGCCAAAAAGACCCGACAAAAATAAAAAATCAGAAAATCTAAGAGAAAATTTTGCAACTTGTGTGCTGTATCCTAGTCGGAGGTTTCTACAGAGTTAGTGTGCAACTATCAATTCTGACTTTGTTGCTTTCTGAACTGAAACAAGTCCAACAACTATTCGAATAGCTGAGCTGTAAACTAAATAGTATTAGGCTTACAGTTATCATTTTTAGCTAAATTTACAGCCGACGGTTGATTCATTTTCTCACTAGAACTTTATTCACGAGGATTTCGTGTGAGCTTGTCGTAAACTTCATTTCCAATACTTTTAAGCCCTTAATAAACTATTCAGAAAGTTGGACCCGAGCCTTTTGGTTAGTGATGTCAGAGGAAAAGGTTTTTCGAAAGCAGCCGATATTATCAATGATAGTAGGTAAGATTCCAATCAACTTCATCCAATGATTTCCATCGACATAAGGACACAACAGCTCTGGGTTGGCCCGCTGACTTCTTTTTCTTATCCAGAGGTCTTCTGTTGGTAAATTACAATATACGTTGAGATTTAGCTGCAAATAAGAATCGTTCAATTCTTAATTTTTGAAAACTTGGTTTTAATATTGTAACGACATCTTACCATTGAACCTGATACTATTGTGAACAAGGCTACTGAACCAGTTTCTCGTTTCTTCTTCGTTAAGTTGATGGCTTAAATGGGCTTCTTCTTCATAAAACTCATTAGATAATTAAGAAAAGTTTAAAATATTTTCATAAATCTACTGAGAATTAACCAAATTTTACGCTCAGGTAATACATAATCTGGAATTATCCATCGAAATCTCTATAAATTGCTAGTGAAATCTCAAAAATTCGAAACAAAGACAAACAACTTGGTTTAATCGAGCCAGCCGTAGATATAAAATACGAGTGTAGAATTTTAAGTTCGCGGAATGAGATAGAAAGAGACGGTTATGTTTGTTCCTTATTTTTCTTTTTCATTTCATTTAATTTTGGTTATTCTCTTACAATAGCAGAAAGAGCAAGTCGTATTGAGAGTCACTTTCAAAAATGTCAAATATTGAAGTGTGAAGTTTAAGGATGGAGTTAACACATTTTCCTTGTTTTATGAAGAATTTGAAGCAGACAGTCGTTATGACACATTTCATTTCGGAATATACACAACGGCATATTTCATGACAGCATGTGATATATGTATATAGTATGTCGATTTGTCCAAGTTTCGGGATTCCTTTTCGTGAAACAAACACAAATGCTTGACCCTTTCGTTTGGGAAAGTGTTTCCACTACAAAGAAAATATTTTTCCGGAACAAAAATTAACCTTTCCTAATCGCCATTTTTTATGCTATTTTGAAATATGGCATAGTTTTTTTTTTTAAATGTTGCCAATGGCTTTATTCTTGAATCTTTCTACATAAGAAACTCACAAGAAGTAATCAAATCTTAAGCTAAAAATTATTACATATTTTAAGTCTTAACCAATGTTAATACTTATTGTTAGTGCTCACAATTTAACTAATTTAGATTATACTTATAAGTATAAGATAATCATTTAGTAAATTCACAGGTTCACAGGTTCATCAGTCCGAGTGGATCTGTTCTTCTCAGTCGCCTAAATCGCGATTGTTTTAGTATCTCCCTGGCTAATTCGTTGGGATATGCTTCTAGTTTTGAATAATATTTCGAAATGAATTCTTTAATAGTTTCTTTAACGGTTTTAATCCCAAGATCGTGATGTATATTACTATTTCGAATGTACCAAGGAGCATTGGTAATACTGCGAAGTATTTTCGCTTGGGCTCGTTGCAGAATATGGCATAGTGTTATATGCCGTAATGAAATGTGCCGTATGCTGTAATGAACTAATTTTTTTGTCAAATATCAGACACCAATTTAGCTTAAATCCGATTAGGCATCCATCCTAGAGTCAGAATGAAGCTTAAATCAATGGTTAACTTCCGCTAAAATGTTAGTGCCCCAGTCTTGTTTTATCCAAATTATACATATGTACATAGAATGGAAGAAAATCCAAACATGTCCACTTCGTACATATAAAAAGATTTTCGTGCGACCAAGTATGATAGAACTTGCCTGTTTTTCAACAGATTATGATGAAAATTGACATGTACGTTGGAAATGGGATTCTAAAATGATTTTTGGATGAAGTTCTAGAGTATGGCAGAGTATGATGGAACTTGCCTATTTCTTAACCGATTATGATGAAGTTCGATAGGTAGGCTAGTATTGGGATTCTAAAATTATTTATGGATAAAATTCTGGAATATGGCCGGTTAGGAGCGAACTTGTCTATTTTGTAACGGATTTTAATGGAATTTGACATGTGCGATGGTAATGGGATTTTAAAATAATTTTTAGATAAAGTTGTGGAATATGCCCAAGTATGACGGATCTTTGCTATTCCTTAACCGAGTCTATTGAGATTGGGAATGAGGATTTAAAATAATATTTCTAGTTCCGAAACTCTTCACTACTGTTATTAGTTTTAAGACTGAGGCGCGTGTCCGCTACAAACTATATTTTTCTTAACAAGTCGAAACTTACCGCACTGACAGCAAATACTCAGAAAACATAAACCAAAGTTTAAAGCGAAGGATTTGCAAGAAAATTTTCTACTGAAACTTTAATATTGTTATGGAGATAATCTTGTATGTTTAGGCTGTCTTAAAGAAACCTCAACAGCTGCTTGATTCACAGAAATGCAAACAGACAACATTAAAGAAGTCATATTGACATATTTCTCACAACCTCGTCTAAAATAATTTTTCGGTCACATTTTCTTCTATTCGTTGGAAACATCAAAATTTATCATAATCGGTTAATAAAACCTTTTCATCAGCCAACAGATATAATGAATTTCCGCGTTTTTCTTTTACTACTGCTTTTAAGAATGGAAATGCAAACTTGCTGACAAACTTTTTATTTGCATCACTAACGTGATGTTGCCTTTATCTTTCCAGAGATTTATCTTCTTTCTCCTCTTTTATCTTTTATATTGCCTAGATCTTTCTCGAGTTCTAAGGTTGTATCGTTCTGAATATTTTTCATAAGCCAAGGCGAGATTATTCTTGACCTCCGCGTGTACTATTCGAAGCCTATCACTAGTGTTCATCCAATCTACTCCACCTTCGTCAACCATATTCAATTCATGTACAAGTTTATAATCGTCTCCATGTTCTAGTTTGTGGTACCCGTATAACAGAAAATGCGGAGTATCGAATGTATCGAATTTCGTAGGGCGCTAGATATTTGAGGTAAGAATTTGTCCCATGCGGTATGTTTAACCGTCAAATAAGCTCTGATTGCTGCAACAATTGGCATATTGACTCATTCGGATGCATTACTGTGAGGCGAGTAGTATTCCGTTTTCATGTGTATTATGCCGTATTCCTTGACCAGGCTTTGGAACTCTTTTCCTACAAATTGTACTCCATTGTCTGAATGAACAATTTGGGGAACGCTAAACAATAAGAATACTTCATCCCTCAGACAATTTATTACGTTCATTGCAGTTGCTTTCGACAAGGTTTTTAGATAAATATAAATTTTGTAAGGTGATCTAGAACTATAAGGATCGTTGTTTTCCCATTTGACGATCGAGTGTATGGGCCTAATAGATCAATGTAAATCTTTTGCCAAGGTCTTTCTGAAATCGACAGTTTTCCCAATGGGGGTCTAGTGCATTGCTTACATATATCACAATTAGTGACCAAATTATGAACATCCACCACCATTTTGGGCCGGATTGTGCTCGTTTTCCATGATGGTTTTTCTAATATTTGTAGGCACCCACATTTTCCATGACGGAATATCAGTTAATGGCACGTCTCGCTTCGGCTCTAACCTAATAAGTATCTCTCCATCATGAACGCACCAGTTTGGACTGAAATTTGGATTATCCTCAATTTTCTTTTTGAGCGCTTCAAATTGATTATCGAGTATATATATTAATTCCATCAAACAGGTCCATGTTGTGGTGATTTATATCTGCGTTAATTTCGTTAATGCTCTCACAATATATTCGCGACAGTGTGTCTGCTACTATATTATCCTTTCGCTTTTGATGAACAATTGTGAAGTCGAAAGATTGTAATTTTAGACTCCATCTTGCAAGTCGGCCATTCAGATCCTTTTGTGACATTAACCACTTAAGACTTGCACGATCGGTAATGATAGTAAACCTATACCCTTCAATATATGGCTGGAATTGTTTGACACTAATAACAGCCGCTAGACATTCGAGTTCCGTTACTGTGTAATTCCTCTGTGCCGAGTTTAATTTTTGAGAAATAAAGGCTATAGGCTTCTCACTACTATTGTCATCCAATTGAAAGAGCACCGCTCCGATACCTTGAGTACTGGTATCACATCTAATAAAAAACTCCTTAGTAAAATCTGGATTATGAAGAACTGGCGCATGACACATAAGGTGTTTTAAATTTTCAAATGCCAAATCGGCTTCTTCGGACCAATGAAATTTAACGCCTTTACGTAGTAACTTGGTAATGGGAGCGGTAACGTCTGCATAATTAGGAATGAAACGACGATACCAGCCAGCCATTCCAAGACCGTCGCGTTTGTTTGACCGTCCTGGGGGCGGGACAATTCTTGATCGCGTCTAAAAAGTGACTCTTTTCAATGTTAAAGGTTAGTCCGGCCCTTGACAGTAATTCCGCTACCGTCTTCAGCAGCGCCATGTGCTCGTCGAAATCAGCTGAAACAATCAATAGGCCATCCAGGTACACGAAAACGTTTTCGCGCAGCTGATGTGGTATCACTCGATCCATCAGTCTGCACATGGTTTGGGGTGCGTTGCACAACCTAAACGGCATGACGTAAAACTGATAGAGAGGACGGCCTGGTACTGTGAACGCTGTTATTTCTCTAGAATTTTTAGATAGCGGAATTTGCCAAAAGGCATCTTTAAGATCGAGGCTAATAATGTATCTGGTTTGTTACATCCTACTGAGTAAGCCATTTATGATGGGGAGCGGATAGGTTAATCTCTTGGTATATAAGCGTTTGAATTGCTGGAGAAACGGGGTAATATCTCTGTTTGATCGCAATGGCATTACCTACGTCAATGGAGTGCTCCACTAAGCTGGTCTTGCCCAAACCTTTCCAAGTAAATGAAGGAAATAGTTTAATTATTTATCTTACTTTGACGGATCAAATAATGCTGTTTTGGGTTATGTACATTTGCCTGTTAGTTTCCGGAATAGGACTGAACTGATAAAATTCTGTGTAGTGCCAACCTTACAGTCAGAGCTTTATTTGTAACCGCATGGCTAAGGTTTTGACCTCACATGTGGTTACAGATATACATCATGGTGTGATGGTGGGATAGTTCGACGTCAATATGGTACAATAGTACAATTGTATGATGGTTTAATGGTATAGTGTCAT
Organism: Tipula vernalis; assembly: GCA_958295665.1. NCBI lineage: Eukaryota > Metazoa > Arthropoda > Insecta > Diptera > Tipulidae > Tipula > Tipula vernalis. The sequence continues at coordinate 349,335,355 of OY282559.1, forward strand.
GATGATATAATGGAATAATGGAATAATTGTTTAAGGTGATGGTAATACCGTACGTATGCCGGTATTATGGTGAGTACGGTTTGAGTTGATATTGAGTTGGATTTGAAAGAGAAGTTCGGTTAGGGATTAGTTTGAGGTCGAGTTTAGTATTTAGTGGGAGGTTAGATTGAGTTAGCTTTCGAATCGGATTAATTTTGGGATTGGGTTGCGAAATAAGTGTAGAGTTGAGCAGACAGAGGGTTGAGATTTGGCTCGAGCTAAGTTGAGTTGACGTAGAATTAGGATTTAGTTAGCTTGCATGGTGGTGTGAGTTGTTCGGTTGTGGAATTATATAAGGATTGATTTGGGGTTAGGTTAAGGGTTGATTTGAACGTGGATTAAGGCTTGATTTGGTGATTTAATTGATGGCTGGGTTGGCCGTTAGTTTGGTGATTGTGTTTAGGACTATGTTGCGATTGAGGTAAAGGTTGAGTTGTAAAATTAATCGGAGGTTAAGCTGAAGTTGAATTAATCAAGACCGAAGTTCTGTCACCTTATGAGGTTTCAGCCCTTTATATTTTGGTATTAGTTTTTCCAAAGCATTTAACACTAATGCTGCCACACAGTTCTCTCAAAATAAACTGAAATGAAATTTTTTGTCCCGAAATTTGAAAAACTACCAATCGCCACACATTGATTTGGAAAAAATAATCCAAAAGTTCCTGAAAAAGTTACAATAAATCAATTCCTAATTCCCCGGGAAAACCAGAATAGTGCGACAGTAAACTACAATATGTTATACATTTCCAGTAGTTTCCAAATTTCTTAAATCCTTAATTCCTAAATACTTTAAACATTCTACTGCATAAATTTGCAAAACTAAATTTTAGACGTGCAACATCATTAATACTTTAACCAAATTTACGAAAAATGAAACGCGAGTGTATTTTGAAACAGGAGAACCAAAACCTTTGTATGATTTTTGAACAAATTAGGCTTTCTCCAAAATTTCCATCCCAGAAGATGTGCCACTCTCATTCTAAATATTGTATAACCGCTAAAATTTGAATGACTTTCTAATAAGTAATTTAATTTGCAAATACTCATAAGTGACTTGCTCAGAATTTTCATTGTCATGCTTAGAATTTTTTTTTTCAAGTTCGGTTCTCGGCGAAAAGAAAATGAACTCAATAAACAAAAAATTGTCACTAGAATCGCCCGTCATTTAAAAATACATAAAACTTAAAACAACAAAAAAAACGGTTTTGTGCAATTTTTTATCCCGTCGGCACTCCACTACTATACAACAATAACAATTTTGAATTTTGCACAATAAATTCTATACACCGAAAACACTCACCAATATGTTGTTGTTCACGATCAATTCCATGCGTAACGTCGAAAAATTCCAGTAACACCAGCATCAGCAGACTAATCCAAATAAATTTCATTTTTTTATTTATTCTATAAATTCAAAAACACAAACCACAAATTTTATTTTTAATTTTAATTAAAGAAAAAAACCAAATTCTTTAATTATTCCAAATTAAACATTTAAACAAAAACACTCAAAACAAAATATCAACCGATACCACTTTTAGGAGTTAGCTGTTGTAACACTCTCGATAAATTTTTAATTAACAACTTAATTTAAAATATTTAAAAAAATTATGTTTATTTAATTAATTTCAATTAATTTATGTATTTTATGTATATTTTATGGATGGACGTAACACATAATTTTAATTAATATTTTTTTTTGTAGTTTAGTTATGAAATAACCGCGCGCGCTCACCACGGAACCGAAGACACACTAAATGACTTAATTAATTAACCGAAAATTATTTAAAATTACATAATTTAACGTTTCTTATCTATTTTAATAATTTATACGCATTTAAATCGAAACCAAAAATTATTTAAGACGTTAAGAACGTGTATAGGTATAAATAAATAAAGATTAACACACCAGACGACATCGAACCAATTGTATGAAAAGACAAAATACAACTAAAATAGAAAACTAAATTTTTTCATTTTTTCTTATTATTATTTTGAAAATATATTTATAAAGAAATAAGAAGAAAAGAAAAAATTAAGAAAGAAAGATGTAAAAATCAAAATAAAAATAAACATACATAAAACGAGGGTGTTAGTAAGTACTTGGTGGTCAAATAGTTAGTACTTTTCAGATTTGCGAGTAATTTAAGTAGTTTCGAAGATAATTTTTCACTCAAATGTTTTTAGATACTTGAGTGTTTTTTTTTTTTTGCTTCAAAAGAGTTTCATCGTAGTTATTGGATTTCTTATGTAAAAAAAGGCTGTTTGGTTGACTGAATGTGTTTTTTGCAACCGGCTGAAAATTTATATACTCGATCACTGAAGTTAGATAATGACTCATATTGCAATAATTTGGATGATAAGTGGCCGGTTCCGATTGCGTGCGCCAATACAAAAATATTTTAATGGATGTTCCGTGTCTAAGGCGAGGTTCAAAATATGATTAAATTTAAATAATTTATCTAAGTATGTGTATTTGCTTTTTAGGTTATTCCTTCATCGTGTTAGATTTTCATTGGCCGATGATCTTCAACATACCCGCCCACCGTTAACGACCCTTTCGTTAACCAACAGGAAGTTTACAAATTTTTAATATTGGTCGCTGTAGCGTTGAACCAGATGTTTTGATGGTCACCACTCTAGTACGATTATCATCACCGGGATGCGTTTCCAGAATTCGACCGAGAGGCCATTTGAAAAATGGATTATTTGTAGTGTTTTTTTATTCGCTCCGGATAGCTGCTATCGAGAGCCGTCATTTTTCTACGCCTAAATTTAAATTTGACGCGCTATTTATTGGTAAACTTAGTTTATTTAACAACAAACTATCATTTTTAATTCATTTGTTTAGCGAAAACTAGATATACAAAATATTTGGCTCTACCTATTTATACGGAGCGCTATCGGGAGCCACTTTTTATATGACGGCTCTCGATAGCAGCTATCCGGAGCGAATAAAAAAACGAAGCTATTGTCTTCTTTGATAAGAACTATGTCGCCAACTTCAATGTCTTCTTGCGGTTTTTGCCATTTACGCCTCTGTTGAAGGTTGTTTATATAATCCGTGCGATATTTATTCCAAAATAATTGAACTCTCGCTTGGATTCGTTGCCATCGAGATAGTGTAGAGTTTGCTGCGGTTATATACGTTTCAGGAATGGACCCCGTTGATACGTCTATCAGGAAATGATCTATCGTATTCATCATCTGTCGATGTAGTGTATAGAGGACGTGAATTCAAAACGTTCTTGATTTCACATAATAGAGTTGCCATTTCTTCAAAAGTGAGGTTCACGTTACTCGTCGCTTTCAATAAATGCATCTTTACAGATTTCACGGCAGATTCCCATAAAGCACCGAAGTGAGGAGATGCAGGTTGAATGAAATGCCAATCTATACCGTTTTCGCTTAAAAATTCTGAAATGATATAATTTTGGTTAATATTTTGAATGAGTTTGTGTGCTTCATTTAAGATTCTCTTCGCGCCAATGAAGTTCGCTCGTAAGATCACTTACTGGTTCTATATGAAGGGCCTTAACCGATAGACAAACGAATATATAAAGATACCCTTTAACAGGAATAGTTCCGCTTCTACCCTTCTTTGCAGCGAAGTATAACGGACCAGCAAAATCTATTCCACAATTGGTAAATGGTCTGGTCCGTTCTATTCTCTCAACAGGTAGATTCCCCATTAACTGTGAACTGGCCTTTCGTTCATTTTTGGTACAGATCACACAATTTTTTAACATTGATCTTATTTTTGTACGCCCTTTAACTATCTAATATTTTTGCCTTATTAGATTATTAGTGAGTGTGGGCCCTGCGTGTAGATTTTTAATGTGCGTCTCCCATATCAGCCTTTCGGTAAAAAGATGACTCGATGGAATTATCACTGGGTGTTTATTATCGTAGTCGGAATCGGCAGTGATCAGCCTACCACCAACTCTCAACAAACCAGATGCATGTATAAACGGCGCTAAAGATAATAAGTTTGATTTAGTGTCCACCATTTTATGTCTACGTAAATTGTTGACATCTTCACGAAATTCACTAGTTTGCACCCAAATGATACAGATAGTTTTAGCAGCTTCGATCTCCTTTGCTTTTAGTTCACCAACAAATTCTTTGCGCAGGGTTTCTTATTTTAGAGTTTGTGATATAACGTCTTACGTACATATGCTACCACTCGGAATATTTTTTGGAGTTTCGATTTTCTTTCAAACAAACTATCCAGCCAGTTATCTGGCTGGTGCGATTTGCAACAAATGTCTTCCATCTAGCAGGGTAAGTAGATAACCAAGCTAACACGATGAACGAATCGGTCCATGCATAACACCTTGCATTAGGTGCTAGTGTTTCTTTAACCGTGAACATGAGTTCTGTTAGTAAGTGTACCGCACAAAGCGCCAGCCTAGGCAAGGAAACCTTTTTACAGGTGCTACCTTTGTTTTCGCTGTCAATATATTTATTGAGATTGCGCTTTGTTTATCTACGGTTCTTCTGTAAACAATGGCGCAATAGGCTACCTCGCTCGCGTCTGAGAAACCATATATTTGTGTGCTTTCGGAAATATCCGTAAATCTCTGAATTTTTATATTTTCAAACTATCCAAATTCGCCTCTAACCTTTTTGTACATTTTTGAATAACATTCGGGCATCTTATCATCCCAATCTAATTTCAAAAACCAGAGCCTTTGGAATAATATTTTTAATAGCACTATGGATGGAGCCAAAAACCCTAACGGATCAAAAACTCGGGAAGCTTCGGATATGACTTTACGTTTTGTTACTTCCGTATCTTTCTCGGTACAGACTTTGAATGTTAACACGTCTGATTTAGTATACAAATTTAGCCCCAGGACCATCACTGCTGAAATACCACCATCACTGCATAATTTCGTTGTAGTTGCTTCGCTTCCTTCATCGGATAAACATTCTACATTGGATCGCCATTTTCATAATACAAAACCTCCTTGTCGCAATACGTTTATCACCATTTCTTTGAGTTGAGCCGCACTTTCTATGTCCTGTAATCCAGATAACAAGTCGTCGACGTAATAATCGTTTAAGATATGATGAGTGATAGCTTCTTCTCCGACGTCGCGAGCGAATTACTGAAGTGTGCGAATTGCTAAAAATGCGGAACAAGTGAGGCCGAATGTAACCCGATTTAACTTATAATGCCGTACTTTAAGACTTCGGTACCACCATCAATGTTTCGTTTAGAGAAACGCCTGTCGAGGTTTTGCTTGAACCGTCAAAGACTACTCGAACCTTGGTAGTATCACTGGTTTCTTTAATCACTGCATGATGTGGCAAATAGTATAAATGCGAATCATTTAAATTGTCACGTTGAGGAATTTCCACCATATGTCCCATTTCAATATATTCTCTTATTTGCTGGACGTACCGTTCCTTTAATGTTGGATCATTGGATAAGTTGCGTTCCAGCGATAGGAAACGCTGCGTTGCCACAATTAATGAATTCCCTAGTTTCTGCCTTTGGTGTGTGGTTGTAAATTTCTTCGCATTCGGTATCTTCTGGGGAAGTGTTATTGTAGTTTGGCATCTCTTCAATCTCCCAAAATCGTTGAAGGGTCTCGTCTATATTCATATCTGTTTGAATGTTTAGCGACATATAGCACGTAGGGATCTGATTCGATATTGAGTTCGGCTGGCCAGACACTATCCATCCAAACACAGTTTTCTGTAATATAATTGAGTTAAACTGCCTCTTATCATCCTCAAGCACTGCAAAGAATTGATCTGCTCCGAGTAGAAAGTTTATGGGAGCTGGTTTGTCAAAATCGGGATCAGCCAGTTCCAAATTTCCAACTAATCGTTTATCCTGTATATTAATAGAGTATCTTGGTAGATTAGACGGTAACTGGCTTATTATTAACGCGTTCACCTCTATTTGTACATTGGAATTGTATAATGATTCCATCATTATACACGCCTTTCCTCTCGAAATCACAGAACCTGGTGTTATACCAGTTATATTCACATTTGACCTTTGCCGTTGTATTTGTAGCCTTTGAATGCAATTCTCAGAAACAAAAGAACAATGAGATCCGGAATCCAGTGGAATTCGACATTTCTGCAGCATTCCAAATCTATCTTTTACTAAAACATTCGCCATTGGTAGAATCGCTTGATGTTGCCCAATTAATAAGGCATTCGCAGTAGACTCAGGATGTAATGTCTGATGATGCCTGCGTCTGCAAATTCTGCAACTGTATCTGGATTTGCAAACTGTTGACTGGTGAGTAGATGACAAACAATTAAAACATAATTTTTTGTCCACTGCTACCTGTTTTCGCTCGGAGATTGGCACCTCCATAAATGTTTCGCATTTACCCAGATAATGTTCTCCTCAACATAAGGGACACAAATTTGTAAAAGATTGTAATACCAAAAAGCTAATTCGCTTTGTACTATTTGATTTTTTTAATTGGCCTGAATTGAGACTTTCTAAACCGTCACTTCTTTTGCTTAAAAATTTGAATAATTGTCAAGAGTGCAATAATCAATCTCAGCAGTCTCAAGAGCCCACGTCTCCTTGGTCTCCAAGCACCTTCAGCCCCCTTATAACTTCATCGGAAATGTCGGACAAATGACGAAGTGATTTTGCGCAATTTTGTATTACGTTTGGTTGCTCCATAAACTGTTTCAACAGCGCGTGCACAACATGTTTACGTTTGTCGTATCTTGCCTTGACCTTTTCCAATGCTTCATCGTAATTGGCGTCTGTTACTGTAGTGTGATTAATCAGTGCATAAGCTTCTCCTTTCAGTAGCCCTTTCAAATATTGCAGCTTATGTACCTTCGAAATATTGTTGTTTTGATAAATTGATGCCTCAAAAACGGCTTGTCCATTAGCCCGAGGTGTATGTGATCCTACCGTGACATGCTGGATGTCATAGCTCCTACACATCTCTAAGAATGGCCTTCCCGTGAAAGCACCTCATCTATCTGAAATTATACATTGCGGCCTCCCATAACAGAACATGAACTCTAAAAATGTAATCGTAGTTTCCACTGATTCTACCGTTTTAACTGCCTTAAGCCAAGTAAACTTGGAAAATCCATCCACAATACATAAGACGTATTTTCTTTTGTCTTTGGTTCTCAAAAACGGTCCCAAGTGGTCTACATGAACCGTTACGAACGGAACGTTCCCCTTGTCAAGTGGATGCAAGAATCCCTGAGGTTTGCCCGTTGGGACTTTATAGTAAAGACAATTAATGCATCTATTAATATACTTAGAAACTTGTTCTCTCATTGTGGGAAAATAATAAGTTTCCTTTAACTTTGACAATGTTTTGTCCACACCCATATGACCTTAATTCCCCTGGAACGAATAACCTCCATCTTTCTTTCGAAATTTTATATAATCTCCCCCTATAAACCGTATATTTATTTTTTAAATTTTCATTCACATCGAAGTTTTTTACGATCTCTTCTATTTCCGTACATCCTCTCTGCATCCAACCTACCCAACGAGTGTTTACGCTTATCACTAACACTATATTCTCATCTTCTATAGGATACCTTGAAAAGGCATCTGCAACTCTATTAACTGTTCCCTTCTGGTACTCAATCCTATAATCGAACTCGAGTAATTTCATGAACCACCTCGCGACCCGCGGATTTAAATCTCTCTTTGACTAAATCAACTTTAAACTGTTGCAATCAGTCCTTATCACGAACGGTATCCCCAATAAATATATACTGAATTTATCCAAGGCACTAACAATAGCTAAAGCCTCAAGCTCGATGCTATGATATCGAGATTCGTCTGAGGAAGTCCTTCTACTTTAGTACGCTACTGGATGAAACTTATCATCCGTTTGTTTTTGAAGTAAAACTGCCCCAAGGCCTATTGCACACGCATTGGTATGTAATTCTGTAGGTGATGCTGGGTCAAACACCTTCAAAATAGGCGATGACAGAAGTGCCTCCTTAATCGACTCAAACGCCTGTTGTTGAGAATCTTCCCATGTGAAATTCGACTTTTTCGATAATAAATCTGTAAGTGGACGCGCTATAATAGCAAAACTCCTTACAAAACGTCTAAAATAGCTTGCAAGGCCCAAAAAACTTCGAACACCCTTTTGATTTTTCGGTAGTGGAAATCTGACCAAACTTTCGATTTTATTTCGAACCCTAGATAATTTATTTTCCTCATCAAAAACCTACACTTGCTTAAATTGATTGACAGATTACTTTCTCGGATAACATCCAATATAATTTTTTAATTTTCTATTCCTTCTGCCCTTGTTTCGGTAGCTATCTAGATATCATCAAGATATGCCATTGCTACACTAAATCGTTACAAAGTCCAAAGGGCATACGCTTGAACTGGTAATGCCCATCCGACGTTATAAAAGCTGTTTTCTCTCTACTTATCTCCGGAACGGGGGCCTGATAATACCCTGAGTATAAATCTAAACCGTAAAATAGCTCTTTCTTCCTAACCTATCCAACTAGTCGTCTATTCGAGGAATGGGATAGTGATGTTTGACGGTATTACTATTAAATTTTCTGTAATTTATACATAAACGATACTCACCGGTCTTATTAACCATTATTATAGGGCTGGCGTATTCTGATGAACAATCTTCGATGACGTCATTTGATTTTAAGTTTTCGATCATCTCTTGTACTTTCCCTCGTTCATAGTGCTAAGACGGTATGGGCGATAATAGACTGGTTTGCTTGACTCCTTTAGTTGAATCTCCTTTTGAACTTTGTCAGTTAGACAGACCCAACTGACTCATATTTGTCGAAAATGTATTACACAATTCGGGATAGCTGTTCCATTTTCTTGTAAACGATTGTCAACATGCAAAACTTCATCCCTCTCAAAATAAAGTTACCACTTGAATTTGACCTACATAGCCACTACGTATCACTGTAGTCTCCTTTGCGATTAGATTGGTTTTCCCGGTACTATATCGTACCCCAATTTTGTTAAGACCACTATCCTCCCGTTGTCGAATAATAAGCCCATCTGAATTAGCGATAATATGTACATGTGCTTGTTCGGTTAATGAATGTCCAACTAAGATTGGCACACTCTGGAATTCAGGTTTCACTATGAAAACACTTGTAACACTTTTGGATTTCCATTCGATGAATTATAAGTTGAAGGATTGTTAGGCAATTTATTCGTGCCACAGTTCCTGGCAAAGTGACCCTCTTTACCACACTTAAAACAAATTAGTTTTTTCGTAACATTAGCGTAACACATCTGATTTACTCCGTTGTATTGATTCGTTGAACCATTTAAGCTTCTTAATGCTTGATTTTTTTCTATCCTTTAGTAATTGTCAGCTTCTTTTAAATCGATTAAAAGTTCGGACGGTCTATCATATCTTCTTAATGGTCCTAAGAAACTGTGATATCGACTGTCATGTAATTCCTCTACGATCAGCTCAATAATTTCGTCATTCTGCATACCAGCTTGATTACACAATGATAACTTTTGAAAATAATATTGTAAAATTTCTTCACCTGCTTTCCGTCTATATGATTCTGCTCTTCTTCGCCTTTCTAATGCACTTCCGTTTGTTGAAAAATTCTCGAGTATTAGCTTTCTCCATTCCCGCCAATCAAAACTGACTGTTCCTAAACCATCCAACCACACTTTAGCCAATCCAACTAATTTTAAAAGTGCAAAGTGTCGTATAGCTAAATCCGACATATTAAATATTTGACTATATTCTTCAACTCTTGAAAGCCATGAGGATATATCCCCAAAACCAACGAACTCAGGAAGAAGCTTCGATATGTCGCTGAATCCTTTCCAGTCGACCGCTCGATTCTCATCCGGCCTAGATGAACATATATGTACGTTCATCGCTATTCGGCCTATCACCTCGATGTGCTTCATTCTCCATTATTGACTGTGAATTTCTATTTTTCCTGGGTGCCATGATAATATATACGATACCACGTTGTACGTAAAAGCTAACCTCTAAATGCGTTTCCTCAAAACTTCTAATTCTAATTCTTAGTTCTAGCAATAAATCTACGATTGGGCCTAAAGTTGTTTCTGACTAGCAATTATTCCGAAACGGGTAATTTTGTTTTGGCCAATCTGCCAAAAAGTAGTTCCGAAAGAGTGAGCCTCGTTAGATCGCTTTAGAAATTGTTCTGCAATTTCTACGCCTTTTTCAGCTAAACCATTGCTTTGAGGGTATCTGGATCTTGAATATTTGAATTCTACGTTAAAATGTCGTGAGAACTTTTCAAACTCCGTTGAATTTGCTGATTATGTTAAATATGGAACAAAAGTGATCAATAATATGCCCAGATGTTTTATTATTAATCCTTGTCGCAAATAAAAGGTTATGCTATGATCAGACTAGCGATTAGTAATCTCGATTAACTACCAAATCTAGATTTTCTTATAGTGGAAAGTTAACTATGTTTCAATTATAGATTAAAGTAATCGTCAAAAAATTGATGAATTTTGTCCGTAATCTGGATTATGTTATTGCGAAATATTTTTTTATTCGAGACGTCACTAATTTCAATAATTATTTAGTTTGTCGTTTGGTTAATATTAACAGACTTAGACTTATTTTATGTAAAACGCCTTAAAGAGGATAGGATTTTGAATAGTTTTCGATGAAGTGGATTAGGCAAACTCTAGTCTGAACAAGCTATTAGAGTACGGATCAAGAATTGAAATGAGTTCACGACCCGCATACTCAAATAAATCCACTGAACTGAAGCCATATACAATTTTCTTCATCGGTTTCTTTATGTTTAATATTGCTTCAATGTGCTTTTCTGCCGGTTTAATTTTTCCATCGGATAAAATGTGCCTCATGAACTTGACATTATTTAAGCGTGCACGTTCAAGAACACCAGCCAAGATTTTATCATGTTCTTCGACATCGGAGGCAAAATACACAAAAAGCCAGGTATATTACCGAAAATCTGAACTATTTTCCTTTGAAAAATTTCTGGTAAAAGACTAAACGCAAGTCTCTCAAATTTATAGCGACCAAATGACGTCATGAATGTTGTCAGTTCTGAGCTTTTTTAATCCAATTCCAATTGCCAAAACCCACTTGAATAGTAGATTTGTTGGCCAATTTCGAGGTTAAATCGCCGATGGTAGGAATCAAGAAATGTTCGCGCTTAAGGCACTTATTCAATGGTTTCGATTTCTCCTCTACTTGTAAATTATTAGCCCAATCTATTGGGTCAGAAACCGGAGAAATGCTTCCATCATGCACTATTTCAACAATCCGGGAAACGTTTTAAATAGTGAATGACCGGTTTTCCATTCTGTTGAACGTTTAATTTTTTTTCGGGAATTTTTCCAAATCCGGCAAATACAAGAATGTTCTCACTTATAAATCTTTCTTCCATTTTAGCACAATTGATTGATTCAATATTCAGTGGGCTAATCAATCCAAATTAAATGCTAGTTTCAAGTCGAAGTATCGGTTCAAATGTAAAACATTATCAACAATAATGAATTCTGCTATCCGTTCAATATTCAAACACAGAAAGTTATTTATTCATTGCTCATTTTGATTTCCAATTTTTTCAATGGAACGCAATTGACATCCGCTCCATCAATGCATCAAGCCATCGTAACCATCAATGCATCAAGTCATAGCTTCTGGGATTAGGAATAAATACTTAAGTACATTGTGGTTAATTAAGTTAGCAGATGGCAAACTGCTTACGTCATAAACTTAACTGTATGCAACCGATAATAAAAATGCATTTCGATTTGTTTGTCGAATAAAATTGTTTCATTCATCACCAACAAAACTGAGAGGCTATTTGTGAATACAATACGAAATTGAATCTAAGAGATTCGTATTTGTTTATAAGAAACGAACGACCAAATCGTGAATGAAATCATATAACAAAAATGTGTTGGTCCAAAGTCACTTTTCTCAACGTTTTGAAAGTCCCCGAGTTCGAAAAAACAAAAAAAAGTGCGTCCGTCTGTTTAGATGTCTGGATGTTTATCTCCATGGTATCTCAAGAACGACTTATCCGATATGGATTTTTTTTCGCCAACCTATTTCTATGGTAAAGGTGAAGAATTGAAAATTTTTTGGAAACTATATGTCAAGAGTATCGGGTACCTGTCATTCGAATTGCCCCAAAACTACGTGGTGATATTAACACGTTAAGCTATTTTTTTATGTATGTTGGTTTGAGGATTGAGTTGGGTGTTGAGTTTGCGGTTAAGTTGGGTTCCATTCGTGGGTTGAATTGGGATTGAGTTGGAGTTGAGTTCGGGTTGCATCAAAGTTTAGTGAGCAATTGAGCAATTTTGTATATATGCTAATCTGAGGGTTGAGGTTGCGGTTGAGTTAAGGGTCCAGTTTAATTCCATTTGTAGGTTGAGTTTGGGTTGTGTTGAAATTAAGTTGGAGTTACATTAGGGTTTAGTGAGTAGCTCAGATATGTATACATATGCAATAGTATTTAAGAGCACGTTAATTAGGAAGTTGAGTTGGGCGTGAGTTTGGGGTGGATTTAACGGCTGGATTGCACGTCGAGTTTAGGTTGATTTAGGGTTAGACTAGGATTGGGTTTTAGTTGGCTGGGATTGAGTTCAGTAAGTAAGAGTGAGCATGTAGCAATAGAGTTCATGTTCAAATGTAATTTTTCGAGTTTTGTTGATTTAAGGATTTAGTTGGACGTCACAACAATGTACAAACTAACAATAATTAGCACAATTGGGCTAATATACGCCATAATTACTATCAAAATAATTTTTTTTCGATAACATATCAAGTTACGGATTTTAGAAAATATGATAAGCATAAATGCGGATATGGCTATAACACCCTGTAAAAAAGCCCTACCCAGCATTTTGAAATTTTGGCAAGGATAAATCACTATGACAAAGCTGCCCCAATGCTAAAAAATTACAAAAAAAATTTAGAAACATGGAATTTTGATGTACATTCATTTTCCCATTATTTGCGTTAAAAACCGGAAGTACGCCACAACAATGTGGAAACTAACGATAATTAGCACAATTGGGCTAATGTACACCATAATTACTCACAAAATAGTTATACGTTGCTATTACATCCCGTAATAAAAAACCAAATAAAGGACCAAATAAGAATCTTATACTTCGAACAATCGAATCGTATTCAAAAACAGTCCCCCCTGATTACAATAAAATCATCTTTCGACTCTATTAAACAATTTTGGTCAATTCCTAACAAATTTCATCGCCATTAAATTTGCTTCGTCTTATGATAACTCAAACATCCGAGCATTGTCATTCTGAATAAAATGTTAATGTTTTATTTTATTTTTGATAAGGGCATTTCGATTTCAGTCTTTAATAACCCTATTTAACTTCGGTCCAAAAGGCCTAGAGTTATTGAAATCGTGTCAAAAAAAAAAAAAAATTTGTTGATCTATAATCACTTTTCTCAACGTTTTGAAAGTCCCTGAGTTCGAAAAAGCAAAAAAAAAAGTACGTTCGTCTGTCTGGATGTCTGATTGCCTGGATGTTTATCTCCGTGTTGAGTTTGCGATTGAGTTGGGATTGAGTTGTGGTTGCATTAAAGTTTAGTGAGCAATTGAGCAATTTTTTATGTCTGCTAGTTTGAGGGTTGAGGTTGAGTTAAGGTTGACTTGGGTTCCATTTGCGGATTGAGTTTGGGTTGTGTTGGAATTAAGTTGGAGTTGAGCTGAAGTTACATTAGGATTTAGTGTGATATGTATGCATATGCAATAGTATTTAAGAACACGTTGATTTGGAAGTTGAGTTGGGCGTGAGTTTGGGGTTCGATTTAACGACTGGGTTGCAGATAGAGTTTATGTTGATTTAGGGTTAGACTAGGATTAGAGTTCTTGGACCAATTGAGTTTGGTGTTAAGTTGAGGGTTGTGTTGAGGGTCGAGTTAGTGATATTTTTTTTTATTTTTATTTTTTTATTTAAAATAAATTGTATTTATTTATTTTATGTAATTACAATCTAGTCTCCTGGACTAATGAGCAATTTGTTTCTGACTTAATTTACTAACTTAAATTAATCTATGGATTCTTCCCATTGGCGTTCCATATTGTTTGGTAAATTGATGTAAACCACATCTTTGTTGTGGATTTTAGATCAGCATAATGCTGCTTAAACTGACAATCACACCAGCTCAAAAGGTTTGGTTCTTTTAAGTCTGCGAACTAAATTCGTGATGCTTAGGAGCTGAGTTGCCTCAATGTTCACATGTTGGCGGAGCCTTTCTTCGTGTCTCCCTGCTTTTTCCTGGATTTCATTTAAGATGAGGTTCATTTTAAGGTCCCTATGAAGGTCATTGTTCCTGACATACCAAGGTGCATCAACGATGTTCCTTAATACCATATTCTGAAATCTTTGGATGATATTTACGTTGCTCTGTTTGGTACAACCCCAAAGCTGAATACCATAAGTCCAAATCGGTTTCAATATTTGCTTATAAAGTAGAAGCTTGTTGTATGTTGATAAAGAAGAGTTCCTTCCCATCAGCCAATACATTTTTCTGTATTTAAGTCTTAATTCTTCACTTTTCTTCTTGACGTGTGCTTTCCATCGTAGTTTAGCATCCAGGGTCATGCCGAGATACTTAGCTGTGTTCGCATGCGGTATTATTTCCCGACTTATGGTAATCGGAATATGTTCGAATCGTCTGTTTGTAAAGTTGATGTGAACTGATTTAGCTTCATTTAGTTTTATTCTCCACCTTTTTGTTCATTTATATTTTTGAGTTATAGCTGATTGTAACTTCTGTGTTGATTCTTCGTTGCTTTTTCCAACAGCTAAGATCGCCGTATCATCTGCAAAAGTTGCCACCGTGTTGTTTTCTAATGTAGGAAGGTCATAAGTGTATAGTAGGTATAAAACCGGCCCTAATACACTGCCCTGTGGAACTCCTGCATTGATTTCTTTCAATTCTATATATTTCTATTGATTTCTATCATCTAACTTAATCCTGAAGAACCTATCTTTCAAGTATGATTCCAGTATCCTAGCAAATTGCATTGGTAGAAGATTCCTTAACTTGTGGTTAAGTCCTTCATGCCACACTCTATCAAACGCTTGTGCAACGTCTAGAAATACTGTTGAGCAGACTTTTTTCTCCTTTAATGCTTTCTCAATTATACTGGTTATTCTGTGTACTTGATCAATTGTTGAGTGTTGGTTGCGAAAACCGAACTGATGATTTGGGATCAAGTTTTTACTCTCGATTATCGGATTTAATCTTTTTACCAGAAGCTTCTCAAAGAGTTTGGACATGACTGGCAATAGCGAAATTGGCCTATAAGACGATGTTATGTGTGGTGGTTTCCCAGGTTTTGGGATCATAATTACTTCTGCAATTTTCCATAAGCTTGGTACACATTTGATTCTAAATACAGCATTTTTAAGATTGGTGAGTTTCACCAGAGCTTTCCTTTGCCGTTCGTTTAAGATTTCTGCAGTAATAAGATCGTACCCAGGAGCTTTTTTCGTATTCATATTAGCTTTTATCTCACGCATGACTTCTTTTGGTGTTGTGGGTAGGATTTCTTTACTTTCTTGCACAGCTTGTTCAGTTATTATCTCAGCTTCCAACGTTTGGTCTTCATGTGGCTGGAATATTTTTTCGAGGTGTTCGGCAAATTCTCGAGCTTTATCTTCATTATTTCTAGCCCATTTCTCACCTGCTATTTTTATTGGGGGAATCTGCATTATTGATCTTTTGATTCTTTTGGTTGCTTTCCAAAGAGAATAATCAATACTGTTATCATTAGTTAATTTTCTTAAATAGTCGCTATTGATTCATCTTTCAATTCTTTGATCTCTCTTCTTAATTGTTGAGTGAGATTGTTCAAATGAGTTTTATCTTGGGGAGCCCTTGTTTATTGCCATACTCTTCTCGCTCTTCTTTTTTCTGCGAGGAGTTCCCCTAATTTCCATAGGGTAGTTGTTTCCCCCTGATTTTCGTTTAAATTGCAGGAATATTTTCCCAAGCTTATTGTTGTATATCGTTTACAAATTTGTAAACTTCTTTGTCTCATTGTTCTTCAGTCTTTAGTGGAACTAATAAGTTAATTTTTTCTTCTAGCGATAGTCTAAAGGATGCCCAATTAGTGTGATTATTTACTAGGAATGGGTTTCTTTCTTTCTGAATGATTTTTTCACTTAACGTTAGAAATATTGGTGAATGATCAGAGTTTAAGTCATGAATTTCATCTACTTGTACATAATTTACAGATATGTTCTTTATTATGAAGAAATCAATCAGATCTGGTACTTTGTTTGGATCAGTTGGCCAGTAGGTTCGTTTTCCAGTTGAGAAGGCTTCACAACTGCATTTTCTGATAGCTTTTAGGAGTCCTTTACCCTTAGTCGTTGTTAATCTGGATCCCCAGTGGACATTTTTTGCATTAAAGTCTCCTCCAAGTACAAATCGTTTTCCTAATTTACTGAGGAACTCGAGATAATCTTTTTCTTTCATTGAGTGCTTCGGTGGGCAGTAAATACTAGCAATACAAATAGAACTACTTTTTGGATTTGACAATAACAGCAGTTGCTTGTATTTGTTCCGTTTCATATTTTAACTCCTCATAGTGATGAATACTATTTCTAATTATAACAGCACTACCTCCTTTAGCAGTGTTTCCAGGGTGAATAGTGTGATATATTTGATAATTTTTAAATTTAATGTTTGATTGTCTAGTGAAGTGTGTTTCCGTGATGAGACATACATCGATTTTTTTCTGTGTCCAGGACCACTTGCAGTTCTTGTTGATGTTGCATCAGTCCATTGGCATTCCAACATAAGATTCTAAGATCTTTGGCCATTTTTCTGTTTAGGGATGGCTCCCTTAGTGCTGTACTCTAGTTTCTGTAATAGCTCATCAAATGTATTTAGTCTGCTTAAAATTAATTTAAGTGTTTTTCCTGGATTTCCGTTACTCATCATTACTTGAGCATAAGTCATTTTACCAAATTGTCCTTGAGTAGTTCCCGACACTCTACGATTTACTTCGGGTCGGTTCATCTTAACCGCTTGTTTCCTGAATGAACTTGGATTTTTAGCAATCACGTTCTTATTTTTGATATTTTGCAGTTCAATAGCAACGCTGCATCCTCTGTAGTTAGCCGGATGGTTTTCTCCACAGTGAACGCATTTACGAGTAGGTTGAACATTTTGGGCTTTTACACAATCTTTGGTATGATGTTTACCTAAACATTTGACACACCTAGGTTCCCTGTTGCAATATTTTTGTGTATGTCCATAGGCTTGACATTGTTTACATTGTGGTATAAGCTTAGATCTTCTTAGAGGCTGAATAACCACTTTGCACCCCAAGATGACTTAATTTGATAAATTTTTCGATATCTTCATCAGTAACGAAGGTCAACATAAACATGTTGAGAGGTACTCTGCCTCTCCGTTTTAGCTTAATCGATGCTTCAGTTGCCTTAAATCCTTTTGCTTTCAGGTCATCAATTATTTTATCTGGTTTACACGTAGAGTGTAAGTCTTTAGCCATGACCCTAATTGGTCTGGTTGGTTTATCTTCAAACGTGTGCCAAGCACGTTTTTCTTCATTTAACATTTTTGTCATTTTTCTGTATGTTTCAGCACCTTCTAAGTTTATTTTGATGGTGTTTCCATTCATCACCTTTGCATTAAACTTATCAGTAGCAGTTATGGTTTTTATTTTTTCATAGAGTACATCGCGTAGTCTTTGACTTCATCTATTACTATTGGTGGTGGTGGAGGTATTTTTTTTGGTTGTTTCTGGATAATATTTGGAACATTATCCTTTAATTGAGGTGGGGAGGGCGTATTATTCCGTCTCCTTTTTTTTCTCCCACCTTTAACTCTAATCCACTCAGTTTCTCGAGCTAGTTCTTCTTCATCCGTATGATACTCTTGTGGAGTTGCATTCTGGTTAGGAGTAGAACCGATGTCCTCCTTTGTCTTAAGAGCTTTATCTTCGTTTTCAAGCGTCTTCATACGGTCCTGCATCCATGCAATTGTAATATTCAGTTGCTTATTTATATTGTTGGCTTCAACTAATGCATTATTAGCTTTACACAATTCATTGTGAAGCTTTTCTTCGTTTGTAGAACGAGTGTTGTGGCTGCTGGCCCCAATGGAGGGACTACCGCCTCTTATCGGAGAATACGCGACTTTGTTACTCCTCTGGAAGGGATGTGAATTATCCTTTTCTGTTTCACTCAAATGAGCTTGTTTATTCACCAACATGTCTTGGGATTGGTTAAAATAATTGTAGTATAGCAATGGCTGGTCTCCCCCAGAATCCATGAGACCGACCTCCGAAGAGGGTGGATTTACCTGAGCAACAGGTGTACCACCTGGGGTATTAGTTTCCTTATTTGTTCCGCTCATTGCTCATTTATAGTGTAGTGCACTCGCCTCTAGTATTTCGCCGATGCTTCACATCGTTGCCCGGGTGTTACCACGTGGAGGTATACTAGACACATTTGGTGGTTTCTACATAGTTGCAGCGTTGGAATATAGACCACGAGATACATGGCTATAGACGGTCAACCCCTACCCTATTGAGACGCACCCAACACCCGAGTTAGTGATAGAGTTAGGATTGATTTGAGTTCATAGGCAAATGCTGTTTTCGGAACGTGTTAGTTTAGGGATAAAGTTTGGGTTTGAGTTGAGGGTTGAGTTGGAAGTTGAGTTGGGGTTAAGTTGCGGATTTATTTAGGGGAGAGTAACTGCTGCCGCAAAAAAATACAAGCAACCAGCGTAACAAATGATAATCAACGATCTCTATAATGAAAAACACGAGAAGTGATGGAAGAGAATCATCATTTATCATTTATAACAGCAGAAGCTGAACAGCGATTGAACTTAACAGGGCGTAGAATCAGTGCCGAAATTCATGGAGTAAGGTGACAAATGGCTGGAAAGGCAAATAGTATCATCAGCATCAACCTACCAGAAGCAACGTTCCCATCTCACAAATGGAAACATTTAAACAAATTACTACTGGCTGATCCATAGTACAAAGTTTTAGCTACTAGGAGCAGATTACCATGGTCAGATTATAAAACCACAGTTACTCTAAGAGATCAACCATCTGCACAACTGACAGAATTCGGATGGGTAGTTTTGGGCAAAATATCAACACCAAAAGGTTTTGGGAATTAGAACAACTTTGTCCTCTTCGAAATCAAACAAAACCAGAAACAGAAGGTGAGGAATTTTTTCGAAACACTCACAACCGACTTAGTAATGGGCGTAAAGAACGTAGTAAAGAACAATTTGCGCACATGAAAGTAATGAGTAAACTAGAAGAAAGAGATGGAACATATTACTTACCATATCATGCAGTCATGAAAGAAGACAGCACGACAACAAAATTAAGCAACATATTCGACGCGTCAACAAAAACTACCTCTGGTAATCAGTGAATGATATCATGTTGATTGCAGCAGCAACAACCAACTAGCACAATATGACCTAGAATAGGTAGCCGTTTATGCAAGGACCGATCCTACGACCACATTGGCGTTGATAAAGTGTAATCGAAACAGATATAAAACATTTGTTGCGAGTAGGATAGCTAAAATTCTGTCGCTCATGTAACCTAACCAATGGCACCACGTAAAATCCAACTAACTTATAACCCGGCAAACATATGTAGCTTCCCGAGGAAGCGCTCAAGTTTGTTGGGAAGGACCAGACTGGTTAAAATATACAAACTTTCCGCTTATACCTGAACCAAAGCAAAAAATAGAGGGCAAAAAATTGAAAACAATTTGCTTAATCACCAAGTCGAAACTTGTTCCAGAATTAATAGACTTCAAAAGATTTTCGTCGGCTCTTTTAGGATAAAAGGGACAATAGCGAATTGTTAAAGATTTATGACAATCCTTAAAAAGCGAGTACAACTAAATTCTGAAGAACTATCAAATTATCTAACAACAGATAATAGAGAGAGCTCACAAAACAATAATGATATATACAAGAATCAGAGTTTGCTGCTGAAATCGAGTTAATGAAAATATCAAGAAAATGATGACTTTCTAAGAGTTAGTGGTAGACTGCAAAACACTCAAATACAACTCAATACTCACTCATATAAAAGACTAAGGCACAACCAAGAACTAAATATTGGATCTTGAAGCCAAAGAGCATAGTGGGCACAAGCATCAACCACATTGTAAAATGCTTCAGGTTTAGAAAAGCAACAACAGACCCATTATTGCGTATAGTGCCTAAAGAAAGAATCACTCTCTGTAGAGGCATTAAATCTTATAAAGGATGTGTAAGGTGGTCTAAGAACAGCACCTTTTCTAGCAGCATTTAAGCGTTTCACGGCAAGGAGAGGAACCCCTTTAAACATTTAAAGTGACAACGGTACCAACATTGTTGGAGCTCGGAATAAATTAAACAAGTAGTTACAACTAAAGCTAGCCAATTACAGTGTAGCTGAACAAGCAGCCAATAATGGAATGGAATGGAACTTCAAAGGAATCTAGGCTCAAATCAACAAATCACCACCTAAACAAGATTATGGGAGAAAATATATACTCACTGGTCAATGGAATACCTAGCGAATTTACAACAAAGGTCAAAGTATAGTGGATAGCACCAAAAACAAACTACTAGGTTGGGAAAATAGTATGTACTAATTAAGGATGAGCACCTCCCACTAACAAAATGGTCACTGGGTAGAATAACGAATCCGGGATCTGACCAATACATAGGGCCATGTATTGGTTTTGTTGTAGTCCGACCATCAAGTAGTTAGAAGATGGCATGATGTAGACATATTCTTGCTGATGGATCGTGGGAGCTGGTATTACGGTTTCTTCAATTTTGATTGTTTTGACGTCGATTGTCTTATATATAGCTGCTATGTCTAAGTTACGGCACGGGACATCCTGATTGGGTTTTAGATTATGTATGGTTTGTTTAATCTGTTCCTGAAGTTGGTGTGATGTCAAAATTAGAGGATCGAGTTTGCCTTGATGAACTTTGGTGATGGTGTCAATTATCGTGGATTGAAATGCGCGAAGTCTCATCATTTCCATCATAGCATGAAGGGCCAGGTCGGTGAATTCCTCATGGAACATAATGCTGGTTACCATGTTGTTGAATGCCTGAAATTTCTTATCGGTCTCCTCATAACTGTGCTTAATCACATTGATCGTTGATTCTTAAATCGACATTTGCTGTCGTAATAGTTTCTGGTGGTGTTGTTGGTTTGAATTTAATTTTTCTATGATATCCTTGTAAGCATTGCCAGCACGTTGGTCGAGTACACCAAACAATTCGTTAGCAATTGTACCAACAAAGTCAAAAGGTGATCTTCTTTGGCGGATGATCTTGTTCCCACTTAGAGCGTTTAGTATTTCATTTTGATCCCTTAACTCAGCGTAGAAAATTCTTATTTGCGAAACAATTGCTGCGCAGTATTTGAATGTGTTCGCGTGAACCGCTGGTATTAGTGTTGCATTAGCGCATAATTCGTCTAGCTGACGAGCACCTCTTTCGAGGTGGTCTAGCTCTGTCCAATAGGATGTGAGATTGTAGTAGCATATAATCCTCCATTCCCCATTAATCAGATTCCCTTGACCAATTTTATCAAAATAAATACCAGGATGGGAAGTGAACCGTGTTATGTTGATTTTCGCTGTTGTTAGTGCGGTTGTATGTCCCATCATGCAGATTATTGCGAGCGAGCACAGTAACAATGTTAATTTGCTGTTTGCTCTCATCGTTCGTCCGTGTTGTATCGATTGTATTTGTTTCGAAGTGTTTACTTCACAACCGTCTGCAGCCGGTGAAGCCTGCTTAACTTCCGTGCTAAGTTTTGGCAGGCCCATTTCTTCCATCTCGTTACGGTTCTCAATTGGAAGACGGCTGAGTTTGGTGATTGGCCTTTTAAACAATCCTCCTTTGCTGCTTTTTATGGTTACGACTCTAACTAAGCCATCGTTCCCACTATGGATCTCTTGAACTTTTCCTAAAGGCCATTTTCCTGGAGGTAGGTTATCATCCTTAACGAGGACCAGCTCCCCTTTTGATATATTATCTTGTTTTTTTGTCCATCTGCTTCAGTTTTGTAGCAGTAACATATATTCGGTTACCCAAATTTTCCAATACTCTTGAGTTATTTTTTTCAGTAGCTTCCAACGTGTTAAATGGTTGATATTTTCGTTCAGAATGCTTGATTCGGGCATCGTTCTCGTAGGTTCGCCCATGAGAAAATGACCTGGTGTTAATGTCGTGAAATCGTTAGGGTCAGATGTCATCGAAAATAGTGGTCGAGAATTCAAGCATGCTTCTATTTGGCAAACTACCGTAGTCATTTCTTCAAATGTTAAATGTTGTTGTCCAATTATCCTATGTAAATGGTGTTTGATAGATTTAACAGCTGATTCCCAAAGTCTGACCATATATGGTGCTCCTGGTGGTATATAATGCCATTGAGTACCCTCTTTTAAAAGCTCTTCTGACTATTTTCCCGATAGTTGTTTTACTGCATGTGTGAGTTCGTTCCGCATGAGTTTCGACCTGGTAAACACCGTTGTGGCAGGTTATGCATTTATTGATGTTAGTTTTTACTGCTAATGGACCTTTAATAATCCAGTACCTTTGCCGAATAAAAGCCAGTGTAAGCGTCTTTCCTCCGTGTAAGGTCATCTTATGTGCATAATCTATTAGGATCCAAGTTAAGTGACTCTTATATAAGGCAGTATTATTGGATGTTGAGAATTGAAAGCAATCCTGGCGTTAGACAGTCTGCCGCCTGCTCGCAGTAATCCATTCTCATTTATTTTTGGATCAAATGATCGAAGTTGAGATTCCATTTGAGGTTCTAGTTGGTTCTTTTCTATTTTGAATGCCAACTGTTGCGTTAGTTTCATTGCTAACATTTGGCTATCATTAGGTTCCTTAGTTGTCAGGTATCTCGGTAAAGACGAAGTTGTTCTTTTTGCAAATCTAAGGACATAAGCGATGATCCTTACTGCCTTATTGAGGGATGAACAGCGCTCTATAGCACATAATATACCATTTTCTTCGTTGATCGTGGCAATTAGTGTAGATATTTTGATCTTCTCTTATGTGACTTCTGCAATCTGTGGTTGTGGCGAGGTGTCCTGTAGATGCTTAAGCCAGATTGGGCCATTCCACCACAATTGGTGGTTTAGTAACTTTGAAGCATTTAGGCCTCTTGATGCGCAATCTGCCGGGTTGTCCTCTGATTTTGCATAATTCCATTGTAGTGGAGATAATATAGACTGAATTTCGACAATCCTGTTACCAAGAGGAAAATGTTATCCAAAACATCCAAATTGTTTGATCCAATGGGATGGTTAGCCCCCGTTATCGTAAAGGCAAAGATTACCATGCAACAACTATGGATATTAGGTTTAGACTGGGATACACAATTACCAAATGAAATCGAAACAAAGTGGATTTCATATGTCAACCAATTACAAATGCTAGAGGAAATTAGGCTACAAAGATGGATCAGGCATGACAAAGATGAGCTAGGTGAACTGCACGGTTTCTGTGACGCATCGGAAGATGCATATGCAGCTGTAATTTATTACAAATCTGGTAAGGGGCAACGCATCCTCGCCTCTTCTGCTGGCAATGTGGCATTAATCCAATTCAAGCTAACTCCCCTCTTATAGGAAATTAATTATTTTTTATAAGATAGTTGTGGCACAGCCTTAAGCTTGGCCGTACGACTACGGTCTCCAGAAGTGCCCAGGGGTGAAGAAGTGCTACTGTGGATCCGAAAAATGTTTGTTTTTAATTTTTTTTTTTTAATTATCCATAACCAATTATATTGAGCAAAAGTCTTGTACTTTTGTTCCCCAATTCCTATAAATGCGGTAAAATCTAGGTTTTCAGCCGTGTCACTCTGACACACATGACCAATTTACCTCTACCGGCGTTGAGCCCGGGAAATGATGCACAGTGTGACTCAACGCGGTTAAAGATAATTTTTGTATATTGAGCTGAGGAAACTCAGCTCAGCTGTTACAGGTTGATTAGTGTAGGGTTGGGATTGAATGTGGTTCATTTAGTCGTACATTTGGGGATTTATTTGGGGGTTGAGTTGAGATTTGAGTTGGAAATTAACTTGACTAAATCTGAGTTGTTCATATTTGTATCTAGTTTTTCGGACCGTTTTAATTTGAGTATTGAGTTGGACGTTTAGTTAAGGATGCGTTGAGAGTTGACTTGTTGTCGAGTAGGGTGTTGAGTTAGGGGTTGAAGTGGAGATTAGATTAAGCTGAGTAGAAGCTGTTAATTTAGGATTTCATTTGAACGTTGAGATTGAATTTGAGTTGGGGTTGAGTTATGGGTGAGTTTAGGGCTGGATTGAACATTGATTTGGGGTCGAGTTAGGGTTGGATACATTTTTTAGTTGGAGATGAGTTCAATTTGAGTTAGGAGTTCAGTTGGGGGTAAATTAGGGCTGATTTGAAGGTTTAGTCGGAGGTTAGATTGAGTTGATTTGAGTTGAGTTCATACACATTTGAAGCTGCATTGGTGATTGCTAAAGATTGAGTCTAAAGCTTCATTTATGGATTGATTTAGGAGTCGAGTTGATTTTCCATTTCTGTCAATTATTTGCCAAAAGAAAAGCCTTATCGTTCAGCCCAGTTTTGAGAAAATTGTTAATCATGAGTTATGACCTATCGTGTTTGATGTAGATTAAAGGTGGTACATGGTACAGAGTCTAATTCCCAAGAGTCTAACATCAAATCTGATTCAATTCGCCTTAAGATTATTCGCCCAAATTAAGCCTGACTAGGAGTGGCTATTCGTTCATACAATTTTACCTCATGTTTAGCATCGTGGCAACAATCAATTAATTCACTTTACAAATCGTCATTGCTAATTAATGGATGCCGGTTTCCTGGGAGGTTTTGTTTACATCCTGACAACTTGGTATGGCTTGGCATTTTTTAGCTGGATTTTAGCCTGGCCTATTAGCCAATTCCTTTAAAAAGACAGTTAAAGGATTAATCGCTTCTACGTGTGACACAAATATTCAAGGCGCGATTATTTTTCTTGCCGTATTACTCTTTCAAGTTATGTACTCGTACAAGCAAATTAAAACAAATCAAGAAATAGGTTTCAATAAATTCTAAAAAAGAAACTTTATCAGAAAATGAAGCTACAGCTTTCTGGTACGGAACAACTGTCAAAGTTAAAAGAAAAAATGAAAAATTGAATAATAAAATTTTACGGTTGTCAAATCAAGCAAAATTGTTCCTAGAAGGTATAATCTTATGTATTTACCATACACTTTCCAGAAATGGTCAATTTCGACACCTCTCTATACTTAAGACGTACATTTCCATTTTTTAGGAGTATTTAACTATCTGTCATTGCGACCTAACAGTTCTCTTCTGCTCGGACCCTACTTAGTTAACCGTCCAGTCAATGTTCAGACTCTTGATAAACCTGATAAAATATCTTTTCCTATGTGTGCCATTCTATCTAAGCTCATTGTTCTCCCAACTAGATGTTATAGGCAGGACAGAAGCGGCATCCGTCTATCAAGACGGAGCCAGTAGACGGATTTTGACCCCGCAGAAAGGTTCTGATTAGCCTCATTTCACTCGATCCCAGTATGCCCTGTCACCCACATAAATGATACCTTATTGTAGTTGCCAGTTGTTTAACTGTGCTTAGACAGTCTCTTACCAGCCTTTATAGGACTTAAGAGCCTATAAGGCGGTAGCATTTGTACTCAAGAAATTCGAGATTATGGTTCCATTCCCGTATATTCTTATCTCTGCTCCGTCTTCTGTTTTAGACCCGTCTGTAAACCGTACCATTGACCCACGTTCAAAGGGTTACCTCACCTGTGCACCACATATCTCGACCTGACACAACGACACATAAGAGCTTGAGGAAGTCCAGTTTAGTTGGAATACTCGTCTAGAAACACTCTCAGATCAGGATTCTCTCTACCACATTACTCGGCTTAATATTACCTTCTGCCAGTATCTTCAAGGCTGTAATTACAGCATCTTTTTTAATATGCAGCTGCAACGGAGCCAGTCCTAGAAGTGCCTCTTCAGTTATATCCAGTTAATATCAGCTCACAAACCGTTTGTTCATCAATTTAAAATCAACGCGCTCCGATCCCAGTCATCAGAATATTCTACAAATTTATTTTTTGTGATTACCTTCTAATTGTAAACTATAATGGCGAAAGGTAACGAGGATCAGCAGGTTGGACGTGTTTAACATGTGGTGTTTATCGTGACGATCCAATAGTGGTGTGTTATGGATGTAATAAATGGTTCCATAAAAGATACGAAGAATTCAGGGATGATCAAAGTAATGCTAAATGGTATTGCTCGTTCTGTCAAAAGGAACACGGCCCGCAAATATCAGAAAAAGTCGCGGTTGTCAACAAATGTGAGAGAAAAGATGAACGCACAAATATTGTCTTAACGTTATAGAAAGTTTTCGAGATCATGATCTAATACAACTGGAGTAACCTATAATGAAAGTGAGATATACTATATTGCAAGTTACAGCAGACGCGGAATACGATGTGAAAATTGAACTCATCCGGACGAAATATGCAATTTTACAAAGCAATAGCGGTGGTTCGTAAAAGCAACAAGCTAGCCTAAGTAAAAAACTGGAACAAGATAAACACTGTTTCGACACTTGGTTGACGCAAGCGCGAGAAATAACTAAGGAAGACAAAGTTGCTGAGATTGGCAGAGCTACGGCTGAACAAATATGGATAAGGAAATCGATTCCAAGAAAATTGCCTTAATTTTCTGAAAACCAAAAAGATTGGCCAGCATTCTATAATGTGTATCAAACATCGACAAACAAAATTTCATACGCTTCAGGGAATGTTTGAAAGGCGGGGCATAGGACATGGTGGAATATGATTTTCTGAGGCCAGAATCTGTGCCAGGCGCCAAATACCATCATCACATTTTCAGCAGCCGCCAGAGGTTTGGTTTAGCATGTATGTAGTGCTGGTTTGCTAGACCACACACAATAATCGGGACTTATTCCTAAAAATGTTGGGTAGTTTGCCTAGTTCTATTCAATCAGACTGGCAAAGAAGCAAGAGGGGCAATAACGAAGAAGCTATAGCTTACGGGCTTTAAGTGATTTTCTCACATACTTAGCAGAAGTTGCCAGTGGGCTAATAGCAGTTCAGGGTATAAAATCAAGTACAACTAGTCGAATCATAGTGAATGACGAAGCCAAAAAGCACAATCAAAGGGCAGCTGCGGTTGATGATAAAAAGGAGAAAAATGCCAGCCACCAAGAAATGAGATTTAGTAACATGTGGCGAAGACCACAGCGAAAAAATTCATCACCGTTTGCTGCATAAACGGAGGGACTTAGCACCAAAATTTGATCAAAACATTCCACGGACAGTGATATAAGGGCAGCGTGAAGCGCATAGCAATGAAAGACCGTCTGTATTGTTCCGTGTGGTACCAGTAACCTTACATAATGGGCTGTATTCGGTAGATAACTGTGCATTTCTCGACGATGAGTCATCTGTAACTTTAATGCAACAAGTCCGCAACAAGTTTTGTCTCTCAAGTGGACGGGGACACCATCGATTGAATAATGTGAGAACGGTTAAAAATCTGAATCTACCAGTGCAATCATTTACATACCTACAAAATTTGGCGATAAAGGGTTACCAAGGTCAATCATCGAAAATTTTAATCGGCTAAATCATTGGTGCTTAGCAACAACACTCGGCATCAGAGAAGGTGAGGTTGTTGTACCATTGGCAACTAAAACTTGGCTTGGCTGGGTTTTATGCGGACACTTTGCCGCTGTGAAAGAAGTCGGAGAGTTGTATCACGTGCATAAGTGCCAATGCAACACTGAGTCATGAACCGATCTCCCGAAAAATGCATCAAAATTACATGATTGGCTTCTTGTGGAGGCATAATGAAGTCAGATTTCCCGAATGTTATTCAATGGCGTTGTTCCGATTTCGTAGTCTGGGGAAGAAGATGGTTATGGTGGCGCTATTTATCAAAGGTTGCAGCTAACGAGATGGATCTGCACTATTAGTATTTTATTGTTGAAGGGCTCAGATCTGGTAAGACCTTTATTACAGAGCAACCATACCAACGATTCATCTGGCGTGATAACAACGAAAATTCCAAACCAGATGTGTATGAGATGGATGTAATGACCTTTGGAGCTGCATGCTCGCCATCGTCGGCGCTGTTCATTAAAAATAAACAAGCCAAAATGAAAGAATGATGAAGATAAATATCCGCGAGCAGTGAAAGCTGCATGGGATCCTAATACACTTACATTTTATTTGGAAATTCTCGAAGGGACAAAAATTACGTACGAAACGCGAACTATTGAGATTTGTGTTGAGCATCCACGATTCCAAAAGTTACATTGGTTTGCTGGTCATTCATTTCAAAATGATTATACAGGAGGTTTGGCGTGCTGACATTGTCCGTTAGCATTCCGCGTTTGGAATTACAGGCGTGCTTGACATGTTCGCGAATGACAAAAAGAATTTCTGAAGGTCATTCGATGGATATCGGCCGGGTGTATTATTGGACGGATTCAGTAGCAGTATTGAGGTGATTGAATTCGGATCCGAAAAATTATCGTCAGTATGTGTCGTATTGTATAGGAGATCCAAGAAAACACAGTGATTAAAGATTAGAAATCGATTGGGTTCTTTCGGAGCTAAATGTGGCCGATTACGGAACAAAATGACATGGTGAGAGGGCTATAGAAAACGTCGTTATGATTAACAGGAGTTTGCAAAATAGCTAAACTTTGGCTTGGAAAGGTTCGTAATGTTAAGACGAAAAGTTGGCTGTCGTTAAGTTGCAAGGAAATTGCTGCAGCAAAGCAATGAAATCATTTTAAAAAACAGAAATTATCACCTTTCAGCAGGGTGGTTCATATTGGGAAAATCAAAACCTCCTGTTGAGAATGAAGGGCAGAATTAGCAAGCTCTCGGAAGTCGATGGGTTTCTTAAGAAAATACAAAAATAATTTTGCTTCAACATGGCACAGTAACAGAACTCTTGGTAGCTCAGTATCACATCCGATACCTCCACCAAAATCATGAAACAGTTGGCGCTGTAAACTCCATAATATGATTGAAGCGCTGAAGGTTGGAGAATCAGAAGCTCCGCAGTTAAGCCGATCGGAGAGCAGAGTGAGGAGGTCATGGTGCTGCATAAAAATTGGAAGATAACGCAAATGGTTTCTCAAAATTTGTGGAGAAGCCTGGTATAAGAGGTAGCCTCGGCTGTTAACAAAAAGAAGGACGTGGTTTGGACAGGTAAAAAATCTAGAAGTGGCAGACGTCATCATAGAAGTAGATGAGAATAGTCGGAAAGGAATTTGGCCCTAGGGAATAATAGAGGAAACAACTCGCGGTGCCGATTTCAAGCACATTTGAAAGAATGAGAAGTGTGGTCTATTAATTAGCGAGGTGGGCTATTTGTGAATTCAATTCGAACGTATTCGACTCTTCGAAGTGTAAGATTCGTGTTTGATTTAAATAGGAAATGAACGAACTGAATACGTTCGAATCAAACCCCCAAGGTCGCAATAATTGGGGAATTTCGCAAAATGGCAACAGATCAAAAATTTAACTTTCCTGAAGTGGTCTGACAAAATTTGATACTAAAAATTGTCTGGCTTTTCATTGGCACTTTCTGTACCTAAGAATTGAATGAACTGCTTGCGTTTTCTATCTGTTCATTGACCATTAATAAATTGTCCAAAATTGGGAATTACTCCTTGATATGGTCTCGAATGAGCCAATGTGGATTTCAATTCCCTTAAACCAGGAGTAGTAACCGCCACTCGATAGTATTCAATAGGTTTTCGACGCCTGAAAGTACCACCCATGCCTTTGGACCAACATTTACTATTAAGCGATAGGGAGTCCTATCGCAATTATCCAAACTGTTATCTAAGAACAATTTCGTGACTTAAGTCGCATCTCACTTTTTCCAACTTGCTACCACACATTAACAAAGTAGGATATCAAGATGGTTGAGTATTTTATTTCGCATAGAACCAGACTGTTTGTCTTATTAGATGCCCTTTTCTACTATTTACTGTACAGTGGACACTGGTATAATGTACACAAAAATTAAAAAAAAAAAAAACAGTTTATCTATCGAAACATAGATGTCACTAAGCACCAGCAAAATGTTTTACTATAGCCAATTTATTTTGTGAAATTTTATTTCAGCTGTCAAAGCATAACCTCAAATTAGCATTTGTTTTTATTTTATTTCAAACAAAAAAATTATTGTTCTAATTAATTTGTTAAAATTGTAAATTAAAATTTATATAATGGATAAGGAGAATTGTGATCTCGCCCTAAATGATGATATTGACAAAAAACTTGAAGAGGAGAATTTCTTTAACGAGACCGATACAGAACACTACGGTAAAGCAAAAAATTATTGGTCAAATATTTCGCCCACGGTGGACGGAATGCTGGGCGGTTTTGGTAAAATTTCGTTCGCTGACATTAGGGGCTCACAAAGTTTCATTCAGCTATTGTATCGCTTGAAACCGACACCGGGGCGGGATTGTGCACTCGATTGTGGTGCTGGAATAGGACGTGTCACAAAACATTTGCTGATGCCGATGTTTGTACACGTCGATATGGTCGAACAGGATAAGCAATTCTGTGATATTGCTCGAAGTTTTGTCACAGAAAATAAGCCAGACTCGTTTACCGGTGAAATTTTTAATGTAGGCCTTCAGGATTTTAATCCAACCGAGGGGAAATACGATCTAATATGGAATCAATGGGTGTTGGGACATTTAACCGATACACATTTGATAGAATTTTTTGAACGATGTCAAAAGGGGCTCCGTAAAAATGGCATTATAGTGATGAAGGAAAATTTTACATCGACGGGCGAAATAGAAATTGATTATACAGATAATTCGGTGACGAGACCACTTTCCCTAATGCGTACACTAGTAAAAAAATCGGGACTGCGGATTATAAAGGAGCAGCGGCAAAATAATTTTCCCAAGGGCCTGTTTCCCGTATATATAATAGCGTTGAAATCGGCGAATAGAAAGAATTAATTGTTTTTTTTGTATCAAAATTTTAACTTTTTATTACATTAAAAAAAAAAAAGTGTTTCACTTAAAATTTTTTTGTTTAATTTTTCATCCTAATTTTTCGTGTTATTTTTTGCTCGACGGGCCCGTCATTCCTCTGAAAAGAACAAATAGAAATAACACATCGTATAATTCAATTTTAACCAAAAACAGTCTCACCGTAACAGCATTATTGTGGACAATAAGGAAAACATGCCCATAACTAATACTTGTTTACTTGTTGTTCATCCTAGGTAGTCCTTCTGAAAGCACAAATACAAATAACATAAATCGTTTAGTACATTCATATTTGAATAATTCAATTTTAACCAAAAAATACTCACCATCAAAATCTAACAATTGTAGCAATAATATGGACAATAAGGATAACAAGCCCAGCATGGGCCTGAAATACCGCAGGGTCCACAGGTCAAACCACATGTTCCATAACGAATTGATGGATAACAGATTTTGAGCGTTGTTAATGGGCAGCACATTTTGTCGTTGAGCAAAAAATTTTAAATTTTTAGAACCAAATGGGCCGAATATTGAAATTTAAATGATAATTTTTACGAATGAAAATTCCATTTCGATTTTTAGCAATGCCTACTTTGATTTAAAATTTCAAATTAAAAATGTTAGCACAGTTTAACAACTGCTCTAATATTACTTGTTAGAAGAAAAAAACTTTTTTGAGTGATTTTGATTAAAAACATTTTTACTCAAAATGTAACATAATTAATTTTCCATGTTTTTCCATTACAACAAAATGTTTTAATACAATTTCATTCACATTCAACATAAATTGATTCTCTACGATATGTACAAATCATTTTAACAAATTTCACTCAATATTCACAATAAGGTATTTACACCCGTTTTATTAATAGAACCTGATTTGAGGTAATAAAAGCCGAAAAGTGTGACCGTAGTTATTAAGAAATCACAATGGTTTTAATTTTACAGAAGTAACAATAGTGTAGTTCATAGAACATTGTTCAAATGTTGTTCATTTGTGTTGTAACGAAAACAGTTTTGATAAAATTGGCAACCAATCATAATTATTTGTCTAATTTTCCAAGTGTTCAAGTGTAATGTGGCTGCAACTTGTTATTCTTTATCTAACTAATTAGCTGGGACAAGAAAACTTTCAGTTGCAAGCTTCAAAATTTGAAAAATTTAATCATAAAATCGATATCTCGAGATTTACACCGATCGGTAAACATCTCGTTAAGGGGTCCCATTTGAAACGCGATATTTTAAAACTCGATTTGACAAAACGCGATACAGTACAAAACGCCATATGGTAAAAACCGCGATAGTTCAAAACGTGTATGGATATATTTCAATTTATGAGCTATGGTGTGCGCGTAGTATGGCGAGATCAACTATGGCGCAGTTGATAAGTAAGGCGATAATTGTGCGGTAGTATGTTCGAATATTTATATTCCACTTAAAATAAAATGCGTAATTATTTACAGTATAATAATGTTTTATTTATTCGTAGTTTAACATGTATTAAGAATTGAAATTGTATTTGTTCGTCGATCTATTAGACGTGTTAATCGTGCGGACGCACACCACACACCAGAGACCTGGTTGTATTCTGTCAAAAGGTTTTTGTGTTGTCTGTCGTACATTTTTTAATTAGTGTTACCCGTTGCTCGTTTCGATGTTGGTATGTTGGGTACTTCCACGATGGTGATGCCACACTACTCCCGTCGTAGTGTTCAGGTTATCGGTAACGGAGAGGAATGTGAACACGACGTCCAGGTCTCGATGTGGTTGCGCTTGGTTTTTCATCGTCGTGCTGTTTCTCCATTGGAACCTCCATATGTTGTGTAGGTTGCTCGTTGTCGTGTGATTTCTTCACTGGCACTTCGATAGGCTGATCGTCTAAGGGCAAAAACGCTGCTTTTAATCGGTCGATGGAGATTTATCTTGCCTGGTTATGGATCCGGACTTTGAAATACTTGTCGAATCGTTGCACGACCTCGTATGGTCCGTCGTTTCGCACAAAAACGTGAGTGCAATCTGTTAACTGCTTCTGCACAAAGAACTTCGACCGATCGTGATGGCTCGCAGATATCGGTCTAAGTTTGTTCATCATTCGCCTTAGATTTTTCAGAAACTCAGCTTCGTTTTCTGTTGCTGAAACCTCGTGAAAGAATACGCCCGGTAGCCGCTGGTATGTCTTCTTTAAACGTTGACCTCAACCCTAGTAGTATTGTGGGTAATGCATCGATCCAGTCGTTAGTTTGGTAGCCTTTGAATGCCCTTTTTGGCGTTCGATGCCATCTCTCGATCATCCCATTCGACTGGGGATGGTAAGGCGTTGTCTTAAGATGGTTAATTCCCAAACGTCTCGTTAACTCCCTGAAGATTTCGGACTCAAATTGTCGACCCAAATCTGTGGTGATTCGTGATGGAGTACCAAATCGTGATACCCAGTTTGATACAAACTCTCGTGCGATCGTCTCAGCTGTCATGTCAGACATCGGATAAGCCTCTGGCCATCGCGTATAACGGTCGATACATGTCAAAATGTAACGCTTGTCTGAACTGATCGGTAATGGGCCAACGATATCCATATTGACGTGTTGAAATCGGCTATCCGGTACGATGAAATCGAACACTGGCGTCTTGTTGTGTCGATGAAGTTTGTGGCGACGCAATGAAGTAGTCAACAGTAATATTGCCAGTGTTTAACACGATTGGCAGCAGCTGTCATATTTGCGGTGCGCAGCCCATTAAAGTTTCGTCGTCACCCGGCATACGAATAAAAAAAAAAGAAAGTCGATCACACAGTCGATATAAAGTAGTAGAAGGAAAAAGAACTACAAAAAATTAATCTAAAATTTACACGACACGTTTCGTTTGGCGACGCCATTTTGAGTTTAGTTCTTTTGTAAAAAATTGTATTTCAATTAATATCAAGTTTATTAATTTAAAAATAGTTGACAGTGTGGACACGATCGTATTCTACGTATCGTATTTCTGTATATAACAAAAAATATTTATTAAATAAAGTAAATACAAATAATACTTTAATTCAAAAGTTTTGTGTTTCGAGGAAGCATTGGCGGGTGCTGATTGGTATCAAGCCGGAGTACGTTAACCTAAAATATAATTGGGAGGACAGTTTCATACCCCCAAAAGTTTAGCTCGCTGACACGCTAGACAAGCTCTTACAAAACCGTTGCAATCCTTGTTCATGCTAGGCCAAAAGAACTTTTGTCGTAACAATTTGTTCGTTGCTCTAATGTCTGCATGTGCTAAACCGTGAAGTCGGGTTAGTATCAGAGTCCTGGGGTGCTATTCTTGAAACATTACGAAAATTTTCGTAACCGAAAATTTTCGTAATGCTATTTTCGTAATAGTAATGGTGAAATCATAATTTAGTATTCTTGAAACCATTACGAATACAGCGAAGAGAGGAAAAAAGAAATAATAAAATTTCGAGAGAGAAGATAAAAATGTAAGTTACTAAAATGGTATTCTTGAAATCCGGATTACGAAAATTTTCGCAACGGAACGTTACTAAAATTTTCGGATGGTTTCTTTGTTCCTTATTGCATTTCGTAATGAAATCATTTAGGTTTTTGTTTTAATTATATTCATATAAGGATGTTTATAAAACTCAATAATTTCTGTTGATGGTTAAAAATAATATGTATTTAAATTTCGCTAAATATTTATTATTTTATTACCACCAAAAAAGGGTACCTATTTGCTTGTGGTATGTTTATTATATTCTTAAAAATAAGGGTAATAGCTACAATACTAATTGACAATTTGGGATGTATTTTTAAATGACGCATGCTGTAATTGGAATTGGATTCATATAATGTCACAGGTGGCTAATACTAATGGTACGTAAAGTCATTCAATCATACCATCATACCATAATAGTATCGTAGACAATACGATCGAAATTCATATCGTCATAGAATCATAGGACAATGCCACTACATAAACAGCCGTGACATCAGTCTAAAAAGTCAAACCCCAGGCGAATAAAGTTTTTTATTTTCCTATGAAACGTAAACAAAATCATATGGGAATTATTTTGTGTTGCCTTTATTTTCAATTTAAATGAGAATTTTTATTGATAAATATAAATAATTTTAAATTAAATATATCGAATTGCAGCTTGTCCATAATTTTAATTAAAATTTATAAAATTTTAATTCACAATTTTGCGTTTTAGTAAATTGATTTTTATTCTCAAACATCGTGAGGTTCCGTGCTTTTTTTTACAATTTCATTTCGTAGATTACTAGATTAGTTTTATTACTTTACCAATGCTACTACATAAACAGCCATGATTTATAATAAAAACTAATCTAGTAATATACGAAAAGAAATTTAAAAAAAACACGAAGCCTAACGATTTCTCTAAATTTCCCTAAATATCAATTTACTAAAATGCAAAATTGTTAATTAAAATTTTATTAATTTCAATTAAAATTCTGTACAAGCTGCAAGATATATAATGTGTTTCGTCGGCAAGTGGCCGGCCGGAAAATTCGGAATACTTAATTAAAATTATCACAAAAAATCCTTTAAAGTGGGAGTCTGTTTTTCAAGTTATGGGCTCGATTTTAATTCTGTTTGCGGTTTTTGAAAGTTTATGAGTCATTTTATTTGATAGTTTGTGCACTTAGCCAGGTTTATTTAAAGAATGTAAAAAATTACGGGAAAATAACATTTTTATTAGTAAAGAAAACCTCTACTTTTTAAAAAACTGAACTGTAAACCGTGAAAATGTCCCATTAAGTTAATTATTTTAATTATTATTATTAATCTACAGCATAATATCTACAAATTGACAAAACTTTGTTACTAGCTAACTCTTAAACATACCGCGCAAAAATCACCTAGAGAAAGTAGGGAAATTAAACAAGGAAAGATGTTTAAATTAAAGTCAAAGAAATAAAATAATACTGTTTTATTAATAATAAATAAAAATTTGTATTACAAATTATTAAACATTTTTAATTAAATGACATGTTCGAAATGCTTTCCACCCTCTTGTAATCAAACAAGGCTCTCCTGATCACACTAGTTGTTGTCCAACGCAATTGTTAGGGGTTGCCTCTTGTTTCTGCTGCAGCAGCGAAAATTCTTGCTCTCAGAAATAAAAATCTAGGGGCATAAGATCAAGGGACCTTGGCGGCCAGGGTACAGGACCTCCTCTACCGATCCACCGTGGATAATTTTTATTCAAATGATCACGTATTATCTTTGCAAAATGTGCTGGAGCTCCATCTAATTGCAGCTGCATTCGCCTTCCCCTCAACAATGGCACTTTTTCCATGAGCAAAGACAACGTGATTCCTGAAAATTCTAATAATACGTGTTAATCAAGCCTGTTTGGTAGCACGTAAGGTCCGATAAATTAATCGTAGATCATTCCCGCCCATACATTTATAGAAAATTGGCTCTGGAAAGCTGTCTCCTTTACGACGTGTGGATTTTCGACGGCGCAAACATGGAGGTTTCTATAATTTATTATACCCGCCCTGGTGAAAGTAGCTTCATCTGTCCACAATATTCTCCTTATAAAATTGACATCACTTCTTTGCTGTGAAATTATCCAGTTACAAAAAACTGATCTGGCACGATGGTTCACATCTTGTAGATGTTGAGCACGACGGAAGTAATAAGGATTAAGGCCTTCTTGACCTCGATATGCCTAACATTATCGACAGGCGACTGATACTTGTCGTAGGGTCAGCGCGTATTAATCGTAATAAATCCTCTTCCAACGTGTATGTTAATATTCACGCTGTATATTTGTTTGATCAAATTTTTAACTTAACACAAACTGTCCTTTTCATTATCGCATAAACTTAAAATTGTTAAAACACAAAACACTGAGAGTACATAGTTTCACACTATCGGTTAGCGAACAACTGAACTATTTATTATTACTTACCAATTTGAGTGAAAATGATCGATTTAAAAGATTTGGTTAGATAACATCACTATACCTAAACGGCTACAAACGACATTTTTTCGACAAATTAGTGTTCGTATATTTTATGAGTTAGGTAGTAACAATGTTTTAATAATTATAAATAAAATAACCATGTCATGGGACATTTTTTCGACTTACAGCTCATTTTTTTTTAAAAAGTAGAGGTTTTTTTAAATAAAAAAATCGTTTAAGTAAAAAAATGTGATTTTCCCATAATTTGTTACATTCTTTACAAAAACCTGGCTTATTGTGCAAATTAACCAATAAAGTGACTCATAAGCTTTCAAAAACCGCAAACAGAATTAAAATCGAGCCCATAACTTGGAAGATATGAAGAAAAATGTGAAAAGCTATCACCAACACACAAGGGTTCACTTGCCGACGAAAAAGATTGTATTTAATTTAAAATTATTTCTATTTATCAATAAAAATTTTCATTTAAATTGAAAATAAAGGCAACACAAAATCCCATATGATTGTGTTTACGTTCCATTGGAAAATAAAAATCTTTATTGCCTTAACTTAACTTAAGTTTTTTTTTCATGACTTTTTATGTAGTGGCATTGCACAGGATCATATTATCGTACTACCATACCATCAAACCATCATGCCATCATACACGACATAACATTATATCATCGTGCAATTGTACCATCATACAATCATATGTACCGTCGTACCATAAAAGCCGATTGGTGGAAAAAAAAATTCTAAATCGGATAAGCGATTCTCGAGATATCATGGGTACAGACATCTAGACGTCCAGAAAGACGGACAGACATATTATTATTATTTTTTTCTTTTTCGGACTCAAGAACTTCCAAAACGTCGAGAAAAGTGGTTTTGGATCAAACAAATTTTTGGCCATTTTTGACAAGATTTCAATACATTGGTCTATTTAGACCGAATTAATTTTCCCTTTAAAAGAAAAAGTAGCATACACAATCATTTTTAATATATTTAATTTAATATTAAATAAATAAGCCATTATTGACAAAAATTCAAAACAATTTATAATTTTAAGTAAAGAAAGCGTCCGCTTCGCTTAATATCCTCAGTTATACTAACATTTTTAATAATCTCTTTCGAAATCTTCTTAGTTTTTTATTCCTCTCTTCGTAATTTTCGTAATGGTTTCAAGAATACCAATTTATGATTTCACTATTACGATTACGAAAATATTGTGCATTACGAAAATTGTCGTAATGTTTGAAGACCGGTAATTTAAACTGATAAAACAAAATTGTTCCAAATGAACTTAATGAATGATAAAAATGACACTTTAAATTACACATTGCATTAATTAATTTCCAATCATTACAATTTTAACAAATAAATATAAAAGTTAAATAGGCAATATGGCTTTAAATAACATATTTTTATTTCATATGCAAAAAATCTCATACCCTTACACGTATTGTTTAAAATTAAAAGGTGGTCAAGTATTAAAAAAAGTATCTCAAGGTTTAGGACGGCATGTAAATACAAAATATCCTTTTGTCTAGTTAGGTAGTAAACAAAACCGAATGCATATGTATACATAGTTATGTACATCGTTATCTCGAAATAAATAATACATATTTTTAAGAACACGTGAAACAAAGAAAAAAAGGTATGATTTTGTTTTCACTTTTTTATAAAATATTGAGAATACAAAATATTGAGTTTTATGAACATACTTATCAATATAATTAACACAAAAATCCAAATGATTTCATTACGAAATGCAATGGGAAACGAAAAAACCATTACGAAAATTTTAGTAACGTTCCGTTGCGAAAATTTTCGTAATCCTATTTCAAGAATACGATTTTAGTGTTTTCGTAATACTTTGACACTAACTCGCAATACGAAAGTTTTCGTAATGGTTCAAGAATAGCACCCCAGGTCTCTGGTGTGCGTCCGCACGATAAACACGTCTAATAGATCGACGAACAAATACAATTTCAATTCTTAATACATGTTAAACTACGAATATATAAAACCTATTATACTGTGAATAATTACGCGTTTTATTTTAAGTGGAATATAAATATTCGAACATACTACCGCACAATTATCGCCTTACTTATCAACTGCGCCATAGTTGATCTCGCCATACTACGCGCACACCATAGCTCATAAATTGGAATCTATCCATAATTGGTGACAAACGACGTGATTTTTTCAAGTGAAATTATCAAATAACATTTTATAGTGAGTGATTTCGACAGTGCGCGATTTTTAAGTGCATTTTCTTCGCATATTAAGTGTATACAGTACGAACACGCGGTAACGAAGCAAGTAACGGTAAAAACACGCGGTAGCATAGGCAAGCGAAATAGGTTAGTTGATAAAATAGTATTAACTATCAAACGATATATACTTTTGCTGTCGGTCGACAAACACGAAATAACGATTAATTTTTTGTCAATTTATACCGATTCAATTCATAACAAAATATGTCTGACGACGACGAAAAAAACGTTCACAAAACAAACAGCGGTGAAATAGCACGAGTGTCTATTAAAGTGCCACCATTTTGGGTGGAGTACCCCGAAATTTGGTTTGCCCAATTCGAGACATGCAAAGTGACGAGTGATGCTACGAAATTTAACGTAATCGTGGGCGGTGTCAAAGCCACGTATTAGCGCAGGTATCGGATGCCATATTAAATCCACCTGCTCAAGGAAAATGCGACAATTTTAAAAAATGTGTTTTGGAGGTATATAGTGTCTCCGAGCAACGAAAAATGCGAAAACTCTTATCAGGTGCCGAACTGGGTGATCGGAAACCTTCACACCTTTTGAACGAGTTAACGAAGCTGGCTGGCGCAAAAATCGGTGAAGATTTTCTTCGAGCATCTGGCTGGAACGACTTCCACCACAAGTTGAAGCGATTACACTTAAAACAATGGCGACATTAGCAGATCGAATCATGGGCGCAGCTGGTTCCTCTACCGTTTTTATGGTCAGTGAAGAAGCGCCGCCGTCAAATGCGACGAATCAAGTGTTAAAACTGACACAGATGCTAAGCAATATCGAGAGACGAATCGAGATGATGGACTTACATTACCGGCAACAACGGGCCAGATCACGAGGCCGATCGCAAAATCGTCAGCAATCGCGTAGTCAACCACGAACGCCTAGCCAGGACGAATTATGTTGGTACCATCAAACCTATTGAGACAAAGCAGCTAAATGTCGAGAGCCTTGTTCTAAAAGACAGGCGCCTAACGTAACCATTCCAAAAAACTAATAGGCCAGTCGCCTAATACAGGCGCCGCAGGTCGTACAATAGCGCGACTTATCGCTATTGATAATTTAACAAAGTCGAAATTCTTAGTCGACACAGGCGCGGATGTTTCAGTGCTTCCGCCTACGATCAGCGAATGGCAAAAACCTCCAGCAGCGACAAAACTATTTGCAGCTAACGGTAGCGAAATTAAAACATATGGCACCAAACGTCTGACTCTCTCATTGGGTCTACGAAGAAGTTTCACCTGGGATTTCATTATAGCAGACTTTACTACATCGATCATCGGAGCTGATTTTTTACGCCATTTCGAACTCTTGGTGGACATCAAAAACGGTCGGCTGATCGACAGCCTGACCAAATTGTCAGTCAAGGCAGTTCAACAAAAGACAGGTGAGCAAACTTTGAAAACCTATGATATTAATTCCGAGTTTGCAGATTTATTGCACGAATTCCGCGACGTAACTGTCTTCACGAATACTAAGAAAGGCAAAGTTAGTACGACGACTCACCACATCACAACGACAGGTCAGCCAGTCTGTGCCAAAGCACAAAAGCTGTCGCCCGAAAAAATTAAGGCTGCTCAAAATGAATTCCAATTTCTAATGGATCAGGGGATAATTCGCCCTTCCAAAGGTAATTGGTCAATTCCTCTGCATATGGTCCCGAAAAAGAACGGCGAGTTCAGTGCTTGCGGAGATTACAGGGCGTTGAACGCGAAAACAATACGAGATAGTGAGTTTAAGTTTTATACAGGATTTTACTCATTTCCTCGATGGCACCGAAATTTTCACGGTACTTGACTTAGAGCGTGCCTACCAACAAATCCCGATCGAGCCAAACGACATACCGAAAACGTCCATAATTACACCTTTCAGATTATACGAGTATGTTTACATGACTTTTGGGTTATGTAACGCGGGCCAAACGTTTCAAAGGGTTATTCACGAAGTTTTACGAGGATTGAACTTCGTTTTCTCGTACCTGGACGATATTTTTATTGCTTCGAAAACACCGGCGAAGCATAGATGTCACGTCAAGATGGTATTTCAGCGATTATCAGAATACGGTTTATGCATCAATACAGCGAAATGTCAATGGAGTAAAACAGAGGTGCAGTTCCTAGGACATTTGATGACATCTAACGGCATTAAGTCATTGACAACTTCGCGCAACAACTGAAAAGATTCTTGGCCATGATAAATTTTTATAGGAGATTTATACCACACGCCGTTGAGAATCAGATGACACTGCAGAAACTAATAGTTGGCAACAAAAAGAATGACAAGACCGAGATTCTATGGACAGACGAATCAACAACCGCATTTCAGAATTGCAAAAGCGATCTACGAAACGCAACATTGCTTGCACATCCGAAACCGAATTCCAAATTATCACTTTACGTCGACGCATCAGATGTGGCAGCAGGCGCGGTCCTTCATCAACAAGATGAAGCAGGAGTTATCCAACCGTTGGGTTTCTACTCAAAAAAGTTAACAGAGTGTCAGCAGAGATATTCTACGTACGATCGCGAACTTCTAACGATGTGCCAAGCAGTAAAACACTTTCAACACATGGTTGAAGGACGAGATTTCTGCATTTACACGGACCATAAACCATTGGTTTTCATGTTTCGTCAGAAACTAGAGAAGGCATCACCGCGACAGGTCCGTCATATCGACTACATCGGGCAGTTTACAAACAAAATTTTGCACGTCGCTGGCACAGATCTACTGTCACGAATCGAGATGATTGATAATAACGATATTATCGATTTCAACGCAATTGCAAATGAGCAAAAAGAGGATCCTGAATTAAAAACCTTATTGGCAGGTAATAATTCTAATCGTGTTCTAAAGTATTTTGCCATTCCAGGATCTAATAAAACACTGTACTGTGATGCAACCTACCAGTTAATCAGACCATTTGTACCCAAAAGGTTCAGGGGTGCTATTCTTGAACCATTACGAAAACTTTCGTATTGCGAGTTAGTGTCAAAGTATTACGAAAACACTAAAATCGTATTCTTGAAATAGGATTACGAAAATTTTCGCAACGGAACGTTACTAAAATTTTCGTAATGGTTTTTTCGTTTCCCATTGCATTTCGTAATGAAATCATTTGGATTTTTGTGTTAATTATATTGATAAGTATGTTCATAAAACTCAATATTTTGTATTCTCAATATTTTATAAAAAAGTGAAAACAAAATCATACCTTTTTTTCTTTGTTTCACGTGTTCTTAAAAATATGTATTATTTATTTCGAGATAACGATGTACATAACTATGTATACATATGCATTCGGTTTTGTTTACTACCTAACTAGACAAAAGGATATTTTGTATTTACATGCCGTCCTAAACCTTGAGATACTTTTTTTAATACTTGACC
Source organism: Tipula vernalis (assembly GCA_958295665.1). NCBI lineage: Eukaryota > Metazoa > Arthropoda > Insecta > Diptera > Tipulidae > Tipula > Tipula vernalis. The sequence continues at coordinate 349,378,128 of OY282559.1, forward strand.
ACCTTTTAATTTTAAACAATACGTGTAAGGGTATGAGATTTTTTGCATATGAAATAAAAATATGTTATTTAAAGCCATATTGCCTATTTAACTTTTATATTTATTTGTTAAAATTGTAATGATTGGAAATTAATTAATGCAATGTGTAATTTAAAGTGTCATTTTTATCATTCATTAAGTTCATTTGGAACAATTTTGTTTTATCAGTTTAAATTACCGGTCTTCAAACATTACGACAATTTTCGTAATGCACAATATTTTCGTAATCGTAATAGTGAAATCATAAATTGGTATTCTTGAAACCATTACGAAAATTACGAAGAGAGGAATAAAAAACTAAGAAGATTTCGAAAGAGATTATTAAAAATGTTAGTATAACTGAGGATATTAAGCGAAGCGGACGCTTTCTTTACTTAAAATTATAAATTGTTTTGAATTTTTGTCAATAATGGCTTATTTATTTAATATTAAATTAAATATATTAAAAATGATTGTGTATGCTACTTTTTCTTTTAAAGGGAAAATTAATTCGGTCTAAATAGACCAATGTATTGAAATCTTGTCAAAAATGGCCAAAAATTTGTTTGATCCAAAACCACTTTTCTCGACGTTTTGGAAGTTCTTGAGTCCGAAAAAGAAAAAAATAATAATAATATGTCTGTCCGTCTTTCTGGACGTCTAGATGTCTGTACCCATGATATCTCGAGAATCGCTTATCCGATTTAGAATTTTTTTTTCCACCAATCGGCTTTTATGGTACGACGGTACATATGATTGTATGATGGTACAATTGCACGATGATATAATGTTATGTCGTGTATGATGGCATGATGGTTTGATGGTATGGTAGTACGATAATATGATCCTGTGCAATGCCACTACATAAAAAGTCATGAAAAAAAAACTTAAGTTAAGTTAAGGCAATAAAGATTTTTATTTTCCAATGGAACGTAAACACAATCATATGGGATTTTGTGTTGCCTTTATTTTCAATTTAAATGAAAATTTTTATTGATAAATAGAAATAATTTTAAATTAAATACAATCTTTTTCGTCGGCAAGTGAACCCTTGTGTGTTGGTGATAGCTTTTCACATTTTTCTTCATATCTTCCAAGTTATGGGCTCGATTTTAATTCTGTTTGCGGTTTTTGAAAGCTTATGAGTCACTTTATTGGTTAATTTGCACAATAAGCCAGGTTTTTGTAAAGAATGTAACAAATTATGGGAAAATCACATTTTTTTACTTAAACGATTTTTTTATTTAAAAAAACCTCTACTTTTTAAAAAAAAATGAGCTGTAAGTCGAAAAAATGTCCCATGACATGGTTATTTTATTTATAATTATTAAAACATTGTTACTACCTAACTCATAAAATATACGAACACTAATTTGTCGAAAAAATGTCGTTTGTAGCCGTTTAGGTATAGTGATGTTATCTAACCAAATCTTTTAAATCGATCATTTTCACTCAAATTGGTAAGTAATAATAAATAGTTCAGTTGTTCGCTAACCGATAGTGTGAAACTATGTACTCTCAGTGTTTTGTGTTTTAACAATTTTAAGTTTATGCGATAATGAAAAGGACAGTTTGTGTTAAGT